>LR990341.1:16250000-17500000 GCA_905147345.3 Mythimna impura | reverse complement strand
TCCATGAAAGGCTAGTTCACGACTTCGGTCTTAGCAGCGAGCGGCGCGGCGGGCGGGGCGGCGGTGGCAAGCGGGAGCGTTTTGCACGCCACGATCACGAATTCACATTCCTCAGTAGTGGTTAGCGGCAGCGGCCGAGGTGAACGTATTTAGGTAGTCAGAACGTGCTCAAAATCATGGTACCTACCTACTACCTACAAGGTACTATATTTTTGTTTTATCAATTAAAATTAAACGTACCATCATATTCCGGAAAACATTGTTTAATTTCTTTTGTTTCTTTCCAAAACTTTTTATAATGTTTTTTTACATCTTGGGAATCTTTTCATCCATATAGGCAGTCGATTTAAAATTTCCGTGGTAAACGCCTCGGTATCCATTACCGCCACAAAATCGTCTAAAATTTTTTATTATCACCGCTGTCCGCGCCGCTGCGCGTCGCACTCATTCGCTTGTACTTCTGTTCCCGCCGCTCACCGCACCGCGCGCCGCTGTAGCGATTTGCTCGAAGAAAACTGCGCGCATTTTCGCTATGAGCGGCGTCTCGTGGCGTGCTTCAAACATTTTCATACGTTTGGTTTTCATACTTGCGCGGGGCGGCAAGCGGCGCCCCGCGCTTTGCTTCCGCTCACAGCGGCAAGGTCGTAAACGAGCCCTAAGACTAGGCAAATTGATTTATTATTATTGTTTGCTACAGGCCCTGATAGAGAAGGACTGGCTCTCGTTCGGGCACAAGTTCACGGCGCGCTGCGGCCACATCGCGTGCGACGGCCGCGAGCGCTCGCCCGTGTTCACGCAGCTGCTCGACTGCACCTGGCAACTGCTGCGACAGAGGCCTGAGGTTTGATACTGATGTTATTTCACATAGGCACTCATAAAACGTCAAAAGCTAGTACACGGTTCCAATTGGTCGTTTCCTCTAGAGAAGAACCGGTAAGAAACTCCATGGTTATTATGTAAAAACGATTTTGGTATTACGTTTGTATGGATAATTCATCCGTCGCTGTGCTCTTAATATAAACTAATTATACAAAGAGGAACACTTTGATTGTGCTTACGAGTCCTTAGCTGTGTGTGATTCCACTCCTCAGTGGAATTTCTTGCCGGAATCGATCTTTCCTGATAGTTTCATCTTGGGACCTATGGACAACCCCAGGGCAACCCCAGGGGTTGTCCATAAGTCACTTCTAAACACACTTGCTCCATCTATGGCCACATCATCTTTTAACAAAACGAGGCTATCAATTACCTAAAAAAAAGTTATCCTTTTTTCTCTGTGATATCAATGAAAGACCTCGGAGAGATGCGACCTTTGGCGGGAGAAGCTTAAACCTCCTGATGATTTTATCGAGCCGTCGGAGAGCCTCTCGCCTGGACACGAGTTGCTATGGTCAACCTGGTAAACTCTAAACAGACTCCGTAACCAGGTTGAGCGCAGCAAAGACAAACTCCACAGATGGGTGTTCTCGGACGATTCCGATCTACAGTGTTTGTGCGGCGTCTCTCCTCAGACTATGTCCCACCTTCCATCCTGCATCACGTGCCACGTGCGTGTGGACGAATACTGTGCCAGGCAAATAAAAGAAAAGAGAAAACTAGTTTTGCCGACACGCTAAGAAGTGATAGATTTTTGTAATTGAATTTACGAGTGTTATCAGCCGCATGCACACTGACCGTTAGGCAAGAGTCTCTACTCCGTTAGGCAAAGAGGTGGCGACATGACTTGGACGCCAAGACGCAAGGGCTGGTTCGTGGTGGCACAAGAAAAACTACCTGGAAGAATTTGGGGAAGGCCTTTGCCCAGCAGTGGGAAAGCAGCAGTGGCTAAATAAATTAAAAAAAAAACATGTGATTCCAGTTTCTTACACCATTAATTCCAGGCGTTCCAATTCAACGAGCGGTTCTTGCTGACGCTGCACGACCACGCGCACGCCTGCCAGTACGGCACCTTCATCGGCAACTGCGAGAAAGATAGGCGGGACTTAAGGTAACTATACAAAGCGATTGTATGAACAAATTGTAACGGAGAGGGTTATTCATATTTAAAAAACTGGCGAAGTGCGATTCGGACTCACGCACGATGAGTTCAGTACCGTCCATAGCAAAAAACAGCAAAAAAAAAGTCACGTTTGTTGTATGAGAGCTTTATTTTATTCTGTTTTTAGTATTTGTGATGACAGAAATACATCATCTATGAAAATTTCAACTGTTCAGACAGACGGACAGCGGAGTCTTAGCAATACGGCCCCGTTTTTAATCTTTGGGTACCGAACCCTTAACACTGCTTTTACCTATGAATATGAATATGGACTCCGTGGTCGCCCGCGAAATTCAACTTTTCATAAGCTGTTCCTTCATAGTGCCTAACATAAACTACTCATCACATCAGATTTGGTCCGATAGTATGTAAGAAATTGAAAAATATGTTTTTTCAGGTTATCAGAGCGTACATTTTCGCTGTGGGGTTACATGGCGAGTCACTTGAACGAGTATAAGAACCCCCTGTACAATCCCAAATCACACCCTGATGTATTGAAACCGGATTTAGGAGCACAGAGTATCAGGTAAGTTTTATGCTTACGAAAATAAACTCTAAACTATTTCTCATGGAGTACGTAAGAATTACAGAACACCATTTACTGCGAACCTTACTCTTTTTGGTGGTCAGGCGCGTATAATATTCACAGACAGCATGCGTGTATAACCAGATTTCAACAAAGCAAAACCGAGCCCCTTAGGCCACGGATAGAAGACGCGGAAGTTTTCTTGCCGAGACCGCGAACCACTCTCCACGCAACAACATTCAAATTCCTCAGAATTTCAGAAGTCGCAATAAACACTGGATTAGTCTATTGGCGTCACTTCCAGTACTGGACCTGGACTTCTTGTGTCAGAATGAATTATTGTTTTAATTGTAGGTTCTGGCGTGGCATGTACTGCCGTCACGAGAATGGCGTGCACCCTCGCGAGGCTCTAGCAGACCTGCTGCCTGCCGCCGTCGAGCACAGCTCCGCGCTGGAGCACCACATCAACTACCTCACCAGGGTACGTACAGTACACTTTGGCCCCACACAGACCTGCTGCCTGCCGCCGTCGAGCACAGCTCCGCGCTGGAGCACCACATCAACTACCTCACCAGGGTACGTACAGTACACTTTGGCCCCACACAGACCTGCTGCCTGCCGCCGTCGAGCACAGCTCCGCGCTGGAGCACCACATCAACTACCTCACCAGGGTACGTACAGTACACTCTGGCCCCACACAGACCTGCTGCCTGCCGCCGTCGAGCACAGCTCCGCGCTGGAGCACCACATCTACTACCTCACCAGGGTACGTACAGTACACTCTGGCCCCACACAGACCTGCTGCCTGCCGCCGTCGAGCACAGCTCCTTGCTGGAGCACCACATCAACTACCTCACCAAGGTACGTACAGTACACTCTGGCCCCACACAGACCAGCTGCCTGCCGCCGTCGAGCACAGCTCCGCGCTGGAGCACCACATCAACTCCCTCACCAGGGTACGTACAGTACACTCTGGCCCCACACAGACCTGCTGCCTGCCGCCGTAGAGCACAGCTCCGCGCTGGAGCACCACATCAACTACCTCACCAGGGTACGTACAGTACACTCTGGCCCCACACAGACCTGCTGCCTGCCGCCGTCGAGCACAGCTCCGCGCTGGAGCACCACATCAACTACCTCACCAGGGTACGTACAGTACACTCTGGCCCCACACAGACCTGCTGCCTGCCGCCGTCGAGCACAGCTCCGCGCTGGAGCACCACATCTACTACCTCACCAGGTTACGTACAGTACACTCTGGCCCCAAACAGACCTGCTGCCTGCCGCCGTCGAGTACAGCTCCGCGCTGGAGCACCACATCAACTACCTCACCAGGTTACGTACAGTACACTCTGGCCCCAAACAGACCTGCTGCCTGCCGCCGTCGAGCACAGCTCCGCGGTGGAGCAGCACATCAACTACCTCACCAGGATACGTACAGTACACTCTGGCCCCACACAGACCTGCTGCCTGCCGCCGTCGAGCACAGCTCAGCGCTAGAGCACCACATCAACTACCTCACCAGGGTACGTACAGTACACTCTGGCCCCACACAGACCTGCTGCCTGCCGCCGTAGAGCACAGCTCCGCGCTGGAGCACCACATCAACTACCTCACCAGGGTACGTACAGTACACTCTGGCCCCACACAGACCTGCTGCCTGCCGCCGTCGAGCACAGCTCCGCGCTGGAGCACCACATCAACTACCTCACCAGGGTACGTACAGTACACTCTGGCCCCACACAGACCTGCTGCCTGCCGCCGTCGAGCACAGCTCCGCGCTGGAGCACCACATCTACTACCTCACCAGGTTACGTACAGTACACTCTGGCCCCAAACAGACCTGCTGCCTGCCGCCGTCGAGTACAGCTCCGCGCTGGAGCACCACATCAACTACCTCACCAGGTTACGTACAGTACACTCTGGCCCCAAACAGACCTGCTGCCTGCCGCCGTCGAGCACAGCTCCGCGCTGGAGCAGCACATCAACTACCTCACCAGGATACGTACAGTACACTCTGGCCCCACACAGACCTGCTGCCTGCCGCCGTCGAGCACAGCTCAGCGCTAGAGCACCACATCAACTACCTCACCAGGGTACGTACAGTACACTCTGGCCCCACACAGACCTGCTGCCTGCCGCCGTCGAGCACAGCTCCGCGCTGGAGCACCACATCTACTACCTCACCAGGTTACGTACAGTACACTCTGGCCCCAAACAGACCTGCTGCCTGCCGCCGTCGAGCACAGCTCCGCGCTGGAGCAGCACATCAACTACCTCACCAGGATACGTACAGTACACTCTGGCCCCACACAGACCTGCTGCCTGCCGCCGTCGAGCACAGCTTAGCGCTAGAGCACCACATCAACTACCTCACCAGGGTACGTACAGTACACTCTGGCCCCACACAGACCTGCTGCCTGCCGCCGTCGAGCACAGCTCCGCGCTGGAGCACCACATCTACTACCTCACCAGGTTACGTACAGTACACTCTGGCCCCAAACAGACCTGCTGCCTGCCGCCGTCGAGCACAGCTCCGCGCTGGAGCAGCACATCAACTACTTCACCAGGATACGTACAGTACACTCTGGCCCCACACAGACCTGCTGCCTGCCGCCGTCGAGCACAGCTCACCGCTAGAGCACCACATCAACTACCTCACCAGGGTACGTACAGTACACTCTGGCCCCACACAGACCTGCTGCCTGCCGCCGTCGAGCACAGCTCCGCGCTGGAGCACCACATCAACTACCTCACCAGGATACGTACAGTACACTCTGGCCCCACACAGACCTGCTGCCTGTCACCGTCGAGCACAGCTCCGCGCTGGAGCACCTCATCAACTACCTCATCAGGGTACGTACAGTACATTCTGACCTGAGGGGCCAGAGTTATATTTACAGACCTGATGTACATAAAACTCTGAAGTGTCACTGACACTCTGTTTATTGTTATTCCATTAAAAAAAAATACAATATTCATTATATTGTTGTAATTTTACAGAGAATAACCACATTCAAGAACCTACTATCCGGCAAAAGGGCGGACAAGAGCAAAGACACCACTGTGGTTAACTACCAGAATGGAAACGTGAACTCCGTGGAGATTGAGACTAAGACTGAAGCGCTACAGATTGACAACAAGTAAGTTAACTAAAACCCTGAACTCGACAGGTCGTTAAGGCGACACTTGAGGGAGGTCAATGTTCAGCAGTAGGCGTCTTTCGGCTGAAATGATGAAGATGAATATAATTTTTAAAGAAAGATAGATATTATGAACTAGAATTCAAAAAGTATATTTTTCCAATTCATGTACATAAAAGTATAATAGTACATTATGATAAGTGTGTAATGTTAGTGATTACCGTCGAGGCGGTATTTAGACCCGAGCCGTGGCGAGGGAGGAGCTTAAGAGAGCTAAGAACGGTAATCATTAATTACTCACGTGTGTCATACGACGTTTTTCAATACACTTGTGAAGAAAACAACAGTAAAACTAGTAAAATTTTAAAATTTTCTGTGACATGGCGGTAAAAATCTGTTTTCATAAGCGCGCGCAATTTTTTTTTTTATTTACCCCTAGAGGAAGGCTAAGGTATTTTGATCATATTGCCTAGGCTTACGTTTATGTTTTCTTGCGTGAAAAGTTTTTAGGATAATGTCTTTCGTAGTGACAATAGAATAAGGATGTAACATTTTCTAATGATTTTGTAGTATTTAATTTTATTTAATTAATACAGCAGAACTTCACTGGAATAAAAAGAATCACGCTAAAAACCGCGCGCATCTTAAAATGGCGGCCATAGACCACAAAAAAGAATTATTTGAATGTACGATTTATTTACTAAATGTTTTTTATTATACACCGTGAAATTTTAGTGGTTGTTTTCCCGAAGCGAAATGAGTTTGTGTCGGTAATACAATCGATTAATATATATAAAAAAAATTTGACTCAATAAATGGCAGATTAGCAATTGTGATAAACAAAACTCGAAAGCGACTTGAACCAATACATCGCGCGATATCTACGTGGAACGCGGGCTGGGCGCGCGGTTGCCCCGAATGGCCGCGCGGTCGTTGCACTCGCGTATAAATCAGCTGATCACTACTCGTGACTTAATAAAACACAAAACCCAATAAGTTATTCCAATTTTCCCTTCATACTTTTACGGGCTTAGGACCGTCGTAAATACTTTTTTGCCTACAACTTACAGATCACTGAGAAACTAATAAAAATCAAGATAGTTAAAGTCTGAATTAGATGATTAAGTATTTAAGGCGTATTTAAAAAATGGAATCAACTTATTTACAATGATTTTGATTACCTAACCTACTTTTAAATGTTTATTTACAAGGTACGAGTAAGTACCTACTTACACTTCCCGGTAGCGGAGTAATTGTTCCAAATGCAAACGAGCACGTTTTAACTGATTGTCTTTCAGTTTGATTAGAGTGTCTCTGTCACGTCTCACGATATTAAAAGCGTCCACTATCGCAGTTATCAACGCGTCGCGTGTTTGGTGTTCCTCACGATACACCAGGCGCTTGAGCTCAGACCACAAATAAAAGTCCAACAGAGTCAAGTCCGGGCTTCTTGGTGGCCAAGGGTATGGCCCGCCACGTCCGATCCAGCGCTGAGGAAACACCGAGTCCAGGTGTTGTCGCACGGCGCGCTGATAATGAGCCGGGCACCCATCATGCTGGTAATACAAATCGTCTACCGGCACCGCTAGCGGAACGTCGTCTAATAAGTCCGACAAACTTTCAATTAGAAAAATTGTAATGCCGATTCTTTTTTGAAAAGATGTCGATAACGTATTGTACGTATGACGTTCGCGGAAGGACTAAGCGCAGAGCGCAACATTTGGCGGCATTCTTTTAAGTTGCGGCGATGGCGCGGGGTGCCTCGCTTGCCGCGAGCGTACAGGCTAGTTAATGCCGTATCACCATGCTCGAGAGCTTATTTTGCTCTGAACATTTATTATTCACTCTTCCTTTGTAGTTTGCCGGCAGCGCGCGGCGCCGGCGGCGCGTGCGTTTCGTGTAGGTATCTACTTTATGTCTAGTGAACTACTATTGATTCTCGCTCTATCGAGTTTATGAATACTTTTTTAATGATTTGAAAAAAAAAACATTCTTTTTTTTAAGTTTAACTTTGTGTTTCGATAGTACTACTGATGGGTAGTCGTTCTGCCGCGGGAAAACAACCATTAAAATTTCAGCGTGTATATATAGTTTGTACAAGTTAAATTTGTCCATTTTAACTTGTAAATTGGATGAAATAAGTAAAATACTTGGTGAAGCGTCAATGCCTTTTCTTAAGGTATATGTATTTTTAGAGAATAAATAATATAAATTAGTTACCTTTCCCGCATTCTCTAAGTTAATTGAGTCTCTGTTGACGATTTCCTTCACCAATATCTACGACCGCAACGCCCACTGGTGACGTATCGAATGCTTTCTTGAGACGCTCGCTAAAGACCGCTAGATGGCGTCTAACCCGCTAACAAAACAGTTGTGTCCGCTACGCAAATCGACATTGCGTCGAATAAAAACCGCTCCGCTATCAAAATCCCATATCTGTTGAAAACCTGAGAATTCTCCTGTAATAAGTGTATCTGCTACTGTGAGACATTGAGACCTTAGAGTGCAGTGTTGGTTTCACGAGTTCTGACCAGCCCACCGGTGGATGGATGAAGATTTAGCTCGCCGGCCGGCAGCACACACACCGACCCCGCGTCCGTGAGCGAAGCGCTTTCCTGACGACGAGTGGGGTTATTGGATTAGCAAGGTACGTGGGCTATGAATTGCTATAAACGTCGCCAGATTCTGGTGTCGCAGGGAATCGTCAACAGGGATTTAATTTTGTGTAATACAACCATAATTTCACCGCCATATTGGTAGTCTTAAAACACCACCCGTTCAGGTGACGCTATTTACACGCGTCATCATAATTTTTTGGTCCTTTCGAGCCTGGATAGGTAACCAGGTAACCGCTCCCTAGTTAGATTTTTACGTAATATTTGGTGAAAATCATAATAGGTATATATAGGTTATAGATATTTACGTAAACCTTTGGTAAATTATTCTTGCCTATAAACCGCTCTCCGCTATAACATAAACATAATTGACAATAGATTCTACGTAGGTTTTGGTAAATCTGTCAATATTGTTTCATAGAATTTAATGTGATACGTATTTCACTTTGATAACATATAATAGGAGGTAGTTTCACATCATTTCGGCTTTGTGCGTATTAGTGATTTTTATTCAGATACCGCCACAGAGCGGGAGGATACTTTACGATTGCTAACCGCCTGATAAGTTTACCCGCGCATATTTTTAGATATTGCTCTTGATATTAACTTAACAAAATGACTGAGAAACAATTAAAGCCGGAAGATTTACTGACTATCTTTCATGAGAAGAAAGGATTGTTATTCAAACGCCTTAATCGATTATATTGTGCAACAGTGTGAGCAATCGTACACAACCCGGTATTGATTTTAAACTTAAAGTTCACCTATGCGATGCTGGAAGACACTCAAACTGCAGCTGCTCAACCATAAACAGAGTAACTCATATCAAATATTTGGGTATTATCGTCGATCATAGATTATCTTGGCATCCCCACATTGATCAAGTTGCTAACAGAATCAGAAAATTAAGCTGGATTTTCAGGACACTTAGACATATTATACCTATAAATGTATGTACTCCCTCAGGCAGGAACAAAAACTTCCTAAATATGATATATTTAGCGCTTGCACAATCAGTATTGCTATACTGCATCCCTATTTAGGGAGGGGCTTCAAAAACAAAATTTTTAGAATTAGAGCGAGCACAACGGGCTCTCATTAAGTGCATGTATTTTAAAAAACGGAGATATTGTACTGAAAAACTTTACCAAATCAGTAACCTTCTAACGGTCCGGAAGCTTTACATTACTCAAGTTGTTCTCACAACTCATAAATCACTAACCTATGACCCCAGAGTATTGGCTAGAAGAAGAAAAGACATTATATTAAAAATACCACAAACAAAAACACGATTTGCTAGTATTCAACTTTGTAAACGATCTGCTCAGCTTTATAATGCTATTAATAAACACGTTTACATCTACCCTAAGAATTGTTATGAATGCAAAAATACACTAACGGATTGGATAGGAAAGCTAACCTATGGTGAGGCTGAATCACTTCTACAACAGACATACTAATACTATACACCTTCACATACATACACACACACACTCATTACACACACCCACATACACTCATTACACACACCCACCCTCATTCACTCAATTCACTTTGTTTTAATTATGTACTCGTATTGTATAGTTTACACTTCTTGTTTTTGAAGGAGCGGAGTCTCCTAATACAGGCATCTTTTGCTTAAAAGGAGGCTCCAATCTCAAATTTGTTGTACGTATAAGGTTATCAAATAAACTATTATTATTATTATTTCGTTTATTCATTAATATCACATATAAATTACATTTTTAAATATTTCTTTAAAAAAACATAAAAAAAACATTATTATTATTATTATGAATTATCGAAAAATATTTCGTCGTTCGATACGAGAAATAGTGAAAGTTTTATGACTGAATCGGAAACGATTGACGACATTCGTGACAAATTTGAATCTTATGTCGATCAAATTAACCACATAAACATTAATTTGAAACCTGGTTCGAGTCCCGACTATGCTTGTTTAGAATCCTTTGAAGATTTGTTTATTCGCATTAAGCGTATTAGGAATAAAATCGACAGTAGTCAATCTCAGTTATCACAATGTAGTAATTCGAAAACGCTTTTTGAACCACTAAAAATAAAGCTGCCTCCGATTGCATTGCCATCTTTCGACGGGAAACCTGAGAATTGGCCTGTTTTCTATGAGTCGTTCAAGTCGAATATTCATGACAATGATCAGCTGACTGACTCGCAGCGTGTGCAGTATTTAGTAGGTAGACTTACACATAACGCGTTAAAGATTACAGCCGGTATTGTGCCTACGACTGATACCTATCATTTTCTATGGGACAGCTTAGTTAATAAATACCAGGATAAGCGTACATTAGGTATACACTATTTAAATAATATATTAGATTTAAAAAGTTGTTTGTGTAACGCAAATAGTCTCGATTCTTTCATTGAAACATTTAGTGCAAGTATTTCTGCCTTGAAACAACTTGGTATTCCGGATCTTGCGGATTTTATTCTCTTGCATTGCGCTATGAGAAAAATAGATTCACAGACTGGTCAATCGTTTGAACTTTCCGTTCGCGATGTTGAAATACCTACAACTAAATTGTTAATTAGCTTTGTTCAAGATCAGACTAAGATATTAGAACGCTTGAATTTATCTCATTCGAACGCGAAAAATCATTATAATAAACCTCATAGTCCCGCATCTCGCGAGCCTCGCACGCAAACGAAAGCGTTTGTTGTGAGTGTATCGCCTAATTCTACCGCGCCCGCTCCGCCCCGCTCCGTCTGCGCTTATTGTAAAGATAACGCTCATGTTCATTTGTATAAGTGCGCTGAGTTTCAATCCGCGTTGACTCCTAGAACTAGGTTTGAGTTTATTAAATCCGTACATGGTTGCGTAAATTGTCTGAGCACGTCGCACGGTTTGAGTAATTGCAAGTCGACCTCAGGCTGTAACGTATGCAAAAAACGCCATCATACTTTATTACATTTTGAGAAAAATAATAAACAATCGCATGTAGCTGATGTTAAACCGACGAATTGCAATGTAGCCGTCGCGTCCAGCCTGGCTGTGCCGCTGGCCACTGCGCCCCCCGCGTTCCTCCCGCCCCGCGCGGCGTCTTGTGGTTCGGGTGACGTCGCTCAAACATGTCCGACCCATAACACGGCCGTATTATTGGCTGCAGATACGAGGGCTAAGTCGGCAGTCTTGTTGTCGACCGCTCAGGTTTATGCGCGCGCTAACAATAATAGTTCGGGCCATAAAACAATAGTTAGGTGCTTAATTGACAATGGTTCGCAAAATAATTTAATAACTACAGATTGTTGTAGAAAACTCAACTTAGTAATAATTCCTTTGAATAATTCTTTTGTCAAAGGAGTTGGTTCTGTGTCGCGGCCGATAATAGGTTATGTGAATCTAGATATCGAGTCTCGCGTATACCCGCATCAAAAATATACTATTTACGCGTTAGTAGTGGAGTGCATTACGGATCAGCTACCTTCGCACCATATTAAGTGGGATTGTCATGTGGACTTCCACTCGCTTCCGCTCGCTGATTTAAGCTGGAATATTCCAGGAGATATTGACATAGTGTTAGGCGCTCAACTGTTTCCGTATATTTATTTGGGGAATAGGGTAGACTTAGGTTCAAATGCGCCACCCGCATTATTGACCACATTCGGGTATGTCCTTATGGGTGATTTTCCGCCTAGTAAAGATAATTTAAATTTACCTAGCTCTTCTTTCACAGCATTAGCCCTTAATGATTCATTACAAAAGTTCTGGGAATTGGAAGAAGTTGAAAATAAACGTTTTTTATCTCCTGAGGAAACCGAATGTGAGAATATTTTTTCCTCGACCGTGTCACGTGACGATGCGGGACGTTATACTGTCGCGTTACCCTTTAGTAAGGATCCCAGCGAGTTGGGTAACTCCCGTACCGCCGCGTACCGTCGACTGGTTGCGCTGGAGAGAAAACTCCGCCAATCGCCGACGTTGCGGGAAAATTATAACGCAGTGATCCAAGAGTACATAGATAATGGATACGTGAGTCAAGTCAACGAATCCGCCATTTCGGTTGACGGGTACTACATCCCTACATCCCAGCACGCTGTCGTTCGGCCAGACAAGCCGATGCCGCGCGTTGTATTGGATGCGAGTGCCAGGACTCATACCGGTTTATCTTTAAAAAATGATGTACTCCATATTGGTCCGAATTTACAAACAGATTTGTTTATTCTTTTAATCAATTTTAGATTACTTCCTATCGCTATAAATTCTGATATAAAGCAGATGTACTTACGAATTTGCGCACCTGTTGAGCAGCGTAAGTACCTACGCATTTTGTGTCGATTCAGTGTGAATGATCCTGTGTTGACATTCGCTTTTGACCGCTTACCTTTTAGACTGAAGTCGAGTCCTTACTTAGCTATGCGCACTGTGCGACAGCTGGCCTCGGACAGTCCGCATTATTATATACTTAAATTCGCTAGACCGAAGGTTCGTTGTGAACCCCGGTCGCCGCAGGGATTGTCAGCGGCGGAACGAGTTATGATCCGTGCTGTGCAATCTGTTCATTTCGCAGATGACATTAAACTCATCAAATGTGGTGAATTGTTACCAAAGAAACTTGGCAGTTTATCTGTCTTTTTGGATGAAGAGGGTATATTACGCATTGGGGGAAGACTTTCAAAGTCATACCTTCCCTTTGATGCTAAGCATCCTTTTTTACTTCCCAAACATGATCCTGTTGTGGATTTGATAATTCGTCATTACCATGTGATGAATTGTCACCCTGGGCCAGGGCTACTTAATTCCTCTCTTTTAAATGAGTTATCAACTCGCCGCATTAAGTGGAAAATGATTCCACCTCGCTCCCCACATTTTGGCGTTATGTGGGAAGCCAATGTAAAACCATTAAAACCGCATCCTTATAAAGGGACTGACAATGTCGCTCGCGTTGCAATGGTGAGGACAAGGTTCGGTAATTTTAAACGCTCTGTCACAAAACTATATCCTATTCCAACGCAATAAAATTTCATTTTAACGATACTCGTAGTTTTTTAAGGTTTAGGATTAGTATTCTAAATGATTTTTATTTTCCGCATTTAGTCATAAAGCTTAGACTTTCCGATCATGATCTAGGTTAGTAAATCTTTACAATTTTAACCTTTCCCTTTGAAAGCACTTGCGTCCTTCCAAGGGGGGGAGCATGGTGAAGCGTCAATGCCTTTTCTTAAGGTATATGTATTTTTAGAGAATAAATAATATAAATTAGTTACCTTTCCCGCATTCTCTAAGTTAATTGAGTCTCTGTTGACGATTTCCTTCACCAATATCTACGACCGCAACGCCCACTGGTGACGTATCGAATGCTTTCTTGAGACGCTCGCTAAAGACCGCTAGATGGCGTCTAACCCGCTAACAAAACAGTTGTGTCCGCTACGCAAATCGACATTGCGTCGAATAAAAACCGCTCCGCTATCAAAATCCCATATCTGTTGAAAACCTGAGAATTCTCCTGTAATAAGTGTATCTGCTACTGTGAGACATTGAGACCTTAGAGTGCAGTGTTGGTTTCACGAGTTCTGACCAGCCCACCGGTGGATGGATGAAGATTTAGCTCGCCGGCCGGCAGCACACACACCGACCCCGCGTCCGTGAGCGAAGCGCTTTCCTGACGACGAGTGGGGTTACTGGATTAGCAAGGTACGTGGGCTATGAATTGCTATAAACGTCGCCAGATTCTGGTGTCGCAGGGAATCGTCAACAGGGATTTAATTTTGTGTAATACAACCATAATTTCACCGCCATATTGGTAGTCTTAAAACACCACCCGTTCAGGTGACGCTATTTACACGCGTCATCAATACTAATTTATATACTATTGAATGGGAATTTTATTCGAATTCAAAATTTGTTTTGCGAAAAAGAGGTTGAACAAAAAGGGTTTAACTACATTATAGCACTAGTGCGAAAATGTCACAGTTTGGTAACGAGTGCCATTATATACCTAAGTGTAGTGCAATAAGAGTCACTTTCTGAGCAAGTGTGTTGAAAAGTAAATTAAACTAAACAATAATTTGCCTTCTGTGTGCTTTGTTGTCTGTTTGTGGTAAAGAACAAAGAGCCTCCCGTGAATGTCGCCATAATGACCGGTCCTGTGCCTCTTGCATCAATCGGATGCCCAAAAAAAAAATGAAAATTTATATTGCATGAGTGTAAAAAAAATGGTGAACGTTCTAGATCATATTTATCTCTAAAACTCGAAAATATTTACTTTGCCAAGTAAAATCGTTACTCACTCATATAACTCACACATTAATTTTAAATTATCTTCACACATTAATCACATTAAACAATTACATGCGTTTCCGAATTCATTTCAAAGATATTAAACTTTAATCACTTCAAAACCAAGTAACTTACAGCAATAACTAATCACAAAACTTTAAATAACTGAAAACTAAAAAAAATATAATAAAACATTAGCCGTTAAAAGAAATTTGAACTAAATTAAAGTAAGCATCATTTAACGAAAATCGCGATCTGCGCTACTTTACAGCATATCATAGAAGACACTCGTATTTTTCGTACACTTACACATCTCATTCATAATTTTTGGCAAAATTATGAATTAAAGCAGCTGCTTGAGCAGAAGAGCTGGGCTTTTTTATTAGAACAAATTTTCGAATTCATACTTACACACAGTATCATAAGTAAGTCATGGTAAACAGCCATGTAGCACCCACTCCTATCAAGATCGGGGACTCTACACTCGAAGTTGTAGACGACTACGTTTACCTGGGACAGACGGTCCAGTTGGGAAGGTCTAACTTCGAGAAAGAGATCAATCGTCGAATCCGACTCGGCTGGGCAGCGTTCGGGAAGCTGCGCGGTATCTTCTCGTCCAATATACCACAGTGTCTCAAGACGAAAGTCTATGACCAGTGCGTGTTGCCAGTGATGACATATGGCTCCGAAACGTGGTCGCTTACAATGGGCCTCATCAGAAGACTTAAAGTCACCCAAAGGGCAATGGAGAGGGCTATGCTCGGAGTTTCCTTGCGTGATCGAATCAGGAATGAGGATATCCGCAGGAGAACCAAGGTTGCCGACATAGCACGAAGAATTGCCCAACTAAAGTGGCAATGGGCAGGGCACATTGCTCGCAGAACAGATGGCCGTTGGGGCCGAAAGGTTCTGGAATGGCGACCACGTACCGGAAGACGTAGCGTTGGAAGGCCTCCTACAAGGTGGACCGATGACTTGGTAACGGTTGCGGGAGTCCGATGGATGCGAGACGCACAGGACCGATTGTTGTGGCGACGCTTGGGGGAGGCCTATGTCCAGCAGTGGACGTCTTTCGGCTGAAATGATGATGATGATGATGATGACACAGTATCAAATTTTACCCACACGACTCACATTTTGATGTTTTTATAGAAAAAGTAGAGATAGAAGATTAAGCCAAATAAGAAAGTCTTTGTTCATATCCTTTTTTTGTTAAGTGTTAGAGTGAGATCGGAGAGATTGCGCAACATTGCATAATGCATGTCATTGGTATCGTATCTTATGAATGAATTTTAATTTCGCATTGAACACGAAATGGCAACTTAGCGTAACCGCGTAGGCGCGCGAAGTTTAAAGTTTAGATTTTTATTTTATTTAATTCATTTATATTCTTTGATTATATACTTGTCTAGATGCCACATTGACCGTACTAAACGGCCCAAATAAAGTCTACTAAAATTGGTAGACTCGCTTCTCCCTTACGTCAGTGTCATTTGAAACAACTAAGGATAATGTGCTCACGAAAAATAATTAATTATGCCGGTTTGTGCTGTCAGACTGTGCCGTAATTATGTGGGAAAACAATATAATAACTCTAAGATCACTTTTCATCGGTAAGTTTTGTTATATATCCACTATTATTATAGAAAACACGATTTTTTTATTCGTTTTTTTGTATGTCATTCCGATTAGCCAGTGTTGTCAGTTTATTACTAGGGAGATTTGGCGAAACTATGGGAGACAAAATACAAATATATCATCTTTCGATCAGGAGAACATTATTATTTTAAAAATGACATTATTTATTTGATCAGTAAATGATAACTTATCTATAACTACAAAAAAAATGAAATCCATGACGTCATACACTAAATAATATTTTTTTTTAGTTTTTTCTAATATTTTGGGTTTCAGATTTTTGCTGAATTGGGCCTGTTTGGTGCAGCCTCGAGGCACACATTCCTACTATATCCTTACATCGGGCTTTATACTTTTTATTTGTTGGTTTTATGTAATTACATGTAACTGGAGTATTGTGTGTCTTTAAGTCTGTGCTAAATAAATGTATTTTCTTTCTTTCTTTAATCTACAAAATAATTATTTCGTTCAACCTATTTTGTTAAACTTTCGTCACAATAAATAATGGAGAAAAGGAAAGTTGATAATTTGGAGCAGGCATCCCTAAACACGCACACCTTGAAAGTTTGACGACAATAAGTACACGTGCGGTACTCACACATGTCCCGAAATTGGAGACAGTATTAGCGCGTCATAAGTTTGCATTGCTCTATCTAGAAATGTATATAATCAAAGTTTATATTGTTCTATGATTTAGATTAGAGCAGTGGTGGCCGAGTGGTAACGGCCTCGACTTACGAAATGTAGGTCGCGGGTTCGAACCCAGCCAGGCGCATTACTTTGTGTAATTTATTTCATCACCACTGCTCTCAAAACGGTGAAGGAAAACATCGTGAGGAAACCGGCATGTCCTAGAACCAAAAATTCGAAGACATGTGACATTCACCAACCCGCACTGGGCCCGCGTGGTGGATTACGGCCCATTCCCTCTCCTGGAGAGAGGAGGCCTGAGTCCCAGCAGTGGGAACATTAAAAGGCTGATTATGATTTAGATTTGAGGTGTTATTTTTATTTTCACATGAAAGCCATGACAAGACATGAAAGATATTTACTTATATTGCTCGCACGTCCCAGGTCTTAGTTTTAAGTTTATGATTATACACTCTCATTATAATTCTTCGACTAATACTGTATATAAGCAGCGTTTTCAAATAAATGACAGGTCGTTATTCGCCTTTTAATTCTCAATAAGCTCCCCTGAACTTTTTAAACAAAAAATTCCTTGGGGTGGATTAGGATAACGGTTCACGGTAGTTTCAATTAAAATAGTAGAGAATTGAAAAAGTGGAAAAAACGCCGACTAAATATTCCACCACTGGGGGGTCCAGAATCATATACTGGATCCATGGTATACGTTTCTGCGTCGATGTCTGAGACACGGCGTATATTTCTAGTATAAGTTGACCTTTCATTGTGAGGAAATCCTATTTTGGAGCCGCGGGTGAACCCGCTTGCGATAGCTCTGACTAAAACCCATTCCTATGTTCCTTCGTTGCCTTGCATTTCAGGGCCCCGGGTTTTTCTTTCGGAAGCGAACCCATGGCCCCAGTAGGCCTAAGTTCAGAAGTAGAATGTGCATAACTTTCTTTACTGAAGTCAGATTTAAATGTTTTCAGGTTACTATATGAGTCTGGCGGCACTCTCACCGAGCTGGAGTGCGCGAACCACGACCATCCTCTCAAGGAGACGGGGGCTCCTAACAAACCCAACAAGATTCCTCTCATCACTGAGGTATGAACTGTGTTTTATGGAGTTACCGTACAGCCGAAATTTATGATCGATAACATATGGATATATTTATTCCCCGAAGGTCGCTTGTGCCCAACACGGAATGTTATGGACTATATTCAGATTTCTAGATATTACATATATTTTATATTTTTTAACAACGAATTCTATGTTATAGAGACTGAGTTCAAATTCCATTGCAACCCATACTTTTTGGTGCTGGTGATGCTAGTCAATATTTATAAACTTTGCCATAACCACTCTAAAATACAGCACAAAAAAACTTTATATTGGTTTATTTTAGTCCTAATTATTTCAACGGAACAAAGTTGATATTTCTCACATTCACAGAAGGCGAGTGACTCGATACCGGCAAGCTACGCGTTGTTGGAGAAAGAGGTGAACACCGTCGCGCTGGACTGGAAGAGCATCAAGAACGTCACCGAGTGCAGCTGTTCCACGCCTCTCGACCATTTCAGCAGAAAGGTAGAACTATGTCCTTAAAACAAATAACAGATGGTACGACTGCCAACCTGCCAGGCTGGCGGGATTGTTCGAAAGATTTAATGTGGCCTTGGAACGAAAAGGGCAACTTGAAGGAACATAGATGGTTTTGGTCAATACAAATCTGACACTCCCTCTCATTCCACCGGCGGCGTGCCTTGACCTATCTACTGTTTATCTAATATTCCGAATAAAAAATTTATAAGAGCCGTCTATGGACAGTTTATGTGGCAACTTTTGCTTGCTCAGGCCGCTACAATCGCTATGGTCACAATATTCAAACTTGACCACTCCTGACTCCACTAAAAAGTGCACAATCATTTGTGCACCATCTAGTGAAGTGTAACTACAAATTATTTACGATGTTAATAATATTTAGCAAGTACTCACCGTGTGTAAACAAAAAACAGCCATTGCTCTTCGTTGTTCGCTTATTTACCACAAACAGATGACAAATAACAAAGCATTAATTCATTCCAAATTCTTTAAAAAATAATTAAAAACATTTTTTTTTTCTTTTTAACTTTATTCACTTTTTAGGGGTATGTGGAACAGAGAGTAAAGCCCCACATACCTCCGTTGAAAAGGGAGGGTCCTCCAACCAGACGGGTGTTATATGTCTGGTGGGCTATTGCCCGATAGATGATTTCGGGCTGTTCTATATGTTCCAATCGCGCGGAGAACTTTGATTGCGCGATGCAGGATTAGTTCTTATGTGACGCCATAGATGTCGCTACAACTTTAAAACCAAGTAAGAGAACTATCCGAACTATACGCACGTAGCCGTTCAAAACAAATTTGAAGTTACTATCATTTATCGTAATTCGCGATTTGCGACGAATCATTTCATTTTATTCATACTTTTTCTAAAGCCAGGCTTAATATTAGAACAAATTTCCGAATGAGTACTTACTCAACTATCAAATACAAATAGCAGATAAACCAGGTACAAAAGCCAACAGGTTGGTTGAGAAAGCAACTGTTCATCTCTTTTTTTTCACCCAGAGGAATCATGTGATGATTTCCCACAAAAAAAAAGAATAGAAATGATGTGAAAAAAAAAACCTGAATATATATGTCGGCGCAGGATGCCGATCATCATTGAAGCTCTGTCCAGAGACTATGTCTTGTGGGCGATGGCTGGGTAACGAGCAATAAACAAACTATTTTAGATCACACAACTGATTTATTATGAGGCAAGCTTTAGGTATTCACTTTACACAACGAGCAGTGAGACAGTCTCCGACACTTAGACGTTGTACGCACGGCTGCCGACAGAAGAATGAGCCACGGACCTCTGCGGTCGGCCCTTTTATCTGCTCGGTTCGTGCAAACGTCAGCGCGGATTCTGTCAAAGTGACATGTGTCACTTTTCACTTAGCTCGTTTATTCGTTCTCAAGCTTCCGTACTATTGACTTCACCGACACGGCCATCCTGCGGAACACACGTCCCTGTGTGTTAGTCATCATCGTCACCTCAGTTGGAAGATATCCATTGACGAGACGTCCCAACAAGACATCCGTCGCTGTGTTCATCATCACCAGTTCACCACCTCAGCCAGAAGACGGTCCACTGACGAGACTTCCAAACAAGGCGTCGGTCTCTGTGTGTTGATCTGAATCAAAATACATCTCGCAGTATCATATAGCTCGGTCACTCCTGACAAACATCAGGAACTACTCTCGCACCGTGAGTGCGCTCCCAAACATGTAAACTCTCACACACACTAGACATCCTGATCATGAGTGACTATGTATAATGAAATTCCCAATCCAACCATAAATCCAAATCATTTACGCACCAACGTAAACGTGGGTAACTCACTACAGGCGTCGCACCAACGACTCATCTCGTTTACGCACCAACGTAAAGGAGGATAACTCACTACAGGCGTCGCTACAACGACTCATCTCGTTTACGCACCAACGTAAACGAGGATAACTTACTAATTGCGTCGCTACAACGACTCATCTCGTTTACGCACCAACGTAAACGAGGATAACTCACTAATTGCGTCGCTACAACGACTCATCTCGTTTACGCACCAACGTAAACGAGGATAACTCACTACAGGCGTCGCTACAACGACTCATCTCGTTTACGCACCAACGTAAACGAGGATAACTCACTAATCGTTCCTTAATTCTAAAGCAGCAGTGATTAAATAGTGCCATGATCACTTTCCCCACCTACTTCCTATACATCTAATTCAACCGGAACCTCATGTTTTATTATCCCTCTCTCTGTAGGCCATAATAACGTCTACCCCCTGCGGGAATCGAACCCGCAACGCGCAGCGCAGCAGTCAATCGCTCAACCACTGCGCCAACCGTAAATTATGAAGGTTCAACAAAACTCGAGATGTATCGAAACTCTAAATTTCTATTAACTAACCTACTAATTTTCACTACTGTTCATAGTACTGCTAAGTTCAATTAAAGAAAATAAATTAACATCAAAATTTCTATATCGTTTCAATATCAAAATCAATAATCAGAAAATTCAAAGCATAACCGTGAATTAATTATCATGGTAACTTCTCCACCAAATCAATCAAACTAATCCAAAACACTAATCATTAATCACTGCACGTGATCTCTGGCTACTAATAGCCCAGTAACCTCTAGTCACTCAACCATTCCTGCGCATCCTTCCAGGATTGCCAAGTCTCTCACGACCTAATGGTTTCCCACATTACGTCCCAGGTTTGATCGCAATACCGCGTACTCACGGACTACTGTGACCACTAGATACCGATTTCTATTAAGCTACGGCTACAAATCAAATCTGGTATAGTCCGATCATCATGTAAACTTAATAATCTCATTATCTCTACTACTTTACTCTACCCCAATTTTATCAGTTATGCGCTGATTTTCTTTCTCTCTCTATTACTTCAAATTAATCTTTAAATGGATCTTACTCAGTTTACTTGCTCTGCTCGTATATGAAAAAGTCTCTTATCAAAAATTTATCAACTTTCGCCTTCGTCAGATTAAACTTAACTTTTCATAGGTTTCTACGCACTCTCTATATGGCGTAACGCATCATTTCTCACGGTACTAAAATTTAACTCTGAGTCTACATCGTCTTTTGTCATCAACGGTAGAGAAAACGCAGCCTTGTCAATTAACAGTGCTAAGGGACCACCTGCCTTCGTCGTTTGGTTTAGCGTCCGTAACTGAACAATTAATCACGAGTTAGACTTCGCCTAATGAACCCTGCCACAAACGGTTTTTTTGTCTCTGCAGTCGTTATTAGCATTGGTTCTAACACGAACATCACACGTTTATCACACGTGAAAATCCCGTCGCGACCAAGTGTGAGATAATGTTAATTGAATCACAGAACTCTAAATTCTTTTAACTACCATTTATTTTAATCAGAACCTTAAAAGTTTCAAAGTCTCGTTTTTGTTAGTTCAGCACGTAACTAATTACCAGAGAGTTCTTTTTAGCTTTACCTTCTAACCGACTATAAACCGACTGTAAATTATCTTTATGATCAAGCAATGGAAGATAGTTTCGCGATAACTCACGTATGGTACTACTACAGGGCATCACCTGCTTTCTGCTATTAGGTCCTATTCCTCCTAACTTCACTACTTGACTTAATTTCATACCCTAGTAACTTGAGTTGCATTATCAAAAACAACCATTTTTCTCAAATTTAATGAAAATCCGGCTTTAGTCAACGTTTGTAAAACTACATTAAGTCTCCCGACGTCCCTCTTAATAGTTTCCTAAATAATCATAATATTGACAACTCAAACTACGACGTAGGCATTTACCAATTCGCCTAGAACAACTACAATCGTCCGTTGAAAAATTCAGATCGCATTTTGAAACTGATTGGCATGGTCAAATATTTGTACCGGCTGTCCGCTATCATACTACTGAAAGCCTGATACACAATCTAATTTTGTAAAATACCGCGCACTATTTAAACGAGTTATTTTGTCTAAGGTAAGTGGTATCTCGGTTAGGCACATTGTTATTTAGTTCACAGTAATCTTTGCTCATTATATCTGACCGGTCGAGTTTTTAAGTCAAAAGAGCTAACAAACACCGAATTACTCGGTCGAATAATATTTGCCAGCAACAATCATCTACCGGCTCACGCATTATTAATTTTTCCGCGCTAGACCGCTATGGTCATCTTTATACAGTCAAATATGAGTCAATCAAACGGATAAGTTTACTTTTTACAACACGCGTTTGTAGCATACCGACACACGTCACACGTCAGTGTCAATATCGTCAAAATTATCTATGGAGGAATTCTCACTGTCATAAAAAAATCGAAACGGTATCTACTGGATCTAATGAGGGTAGTTGTAATTACAATTGTTTACGTCGTGAACTTTAGCAATTTTTACTATTTGAACTGAACCCTTGCAACAATATTTCACGGCCAAAATATCACTTCGCAAATAGATCTGAACACACTGAACTGACCCTTCAATGTAACAATACTGTGTTTACGTTTGCCGTGAAATAGTGATGACAGACTTTAAAGTGAAAGAGAGACAACACTCAGCACCAGAATTAAAATGGAATGTGAATACCTGACCTTGTTCCTGGTGTAGGATCGACAACACCCGTCAGTCAACCTCTCGCTCGCTACGTGGTGCCTTGGCGTCACCGTCACCGCTGCGTCACTTTCATCAGGACACCGGAAGGAGATGTGACCTTGTTCTCCACATTTGCAGCATACGATGTGGCTGACCATGGGTCTTGAAGCTTGAATATCACGTTATTCTGTCGGTTTCCTACTGTTTTTTGCTTATGAAAACACAGCCTGCTCCGTCCAATTTTTCCACAGTGGAAACATTTGACAGGTGACGTTTGAGATGTCTTCATACGTTTTGTGTCAAATATTTTCTGATCTGGTAGCGCACTTGACACACTGCATCTCAGGCATGCACACACACACGCACTGCACTTTGCATTTTACACTTCAGGTAACTAAAAGTTTGTAATTCTTGCTGTAATCACTGGTGACTTCGGATTATCAGCAAAGCACGTATCGGAAAATGGTACATCGTGAACATGCATTTGCGTCGGTCTTGTCCCGGTCACAATCTGGGTAGTATACGGTGATTTAGTCAGTTCCTATTTCTTTCTGGGGAAACAATGTCATTATGGTCAAACATTCGTTGCTCAGCATTAGGGAAAAACCCCAGAAAAAACCTAATCAGACCAAAACTGATAATGACATTGATTAACGGAACTTTGAATCTTATTCGGTCCAGTGCTTCATTCCAGGTCTTCACTTTCTAATTTTCCATTTCAAATAATGACCGCTACTTGTCTTGGCTCTTGCTATTTTCTTCGTAACCGGTGTTACGTAACCTTCGTGCTGCTTTTGTTTATTTGCTCGGAATCCCACTTCTGATGTCGGCGCAGGATGCCGATCATCATTGAAGCTCTGTCCAGAGACTATGTCTTGTGGGCGATGGCTGGGTAACGAGCAATAAACAAACTATTTTAGATCACACAACTGATTTATTATGAGGCAAGCTTTAGGTATTCACTTTACACAACGAGCAGTGAGACAGTCTCCGACACTTAGACGTTGTACGCACGGCTGCCGACAGAAGAATGAGCCACGGACCTCTGCGGTCGGCCCTTTTATCTGCTCGGTTCGTGCAAACGTCAGCGCGGATTCTGTCAAAGTGACATGTGTCACTTTTCACTTAGCTCGTTTATTCGTTCTCAAGCTTCCGTACTATTGACTTCACCGACATATATATATTTCAAAGATGTTACTAAAGTATAAAACTACGATTGGTGTTAAAATGCGGACGTTATACTAACGAATATAGATGTATAATTAGTACTAATGACTTAATTGTTATTTGTATAGCACCACTGCTGGGGCTGCGGACGCTGCGTGTGCACGCGCTGCGTGTGCGCGCGCGCCGCCCTGGCCGCGCTGCACGCGCCGCGCGCCGCGCCGCTGTGCGCCGCCTGCACTCCCAACACTCCCGACACACAGGGTTAGTCACCTCACTGTCTATATACGCACCACTGCTGGGGCTGCGGGCGCTGCGTGTGCGCGCGCGCCGCCCTGGCCGCGCTGCACGCGCCGCGCGCCGCGCCGCTGTGCGCCGCCTGCACTCCCAACACTCCCGACACACAGGGTTAGTCACCTCACTGTCTATATACGCACCACTGCTGGGGCTGCGGGCGCTGCGTGTGCGCGCGCGCCGCCCTGGCCGCGCTGCACGCGCCGCGCGCCGCGCCGCTGTGCGCCGCCTGCACTCCCAACACTCCCGACACACAGGGTTAGTCACCTCACTGTCTATATACGCACCACTGCTGGGGCTGCGGGCGCTGCGTGTGCGCGCGCGCCGCCCTGGCCGCGCTGCACGCGCCGCGCGCCGCGCCGCTGTGCGCCGCCTGCACTCCCAACACTCCCGACACACAGGGTTAGTCACCTCACTGTCTATATACGCACCACTGCTGGGGCTGCGGGCGCTGCGTGTGCGCGCGCGCCGCCCTGGCCGCGCTGCACGCGCCGCGCGCCGCGCCGCTGTGCGCCGCCTGCACTCCCAACACTCCCGACACACAGGGTTAGTCACCTCACTGTCTATATACGCACCACTGCTGGGGCTGCGGGCGCTGCGTGTGCGCGCGCGCCGCCCTGGCCGCGCTGCACGCGCCGCGCGCCGCGCCGCTGTGCGCCGCCTGCACTCCCAACACTCCCGACACACAGGGTTAGTCACCTCACTGTCTATATACGCACCACTGCTGGGGCTGCGGGCGCTGCGTGTGCGCGCGCGCCGCCCTGGCCGCGCTGCACGCGCCGCGCGCCGCGCCGCTGTGCGCCGCCTGCACTCCCAACACTCCCGACACACAGGGTTAGTCACCTCACTGTCTATATACGCACCACTGCTGGGGCTGCGGGCGCTGCGTGTGCGCGCGCGCCGCCCTGGCCGCGCTGCACGCGCCGCGCGCCGCGCCGCTGTGCGCCGCCTGCACTCCCAACACTCCCGACACACAGGGTTAGTCACCTCACTGTCTATATACGCACCACTGCTGGGGCTGCGGGCGCTGCGTGTGCGCGCGCGCCGCCCTGGCCGCGCTGCACGCGCCGCGCGCCGCGCCGCTGTGCGCCGCCTGCACTCCCAACACTCCCGACACACAGGGTTAGTCACCTCACTGTCTATATACGCACCACTGCTGGGGCTGCGGGCGCTGCGTGTGCGCGCGCGCCGCCCTGGCCGCGCTGCACGCGCCGCGCGCCGCGCCGCTGTGCGCCGCCTGCACTCCCAACACTCCCGACACACAGGGTTAGTCACCTCACTGTCTATATACGCACCACTGCTGGGGCTGCGGGCGCTGCGTGTGCGCGCGCGCCGCCCTGGCCGCGCTGCACGCGCCGCGCGCCGCGCCGCTGTGCGCCGCCTGCACTCCCAACACTCCCGACACACAGGGTTAGTCACCTCACTGTCTATATACGCACCACTGCTGGGGCTGCGGCATACGGGCGTAGCGGCGGGCAATAGCTAGTTAAAGATGTTTAGCACCTTTTTGTGTTTTTATTTTTAAATAAGTCAATTTTAAAATTGACTTAGTCCCTTACCTACTATTTTTCCAAAACTAATAATTTAATAATGTACGTTTTTGTTACAGATATGGTGACACCAGCTAACTGAAGTACTGTAGAAAAGTGTTCTATTCTTCTACTTAATTCTCAAAGTATTGTCTATATTATTATGTAATTTTGCAGAATTTTATTTATTAAGTCCTCAAATGAAAGTTTTGATTAAAAAGTTAGTTACCAAAACAGCGCCCTTTCTAAAATAGTATAACTACATAGATTTCATTTATTATTGTATTAGTATAAATAGCTGAGGCAAAAACCTCAGATAAATTAAGGGACGAAATGCCCCTCGTGACTCGTAACGCTCAATCTACGTGTCGCTGCCAGTGTCCCGCATCTTGCTCCCCAACATTTAACAACGCATTCACGTAACGCAGGACACGTTGTTAGATAATTTGACAGCATTACGCATCATGTTGAGCGACATTTTATCCCCTAATGTATCCGAGGCTAAATATGTATTGACACATTTGTAAATATACAGGTAGAATTGATTCGAATTGAATTCATTGGCGTCCTGGCAGGAGATTAAAGTATTCATGAATATGAACAACTTTTATACAATAACACCTCAATCAATACTGATTCTTTGAACTTATGCAGTACTTATCTGACGAGAAGTTCTTAGCTGACGAAATGTGGGTTTACGTACTATTAGGTTACGTCAGCATTGATTAACCTAAACTCCATTCGCGTTAAGATTAGACATTTAAACAAACCTTTTTTACTGTCCGTTCAACCGATTTTGACTTCTATTCCGTAGGCATAAGGATGGCATTAAAACAAAAAAGTGGTTACAATACCAACTATTTACTGCAGTTGCCATGTGTCATGCTAGCAATGCAATAAAAGTCAAGATCGCTTGAATAGACAGTAAAAAAGATTTGTTTAACTAAATTAATGTAATAATCTTAACGCGAATGAAGTATAGAGCTTAGCTATATATACACCTGGTTAGTCAATACGCGAAGGCGCCAGGCGAAGTCGGTTGCGAATATTGTAAAACATTCGTTTCTCTTCGCTATTCGTCAGTTGACTCGCTAGCGCTAAGCTAGATGGATAGATATACTCTTTACATAAAAAATACAGTAGAAGCTTAAAATTAACAGAGTGTAACAATAGCGCCTGTTAGTGCTGACGCAGTCTTAGTCACCTCTGCCTAACCCTTTCGTGAATACAGGCTTGATGTTACCCATAAATGAAAAATAATGTATGAAATATATTATTTGTTATTTGTATGTTAGTCCCATAAAAAAAACGTAGTCCATATTTATGAGTAAGCACATTTAGCCCATGTAACAATATTCTGATGAGTTAGTCTGTAAATAATAATGTCTAATACAGGTTTACATTGCATTTTAAGTTAGTTGTTAAGCGTCTCTCGATGCCAATTCTTCCTACCTATCCTACTATTATTATTAATATGGAAGTATGTTTGGATGTTTGTTAATCATTTCGTACAAAAAATATGGCCTGGTCACTGAGTCTTTTTCTTTGCTGGGAAAACATTATGAACAATTCTACAGCGGGTCACTGGATCTCATGGCATGAATGTTAGTTTTATGCCGTTCGTCGTCAATTTGTCTTTTTCCATATTTCTCTGTTAGTTTTTATATCAGTAGTCGACGGAACAAGGTATATCACCTTTTACACGTCAGTCGATCTATCGTTTCTTTGGTCATTCCCTGCCTCATATAGCAATCCTGGCTCACACCCAAAATTAGATTTACATAAAGTTACATAATGATAAAAAATTAGTTAAATAATAATATTTAGTTTATTAGTTAACATTGGCATTGAGAGTATTATTTGTGTAGGTAAGACGTTAATTTATTGGTGATACAACCTGCCACGATCTCGATGTAAACAAATAGCTGTTTTAAAAGACATTTGAATAATAAGTAAGATTTTTGATGCCTGTTCATAATAAATCATAATAAATCATAATTATGCATCGTCAGAGATGAAATTACATACAAACAACTTTTACTCTTCTTTTTCATTTCGATTCGGTTGGCTCAATACTTAGCCACTACCACAGAATCGTGAGTTGCAGCGCACAGGTCGTTTTCATTGCAGTTTTTGGGATACAGAGGGCAGGAAAGTAAATCTGAAATATCGAATAAATAATCTGCTGCTTCATTCAAACATAACAATCACAAGTGTATGGAACCAATGTGGGTACTTTCCGAACAGACTCTACAACGATTCTAAAATAACTTCGTTTAGCTAATGATCAAGTCTGCGTAAACAAATCAAATCAAGAAATAAGTATTATCAAATCTCGAAGTCGGATAGTTTTATAATTAGTAGTTTGCGCGTTACTCGAGTGCGTCAGAAAATCCTATGGGGAGAGACCTTGCACCCCTACAACATATGAACCCTGGGGTGCGTTGAGGGCAGCTCGTCAGTTTAGTAAATAAAATCGATCCTCGGAAAAACTCAAGCGTCAGATTAAGACATGGTAAATTGAGTACATGCAGAAAAGTGTATATTTCAATAATCTGACAATTTGAACGTGGCTTAAGGAAATGGGCGAGTCACAAAGTTGTAAAAAAACATACAAGTAGACAGTTCAATTCCCGAATGGCGTCTTGAAGATTTTTCTGAATCGCATTTTTTTGTTGTTGTTATGTAACCAAAAATTTACAGTTTTCAGATTTATCCCATATCTGTGCTGTAAGACCTTGCTTTATGCCAAATTTCAGGATTTTGGGTCAACGGGAAGTACCCTATGAATTTTGATTCCCTCGAGTGTCGAAATGTACGTTTTTTACGGCATAAACAACCGTATCTTTTTTTTTCAGTTAACTTAGAAATCTAATTTTTTTACAGTTTCAAGAGACCGCAAACTTGATTATATGGTTTTAATTTCAACTTGATACCTCCACGCGTTCCCGAGATAAAGGGTCTTGACAGACAGACAGACGGACGGACAACAAAGTGATCCTATAAAGGTTCCGTTTTTTCCTTTTGAGGTATGGAACCCTAAAAAACGTAACCTAGAAATACTCGAGCTCGATTGATTTTTTTTATTTTAAAGGAAATCCTATCAGGATTACGAAAAGCATATAATCTGACAGTTTTCATGGGGCGATGTAGCTAAAACCATCGATAAAGGATGAAGCGTAGGTACAGATGCTGAAACTGAGTATTCCCCACCGCGCCTAAAGTGAGAGATAAAGAAAGAAAGAGAAGGTCTTTCCTTCTCACTCTTTCTTTATGTCTCACTTTCTCACACCGTCCCACCATGGAAAATATGGGTCGTTTAAGACTCTGCCGACCAATTTACGACCGTTTCGTTTCGATTCTCATGCGTCGAACGCCTCGCGTAAGCCACGCCTCCGATTCCTAGGTTCTGACGTCATTTCAAATCTCAGTCACGGCTAGGGGGTCAGGTGCCACGTGTGACGTGAGGCAAGTCGGTCAGAGAGAATGTATAATGTAAGTGCAATTGTTGACGACAAAAGGCCTGTCGTTGTGATTCGACTATATGGGACTTATTCAGCCAATGACGAAAGAAAAAGTAAAAAGAGGCTTTCACTCCCTTCGTCATCTATAATAACTAAAGGAAAAGTTCATAAATATGATGTAGTAACCTAAGAATAATGTATGAATATCATTTTGTACATTTGTTAAGATAATTTCTATGCTTGTAAATAATAGGTGTAATTATTGTTTTATAAATTATAATGTAACCAAGAATCAAATATATGTATATGTTTACTACGTTTAGTTGAAAAATATATGTATATCAGTGGAGATAGAATTTTATTTATTGTATTAAGTTGCATACCCAATTAGAGCGGACTGGTGCAGCTGGTTGGAAACTTGTCCACTTGTGGACATGAATTTTGTGGAAATAAAAGCGTTCCCGTGGCTAAATATTCGACTTTCACGCAGGCAAAACCAAAGGCGAAAGCTAGTATACTATTTTCTAAAATAAATGCTGTTCAGTATCAGTGGATGCTTTTTATTTCTTTGGCTTTCCAGTTTGTGAATTTAGCAAGTGTCCATTACGAAAGTAGTTAGTTTTGTGTGGCCGACGCTGGCGTGGCCCCTATCACGGATTTTAATTTTGGTATCACAGAAAAATTGTCGCTAATTTATCACCAAACATCAGAATTCGTCGGTCACTTTTTTAAAAGTATAGGTATAAACCCTTATAACTTTTAAACCAATGAAGGCAAGCCGGGGAGACTCTCCAGGTCTGGCCAGGTGGCCAACCTGGAGAGTCTCCCTGGCTTGCCTTATCTCAAAATTTAGAGCACCTAGCGACGCTCTGTTTCCTCCCAAATTTAGTTGCAATTTGTCGCCAAGGCACAGATTTAGTCGGGTCTTAGTTTAGAGATAAGAATTCAATTTTTTCCAAGAGCTAGATCGAAGAGTTTACGAAAACTTCTGTTGCCGAAATAAGAAAATTGTTTTAGGTTTTTATAAGTAACCGGTAACGAAGCGACTAATTAACTGCCTACAATAAAATTTATCGCAAACTCAATAACAATCCATTAGATTTTTTTAGTTTAACGAGTTATTTGTATCCTTATATTTTCTGCAACACCATTTAGCTACGTGGAGCCAAAATGTTTCGCCAAATACTGTTACTTTTCTCCATAATTTATTTAACTACTTGTGAAATAAACAAAAAAGTCGAAGTAGATTTCCCTGAGAAGAATCGCATGATGGGAATAGACGCTGTCCATGATAAATCTAAGAAGATCGATAAGGATACGATAATAACGCGAAACTTGAAATTGGAGAAGCGAACTCGCGGACAAAAGCGTAAGCTAATTTCGTTTTTTAACTATAATAATATTCCACAACTTTGAGACAACGCCATCTAGTCCCAAATTATCAGAGCTTGTACTATGACTACCTCTACTAGACAACTGATAAATATACATAAACGAGTATATTTCTAAATACATACAAATTAAAGATAAATTACACGTTACCCAAACACAGAATAATTGATCGTGATCATCACACATCATCTTGGGTAGGAATCGAACTCACGACCTCCGGCACAGCAGTCAGAGCCACTAACCACTAGAGCAACCGGCCAGTCTGTACCTACATAATTATCAAATTATTTTTTCATCTCAGTGCGTGGCTATCATGAGCGTAGTCACGCAGAGCTGTTGTTAATTTGTTACTTGGAACTGCATGACATAGGAATTTTGAGGTATGGAGAACAGGGTGTAAAGTCCTGCAAACCTTCATTAAAAAGAGAGAATCTTCCGACCAGACGGTCGTCAAGTCTGGTTCGGGCAATTGTCTGATAGTTGATATCGAGCTCTTGTATATGTTGTAATCGCGCGGAGAACTGTAATACCGCCACGCAGGATTTCGAATTTTAGTTCCGTATGGCGTCATAGATGTTACAGGAGTATTATACATTTATTGCATCCATCGCCTCCATTTCACTATTCGTAGTTTGGAAAGTTAACGAATAGGTATGCTGATGTAGGTGTTCTGTTATTTAATGACACGGATTTCTCAAAGGCGGATCCAGGGGGGGTCATGGGGGTCATGACCCCCCCTCTGGGTTGGGTCCAGGACCTAGTCGGACTACTGATTAAAATTCTTAAACATAATGTTTTTATGTAATTTTTGTCACAATATAGATACCTTAAATATTTAATTAATTTAAGAGCGGCCAACCCGAGGTAAATTTTTTTTCTCCAGATATTTTGGATACACAGATATCTTGGGGATATATCTAGGCTTCTATAAAAATCAAAACATAAACTTGTGTAAAACTAATCTAGTAAAAACCTCTGAAAATCTGCTATTTTACGTGAACTTTGGCCCTCCATAATGTACTCATATATTATATTAAAAATATAAAAATGTACATCTATAGAAGCATTGCACATTTAATCGAGATTCTGAATGACGACAATTTGTCTCAAAAACTTTTAAGGATATTCGCCGATAGAAAAGTGCTTTATCAGGTCACTCAGAAAATTTTGCGAAAAAATGTTTTTATGCATGAGGCACTGGCCACTTGTAATTATTTTGAAAACTTTGGATATTCAAAAGTAAAAATACAATTGTTCGAATTTTGAATTTTCCTCCACATTTTTTCGAGAGCCAAATCAAATATCATGTCTCATTTAAAAATGGATCTGCATCGAGAACATTTTCGTGCGATGATGACCTTCAAAAGCAACCATCTACCGCTGGTATAGCGAGTTCAAGCGCGTTCGCCTTACTTTGGGGGATGAACAAAGAAGTGGTCGTCCTACGACGGCTGTCACGGAAGAAAGTGTGCTGGCAGTAAAAAAAATAATTCAAGAAAACAGGCGAATTACATACGAAGAGATTCAGCATACACTGCAGATTGGTTCGGGAAGTTTTTACAAGATTCTAAACGAGCACCTTCGCGTGAGGAGGATATTTTGGCACGGGGGCCGCACAACCTCACCAAAGCTCAGAAGCAGGCCCGTGTGGAGTGGTGCCGTGATATGATTCAAAAATTTGAAGCACGCTCGTCTCGGCGCGTTTACGACATTGTGGCAGGTGACGAATCTTGGATTTATCAATACGATCCAGAAACAAAGCGTCAACACTTTCGTAGGCGTTGTTTCAAAACGAAACAACGCCTACGAAAGTGAAGCGATCGAGGAGCGCTGGGAAATTTTTGATAACTAGTTTCTTCACTTTTACGGGGTATCTGACTTCAATTCAATTACGAGACCAAAGCAGCATCAACGCGGAATGGTATACCACAAAATGCCTGCCAGAAGTTTTGTCTTCAATGAGCAACAAGTGCCCGAACACCGGGCTCCGCGGGGTACTGCTTCACCATGACAACGCCCGCGCACTTAGCGCTCAAAACGAGGGACATCCTGGACACCGCACCGGTCTTCTTTTTATTCCCTAAAATAAAAAATCAGCTGAAAGGGATACAGTTTTCATCGCCAGAAGACGCGTTAGCAGCGTTCAAGAAGGCCGTGGAAGAGGTGTCTGCAGCGGACTGGAAAATTTTTTTTCGAAAATTGTTTCATTCGCATGAAACTTTGTATAGAGGTTGGTGGAGAGTTCTTTGAAAAATTTAATAAAAATATTTTATCAATAGAAGTTAGTTTTTTAGTTTCTCAAAACTCTCTGAGTGTCCCACGTATTCCTGAGTGATATAGGCTATGTTTTATGTACGTAGGATGAAGCTGCGGGCAAAAGCTTGTAGTTAATAAAGTATCTACTTCAGTTTTTGTCGTTGCAAACGATTATCGGCTGTGGATGGTGAAGTGGCAGCGGAGTCAGGATATACCTCAGTCGATTTCTGACCTTAATTTAAATTGTGGTTTTGAGACGTATCCTAATATAAGATTTTTTTTTATGTATTATGGCTACACTTCATATTAGTGTAGCGACAGCGGGAAGATCTCTCTCGTTACGAAAAATCAAATTATGGCGAAGAGCTTCAATCGTCAAATGTCTAACCAGACTGGCACTTCTCCATGTCCATAAAAACGTAGCGTGTCGTACGTTCTTAGCGTGTCGATGGTAAAACTAATTAAATTCCTTGCCTGGCCCAGTATTCGGCCACGGCAATGCCATCCACTGATACTGTCATAAGATCCCTACATGAACAGGTAACAGGGCACGTCATACAAGATGGAAGGTGAGACATGGTCTATGGAGAGACACTGCACAAACACTGAATGTCGGAACCGTTCAGGAACCCCCATCTGTGGAGATTGTCTTTGCTGCGCCCGACCTGAGTGCGGAGTCTGTTTAGATTTTTTCAGATTAACCATGGCAACTCGTGTCCAGGAGAGAACATCACTCCCATCTCAAAGCCTACCCACCCATGGGCGTGAACCCATCTTAAAGTAAAACCATATGGTTTTACTTTGAGATGGGTTCTCGCTTACAACAAAACTTTTACGACTTTTAAGTCTCAGGGGCACCGAGATGTAATAGTGCATTGGATGGCGAGGGTCGTTTTGTTGTTTCGTCCTTTCTATGCGGCTAGCCACAGTTCTGCGAATTTCTGGGGGTGCAGTGCCGATAAGTGGATACAGCATTCATACCGGAGTCGGCATAAGGCAACTAGTGGCAATTTGGCACGGCTCATTAAGTGCTATATCTACTATGTTAGAGTGGGCGGAGCGGCTCCATACTGGTCAGGTATATTCAGCAACGAAGAAGCGGAGCGCCATTCCAGTTGTTCGTAGAACTTGGAGAGACGCCCCCCATCTAGTAGATGTTAGGCGACGTAGCAGGTTGTTTCTCGTATGCACCTTCCGCTTAACATTATCGCAATTATTTCTGTAGTTGAGAGACCTATCACGAGTGATGAAGAGATATCTTGGACGGGGGTTATGAATGATTGGCATCTCCTGCCATGAGATTTTGAGCAATCGACCCGCTATTCTGTTACTAAGGTGAAAGACGCACATTTTTGAGGGATTTGCTTTAAATGCATTAGCAGTATAATACTGGCTAAGATCTGAGAAAGCTATGGTAAGGTTGGCTTCAATCTCCTCAAAATCAGTGGCTTGGCAAGTTAATGCCAGTTCATCTGCATATAGAAAGCGGGTTGTGTTAGGGCTCACCGGTTGGTCATTGGTGTAAACGTTAAACAGCAAGGGGGCTAGAATACTACCATATAGCAGTCCATTTTTTTGAGTTCGTCACTTGCTTTTCTCGTTACCATTAAAGTTGATGGAATGTTAACGCGTTTCGAGAGAAGATGTAAAAGGAAAATTCATTTTGTTATTTAAATATAGGAATTTTTAAGTAAAGTACATACATCGATAAAATAGTAGGTATTTTATTAATGTAGGTATGTATTTTTAACCGTATCTATTATTATAAAAATTAAATCATAACTTCTTATGACTTGACCATGACTATGTGACCCCCCCCTGGCGCCAAAGCTGGATCCGCCCTTGGGATTTCTGTTTTTTTTTTTTTTTTAATTTACATATACCTAAGTACTAACTCTGACAGTGCCCCACCAACATCTTATTAAAGTACCTATCTAACAGTAAGTAGGTACCTATATGACTTGATATGATACTTAATTGTTTTCTTTAAGCGATTTCTAACAAAATTGAGGAAGATCAAGAGCCCGATTGGTCTTACAAGCCTTTCCCTAAAGAAGTAGCTGCTCATGTGGAACAGTTCAAAAAGAACATGTCGGAGTGCCTGAAGGAGGTGCAGTCTAGCGACAAAAGACCTGTGAAGCGTCTATCTCCAAAAATGGAATCACCGGTCCATGGAGAATGCCTTATTGCGTGTGTTTTGAAACGCAACGGTGTCATTGTACACGGAAAGGTTAATAAAGGTAACAGAATTGAATTTGTACGCATCTACCTACAGTGACATTATACAATCAAATCCTACAGTTTAGCAAAAGATTAGTTAGCAAAAAATAACTAGTAACCATCGAGATATAAGTACTAACGTACTAGAGAAGCTACGTCAAATAACTGAATTGTCCTATTTTCGTAATTTGAATCTTTAGTTCGCTGCAGCGTTAAAATAATAATAATTCGTCTAAACCGTAACTAATTTACCACAGTGCTAGATTTACTGCGGAAGTGTATTTATTCTTGGCAAAAAGGTCTTAAGCGCCATGTAAATCACGGCACTTACGCGTTTTCTTCGACAAAGTGCGGCGCGATCGCCGCAGTTGAACGAGACAAAGTAGGAATTTACGGTGTCTTCTCTAGTACGATATTACTTATATCTCGATGCTAGTAACGCTTTTAGTGTGTAGGTACTTTACGCATTTTTATGGTTTTTGAGGTCAACAATCTCAAAATTAGTAGGTAGGTACGTGACATATTGGACTTTTTAAATATGGAATCGTATTTAGAATGCATTAGAATAGAAGGAATAGAATTTTATTCGTCGCAGCGCAGGCAATACAATAATAGGCAACAACACAAAATACAGTTGCGTTGAGTGTGCCCGTCTTAGCAATTGCTGGGCGTTAAATATCCAGCGCTGATTTTTAGCTGGCACCCTGCATTGACGCACGGCATTGATAAATATAAAAAACCTCAATAGCCACTCTGTTGCATTTTGACTGTAGACTATACTCTAATTTTCAATTAGATGTACTAAAACGATAGTTGGAGTTACACCACGATAACGTAATGTTAAAATAGTGTTGTATCCTGAATGATCAAGTTTAGTCGGTAAGTACAATGCGTTCCAAATAAGAATAGGATCGATTGACAGGTAGTGACGTCACGTCATACTGTCAAATCGAAGAATTATTATGGTGAGCAAAACAAGAAAATTTGAAAATTTAATTTATTTACGAACTGTGAACAAAAATAGTTTAATCAGAATCCAGTTCTTCAATTTTGCTCATCTCTGAGTTCTTCAATTTTGCCCAATTTCTTGCGATTTGACAGTATGATGTGACGTCACAACATGGCGTCGATCCTATTCTTATTTGGAACGCATTGTATATTTTAGTTTTTTAAATTTACGTTGATCAGTAGCTTGATATGAATACAATTATGTATGTATAAAAAAACAACATAAACGACTAGTATTAGAACTATATAATTTACAAGAAAGGGTTTTTGGTTGCCTAATCAAAAAATATTTATGATAATAAGTACCTACTAGGAACTACTTAGACATTGCAATTATGAAAATAATAAGTCATAAAGTCTAGAGAATTAGGAAATACCCTTTCCTTTTGATAATTTGACTAAATTGACTACTAAGTTGAGCCGTTTTACAACATTATGCTTACGCGCTTGCAACATTTAAAACAAAAGGGATATTAGAGCTGTCATTTTGGCCAATCTAATTAAAAAATAGAGTACAGTATTATTCATCACTAACCCAACCTTAGATATAACTTTATGCAAGACGTCACAAATGCTGTCTCGATGAGTCTATGTCATGTCTTTTGATTATATAATGTCCATATCATATTATATTATCCAAATTAAAGAGTAAAAATACGATTTTATTTGAGTTTTGATTTCATGACGTTATTGTTTTTGGTTGTTTTTAGATAACTTAATATCTCTTGTCAGCAAATTTTATGCCAAAGATATTAAACTGATGAAGAAATTGGAAAAGAATTTAGATCGTTGTATTGAAATAAGCATTCACCATCAAGATGAGTGTATGTTGGCTTCAAAACTTAATGATTGCACCAACGACCTCATGGCCAGTAATAAGCACAAAATAATGGTTAATTATTAATAAATGCGTGCCTTTCTGACAAATAACGACAACATTATTATTTTGTATTATTTTCAAACCACACTCAGATTCACCCTACACCACAATTGCTCTATGATGGTGCGGGTGCAGGTGATGTCTAGCTGTCGGACTCGTACAATGTATACCTATCCTTTTCTCTTATCTTCGGCCTGCTGTCATCCTACCCATGCTATGTAAATAAGGCCTTAGCTGTGACATGAAACTACTACATTTCTCATCAGAAAAATCGAAACACCTTGCAATTTTATGTTTTATAGGGATTAACAGAAAAATGTGCATATTTAGGAATATACGTCAAATGTCGTTTAATAGTGGATAATATTAGGTTTTCAAATCCTAATGTTACACCGGCTCAGTTGCCAGAAAGGAAAAAAAAATCCTAATGTTAATGTTCTAAATTCAAATTCAATTTTCAGTTTTCTTTTTTTTGCTTTACAAGTCATTTTTACCCTGTATGGAGCATGAAGGAAATTGATAAAACAACACACGTAAATGTAAAAACAGCTAAGAAACGTTTATTTAATAACTTGTATTCCCACCCCGAGCTCTTATTACAGATGAAATTATTTTTGTAAAAAAACCATTTGTTTTTTAAATAAAGGGGAGGAATGATGTAGGGGCGTTGACGCTGCATTTTGTATCCCAGTAGAGTGCGCAGTGCCCCAGCTTCAGTCTGCCCGTAGACCACCTATAGACGCGCTCGTTATCGAAAGTAAATATTCATCCAAGACAAATAATCATTTAATTTCTCTCTGTACACACTTCCAAAGAACAGTATACACACGCACATAAAACCATAATGGAGATACCGACTTCGGTAACATAATCTCGTACGACGCTCGCGGTGTGAGCCCTAGCATTGTCGTGCATGAATATGAAACGATTATCAATAAAATGTTCATAGGGCATCACGTGAGGTTCAAGACACTGTTCGATGTACCGATGACTGTTTAGTGCAGGCATACGTGGCCCAGATAAAGACAAGCTCTGTCTTACCGTCGGCACTGATTCTTCCCCAAACCGTCCACGAACCGCAACCATAGCTGACCTTTTCTTCAATGCAGCATTGTGCAAAGCGTTCTTCATCTCTTCCATGGACCTTGTTCCTTCCGTCGTTACCATACAGCATAGCACTGTTGCTGAGAGATACGTGTCCGATGCACGTGCTAGTGGTTCACAGTCTTTCCGAGAGGCTATGGTTGAACGCTTCTCCTTCCGAAGGCAGTATCCGATTGGGGCGATGCCAATCTGGTCAAGTTCAATGCTGCTAAAACCCAGGCGTCTTTTTTCCGCCAAACGAAGCCAATTCCACCCGGCTGCATCATTCCGGGGTGTAACCGTGCCGATAACCGACGGCCTTGAGCTTCTTGGGGTAACGTTGTCGGCTACCCTCAATTTCGGCTCTTACATCGAGGCTAAAGCTCAACAGGCTGCCAAAAAATTGGGGATCTTAGCTAAGGTAAGAATAAGGTGAGACAGTACTTCACGGCGGAACAGCTGCTTAAACTTTATCAAGCGCAAGTTCGATCGCGTATGGAATACTGCTCTCATCTTTGGGATGGGTCTGTCAAATACCAGCTTGATGCTCTGGAGTCGATAGAGAAGCCAGCCAAGAGGATCATCGGTGATGATGCACTTGTCGAATCAAAACTCCAAAGCCTTGAGCATCGACGCCGAGTTGCTGGCCTGTCTGTTTTCTATCGATTACACTTCAGGGAGTGTGCGTTGAAATTGCACAATTTAAATCCACCAAGTCCGTTCGATCATCGGACCACTAGACGTACGGCGTTGCGCCATCGGTACATGGTGGACATCCCACCCATATGTACAAAGCGTTTTGGGAAAACATTCATAATGCGTACAGCTAAGGAGTGGAATTCCCTGTCGGAGTCTGTGTTTCCTGATAGCTACAACCTAGGGGTCTTTAAGTCAAGAGTGAATAGGTTACTTCTGGGCAAGTGTGCTCCATCGTCGGCCACATCATCGCTTACCATCAGGTGAGATAGTAGTCAAACGCGAGCCTATCAATAATAATAAAAAAGAGCATAATTTTACCCACACACTATCAGAAAAGAGGACTTTGACCCACTGGAGGTATGACCAATTTAGGTGCTCACGTGCAAAGATAAGGCGCGCTCTTCGACGGTCTGTAGTTAATTTCGGCCCATTTGCTGGCTTGTGCAGTACCAGTCCACGTTCCTTCAACCTTCTTCTAATTGTAGAGTCACTTTCAGCCACCCTACGTCACTACTTTATTTTTAATTTGATTTAAGTAAATAAAATATCGCTTTAGCTTCTGCCAGCAGCTACGCCCTCCACTAAAAAGTACCCTTCTTGTTTAATTTGCTCATGGTATGAAACTTTGCAAAAATATAGCTTTTAAACTATATTATTGCAACGTTTAACAATCTAGTAGCTTTGCGCGAATAGGTAACACACATAGGTGTGGGGCCGGTGCTTAGGTAAGGAAAATGCAATATGAGAACTAAGATACGACTCGCACGGCCCTGCAGTCCCTGCCAGGTCGCTGTATTGTATAATCGTGTGTGAAAGAAATAGACTTTTTATCAGTGGAAATCGTTTAATTTATTATCCCGAAGCGGACGAAAGAGAGACCCCTACATTGGTGACCCCGACGTGATTGTATAATCGTCTCGGTATTGTATAATCGTGTGTGAAAGAAATAGATTTTTTTATCAGTGGAAATCGTTTAATTTATTATCCGGAAACGGACGAAAGAGAGACCCCTACAGTAGGATACCACGTAAGCGAAGCCACGGGTAGAAGCTTAAATATATTATTTCTAAATAGGTGTAATGTTCAGTTTAAAACAAACTTATAGGTATAAAGATTATGATTAAACATTTTCGAAAACCAAAAATGTTGCCTTCAGTATTTGGCAGCAAATCAGCATTTTCGACGTATATGTTCTGTGTTCTCGACAAGCTCCGCTGAGGTAGTCAATACCACATCAGCGCCGTTTTGTCGAGATTGCCCCGCTTTCAATGATTCTATAAATTGTACTTTTGTGTAGAGATCTGATATACAAAACCCTCTAGGTATCAGTTTTTAACATTTAAATCAGCAACTGAACTTCACTCGGAAGATTTTTGCCAAAAAAACCCAACTGTGCATGCGAAGACAGATAAAGAAATTGAACAAAAGAAGGAACTGTGCCTACTTTTGAAAGTACACGTTATAGTCATCTCTTTTAATGCAAAATTATCTCAATTTTGTCATAAAAAAAAAACACGAAATAAAAAAAGTACAATTACAAAACTGAGAAAAATACAATTTGACGCATTTGTTTACAATTCTCACTAGTAAGAGGCTAAAAAGACATTGTGTCAGATTTTAAAGTATATGTCATCAAACGTCAAGTAGATGTCTAATTCACTTAGTTTATTTAAAAAAAAAACGATTTCCCATTCGATTCAAATCGAACGGGAAATCGATATATATATATCGATCGATCACTAGAATTAAATTAACAATAAAATAATTAATTTTCGATTATAAGCATGAATAACGATTAATCACGACATTTTCAAATATATATGATTAAAGACACAGAACATATTATATGATAATTTTATTCAATAATTACCCGGGGAGTAAGCAGAAGTGTACAAGTGTGTAGTATTCCCACTTGTCATCAGTAATATTGGACGTCCTATGTAATAGGGGGTGACCTCATTGCCAAACACCACAAATGCAGACTCTGTGCTACTACTGGGATTTTCAAGTGGGAAAACCCAATAATACTTTGCCCGATTCGGGAATCCAATTCAGGTTAAATAAAATTGCATCTGTTATCAGTAAAAAATTTAAAATCTAAGATACCGCAACCGCAGTCCGTTTAGGAACTTTGTCTTGCAGTTCTTTGAATCAGTCCGATTCAAGACGTTTATTTGGATCGATAAACCGTTTAAAATCTATCTGGAAAATCGATTACCTATTTTACTCTAGATAAGTAATCGTCTAATCGATTTAAGATTTTTAAATTAATCTAAAGTCTGTTTTTTAATTAAAGATAATGATTTGACAATTCGAATGTTGCATGTTTTTTCCATTTCATAAATAGTGAGGTACCGCAACCGATATTGAACAAAAAAACCGAAAATATTCGTAAAAATAGTTTCATTTTAAAATGCAACTAATTATGGTAAGTTTTTGTATTTTCTGAAGGTAATTTGAAAGATGCAAATGTCTAACTCATAAAATAAAATATAATTTAAGCCTAAGAATTAAAGACTAGCAAAAGCTGCGTCATTTTATTTTTTCGTCTCGATTTGTTATCACCAAACCCAGACAAAAATATAGAATTACTCGGTGATATTTTTGCTGACATTTTATTACAACTTTAATAATAGGTAATGATAGGACTTCGGTTGGAAAACTAATAATAGTTAAAATTAAACAATCATAAGTCCTCTTTTTGTACTATTTTCGCATGGATCTCTTATAAAATTGTAGCGATAAACGAATCAAGTGTCCGTTTCTTGTAATGCAGTCATGTGAATTCACAGCTTGACGACTAATGGGCACGCCATAATCATGACGGTCAGTCCCCTCTTTGAGTGGCCGGAGAGGCGTCACGGTGTCCTCATCTTCCGCATGAAGCAAGTCCTCACCGGACATGGTCAGGTTCTAGTACAGGCCAAGGTCCAGAGCGAGGAGGAATGGAAGGGGGTCGCCTCCTTCTGCGAAACAGTAATGCTAGCGAAGGAGGAGGCTGCACGAGTGAGGGAACGAACATCTTTTCGCTCCAGTCGCCGAGACTCCAATCCCGACTACCACAATGTCAATACCAACGTCGAGCAATAGGTAGCTTGCCGTCCAGCAGTCCGGTAATTGCCGGGACTGAGCCCCATTCGTCGACAGCGCTTAGTGATCCACTCGCTCTTCAAAGAGATGTCAGCAAACCGTAGGAGCTCAGTAGAGCCGATCTGGTTTTAGGCAGTAAAAGTCTGACACGCTCTCCTGCCCCGCCCATACCGGGAGAAGTCATTGGATGAATTCCCATCTTGAAAAAATATTGACGACCAATGATGATAACTTTTTTAATTCTAAAGCATAAACTGAGACTGTCTCGTTCCGCTCTTGTAAACCAGATATAAAATTGTGTTGTGACTGGAGCTCCCTGGTAAAAGAAAGTAGCTAAGAATTCATGATTTTCAACCGGTTTTCAACCGCGCCCGCCACGGTGGAGCTAGTTTATTTCTAAACTCACGAGACCGGAGTTTTGTGTGGTTATATAGCCGTCGCAGTTGGGGTTATCGCTTGAAAACTTGGCAGATGACAATCGCAAGACGGGCGGTTCATTATCAATTGAGCTCCAGACCACCGTGGACATACACCAGAAACGAGCTGTTTCGTTATACTTACTTCACAGAAAAATTAAAAAAAGAAGGCCTGTAAAGTTCTGGGTGCATCAATCGATTTTCGGATTTCGCATCGGATTTTTCTACCCCCTGAAGGCCACTACGGGTGTTAACCGACCGCAGAGAGTGCGGGCGCAACCTGCCGAGTCTGCGGGTGACCGTGGCCCACACCATTCTACTAGTTGCCCGCCGGTGCAGCGGGGAGCAGGATACATATATCTCTAGCATTCTACAGAAGCTGCGGGCCCGCAACCGCAGCGGATGCGGGTAAAAACGGTTTTGTGAGTTCTCAGTATAAGTAAAAGTCCGAGTGTAAAAAAATATGGTAATATTTTTGAATATTTCTAATTATTTCAATCTTCAATTCATATTAGACTTTGCTATAAACAAACACTATCGTATTTTGGGCCTACTTTCCTTAGAGGTTGGATTATTAAAAGAACCGGTATAAAAAAATCGAATTTGGAGACATCACTTGTATCAAAAAGCAGGCAACATATTTCTGGAGTTTGACATTTGGACTTGTCAAATCATTATCTGGGATTAAAAAACGCACTTTAGCTTGTTGAGTGTTTTCACAGAGTACTATTTTATAGCTGTTCGTGTTGTAATTGTTGAGCTGCCGGCCGCCGCGCCGGTGTATTTATTCGTTTTGTTTGCGATATTAGTATTTTCTGTGATTTTACTTATTTATCTCAGTGGATTATACCAACGACTTCGGCTTGTTTTTGGAACCTCACGAATCTATTCTCACGGACGAACTTGGCTCCAACGGCTCCAACGTTGACTCTTTATTCTGCTACTCCGACTGACTACGGCTAGTTTTTGGACTGCGATAGTGCGATTTTATCAATCAATATGGACAACTGTGTTAATTGTGGTATTGCCACATCTCGTTGCAATATATCGGGTAGGCATCTTTTAAATGAAGAAAACATCTTATCTGTTGTACGTGCATGGGTTGCTCCGCGAACAGTAAGTACAGTTTCAAAATATCAGTATGTAGGTATTCCCTACCTATAAGACTTTTTATAGGTACTATAGGTAGGTACTTAAACTTCAAAAATAAATTGTAATCTATATTTATATTTAAGGTGAACCCTAGCCATCATCTCTGTAAAGCTTGTTGGGATTTTGCAGTTGATATGTTTCTGTCATATGATACCCCAGAAGATATCCCTGCTTTTCGAGGGCATATTCATGTGTGTATCCATTGTGGACGTTCACTGAGGAAAGCACGATCCCACCGTCTCCAATCCAATACTGAACGAGACAAAAGAATACTGAATGTTATATCTGAATGGATATTACCCCGAACTGTGAGTATTATTTAGGTAGCTACAAAACACACAGGTGTCCGTCTGTATGTAGGTAGGTTGCTGCAAACCGAACTTGGAGAAATTAGGATTTATACACTGGGGATGTGAACTTGGTGCCTCTGTTCAGAACATGTGCCACCTGCTGGAGTGCCCCAAGTGCCCATATGCCTACACTATGAGAACCACTGATAATGAACTTAGCATAGCCAACTACTGGGTCTAAACAGTTTCAGGAGTTTACCATCAATTTCAAAAGAAGCAAAAAGGTGTCTGTATATTTTAAAAGAAAAAAACAAAATAATGTACAACCAATCTTGCCAGGGTAGCGGAATGTAACAATTTTCCTTTAATTGTATCAGGAGCAGGTTTGTTCTCAGCTGTGGGATATTTATAAATAAATGATAATTATAATTTCATTGATTTATTAAGAAATATTGAGTATATTAATGGCATTCTATTTTTAGGTTGAAGCTCTAAGTGCAATATGTCATTCTTGCTGGGTGAGGGCAGACCGAGCTGCTCGTCGCATTTCCTCAGAGTCATCAACATCGGCATCGGTATCTGGCATGCATACCTCAGCAATTGACACATCTAATTCAAAACAAGAAAGTATGGAAAATAATGAACCAGCTCATGGGACAATTCAAGACTCAATAATATTACCTGATTATCTGAGGCCTATTCAAACTGAAAGTAAGTGTTTTGTTGAAGGTTGCAAAAATAACCGGATTTGTGATTATCATGTAAATCATGAAGTAGAAAGATTACATTTATTAATTGGTCCATCAAATAAATCTGTAAATACATTCACTGCAAGTCACATCCAAGACATGCTGGCTTTAAAATCTCACCAAGTTATCTACAACTCGCTGGTGCCCATGACTTCCTCTGCATCAAACTTGTAAAACAGCACATTGCCACAACTTTAAGAAGTTTTTCTTTTGTGTGGCACCCTAATTCTTTTTCTAAAATAAAAGTAGCATAAGTTACTCTTTATAAAATCAGCTATCTACCAGTGAAAGTCTCGTCAAAATCGGTCTTGACCTTTCGGAGATTAGCTGGACCAAACAGACAGACAGAAATTTCGGTGGTAATCATTTTATCATTGTCTGTTTACGTTTGGGGCAGGTGGTAACTATTTGACCTTAGCCAGTTAAGGAACTAGAAGTAGTGCTGGTACAGTCCATAGCTTCTCCACCTTCTGTAGTAATATGGAAGCTTTTAAAGCATGGTGTAGCACATATAGCCACTTTGAAAACATCTTTGATGGTTTTTGAGTATTTTTCGTGCTGCAAAATTGGCATCTAGTAAATTTTCCTTGGCATTCTGGGTAGTGCGGCACAGAAGAGCGCCTGATTTCCGCGGGTACTCTGAAATTCCATCCTTGTTGGTTCCTGAAAGTAATATTAATGGTCCGTTTTTTGCCTGTGTATCCATCTATTAGGCTGCGAGCCAAAATAAGCCTGTAATCTCGATGTGTATGAACTGTTTGCTTGTGAATTTGTATGTGCAGTGGCGTAGCTAGGTAACCAAGGGCCCTGGGGCAAATTAAAAAATGGGGCCCCACTGCTATGTAAACTGATTAGATTTTATCAAATGAAAATATGAAATATACAAATACTTTAAAAATGCTATTTTGTGCACTGGGCAGATAATAAAAATATTAAACAGTAACAACATGAATTACAATTAATACTTGGTGTAAGTTTGGCTAATAAAACGAAATAGAGAAGACTCAAGGCCCGACCTTTATATAATATATATAGGTCGGGCCTACCAACTGACTAAATAACAATTATATTTACAACTTTTTCCTAGCTTTAGTTTTTGCAAAAGTATCAATGACTTCGTTTAAATAATCCAGGCTTGATGCAGTTTTGTTTTCAATATTGCTATTAGCGATAAATGTCGGAGTCGAGTTTGGCCCATATTATTTCTTAAATAATTTTTTATTATTTTTAATTTGCTAAACCTTTCAGCTGCTGCAGAAGTGACAGGAATTGTGAAGAATAATAACATTGCTGTAAATACTTCCGTTAGGTCGCATTCTAGCACTCCATATTTGTTCATTATTTCCTTACATAATTGGTGAACAGACCATGCTTGAGTTAGTTGAGGTAAAACTAGGTGGTAAATATTAATAAATTGAAGTGAAAAACTAGGGCCTATTATATCTGAATATTTTCTTTGGAATTCGTCACACTTTTGTAATAAAGTTGCTTCATCAACATGTAATAAAAACGTTGGTGTTAGAAAATCGAATATATGACAGACTGCACTCATACCAATAAAACGTGTATCTAATTGAGATATTACTGTGTCTAGTACATTATTGAAAATCTCAATTTTAAATATTTTTTCTCGGTTTGGAAATCGGTGGTCAGTAGCTAATTCATCAAAATGTTTTTTAACTTTTCTTTGCCTTTTTTCTTGAAAATGGGTATCAATACCATATTTTCTTGCAGTTTCACTGGCTTTGCACTTGAATAATTCGAAATCATTTCTATAAATTTGCAACTTTGCTTTGGTCTCGGCTAAAACTTTATTCGCCTCACCCAAATTGATGTCGCATTTTTGTAAAGTTTTGGATGCATAATTAGTACTTTTTTATTGGTCTGAGCTGCCACCTTTCAAAAACAGTAGACCCGGAGATTTTAGAAATACAGTTTTTTTTTTAAATAAAACATTTTTTCAAGTTTTAAGTATTTAATTAATTAAGGTAGGAACAAAGTAATGATAAATGAGTATTGGTAATGTTTTTTTTAAATATAAATTACCTAGCTAGTGCTAGGCTGACTTGAACTAGCTTGACACTTAAAACTATATTTTTTATTCTGCAGGGATTGTTTAAGCATTTCTTCTTGCTCAGGTTTCTTCAAAAACTTCAAAAATTCTTGGCAATTCATATTGTAATTAATCTTTACAATTAACTGTGCCTTCACCATGTACACTGATAAGCAGTTTCGCTCGTCTGTCCACAAATTTCCCATTAAAGAAAAGACGCGTTCTACGAAAGCATTGCGTATAGGGATTGAAAAGATTTTACTAATTATTTTTGGCAGTTCGGTGAAGGTTGAGGTGACTTTGAATAGCTGAACCCATCGTAAATCAACAGATAATGTTGAATCAATAGATTGTTCGAACTGAGGGAATACTTGGTTTAATTTTCGGGTCTCGTCATAAAGTTTATCTTCGTCAACATTTTTCAGACCAAGTGATTCGCAAGCTTCCACAGCATCTTCGTAACTTACTGCACTTGTTAGATCGAATTTGGAAAAGATTTTGAATACAGAATGCTCAAAATCATAACATTTCTGTATGTATTCAAGAGTTCTTCTGTAAACCTCATTGGCTTCTTTTTTAAATTGATCCTGTTCAGAAGGCCTCAAAAACTTCAAGTTTCTCATTATTTTGGCGCCATAAAACTCATCACGCAGTCGGCTTTCAACTTTGTCTTTTATATTTCTCATAATTGGGTGCAACTCAGCAGCTGTCACTGTGTTTTTTTCTAGTAATAGTATGGCTTCTGTCATCATGTTCATGTAATGATGAATGAAATATAAATAACATTCCTGTAGTGTGTATTTAATCTTTGCAGATAAAACTCCAGCGTCATCGCCGCACTGTTTTATGAATTCCCATATTATCTTATGGCATGCTGCTTCACCAAGACTTTTGAAATACGCGGATATAGCAGGCCATGACAATATCAATCTGTCAACAGCTCTTCCCAAACTTAACCATCTAGTTGGCCCATGTCGTAATACTTTTCTTTATTCAATTTCAAACTCCTCAAAAAATGTTTGCAATTCTCTCGTGCGTTTTGCGCTGTTCGAAAATTCCGCATAAACTTTCATAATCAAGTTTTCCACGTCGTATGTTAAAGCTTTCATAGCGTTTCTGGCGGCATTATGAAAAACGTGACAGTTACAATTTGCTTTAACGACTTTGGTATCGGAATATTTATCATTAATTTTTTGGTACACGGAATTGTGAATACCATAATTAACCGATGCATTATCTGCAGAGAAAGCAGACAATAAAGTTGTGTCTAAGTCATGTTGAAGCATAAAATTGTCAATATTCTCAAAAATTTTTTGAGTTGTTTCGTTCGAATCCTCATAAAAATCCATTAATTTATTCTGAACACCTTTTTCTTGGTCAAAGTATCTGATGACTATTGGATACATTTTCTGGGATCCTTTATTTGAGGCGTCGATAGCAATCGAAAAGTGAACCCCGTCTCCAGATTGAGACCTTTTTAGGTCTTGTATTGTTGACTCGATTGAATTCGGTGCTAGGACATTCAAAACAATGGCTTCTGCTTTCGTTCTGCCGCAGTGAACTTTATGTGATACTGGTGAATCGGAATAAAGAGAGGCATTTAATTTAACACCACAATCAGTGCTCAAATAACTGTGATGGTGGCTAATTGCATGATAAATCGACGCAATTTCGATTGTCGCTACTTTTAGCTCTTCAGAAGAATTTTTCTTGGGCAGAAAAGCGGTCATCAAGGAATTTGAGTCAATGTTTCTCACCTTTTTCTTGTGCGTTTCACTGTTAAGATGAGTCGATAAAGCCTTTTCACCATCCCATTTCACTGTAAATTTCACGTTACAAAATACACATTTCGCGTTTTTTTCATGGACTTTTCTCACCCATTTTCAGTACTTCTCATTTTCTAGCCACAATTGTTGAAAATTAGATTCGTACTTCTTTTTTTTTCTTCGATTGTGATTGTCCTTCTTCCATTATGACAACACGCTACAACACTATGTACTTTTAATACGTGAAAGTACCAAAACAATCTGTGATAGAAATATTTATGAACAAAACATAAAATACTCGTGTTCGTGTGCAATTATTACGAAGCAGTAATTGAAATGAGCTATTGTTTTGAATATAATGTTTGTTGTGCGTACGCATGTACGATGTACCCCCGCCCCCGCTCCCTGCCTGCTACTCCCACTTTCCCGCACACTCGGCGCCCGACTGCCTGCGCCCCGCGCCCGCACGCACTCCGCATCGTGCGCCCGGTGCGTGATGACCGGCTGTCGCTTCCCGTTCCATCTGACCCGGAGATATCGATGTTAAACCCGTAGCCCGGACATGCACCATGCAAACCCGTAGACTCCGGGTCAAACCCGGAGAGGTGGCAGCTCTATGCATAATTGATGTCGTTCAATACACTGTTCATGAATTCGCAAAGCAACACAAACTCAAAATTTAGCATTTTTGTTTTAATACTCTGCTTCACTACGCTCATCTTTATTAGGACTCTTTAAAACTATTTCTGAATGCTTTGATAATATAAAAATAACGAAGCTTTATTGCAGATATCGTATTGACCCTACTGGACTTGACATGACTGACGACGAAAATAACGCACTATTGCAGGTCCAAAACTGGTTCACTGCTAATAATCTAGTTTTAAACTGGAAAAAAACTAAATGCATAAGATTTTCCTTACCGAATGTCAAAAGTAGTGATTGTGACGTAATACTAAACGATGAAAAACTAGAATTTGTCGACAAAACTGTTTTCCTGGGGATAACGCTTGACTCTAGGCTACAATGGGGTCCTCATTTAACATCTCTTGCAGGACGGCTTAGCTCAGCTGCATATGCTGTTAGAAAAATCCGCCAATTTACGGATGTTGATATCGCTAGACTAGTCTATTTTAGTTATTTTCATAGTATCATGTCATACGGTATCTTACTATGGGGACGGGCTGCAGACATCGACTCAATTTTTATACTACAGAAAAGAGCCATCAGAGCTATTTACAATCTTCGCCGGTGCGATTCTCTAAGGGAACTGTTTAAGGATATTAATATCATGACGGTGCCTTGTCAATATATTTATGAAAACATCATGTACGTTAGAAAAAATCTTCATCTTTTTAGCAAAAGAGGCGATAGACATAATTATGTTACAAGAAATAGGGACCAATTAGTTCAACCAGGTTTCAGACTGGCTAAAGTGGCGTCTTCTTTCATGGGGTACTGTTTGAAATGTTATAATAAAATACCTCCACAAATATTAGAACTTAATGAAACAAAATTTAAATCTTGTATTATACGCACACTATGCAGGCAGGCATATTATAAGTTGGAGGATTATATTCAAGATAAAAATGCTTGGCTCAATGCTGGTCCAGCTCCACTACCACCGGGGTGAACAAATTGATTAGTTTGGAAAGGAAATTATTGTTATTATTTTTAAATGTTTTTTTTTTTTTTGAATTTTTAAATAATAAAAGTATTGTATAATGTAGAAGCATTTTTTTCAAAGTTTGTAAATGTGAGTACCATGGAGCTATTTTATGGTTTTTTATGTTACTATTGGACTTGTTTGACATAAATCAGCATGGCAGTTGAGAGTTTATCATGCTCACTCAAATGTCTCACTGATGGTGGCGCATGTGTTGGATCATTCGGTTCCCTTCAAAATGGTTGAGCTGAGTGGTGCTAATATTGGCGTCATGTTCGTGAACGGGCGCTGTCAGTTGAGACTGGTCATCTCTTAGCTGCCAGTTGCTATTTTAATATCTATATTTAGTTTGTATTTTTACTTTATTTACATTGTTCTCACATGATAGCGACAAGAAACATGTAACAGAGATATTTGTAATTACAAAACATGATTGAAAAGAGTGTCCATGGAGTTTCTTGCACATTCTTCTCCATAGAGATCTACGCTTTGGAATGTGCAATTAGCATCATTTTTTTTTTCTGACTGACGGACTTCTTGACATTTCAAAAGTGCCTGTAAATGGTTTATTTGAAATAAAATGCTTTGAATCTTTGAATCTTTGAATCTTTGGACCATCTAGTCGGATTTAGTTTTTTTAGAGTCGTATCCGATTCGCCAGTGTTTGACAGTAGATCCCAACGTTTGATGCTGTTTCCAAAAAAGTTATACAAATCTTGCAACGTTGCGAAAAAAGTCTGTATTTCCGCACAACTGCTAACGGCATCATTTATCACCAAATTTAAATTATGAGTGGCACAATGTACGTACTCTGCGTTAGGCTGGATATCCTTAATATGTTTTTGTACACCATTATACACACCACTCATCACATTGGCTCCATCATAGCCTTGCCCCACACATTTTTTTTAAATCAATATTTTTGTCTATAAATAATGTTGTCACTTGTTTGACTAAATCTACTGCGCCATGTTTGATGGCTGCATAAAAGCCTTGAAACACTTCTTTTACCTCTATATCAATTGGCTGTCCATTTTCCGATCTGGTTATTACTGCATACCTCACTACAATGCTTAGCTGATCTACCTTTGATATGTCCTGTGTCGTATCCATTATGATGGCAAAAAACGGTGACGCTCTAATTTGTTCTAGTAGATGGGTTTCGAGTTTGGTCCCCAAGGTCTCAATTATTTCATTTTGAATTGTTGCACTCAGATATCTTGTAGATCCTAAAAAACATGAAAAAACACAATTTCAAAAAAGTCCTGATATTAAACATTTAATAATTTTAAACAAAATAGAACGATAAAAAAACTTAGAAATAATTATTATTTACCTTTGGGCATATCCAAAACTTGCCGCAAAATGTGATCATATCGGGCGACAAGCTCTACAAAGGACAGAAAATTTCCGTGGTATCCTTCCTGACTTAAGTCTTCTCGATGTCCTCTCAAAGCCAAAGAACTCTTTGCTAGGGTAAGTATGATATCGAATAACCTTTGAAGAACCATTTTCCAAAATGATGCTTCTTTGCGAATTTCATTTTCAAGTTCCTTGTCGATAGTATTAGTATCGTTTTTTTTCCAAAATTCATACACAGCACATGCTTCCGAATGGCCACTCGAACAACTGTGTTGTTTAATTCTTTCTGATAAATGCTTCCAATCTCGAATTCCTGTACACCAAACATTATTCCTTTGTGAAGCAAATAACCAGCAGGGTTGACAATAGGCAGCGTCTAGTATTTTGGAATAACACAACCAAAAACGATTAACTGGTCCATATTTAGAACATGAAACGTAGTACGATTTTGAAAAACACCTATTGTTCTGGTTGATGTCTGTTGGAAAAGGTCCTGAGGGTTGTAAAGGCCCCATATCAAGAATTTGACGTTTTTCGTTATCACTTAATATTTTGTTCGTGAAATTTCCTAAGTCATAAGAAGATTTGTCGTACACATTTTCGAAAAATGTAGAGGTCTGTGGTTCCTCCAAACCTCTTATGTGTGCCAAGCACACATCATCCACGTTCACATGATCGGCGGCGGAGGTATCTCCAACTGCAATAATTGTCGAATCTTCTTCAATAGGCTTCTCAACCATCACTGCAGTTACCACATTATTTGAGTCACTATCAATAGAAATATTTTGGCCAGATGTACTTGCAGAAGGCTGACTAAAAAACTTATTAATTTTGGGCAATTTTTGTTTACTATCTTCTCTTTCTTGGCACGTTTAAATGCACCACTGGGTTTTTTCTTTTTACCCATAATTTAGTTTCTAATTTATTTAAACAATACGATATTAGATTGTGCTCGAGTAGGTCTCACTCACTGTTCACTTACGACGTTAAAAGTAAAATAAAAGGAAAGAGAAACACAATGATACGCTACAAATGTCGTTGGGAATTCCCGAAAAAAAAATATCACCGTTAGTGTTAGAGTCATTCGGGTCAAGAGCACGCACTTTATTTTCTATGGTTTCACCGAACTATAAAAAATGAGATAGGTATCTGAGTTGATTGACTATAGAGTTGGTTGAGATTTTAATATATTTTCATTATTTAAGTAAATTTACGTTCAAGATTAATTAGATTTTTTTCTACATATGTTTAAAGTAACATGTTCCGAACGCGTACTCTTGCCCCGTAACGTGGGTAAAATTACGCAAGCCATAGAGTAAAAATACGCGTACCGGGTAAAGGTACGCATCAAAGAAATCTAAATGGATGGTAAAATAAAAAAAGATTGCCGATAATCAACATTTATTAAACTTTAAGGAGATTATAATAGTAACTTTAGTACTTATCTGTAACTTAAAACAATTAGGAACTTTGGACATTAATTATTACGTGAAGTTTAGTCTTAAATCTAGACTAGAGATCAGAGATCAAAATTACGTATAGGTTTATCATCACATAATTAATCTTACTCATTACAAAAGTCACATTGAAATATTCCGTTTTCATACGCAGTACAGTTCTCATGAAACCAGTCCTTACAAATTATGCATTGGATCCAATCTTCTGTCGGTGGCACTTCGTATTTCTCGCCACAAATCGGACAATAAACATTCTTGATTTCGCTTTCTATTTAACATTTGTGTTTTCTTTTTACGTTTATTGTTTATTCCCGATGGCCCAGCTTGAGGTTCGAAAGCCACCCTCTTAATAACTTTCTTACTCTTTTTCAATCGTTTATCTTCTTCTAATTTCTGCTTTTCTTCCAACTGTGCCTTGTAAGGGCTTGAAGTTATAATTTCGGATCTCAAGCAAACTCTAGTTCTCTTTTTTTTATCAGTCGTATATGGAAGTGGGCTCAACTGAGCTACTGTTACAATTTGTGATGTTGAGGCAATATCCTTGATATTTAAGAATCCACTCTTTTTTCTTCCTTCTTTGTCTTTTCAGAACCTTGACTAATAATTATGCTTTCCTTATAAGATACAGAGTCATCTGAGGGTATATTTTGAGAAATTACGGCATTAGAATCACGTTTTGAAGAGATAAGTTGTTTGTCTGAGGTCAGTTTTTCATTTAAATCATAAGCAACACATATGTTTTCCTTGTTGAACCCAGAGTTATCTTCAATGTCACTTCCTAAGGTAGTAGCATCCGAGTCAGCCGCTCGATCTGTGAATTCATCACAGATGGTAAATATAGTTGGACTTACAGGTGATGAAACGTCTCCGCTTATAAATTGGTCTCTTAAAGTAACGTCATTATTATTTGATGTGGAGAGCATTCAAATATTGGTCTGTTACTGACGAGGGAGCAAATTCGGTTTCATCAAATAGATCATCTGTAAAAGGAAATATTCCCGTTGCTCTGAAACCAGACTCAGCATTTTCTATTGTGGCAGCATGTTTGAAGGCAGCATTAAAGAGGCTAGCCACCTGAAACTGAGTTATGCCTCTACCAGGGTGTTGATTCATCCACTTCTCACATTCAATAGCATACTTGGTTTTCAAGGGGCCATGAAGAGCCACATCCAGTGGTTGTAATTTGTGACTACCATGTGGTGGAAGAGTTAGCAATACGATGTGATGTTCACGTGCGTAGTTCGTTCCTTCCAAACTGATATGTGAAGAGTGGTTATCCATAATTAATAATACTGGATCTTCTTTTGATGGGTGGACGAAGTCCTTGAAGTGACGTAACCATTCGACAAACAGGCTTGTGTTTACATAACCACTATCCGACACCATACATACACTCTGTGTTGGACCACCATCTAGTAATTCATGCCGTATTCTTTTACGTGGATATATAAACGCTGGTGGCACATAATGTCCTGTAGCACTCATGCACATTATGGCAGTGATAGTAGTACCTCGCTCAACAGACACAACTTTACCGACTACTTTTTTGCCTTCGACAGATACGACTTTAGGTGTTTTTTTTGGAACTGTACTCATTCCAGTTTCGTCCATATTATAAATTCTATTTGGCCGGAAGTTATGATTGTCATAGACTTCTTTGAGCATAGTGCAAAATCGCTGAACTTGAGTTTTATTAAAACCAATTGCTCTGGCTAAGCTGATGGGCGCTGACTGTCGCAAACTTAGATGAATATTTCGTTTAATAAACCCTTCCACCCAATCTCGACCAGCCATCTTGCACGATTTATCGAAACGGTGTTCTATGTTATTGGCCGTTGCAAATTCATATGCCAATCGTCGTAAATCATTAATAGTAATACCAAAAAACCTATCGTCCATATCTTGGCAATGAACTGCAAATTCAGCTTCTTGGTCTTTGGTAAATGTAGGTTTAAAACGACCCAAAGAGGTTGGTACGTGGGTAGACTTCAGTCTCTTTCGCAAAGCACCTTCACTGATACCAACTTCTAATGCAGCACGTCTCTGACTTTTTCCTTCTTGGATTAGTTTTTTAGCTCTATTTATTTGTTCATTTGAGATCAGGGCTCGTTGTGGTGCTTTCCTTACATAGTTTCTCGGCATTTTAATGTGTTCTGAAAGAATAAACCACTTTTAAGTAACTTTGGATATTTTTATTCACATTGGGGTATAAGTACGCAACATGGGTAAAAATACGCGTGCGTACTTTTGACCTCGCACTCTTACCCCAATCAGCATAAATATTAAATTATCGATCACAATACACAGGTCAATGAATTTTAGAGAATAATGATACACTTACTTAAATACTACGATAATCGAAAAATAGAAATGTAATAAACTTACTGTCCTAAATCAATGCATGTAACTTCAATACATTTTTCCCCGGCACAAATATTAAAGGATTTTTTTGCTGTTAACGTATTTGGCGACCTGTGACGACAAGTACATATTTTGCGCCGGCGCGACACGTGGCTCCGAAACGGCGAGTCGTGCGTCACTAAGTTCCGCGAACACAGACCTCATTCCCCCCACCTCTGTCGGAGATCGGGCTAGTGCGAACTTTTACCCGCCGCGAGCTCTTACCCCGAATGACTCTACCACATTTAACGGTGGAGACCATGAACGATCTCCTGCCAGCGGACCTGAAATAATGTACCTACTGCAGGTGACTTGCATTTTTTTTACGATATTTCGCGTTATACAATGAGCTGTAGCCGAAATCTATAGATTTGACACGATTTATTGACATAACGGACATCAATATGAGCGGTAAAATTAATTAAAATTAAACCACTATATTGACCAGTACAAAAAAGTTTATTGACATTAGTTTACTTACACCTGATACAGCATTAATTTTTAAGCCGTTCTCGAAAAAAAATCTTAACTCGAATTCACAATAAAACGCATATCGATGAATAATAAAACGCAGCCATCAAATTGACAACACTGCCAACCTACAGAAAAAATTTAGGGAAATTCCCTAGGAATAATAACTTTTGAATTTCTCTTAACTGAGTTATCATGATTAAAGTGGGGTTGCAACCTGACATATTTATTTTGATTCAGTTCCATCGAGATTTCTGGTAAAGATTCGAGGGCCCCCTGAGCTTGAGGGCCCCGGGGCACTGCCCCGCCTAGCCCCTTAGTAGCTACGCCACTGGCGATATGTACGCGTTGATAATAGCTGCATCAAACATGAAATAAAATAGGCGTAACCAATTACGTCTCGATTTTCGGCCGATTGGATAATGAGGCACGGAAGTGATCAAAATGATCCAATCCTCCCATATTCACAGTATATTCGGCGATAGCAGTGGGGATAGTAATATCTTTTTTGGAACCATCCTTCTGTGTTCGCTTGACCGTAGGCACAGATTTTGGATTGTGTGCCGTTGTTAAAATATTAAACCAGTTGAGTATCCATCCACTGTATTGCAGAAACTGGAGCTTTGCTTTTATACATGAACTCGTGCTTTTCAAGTTTTTTCATTTTTGTTTTTTTTTTTGGGCAACAACTTTTGTGCGGGGCTATTGCGTAACTCTGTTGACAGTTCACAGTGACAGTTGACAGTTCTCGGTTTACAGTGATGATCACTTATTAACAATGTGCATCATTGAACTGTCAAACAGCTAGTTTCGTATTGCCTATCTTCAGTGACCAACTGCAGTGACGTCATTAGCCACTGGTGCCTTTGATAGCCACCGTAACACGTTTTGACAGATGTTATTGTATCGATACTTTTAAAATTGCGATTGTGTAAGCTTTTGAAGCTGTATAATAGTCGATAAAATTTTAGAGTGGTCACAATAGGCACCGTAAATTTTTGTAATTCACCACATTTCCACCGTAGTTTGTTAGTCACTTGTGTGATACGTAATACCAATTTTATGAAATTGTCAGTTGACAACTAAGTTTAGTGTGCAACGAATGCTAGTTGTCAACTGTTATTGAAAAAGTTACCAAACCGTACGTTTGACCGAAAAAGCTTACCAGGGGGGCTCCTAGCCCCTGGTAAGCTTTAAGTAGTAAGCTTTTTCGGTCAAACGTACGGTACCAACGGCATATATTCCTTTCTTTATCAGCAAATCTTTCATCAGAGGAATGCAAGTGAAGAAGTTATCGAAAGCTACAAGAGTATTACGTGGCACACCATCACATAGTTTCATTATCACATTATATCCTAAACCTTCCTCACTTGATACATTTTCGTCTGCTTTCCCAATATAGATATCGAAGAGATACATGCATCTGGTCTTAGCGTTACATCGAGCTCATACCTTATAACCGCTTTTTGTAGGTTTTTTAGGCATGTATTGTTTGAGGGTACTTTTCTCCTTGAATTTTACCATGCATTCTTCCACCGATTGGGTACTTGATTGAGAACACTGACTCTGGAATACTTCATTCAGTTTTGTTATAATAGGACGTATTTTATAAAGCCTATCATGAGCTGGCGTATCTCTTGCAGGTTCTTTGGTATTATCATTTAGATGAATGTTTTCAGTTAGTTTTTTGAATCTCTTTTGAGCGAATGTTGGCAATCTCTGGATTTCTACATATAAAAAGTACCAGTCGACCAATACAGGTTGACATCAGGTAAGGGGTGAAGAGCCATTAGTATCAAGACACCAAGATATGCACGCATTTCAGCTACAAATGTTGGACTCCAGTGATGCGTTTGTCGCTGTTCTGCATAAATGTTCGTTAGTTCTACCAGCAACTCTACGAGATCATGAAGAAAGTAATTATCGAAAAATTCTATAGGCGGTATTTTATGAGAGAAGCGCATGTTTACAGTCAGCCGTTTATCAAACTTAGGTATGGTGTGCTTAGGAACCTTATCAGACCAATTTTGTGCCACAGGAATAGGCCTACTTAGGATATCTGTACTCGTAGATTCATCAGTCGGCGCTAGTTAGGCTCAGCTGTAGTCGGGTTTGATGATTCTTCAAGCCCTGGTTCAGCGCTTTCTGGACATTCCACCAAAACAAGTGGCGAACGAATAGGCCTGCTTACGATGTTGGTACTCTCAGATTCATCCGGCTGAGCTGTTACAGCCAGGGCATGTAATATCGGAAGGTTTTCAATTCCGATACTGATTTCCGATATTAGGTCTCAATATCGGAATTCCGATGTTTATATCGGAATTTCGTTTTTTCTTTAGAAATTTCACATTTTATTTATAAATTGCACAAATTCGGTATTTGGTTGGATTAAGTGCAATAAAAAACATTTTTAAATCGTATTCTTTAATTTGGTTCAAACATTGGTTGTTTTTAAGTATTTATTAAATCACATATTTCTCATTATTTTCCTATAGGTACTTATTACTAATTAAACTACCTGACTCAAAATCAACAAAACTTCTTATAAATAATTTAAAATTTGCAAGCAAAATCAACAATTACGAACAGCAATTATTGGAAATATTTGTTTATCATATTTCTCATTATTATCTATACTTATTACCTACTAATTAAACTACCGTACTCAGAATCAAAATGAACAAAACTTTAAGAAGTTTTGTTGATTCTGAGTTCGGTAGTTTAAATTACAATATAAGTATTTAAGTAACTTGTACTAATTTAAATCAACAGAAATAAACGACTATAATAAAATCTCGTTTTTCTTGGTAATATGTTCTCAAGAACAAAAAAGCATCAAGCATTTTGTCAGATACTGAGCTTCGTATTTAATTGCAAAAATATCCGGCCGACGAAAAAACACGCTCACTTTCAACACTGGTAGGCAAAATTGATGTGAGAAAAGTGTATGCCTGTGTCAAATAAACTCCTCTTTCACCTCTATTGTCGTATATTGCTTTTTCAGTCATTACAAATCCCAAAAGATCAAATTCGTCGGAGGGAAGCACTGCCTTCTTCTTTTCTTTGCATTTTTCCATTTCCTTCTCAAATTCTTGTTGCAGGGTCAGCTCATTCGTTGTAGCGAGACTAGCTGTAGCTAGTGGTTCATCATCTTCATCGGAAGATAGTAAAACAGGTGTCGTTGCTTCAGTCTCTGTCTCTGTTAGTAGGGTTTTTTTTATATTTGAGGCGTTTTAACAAGCTTACAATAATATCACATATTTCTTCACTTGTGGGTTTCGGAAATGTGTCGTCTTCTGAAGCACTGTAGAAGCTTTCCGAATCATGGAGGTAGTGTAATACTCCTGCTATTAATAGTCGTCTTTCTTTTATTCGTCTTCGTAAGTTCACAGAGAGACTTGAACTCACTGAACTCAGATATGTGTTTTGCTGGTCAAGTTTATTCAGCATAAATTTCAATGCTGTGTCTGCTGTACCTATATAGTGTGGCATCACGTCTGCAAATAGATCGTACAGTCATTTTGACCACTTCTAAACTACGATGGATATCGGTTAATGTTTGAATTTCCACATCTGTGAAGGATATAATAATAATAATAATAATAAAAATAATGCATGTAAAACGAGGGGAGGTTGTGGAATCCGTGGGCACTCAACTCACGGATTCCATAAACCTGAGATCCCTCTCTCCAACCGAAACCTATAAGTATTTGGGTATGTCGGAAGCTCTAGGCATCAATATCACTGACATGAAGCAATCGTTGAAGGAACGTTTCTTTGGACGCCTGAAGAAGGTATTCAATAGTCTTCTTTCAGGCGGAAACAAGGTGCGTGCCTTCAACGGTTGGGTCATGCCGGTATTGATGTACTCTTTCGGCGTACTCAAATGGACTCAAACGGAACTTGACGCCCTGGATAGGAGGGTCCGCACACTGCTGACTGCATACCGAATGCATCACCCACGATCGTCGGTGATGAGACTGTATATCCCGCGGAAGTGTGGAGGTCGAGGTTTTTTAAATGCTAAGACCCTACACAACCGCGAGGTATGCAGTCTCAGGGAATATTTCCTAGCTACCGACGTGGGTATGCATCGAGATGTAGTGGCAGTGGACAAGGGACTCACCCCGCTCTCTCTGGCTAACGAGAACTGGCGTAAACCGGTAGTGCTTGACACTAACGATCGCAGGGAAGTATGGCAGAGCAAGGAACTTCACGGACGCTTTTTCCGGGCCTTTCACGGGCCCGATGTAGACCAATTGGCGTCCGTAGCCTGGCTGCGTTTCGGTGACCTCTTTGGGGAAACCGAAGGTTTTGTCTGTGCAATTATGGACGAAGTTATCATGACGAATAACTACCGGAGATTTATTGTGAAGGACGGCACGGTTGACATCTGTCGGGCATGTCACCGTCCGGGAGAATCAATTCGTCACATTATCTCTGGTTGTTCTCGTCTAGCTAACGGAGAGTACTTGCATAGACACAACCTTGTAGCCAGGATTATCCATCAGCAACTTGCTCTGAAATACTCTCTTGTGGAATCGGAAGTGCCGTACTACAGGTATGAGCCCGACCCAGTTCTTGATAATGGTCATATCACTTTGTACTGGGATCGGTCCATCATCACTGACAGGGCTATTGTAGCCAATAAGCCTGATATAGTGGTGGTGGACCGAAGCGAGAGGCGTGCAATGATTGTTGACATATCCGTTCCGCATGACGAGAACCTCGTGAAAGCCGAGAAAGATAAACAAATCAAGTATATTGACTTGGCTCGCGAGGTTGTCGACATGTGGGATGTGGACTCAGCGATCATTGTACCGATAGTCGTGTCAGCCAATGGCTTAATAGCCAAGAGCCTCGACCAACACCTTAGGAGGCTCGCGTTAGGCGGCTGGATCAAGGCCTTGATTCAGAAAGCGGTACTCCTGGACACGGCTCGTATCGTTAGGAGGTTCCTTTCTCTGGAGCCCTGACCGCCGGTAGCTTGGACCCTGTTCCCGATACCGGTGGGGTACTATTTTTTATATTTTTAAATGTTTTTTTTTTATTTATGTTTTAAGAAATATTTAAAAATGTACAAAATATGTATATAAAGTAAATAAAGGAAATAATAATAATAATAATAGTTCAGGCAGGGGCCATAGTCTTGACATAGTTCCATGTTACCAGTCCACTTAAGACTCCAAAAACCATAGCCCTATTATCTTTGTTCTCCATATGTCGCAACAGTTTTTCAATAACCGGGGGTTGTCCTTGGGTGCACTAGCATAGCGCGTACAGGGATAATCGTCGGTTGGTATCATGTTCCATTATAATTATCTAAAGGGCCTCTGCGAGTTGGCTTCGGCTCCTCGCACGCCTCCCAAAGGTCCAGGACCTCAGGGTCCTGAGATAAATAAAATATATAAAAATAAAAATAATAATAATAATGTATTTATTGGAACATAACAATTTTACAATATATATTGCTCGTTAACAGCTACATTAGTTAAAAATAAAACTGTGTCGCAGCCATTAGCGCCCACCTCCTAGAGGATAGACTTCGGCGTTCCAGCTTAATTTATGGAAGTTAAATACAAGAAAAAAAAGAAAAGACAACAAAAAAAAGAAAAGACAACAAACAGTGATAATATCTTAAAAGTTTATATATATCTATATCTGATTTAATGTCAATAAGAAGTTTGAAAATGCAGTCCTTCATTTTTAGGAACGATCCTATCATGTCATTCATGCTGGACCATCTTGTTCGACAGTCTAACTGCAACTGGATGTTTTCACCAAACTCTTTACTGACGTAAGCTCTCAGAGCATCAGCTTTAAGAGGTGACTTTCTTATTGATCTCACCAGATTTCGTACTTTGCCAATCACCTCTTTGTAAAGTCTTGGATCAGCTGTGCGAACTCTTGAGCTTTCTACTTCGAAGCTATCACACTCTGTTGATAAATCATTATCATCATCGCTTTCTGAGTCTGAGCGGTTTGTGGATTCCATTTCATACTGGGGGGATGGTTCGAATTGGGTTTCGGCAGTACTCGTTGTCTTATATAAGGTATCTATGACAGCGAGCTGAAAACCGTGGGCGAGGCAGAGTTGATGATAGGCGGGTATGTACGAACCCATTTTTTTCATGACACTGGCACCGTCAGTCTTATGACTAATAATATCTTCCTCAAGTACGATATTGAATTTGGCAAGGTGCTCACGCATTATTGACAGAGCTGATGTAGCTGGCATGGACCCCGTTATTTTGACGAGTCCAAGATTCTTGAATTCAAAACCTCCAAAAGCTCTGCAATGAAGGTTTATGTTCATATATCTCCTGTTTCGAAGAGAGGTCCACTCGTCGAGAGTCATTGTAAATCTTTCTCCATATTCCTTCATGAGGGTTATGGTTTTCATTGTTTCACATTTGACTTGTTCGGCATGTTCAAGAACCATTTTCGCAATAGTATTTGGCGTTTTCGGTAAGTCGTATCCACTTTTTTTGAAGAGTTGCCGGAGATCTTGACTTTCAGAAAATAATCTAAAACTTGCACCATTTAAGGCGGTCATTCGAGAAACAATAGCTTCCAATGATTCTGAAGACCTGAAGTCATTAGTTTCCGTTTCTTGAGCTTGGTCGTCTGTTCTTGTGATGTTGATGTTGACGTGCTTGGAGTACTCTCCGATGAAGGGGTTCCAACTGCAGTGATGTTTGAGTGCATAGTTCGTAAATGTGTGTGCAAGCCTGTAGTAGACCCACCAGTAGTTTTTAGTTTTTTTAAACATATCTGGCACTTAGCTGTTTGGCCGTCATCCGATCGATGAAAATGATCCCATACATTTGATGAGCGTTTGTTGAGAAATTTTGAGTATGTGTCTTTCTTTTTTGATGAGGCCCTGCAAAGAAAATAATTGTATTTTGTAATGTAAATATGTAAATTGTACGTAAACTTTGACTATTGTGATAAAAACCTATCCTAGGTACCTATACCTGGGCCTGGAACAGACAAGCAAACCTACCTATAGCAGGTACCTAATATTAAATACTACCTCACATACGTAGGTTTCATGACTCTCACTACATAACTTAATACTCGTATTAGTTTTCAGCTTTATTTAATAAATTATTAACCTTTGTTTTAATGTATTATGTACAAACACGAAAATATAATACAAACTTATTATAATAAAATATGTACAAACACGAAAAAAAGGGAAAAAAGTTACAGGGCGTCAAAGAATTCGTTTACATCGCTGTCAACGGGAATGGTGCCCAGAACGCTGGCAGCATTACCACGTTGGATGGCAATGCTGATTCTTTGACCAAGAAATAGGCTGAGATTCAGAGACACGAACATAAGACGGGCGAAGACCGCTCTAAGCCAAGCCGTGGCTAACCGCATCTTCAAAACTCGTTTTCAGAGACACAGTCCCTGTCAAGCTTCGTCGGTCTTAGCTAAGTTTACACTCTCTTCTCTATGGCCATTTTTAAAAGCAAAATGTAGAAATATTTTCGATATTTTCCATCTTCTGATGACAAGTAGTACGTAATTTTACAATTTAAAAGAGAAAAGAATAGCACGCGCGCGAATAAAGTTGATGAGGTTAGTCAGACTTAACAACTTTATAAGTGTCGAAATTAGTTACATTTAGCTCCCTTGCTAGTTTCGTCTTAAGTAGTCGATTTTCACTACTTGGCTTATCTTAGTTTACGTTAAGTTGAAGTCGTGTTCCAAACGTCTCTGAATACAAATTTGAGCGTAAGCTGTTAATTTTGACCGATGGAAGCGTAAGATCACGTTTAGACTCGTTTCTGAATCTTAGCCATAGACCAGCCCTCTGGTCACGCGAAGGGTCGACTAAACGCAAACACTCAAGTTCTGTTTACGATTTTGTTTCACGAAATGAAAATGAAGAAACCGTCTTTTTACGATCTAATACAAACTAGCATGAAGCACAATTGGACCCTGTTAAGCAGAAAAGATCCAGCCAACATTTTATTATTTTTGAGTAAATGAAGCTTAAAGTTAGGCAGATAATAAAAAAATCGTATGATACAGTACCTATTTCAAATTTAGTAGGGTAATAGGCCATAACATATACATTATTTTGAAAGTAATATTTAGTGTATTTTTATATGAAGAGTATTTATTATTCCTGAAAAACTATGCGTGGATCTTTTATGCAAAATACAATATTACAATATAAGTATCGGTTTAATGTGTGGTTCATTTTAGAAGGAGAAGGAAATTAATATATGTACTAATATAAGAACAGTTTAATGACAAAAAATAATACAAATTGACCTTTGAGGTAAAAAAAATATAATAAAAACAATGAATCGGCAATCACTGGTTGGTTTTCCAACTTATTTAAGTAGTATCGCTTTCCTCAGCTTCATACTCTATCTCAAAATCAGGTTCAGCACCAAATCCATCAATATCATCTTCTACATTATTGTCACCTCTTAGATTTTTGTAGAATGTGTGAGCATCACGTGGAATCAAATGCATAAGGCTTTTGATATCGCTCAATTTCGCAGCTGCTATAGGTTTACCATTTGGCCAAAGCATATTCATCATATCTCTGGAAATGAAGGGTTGTCTTCCACATTGACGTTTTTTCAGATCCACCTCTTCATAATCATCCTCTAAACTTTTTCGCATAAACAAGGAAAACATTGCTTCCTTTTTTAATAAAATTTCTTTGGTTTTAAGCCAGGTAATTTTTTCACCAGTAATAGATGTTTTTCTATTGGTGATTGCTTTTTCAAGATTAGCTGATCCAAGAAAATCTTTGACTTCCATTCTGTGCACTTGAAGAGGTTATTTTTTTTGCAGGTTCTCATTGTGTTCATATAATCTTCAGGTAGGTAAACTCTTTGTTGGTATTTCAGAGCACATTCTATTTTCCCGAAATCTGTGTCATTAGGCAAGAAACTGTGTCCAGACTCTAAAAATCTAATAAAAATTTGTTGTAATGTCGGGTGATCGTTTAAAAATGCTTTAAGCATAAGGGTGAGCTTAATATTCCTATTTTGGCCGCCGCAGGAATCGCTCCACAAAATAAGATTAGTCACTCCTTCTTTCAATCTTTCCGACAGGTGCTTAATCAGACAAGAACCTACTTCTTGGGAGCCTCTCCCAGCTTCACCTTCTACCCAAATGTTACAGTGCCCTTGATCATCTGATCCCGTATGTATGCCCATATTGTACATCCATATCTGCCTCTTATAAAATACAATATTCGTAGGAATGCGTGGAAGTGGCAATGTTTTTTCTAAATCGTATGTAATTGTTTCTGTGTAAGGATCAGTTTTTGCGAGAGCCATGTCATTTTTCAGTCGTTTTTTAAGATCTTCTGCAGTTTTAAGATGGGCATTATGTTCCTCTATAATCTTTTTCTTAGCTTCTTCATCCGTAATCAAATTCTTTTTGTTTTCGTAAAAGTCACATTTGTTACAAGTATCTTTATTTAGGGGTTTGGTGCGAAGATTAAATTTGGTTAAGAAAATATGTTTTGCTTTTGGATATGACAAGACATTAATGCCTGCTGAATGTGCTTCTTCAGTGTAGATCTGGTAAATTTTCGAAAATGTCATATCTGATCTTAAGAATTTTGCAGCTCCTACTTTCTCACGACAGTAATGCGAAATGTACGTAGGGAGCTTTTTAACAATACTTATGAAAAATTGTTCGCTTTCCTCACTAATTTTATTGCGACCTCCATTTATTCCACGTTTATCCGAAATAGAATCCGACCTCATCTTTTTAAGTGCTGTATCAATCCTTTTTGGAGTTGTGTGAATGGTTTTTACAAACATTTCCCTACATACTGTAATACCTTTCAGGAAATACTGCCGTGAAAATGACCTATTCTTGGAGCTGTTTTGTGATTGTGATACGTATCGTCGTTTGACTGGAATTTCTTTAACATTAGCTACTATGAACATATTTTGAGCATGATACGAGCCTAATTCATAGAATTTCTCAAATTCAGTTTGCCGGTCTTGAAATGAAATCTTTTCACTACATTTTTTTACACAGTTACAGTTAAAATCAATAAAAATCTTAGGGCTTACTTCTTTTTTCTTATAATTAACGTAAGATAAGTTTTTATACTTTCTTTGTTTTCTTTCTTCTCTAGTCATTTGGCCAAATTTTCTTTTTCTTCCTTTTGAAGGCCTTCCATGTATTCCTTCATCCATAAGCATTTCTTTTTCCAGTCGCATGGGTTCTTCACCAATAGCAGTTTCTTGGTCCAAATCTACTCTACTACTCGTCTCCGGCTGTCCATTGTCATGAAAACCGGTTGATATTACATTTCCTGTTTTGACATTAGTAGATTCACCGTGGATAATTACTTGTGTCGTAATTATAGACGCTGATTTGTTCGAGCTATCGTCACTAGAACATGCTTCAGCAAAACCATCAATTACATAGTTTGGGTCTTGCACGGAATCATCACTGTCAAAATCTTCACATTCTTCTAATACATTTAATAGTTCTCTAGTTTTTGGAGACATTTGAGGCATTGGTGACGGAAGAGGTAGTGCTGGAATAGCAATTGGAGTTAACGGAGAAAAAGCGCGGGCTTCAATGCTCATCTCCCCGGCCATAAGCGGTGTTGTAGTAGTTATTGAAGAAACCTCCACCACATCATTATTACCATCACCACAGTTAACTATATTCATGCGCGGTGTTATGGGGGAATACGGCGGGGCTTCTATGCTCTGGTCACCAACTCCATAGCTGCCCACACTAGACATCTCTGTAGCCGAAAGCGGTTTGAAAGCAACAAGCATCAATGAATAGCATTCTTGGTTTTGCTGACTTCGAAAAAGCAGATTTGATGGTATTTTTGATGTTGCATTTTTTTGTTTAGCCAAGTGAGTACCTAGGCAAACAAACAAACTTGTAAGCAAATTATTAACCAAAACGCGGCTCGTCAGTAGTTATCATAATTTGTTTAAAAAACAAATGTAACAAAGCAGTGACAAGACTTAGTAAAATAGATTGAATTATTTAGCCATGCGTAAAACTCATGCCATGCACTCGTTGTTGCCTTTCTTCGTGTAGGAGTTACAAACATACAAACCGACAAATTTTCGCATTTATAATATGAGTAGAATAATAACAGTATTCCAATATTACTACCAAACTTAATAGAGTTTAATAGACAAACCTGACTTTTGGAATCCAATTGGGCTGCTTTGAGGTGAGTTTTCTATAACATCTGCTGACAAGTTATCTGTTTAATACAAAAGTTAATTTAATTTTTTTAATGTAAAATTAATTACATCCTAAACATCCTTTATACTGCACGCCAAAAAAGCGCCGATTCGTGGAGTTGTGGACACTAGCCCGGTTTCAATACAATAGATTCTTTATAAACAATTGGAAATGTGTAATTCACCTACGACCAAAAATTAGGTACAAATAAAACTTAGCTCGGCATTTAGTTTTGAGCATGCCTCAACTTCAGAGACATTTTGGGACTAACATAATAGATGTACTTTTTATTATCATCGCCATCATACTTTGAACATTCAGCATTTGAAAAAGATTGAAAGTCTTATTGAGGTTATATTTAGGAAGTTACTTACTGTCTTTGTTTTCATCTTGATCGTCGTCATCGGAACTATATCCCAAGTAGGCACCTCTTAAAACATTGTTCGCACGTTCCATATTCGAATATTAAAAAGGTTGAGCTATTATGAGCGCTAAACGAACGTTACACTACACAGACGTCACGTAGTTAATGACCATAGAGCAAGGAATTCTTTGAGTGTTACCAAGTAAAAAAAGATATCATAATCAAATAAACGGATATTACCAAAATAAAGTTAAATTTGTTTTATACTGAACAAAAAAACAAAAGCATATTGAATTCCAAAATATTTAAGTATCCTCAAATTTCACTTTGAATCTATTATTTTAAATAAAAATAAAAAATTATTCAAGCAGAATACATCCAAACATCATGAATGTGTGAAACAAAGGCAAAGGTTACATTTGATATTATGCAAAATAGATCCAAAGCACTTGGCTTTTTAAGTTTTTGAAATAAAGTGAGGTATCTATTATGCAAAAAGATCCAAACCGCATGGTATGAAAATTATACAACAATTATTGGGACTTTTAAATGTTTTAAAAAGATCCATGCAACATGAATCTTTTGAAAACTATTGCTCGCGCAAGTTTTAGCTATAATAAGTTTTTTTTTTTTTACTACAATATATCCGACCGCAGTTTTGAGCTATATTTCCGTCCTCTCCCAACTCCATACAACAGAGCGAGAGGAGTGTATGTCGCTCGCGCTAATCAACGACATTTCCGGCAGTGATAGCCAATCGCTGCATACCTGTACTCTGACTTGAGAGAAAATTCTCGAAGGTTAAAGAAAAAAAAGACAGTTCTATCTCAACCGCGACCGCTTCCGCTCACCGCATCGCTCCACGCCTTGGAGTAATCAGTTACTTTATAAAGACTCAAAAATATCTATTTATAAGTGTTGGCCGACACAAGTGTAACATTTGGAGACCATAAAAGTGCACCACAGTGAAAGAAGAAAATCAGTGAAGTGGGACATCTGTAAAGGCTGTCCTTGAGTCAACGCTCACCATCCAGAAGGTTTCCAAGTGAGTCCATCTATCCATACCTTCTTCTCAAAAGATTCCCTTTCGCTCAATTCTGTGTGTCGTGTCAATTCACCGCCCCCCCGCAAAAGGTCCTTCGAAAGCCGCGTCAAACTTATCACCATAAGTTTTTTGGTCCATACGAGCCGGATTCAAAGAATCAACGATAATATAGGTCTCATACCTAGGATTTAGGTCAAAATACCTAAAGTACAAAGTTCATAAACCGCCATATTGAACGCGTTCTTACGTTCGTTAATTCCCGCTAGATACATTATTCATTGAGAATTACTGTACCAACTTAATATTTCGCCTATTGCATTGAAATAGCATCTAGGTAAATATTCTAATCGCTAATTATCGTGAGTTAGCTCGGCTAACTTATCTACAACTTATATTCAACCGCATTCTTTTCTTACACCCGCTTAGAATAAAATAATTATTCTAGGTCTACCCGCTATACTTAATATTTTCTACGTTATATTTTCTAGCACTAATATTCCAACATGGAAGATCTTAAAATGAAAGTTAAATTACTTCATGCTAAAAATCAAGCAATCTATGAACGTTTATCGTCATTATATGAAGCTTCTAAGAAAATAAATACGACTAGTATCGAGCTTCGTTCGGTGGAAACATTCATGGCGGACACGGAGATACTCTCAGTCACTCGTCAAGAATTTAGTACCAATTTAGATAAAATAAATACATATTCTTTACAATTAAATCCTGATTATAAAATCGATTATAACAGTCTAACATCTTACGATGGAGTATATACTCGCATAGAACGAGTGCGATCACTTATCGCCGCGAAGTTTTCAAGGTCATTGGACGAATCAGCGTCTAATGATAACGCAAAACAAAATAAAGGCGCGGTCAAACTGCCGCCGATTCAAATTCCGTCCTTTGATGGTAGAATTGACAACTGGCCTGTTTTTTATGAATCATTTAAATCAAATATCCATAGTAATTTAAACCTTACAAATTCTCAACGTGTGCAGTATTTGATAGGTAGTTTAAAGGGAAACGCATTGCAAATTACCGCCGGAATTATTCCCTCGGGTGATAACTACACCGCTATCTGGAACAGTTTAGTTCAAAAGTATCAAGATAAACGAGCACTAGGCTCACATTACATGTCTAACATATTAAATATTAAACCCGCAACTAATAATTCCGCATCTTTGAATAGTTTCATTGAAAGTTTTCACGCGTCCGTTTCCGCTTTAGAACAATTACAAATTAACAATTTAAAGGATTTTATTTTGCTTAGTTTAGCTTTGAGAAAGTTAGACCCCGCAACCGTACATTTATTTGAAATGCATAAGAGAGATGAGGAAATTCCTACTTATACGGATTTCGTTGAATTTATAAAATCGCAAGTTAAAATATTGGATCGCACCATTTCATCTCGAACCGCGTTAGTGAGTAACAACCCTAATAGAAATAATTCTTCTCGTAATCAGTCACGTGATAGTACAGTACATACCTTTGTAGCTTTTGATAATAATCAAACTTGTTTGTATTGCAATAAAATTGATCATTGTAAACTTTACACTTGTCCAACCTTTCAATTACTCTCAGCCAATTCGCGTTTGGATTTTATTAAAAACAAACGTGGATGTGTAAATTGTCTTAGTGTAAAGCACACTGCTTCACAGTGTAAATCTATACATACTTGTAGGACGTGTAACAAAAGACATCATTCTCTTGAACACAGTTCGCAGCCGCCTAGATCTGTCTCGACTGACGCTGCCACTAGCTCCGCGGATTCGCAACAGGTGGCGCTATGTGCGTGCTCTCGCGTCGGAGGTACAAACACACAACGTACTACAGTACTTCTGTCAACTGCACAAGTTTATGTCGAAAACAAAAATAACAAATACGTTTCTGTGAGATGTTTAATAGATAACGCTTCGCAAAATAACATAATTACTTCTGCTTGTTGTAAAAAACTACAATTAAACATTATACCGCTTTCAAACTCCGTTATAAAGGGTGTCGGAACCTCTTCGCGGCCTATCATAGGTTACGTTGAGACAACAGTTACTGCTAAAAATAAAACTAATTCTTTTAAAATTACCGCTCTTGTTGTCGATTGTATCACGGATAACTTACCATCTCACCTTGTTGACACTTCTGCTGTGCAACATTTGTTTGATTTACCGCTCGCTGACCCACTGTGGCACGTACCTGGTGAGGTTGAATTGCTTCTAGGGGCAAAACTGTTCCCGTATTTATTACTTCACAATAAAATTATCTCACCTACCGCTCCGTCCGCTATTGAAACCGTGTTTGGTTACATTCTTATGGGTGAGGTACCCGCTAGTTTATCTAATGATAATTATAGTCCCGCTGAATTAAATACCGCTTCATATTTTTCTACCGCGCTAAATATAGATAATGCTCATTGTTTTCTGTCTTTAGACGAATCTTTACATAAATTTTGGAATATCGAAGAAATACCTTCAAAGTCTTTTATGAGCCCTGCTGAACTGGAGTGTGAACAGCTGTACGTTTCTACTGTGTCACGTGACTCCAGTGGTAGGTATTGCACCGCGTTACCATTCTGTAAAAATCCAGATTCACTTGGAAATTCTTATGCTGTCGCTTATCGACGGCTAATTAGTTTGGAAAAAACTAAGCTACGCGACCCTGTTTTGCGCGCTAGTTATAATGAAATAATCCAAGAGTATATCGATCAAAATTATTTAACTGAAACTACACCTAGTTCTATTGATCAGACTGTAGGTTATTACATACCGCATCACCCTATTATTAGGAATGATAAACAAACCACTAAAGTTCGCATCGTTCTTGACGCAAGCGCTAAGTCTCATAATGGCGTGTCACTGAATGACTTGTTACACACAGGGCCGAATTTACAGGCTGACATATTTTTATTACTATTAAATTTCCGCTTGTTTCCTATTGCAGTTACAGCTGACATAAAACAGATGTATCTTCGAATTGCTGTTATTGATGAGCATCGAAAATACCAAAAAATATTGTTTCGTTTTAATACAGCTGAACCTATTCGCGAATTTCAATTTAATCGAGTTGCATTTGGTCTCAAGCCCAGTCCCTTTCTAGCCATGCGCACTGTGCGCCAGCTATCAGAAGATGAAAAACACCGCTTCCCGCGCGCATCCATTGCTGCTTCACATGAGCTATACATGGATGACTTGGCTAATTCGACACAGTCTCTGGAGGAAGCCAAGATTCTTTCCGCTGAACTTTATCGCTTTATTTAAGGCTGGGGGCTTTGACCTTACTAAGTGGGCAAGTAATTCCTTGGAATTACTAGAGGTCATCCCACATTCCAACCGCTCTTCTATTAATTTCTCTGATGGGGATAATTTAAAGATTCTTGGACTCAAATGGATTCCTTCTGAGGACTGTTTCACCTTTACTACATCTAATTTGGATAATAGTTGTACTAAACGCTCCATACTTTCCACTATTGCCCGTCTGTGGGATGTTCTCGGTCTTGTAGCTCCTGTAGTTTTATTCGCAAAATTACTCATAAAAGAATTATGGAAATTAAATACAGATTGGGATGAAACCCCACCCGATTCTATTGTACTTCTCTTTAAAAAATTTAAAGAGCAATTACCTTTTCTCTCTTCTTTAAGATTACCTCGTCATGTAGCCGTTACTATGGGTTGCGTGACAAATATCGTGGGTTTTGCTGATGCCAGCTTGAATGCATATGGCTGCGTCATATACTTACATGTCACTGATGCAAATGGTAACACACACGTAAATTTGGTGTGTGCTAAATCCAAAGTTGCACCTGTTAAGGTCATATCTTTAGCTCGTCTGGAGCTCTGTGCCGCTGTTCTTTTGTCTAAACTAATTAAATTAGTTTATGACACTTACCGCTCTCGTACCGCTATTAATAATATATTTGCCTTTTCCGATTCTACAATTACGCTTTCATGGATTCATTCCTCACCGCACAAATGGAACATTTTTGTTAGTAACCGCGTCGCTAAATGTCAAGAAAATCTTGATCCTAAGCATTTTTATCATATTAACGGAAAGGAAAATCCTAGTGACTGTCTGTCTCGAGGTCTACTACCTGAACAGTTACTAAACCACGATTTATGGTGGCATGGCCCTGAGTGGCTTCTGCGTCCACCAGCTGAGTGGCCTATTACTCCTTTTGTTTCTTCATGCAACGAACAATTGCCTGAATTAAATAATAAAACTCTAACATTGGTATCTACAGTATCAGAACTCAATTTAATATATAGTCTTTCACAAAATTTTGCATCATTAAATAAAATATTGCGCATAATTGTATACATTCTAAGATTTTTACGTATTATTCCTTATGATAAGTCACACAAGACAATTACTGTCCGTGAATTAGCTACCGCTGAAATTTATTTGATTCATTGTATTCAACAATTTCATTTTAAAGATGTTTATGATGAAATTAAAAGTAAAAAACTTCGCTCACAATTTAAAAAACTCGATCTCTTCATAAACGAGCATAATATAATTAGAATCGGCGGCAGATTGTCAAATGCGAACCTTCCTTATGAAGCTCAGCATCCCGCTCTTTTACCTAAACATGACAATTTTACACATGTTCTAATAAACTATTATCACCGCATTTATTGTCATGCCGGTGTGGGCCTTCTTAGTTCTCTGTTACGCCAAAAAATATTGGATCCTCTCTTCTAGAGGTGTCATCAGACAAAGATTACATGCATGTAACTTTTGTTTTAAAGTTTCTCCTTCTCACCCCAGCCCAAAGATTGCTGATTTACCCGCTTGTCGCGTACAGGAGACTAAAGCTTTCGTTCATACGGGTGTGGACTACGCTGGTCCCATTAAGGTTACGTTATGTAGACGCCGAGGTCAGAGAAGTCAGAAGGCTTACATATGCTTATTCATTTGTTTCGTTACCAAAGCAGTTCATATTGAATTGGTTACCGACGTGTCATCGGACACTTTTATATTTCCGCTTTCAAAAGATTCATTTCCCGCAGAGGACCTGTCTCTTATTTATATTCCGATAACGGAACAAACTTCATTGGAGCCAAGGCTCAACTGCAAGAACTACTTGTTAACCGCTACCGCATAGAGTGGAAAATGATTCCACCCCGCGCTCCCCACTTTGGAGGGTTGTGGGAATCAAACATTAAATCTATTAAGACGCATATATACCGTGTTATCGGTTCTCAACTTCTTACCTATGAGGAGCTTTCGACTGTTCTCACTGAAATTGAGGCAGTTCTAAATTCCAGACCGCTCTGTGTCCTGAATGAGGATCCGTACCCCGAACCGCTTACTCCCGCTCATTTTATAATGGCTTCTCCGTTGACTTCGTTGCCTGTCGTGAATGTTCCCGAAACGTCGAAGTCTCTAACTTGCCGCAAAAAATTGCTTGACCAGATGGTTTGTAGTTTCTGGAGAAGATGGCGTATAGAATATTTACATAATCTTCAAGTTAGACAAAAATGGTTGAATGCCGCAGATAATATTAAGATTGGTACAGTGGTTCTCATACATCAGGATGATGTCCCTCCTTTACGTTGGCCAATGGGTGTAATTACCGAAGTTTTTCCCGGCAGGGATGGGACAACCCGCGTTGCTATGGTGAAGACATGCAGTGGCTCTTTTAAGAGACCCGTTGTCAAACTATGTCCTTTACCTTCTCAATAACATCACCGCGTAATTAAACCCTAATTTAGCTGTAGTTAACATACTTCAAAATATTTTTCTTTTTTTTTCATTAGTCCGCTTTAATATAATTTCTTTTCTTTTGAGAATACTACATATCCTCAAAACCGGGCAGGATGCTCGCGCAAGTTTTAGCTATAATAAGTTTTTTTTTTTTTTACTACAATATATCCGACCGCAGTTTTGAGCTATATTTCCGTCCTCTCCCAACTCCATACAACAGAGCGAGAGGAGTGTATGTCGCTCGCGCTAATCAACGACATTTCCGGCAGTGATAGCCAATCGCTGCATACCTGTACTCTGACTTGAGAGAAAATTCTCGAAGGTTAAAGAAAAAAAAGACAGTTCTATCTCAACCGCGACCGCTTCCGCTCACCGCATCGCTCCACGCCTTGGAGTAATCACTTACTTTATAAAGACTCAAAAATATCTATTTATAAGTGTTGGCCGACACAAGTGTAACATTTGGAGACCATAAAAGTGCACCACAGTGAAAGAAGAAAATCAGTGAAGTGGGACATCTGTAAAGGCTGTCCTTGAGTCAACGCTCACCATCCAGAAGGTTTCCAAGTGAGTCCATCTATCCATACCTTCTTCTCAAAAGATTCCCTTTCGCTCAATTCTGTGTGTCGTGTCAATTCACCGCCCCCCCGCAAAAGGTCCTTCGAAAGCCGCGTCAAACTTATCACCAACTATAAATCTTATTAATACACTTCTGGACACATCTATTGGCCCACCTTAGAGTTTAGGTTTCGATGGCCCCTACCGAAATATGATTGCTAGATTGAACAAACAACACTTGGCTTTTTAAGTTTTTGAAATAAAGTGAGGTATCTATTATGCAAAAAGATCCAAACCGCATGGTATGAAAATTATACAACAATTATTGAGACTTTTAAATGTTTTAAAAAGATCCATGCAACATGAATCTTTTGAAAACTATAAATCTTATTATTACACTTCTGGACACATCTATTGGCCCACCTTAGAGTTTAGGTTTCGATGGCCCCTACCGAAATATGATTGCTAGATTGAACAAAAACTGTTGATGCAGTTTTAAACCTGATACATTTTACCATCTTTTTCGATCGTATTGTTTTAAATTTGAATTCAGAATACCATACGACATGGAGCTACGCCTAACAAGTCGGATATGCGCCTTGTTAAAGGCAATTGATTTTTTTAATAAAAAACATGTTTTATCAAATAAAGGTTTAATTTAATAACGCGTGTTGCCTCCATGGGCATCTACCACAGCTCTCATACGATTAGGCATAGAGTTTATCAACCGCTCTATGAAATTTTGAGGGATCATCTCCCATTCCTCTTCTATGGCAGTTTTCAACTCCTGCATCGTCTGGGCAACTGGCTGACGAGCCCTAACCCGTCTTTTTAGCTCGTCCCACATGTGCTCAATGGGGTTCATGTCTGGGCTTCTGGCTGGCCAGTCCATAACTGTGGTGTTCACATCCCGAAGATATTCCCTGACGATGCCGGCCGCATGGGGTCTTGCATTATCATGCATAAAAAGGAAATTTGGGCCCACATAGTCCGCGTATGGTATCACGTGAGGTTCTAAGCACTCACGAATGTACCTTTCAGCATTTAATGTTGGCAGCCGTGGTCCTGTAACAACCTCAAGTTGAGTTTTGCCGCTCGCGGATATACCGCCCCAGACAGTCCATGAGCCACCGCCATAAGCAACCCTCTCTTCAAAGCAGCATTGTGCGAAACGCTCTCCCTTACGTCGGTAGACCTTCTTCCTTCCATCATTGCCATGTAACACAATTTTAGACTCATCAGAAAAGAGTACACGGCTCCAATCTTGCTGTGTCCAATTTAAATGACTGCGTGCGAAATGAAGGCGCGCTGTTCGGTGGGCTCGCGTTAGTTTGGGCCCATTAGCTGGCTTGTGTGGTACCATATTGCATTCTTTTAACCTTCTCCGAACAGTTCGAGCGCTCACAGATACTCCGTGGAAGTCGCGAAGTTGGTTTTGTATCTCAATGGAGGTAAGGTGACGATTTCTCAAGCTGGTCGTCACGATGAATCGATCCTGCCTTTCAGTTGTGACCCGAGATCGTGGCCTTCCTTGGCGACGAACAAAGCCGCCAGTCTCTAGGTACCTCCGATAAACATTTCGGACCGCAGATCGACTTAAATTAAGTTGAGCACTCACGTTTCTTTGGCTGTGTCCGGCCTGAATAAGTGCCACAGCTTGGGCGGCGACTTCAGGTGAAGTATCCATAGATTATTGATAGGACCTCACCTTAATGTTAAGAATAAGTAATGTTTGTTGCAAAACCAAAGATATCAATCACTTTTTCAAGAATTAAATCTAAGTAAACCAATAAAACCAAGTTTTCTTAGTATTCGATTGTTTGATATCAACAAACAGGCTCCAAATTGTCTTTTGTTTCTTTAAATTCTGTGTTCGAAATTCAAAAAAAGACTATTGAATGAAATTGTGAATGTGCCAGGTTCAAAACTGCATAAAAACTTTTTGCTTAACCTAATATAAAATTTTAGCTAGGACCAAACGAAACTGAAAATACAAGGTGGGCCAATAGATGTGTCCAGAAGTGTATCTGTGTCCACGCAACGTGATACTTTTCTACATTTTTCAAAATTGGTGATTAGGAGATGGTATCTTTGACACAGTTAACTTTTGTTAGGTTAATGTGGTCAAAATGCCTGGATCTTTTGTGCATATATGAAACTTGTTGAGTACTTTATGGATATGTAGATAACTCGATTTTAGAAAAAGTGTTGGTTGGATCTTTTCTGCTTAACAGGGTCCAATTGGACCCATTTTTGCAAACAAGAACCAACCCACAGCAGATTACTTTCGAGAAAATGAAACTTTTGTAAACAAAGTGTGCAAAATGCATACTTAGTATATTAATGAATGATTACTTGTTGACCATATGTGGCATACTGTAGGCTATCTAGGAATATCAGATTTATACATTTTATGAAGTTATGGTATAAAGTAAATCGTTAAAAACCCGGTTGGTTCTTTCTAGCAAAAACATATTTTGTTGCTTAGTTCCTACTTGCAAAATGGACGTAAGATTCAATTGTTGTGATATTTCTAAAAATAAAAGTAATTACTTATAAAATATACTTTTTAATCATTTTCAATACAATATTACAGAACAATGGAAGCAAGAACCCTTAAAACTAAACATCAGTATTATCATCATCGCCTTCTACCTCAAAATCGATAGGCCCGGTAAAGCCATCGATATCGTCTTCTATGTCTGAACTTGTCAAGGTTTTGTAGAAATCTTTTGCGTCGTTTGGTATTAGATGCAGAATACTTTTTATATCTGATAGCTTAGCCTCAGATATGGCTTTGCCTGTAGGCCAAAGTAAGTCCATATCACTTTTGGTTATCACGGTCCTGCTTCTGATATTTTTCTTTATACTAACTTCCTTCAACTCATCGTCCAGATTGTTTCTCATAAAAATAGAGTACATTTCTTCTTTTTTAAGCACTATTTCTTTGGTATCCAGCCAACTTATTTTAGATCCATCTACTGCCTTTTTTCTGTTTGTGATTTTTGTCTCTAAATTGCGTGACGACAAAAAGTCTTCTTTGGTAAGCCTGTCTACAATTATTGGTTTAATTTTTCTACAGTTTTTCATGATCTCTATGTAATCATCTGGGGTGTACAATCGTTGCTGGTGTTTAAGAGAGCACTCTATCCGGCTAAAATCCGTGTCATTTGGTAAAAAACTGTGGCCAGATTCTAAAAATCGATGATGTATTTCTTTTAGAGTGGGATGATCATTCAATAATGCTTTCAACATTAGGGTCAGTTTAATATTTCTATTTTGACCCCCACATGAGTCACTCCAGAGGAATAAACTCTCAACACCATCTTTTAATCTTTCTGTGATATGTTTTATTAAACACGAACCGACTTCCTGCGACCCTCTGCCTGCCTCCCCTTCCACCCACACATTACAATGTGCTTGGTCATTACTGCCTGTATGGATACCCAGATTATATACCCATAGCTGTCTTTTATAAAAAACAATATTTGTGGGTATCCTCGGAAGAGGCAACGTTTTTTGAAGATCAAAAGTAATAGTTTCTATAGTTGGGTCATCTTTTGCCAGTTTCATATCTTTTTTGAGTTCTTGTTGCAAAAATTTAGCTTTGTCGATATGCTTTTTGTGGTCTTCTTCGATTTTCCTTTTTTCTTCTTCCGATGCCTGATTCTTTTTACTTTCATAGAAGTCACATCTGTTGCAAGTGTCTTTTTTAAGGGGTTTGGTACGCAAATTTTGTGACGAACACATGTCTTACTTTAGAGTAAGAAAGAACTTTTTGACCAGCTGATTTAGCTTCTTCACTATAGAGATTATATATTTTGGGTAAAGTCATGTCCGATGTGAGAAACTTTGCGTTGTTACTTTTAGCTCGGCGATAATGTGATATATAAGTTGGTAATTTCCTAATTACCTATGTTTTCCAGAAACAATTCACTGTCTGTTGAAGCCGCATTTTGACCCGCTTGTAGTCCTCGCATATCTTTCAGGCAATTATTCCGCATTTTACAAAGAGCTGTGTTTATTCTTTTAGATGACGTTTGAAGTGTATTCAAGAACATTTGTTTGCAGACTAAGATATTTTTCAAATAATATTCCCGAGTATATGTTTTGTTGTTTCTTTTTAAATTATGTCGCGCAGTCGTGACGTATGCTCGTTTCTTAGGTTTTTCCTTAAAGCAAGCTATCAAATACATATTTTGTGCAACATATGAACCAAACGAATAGAACTTATTAAATTCTTCTAGTTTTTGTTCAGATGATACCTTTTCTTGACATTGTTTTGGACAATTACAGCTATAGTCAATGAATACCTTACTTTCGACTACCTGCTTTTTAGTGTTCACATAGCTTAGATTATTATATTTTTTCTTTTTTCTGTCTTCTCTTAGGTCTCCACCATATAATCTTTTTCTACCCCTTTTTGGTCTTCCTTGGAATGATGCTTCAGTTTCAATATCTTCTTCTTGCAAAATTAGACTGCTTGAGTTATGGTTTGATGTATTAGTTTCATCCCGTATTTCTATCGCAGTTTGAGGTCCTTCTTCTATTGTCGCTAACAAAGATACGGAATCTTCAGAGCTTTTATCACTAGATATTCCGTTTTCATTATGACAAACGAAGTCTGGGTCCTGTACGGAGTCATCACTATTCATGATGTTTGTTATGTCCGAAGGAATCGGTGAACCTAGTGCAGCGTTTTCATTGCTATTAATGTTGGATTCTTCATTGTCAAGGGAATCAGCTAGAATATTAAATAATTCTGTTGTCTCTGGCGACATTGGTTGCAATGGTGAAGATAAAAATTGAATGTTTGGGATGTTTTCTTTTGTTGAACAATGTGGTTTCGGAGACATAAGCATTTGTACATTCGGTGGTCGAGGAGTAAGGGGGGAACAAGCTGGAGGTTCTATGCTCCTTTCAACAGGTTGAACCTCATTCGGTGGTCGAGGAGTTAGGGGGGAATAAGCGGGAGGTTCTATGCTCCTTTCACCAGGTACATTCAGTAGTCGAGGAGTTAAGGGGGAATAAGCGGGAGGTTCTATGCTGCTTTCACCAGGTACATTCAGTAGTCGAGGAGTTAAGGGGGAATAAGCGGGAGGTTCTATGCTGCTTTCACCAGATTTCTCATCATCAATATTAATGGTCGAAGCAATTAAAAGCGGCTCGGCATTAGCAACAGGCAAAGCTGCGGAAGAAAGAAAAATGTTATCTTCTGACATTTTGTTTTTCGTAAAGCTATACGGGGTGGAAGGACACCGATGCAAAAACGATTACCTCGTATTCAGTACACATCATCCTGAGCCCCCCCTACATAGAATTTTTTAATCGGTTATTAAAAAAAAAATCAGCTGATTTCAACAAAAGTGCAATATAAGTAGTATTCGCCATGAGTCGTGACCACAAAGGTCAAGTTAATTTTCGGGTTTTCGGGTTTCTTTCCGAGTATTTTTGGGCCGCCGACGCTGCACGTGATTGGTCCGTCAGAGTCGGCCCCCCAAAAAACCCCGAAAGGAACCCAAAAACCGAAAAATTTAATTGTCATTTGTGCTCACGACTCGTGGCGACCAATATACCTACACGGTCGAAATGTATGGAACAGCTTTTTTTTTAAACCGCTGAAAAATTTCTGTGTAGGGGGCTAAGAATGATGTGTACTGAATTCATGGTAATCGTTTTCGCGTCGGTGTCCCTTCCACCCCGTATAACCTATCATTCATTATTTTACTTTTAATATGTTGTTATAGCGGCAACGGACTGATAGCGGAGGCTTAGTAGGGTTCCGTATGGCAACCTACGGGTACGCAACCCTAAAAAATGTACTTTAAAACAATAAGCAAAAAAATACGTCAAAAAAAATACGTCAATACGGTTTTACTTTATCCATGTAAAAATTTTCATTATAAATAACCCTGTCTAAACAATGCAATGGAAATTATATAAGCTTTCAATAGGTAGAGTTAATTTAGTTTTATAGACTGATCCAATCTGTATAACCGTTAGTCAGAGTTTAGAAAGTACTTACCTTTATCCTGGGACTGCTTTCCGGAGTTGCTTCTATAACATCTGCAATATAATTAAATAAATGATGTGTGTAATGTAATGTGCATGTTTAGGTAGCTAAGTAGGTTTTGTTCCTGTTTACATGTATTTACATAGGGACGAACCTAAACAATATGAAGCATGTAGCTACTGAAGTCATTAGTGTGTATTGTGTTGACTTGCCCTGATTGACAGGCCGCGAGGCATAAGATCAAAAATATGTAGGTACTTACCAAAATTAACCCAACACAGAAATAAGGTTTGAAAAAATTAAACCACAGATAAGAACCTACATAGATACATGGGGAACTTTAAATAATATATGGGTAGAAGTTCATCATACCATTCTGTCTTATTTTACCATAATCATGTTAGTTTAAAGTTAAAATCTACTACATTTTGAGGTTATAAAACAAAACAAAAGTTTAGGAACAGGTTAATTTTATAATCACTTACCATTACTGTCACTATCTTCTTCATCTGAACTTTGTAACAAGCAGGCACTAAGTAGGGCCTTTGTTCTAGCACTAGCATTTTTTCTAAACATTTTAAATATCGAACGAACATTTAACAAAATGAAGACGCAAGTCGCAAACAGAAATATTGTGTAATGTTAGTGTTGCCAGTGTTATTTTTAGTGTGTCCAATACAAAAAAAAAACTTATTATGTACACGTGAAAAAAAAATACTACAAAAGTAAAATCACATTTTGTTATTTTTTATTATTATCTGTATTAACAATACCCGCGATTAGAATGGTTCTTTTATTTTTGATTAAATAATGCTGAATTTTAACACCATTAAGAACTATGCTACATGGATCTTTTATTTTTGTTTAAATACTGCTGAATTTTAACACCATTAAGAACTATGCTACATGGTTCCTTCAAGACTAACATAATTTGCATTATGCAAACAAGAATCAAACTCTCTTGGTTCTATTTAGTTATAAAAATATTATAACTTTTTATGCTAGATGGAACCAACGAACATTGGTTCTGGTTTGCATAATTAAAATGCTTAAGTTGAAAAGGTACCAAGGATCATGGGTCTGTTTAACAATTAGTTTTAATAAGTGTTTAGGGGACCATGCCGTATAGTTCTTTACAGTTTATTAAAAGGTGGCCAAAGTGGGTTGGTTCCGCAAGTGACAGTGTTGTATCTCTGTTGTTAGTCGGTGAAAAGGAACCATTTTTTTAGAGAAGCTAGAATGCGTGATTTGAGCGATCTATGTACTAAACTCAATTTCACTCAAACTGTGGGTTGGTTCTTGTTTGCAAAAATGGGTCCAATTATAAAACCATTTAACACAGTAGTATAAACTGAATTGAAAAAGAACAATGAGATAATAATTTGCAGGCCCGCCGCTAGCTGTTTAGTAGCCCGCGTGCAATACCGATTATGCCGCCCTACGACTACTTACGCTGAGTTTTGTCAAAAAAAGGCTATTTAATGTTTTCTCATTATGGTGAGAAAAAAGAAAAGAATCGTAACGAAGATAAAACATTTATTTTGATTAGCTACATAGTTATTTTCGTATCTACAAAAATTTACTTCTTCTTGCCTTTATATTTGCGAAATCTTGAATCAACTTTCTTGTATCCAAGCTGTCTAAGATTTCATATTCAATTGAAACTATAGCTAAATAACTTAGTCTGCTGGAGCATTGTTGATCTTAAATAGTTTTTAATAATTTTCAATTTTGAAAAGGATCTTTCACCAGATGCAACTGAAACCCGCAGTGTAAGTAATATTCTAAGCGCTACTGCTGTGTTCGGAAATGTTGAAATTAAGTCATTAGTAAAAAGATATTGTAATAGGGTTTGTGGATCATTAGACTGGTTTTCTGCAAAATTCAACTTTAATGCAATGATTTCATGAAACAAATCAATACCTTCAATATCTGATTCACTACTTGAATCATCTTAAGCTTCAGATTTAAATCTTTACAATGTTTAATTAACTCATCATTGGAGTAATTAAATAAGTTATTGCTAAAAAAGCCAAATACATCGGTAACTATTTTTAACTCCTCGAATCTATCCTTTAAAGATGTTATTGTCTGTTCTTGGGCTCTTAAATAAATTCTACTCTATATTTGATTTTGGGGTCTACTAAAACATCATCACTGTGTTCAATATTGAAATTGTGTTGGTTTTCTTCTTGGACGAATTGTATTTATTGATGGGAAATCTATTTCTACATTGAGCTCGTGAGCCACTTTGGAAGCTTCTGCTAACACCATTTCAAAGTGTTCATCCGTGCGATATTCTGTGAACTTACCAATTAACTTATTTAACAAATTTATGCAGATTTGATTATTCATTGTGGAGCTCTGCATCATTTTGCTCAGAGCATTAATTTAGTTTAAAATATCGAACCAAATTAGTACCGAGCAAATAAATCTATAATTTTTAATGTTCAGAGCAAGTGAATGAACTTTGTGAGATGTAGTACAATCCCATTCCAACGAACGAACGAATCACCAAATATTTCCAGAAAAGCATCATATATTTTTTCGAGGTAATGGTCTAACTGCATCAATTCTGCTAGACCATCGCGTGGCGCTTAAAGCTTTTAATATTAAATCTGGTAAATGTTTCCAAATTATCGAACACTTTATGTAGATGATGAAAAGAAAACGTAAATATCTTGAATTCCACGGGTAGCGTGAAAGCGAAACCCGGGGCCCCGGGATGAAGGCAAAGAAGGAACAGGAGTGGGTTTTTAGTCAGTAAAAGTCTGACACTACCTCCCGCTCCGCCCAAGAGCGAGATTTGTCATTAGATGATATGCCACCTAAAAAAAAATATCTTGAATTATATTAAAGAAATTCACAGTTTCGTGCGTAATATTTGCTGCATCATTCACTACCAAATTATATATTATATAATTTGGTACGACGTACGACGTTGGGCATTAATTACATCTTAGTTTTAACGGATAATAATAGATGGCGGTGTTAAAGCTAAGATTGCGCGCCGCCAGTCGGTTTTTTTTTCCATGCGATGACATTACTTATTCTGTAGTATTATGACAATGATTTTGAATATTACGTGATGAGTCGCTCGATTTGCCGCCCCCCTGGACGTGCCGCCCGCGTGTGGTGCACGCCTTGCACGCCCGCTTACGGTGGGCCTGATAATTTGTACTTACATCTTTTAAAGCGACGTTGCGTGTAGCCACTTATAAACCAAACACGTCTTAACTTACACAGTTCTTGAGCGCAACTGATTGACAGGATATTTTGTTCGTTTGTGCGACTAAGCAAGACGTACCGCGCAGATAAAGAGTGAGCGAGACAGACAACACTATTATTGTTCTTGTATCGCATGCTTAGCGAGCTGGCAACAGGAATATGGTAGCGCGCTCACAAGGATCTAAAATATAAGTTTAGTTTAAAACTATTTTTTTTTCAAATTGTCCGATTTCGATATTGGATCACTCAGTATCGGAATTGTAATATTGGAACTTGCGTTCCGAGATTCCGATATTCCGAGATTCATACCCTAGGCTGTAGCCGATTTAGGTCCAGAAAGAGCGCCAACAAAAATGTCCCACTCATATTCATTTTGGGTTCTTCCTTGCCTCACCGATTCTTCAATCACTGGTTCAACGCTTTCTAGATTTTCTACCGAAACACGTGGCCCAGGAGGATCTTGAAAATGATCTAATCCTCTCGTCTCCAACTCAACTTCTACCAAATATTCTTGAAAGGCCTCTCGAAACCTCATTGTGGTAATCCACTACGTAATCCCCCAAAAGTGGTTCTCCCGATACACTTTCGTCGCTACTTTCAATAGCAGAGAGATCATCTTCCAGAATACTGGCGATTATACTGTCAGTTATCTTCTTTTTCTTCGACATTCTCCTGAAATAACAATTAGTACGCTAATGGGTAAAGGTAACTATATTACCAAAAACTATAAATATACAGGGTGTTTGGTGCATCGTGTGCCAAATTGAAATGGTCGACGGGAGGGGTCATCTGATATCCTTTCAGACCTAGAGGTGAGACGTACTAGGTAAAATGCGTACTGAGTCTTAGAAGTACGCGCCCGCCTAAATACTTATTCCAAAAACTAGGTCCACGAGTATTTAGGCGTCTCGAGTTTTTTGACGTTTCTATAGCTAACGAGTCTTCGTAACATCGAGTTTGAGATCGAGTAATCGGGATAATGGAGTATTTTTGGTTTGTGGATTATTGAAGTATAATAAGACTACGCGTTGGTATTCGTATCTTTTTTAAAATTTATTAACAATTTAAATTAAATCATAATGAAAACTTCCCTTCATACTTTACAGGCTTAGGACTGTCAGCTTATTTTATAAACATGATAATAAAGTAATAAAAACGAGTAAAAAAATATTTTCGATACTTAAGTCAAAGAAAAGCTGGTGTATTTAGAAGGTTTCAATTGATTTTATTTACAAAATCAAATTTTTACATCAATAAATTTACATGATTAATGTTTTTTTTTGTTTTTTTTTTGTTTTTTTTTTTGTATTTTTTTTGTATTTTTTTAAACTGTTTTTTTATGTTTTTTATAAATGGTTTCTTTATTTTCTTTTATAAACAGTATTTGCTTCACCTTTCTAACACCTAAACGTGTTCTTCGCTCGGACAGAATATTTCCTGCAACAGAAAACAGTCTTTCGCATGGCACACTGGTAGCTAGTGCATTTTGTTTGAGCCGAGCCAATCTGGCCAAATGGGGATATGCATTTTTGTTAAGTAACCACCACTATAATGGACACTCATTGATGTTGATGACTTTGTCATCCAAATATCGCTGTACTTCTACAATAGTCCTGGCGTAAGCGGTACCAGCCGGCCGAATGTTTTGCATTTTTTTGTGGTAATGCTTCCAGATGGAGCTCTTTCGAAATTGACTTCATTTGATTCTTGTTCAACTCTTCCAGTTGGAACTTCAGTTTCTCTTATAAGATTCGTCACTAATCCTATTACATGTTTTTTAGTGTTATCTGCCGTTGCCTCGTTTTCGAAATACAGCTTATAGCGAGGGTCGAGAAACATGCATACGGTATATGTCCGGCTATTTTCTAATGACGAAAATCTTGACACCAGTTCACCAAAAAGATCTGTTCTCACTTTTTCAACTTCATCAGGCAGGGGCTCAGCATCGTTCAGTATTAGGTCCACTAACGAAGATTTTAAAGCGGTGGTTATGGGAATCACAGCGCTCCCCGTTACATACTTCTGCCCGCTCGTTTCTTTTGTTACTTGTTCGCAAGGTTTCAATACTAGAAGTAACTTCTCAATAACGATCCATTCATGTGGCGTTAATAAAGTTAAACCTGGATTAAGATTCGACAAGGAACTATTTATTTCGCAATTAAACGCAAAACAAATAAATCGACTCGCAAACTTTGAGTGCCGAGCCGAATGACTCCGGAAACGACCGGAACTGACCGAGCTTGTGGGTCGCACGCAACTTCACGCAAGTCGCAAACTCGCAACACTCGTTATAAGTTATGGACGCGAGTCTGGTGTCAAACTTCATACGCTTAAAGACTCGATACGCGTTTATGTGGTGCACACGGAATAGGTCTTTACGCGTCCAGCCAAAACCCTATTCCAAAACCCTGTTCCAGTATATACGTCTCAGACCCCTAAACACTACTCATGCCCTGTGGATTTTTTTTCATTGACTTTTTATTGTTTTATGAAAATAAGACCCAAATTTTTCATTCAAATACAATTTTTTTTTTAATAAGGCGTAGAGTCTGAATTTTAATTTTATTTAGGTGTGTATTGTAATAGAGTACTTTGAAATTTAAAATTAGTGACATTAGCTATCTAGATTTTTTTTTTAATTTACTCGCAAAGTTTCGGACTTAAATTAAAGCTGTCGATGTTACAGCTATTTACATTAATGTTGCCTAACTATCGATAGTTGATGTATCGATAGTTGACCTCGAAAAATAGTCACAATATCGATAGCCCTATCGATACTATTGAAATTTTACAATACTATCGATACTACCGATAGTATCTATCCAAGAAATTGAGCAATACTATTGATAAAGTGCAATACTATCGATAGTATCGATACTATTGGGTATAGATACTATCACTATTATGGTGTATTGTACTGCAATCACTGTCGATACTATCGATAGTATTGATACTATCGATACTTTTACTGCATCGATATTTTACCAAAATTCAATAGTATCGTGTTGGATTCAAACCTTTATGAGCGACATATGCAGAAAAAAAATTTACTAATTAATAATATTATCTTTGTCAGTGACTGTTTTTTTAAATGGGTAAGTAATAATCCTTACAACATTGTGTATTTTTACTTATAATAAATTTTATACAATTATTACACTTAAGATGATTATGGTATGATCACACTTAAGATATTATATATTATGGGCGGCATTTTTTACGTTTTTTGCATATTACAACGCTGTTTTAAGTTGTAAGTTCATTAAGTAATAATTGCCGACTATATTGTTGATATATTTTCTTAATAATAATAATGAACTAATAATGTTTACTAAAATTCCGGTGCAATACTTTTGAACTTTGGGTAAATATCGATGTAGTAAAACTATCGATAGTACCGATAGTATCGATAGTATCGACAGTGATTGCAGTAAAATACACCATAATAGTGATAGTATCGATACTATCGATAGTATCTATACCCAATAGTATCGATACTATCGATAGTATTGCACTTTACCAATAGTATTGCTCAATTTCTTGCATAGATACTATCGATAGTATCGATAGTATTGTAAAATTTCAATAGTATCGATAGGGCTATCGATATTCTGATTATTTTTCGAGGTCACGATAGTATCGACAACCTATCGATAGGATATCGATAGTAAGGCCGGTACCTTCATACAAGCAGAAAAGCCTTGCCTTACTAAAACGCTTGATAGAGGATCAATATCAAACCCGAACTATTTAAAAGTTCGCGCGATTTAATTCTTATCAAAATAACACAAAGTATCTACCTATGCCACACTACTACACATCGCGATTGTTCGCGCGCAGAGTTTCGCATTTGCAGAATCTACATATAGCTATTTCGCTTATACGTACCGGCTTTTGCCGGGCTTTCAAATACTATCTCTGTCACTTTCACACTTATAGCGATGTGCCGTATAACGAGTTAGGACCTTTTGCGTCTACAAATCGATCAGTATGGAAGATTTAAGCCGGGCATTCGTATGAAGTTGCTCGCGTATGCGTGACCTTGTCACCTTGCCAACTCTGCAGTGTTGCCGTTTTAGCGACGTTGTGAGATCTTGGAGATTTTTAACGAGTTTGGAGACTTTTTTTAAGATTTAGCAACAATAAAAACTAGCGACTTTTTAAAATAACGAAATTAAATATTCAAGCAATATCTTAAAAATAAAAAAATTGCGACATCTAGCTAAATTTTTCATATACCTGGCGACTTTTTTTGCCTAAATGACAACACTGCAACTCTGCGTAAGTAGTGTCTGACACCCGTTTGCAACTCACTTCATTTTCATTTGCTTGAGTGGGAAAAGTTGTTTTGTTAAAGTTTTTGTGTGTTTTCTTAAATTTTCTCAGTGATACAATTGTTTTGGTGACTTACCTACAACAATGGAGGTAATTGTACCTTGTGAGGATTTAAAATGCGTTCTAGTTTTGATTGGCGAAGATAAGGTAAAATCTTTAAACTTTGCTCAGAAAAAACAGTTAATTTCTTCATTAAAACCGACGCCTAATCTGTGTATTTCTCAGACTAGTAAATCGCACAAACGAAAATTTAATAGATCAGTGTATAAAACTAGTTGGATTGTTGGCTGTTCGCACACTAATAAGTTGTATTGTTGGTGCTGCATATTTTTTCGAATGAAGATTCCTTTTGGAATACATCTGGTTATAATGATTTAAATAACATATCTGGCGCCATTAAAAGGCACGCAAATTCCCATAAACACCTGTGTGCAGTGGTTTCTTTCTTTTTTTGAAATCGGTTAAAATTTTATTGGGCTTGCCTTATTTTGAAACCCTAGGCACGCCACTGAGTAAGGCAACACTAATTTACATGGCTAGAAAAAAAAAACTAAAAGCGACCGGAATCTTCCAAATCCCTCAAAAAATCTCAAGTTCATCCTCTTGCTAGTGATGTGCCATATGCCATAAAAATCTTTTTATAACTTTGTGAATTCGCTAAAATTGTGAATCGAGTCACATAAGACTAATAGGTATTAAAAATTATGCTTTAAAAAATATTTTTGCTTAAATGACACCTGAAAAACCTATTAAAAATGTTATCTCACTCTTATAAGGTAAAATCTGTCTCGTATCTTTCTTTTCGTGGGTTTTACTAGAAATTAAAATTTTCTATCTTTTAGCTTTCAAGACAATGAGGAAATACGACTTCGAACATCAACTGTCGAAATACGAAACAAATGTCGCCTGCAATCATAACAGAGGCCAACAATTTGTGCAAAATTTGTAAAAATTATGAAATAAATGTTAAAAATGCAATTCCATTTTTTTTTTAATTCTAGTAAATCCCACGAAAAGAGAAATACGAGACAGATTTTACATTATAAGAGTGAGATAACATTTTTAATACGTTTTTCAGGTATCATTTAAGCAAAAATATTTTTTAAATCATAATTTTGAATATTAGTCTTATGTGACTCGATTCACAATTCTAGTGAATTCACAAAGTTATAAACAGATTTTTATGGCATGTGGCACATCACTATCAAGAGGATAAACTAGAGAATTTTTGAAGGAGTAGGAACTAGGAAGATTCCGGTCGCTTTTGGGTTTTTTTTGTAGCCATGTAAATAGTTGTAACATGGGCAGCTTTAATTTAAGTCCAAAACTGCAAGTAAATTAAAAAAAAAACTAGATAGCTAATCTCAGTAATTTTAAATTTAAAAGTACTCTAATACAATACACATCTAAATAAAATTAAAATTCAGTCTACGCCTTATTTTTTTTTTTTAATTTGTATTTGAATGAAAAATTTGGGTGTTATTTTCATAAAACAATAAAGAGTCGATGAAAAAAAATCCACAGGGCATGAGTAGTGTTTAGGGGTCTGAAAGGATAGCAGATGACCCCTCCCGTCGACCATTTCAATTTGGCAAACGATACACCAAACACCCTGTACATACTAAAACTTCTAAGTTGATCTAACCGGGCAATGGTAAGAGTTTTACCACCGAGTTTACGACGATTTTCCAATAAGTACTTGTTTCATTTCAAATCTCGTTCTACAAGATATGAAGGTAATATAATCAATTATTTTGCCAAATATCATAAAACCAATTACCAGATTCTTGTTAGGACAAAGTTTTAATTTGTATGCACAAAACACTTTCGATTTCAAGACGTTCGTTTTTTTTTTTTCAAATGATGGTAGTTCACAAACTTTGGTAGTTAGCGTAATTGCCAGTACTAATAAATGTTTTAAGGGTCTCCCCACATTATAAATAATGAATAAAAGTGGGTGAGTTTAGAAAGACTCGTGATCTATGGTCAAAAAGCTGAGGTGGTAAACTATTGTCCTGTGCCCTATTAAGGGTTAAATACCGCTTTCTGATATGACTGATTAAGCGATAAGGGTCGGCAAAATTATAGCCCTACTAGAAGAAGGCTGTTCGCAAATTTACGTGTCTCAGTGGCTAAATGTGAGTCGTTCAAGTGACCAGAGGACTGGCAACAATATAAAAAGACCAGGTTCGAGAAGAATCAAGAAAACGATGCACGGAATCGCGAGATGACCGCTTTTTGGTGAGTCAGGCGTTACGGAATCGTAAAGCGTCAAATGTAGGACTAAAAAAGAGCCTTGAAATGTAAGAGGATTACAAGTTAGCTTATGGACAGTCGGAAGGAGGCTTTTGGCTACCAATATCAGCACTTACCGCCCAGCCACGGCCCTAAATACTCTCTTTACTCCGTGAGTACCGTGTTGCTTGACTCCATTTTTACTGGAAACTGTGCTTCTTGGACTAGAAGACTGGAGCAAAGTATTGGTTTCTGGTGAACCTAGAATCTCTTTCAGTGGAAAGAACCGGTACCGGCGAGTGCTACGACGACCAGGGGTACGCTATGCGGAAGTGTGTTTCGAAGAAATCACACCTTATGGTAAAGGCTACGTTATGTATGGGCTGCAATTAATCGTCGGGGCGTACTGAGTTAGTTTTCAAAGAAAATGGAACATCGTCGGCCACATCATCGCTTACCATCAGGTGAGATAGTGGTCAAACGCGAGCATATTAATAATAATAAAAAAAAAACATTAAATGCACACCGGTACGTAAGGGAAGTCCTAATTCCACATGCACAACCTGCATTGACTGCTCTGCTCTTCCATTTTTATGGACGACAATGCTCGCAATCACCGATCTGGCGATGTGGAATCCTCCATACAGAAAGTTTTGATTCGTCGTCTAAATTGGCCAGCTCGGGGTCCTGACCTCAATCCAATTGAGCATGTCTGAAATGTTCTAAAGAGACTAGTAAGATCAGTGCAACCTGCTCCACAAAATATCAGGGAGCTAAAAAGAGTCATTCCAGAAGATTGGTAACAAATTTAACAAAGCTATGGATAATATCGTGGAAAGTATGTGCACAAGGAAGTAAGCGTGATTGATGAAAAGTGATTTTAGGAAGAGCAGGTTACATGCGTTTTTAGGTTTTTACATTTATAACTTGATTAACCTTTTGAGTGCGTAATTAGAGACACAATAGTAAGACAATGGCGCGTGAACGCCGGCGTTAATGCGGGGATCAACAGCTTACAAAAACTAAAAAATTAAACTTCTTGTTCTTATCGCTGACCACTTCTTATTGTTTAGACGTTAATATCGGTTATATGGAATCCATCGAAAATTGATTTAACTATTGCCAGAATTTACTACATGCATATTGACTTAAACGAATAAAAGTATGCAGACTACATCAATTAAATCCAATTTAATTCATTGAAATCGATCTTAGAACGTAAATTTCCTTTCGCGTTTTGTTTTGCAAAGTACTGTAGGTATCAAATATACTTTTTACACATTTTTTTTTATCTGCTCAATTATGCCCTTTTATATAGGGTGACTGGCAATTAGTGTACGATACTTAAACACGTAATTGTGCTCATGATAACAAACAATTTTTATTATGGGAGCAAAGCCGAAATCGCGAAAACAATATCAGCTGTTCAGTACATTAGGCAAACATAAATGTACTGAACCAAACCCAACCTACAGTTGTCTCGAAAGAAAAAGGAAGAAAAGTTTCTTTTTTTTTCAATCTCAAAACATGTTGAGTGATACTTAACATTAACTTGTAAATAATACTTATATTTCTCTAATATATCATATGTTTCAGTGTGTTGTCTTTTTTTAATTATCTCATAGAATTTGTAAAAAGTAGAGAATCCAACAAGATGATTAAGCTGTCTTTTTCTTTGGCGTCTTGAATTCCTCACTTCACTCAGGTTTCTATTTTGACCCCCTTACAGTGCTCGGGAGTTAGTTGTTTTAGCTAAACATCACTATGTTCGGGATTAAAATTTTACAACCTACCATACCGCCCGCGACACCATGCCTGTAACTAGTTTTTCTTTAAAAACCGGCTAAATCTTTGAATTAATCGTACCGTTGCTTACCGTTGCCGTCTTAGCTTTGCTTGTCGGGCTGTCGTATATACTCTTTTTTTATTGATATAAACTAGTGCTTGACTGCGATCCCACCTGATGGTAAGTAGTGATGCAATCGTTGATGGTGAGGCGCTCTAGTTTATTAAGAGCCTATTCACTCTAGCCTTGAAGACACCTAAATTATAGTCGGACGGGAAGACCGCAGCAGGCAAATTGTTCCAGTCTCTCGTTGTACGCGGTATAAACCGAAAACGCTAAGGCGAAACGCTTCGTCCGGACCGTAGAGGTTTCAACAACGTAAGGGAACCACACTCGCCGTTCGTCGGGTTTTCCAATGGTAGAAATGAGATGGTGGAATCAAGTCATACAATTCTTGCGCACTCTCAAAATGCATCAGCACAGGCACGATAAACAGTATGGTTTCACCAGAGGACGTTGTACAACTGACGCCGGTGTCTCCTTACTAAAACACATTTTTAATGCGTGGGAAGAGGCACAAGATTCTATAGGCATCTTCTGCGACCTGTCTAAGGCGTCCTGTCTAAGGGTTTGATTATGTGGTTCATGAAATATTACTCCTGAAACTTGAGCATGACGGACTAGGCAAAACAGCGTTAAGCTTATTAAAATCTTATTTGAATGACAGACAGCAACAAGTTCAGATAAACGGTGTCAATGTGAAAATGGGGGTACCCCAAGGTTAAATTTTAGGTCCTTTTTTATTTTCAGTTTATATTAATGATTTAACTTATTTGTTGCAAAACAAACTTAATATGGTGTTGTTTGCCGACGACACATATTTGATTTTCAAGATAAATAAAAGGACTAATAATCTTGACCACGAAAATAACGCCCTACTGCAGGTTCAAAACTAGTTCACTGCTAATAATCTAGTTCTAAATGGAAAAAAAACGAAATACATAAGATTTTCCTTACCGAATGTCAAGAGTAGTGATTGTAACTTAGTATTGAACAATGGGAAACTAGAATTTGTCGATAAAACGGTTTTCCTGGGGATTACGCTTGACTCAAGGCTACAATGGGGTTTTCATTTAACATCTTAGCTCAGCTGCATCTGCTGTTAGTAAAATCCGCCAATTTACGGATGTTGATACCGCTAGACTAGTCTATTTTAGTTATTTTCATAGTATTATGTCATACGGTATCTTCTATGGGGACGGGCTGCAGTCATCGACTCAATTTTTATTCTACAGAAAAGAGCCAACAGAGAGGAACAAATACTATAGAAATTGGTGTGGGGTATAAGTTCTATTCTACTACTGTGGAAGTCATGGAAAAAGAAATGGTGTAGGAATAGTGTTAGACAGTTAATTGAAAGAAAGCGCGATGGAAGTACAAAGGATTAGTTATAGATTTATAGTTGTGAAAGTTATGTTAGAGAATGTGATGTTGAATGTAGTAAGTGTGTATGCACCACAAGTAGGATGTGATAAAACGGTGATAGAGAAGTTTTGGGAGGATTTTGACACAGCGTTACTGAACATCCCTGTTTATGAAGAATTGATAGAGGTTACAATGGACATGTGAGAAGAATGAATGGTGTTTATGAAAGAGTACATGGGGGATGGGGTTTCGGTAGTCCGAACAGTGAAGGAGAGACACTGCTGCAGTCCGCATCTGCATTTGACCTGGCATTAGACAATACGTAGTTCCAGAAAAGAGACGAACACATGGTCATGTACAAAAGTGGTAATCATAAGACCCAAATCGACTACTTTCTAGTTCAGCGCAACCACTTAAAGCACGTCAAAGACTGCAAAGTACTGCCAGGAGAAGACCTAGTCTCACAACACAGACTCCTAGTTATGACATCAGTGGTCAAAATACTGTCTAACAAAAACAAAGAGCGTCCTCCCCCTAAAATAAAATGGCATATGTTAGAGAGGAATAATTGTGCGAAGATGTTCAGGGAGCGAGTGGTGGACAGAATGATAGAGATGGGAGACATGAATGATAGAGATGGGAGACATGAATGATCGAAGTATAAATGAAAGCTGAAATGAGATGGCTGGGTGTATCAGGCATGCAGCGAAAGATATTTTGGGAGAGACGAGAGGAAAGGACATAATAGATAGTAATATATGGCGGTGGCCGACAGAATTTCAGAGTGTATAAAAAAATAAGTGAGTGAGTGAGTGTGTGTGTGTAAGAAAAGAAGAAAAAATTCAAAGATTGGCAGCGTGTAGAGCCAGGAAACGCTAGTTTAAAAGTTGAAAAAAAGAATGAGTATGACGTTTTAAAGAAGAAAGCCGTGGCAATAGCAAAATTAAAAGCCCAGGACAAACTATATGACTCACTGGGCAGTCCTGCAGGCCAAAAAGAGCTATACCGGCTTACGAGAATAAGAGAGAGAAAGACGAGGGGTGTTTGCCAGGTAAGATGTATATGAGATGAAACTGGAATGGTTCTATCTGATGATGAAAAAATCAAAAAGGGGTTGAAGGAATATTTTGAAAGACTGATGAATGGCGAAAATAATTGGAGTGGGGTGTTAGAGAATAAACCAGTGAATATGGGATTAGTGAGAATGGTTAGTATGGATGAAGTTAAAATGTTGATGAGAATGGTTAGCAGTAAATGGAATGAAGAATGGTAAAGCCATTGGTCCAGATGGAATACCAGTTGAAGTGTGGAAGTTATTGCGAGTGGATGGATGGACGTGGTTAGCTTTGTTCTTCAATAAGTAGTTGCTGGAAGAAGCCATACCTGATGAGTGGTGCAATAGCTCTTTGGTGCCGATTTTTAAAAACAAAGGGGATGTGCTTGAGTGAAACAATTATAGAGGAATAAAGCTAATGTCAAATACTATGAAAGCCTGGGAGAAAATTATTGAAAGGCGACTGAGAGAAGAGAGTGAAATTTCACAGAACCAATTCGGTTTTATGCCAGGTCGAGGTACAGCGGATGCCATTTTTGCTATACGCCAGCTATGCGAGAAATACAGAGGTGCATAAAAACTTGCACATGGGATTGGTTGACCTCGAAAAGGCATGCGACCGGGTACCTCGTGAGGTTCTGTGGTGGGCCCTTAAGGAGAAAGGTGTGACTGGGAAGTATGTGCAGTTGATCCGAGCGATGTACAGTCGATGCAGTACCAAAGTTCGGTCTACAGTGGGCACCACTGGCAGCTTCAATGTGGCTGTCGGCTTACATCAAGGGTCGGCTCTCAGCCCTTACCTCTTCCTGATGATAATGGACGCTCTGACGTCGGACATTCAGGAAGAGGCTCCCTGGTGTATGCTGTTTGCCGATGACATTGTGTTTGTTGCCGAGAGTGGCCTAGAGGTACTGAGCAGATTGGAGGTGTGGTGGCAAAGATTGGAGAGTGTTGGCCAGAAATTGAGTAGAACCAAAACGGAATACTTGTTCTGCGATTTCGGCGGTCTCTCCAATCCAGTGCCTTTAGCTCTCGCTGGAACGCCCATACCGATCTGCTCCGCCTTTCGGTACCTTGGGTCGCTCGTCCAAGGAGATGGTGAGGTAGACCGGAACGTAACACATCGGATCAACGCAGGATGGACAAAATGACTACAGGTCACGCGAACAACATGTGACTCACGGATTCCCCTCAAGTTGAAGGGTAAAATCTACAAGTTCGTGACAAGGCCTGTCATACTGTATGGATCAGAATGTTGAGCTGTGAAAAAGACGGATGAAAAAATGTTGCACGTAGCGGAGATGAGAATGTTAAGATGGATGTGTGTGACGAGAATGGATAAAGTGAGAAATGGGTATATTAGGGGAAGTTTGAAAGTGGCGCCAGTGACTGAAAAGTTGAAAGGGAATCGTTCGTCTTGGTATGGTTATGTGAAGAAGAGGGATGAAACACATGTTACTAAAAGAGTTATGAGTTTACATGTGGATGGATGGAGAGGGAGAGGGAGACCAAAGAATAGATGGATGGATTGTGTGAAAAGCGATATGAAAGAAAAAGGAGTTGGTGATAGCGTGACAAGTGACAGGACAGAATAGAAGAAAAAAAAGTTGCGCCGACCCCAAATAAAACGGGACAAGGGCAGGAAGATGATGAGAAAAGAGCCATCAGAGCTATTTACAATCTCCGCCGGTGCGATTCTCTAAGGGAACTGTTTAAGGATATTGACATCATAACGGTGCCTTGTCAATATATCTATGAAAACATCATGTACGTTAGAAAAAATCTTCATCTTTTTAGCAAAAGAGGCGATAGACATAATTATGTTACAAGAAATAGGGACCAATTAGTTCAACTTGTTAATTAAGCAATAGTAAAGCAATTAGTTCAGCTAAAATGGCCTATTCTTACATGGGTTACTGTTTGAACCCAAATATTAGAACTCAATGAAACGAAATTTAAATCTTGTATTAAACGCACACTATGCAGGCAAGCATATTATAAGTTGGAGGATTATATTCAATATGCTTGGCTCAATGCTGTGTCATGATGTCATCATGTCAATGTCATGCTCACTCAAATGTCTCACTCATGGTGGCGCGTGTATTGGATCATTCGGTTCCCTTCAAAATTGTTAAGCTGAGTGGTGCTAATGTTCGCGTCATGTCCGTGAACGGGTGCTGTCAGTTGAGACTGGTCATCTCTTAGCTGCCACTTGCTATTATAATATCTATATTTAGTTTTTATTTTTATGTACATTGTCCCTTCCTCCCGGACCTCGATTACGAGCTGACGTGTTTTTAGACGCCACATAGTTTTTTATTTTGATTATTAAATCAGTATTTACCACTTAAATTCGAAGTGAAAAATAGGAGTGCATAAACTTGAAGAGTTAAGCTACGCTACGCATCGTAATTCTGCGTCACGACAAGCTCCGGCCTCCTGCGCGTGAACATCTTGCTGGATTACTGACATCTCTCTCACACAACGAGTGGACCGCTCGCACTGACGAAGCCCAAATTGAAGGTACGCGCCGCTCTGGCCCCGCCCTTGCTAGCGTCACTCTAGGCGAACACTACCGCCAAGGACTCTCTGCGCGCCTAATACTTGACGGTGCTTAATAACTCAATTTTGTTGAACAACGGTTTCTAAGCATTGTTATCCGGCCTTGTTTTTGCTGTTGAACGGAAGATATTATTATTTAAATTTTAGTCGATTTACCATTGCCACTTTGTGAGCTTCTACTAGGACTGCCAACTGCCTCGCTTTACCTGCTCTCCTGGTAACTACGTGCTTTACGGAATCATGCCTATTAATCGTACACCTCCTCCGATATCTGTACCTCTGTTTTCAAATTCAGCTTCGAGCGAATGCTTGGCGCCTGTACCGATATATGATGCAAATCTACACCAATGCCAATCAGCGCCTGATCTTTCTAAAATACCAACAAACATCACAGAGCGTAAAAAGAGGAAGTTCGAAGGTAAGGAGCACAGTAAGGAAGATACGGGCCCAGTAACTTTGTCTACTTTTAACACTTTTTCGGGTGAACAGGAACTTCGCTTTGAGGACCTAATGGAAAAGATTGGTAACATTATTGTTCAGAACTCAGAGCTAAAGCACAGTGTTGAAGTCATGTCGAGTAAATACGATGAGTTCCTGGGACGTATTGCCACTCTGGAGGCGGAACGAATCGATGACAAAAAAAAGATTCAACTACTGGAAGACAAGTTAAAGCAATTGGAGCGAAAATCACGCTCGACAGGTATAGAAATCAGAAACATTCCTAAGACTGATAGAGAGACAAAAGAAGATCTTTGCAGCCTAGTCGTCAATATGGGGACGTCACTGAATATTGATATCGAAAGCTCCAAGATAAAAGATATTTATCGGCTAAAATCTAAAGGCAACTCCCACCCGATTATTGTGGATTTTACCACGGTCGTCACTAAGGAAAAAGTCATAAGTGGAGTTAAACAGTTCAACAAATCAAAGGCTAAAGAAGCTAAACTTAATACCACTCACCTAAAAATAAATGGCCCTCTGGCACCCGTATATGTCGCTGAGTGCCTCACATATCGAGCACAAAAACTTTTTTATATTGCCAGGGCTTTCCAGCGGAGCCATGGCTACCAGTTTTGCTGGACTGCAAATGGTGTAGTGTACCTTAGAAAAAAGGTCAATGATCCGCAAATTCGTATATCTTCAGAGTCTGATGTGGAAAAACTAAAGTGTACCAAGTGACTGGGCTTGGTAATTGTTTTGTCATATTATTTTATTTCTAAAATGTATTTTATGCATGCCATTATTTTTTTACTGTTAATCTATAAGTCTTGTCCATCTACACTCAACATAAACCTTCACATACACGTTTACATACTTAAAGTTACGAAGAGTAAACTATACAAATGTCCCTGTACTCATACTTTTGCTACATTTAACCTTATTTTATATTTTGGTGGCTATCTTTTACTTTGTCCCATTTCTTATAGAGACTTATTTTTGGTGACTTAGATAGCTTAACAAATGATATAGATGATTGCTCTGTGTCAAAAGTATCTATCAGTGATCTAGAACACTGTCATGAATTGATTTCTTTCTCGCAGGACAAACGTTTGACCATACTTACACAAAATATCCGCAGCATAAATTGTAATCTTCCCGGACTTGTGCTATTACTTGATAGATTAAAAATAAATTGTGACATTATAGTCCTCACGGAATGCTGGTTATTAAAAACAAGTTTTATTCCTACTTTACCAGGATACCAATCGTTCTCTACTTTAGAAAACTTAAAACAAAATGATGGAGTGATTGTTTATTATAAAGACCATATTGAGTTACTGTTTGAAGAACCATCATTTCAAGAAGGAAACTGTCTTATAATGCGTCTTGATAAACAGATTGCTATTATTTCTATATACCGCTCTCCCTCTTATAAAAACCTTGACCCGTTTCTAGACTCTTTACATGAAACTCTTTTAAAATTAGAAGGAACGAACAACTTGATGTTGATAGGAGATATTAATATTCCTATAAACAACTCGAAAATTGATTTAATTGGAGAGAAATATATAACTCTTACAGCGTCTCACGGATTACTACCCGCTCATAAAGAAATTACTCGTAGTGCGAGTGGCACATGTCTTGACCATGTATTATTAAGAAGTTCCTACCGTACACATACCTTAATTCCTACAACTACTTTAACTGATCATTACCCTGTATTTGTATGTTTGGATTTTACTGTACCGAGAACTCTTACAAACACCACATATAATGTTACCAATGAGGAATCTTTAACCAAAGACATACTAAAAATCGATTTAACTCCAATTTTTCAGTCAAATGATCCCGATTTTTCTCTTAACTATCTAACCAGCTCAATACAAACCGCAATAAAAGAAAACTCTGTTATTTTCAAAATATCTAGGCGTAAGAAGATCACTAAGCCATGGATAACTCCTGGGTTATTGAGATGCATGAGAAATAGAGACAGGCTACACAATAAACTAAAATCTTCGCCAGATAATAAAATATTGAAAGTAACTTACACATCGGGTGTAAGTTACTTTTACCGGAACTTCTGTACCGAAATTTTAAAGAAAGTAAAACGTGAATATGAAAAATCAGAGGTCGAAAAATCAAAAAGTAATCCAAAAACGCTCTGGAAATGTTTAAAAGAAATATCTGGTTTTAATAAAGTTTCTACTCACCCCAATCAACTTTTGACAATAAATTCCTCACCCGAAAAATCTATGAACACTATAAATCAGTATTTTGTTAATATTGTCAAGTCGTTGGCTGAAAACTGCTCTAAACTAGACGATTCTGCCTCACCACTAGTGACGGATTCTTCCAACACTAGTACACAACTTAACTCATTTGTCCTGGAGGATTCAAGTGAGGATGAGATTTCTCGCCTTATAATGGGTCTAAGAATGGATTGTACGGTAGGCCGTGATGATATATCGAATAGTTTTTTGAAGAGACATGTTGAATTTCTTGTACCACCGCTTACTTTCATTTTTAACCAATGCCTCCATACAGGTCTTTTCCCTTCCCAATTGAAAAACTCCGAAATTCGTCCAATTTTTAAGAGTGGTGATAAAAATGATATCTCCAACTATCGTCCGATTTCTATTCTACCCGCTATCTCAAAAATACTGGAAAAGATAATTAACAATAGACTCACTAAATACTTGGAAAAAAATAACCTACTTGCAAATAATCAATTTGGCTTTAGAGCAAACAGATCTACAGATGATGCTGTTTATTATCTAACTAATTTTGTGAGTACTAACCTAGATAGAGGGCGCAAATGCTTGTCTATATTCCTCGACCTAAAAAAAGCCTTTGACACTATTCCTATTCCCATCTTAATTAACAAGCTAGAAAAACTTGGAGTGCGAGGGCTTCAACTCCGTCTTTTCGAGAGTTATCTTACAGATCGAATGCAGCGTGTTCGTGTAGGGAGTTTTGTAAGCGCTGATCTTCCGGTTTTGTTTTGCATTCCACAGGGTAGCATTTTAGGCCCTACACTTTTTCTCATTTATATTAATGATCTCACTAGTATCAACATTCCCAAGGGTGCCATCATATCATATGCTGATGATACAGCTCTTCTGTTCTCTGCTGATACCTGGGATGAGGCCTTTAATGCTGCACAAAATGGGTTTAATATCGTAAACCAATGGCTTAGGCTTCATCTTTTAACCTTAAATTCTGATAAAACCAAATACCTGACGTTTAGTATACGTCATTCAACAAATATAAGGAGCAACCACAACATATTTCCTCACCAATGTTCCCTAGACACACACTGCAAATGTAAACCAATAGAACGTGTAAATTCAATTAAATACTTAGGTATCCTCTTCGACGCCAATCTTAGCTTCAAAGACCATATAAAATTGCTCAGTGCTCGAGTCAGAAAGCTAATATATGTGTTTAGGAAGCTGCGATACGTGGTTGATGCTTGGATATTGAAACAAATCTACTTTGCTTTGTGCCAGTCAGTACTCACATACTGTATCTCATCCTGGGGAGGAGTTCCTAAAACAGTTATTAAGCCCATTGAGATCGCTCAACGCGCCATTTTGAAGGTCTGCGCTTTCAAGCCTCGGTTATTTCCCACTGTAGAGCTATATAAATACTGTGAGGTGCTTACTGTCAGACAGCTCTACATACTAACTATAATTTTAAAGCAACATCAAGAATTAGCATATGACCCCAACCTTACACACAGGCGCAGGAAACAATTAGTATGTACTCGTGTACATAAACCGGAAACGTCTTTTATTAGAAGATTTTTTGTATTTTTGGGTCCCCATGTCTATAATAAAATAAACTATACTCTGGATATTTATTCGCTTAATAGGGTTCGTTGCAAAGACAGGGTGAAAAAGTACTTATTGACATTAACATATGATGACACAGAAAAATTATTTGTACCGAGGTAGACCAGGGTCCTTGGTGCAATTTCTAATTCGTTCTTCGCTAATTACTCTATATCTACACATACACTCACACCAGTTTACTCCGCACATAACATTTCATACATCATCACACACACACACACACATACACACACATACACCAACATTCATCGCCCATTACACTCTGGCTCACTTCTCATCATGCATAGATTCCAACTCTTAGTTTAGCTTATCTAACTTTTTTTATTTATTTTTTTATTATTATTGTTCTTTTTTATTTAATTTTTTTGTTTTTATTGTTGAATCCAAATAATGCTGTACTCGTTAGCTTAATTTTTGTATGCAAATAATTTTCCGAGAGGTTTGGCGCTGTATACCGAGATACAGGTTTTTACCTAGTTCGGTTACAGATGCACCTATTATACTGTGTTGTATTTATACTAGCTTATACTAAATTTTAAGTTTCTTTTGTACAATCTTTTTGGGTAAAATAAACATTATTATTATTATTATTATTATTAATAGCGACCGGAGGCCATGCTGAACGCTTGCCAGATGGTCATACCTATCCGAATGGTGCGGGGATACCGCACAGACTCCCGCGAAGCGGCGAGCCTTCTTGCTGGCCTGCCACTGTATGATCTGGCCGCAACAGTCCTTGCATACGTGCACGATTTGCGCATGGAGATGCAACGCCGGGGCAAAACTCCGCTACCGCGACAAGTTGCGGCATGGCGGACAGAGTTCCGCCGAGATCTCATGGTGAAATGGTGACAGCAACTGTCGCAACACAGTGCTGGGCACGCCAATCACGGCGGTAAGTCCTCTCTTTGTAGAGTGGCTGGAGCGGCAACACGGCGTCCTCACCTTCCGCATGACGCAGGTCCTCACCGGACATGGCAAGTTCGGGAGGTTCCTGCATCAGACTTAGGCGGAAGAAACGCCCGGGTGTCACCATTGTATGGACCGCCTGGAGAACACGGTGGAGCAAGCGGTGGATGTGTGCCGCTTGGGCTGAGCACCGCCATGTTCTTGTGGAGGCAATCGGCGGCAGCGACCTTTCGCGCCGAGCTCTGGTTTGGGCTATGGTCCGGAGCGAGGAGAAATGGCAGGTGGCCGCCTCCTTCTGCGAAGCAGTAATTCTAGCGAAGGAGGAGGCTGCACTGCGACTGGTATAGCCATACGGAACCTCTCGCAGATAGAAGCAAAGCGAAGAATTAGCGTAGCGAGTGCAGCAGGCGAGAAATATACGCCTGGATATATAAAAGCTGAGGGATTTTTTTATATTATTAGAAAATTTGAAAAAGGAAAGATGATGTTCTCAGGCGTAGACGAAGTGTGCTTCGAAGAATTTATCGCCGATTTCAGGCAGACCGCCAGGTCAAACGAATGGTTAGAGAGTGATTATTAGGCGCATTCCTTCATGGTGCAGCGCAACATTTTTATATATACACGTATCGTGATGATATGGACTTCGCCACGTTATGCGAAGTATTGAAGAATGAGTTCCCATGCGAATGTTTTAATTGTAAACAACGTGCAACGAGTGCAACGTTGTGAGGAAGAAACCGCAGATTTACTTGGAGAAGGCGGACCATTAAATGTTTTAAATGAAGATGATGCTGATTTATGTTCTAGCATGATGATGCGGATGAAGTCAAAAACCCGGGTGTATCCGTTCCAAACATTCTTTCACCCAGTTTATTTTCAGGAAACCAAAATACGTTTTTTTTAAGAATCATAATGTGATCAGAATGAACAAACGAGAATCACATCGACAATGATCACGCTTTGAAAATTAATTACGAAATTAATAATAACGAAACTGGACAGAGTTTATCCATAGTGAAGCAGATGATATGGTTCAGTATAGTACAATGGATGTAGTCCATTCTCTGTTGGTAACAACAAATAGGTTTGATTTTATTTTCCATAACCAATTTCCTCGTCGTCGTGCCACATGCAAAAAAAAGCATGGTGTCAAGTCCTTCCACATTAGGTTGAATTGTCGTGCCCAAATAAAAATGTATGGCAAAAAAGGGTTTGGTCAGAAGAAAGTCCGTCAGTCACCTTCATTTGAATCGTCGTGCCTAAATAAAAAATAAAAAATGTATGGCAAAAAAGGGTTTGGTCAGAAGAAAGTCCGTCAGTCACCTTCATTTTAATAAAATAAAATCACAACAAAATTAAATAGGTTTGATTTTATTTTCCATAACCAATTTCCTCGTCGTCGTGCCACATGTCAACCAAAAAAAAGCATGGTATCAAGTCCTTCCACATTAGGTTGAATCGTCGTGCCCAAATAAAAAATAAAAAATGTATGGCAAAAAAGGGTTTGGTCAGAAGAAAGTCCGTCAGTCACCTTCATTTACATTAGGTTGAATCGTCGTGCCCAAATAAAAAATAGAAAATGTATGGCAAAAAAGGGTTTGGTCAGAAGAAAGTCCGTCAGTCACCTTCATTTAAATAAAATAAAATCTTATTCATCAAATTTTAAATTTTGTGATTATAACTTCTTAAAACAATCCTTTTTTATTGAAATATAAGTTTTGGAAATTGTATAAAAAGAAATTAAACTTTATTTTTAGTAATTATAAAATAAGGAAACGATTCATTTTAAGAATTTTGTAAACATTTTGGTTTTTGTTTTTGTTATCATGTCACCGCATTATTTTTGTGAGGTCAGCAGGGGTATGAATAATTAATAATTTCTTTTTGTTTCATGTTCGTTGTCAATGAGAGACGCCGCGCGTCGTCACCGAAAAAAGAAGACAAGAAAACTGTAGTTTCAATGGTTTTATTTCTAATGTCTATATTTTTTATTATTATTCGAATAGGTGAATTTGGTCCAGTAGCATTTTGAACTTGCAGTAGGTAAATTACTTTGGAAACTGTGGTCCTACTAGTGAGGGGGGGTATTGGTGTATCAATTAATGCTGATACTGACTCTGCAAATAAGGCATAGCCATCGCAAAGGGTGTCTAGTTGACGCCACTGGTTTAGCTGATGATTGAAGTCCCACAGTTCATTCAATGTGGACTGATAGATTATATTAGACTCTTATGATTTTTTTTTAAGTTTTGTCACTGGAGCATATTCAATTATTAGCGATGATAGAAACTTGCACAGTTCTGTCTTTTTCTTCTCTGACACGATGAGCGTCCGACGAAGTTAAAGTCATGACCGAAAGAGTTGTAGTTCATTTTTTTTGTTAGATCCCGTCTGGGTAGATGTCAAATATGACAAGGGCGCTATGCTGTGGCTTTTATTTGGGTTTTGCTACAGTGGGTTTTAAACATGACAGCGTTAGTTAATGAGCGCATATTGACGCATAATAATTGTATAAAATTTTTATGAAAGTAGTTTATCGTCTGTCATGAGTTAAGGCCGCTCTACAGAGGCAGGCGCTTAAATGTAAATTTATTCCCATTATAGGTAGGGACACCTTGGTTAGTTATAGGCAGGTTATACTTAAACCTTAAAAGTTTTTTTTTTAATAGAAGGGCTTTGCACTCCTCAGCATTTCTATTCGTAGGGGCGTAGCTCATGTGGCGTACAAGGAGGTCACAGTTATTACTAACTTGCAAACTGGCATGTTATACAGGGTGTTTGGTGCATCGTGTGCCAAATTGAAATGGTCGATGGGAGGGGTCATCTGTTATCCTTTCAGACCCCTAAACATTTGTCGTGCCCTGTGCAATTTTTTTCATCGATTTTTTATTGTTTTATGAAAATAAGACCCAAATTTTTCATTCAAATACAAATTTTAAAAATATATAAGACGACTCTGAATTTTAATTTTATTTAGATGTGTATTTTATATTGTACTTTTAAATTAAAAATTAGTAACATTAGCTATCTAGTTTTTTTTTTTAAATTTACTTGCAAAGTTACAGACTTAAATTAAAGCTGTCCATGTTACAGCTATTTACTTAGCTATAAAAAAAAACCAAAAAGCAACCGGAATCTTCCAACTTCCTCAAAAATTCTCTAGTTTATCCTCTTGCTAGTGATGTGCCACATGCCATATAAATATTTTTATAACTTTGTGAATCGAGTCACATAAGACTAATTTTCAAAATTATCGTTTAAAAAATATTTTTACTTGAATGATATCTGAAAAACCTATCAAAAATGTTATCTCGCTCTTACAAAGTAAAATCTATCTCGTATCTCTCTTTTCGTGAGTTTTATTAGATGCATGTTTATTTAACAATTAAACATGTGCTATTTATTTAGCCGATACCTATTCAACGCCGCCAAAACACAAACGGGTCCGTTCACTGCCAAAAGGAGCCCGTTCACCTTGGCTCCTGCTTTTTAGAATGTATCCTTGGAGTGCATCGACTGCCTTCAGCTCTTAGGAGTAACAATTTCCTTAAACCTAAACTTTGGGCGGTTCATTGAGTTCAAAGCTACGGTAGTTGCAAAGAAACTCGACATTCTTGCAAATGTTAGACGGCACTCAGTGGCGGATTAGCCATGTAGCAAGAGTAGCAAATGCTACAGGCCGCGTGCATTTGGGGCCCCCGCGCGTTCATGGATCCCGGATCATTTTGAACATAAAAAAACTAGTCAAAACATTTGTAATACGTGAAATCTAAACACAGCTGATTTCTTTGGATGTGATGTGATAGTCAATATAATTATAGTCAGAATAGAAGATCTCTTAGAATTGTCACATCCTCGTACTTTTTACGCAACTGATCTTAAAATCCACGGGGTTATTGGTGTCTAAAAGCCTTGTTCAAGCTAATTCTTAGAAGGGGTAGCTTTAGCCACCTGCTTCCCGCGCGCGAAGCTGCTGGCTAAAGCTACTTAATTTTAATACCAATGTATTCTTAATAACCCTACTAAGAATAAGCGTAAACAAGGTTTTTAGGGAACTAAATAATTTGTGTGTCTATGTGAATATTACATTGCCAGTGCGTAGTGACATATGGTTCTGAAACGTGGTCGTTCACAATGCGGCCTCATCAGATGGTTTTAAGTCACCCAAAAAGCAATGGAGAGGGCTATGCTCGGAGTTTCCATGCATGATCGAATCAGGAGTAAAGATAAGCTTAAGTGGCAGTGAGCTGGGTACGTCGCTCGCAGAACAGATGGTCGATGGGGCCGAAAGGTCCTGGCGTGGCGATCGGATACCTGAAGACTCAGCGTTGAAAGCCCTCTCAACAAGGCTACCGATAATCTGGTAAGGTTGTCTAGCAGTGGACGCCTTTCAGCTGAAATGATGACGATCGATGTTGGCATGTTGATGAGATCAATCTCTCAGAAAGATTATTCCAATTAAAGAATGGCTGAATCTAATCACTCCAAAGAAAAATAATCTTTTCAACACACTTGCTCAGAAAGTGACTCTTATTGCACTGCACTTAGGTATATAATGACACTCGTTACCAAACTGTGATATTTTGATTACCATTACGCACAAGTGCTATAATGTAGTTAAAACCTTTTTGTTTAACCTCTTTGTTCGCAAAACAAAATTTTGAATTCGAATAAAATTCCCATTAAGTTATTGCGTTCTATATTATAAATTAGTGTCTTACTTACTTATTTCATCCAATTTACAAGTTAAAATGGACAAATTTAACTTGTACAAATGATTTATTTAATAAAAAAAACATTTAGTAACCGTTCAAAAAAAGTTCAAAACCGTTAATTAAACTTATGAACGAAAAGGAAAAAATTAGAATTCGTTATAAGAAATACAAAAATCCTAGAGATAATTATGAATACAAGCTGTTAGAAGGGCGCGCAAGAATTATGATTAAAAATTGTTACAAATCATATATAAGCAATACTGAAGAAAACAAGGCAAAATCCAAAACTCTTCTGGTCATTCGTCAAGGCCAAAAAATAACAGTCTAGTTACATACCAACTACCATGCATTTGGGAAACAGTACTGCTTCTTCTGGTGAGGAAATAAGCAATCAATTTGCCACTCATTTTTCATCCACCTTCATACCATCTAATAATTCGACTCCTCCCACTTGCTCGCATAAATACTTTCAATTCGCTCTAAGCAGAATTGCGTTCACGGAGGTGGAGGTGTTAAAGGAATTAAAGAAATTTGACACCACCAAGGGTCCAGGACCTGATGGACTTCCTCCGCTATTTATCCAGAAATGTGCGTCCTATTTGTGTCTTCCACTCAAACTTATTTACAATCGCTCTATTGAAACTTCTAAATTTCCTACAGAGTGTAAAATCGCTAACGTGGTACCAATTTTTAAGAAGGGAGAATCCAGCGATACTACTAACTATCGCCCTATATCTCTTCTTTCTATCTTTGCAAAGCTGTTTGAAGCGTTGGTTTGTCCTGTGCTTTCTTCGCATGCTTATGTGCAGTTGGCCTCTGAACAGCACGGCTTCCGAGGTCGAAAATCTACTACTACTAATTTAGTACACTACATCAACGGCATTGCTAAATCTCTGGATTCCCGTATTCAGGTTGATTCCATCTACACAGATTTCAGCAGTGCTTTTGATAAAGTTAATCATAATAGGTATACTTTTTTACACCACCTGCTCGATAATGCCCTTTTTTACACCACCTGCTCGATAATGCCCTTTTTTACACCACCTGCTCGATAATGCCCTTTTATACGTCTTACAACCATCACTTAAAGCAAGTCATTATGTTCCTAGGGAGATAATGCAGCATGGGCGATCCCTAGAGAATAATGAGATTTGAATTTGGAACGTGAAAAACCGTCAGCATTATGTGAATTAAAATGTAGTGCATCAAACAAGTATTATAACGCGCGATTTTGAAATTTCCCGCGACGCCGCGGCTGAGAACCCCGCGGCATCGGTTGGCAATACTGCTTTGCATACTAAGATGGCGAATGCGAGACTAAGACGCCTGCCGGCACGTTTTAAAGACTTTGTTAATAATTATTAGATTCTATTGTTTCAATGTGTGAACTTTAAGAGATGTTTTTGTCTAATACAGTGTACTGTGAACCGAAATAAACGTTGTTTTGCTAAAGTGTCAAATTTCATACTGGCCACTAACAAAAAAGAAAACAGAATAAAACAAGTTTCTAAAAAAAAGGAATGAACAAGCGGGAGCGTTATAGAAAATTTAAACTATAGAATCTTTGAATAGTAGTAGTAGTAGTAATGAATTTTGTTTGTTTCAAATCTCAAAACATTTTGAGTGATAGTTAAGATTAACTCGTAAATAGCTTACATATATTTCTCTATTATATGATTTGTTTTACTAAATTTTCTTTTAATTATCTCACAGATGGTGTAAAAAGTAGAGTATCCAACACGGGGATAAAGCTGTCTTTGTCTTGGGCGGCTTGAATTCCTCGCTTCACTCAGGTTTCTTTATTAACTCCCTCGCAGTGCTCGGGAGTTAATTATATAAATCCCTCATGACGTTCGGGATTAAAATTAGCAACCTTCGTTTCGTTCGGAATTCAACATGCCACCCGCGACTTAAAGACACTGCTTTATCCCCTAGTCACATAATCTACTATTATATGTTATACAACCATCACTTAAAGCAAGTCATTCTGTTCCTAGGGAGATAATGCAGTATGGGCGATCCCTAGGGAATAATGAGATTTGAATTTGGAACGCGAAAAGTGAATATAAATGTACGTGCATCATACAAGTTTATTCAAAATTCAAACTAGTCACTAACGAAAAAAAAAAGTAATGAAAAAGCGGGAGCATTATAGAAAATCGAAATTGTAGAATCTTAGAGTAGTGAATTTTGTTTGTTTCTAATCTCAAAACATGTTGAGTGATAGTTAAGATTAACTTGTAAATAATACTTATATTTCTCTAATGTACGGTTTGTTTGACTAAATTGTCTTTTAATTATCTCACAGATGGTGTAAAAAGTAGAGTATCCAACACGCGGATAAAGCTGTCTTTGTCTTGGGCAGCTTGAATTCCTCACTTCACTCAGGTTTGTTTATTAACTCCCTCGCAATGCTCGGGAGTTAATTATTTAAATCCCTCACTAACGTTTGGGATTAAAATTAGCAACCTTCGTTTCGTTCGGAATTCAACATGCCACCCGCGACTTAAAGACACTGCTTTATCCCCTAGTCGCATAATCTACTATTAATGAAGCTGGCACATTTTGGCATAACCGGTCAACTACACAAATGGTTCGCCTCCTACTTGACGGGGCGAAAGCAGAGAGTGGTTGTGAGAGGATACGAATCATTCTTTTACTCTTTCACTTCCGGAGTACCACAAGGATCGCACCTGGGGCCGATCTTATTTCTTATATTTGTAAACGACATAGTTCATGCAGTCCGACACAGCAAATGTTCCATGTTTGCAGACGATTTGATACTGTACAAAGAAATTAAAACGGACTTGGACGCATCACTTCTTCAGAAAGATCTGGATGCAATACATGAATGGTGTCGGTTAAACATGATGACTCATAACGTTAGTAAGTGGTATCACATGACTTTTACGCGTAACAAAAATGTAATACCTTCGTCTTATAGATTAAATGGAGTTTCTTTGCAAAAGGTTGATACTATCCGTGATTTGGGAGTCCAGCTCGACAGCAAACTTTCTTTCATTCATCACATCAACCAAATTGTATCCAAGGCTACAAAAATGGCAGGTTTTGTGAAGAGAACTTGCTCGGAGTTTCGGTCCATATCGACCCTGAAACTTCTCTTCAACACGCTTGTTAGAAGTGTACTGGATTATGCATCTCCGGCATGGAATCCTACATATTGCGTCCATGTTAATAGGATAGAACGTATACAGAGGGCTTTTACTAGGTATCTACGCTTCAGATGTTCTAGTTGCGATCGGGAAACTAATTATCCACAAAGACTGAAACATTTTAATATGATAACTTTGGAACAACGTCGACGTTTCACCGACCAAATATTTCTTTACAAAATTATTCATAGTCAGTCTGATGTCCCAGAGCTATTATCTGAAGTTAATATCACAGTGCCCTGGCGCACCAGAACTAGATCTGTACGCAAAACAGATATACTTGCTTTGTCCTCATCGAGAACAATATTCTTTGGTCGCAGTGCCCCTATGAACCGATTTATGGCTAATTATAATATAGTCCACAATAGCAGCAATATTGACATCTTTGCCGACAGTTTTTTACCAGTTCCGTAAGAATCTTATGACCCTTAATAATAATATAACATTTTTATCACGTTTATTGCAATCGTTTCCCGTATTTTAATCTCGCCTTAATTAAACCGAGTATTATTATTTATTTTAATTCCATATGATAGAGTATTTTTATTTTTTTATTACAAATGTCAATTTAATTTTTATTTCAATTTGTAACACAAAATGATAAGTAATTAGTTTATTTTAACCTTTTGACGTGCGTAATTAGAGACACAATAGTAAGACAATGGCTTGCGGACGCCGGCTACCGCCTGAGCGTTAATGAATTAAAAGCTGTTGTGGTGGTCGATTGATGAAACCTTCGATAGAACTGTATGTCCGTAGGCGAGCTTTAGTCATGCACAATCACGTGGAAAAAATAGGATTGAGGGGAAAAGTACTCACTGGTCTTCGTCGTCGACGACGCTCCGTGGCGCCACTCCACTACACAGTCCAGGGGGGCTATTGGCTAACTTTTTCAATAACAGTTGACAACTGGCAGTCGTTGCACACTGGACTTAGTTGTCAACTGACAATTTCATAAAATTGGTATTACGTATCACACAAGTGACTAACAAACTACGGTGGAAATGTGGTGAATGAATATAATTTACGGTGCCTATTGTGACCACTCTAAAATTTTATCGACTATTATACAGCTAAGTTGAATATCGCACCTTGCGCCTTACAACCCTGCACTTTAGAGAACATTTTATTTTACGCGGCTTATAAAATGTTATTGACATTTTACGTAATTAAACAAAACTTATCATTCTTTCGAATTTGCCTATATCTGCAAGTCAAGCGGAAATATTATGTTTTGTGAAAGAAAAACCTAAAATTAAAGGTAAGTAACACCACGAAATACATATAGATTTATAAGAATAAATTTAAAATATGTAATTTCGTGTACCTAACCTAAATTTGAATAGATACTTATTGTAGAATATTTAAATTTCAAGATGCCTGGCCGAAGAAGGGTTTCCTCAAGGCAGCTGGTGAAGTTTAATCCCAATGTAGCATTGGGACGCCCTCCAATACAGCCACAGGTCGTTCGGTTTTCCCGGGAAGCGTGGAACTCGTGGAACTCCGTAGCAATCCAGCTAAACAAACTTACTTTTCTTGAACAACCAAAACCACAGACATCAGACCAATGGCGAAGGGTAAGTCAAGTTTACATTTCAGTAACTTCAAATATTTCCTACCTACTGCATTTCTATTAACTTCATTACTAGAACTAACATACCTACATTCAAAATGTTGATTTTTCAAGCATTTTTGTCACATAATGTGACACAAAATGCCATGGTAGGTACCTTTACCCCACATAAAGTCTCACTACTTAGACCACATACAAATATTCATCACTCCAAAAATAACATGCGTTTTAATTGAATTATGTAGTTGTAGTAATCTGGATGTTGGTAGGCATTGGATTAAGGTACCTATATTTTCAGTTACAAAACTATTATTTTTTCTTTGTAGTACATGGAGTTTAAGGCCAAAAGGCAAAGCTGCAGTCTCGCAGGAAGAATGTAGCCCTAACTGATGGAGGACCTACCAAGTTTATTCCACTTAATGAGTTGATGAACGAAGTGCTGGCAATGATTAGGTCCAGGGGTGAAGGGATTGCATAGACCATTGGCAAAGAGTAAGTTAAGTTTATAATATCTTACTTTTTACCAACTTTAAATCTCACCTAATGTATTTCTATTTACTTATTTACTAGAAGTAATATACATTCAAAATGCTGATTCTTCGAGAATTTTTTGTCACATTATCCGTGGTACCTCAGGCCACTGACAAAATATTCATCACTCTAATAATAACATGCATTTTGATTTAACCGGAGTGTACTTAGTAAGTACACTCCGGGCTACATAAAACATTAGTGTAGTTAATGTTTTATGTAGTTTTTTTTTTTGTTTAGGGCAGTATTTTATCTGGATGAAGGTATATTTACAGTTACAAAATTTGTTTTCTTCTGTCTAGTACATGGAGTTAAAGGCCAAAACAAAGCTACAGCCTCGCAGAAGGAATGCAGCCGCAACCGATGGAGGGCCTAACAAGCTTATTCCTCTGATTGCGTTGGAGAACAAAGTGCTGGCAATTATTAGGTCCAGCGGTAGAGGAGCAATGGAGAGATTGCCCGGAGTGTACTTACTAAGTAATGTTAGTGTAATCATTGCTCATTATTACATTATTTTATGAGTAGAAATATGTGTAATTAATGATTAAATTGTCATTACTAAATTCTTTCACCACGTAGTCTTGGTTAGATATACGTTATCTAACCAAGACTACTTTTGGTGTGTGGCGTGGTATTTAGGATCTTTTTTAATGTTACAGGTATCATCAGTAAATGATGTTGCAGCTACTGTTGATTCCAAAAATGCAGCAGTTGATCCTCCAGTACATCAACACTCCTTCAGTCCTCTGCTCCTGTTTTCGATTGTTTGATTCTGTGTTTCGTGTCTTTAGATCCCTAAGTGAATGTGCAATGGGTTGATGACTGATATTCTAAATTTATTAATTTAAGTAACTAAAAATACATCATAACTAAATTCTATAGAGAAGAGTTACTTTATCAAGTTCTAAGTTTCTCAAAGCTTATATTATTATGGTGAATTGTAGATATAGTTTTAAGGTTAATTACTGTGATTTTATAGAGCATAAAACCTGTGATTTTCAAAGATAATTTAGTCTGTGTTTGAAATGCTGTCATTGTTATCATATCTGTTACATACAACTGTTACATTTTATATTTATACAATAAAAATGTGAACTACATGATGTGTTTATTTTAAATTTTTCTGAGCTATAGAATTACTTGCTGGATACCTCCAACACAACCAAAATTCTTTCTATTAATTCTTTCTTTCTCCTACTTCTTATAATTTATCCACAACATAACACAAGTTGTAAAGTAGGTATAGATAAAAAAAGCAAGTAAAAAAACCATGGATATTTTGTCATATTAAGTTTATTATATCTAACAAAAACTATTTCTAGAAAATATAATTATCTTATAACTACCTTCAACCAGCGGCTTCACCCATGCGACTAGAAAATTATCCCAAGGGAACTATAATTATGATAATAATAATATCATTTATTTTCTTTACTCTCGGAATAAAAAGTATCTGTTGTGCAATTCCAGGAGAATTGATTATGGAATGTTGATTATTGTGTCTATACATGTACCATGTTTCATCAAAATCCGTTCAGCCATTTGACTGAAGAAGTAACAAACATACAAACTTTTGGCTTTATGATAACAGTTTGATTTATAATAAAATGATTTATGACAAAAGCTGTAAATAAAATAAACACAATAGAAAAATACAAATATTGAAGCTGTTAATGCTGTTATTCTAGCATTCTATAATCTTAGAACTAATTTATCCCTTGAGTTGTCTGTTATCGGTCTTGCTTGCCACCTCTCTTGCAACTTGGCTCTGTTGGTCCAATTGTCCACATCATCACTCGACTCTGGCATTGGAGTGTTCAACTTTAAGTTGCATTGATTCCAGATAAAGGAATCATATGAAGCATCAACATGCACTCTATTTAGATTGGCATCACAAATCTGAAACAAGAGTTTTATTTTAGTTTTTTGTATAATTTTATTTACAGACTGATCAATACTACTTGTAGTAGTATTTTTCAGTCTTACTATTAAAAGATTAAGGGGTCAGTGGGTAGCCTTAGGGGAATCATAATTGTTTCTATTAAATTATACATTGTAATGTTCAGTTGGCCAGATTAAGGCCAATGTGTAGCCCAAATATTCCAGGTTCCAGCCATAACAAGGTTAAATTAAATTTTACTTTTTATGAACACCTGTTGGTACTTATATTAAAACACATTCAAAACTTACTCTCTCTCATAATAATTTCCCTGTCTTGCTGAGCCGAAAGGAACTTTATGTACTTAAGAAGCACTTCCTGGACCTTGATTGACCTTGTGTAGACACATGCTAAATGTAGGGTGGCACATATTACACAGATATGAAGTTCCTACATTGCGTTGGTATGATCCATTCCCAAAGCAGCCAGAATCTGCAACAGACAATGAAATAAATATTAGTAAGTTGCTTAGGCATACAAGTTGGTACATAATAGGTACTTTTATATATTTTTATAACGAAAGAAGAAGGATGTGTGTGAGTAAGTGTACTTACCTACATTTAGTTAAATGCGAACACCCGTTTTACGTGATTGTGGCAGGTGTGGTCGAAATTCTTCCAATATCAGTTGGAATCCATCCTTATCCAAACGAAAATTTGCAATAAGTTCCCTGTCTGGCAACTACATAGGATTATAGTAGGTACTAGCGTTGCAGCCGGCGCCTCTGAATTCGAAAATTCTTTTGAATTTGCTGTTCTTCAGCAGATGCAAACAATGTTAGGCGTGAAATTCTTCACCAACAACACAAATTAATCAAATACAACTACATAAATAAGTCAATTTATGGCCAAACCAAACTCGGGCACCGGTGTATATGACTAGAATTCTTATAAAACACTACCCGAGAGCAGTGTCTTTCAAATTGTTTGGTGGCTATTAAGTTGATGTCCATTGGAAACTTCAAAAGCTTACACAATCGCAATTTTAAAAGTATCGATACAATAACATCTGTCAAAACGTGTTACGGTGGATAACAAAGGCACCAGTGGCTAATGACGTCACTGCAGTTGGTCACTGAAGATAGGTAATACGAAACTAGCTGTTTGACAGTTCAATGATGCACACTGATAACAAGTGATAATCACTTGAACTGTCAACAAAGTTACGTAATAGCCCTACAGGGACGTCCCTTTATTTGACACTTAACACTAACACAGAGTTGTTAGAGAAATAGTCTTTGTAGGTAGGTTTGTTTGATATGGTTGATTATTGAAGCCGGTTAAAATGACCGCGCTTTTTTCTTCGTTAGTTCGTGATAGTCTGTGAGAGAGTGAATGATTGGTAAAGGATTGATTTGAACCCGGAAGGAAGTGAATGAATGGGAATGGGAGAATGGATTAGAAAGAGAAAATATGACTGTGCATTAGTCAATTGAATGTTTATTTATTTTTTCATTCTTCCCCCCTGCTGGCGAAATTATGGAGACAGAACTCTACTACAATGAAAGCTGCGTCCATATTAACCAAAAACTGGTGTTAAATTGTGTTATGATGTGAATGTTATGAATACTCGTACAATACAATATTATGATTTAATGATATATTTTTGATATTTAGTATTGAAAATTTAATCATGCCCATCAGGGAGAGGACATAATTTTACTAAAGGTCTGTCAATAGTACCTTGAGCAGTCTTGACCGTAGCCGAACGAGGTATCCCATCACGGCCAGGATATAATTTTATGATCTTACCGCCATCGTAACGGATGATAACATTCGTCTTTGATAATGACTACCTGATTGATATGAACGTCACGTGAGGACTTATTCCATTTCAAGCGTTGCGTTAAACTGGTTAAGAATTCAGAATGCCATCGTGACCAAAAGTCTTGATGCATTCGTTGCAAAAGTTGCCAACGTGTCAGCCTGTTAGTTGGTATGTCTGTATAATTTGGTTTTGGTAATGTTGTTAATGGTGGCCTGGTGTGAGTACTGTGCTGTCATTGGCATCCGTACTAACTGAGCATAATGGTCTAGAGTTTAGTAAGGATTCCACCTGGACAAGAAGTGTATTTAACTCTTCGTATGTTAGGATTTGTGTACCTATCACACGATAGAGGTGCGTCTTTACAGACTTAACCCCAGCTTCCCAGAGTCCTCCGAAGTGGAGGGCCCCAGGAGGGTTGAAATGAAATGCTATATGCTCGGTCTCACAGGCAGACTTCATGATATTGGCCAACTCTGATTGAGCACCTAAAATTTGTTCCACAATCTGAATGGATAATGTTACATCTACCACGGCGAGCAATGAATCTACGTAATGCCGCTAAGAATGCTGCAGACGACATGTCAGATGCTAACTCTAAGTGGAGCGCTTTTGTGGCAAAGCACACAAAAGACACAAGTACGCCTTCGTAACACGAGAACCACGGTTTCTGACGGGGGTTACATTGAAAGGTCCGTGTGCGTACGCGCAGCGGAATGTTGTTGAATTTAAAGATTTTAATTATGCAGATATTTAGTGTATGACGTCGTATAATTGTGTATGGTAAAAAAAAATTTGTGCACGCAACCATTGTGGAGAAATTCACCAAAAACTGATTCCGCTGGGCGAACGTTGTCCTGGCGGAACTTTTTTTAATCCATAGACTTTTGAAGAAAAGAGATGTGTCCAAAAATTAGTGTGTATTTGTGTGTAATTGTGTATGTATGAATAAAACTAGTGCATGCATAAACTTCGGAGAAATTCAAGTTTCCGCTACGCGAACGTTTGGCCATTAGCTAGTTTTCATATAAAGCGCTTACATAGAGAGCTGTAGATTTTTACATACGTTGTTTTGAATTTGTTTATATTTGTTTAAAAAACAGATTTAGAAAAAATCGTAGGGCTTAAAAGATAAAAATATAAACGTAAAATACGCTTATTAGGTCTTAGTTCTTAAAGTATGCACTTTGGGGTCTAGATTTTCACGTTTATACAAACCTTGTAAGTGTCTGCAACATGTTGCCAAGTATCAATGATGTTCCGTTAGTAACTAAAGAGTTACAGGACAAATTTACCATGAACAGATCACTGTTTACAAAGCAGTCAAATATCACGACGTTCTGAAGGAATTGCATAGTAATATGTATGTCAATAATTAGTGTATTCATTCAACTATTCTTATGCAAAATTTCATGTCATTAAATTCAGTAATTAAAGAAAAACAATTATAATACTGACGAAGCATCGAAAACCTACATAACCCGACCAAGTTCGGATGGCTACAAAAAAGCGGCCGTGCCATATATCTAAGAAACGTTAATACGACGTCATACACTAAATATCTGCATAATTAAAATCTTTAAATTCAACAACATTCCGCTGCGCGTACGCACACGAAAGGTCCTGCGTAACCGCAACCAACTGATTGAAATGCTTTTAATTGAGTAATACGTGATTTTGGTAAGTCTGCCATTTTAGGCTCAAGTGTTGTTGGCTTGACACGCAAACATCGATAACAATTTGATAAAACTTGTTGAATTGCCCGTCTTGGGTACAAAATCCAAAAATTTTGAAGAATTAAAAAGTGAAGTGTTTGTAATTCTGGATGCATGTTTTCGTTATGAACAGATTCAATGATACGCTGAGTCAAAAGATGTTTGCGAGAAAGCAAAGATGGATGTTTTGTTTCAAATTCTAAATCAGAACGAGAGAGCCTTCCCCCCACCCGCAAAACACCAGAGTGGTCTATAAATGGGTTAAGTTTCCTAAAGGGTTTAGGTAAAACTTTTCCTGCTAATAACTGTTTGATTTCATCTTTGAATTTAATATGTTGTACGTGTTTAACAAGCGCCATAAGGGCATTCTTTAGCTCAGCTTCTGTTAAATGATAGTTGTTTTGTTTTTGCGTAAAGCGTTAATGAATTTGAAGCAATATGCTAAAATACGTTGAATTTTCGTAATGATGAAAATTTGTTAATGAGATTATCTAAAGGGTTAGTATCCATTAAGCTGTTTGATAGCACTGTGATACGTTGTTCACAGGCTACATCATTATCTGTGATGCAGTGTGATTCTGTATTTATTGGCTCGTTAGGCCATTGATTATGATTTGATGATAACCACTCCGGTCCAGTCCACCAGAGGGTGTGGCTGATGAGCTCATCTGGTAGTAAACCACGACTTGCGCAATCAGCTGGATTCTGCTTGCCTGGCACATGTTTCCAGGTAGCAGGGTTTGCTAATTTTCTTTGAATGTTTGCTATACGATTGCCAACATATGCTTTAAAATTGGTTGAATTTGATTTGATCCATGCTAGCACTATCATGGAATCAGACCATGCGAAGACGCCGTCAATGTTGATGATGTTAGAATATTTATGTTTATAATATAACTCATGAGATCTGCTAATAATGATGCACCGCAGAGCTCGAGTCTCGGCAGCGTTCTTCGCTTGGTGGGAGCAACACGTGATCTTGCGCTCACCAGACAGACTTGATGTTGATCTTGAGAAATACTGGAACGAAGATAAACTACTGCCGCATAACCAGCTTCACTAGCATCGCAGAAGCCATGAATTTGATAAGATGCTGCTTGATCATGTGTAATACGTCTTGGAATACGTAATTGAGAAAGATTTGATAATTGATGCGTATACTTCGTCCAGATTTGATGAATGTCATCGGGTACTGGTTCATCCCAAGACGACCCTAGTAACCACAGACGTTGAATAAGGAATTTTGATAAAAATATTAATGGTGTAAGTAGACCGATAGGGTCATAGATACGGGCAAGCTCAGAAAGCATTGTCCGCTTTGTACAGCCGCGAGGAATTTGATTAACTTGATAATTAAAAACATCTTGACGAGCGTTCCAGGCTAGGCCGAGAACCTTGAAAAAGTTGGTGTCACTGTCGAACGTCAAATCTGGTACCATTTTATGTTCTTCAGGTATGTTTTGCAGTACAGACGCATGATTGCTGGACCACTTCCTGAGCTCAAAACCACCGGAAGCCATGATTTTGACTAACTCTTGTTGTAAATGAATGGCTTGTTGGATGTTATCACAACCGGTGACTACGTCATCTACGTAAAGGTCTTTTCGGAACACCTCTGCTGCAGCAGGGTAGAACTCCTGTTCGTCTTGAGCCAGCTGATGCATGGTACGTATGGCCAGAAATGGCGCGGACGACACTCCAAATGTTACGTGATTGATTCTATATTCTTGAATTGATTCGTCAGGTGAAAATCTAAATAGGATACGCTGATAATCCCGATGATCCTGAATGATGATGATTTGACGATACATTTGACGTACGTCGGCTGATAATACGACTGCATGGAGTCGAAATCTTAAAATGATGTTGTTGATATCTGCTTGCAATTTAGCGCCTGTTAACAATGTGTCATTAAGTGATCGACCCTGTCTATCCTTAGCTGAGGCGTCATAGACAACTCTCAGACGTGTAGAAACGCTACTTGGTTTTAGCACTGCGTGATGTGGTATGTAATATGCTGAAGATGATTGACGCTCATTAGGTGGGACAAGTTCCATCTGCCCACTTAATAGATACTCCATTATGTGAGATTTATACTCTTCTCCGAAGGTCGGATTTTGATGAAGACGTTTTTCAAGCTGATTAAATCGCCGAAGCGCAATAGTATACGAATTGTTAAATGATGGTAATGATGAATCTCTAAACGGTAGATGCACGATATAACGACTGTCAGCATCACGCTTACATTTAGATTGATAAATGTCCTCGCAACGAATGTCGTCGGCAGAGGCTGCTTGCTTTGGTTCCGATGGCATGTTGTCGGTATCCCAAAACCTTTGGACTGCAATATCTAAATTGGCATCCATTGATACATGATTGATTGATACAGGAACAGACTCAATGGGATTGGCTGCTTGTGTCCTACCCATGAGTACATATCCAAATATAGTGTTAATTGCTGTTGCTGTATGATTATCACTCTCAATTTTGCCTGGTAATATAATCTGAGGGAAAATTTCTCCACCAATCAACATGTCTATAGAACGAGATTTATGAAAATCAGGATCTGCTAACTTGAGATTTAATATATGTTTGAAATCATTGATATCTATTGCATGTGTAGGCATATCGCTACAGATTTTGTCCAAAATCACCGCTTCTGCTGTAAATGATGTATGGGAATTGCCCAGTGGACGAATATCCAGAAAAACCTTACTACCCGATAAAGCAGGAGCATCCCCTATTCCTGACATTGGAGTGTTACATTTGACCCGACTCAAACCAAGTCTCCGTGCACAAGAATTTGTAATTATATGACTTTGGCTTCCTGGATCTAACAAGGCACGAACCTTTTGATAAATGTTATGCCCATATTTGATTTCAACTTGCACTGTGGCAAGCAACACAAAAGATGGAGTAGATGCTTTTGTTATATTTGATAATGTTGTAACCGGTGTAATGCCCGGTGTAACTGTATTAGAAGTGCTAGCCTAGTTTGCAGCAACATGAACTTGTGATGACTTTTGTTGATTTGAATTATTATTCTGGTGACTTTGGTCTGATTGTGTACCCTTTGTAAAATGTAATATATAAGCTGTTATGACGCTGATTACATGTTTTACACACATGGGTTGATGAACATTTAGAAGTGGTATGATTTGAACGCAAACAATTTAAACAAAGTTTATGTTGCCTTGCAATTTGAAAGCGTTCTTGAGCTGATTTAGCAAGAAAATTTTTACATGAAAAAAGAGGATGATTTTCTTTGCAAACGATGCAATTTGATAATTGAGGCGTTTGAGCCAAAAGCATAGTAGATGCTTGATTTGTTAATGTCTGATTCTTATGTTGAGTACGATTTGATGAGTTGTTGTTATTTTTGATGGAATTATTATTGGTATCAGGCAAAGCGACTGATGGAGTAATTGTTGAAGATGAGCGTTCTAATGCATTGCATCTGTCTACTAAAAATGTCTTTAACTGATCAAACCGTGGAAAGTCACAACCACTGCAAGAAAGTTCAAAATATCAATCCCAATTGGATGTTGGCAAACCTAATGAATTTAACATTGAAAGATTTTCCGAAAATGTGTCCAGAAGATTTCTCAAGCTTTGAGCAGACGGTGTGTTTATTGGTTTATCGTTGCATATTTGTTCCCAACATAAAAATGAAAGATATCGCTTGTTATTATATCTATTAACAAGTGCGTTATAAGCGCTAATGTAATTAGCTTCAGAAATTGGAAAAGCTCTGATAAAATTAACTGGTTCCCCTGAAAGAGAAGTTACAAGGTATTGGAATTTTTCTAAGATTCAAAGATTCAAAGCATTTTATTTCAAATAAACCATTTACAGGCACTTTTGAAATGTCATGAAGTCAGTCAGTCAGAAAAAAAAAAATGATGCTAATTGCACATTCCAAAGCGTAGATCTCTATGGAGAAGAATGTGCAAGAAACTCCATGGACACTCTTTTCAATCATGTTTTGTAATTACAAATATCTCTGTTACATGTTTCTTGTCGCTATCATGTGAGAACAATGTAAATAAAGTAAAAATACAAACTAAATATAGATATTAAAATAGCAACTGGCAGCTAAGAGATGACCAGTCTCAACTGACAGCGCCCGTTCACGAACATAACGCCAATATTAGCACCACTCAGCTCAACCATTTTGAAGGGAACCGAATGATCCAACACATGCGCCACCATCAGTGAGACATTTGAGTGAGCATGATAAACTCTCAACTGCCATGCTGATTTATGTCAAACAAGTCCAATAGTAACATAAAAAACCATAAAATAGCTCCATGGTACTCACATTTACAAACTTTGAAAAAAAAAAATGCTTCTACATTATAAAATACTTTTATTATTTAAAAATTCAAAAAAAAAAAACATTTAAAAATAATAACAATAATTTCCAAACTAATCAATTTGTTCACCCCGGTGGTAGTGGAGCTGGACCAGCATTGAGCCAAGCATTTTTATCTTGAATATAATCCTCCAACTTATAATATGCCTGCCTACATAGTGTGCGCTTAATACAAGATTTAAATTTTGTTTCATTGAGTTCTAATATTTGTGGAGGTATTTTATAATAAACTTTAAAATTATATTTAACTACGATAAGTATCACGTACAGTCTTTTAATTTAAACATTGAGATCAACATTTTACTTAATTTTAATACAAGAAAATAAGAAATTATAGCTTACAGCTCTTTTACATTTATATTTTGTGGGAATATGTATAAGTCACTTTCCTGTTTAGGTTTGGGAAGATAAGCTATGACATCAGACTGATCTATAATGGAGACATCATTCTCTACTGCATGAAATATAGTTTATGAGAGGTACTTGTCTCAGGGGACAGTTTTAAGTGAAACCACTTTGTAACCACTGTATCGATATAATAAAGTTCACAAAAGTTCACACATAAAGGATACGAAACCTAATGTAAAATATACTGCTTCGGTAACAATCAACGTAATGTATTGCACTCGTCAGAGACTTCCACGCGACTGCAACGCGCATTCGCCCGTACAGACGTTAGTCGCGAGTCGGCCACGCCTATGGGTGCGACAGAGATGCACTATATAAATATCTCGGCGGGATTCGACCCCGGGATGTTCTTATTGGGCGTGAGGATGTGTGTGTTGCTATATACTCCCCCTCCAGTACTGGAGAACGCCCTCGCTCCTGGACTGGTACGTTATCAGCAGCCTTAGCTGGACGTCCGCGGTTTCTCTTAGGAATAACGGGTGCCGGTAAAGTATCTTCACACTACCTTGATATCGTGTAAGATCATGAGTGTGATATTTCCCTAAAACAACATCAGGCTGTTCTGTGTTGGCGATCGTGTAGGTCGTGGGACTAACTTTTTTTGTAATGGTGTAAGGACCATCGCGGCGTGGGTAAAATTTAGAAGTAAGATCCTTAGAACCTTTACTTAACAGGTGTGACTTAAGCATTACCAAATCGCCTATCTCGAAGGTGTCAGCAGGACGGCGCGACGTATCGGCATATTGCTTTGTCTTGTCCTGTTGAACTTCCACGCGTTCGCGAATCTCAGAAAAGGAGTTCAGGAACTTTCTTAGATAGGGAGTTACTTGCGGGATGAAGTTTTCTTTATTCAGGATTGTACGTTGATCATGGACGACTTCTGAAGGCGACCGCATTTCCCTTCCGAAGGATAAATAAGCAGGTGACTTACCTGTTGTTCGACATTTTGAGCTATTCACAGCAAATCGGATCATCGGCAGTTTCTTCGGCCACGACGTGTGGTCGTCTCCTACTAGATGTGCTGACATTGCCTTTAAATCGCGATTTTTCCGCTCTGCGGGATTGGCTTCTGGGTGATAAAGTGGGATGAAATTCTGTTTTATGTCCAGGGCTAACATACATTGGCGCATCACTGCGGAAACAAACTGGACACCGTTATCTGAAATGATTCTACGAGGTAAACCGAATCGCATAAAGTATTCTTCGATAAGAATGTGAGCACAAGCTTCAGCTGTAACATCTTTAAGAGCGAATAGTTCCGTCCATCGGGTAGCAGTGTCTTCAACGAGTAAGATCCAACGCTCCCCCTGGTCTCCTTCCGGTAGGGGTCCGAATAAGTCTATGGCCAACACCTCATTACGCTGGTTCATAACCGGCGTCTGGAGTAACCCTGGGGGTTTGGTGTTGTTGGCCTTATAACGTTGGTAGTGGATGCAGGCTTTGACATAATCGGTGATTATTCTCCGCATCCCTGTAAAATAAAACACCTGTGCTACCTTCTGGTAGGTTCTATCGATACCTGGATGGCAAGATGTTGAAGAATCGTGTATTTCTTTCAAAATATCTGCAACTTGACCAGCAGGAATGACTAACTGAGGTGATTCACTATCGGAGTCTGGGTTGAAACGATACAGGATACCCTGATCAAGGAGGTAACCCCTTTCTAACCACTTTTGGGCTGCGATATCATCGGGTCCCTCTAACTCTTTAATTATCTTTAGCAACTCCGGGTCCGAGGTCTGTTCCAAACGAAGCTGGCTAGGCGTCTTAGTGGGCAGATCACAAATTACAGAACAAATACCGCATTGATTGCGAGATTCGTCAGAGCAAATTGGTCTATTCAGAGTATCTGCCACGACATTTGCCTTACCTGGAGTGTACTGGAATTGGATATCAAACGACTGGAGCTTTAGGGCCCAACGGACTAATCTACCAGTTGGCGATTTGAGTGACAGCAACCAACGAAGAGGCTGATGATCACTGCCAATTACGACTGGTTGGCCGTCAAGATAAGGTCGAAAACGCTCTACCGCCCACACTACAGCGAATGCTTCGCGCTCAGTAGTGGAGTAGTTACGTTCAGCAGCGGTGAGGAGTCTACTGGCGTATTCTATTGGCCTTTCTTGATTACCCTTCCCCTGTAGTAAAACTGCGCCTAAAGCATAGTTACTTGCCTCGGTGCGCAGAATGAAGGGACGACTAAAATCAGCTTGCACCAGTATTGGAGCTGTGGTCAAAAGAACCCTCCGGCTCGTTAAATGCGATTCTTATTACGATCAACAACATTGTTATCATAAGAATTATGTTTAGAATTATTATTAAAAGATTGTGAATTACAATCTACGTGTAACTTAATATTATGAACACAATCTAGTTTATTATTATTACTAGAGTCTTTTATTGTCGACGCGATCTTTTTCAATGAAAAATTATTATTTGAAGATAAACATAAACATTGAGTTTGTTTACGTACTGCACATGATTGAACACAATAAAATGACTGATCACTTGGCTTTTTAACACCACCGTTATCACGCACTTCCGCAGAGTTATTATTGGATTGGGACTCACCTCGGTTCTGTAACTTACGACACTTGTCTTTGGTGTGCCCATACCGCTTACAGTAGGAACACGCAGGTCGTAGAGTCTTCGCAGTCGTCGCGGCAGAGTCCCGTGACGGCGGCGTAGGCGCGGGTGGCGCTCGCTGCGTCTGGGGCTGCGCCGTGGCAGCGGCGGCCGGGGCGTCGATGTACGGCGCGTACGTGACCGCGGCAGGAACGTCGCTGGTCGGCGCGCGTGCGGCGGCGGGTTGTGTCTTCGTATTATTATTGTGCTTATCGTCACACGAGTCTTCAATGTTTCGTGCGAGGCGGAGTAATTCGGAAAAGTTTATACATTCTTCTCTCCGCAGCCTTTTCTTTATCCTGCTGTGGAGGAGGCCGTACGTCATGTCGAGTTGCGCAGACTCTGATACGTCACCTGTTGGTAATCTCGACAAGAGAGCACGTATACGCGCTATGAACATATCAGTGTTTTCCTTTTGTTGTGGCGTCGCGAATATTTCTAGATAAATACGGTGAGGTGGCCGTCGATCTCCGTAGGCACTTATTAAGTTTTCCTTGGCCTGTCGCCATGATAACACTGAATATTTAATTCCTTGCCACCACGTGGCTGCTTCATCTTTGAAGAGGTAGGCTAGTCCGCGCAGAATGTTTGATTCCGGTACCTGTGCGCATTCGCTATATGCTTCGATAGCGTCGATAAATGCTTCTACAGATTCATTCGGTTTGCCGGAGAAGGTGGCTTTGCAGCGAGTCAGGGTATTTTGTTCTAAATATGATTTTGCAAACATTCGTAAGTCAAAACTGGTGAGTGGAAATCCCCAATCGGCACAAGTTGCGGCGGCTTTTAAAATTGCAACTTCCTCAACATATCGCACATTGATAAGAAGAGTGACACTAACCAAAAAAGCAATTTTTTCAGTAGAAGCATTTAAAGTTTTACCAAACAGTAATTATGAGTTTTGCACCAGAAAGTATAGAAAATCGATATCATGTTATGATTTCTGTTGCAGAGAGCATTGAGCACGACTGGAATGTATTTTTTTTTTTTCGAAAAAGTATTTTTAAGAAACAGATTTTTTCAAAAAACCTTTTTAGTGACGTTATATTATTAATGAAAACGTTCAACATTTCCTACTTCATGACAACCAACCGACACAATAACAATACAAAAAAAGTAATTTTGCAAAGAATAAACTGTTTTTATTTATAAAAATAAATTTGTTTCAAAATTTAATACAAAATACTTAAACATTAACTTATTTGCGATGGCACCAGCTAGGTAAATCACATTTTATTCATATTTTCAGACTTAAATTTTTTGTTACAAAACATCAACAGACATAAGTGATAAAAAATGAACATAAAAATTGTATTAACAGGACATGGTAAAGATAAACACTAAAATTAAGGGTCTTGTTTTGTTTGTAAAAGGCTTTTTTGCATCAAATAGCCCAGAAAATAAAGAAGGTAGTCCTAAAAACAAAATAACTATCAAAATAGTAAATGAATATCACAATCATTGTGTAATTACTTAATATAAATTGTACTTAATAATTGAGATCAAGAATGTTACTTTATCACATAATTAAACTTATTCATAAATAATTTTATCAAAATAGGAAGAAACGTAATAATTAGGAATGAGATTTTGATCAATCAACGATTTAATATCGTTTTTCTTTCTTTCAGCCAAAGGAAGCTTAGCTGCGTAAAGAGGTGTCAACAGATTGTTGACACTAGGAACTTGATACCTATTACCTGCCTGTTGCCTACGAGTAGCTACCCTATTAGCTTCTATTCTAATCTCTTTAAAATTCTGTTCTAAGTAAGAATTCTTATAAAATATTTTGACTGTAGCAGGTTCATTTAAATCTTTCATCATTTTTATGATTTTAATATCACCTAACTTAACCTTTTCTCCTTCTGTATTCTTTGAAAATACATTATTTTCAGCAAGACTTTTAATGTCATAAAAATCACGATGACTCATCGTATTAACAATGTATGCGTTTCCTTTTTTTCGTGCGTTCTTTATTGCCGAAATATATTGGTCTGGAACGTAGATAGGACCGGATTTTAATTTTTTTTTTAAATTCCCTCTCAATAGTTGAATGCACCGCGTCACCCTCATTTTGAGTGTGACCCTTTATTAAGAATTTGTGGGTTATAGATTTTATTCGCAATGTTTTTACTGCATACAAATATAGAAAGAACATGAACTGGTTTTTTTGTTGCCCGCAACAATTATCAGAGTAAAATATAAAATCGAAGTCTGGGTGTAATAAGGACATTTTTTCTAAATATTTGAACACACACGTCCCAATTTCATTAACACCTCTGTGACCTTCTACTTCTGTCCAAAAAAAGCATTCAGTGTGGTCTTTTCCCAGTTCAGAAATAGTGAAATTTAAACAATTCAATTTGCTTTTATAGTAAAAAATTGATATCTCTCCTTTAGGCAATGTCATAACCGCCTACAAGTCATAACAAGATACTATGCAATTATTCATTTTCTTATCATTTTCCTTTTCTATTCTACTTTCATCCTTTTCCTTTAAATGACTTTGATATTTATCTTCCAAATTTTCTTTTACATCTGCAATCCTGTATGCTGTGCAAAGATCACATTGATCTTTTTTGGGTGTGAAAAAACTGATATTAAACTCTGTATTAAAAACTTTTCTATAAATATGTATTTTTACAAATTGAATATTTTTTTCGATGCAATCAGCTTTATAATCGCTGTATAAATCTGCTAGAGTCTTTCCTCGGTCAATAAATTCTCTTGAAGTTAGTTTGCGTAAATAGTGACTTGGTAATCGTGGTATACTATTGATGTGACGTTGTACTTCAACTAAATTGTCTTCAGGAATGGTTTTTTTATTATTGTGTTTGCCCCTTTGTTCAGGGCCCACTATACCTTGCTCGTTCTTCTTGTCTATCACTGTTCTAATAGGTCGATCGCCAATACCAAGAGTGTTTTTAAAAAATATTTTGCACACTTTAGTTTTTTTGCCATTTATTTCGAAATGAAATGCATTCTTTGGTTTTCTGTTACTATTAAGCCTCTTGTACTGATACTTAGGATATATGTTAACTAAATTCTGAGCTATATAATCTCTTTGTCGTGCTAATGAGCCCAGATTCCAAAACGAGTCAAATAATCTTTTGCGGTATTCTTCAGTAATAATATCACGACATTTAAGCCGGCACTTTTCATTACAGGGTCCACTCATCACCCTTTCTGCAACAATTTTTGATGATGAAGATACGTATGGTTGTCCTAGATTTCTTAGGGTTTGAGCTGCCTTTTTTTTATTAATACGTCTACTTTTTTTTCGACTATTTCTTTTGCTTTCATCTACGACGGAGTTCAATATGTTAACACTGGCTGGTCCAGAAACTGATGTGACATTATTGGATTCTAAGGAATGCGTGGCAGTATTTTAACTAAATTCTGAGCTATATAATCTCTTTGTCGTGCTAATGAGCCCAGATTCCAAAACGAGTCAAATAATCTTTTGCGGTATTCTTCAGTAATAATATCACGACATTTAAGCCGGCACTTTTCATTACAGGGTCCACTCATCACCCTTTCTGCAACAATTTTTGATGATGAAGATACGTATGGTTGTCCTAGATTTCTTAGGGTTTGAGCTGCCTTTTTTTTATTAATACGTCTACTTTTTTTTCGACTATTTCTTTTGCTTTCATCTACGACGGAGTTCAATATGTTAACACTGGCTGGTCCAGAAACTGATGTGACATTATTGGATTCTAAGGAATGCGTGGCAGTATTTTGCCTATCTTCGTTAGTAGTAGGTTGAACTGTAGACATTTTGTCTACAGCTGCAGAAGCCAATGTCGCCAACGATGGACACTGATTATTTCTAGTCGAAGGACATTCAGAAGAAGAACTCGACGATGAACTTGACGAGGAAGAGGAACTAGACGAAGAATTACTCGATGATAAATCTGAAGAAGAAGATGAGTCTGACCGCCGATGGTTTGCAGTGGATGGTTTAAATGGTAAGTAACTTGGGTCATCGTCAGAGGCAGGGGAAAAATCACGTGGAGATGCACGACTGGAGATCGATGACATGGAATTTCTTCTTTCTGCATGAAGTTGTTCCTTTGGAGGTAAGTTTGCATCCACATAAAGTTGTTTATCCTAAAAGAAGTAAAAGAGATGCATCACTTAACTCAAGTAGTAATAATTTTTTGTTGGGTAACTAGGAGAGGAACAAGGAAAAGACAATGAATGTTTTAGTAACTTAACAGGTTATTGAATCAAACAGTGGTAAGTAGTGTATTTTGAATAGTATTCTAAATTTAAAATTACAAGGTAAGAATCTAATACTGTTTTAGTCAAGGTACACCAACCTGTTCAGCTTCCTGGCAATCTCTGGAGATAGATGACCTGGAATTTCTTTTTTCTGCATGAGGTTGTTTATTTTGAGGTAAGTTTTCATACACATAAAGTTGTTCATCCTAAAATAAGTAATAATTTTATATAACACAAGAAAGAAAAGACATGTATCCCTTAACTCATGCAGTAATAATCTTAGCTGGGTGATCAGAAGAGGAACAAGGAAAAGACACTGAATGTTTTAGTTATTTAACAGGTTACTGTTTCCGATAGTGTAGACTGAGCAGCTTAGTTGGATATTACAAGGTAAGAATCTAATACTATTTTAGATAAGACAATAAGTAACCTGTTTATTTTCCAGGCGATCTTTAGGTGTAATTTCTTGGGAAGACCCAATATCAAATTTGATATTGTGGCTAGAATTATCTTCATTTGCATTTTGGTTTACATCATCTTCATCGCGGGTAAATTCACAATGATTATTGGAGGTCTGGTGTGTCGTTGGTATATTATTTGTGCTTTCTAAATGGACAGGTTTAGTCTGAATGCCATGACACATTCTTTTTTTATATTTTTCTCTATCATCTAGTGTGTCCTCAAACAGTTTTCTAGAAATATTTTTTAGTTGGTTTATTCTCGCATTTCCAGCATTTCCTAAAGGCATTTTAAGTCTGAAAACAAGCAAATTATGGTGAAAATTACTCATGTTACTAAAAAGTATCACGAGTAATTACTAATACAGATGTACCTTCATAATAAAATTATTTGCTTAATTGACTATAATAAGTATTAAATTGTTGAAAATAACCAAAACCAATGTTAAAATTTATCCCAATTAAAAATGACTCTAAACAAAATTCTTAGTTGTTCTCGGTGTTATTTTGCGTGTTTCATATTTAGCTTAAAAGAAGAATGACACTAATAAAATAATGACAATCATCAACTCAAATACTTCAAATTCTGTAACGCGAAGAGTGACACTTAATAAAAAAACGTTAGTGTGTTGTTCCAATTGAACACAAACCCTTTGTTTGGATTATGGGAAGAATGGCACTAAAGAAATAATGACGGTCTGAGTCAATCATCAACTCAAATATTTCAAATTCTATAACACGATGAGTGACACTAAATAAAAAATGTCAGTATGTCGTTCCAATTGTATACAAACCCTCTGTTTGGTTTATAGGAAGAAAGGCACTAAAAAAATAATGACGTTCTGAGTCAATCATCGACTCAAATACTTCAAATTCTGTAACACGAAGAGTGACACTAAATAAAAAATGTCAGTATGTCGTTCCGATTCAATACAAACCCTCTGTTTGGCTTATGGGCAAAATGGCACTAAAGAAATAATGACGTTCTGAGTCAATCATTGACTCAAATACTTCAAATTCTGTAACACGAAGAGTGACACTAAATAAAAAATGTCAGTATGTCGTTCCAATTCAATACAAAATCCCTGTTTGACTTATATGAAAAATGGCACTAAAGAAATAATGACGTTCTGAGCTAATCATCGACTCAAATACTTCAAATTCTGTAACACGAAGAGTGCCACTAAATAAAAAATGTCAGTATGTCGTTCCATCATAGCAATTTTTACAAAATAAAAATTCGCACCTTTAGAATTGAAGTGGCTTAATCTGAAATTCTTGTTTTTTGGTAAACGCTAAAAATGTAAATGAAAAATTAGCCATATTTTAGTTTTTCGATTGTAATACCTACGTTAAGCTTTAGACATCGCTATTTTTGTTTTTAACCGTAGGGTAGGAATTGTTTTAACGATTGGTAACTAAACATGTAAGTATAACTAATTAAAACCCTTGTTAATTAATCAGTAAAAAAATATGTCACTTATTTTCCGAAAATAAAAAAAATATAATTGACTTCTTTGTTTTGTGTCTATTTGCTACTTAAGAATACAAAAACAAAATATGACTATTTAATAAAGAGGCGGTTAATCTCTAATGGTATATTGATGCTTGGTGACTAATTTTGGAATATGCTAGTTTAATAACTGATAACTTGCAAAAATATAAGAAAGTAAAAAACAGAGTATACTTCTAATCATTTATTTTGACATTTTTTCTCATTTATCATCATTAGATACTAATCACAACCATGGGTACTAAAATTAACATTTTGTGGATGACATTCATATTGTCCATCCACAAAATCATTTTTTGTTTATCTATTACCTATTATGAAATAAACAAAGAAATAATCAGTCTTTAAAAATGCCTTAATTTACAATATTTAGTATTAAGGTCAGTCAGCTCACACTAGGTATTATTTACCTTTTCTATTTTAATAGAGTTTTTTTTCTTAACATGATTGGTAAACAATCCAAGTAAGTTTATATAAATCAGCAGTCTTTTTCTTTGATAAATGAATATAAAATAAAAAACAAAACACTCTTGTCAATAAGAGAAGAAAAATAACAATCAACTAAAAGTTATTTAGTTATAGAAACTAGAATTTTTCTTAACATAATTGGTAAACAATTCAAGTAAGTTTATAGGAATCAGCAGTCTTTTTCTTTGATAAATGAATATAAAATAAAAAACAAAACACTCTTGTCAATAAGAGAACGAAAATAACAATAAACCAAAAGTTATTTAGTTATAGAAACTGGAATAACTGGTCATAAAATGTTGAAATAAAAATATTAAAAAAATAATTAAGAAAACACAAAAACATACACCTTTTTGACATCAAAAATTTGCCTCATCACTAAAGTGAAATCGATTTGATAGTCATTCAAATTACAAAACTGTGTCATAAAACCAGGCGTATGTATTAGGGATTGCTTTAGTTCTTACAAGATAACTCAAATCTTTCTTTTTATTTTCTGCAAGCTCTATTTTGTTATTATAAGCCTTCGATAGTGTAATTTCACATGCTTCTTTCATTTTATTTCTTTTATAGTAAAATACAAATAATTTGTCTTTAACAAATTTCAACACTTTTATCTCGCTATCTGAGTCCCTCCAACCCACTGCATTTTTATCGACATCCTGGTTAAAATTATATCCCCATTCGTTCTGCAATACCTTTAAGTCTATGAAAAAATTGTAGTCTAACTCTTTTACTCTAAATGGCCTGCCCGTTTTTCTAGCACCTCTTAGTAAAGGCACATATTGTTGAGGTATATAAATAGGACCAGATCTTAAGTTTCTTTTTATTTCTTTTTCTATTAAACTGTGTGCATTATCTCCCTCGTTCTGCGTATGTCCTTTAATAAAATATTTGTGCGTTATTGATTGAATATTTTCAAAATGGGCCACTGCATAAGAGTATAAACTAGCAATATATTTATTTTTGTTTTGACCATTACAATTATCCGAATAAAATATTACATTGATCATTTTGTCTGCATTATTTTCACTAATAGACTTTAAATAATCAAAAACGCATGAACCTATTTCAATTGCCCCTTTATTACCTTGTGTTTCATTCCAAAGTAGCAATATACTTCTTTATATGCGCCTAAGTCACTATCATTTATCTGGTTATTGGTATCTTTTGATTTAGAAGCTAATTCAACTATGGTAAAATTATAACAGTTAAAGTCTTGATTTGTAATAAAAAGATGAAATATCTCCCCTGGGACAAGTCATTGCAGCTTCTAGATCGTAAACAGCACAAATATTCGCTTCGTTAATATTACAACGATCATTTCTTTTTTCCTCTCTACAAAGATTCTTTTCTTTAATATGCTTCTCATACTTTTCTTGAATAACTAATTTTTCATCTGCTGATGCTAATTCGTATCTTGTGCATTGATCACACAAATCCTTTTTAGGTTTAAAAAAGCTAATATTAAATTCAGTTGTGAATATCTAGTAGTAAATCCAGTATGCAGCGTGAGGTTTATTTTCTTTGGTTTGGTTAGTGTTAAAGTCCCTACATAATTCCTTTACGCTCTTGATGCCATCAATGTATTGTCTTGTAGAAGAAGATCTTAGATAATGAGAGTCTATGCGCGGTATACTATTAATGTGGTCTTTAATATCTTGTACAAGACTTGGGTCAATCGGTGCTCGGCTTCTAGAACGCCCTCTAAGATCTTCTTCTATAAAGCCAGTAGAATTAGTTTTCATTTTCACAGTTCTTATTTGCCTCTCTGTAATATCAAGTGTATTGATAAAAAAAGTTTTACATACGCGAATTCTTTGGCCATCAACAGTAAAATAAAATGCCGTGTTTGGTTTACGAGGATTGGCAGCATTAGTATACTTATATTTGGGTTTTACCTCCATCATGCATGACTTTATAAAAGATCGCTTCAAGTCTAAATTACTTAGCCGCCAATAACAGTCAAATATTTCGCCTCTCTTCTCAGGAGTTACATTATCAAAACAACGAAGTCTACAAACACAACTATCTCTTATCTTTTTTTCAGGTACCTCTTTATTAGATTTTGAGAGTGATCGGTAGGCTTTCCCACTATTTCGAAGTGATTTTACAATGTTTTGTTTCCACTGAGATGGATTGCGCAGCCGCTTCCTAGATTGTTTGTTCTGTGGAAGTAATTCACTGGAATCAATTACGTTACTTTCATCATTTTCACCGTCCGACATGGTGGTTGATGAACTAATCCGACGTGGTGGTCGTAGCGATGAATCTTTATACGTCGGATCAGCATCACTCAGATCAACGTCTGATTCCTCGGAATTCACGGGTGACTGACAGTAGTTTATTACTTTATTTAAATGTCTCTTGCTAGTCGACGGCTCTGGAGTACCTGGTATGCAGTCGCTGGTCCCTTCGTGTTCATCCGTTTTCGTTTGCGATGACGACGACGACGTGCTGCAGCTTGTCGATGATGACGTAGAAGAACCAGATGACGATGTGCTACTGGACCGAACTTGCTTATTTATTAGCTGCAAAATGTGGTCTGCCCTTTTCATTTTAAATCTTAAACTTTAACTGAAATAAAAATAAAAAGACTCAATCACAATAAAGCTCGCTAGGCCACACAGTATTCAGTAAATAATAAACATATTTCTGTATACGTCTTCGTAGTCACAAAATTGGTTTGTAAAGTAAAGCTATATCATAAAATAAGTCTCATTTATATAAGCAATGTTTAGTAATAAAATGACGGCAGTTCAAATACAACACCAAAATATTATTATCATTTAGTATTAAAGCGCCCGAAACTAAAAAGAGGCATTATAAAAATAAATATCGTACTAATAACTTACCTTGCGTTTAGTATTAAAACGACGGATTGCAGTTTATGTCGTTTACGCAGCAACCGCGCGACACCCAACGTTTAGCACTGTCGACGCAACACTGAAGAGGCTCCTTCAAAACCGAGGGGCGCGGGGTAAGCACATGATTTGAAAGAGACGGAAACAGTACGTTTGTCCTTTTCTGGACTAAAAGTGTCTGTTTATGTTTAATAAACTGATAGATTACATGTTTTTAAGTCGTTTGAAGTGTAAAAGTCGTTTTCTTAAAAATTTTAATTAAGCCACTTCAATTCTAAAGGTGCGAAATAGCTTAATACACGACGCTTAACAAAATGTGACGGTATTCGTATTAAAATTAATTCGTACTTACGAAATATGGTCAATCTAAATCGCCTTTAACCAGATAATGTCACTGTGGAATACACCAGACGGCACCGTTTTTGTTAGCTTCACAGTCACGAATGAAAAAATGGCGGTGTGTCATAACCAAAGACATTATACTAAAACAAGACTGTGCACTTTGTCAAATGAACGGACCACGTGAGAGACACGCTGCATGGTGTTTGTCCTCTTCTATTGTAGTGTCACCACACTTCTAAGATATACCATGGACATACAATTATTAATAGGCTAACTTTCGTCCATATCCTCTTTGCTATCCTTTGTGATCATCCTGTGTATAAAACTAAGTATACAGTAACAAACTGATTTATGCACTTGAAAGATATTGTCAAAATATCGATATGGGGGATCTATATATGACCAACGGAAGCCAAAAATATATTTTTTTGAATTTATATCTGTCTGTATGTAGGTACTCGCGTCACTGAAAAACTACTTGACGGATTTCGATGCGATTTTCGCAGGATAAATAGAAATAAATAATAAATTACGGACAAATCACGCTTTCATCTTCGAGTCTTGTGTTATGGGGTACACGATACTATATGTACGATACTATGTTTTTTACAAATACATATTTAGTTAAAGGTAAACATCCAAAAATAAAAAGCAAATAATTAGGTAATCAAAGGTTTATTCCAGTTTCCTTTTAAACATTACTAAACAATATGGTTTTATGTAATTTCTGGCGTAATGTAGCTCGATGCCCAATGTTTTCGAGTGTTACAGATTTGGCATATGCTTTGAATCTCAAATGCAAAAAATTTTGGGCTATAGCTTTAACTAAATCTATTTGATGTAATCCTTCACATCTTGGCAAATCAGAAGAAAAAATGTTTTTTGGTTCATACGCAAAATGCTGCACAGTAATATTGAGCATTTTTTTCATGTTTAGCTCATTCTTCTCTGTCATAACCATAAACATTTTTTCTACGTGTTTCACAATATCGTAAACAAATTTCGACGCAAATTTTAAACCACCTTTATCCACAAAAGCAGTGAAGGATGAAAATTTTGATATATCTACAATATAATTATGGTCATCATGGTGCTCATTTGTAACCAGTAAGGAACAGCATTGTTGACAAGTAATTTTATTCATTATTTTTCTAACAAGAAAGCCCGAAATATAATATAAAATATTATTTTTAAAATCCGATAAATTTGTCCGACTCATCAAATTAAGAAGATTTTCGGTTTGATAATCATCATCATCTTCTTCAATGCTTTCTTCTACAGTCGACCTTTTTGCACTACGAAATTCTAATATTGTTGATGTCTCATATTCAGGGTCCACGCAATTAGCATCCATGCTTGGCCGAATACTGTTTCTAAACAACAATTTTCGCAGAATATACATAAATTGAAGAGCGTTTGGATTGTCATTAGACCCTCCTCTTGCTCTTACGCATGAGAAAAACATTTCAATATGGTCTTGAGACGATTTATAAGGCAATAGATACTCTAGGATATTTCCGCCTAGCAAATCAGAAGCTAAACCTGCAAAACTATAAGTGTCCATAATAAGACCCAACACTGGCGTCTTCCTCCTATGTGTCATTATATTTTCACCGTTTATTTTAAGTTGAGACAAATATTCTCTCGTTTCTTTAAAAACCATCATCCACACATGTTTATTATTTTGACGTAAAGGAGATTTGAAACCTGTAGCCGTAGGATTTTTGGCATTAAAAATGTCAAAAATCCGATCCAAATATCGCAAAAATTCAACTGTTGCTTCACTTCCACAAAAACTTGGATGGCCACTACACCTCAAAAATTCAATACTGTCAGCAACAGAACTACTAAGAAGTTGAGTGGCTAAACGAACATTCATTTTTTTACCAAAGAAATTGACGTGCATTTTAGTTAATTTATTTTTCAACCTTAAGCCCGTTTCTTCTTGCATTTCGTGAAGTTTTTTCACAAAGTCAAATTTTATATCACCTTTGTCTGAAGACAATGAAGTCTCTGCGAAAACATTTCTTGCTAACTTCACCATGTGCGCAGGATCTAGTACGCAATATACTTTGGTTGGTTGAGTGGGATGTTTAAAATGAGTTTTCATAGGCGTGAGTGAAAAATCGCAGCCCAGCTTTTCAAATGTGCGAATGTTTGTAGTTGTCCCGTCTGCTGTTAAGGTTCGAACTGTAATTTTTATATCAGCAAGCATACGTATAACAGTCATAATAAGTTGGACTTGCATATCTGCAGAAATTTTATCTATAAAAAAATAACCAATAGGGCATACAAATTTTTCTTTTAAGGAAACTATTTGGAATACTAATGCTTCTTTTGCAAACGATTCTGAATCATTTGGTACGATTCCACCTAAATCAATACCACCCCAAAACTTATCTGTGAATTTATCATACTGTTTGCCTACTTTTATGGCCATGGCATCAAAAATTAATGCTACGTTCCTTATATGTATGTTCTTAGCAACCTTAACCTTGATGAATTCTATTACTTCTGATATGAATCCCACATTACAATTGTGGGTGGCCAAAATTCTTCTTAACGTTGCCGGGTGTGGTAATGAAATATGGTTTCTTAAAAATAAATATGATTTGCCAGAATAAAAATATAGAGATAGAGCAAATGATTTTAGTTCTTCCGAATAGCGATTACCTTTATTTGATTTTCTAACATTTAGTTTAGTACTAATATTTTCAAAATTATTTTGGATAATTTGCTCCACTTCAGCATAATTGTCACATTTTTTTTTAATAATTGCCAGTAATGATTTTAAATTATCAATAGCTGTATTTCGTCTTATTATACGTTTCTTCAAATTTTTTATGTCACGTTTCAATTTTTTTTTCCGTGGAGTACTAGCCTGGGCACTAGTTTGTGTACACACATCATCAGCAAATTTAATCTTCTTGGGTGGTGGTCCAGGCTGTGATACTGATGCTGCTGGTGGAGCCAGTGTTATATCAGACAAAACTGATATTTTATGTTCTTCGGGTATGATCTGCAAAAATAAAACAATATCTAATGTATGATTGTGAATAAAATCATATTGAAATTTAGAATCTAAATATATAAAACACAAAAGTGACTGACTGATCTATCAACGCAAAGCTAAAATAACTGGACCAATCAGGTGAAATTTGGTATGCAGATAGCTACTATGATGTAGGCATACGCTAAGAAAATATTTTTGGAAATTACACCTATATGGGGCTCAAAATTTGTAGACTTTTATTGTTCCGTTTTTGTAAGATTGCTAAAATTTAAATATATAAAACACAAAGGTGACTGACCGACTGATCTATCAACGCACAGCCCAAACTACTAGACATTTTGTGTAGTACTCATGGTTACAATGTAGTTTAATTACAATATAAGTTTAATCTTACCTTTGGAAATATCGATGGTACTGCTTCTAGTTTTAAGACTCTTTTATTCATCTCAGGACGATAGTCATCTGTCTTGAAATGTGCACTGCAAATGACAGAATTTTTTGCGACGTGTCCAGGCACAACGGCCGTCCATACCTGTCTTCGTTGTTCATTCTTAGGAAATCTAAAAAATAAAATTGGTAAAATATAAAATCATTCTGATACTGTTTGTTTAAAATCAATGAGTAGCCTACTCAGTGGAATCATTGTCACCCTACACTTTTACTCACCGATGAAAAGATAATTTGGTGCCCGGATACGCTTCATTTTTACATCCTTTCACACAGCAACAGTTCACCATTTTCTTCAATAATAAGTATTTATACAATAAGTTAAGCACAAGCTTTATTTTCTCACAAATATCGAAAACAACACTATCGCACTTACAGATTGACGAGATCACGAGACTGAACGACGCACAGAAAATAATACTCTGGACGACGCCATTACACCCAGTGTTACCCAATTAAATATCTTTATTCTACTATGAATATTACATGTCTTTTGATATTACTTTGCAAATAAGATTATTTACGCCAAATAAACGTTAATTACTATTATTTTGTAAATAGCCTTACTATAAGGTTGTTTATTATTTTTCTTAATACAGTTGTAAATAAAATGCCTATAGAACATTGTTTCTTAATATTCTACCAAACTCACGTACGTTAAACACTGGCAAGTTGTTAGACAAGGACACCCACCCTGCAAGGTGCCTCTCAACCGGTCCCATACAAATTCACATATCAATTACAACTTTATTTTAAGGACTTAAAGACTAAATTGATTATGAAAAAAATCTGAAGTGCACTGTCTTGTTTTTAGTATAATGTCTTTGGTCATAACAGATCGTATCAACATTGTCGATAAAGCAGTTCGACACTAATGCCATCTACCGATAAATATTATAGTTACAACGATAGTGTCTTTGGAAAAAAATAGTATCTTCGGGCGCTAAGAGATGGCACTGATAACAGAAAAACATCATTTTTCGTATAGTGACGGTCTTCTTATCAATGTGCGATATGTAAATACAGGTTGCCCTCCAGGAGTTGATCCATGCATTCCCTTATATCTATTGTATAAAGTACCGAATGGTATTTTATAATTTACCGACGCTGCGTTGATGCTCAAATCTCCATCCGTAACTTTTTGCAGAGCTTCTTCGAGGGTTTCATCCGTATAGTTCCTGTAGTGGCGGGTACCCGGCGTCTTCTTGTAGTTTCGCACCATTTTACCTTTAAAAAGGATGACTTTGATAAGCAGTACTTTTAGTATGAATACACGCAAATTTTGTTTCTTGGGGTCACTTTGATAACTATCAATGTCGCCTCGTACCGTTAATCAATTTAACCCCAAGGAATAAAACTCAACACAGAAAACAAAATGGTCGTCATCAATCGAAGTTATCAGATTTATATTATTCTAAAGAAACCGTATAATTATGAAATATAAGTTCTGAAACTACAATAATAATACTTACCCTTGTACCACTGAAGTTCTCCAGCACACTATTTTGCTAGTTGTCGCACTATTAATTTTAAATCATTATTGCAAAGACCTTATACCCTATACCCTAAAACTAGACTGTGCACTATGGCGCAAAAACCGGGCGGCGCGAGAGAGCTCCCGTTGGTAGTATGTCCCTTTCTAATGAGGTGACCATGACCAAACAGAACACGGGACGAATTGCTTGTAAAAGCGATTGTGTATGTATCCTGATATATTGATACTACCTAACTAGCATAATTTCACCTACCTAATTTATTGTAAAAAAATAATAATAAACCACAACGTGTGTATATTTTTTTAAATCTACAGAACTGTACACGTGGGTAAGAGTTGAAAGTACTTTTTTCCTTTTATTGTGAGACATTCCCACATATTATTATTATTAAATGAGAATGATGATTTCGGTGAGGGAAAACACCGTGAGGAAACTTGCACATTTAGATTTCTGTTTGTGTAACCATTATCCGAAAAATGAGTGATTCCCCTTGTGGCTATGAAAGTCAGATGGCAATCGCTTTACTGTAATTATCAGACTCGCCACTTCAGGATCATGTTCGGTGAACCCTGGCAAACTCCAAAGTGAAAGCTTGCGCATGTAACCAGGATAATATTCGCTAAGATGAGAAGATGAGGAGGAGGATTATTATTAAATGAGTGTTAGGTCAAATGAACGTGATGCAATATTGTAGACGGAAAAAAATACTGTTTTTTTTTTATATTGATTTATTTTTATACATTGTTGAACAATACAGTTTTACGCAATTTTTGTCGTAATGTAGCCTTATTTCCTATGTGCTTGAGGGTTAAAGACTTCCCGTAGCTTTTAAGTCTTAAATTTAAGTATTTTTGACCAATACATTTAATCAGTTCCAATTCGTGAGATTCGTCTGAGCTTGGATGGGCAGGCAAAATGTGCTTAATTTTAGGGGAGAATTGATGTACTGTCATATTAAGCATTTTTTTCATATTCAAACTCTGTAAATCAGGAGACATTACCAAAAAAAGTTTTTCTATATACTTTACTACATCGAACACAAATGTTGAAGCATATTTTTACCCTCCTCTCCTCTGTCTACAAAGGCTGTGAAAGAAGAAAATTCACAAACATCAATCAAGTAGTCATGATCTTTATGTGTACGATGCGTTATGAGCAAGGCTCGGCAATGTTGACATGTTAGTTTGTCTACTATTTTCATTACAATGTAGCCAGATATGTAGTACAATATATTGTTTTTATAGTCTGATAAATCGGTTCTGTCCACTAAGTGCATAAGAACATCACTCTTATCTGTCTCATTTTCTTCTGTAGTGTTATCGTCTTCCACGATCGATCTTTTGGCACTTCGGAACTCAAGTATTGCAGAATTTTCATAATCGGGATTTGTACAGTTTGCATTAATGCTTGGTCTGACGCTGTTACGAAATAGCAACTTTCGCATAATAAACATAAACTGAAGAGCAGTAGGGTTGTCGTTTGCCCCTCCTCTTGCTCTCACACATGAAAAAAACATTTCAATGTGGTCTTGCGAGGCTTTGTATGGTAATAGGTAGGTCATATTAACATTAAACAAATCAGTTGCTAATTCAGCAAAACTGTATGTGTCTATTATCAGACCAAAAACTGTCTTCCTTCTATGGGTCATTATATTTTTCCCGTCGACTTTAAGTTCAGTCAACTAATGTCTTGTTTCTTCGAAGACCTGAGTCCAGACATGTTTATTGTTAAGCCGCAAAGGGGATTTGAAACCAGTTCCTACTGGATTTTTGGCGTTAAGAATGTCAAACAGTCTGTCCAAGTACCGTAGGTATTCCACTGTGGCTTCACTTCCAGCAAAGCTAGGATGACCGATTGACCTCAGATAGTCAATTGCATCAGCCACAGAAGAACTGAGTACTTGGACAGCTAGTTTGACGTTCATTTTCTTGCCAAAAAAATCGACATGTACCCTAGTCAACTTATTTTTTAATTTCAGCCCTTCTTCCTCTTGCAAATCTTGCAATTTCTGTACATATGCGAACTTAATATCTCCTTTTCTCGATGACAAACTAGTTTCGGCGAATAAAGAATCATGACCATTTTTCACCTGACTTTGTATAGTAATGAAATAAATGTTAAAATTTAGCTAATTGGATTATGTATCAATTACACTTATAACAATGTTTAAAGAAACGCAGGAAAAAAATATTTTTAAGTTTTTGTATAAGCTTATTTTACGTTTAGGGTACACATATTACCATGTTTTGAACGCATCTCAATTACCTTTTTCTACGGCGTTCCATTTTACGCACTGCTGCTTCACTTTATTCATCTCTGTTTCCGAGTTTTATACATTATTTTACGTTTTATTCAATCAATATGTATTTTTTTATTTGTCTTTGTTTAGTACAGATTAATTAAAAATAAAATATTGATTAAATAAATTAATAATTCAGTATGTAATTGAGGTCGGATGACTGAAATGGATTTTTTTTACATTTGACAGTTCTACGATTGAAATTGGCGCAGTCCTTCGTTGGTGCGTTTGCGTCTCGTTGTGTACTGTGCTATTTTGTGTGTGTTACTTCTTTTACGACCCTATTTGCTGCCCCCTGGACCTCGATATCTTCCTCATCTGACGACCTTTGCTTTCCATACTTATTGTTTTTAATCCGCCCTCTTGATAATGCCGCCGTCAACAAAGAGTCGACGTATACTTTGCATAAACTGCAACGTCTGCCTAAATACGTTTCGGCGTTATCTCGTTTATGAGCTCAACACGAGTTATTTCGCTTCTTAGCGAGTGGATATCACCAGTAATCGTAAGTATTTATTTTTATAATGTTTAATCTAAAACTAAATATCATATCCTAATCAAACTAACAGCTTGGCGCTTCTATAAAATGTATGACAACACACAAGCAAATGATAGAAAGATGGATTAAAAACTAATACAGTTTTGTCTTGTTATTTCATATCTTGGCATTAAACTATTACCTATAACAATTGTAAATCAAAGAAGTTTATATCGTCTTTCCTATTTCAGATTACTGAGGAAGATTACATTTGTGAACCTTGTAATGAACTCCTCATGAGAAGCATATACCAGCAATTAACGACAAGCGGTGATGGTGCTCAAGCTTCAGGGTTATCTCGACCAGGTCAAAGACAAGTGTGCAGTCTTTGTGGACGGTCAACACTTAATCGTCAGAGCCATTCTATTGTTTTTGACAATCCTTCAGAAGAGCAAAGACAGATAAATGCTGTTATACAAACAAGGATTGCACCACGTCAGGTATTTATGTTTCTATATTGTTCTTTATTTGCCTGTATTACTTCACATACACTGTATATTAACTCAATATTTTCTTTCATAGATGTCATCATCTGATAGAATTTGCCATTCATGTTGGATGAGTTGTAAGCGTGCTGCCATACGTATTGGGCAAGCTAATGAAGCTCGTGATGTGTCAATTACTGAAGAAGTTGAAACAGGTGTAGGTGTAAATATAAATAAAAGTTCCAATTACTCTTTCCAAAAAGATACGTATTCTTTACACAAATATAAAAATCTATTAAAGCCATTTTTATTTGTGGCATGTGATGGTTACATCTTAGATTGTTACGGTCCATACAAGGCTACCACATCTGATGCTGATATAATGATTTCTCTTTTTGATGATGAAAACTCTTCTCTTAGATTATATTTTCAAGAAAATTATGTGTTTATATTAGATAGGGGTTTCCGAGATTCTATAAGAATGCTAGAAGGTTGTAATTATCGGCCACATATGCCTGATTCTCTATTTGAAGGAGAACACCAATTGACAACACAACAGGCCAACCGTAGCCGTTGTGTAACAATATGCCGCTGGGTAGTTGAGGCAGTAAATGGACATTTTAAAAGAGATTTTAAGCTCCTGCGGCAAGACTATTTTAATAAATCAGTGCCAAATATGATGCAGAACTTCCAGATAGCTGCTAGTTTGCTTAATCGATTTGGAGTTCGTCTTCGTGATAGAAGTGATTCTAATGAAATAGTTGCAATAATTAGAGAGAGAATTAATTTTGATAATAATTTAGCCCTATTGGTTGAGGAACTAAATATGAATAGAAGGTTTACTGTTTTTCAGAGTATAACAGCTGACCGAGATAATTTATTTATGTTTCCAAGATTAAGCTATAGTGAATTAATACTATTTGCTCTAGGTACTTACTTACCAGATAAGACAAGCCAGATCGTATTATGGCGAACATATTCGGTTTCATGGATCATATAGAATAGAAATATGTAGGGACACACAAGATTTTTCTCAATACAATCTGAGAGGAAGTGGTGACTTAACATTAATAAGAGGAAAAATTAAGTCCAGGCATATTTCAAGAAAACAATATTATGTCTACATTTTAATAGAAAATAATGTGTCTGGCAGAGCTGGTATAGCCGAATATTGTTGTAATTGTTTGGTCGGTCGACGAACCATTGGATGTTGCGCTCACGTTATGACATTAGTGTGGTATCTTGGGTGGGCTAGGTATCAAGAAAATATCTCTGCTCCAGCAGAATTTCTGGACGATGTAGTTATAAGAGATTTAGATGATAATGATGATAATTAATAAACCATTTCACTTAAACGGCGTATAATTTGTTTTTCCCTTTTTATTTATTATATATACACAGAATATATACCGTAAGGCAATAAAATGTGTTGGGTAATTAAGTGATCACTTTTGACAATACTTACTTACTTACTATTTATCGTTTTTCTTTACTAAAAATGTATTTACTACTTAGTAAGTACGAGTACAAGTTATTTGTGCTGGAGAAACAGAAATTATTATGCTCGACACTCGATTTATTTATTAAGTAGTGCCAATCATCGACAGTCTAAGCAGCGATGTAAGTTGAAGGAATACTTACACAAAATAAAAAGACTGTTCGACCACAGCTAACTTGTACCTAAGTATTCCTATTTTAGATTGCAATTCGAGAGTTAATAACTATTTAGTTTTAACATCTTAATGGCGAATCCTAACCTAAAAAGTAACATTAATATTTTTTGGAGTTCGTGGCGTTTAAATCGTAAAAATGACTATGAGACATTATTTTCTAAACTTACAGGTAGTCTATCTACTATACCTTATAACTATACATAAACTTTTATTGTCAGGTTTTGAAATGTATGGAAAGTGGTCATTCTTCTTTCGGGCTAATTTAATCATATAGGCAGGGTCGAGTATGCAGTATACTTTTGTAGATTTAATTGGGTGATCAAAATGAGTTTTCATATTTGCAAGGGTAAAGTTGCACCCCAGAATTTCAAATGTTTTTATGTTTGCTTGTGCGCCATCCGCTGTCAAAGACCTCACCACTATATAAATATCGGCCAGCATACGAATCGCTGTCAGGACGAGCTGAGATTGTACGTACGCAGAAATCTTATCTATGAAAAAATAAGCGATAGGGCAGACAAATTTTTCCTTTAGAGAGACTATTTGAAACACTAAGGCTTCTGTAGCAAATGTTTCAGAATCGCTTGTTAATATTCCGCCTAAATCAACACAACCCCAATACTTGTCTGACCCTTTATCATATTGCTTGCCAGCTTTAATAGCCATTGCATCAAAAATTAAAGCGACGTTCATTTCATCCTTTTCAGCTTTAACCTTCAGGAATTCCATCACTTCTCCCATAAAACCCACGTTGCATTTATGCGTCGCCAATATCCTTCGCAGAGTTGCAGGATGGGGTAAAGGAATACGATTCCTCAAAAATAAATAGCTTTACCAGAATAATAATACAATGATAAAGCAAACGATTTCATTTCATCTGAATATTTGTTGGACGTGTTGGATTTTGTCGTATTTAGTCTCGTGTGAATGTTTTCGAAATTATGTTGGACCATCTGTTCGACTTCAAAATAGTTATCACATTTTTTTTTATAATTTTTAACAAACATTTTAGGTTACCTATAGTTGTATTACGTCTTTTCAGGCGTTGTTGTAAGACTTTGACATCTCGACGTAATTTTTTTTTACGTGGTGTGGCAGGAGTTGCTATAGATGCTGTTTGCGTACAAACACTTTCCGTGGTGCTTATCTCCTTTGTGACACTTTCTTGCAGTTTTATCGTTTTTGATGCTGGTCCTTCCTCTATACATATATTGCTTAAAACATGTACTCTTTTTTCGCAGGGCATGACCTGCAAAAATATTAGAAGTTAATGGAACACCGTAGACAAGAGTATACTGGAGCAGTGGTGCAGATCAGAGCTTCTACTAGCCATCATTGAGGAGTTTTACTTCCGCTTTCTTATCAGACCCTCATTCATAACCCGAATTTTAAATCTTTTACATACATATTTGTATTGAGACGCACGTAATCTTAATACGCGTCTAAAATTTTATGGAAATCGGTTCAGTAGAATTATGTGTTAAAGGCGTCGCAATATTTGAATCCTCAAGGTTATTAAGTTAATGAACGCACGCACTCGGATGATTTATTCTTACCTTAGGAAATATTGACGGAACAGCATCACGTTTCAGCATTTTCCTAGTATAACCAGGAATAAAATCGTCACATTTAAAATGCTCACTGCAAACAACAGACGACTTTGAGATTTTTCCAGGTACTGCATTTTCCCACTTCAATTTCTGGATTTCATTCTTCGGAAATCTACAATACAAGAAATATAATTAATAACAACTAACGTCATCGGTGCAGTCGAAGGACACGATAACATCAAAAAAAAAATAATCCTGTAAAAAAATCTAAATGTCAGGTTTTGCCCCTTTTGCACATTGATGATTGACGGTAACCGGTAAATCTCCAAGTTAAGACAGTCAGTACGTCGTATCTTCTGCCTACCTACTACGAGATAGTAAAAAAATCTTTGATCAACAAAATTCATGGTTACCCTAAAGGTTATGATTGTTGTTTTTACTTACCCGTGGAAAGAAAAGCGGCTACCGGGATAAGACTCATTTTTGCACCCTGTCACACAACAAGAATTCACCATATTTCATGAAAAACAAACAGATTGAATATGAAAATTTACAAAATCGCAAATCGAAGCACAAGAATCAACCAAACAACCAAATGAGCAAACCACCATCTTGCATTTAGTGTTACCAAGCCCAAACATTTAAGTACTACTGTTAACTCGGTATTAATGTTTTTTTTATAATACTACGAACTGACTATTAATTATATGGACTATAAAGATATATAAATACGTTTTATAGTTTATGAATTTTTCGTTTTGGTAAAACATAAAAAAGAATAATATTAAATTTTCTACCATTTCTACCAAACCCTATGGTTAGTTGAGCTGGCAAAATGTTAGACAAGGACACACTACCAGCGGGAGCCCTCTCACCAGGACCGCTTTTAGCTAGTTACCGGTTTTAAGAAAATAGCTACCCTAATAGTAACGTTATAGATCTCATTTTAGCAAAACAAAAAATTTTGGTACACTGTCTAGTTTTAGGGTATAAGGATAAGGTCTTTGCATTATTGTCATGGAATGTCACAGCATAAACCGCAGCCATTTTTAAGAAATATGGCAAAACTGTCAATGTTGCCAACCCAAAATAAAAAAAAATCTGCAGTCCATAGACTCCGAGATTTTACTAAAAAATCAACGAAAAAAGTAATCATCAAAGACACCCCGCTATTCAAATGTCACCCCATTTTACGGTATTGTGCTATGATCATTTTGTAGCTGATGATTATTTTGGCCAAAGTAAATATACCGATAAGTGAAATTGATTCATAGGTAGTTGTGGTTATATGGTATGGATAATTTTGCTTAACAAATAAAGATTATAATATGTTATTTCTTTCAGCTTGTGAGCCTAAGGCTAAATTGTTAAAGAAAACTGCAGTGCCTTCTATATTTTCTTTTACAAAAACAAAATTAGAATCAACATCCGCAAAACAGCGTTCAGAACGTTTAGAAAACAGGGCTCGGAGGAAATTAATGCTTGATGTACCTGCAAGCCTCACTACAAATCCTGAAGAAAGCGGTGAAACATGCTCGTTCAGTTTACCTATGGAAATAGAATCATGCAATGAAGTGGAGATAAGTACATGTGAAGTACAAGAGAATGACGTGATATCACAATCATCAGATCAATGTGTATTTGTTTCTAAAGCTAGCTACAAGCATGGAAACACTCTAAAGGTACTTGTTGGTGCTACTCCAGGTGGCCTATTGTGCTATTGCTCTCCTGCATTTGCAGGATCTGTAAGTGACAGGCAGACTGTGGAAAGAAGTGACATAATACAGAAGTGTGAAAGTGGTGACGTTATTCTGGCAGATCGTGGATTCAATATTCAAGATATGTTTGCTGAAAGTAATGTTACAGTTAATATTCCAACATATTTAAAAGGTCAGACCCAATTACCAGGCTTAACAGTAATAAAGGATAGAACTTTAGCAAGTAAACGAGAGTCTTACTAAAACCTACAAAATGCTCAAAAGTGAATTAGATCACAATTATATTCCTTTAACCAGTAAAATATTTTTTATTTGTATCATGTGTTGTAATTTTAGAGAGAGTATAATTAAAAAATAAAAGACAAAGAATATTCTACTGTTGTTTTATTATAGAATCATAATATTTATAAAAATATTTCTTTGTTTCGTTGCCTTCATTGTCTAACTTGACTTAAACAACATAATTATAGGTACAAGTTTTTTCATTAGGGCCTTACATTGGCCCTGTATGTAGGTGTTTGTTCCTATAGTGGTGTACCGCGCAGTCAATAAACACCTGGCTTCATACATGGCTTTTCCTTTTGGTTGAGTATTAAATCTGAAAGAAATAGAATAGTAGGCACTTTGGTAAGTCATGTAACATAGTAGAACGTATGTTAAGTTCTTCACACACGGATGCTATAAAGTAGATATATCCCAGGATGTTTAGCTTTAAATCAAATAAACCTTAAAATAACGTTATTATTCTAAGGTCTTTACATAGTGTGTGAAGCGTTATAGGATCTAAATATTTTAAAGATCGAAAGTTAAAATAGATTTTATTAATGCTCTCACCTTTCAATGTAAGACTGTATTTCTTGTCTATTTAAAGTAGGAATCGGCGAATCGGCATTTATATCTTTAAATCTTTAAAAGATGAAGTTGGTGGGCACTGATATTGTGGGTCACTTTGAGATTTCCCAGGCCCTGGGTTGGCATTGAAATTAAAATTACGGTCATATGCTTCTAACCTGAAAGTTGATTACATACATAATTAATTAGATTCGAACAAAATAAGGATTATTAACAATATAACCTCAAAATTATTTATTGCTTACCTCTCAATAAAAACAGCTTTTTTCCCTGCTGTTGATGCATTTCTCTTACGTAACTCTTCTTTCAGTTGCGGAATAGTCAAAAGAGAATACATTTTATACATGAAATTATTCAAAAACTCAGAAAATAACTTCACATGAAACGTCAACCAAACACAACAAGGCAAAGGCGATGATAGCGACATCTATGTCGACCTTTTAGTTTTTCACCCCATTGTGAGTGAAAGATCGATTGTTTTATGCTACTGGATACTAGATGTCGCCATTAGCAATCAAAAGAACTACGGAATAAAGAAAAGTAAAGAACTATGCAAATTCTGCGAAAATAAAATGTTTCGAAGGACCTTTTATGATGAAATACAAATATTATGTTAATTATAAATGTATTGTTATGTATGTATTTATGAATTATATGTTATTTATAAATGTCACGACTAAATAAAACAATGATATTATGTTATAGAGTATTTATTGCAACGTTACATGTTACGTATGCAAATAAAATTACGTGAAAAATACGCTAAATGAATGATTATGTTATAAGTAATGTTTTAGTGCTATATGTTACACTTTAAAACAATGCTTGAAATGTTCAAAATCGCGCTCCTGTTGGAACGGACGAACTAAATACCTACCTACCTACACCGACCGGTCAAAACTGGTTCAAGATTTCAAACTTCGAAGTGAAGTTGAAGAAAACTTAAAAACCACTTGCTATGATGATATGATGCTTGTTTAATATGTTAATACGTGTTAGAACACTGAATATTGTGATGTATATCGTGGTTTCTGTTAAGTGTAAATGGCAAATATGGACGCCGCAAGTGTATTGTTACGACCAAAATTTGAGGTACATGTATATAAACCCGGCTCGCAGGACCAAAACGTTGTGGTGGTCGATTGATGAAACCTTCGATAGAACTGTCGAGGCGAGCTTTAGTCATGCACAATCACGTGGAAAAAATAGGATTGAGGGGAAAGGTACTCACTGGTCTTCGTCGTCGACGACGCTCCGTGGCGCCACTCCACTACACAGTCCAGGGACGTCCCTTTATTTGACACTTAACACTAACACAGAGTTGTTAGAGAAATAGTCTTTGTAGGTAGGTTTGTTTGATATGGTTGATTATTGAAGCCGGTTAAAATGACTGCGCTTTTTTCTTCGTTAGTTCGTGATAGAGTCTGTGAGAGAGTCAATGATTGGTAAAGGATTGATTTAAACCCGGAAGGAAGTGAATGAATGGGAATGGGAGAATGGATTAAAATGAGGAAATATGACTGTGCATTAGTCAATTGAATGTATAATTATTTGTTTTTTGATACTTTAACAAAAGCACTATCACTAATTGCATGAAATATTTATTTATGTGTAAGCTGTGTACTTCTTTAAGTGACAAGTTCACTATAATAACAGATATATATGTAAGCTATTTTTTGTAATATGTAATTAGTGAATAAGTCGTTGGAGTACCTTAATTTAAATAAATAAATAAATATGCTTCGAACAGAGTGCACCAGTAGGATTGGGTTGGAGCTGCATGTTATCAATCCAGGTTTTCTTTAAATTTTGATCTTTTGGAAACCTGGAACAAAAATATTGCTATTATTTTATGAGTTATTATATCTCAGAACCCTGGGGTCCTGGACCTTTGGAAGGCGTACGAGGAGTCGAAACCAACTTGCCCCAACTAAAAGCGTATAAGGCCCCTTATACGCTTTTAATGGAACATGGTACCAACCGGCGATTATCCTTGTACGCTATAGTAGTGCATCCAAGGATAGCCATAACCTAGGATTTATTGGAAGCCACAAGCCCCATCACGACGTAATAATAATATATAATAATAATATTGATACATTGTAGGCTTTACATATTATGCCAAGTTACTAAGTATTATAAAAAATTAAGTCTGTTGGATTATTAAACTTTACTTTCTGCATATGCTTAATAATTACTACAAAGTAAGTATTACTACTACACCTACAATAAAAATGCATTTACCCAATATGTAAACAATGATAATTAATATTTATTAGATTTAACATTTCGCAATACTAAATCCGTCCCCGGTTAACTCTACAAGTACTTGAGCTGTCATTAATTGAAAATATAAGACAATTTTGTTTGTTTATTATTTTTGTTCGATTTATTCTAAGTAAGCGTATGGGCAAATTGTATGACGGTAATGAGGCTACGATAAAAACGACTAAACTTCATCGAAACAGTTGATTTATTTCGAAAAATCGACAAATAGTTTCAGTTTACAACAACGTAAATAAAAACTTACCGATGAAATGTTAATCCAGGTATTTTGTTAGAGCTATCACTGTCACACCGGTACGCACTGCACTTCACCATTTTATTTTACTTTTTTCAAGTCTTTAGTGGTACAAATAATTAATATTTTTTCACATAACGTGATTGACACCGTAGAGTGTTGTTGTAGGTTATAAATTTATCAATATGGCGGCGCAGAATAACAAGCTTCATGTCAAAATTTGTCTATGTGTGGGGCAGTGTGGCTACAGGTAAAAGAACGAGACGCCATTATTAAGTTGTTGCTTGATAGAACAAGGATAAGGAATGATGGATATCTATATAAGTATAACTAGGAATTAATGTTTGGTCTAAAGCTAAGAAGACCGTAGTGTCTTCTCCCGCCTCCGCTACCCAGCCCGCCCCTGTTACCCAGCCCGCCCCCGTTTCGCAGGCTAGCTGCCCTCCGTCCGCTTCTGGCACTCAGCCAAAGAAGCAGCGCCCCCCTCCGCCCTTGTACATCCAGGACAAGGCGAAGTGAACAGATGTGTCCAAAATGTGTAGTGATCGCAAGATCAACTACACGAACGCCCGCTCTTGCCAACAAGGCATTAAGGTTCAGGTCCCGACGTCAAATGACTATCGGGAACTAACCAAAGTCCTCCGTGATAGGAAAATCTCCTTTCATACGTATTCCCTCCCCGAAGACACGCCAACCCGAGTGGTTATAAGACGTGTCCCCAAAGAGATCGCCACCGAGGACATCAAGTCCGACCTCCTGGCGCAGAACATCCCCGTGTCCGCTGTCCACCGCCTTCATAAGGCGAGAGGAAGCGAGCTCTACGACATGGTACTTGTCGTATGCGACCCCACCGAAGGGCACCACCCGATCTTCAAAGTCAAGTCGGTGTGTTCCCTCTCTGGCATCTCCATTGAGAAGCCTTTCAGACCGACGGTAGTCGGTCAGTGTCACCGCTGCCAATTATATGGCCACTCGCAGCGGAACTGCTACGCTACACCCAGATGCGTTAAGTGTCTGGGCGAGCATGGCACGAGCGACTGCCCTCGGCCCAAGGACCGCACACTCTGCACAGAGCCACCCAGCTGTGTACTGTGCGGTCAAGCCGGGCACCCGGCTAACTACCGTGGCTGCCCTAAAGCCCCCAAAATCCCTCCCAAGCTGGCAAAGCGTGCTGCTGCTCGCCAACAGAGGGAAGTTCCATCTGGGAAAGCCCCCTCTTCCCAACTCCCTGAACGTCTCGCACCCCAGAGACCATCCCCATGGAATCTGTTGAACCATCACAAAGCCTTCCCGGCTTTGGCGGTCTCACAGCCCATCCCAGCGCTAATGGCCAAGCCCATTCCAGCGCCTGCCCCCGCTTCTGTGGCCCCCGTGGCCGCAAAAACTCCCCAAAGAGCGGCTGCGTTTCCACGCAGAACCGTTGGCCAGATCATTCTGGACAACTAACGCATCTTTATGACGCAGGATGCTAGGGATTTAGCTGATGAGCTAACCCTAGCTGAAATAAATGGCCAGCTCTACTTCGCTAAGCGAGCTGCGCTATTCTCAAAATATGAGTCGGTCACGGCCGAACTCGACAAATTACCCTCAATAACTCTTGATGGATAGACATCAAAGAATTTGTTCTTCCAAACCGCGATCCCTTAAATTAGGCTTCTTTAATGCCAACGGCATTATCAATCAGAGAGATGAGATCGCCACTTTTCTCCGCGACCATCAGTTAGACATTCTCCTTATCCAGGAAACATTCCTCAAACCCCACCGTAAAGATCCTAAAATTGCCAACTATCGCATAGTTCGCAACGATAGATCTCGCTGCCACGGTGGTGGCACCCTCATTTACTACAGGAAGGAACTGTACTGTATCCCCCTAACCCCACCCGCGCCCTGTTCTTTCTTAGAATACGCAGCCTGTCGAGTAGGCATGACTGGTCATCAACCGATCACTGTCATCTCCGCCTACTATCCCCCTCCAACTTCCTCGTCTCGTATGCCAGACGAGTCCATCGCTCTCACTAGAGACCTCACCGCCCTCTTTGGCTTGAGTGACTCCGTTATACTAGCGGGCGATCTCAATGCTAAACATCCCGCCTGGAACAGTAGTACGACCAACCCTAGAGGTAAGGTCGTGTTCAACCTTGGTGCATCCCTTAACTTTGACATCATCGCCCCGATGTGTCACACTCACTTCCCCCTAAATCCCAACCATAGCCCCGACGTCCTCGATGTAGCGCTCCTGAAGAATGTAAACCTCCGTTTACAATCTATAGAAGCAATACACGAGCTTAACTCCGATCATCGCCCCGTGATCATGCACCTAGGCTCCCGCTCGGGTAATCTCGACCCCGGCCAGCCTCCCCCGTCCCAATTGATCACTGACTGGAAGAAAGTAAGCGAAAGACTGAAATCTACCACGTCACCTCAATTGGATTCTATCCCTGACCACATCGACTCAGTCGCTGACACGACGGCTGCGATCGACTCGCTCACAGATCACGTACAACCCGTCCTGAACGAATGTTCAAGGGAGATTCCAGCGACGGAGGACCGTCGCTGGAAAATTCCGGACGATGTACGGGCTCTGATGACCGAGAAGAACGCAGCCATCCGTGCGTACAGCGCTTTTCCCTGCGACGCTAACAAGGCTCACATGCGTAGATTACAGCGTGCTGTTAAGAAACGCATGACCGAGCTGCGTTCCGCCCGCTGGGACAAGACGCTTAGCGAACTCGAGCCTACTCATCACGCCTTCTGGCAACTTCAGAGGAAATTACGTTCCACTGAAGAGTCCTCTATCCCTCCGCTCACCCGCCCTGACAAGAGTGTCGCTTTCGACAACTCTGAAAAAGCGGAGTGCCTAGCCGACAGCCTCGAAGCCCAATGCTCGCCTAGCTCTCAACTAGTAGACCAAGCTCACATCGACATGGTGGACGCTGAAGTCGAACGTAGAGCCTCCCTCCCTCCCGTTGAAGACCCTGATAACCCTCTACCCCCCGTCACTCCCGACGAGGTGGAGGATATCATCAAAAAACTTCAACCCCGGAAAGCCCCCGGCGCCGACGGTATCACGAACAGAGTGTTCAAACTCTTCCCTCCCCAACTTATAATGCTAATGACCGCCATCTTCAATGGCGCATTAAGCAATAATATCTTCCCCCAAGCATGGAAGCAGGCCACCGTTATCGGTATCCCCAAACCAGGCAAGCCCAAGTCTGACCCTTCCAGCTACCGCCCCATCAGTCTCCTCAATGTTCTCGGTAAAGTCTACGAGAGGCTTATTTATAAGCGACTCAAAGATTTTGCCGAATCCAAGGGTCTCATTCCTAATGAGCAGTTCGGGTTTCGTACCGAGCACTCATGCATCCACCAAGTCCACCGCATCGTAGAGCACCTAAGCGCTGGCTTCCAGCGTAATACGATGACGGGTGTCTTGTATTTCGATATAGCGAAAGCATTCGACAAGGTCTGGCACAATGGCTTATTATATAAGCTATACCAACTCGGAGTGCCAGACCGTCTCGTGCTCATCATGCGAGACTTTCTGTCGAATCGCACCTTCCGCTATCGAATTGAGGGTGCCCTCTCCACCCCCCACCCCATCCGAGCAGGAGTCCCGCAAGGCTCCGTAGTATCCCCCTTAGCCTTCACGCTGTTCACCAGCGACATTCCCCAGAGTAAAAAGGCCCAGTTGGCTCTATTCGCCGACGACACGGCAATTTACTACACCGGTCGTGACCCCAGAGTTATCGCTCGCAATCTCCAAACCTCCGCAAACATTTTGGGCAAATGGTTCCGGAAATGGAGAATAGAGGTTAACCCTGATAAGAGTCAAGCTGTTCTCTACTCGAGACAGCGGAAGTCCGTCCTCCCTCCCCCTCCGATCACCATGTACGGCAAGCCAATCCCCTGGGAGAAGCAAGCCAAGTACCTCGGAGTGATCCTAGATCAGCACTTGACCTTCGCCGAGCACATTAAGCAGGCTCGCTCGCGAGCCGCTTTCGCTCAAGGTAGGCTCCACTATCTCATGACTGCTCGCAGCAAATTATCACTTAAGTGTAAGCTGCGCCTCTTTACAGCAGTAATCCGCCCGATCATGACATATGCCTGTGCTATCTTCGCACACGCCAAGCCCCGTTTCCTCCATAGGATGCAGACCCTCCAAAATCGGACCCTCCGTAAAATCCTCGGTGCCCCTTATTACGTCCGAAATGAGAATCTACACTTAGATCTCAAAATCCCCACCATCCAGCAGTTCATGAAACGCCTGTGCAAGCGTTTCTTCGATACTGCTGTGAAACACCGCAACCCCCTTATCGTATCGGCCGCCCGATATGAACCCTCCCTCATCTCAAAGATTCGCCGTCCTAGGCATACTCTTGTCACCCCCGACGACCCCATTACCCTGCTCCAAGAGAGCCGTAAGGAAACCAGTACAGTTCGTAGACATTACAGACCGCCGTCATTCCGTCCTCGCCGCCGAGGCCCGCCGCGACAGACCCGTCAACGTCCTCCCCGTCCTTTGCTCGAGCCAGCCCGCGCCGCTGAGCCGTAGTTTTAAAATTCCCCGTTAATAATAATAATATCTTTGTGCGATCCAGCCCGTCCCTTGCTGCCCCCCCCCAGCGACGCCCTAAGCCGAGGTCCGTACCCCACAGGGGGTGCCCTTAGCGTGTAGTCGCTTAGTTTTTAAGTTAGTTAAGTAAGCCCTGGCTGGAGGCTTTGATTCTCGAATCGAGGCCGCCACAGGCAAGACCGGTTAAGCAGCCGACAACCTCCTAGGTTGACCTGCGAGAGGCCACACACAAAAAAAAAAAAAAAATGTTTGGTCTGCTACTCTTTATACGTCTGTGAACTTTGCGTATGGCAGCGTTTAAAAAAATAAGAATTGTCAAAATTGTGTTCTTGACGTTTCGTACATGACTCATTTTATGTTTACATACGTGCATCTTTTTTACCAAAGAGATTTAAAGAGATACAATATTTAATGTCTTTGTTTTTTACTCGTTTTGCTTAAAATAATGCCGAAAACAATCACTAGTTCGACGGAGAGGCTTCTATTTAATATGATTGACAAATTTAAAGACGCTCGCAATATTAGAAAAATGCATAGAAAATGCGACGGTTGGATCTCAGGTTTGGATTCAATAATTTCATTTCTAGGTTACTTTTTAATTTTTATTATAAAGATTATAAAGGCTTGATACTTTTTACTATAAACTATACTAATAATTGTTCAATTTCAAAAACATTAAAACTCTGTTGTTAAACTGTCCCAACAAAAGATTGCGTCTAGATGACTTTATAACAGTGTATTACGAATACATGTTTGCAGCTCTAAAACATGCTATAGGTAATTTGTGTTACGATAATCGGACAGATTTTTTTTTATGAAACTGCCAAACCAAAGGTTTCAAAATCATGGTTGCCACCAGTTGTGATAGTTTTTATCCTGAATCTATGTTTTCAGATAACCCGATATTAAATGAAAATTGGAAGGGAAAAACCACTAATTCTAAAAATATTTCTAATAAGCCTCGGAAACCGAGAAGCCATTCAAAAAAAATTGACTGTTTGACAAATGGAAACTTAAAATCATCAGGCATCAAAGGTACCATAATTAACAATACTTGCGCCTTTGACTCAGTTGCGCAATCTTTTGTTGTGGCATATTGTGACCGAGAGAATATAAAATAGTAGATTATGTGACTAGGGGATAAAGCAGTGTCTTTAAGAGGCCGTGCAAAAAATTCACTCGCTAGAGTTTAGGCAAATTCGTTGCAATGATATGTTTGTGTGCATCATTCATACAACTACACGCACACATGCGTAAAAATCGAGCTTCGTGACCGCTTAAACAATTTTGATCCTTTAGAAGATATTATTCTAAATTACAAAATTTTATATAAAATAAGGTTTGTAAATAAAAGTCTGAGACGTGTGTATACTTTATATTTTTCACAATGTACACCAAAATTATTTAATTTTGTGTTAGATGGATGTTGACAAATTTAGACATTTAACAAAACGATAAATCCAAAACAGATGATAAAATTATATTTATTTATATAAATGGATGTAAAAAAAAACACTTTCGATACGTCAAAAATATGTAATAGTAGATTATGTGGCGTGCAGTGTCTTTAAGTCGCGGGCGGCATGTTGAATTCCGAACGAAACGAAGTTTTAATCCCGATCGTCAGGGATTTATATAATTAACTCCCGAACATTGCGAAGGAGTTCATATAGAAACCTGAGTGAAGTAAGTGATTCAAGGTGCCAAAGACAAAGACAGCTTTATCCGTGTTGGATACTCTTCTTTTTAGGGTTCCGGACCTCAAAAGGAAAAAACGGAACCCTCATAGAATCACTTTGTGCTCCGTCCGTCTGTCTGTCTGTCAAGACCGTTTATCTCGAGAACGCGTGGAGGTATCGAGTTGAAATTAAACCATATACTTAAGTCTGCGGTCCGTTGAAGTTGTGAAAAAATCAAACTTCTATGCTAACGAATAAAAAAGATACGGCCGTTTATGTCGCAAAAAACGTATATTTTGATACTCTCAAAGTAATCAAAATTCATAGGGTACTTCCCGTTGACCCAGAATCTTGAAATTTGACATAAAGCAAGGTCTCATAGCACAGGTATAGGAATAAATATGAAAACCATAAATTTGTTGTTACCTACGTCACTAAGAAAAATACTTTTTTGCAATTCGGAAAAATCTTCGAGACTCCGTTCGGGAATTGTAGTTTGTACGGAACCCTCAGGGCACGAGTCCAACTCACACTTGCCCAGTTTTTTAGTTATCTGTGAGATAATTAAGAGACAAATTACTAAAACAAAATATTTATTAGAGATATATAAATATTATTTACAAGTTAATCTTAACTATTACTCGACAAGTTTTAAGATTTGAAACAAATATAATTCACTACTCTCAAGATTCTATAGTTTTAATTATTATAAATGCGAAAATAAGTTTATTTTGGTTTATAAACCAATGAACCGATTATCCTGAAATTATGCGTATAATATGTTGTCTGGTGAACAAAAACGGTTACAGGGTAACTTTCCTCCCGAAGAAAAGTACTGTTCCGAAGAAAATAACAATAACGTACTTATGATCCCTAGATACTGCCATGTGTCTTTCAAATCTTAATGGAAATCGAAATTAACGCAAACGAAGCAAAAGTAGGTTATTAAATAAATTAAATAACCCTTTTCTGAAACACAAATCGCCATCTTGGTGTCTGTTTTATCAAAATTTACAATAAAACTAGCAAATATTTTAATAGTGCAATGTCACCATAAATCATAAAATACATTGTTACCCAAGGGGTGAAATCAACTTATTTAGTCACGAAAAGGAGTTTGGCGTTCGAGCGTAGCGAGGTCGCCAATAGTTCGAAGGGCTAAATGAATCTTTAACCCGAAGTAAACACTGTGCTTTTCATTACGAATACAAGGAAAGTAAAAATAAAAATCTGAGTCGTCGTATGACTTTAGATATATTTCTTTTGATTTAGGCGGTAAAAGGTTTTCCACTACTGCTTTAGCCTCTTCTCTTGAGAATCAGGCGTTAAATCCATATCTGAATCTGATGAGCTTATCTCTTAAGTTAATGTTTTCAGGATGATGTTGAAACTCCCTCGTTTCTGTAGTGCCTCGGGGATGTTTGCCCAATCGCGTATAGATGGTTTTCATGCGATTATCAGAAAAAAGGTGGCATCGCTTGTGAGGAGGATTCGGGGGAGTGACAATAGCATCCTGAAAGTCGTTGCTGAGGATCCGAGAGCTCCTGTGCTGAGGCATCTCATGAGGAATCATTGTCCGCCTGAAGTGCCTCGTAAGTACATGACTCACTAAATGTATTTTGTTGTCAGTTATAATTATAATTACTAATCCTAGTGTTTAAGTTTTAGCTTGTAAGTTACTAACAAAAATGGTTCCATTGTTGTCCGGAAATAAATAATTTAAAATTATTTTTATATATTTTATTTATCTCAGGACCCTGAGGTCCTGGACCTTTGGGAGGCGTACGAGGAGCCGAAGCCAACTCGCAGAGGCCCTTTAGATAATTATAATGGAACATGATACCAACCGACGATTATCCCTGTACGCGCTATGCTAGTGCACCCAAGGACAACCCCCGGTTATTGAAAAACTGTTGCGACATATGGAGAACAAAGATAATAGGGCTATGGTTTTTGGAGTCTTAAGTGGACTGGTAACATGGAACTATGAAACGCGGCTCCTAGTCGTAGGGAATTTACAATCAGCGAGTACGTACAGGCCAAACAGAATTATACGATCCAAGCAAAGGAGGCAGCAACAGAGAGCTGGAAGCAGTTCTGCTCAACACAAGATCGAGAGAGCATGTGGGACGGCATTTACAGAGTCCTACGCAAGACAGCCAGAAGACAGGAAGACACGCTCCTGAGGAACGCCGCCGGTGACACTTTAAGCCCGGAACAATCAGCGGAACTTCTGGCAAAAACGTTTTACCCTGATGATTCGGAAGATGCAGAACAACAACACCACAGATCGGTCCGGAGACTTACGGAGGAAACGAGTCAGATCGAAACTGAGAGTCTCTCGGTGGACGACCCACCATTTACACCAGCAGAGCTGGAAATGGTCCTTCAGGCACAAAACCCGAAAAAAGCTCCAGGACCTGATGGTCTGACGGCCGATATTTGCACAGCTGCGATAAACTGCAACAGGGAGGTGTTCCTAGCATTGGCAAACAAATGTCTCTGTTTGTCATACTTCCCAAAGCAGTGGAAAGTAGCACACGTGTGTATACTACGTAAGCCGGGAAAGGATGACTACACTCACCCCAAGTCATACAGACCAATAGGACTGCTCTCGGTGCTGGGAAAGATTATCGAAAAACTCGTCGTTGGCAGACTGCAACATAATTTCCTCCCTATGCTCAACTCAAACCAATACGGATTCATGCCGCAGCGAGGAACCGAGGACGCCCTTTATGTCTTGATGGAGCACATCCGAACCGAAATCAAGGCTAAAAAGATAGTGCTTTTAGTTTCGCTGGATATAGAGGGGGCTTTCGACAACGCGTGGTGGCCTGCTCTGAAATTGCAGATGCTGCGCAAAAAATGTCCCAAAAATTTGTACGCTCTCGTAACCTCGTACTTGGAGGACCGGTACATCAGGCTAAATTACGCCAGAGCTTCTAGTGAGAAGGGTACCACAAAAGGTTGCGTTCAGGGCTCTATAGCCGGTCCGACGTTTTGGAACCTCATCCTGGACTCGCTCCTGGAAATGCTGTCGGCTTTGGGGGTATATTGTCAGGCATTCGCGGACGACGTGGTCCTTGTTTTCTCGTCCCATGAGGTTGATTCTTTGCAACAGACAGCCGAAAGCACGTTGCAAGCTATCTCGGAATGGGGTGTACAGAATAAGCTACGTTTCGCCGCTCATAAAACCAATGCAATGGTGATAACGAAGCGGATCAAGTACGATACCCCAGTTATACACATGTCTGGGACAAGGCTGAATCTAGTCGAAGAGATCAAACTACTGGGACTCACCATAGACCGTAAACTCACTTTTAATGCGCACGTGACAGCAACTTGCAAGAAGGCTGCAGACATTTACAAACAATTAGCGCGTGCAGCAAAGGTGACATGGGGTCTAAATAGCGAGATAATAAGGACCATATACGTGTCGGTGATAGAACCAATCGTGCTTTATGCGGCAAGCGCTTGGGCTCCTGCAGCTGAAAAATTGATGATTAGGAAACAGCTAGATACACTGCAGAGAGGCTTTGCGCTGAAGATCTGCAAAGCGTATCGCACGGTGTCTCTGACATCGGCGCTGATTCTGTCAGGCCAACTACCCCTTGACCTCCGAGTGATGGAGGCTGCCACCCTCTTTAAGATCAAAAAAGGTCATACCGAGGAGTACCTGCCACCGGGTAGAGAGGTCGAGCGCAAAGTGAGTCCTCTACGGATACCCCATCCATCGCAACTTACCATAACAGAATACGAGTGTCTAGAGAACTTGGACCCCGAAACCCTGAATGACCGCCAAGTAACCGGACCTCAAATATATACTGATGGCAGCAAAATACAGGGTTAAGTTGGAGCTGCTCTTACATGGTGGAATGAAGGTAGGGAGACCAGGTACTCTACCTTTCGACTGGAACCTCACAACACCGTCTTTCAGTCGGAACTGTACGCTCTGTATCGAGCAGTCAAATTGGCGAGAGCGTCTAGGATGACCTGCGTCAACATATTGAGCGATTCAAGATCGTCGCTCGATCTGATGAAGAGCCCATCCGTCACCCACCCCTTGGCACTCGGTATAAAGAGGCTGGTGCGTGAAATCCGAGAAGATGGTAGAGATGTGAGGCTGTTTTGGTTAAGGGCACACATTGGTACTCCCGGTAATGAAAGAGCGGACGAGCTGGCCAAAAAAGCAGCACTCACTAAAAAGACAGCCCCCGACTATGACAAGGTGCCAATATCGTTCGTCAAGAAGCAGATACGGGAGGAAACTGTTAACAAATGGCAGCGGCGCTACGAGACTTCCAGCACGGGCTCAGTCACCAAAGTATTCTTCCCTACTGTCCAAAAAGCAAGGAAGATCCTTAAAGATATGGTACTAACACCTACCCATGTCCAAATCTTGACCGGCCACGGAGGATTCGGGGCTTACCTCCACCGCTTTCACCTTAAGGACAGTCTCTTTTGTGTCTGTGATCCCAACTGTGACGAGACGGTATGGCACGTGCTCACCGAGTGCCCACGGTTTGAGCGTGAAAGAATAGACCTTGAAACTGAAATCCAGTTGTCAGTTACCCCGTCCACACTGCAATCTATAATGGAGAGTAAGGCCACTAGAACACCATTCCTAGCGTTCGCGAGCAGGGTCATGCGAGTCGTAGCGAGGGCAAATGGCTCTACACAATACTCTACACGAGCACAAGCTCACAGACAAACACCTACACCAACACTCACGCAAACACTAACTCTCACGCAAACACCTACACTCAGGCAAACATCAACTCTCGCGCAAACACCTACGCAGACCCTTACACAAATACCGATACACCTGACTGATAGGAGCCCAAACGTCACCACTACCACATCCACTGACAGCAGCTCCCAGCAGACGACCACCCCAAGTATTTTGCCATTATGTAAATTCTTGGAACCCGGGGAGGATGGGAAACCAGGCATCAGACTACGTGGTGTGGCCCTCTTTATGAACAGAGACAACGAGAGACTCGGCCTAAGCTTCTGCCGCTTAGAAAGGGGAAATAGCGTCAATATATCACCAGGACTGGCTGCTTTGATCAATGGGAGCACCTCCAAAACGAGCATAAAACGCACAAAGTTCAATGCGTTACCCGTTGCAAAGATTGCCGAACACCAATACCGTGTTGTGCGATTGCAAAATAAAACAATCGCACTTTTCGAGTGGCATGAGACAACTCCGTTTGCCCAAGTATGCTCGTTGCTCACCGAAATCGCAGAGACAGACCGGACCACGAGTACGCGCTCCCGAATCATCAGCGTGGATGCAATGGTGATTGTTTACGACAGAGGTGAGGTTGCTGATCAATACGGTTGCATTAAAGCCTCTAAAGATCACGAGTTGGTGGTGTATGAGGACAGGGGGGAAGACCTCAGTTTTCTTAGACCCCACCAAAAGTGTGCCGTACTGGAAACAGCAGAGACTGCACAACGAACATCCTCCAGGTCGGTCCCAACAACACCTTGCGGATCAGAGAAACTACAGCAGAAGATAGCAGCCGAGAGGGCCGCTTCGGAAGCAAAAATCAGCCGTAGTTTGGAGAAGAAGATCGATACCATGGATCGATGGAAATCGGTCTCCAACTTTCTAAGCAGGCGGCTGGGATTTGGTGCCAGGCCCCGTCATATCAGACAGATAGATGCAGTACAGGAGTTCATCAGGTTTGTCCCACAACCACCGAAACAGAAGCGCCCAACGCCTACGAGAGCCGACAGGGGGCAAGTCAGCCCGCCGGAACTCAGGACGGTAACCAAGCCAGGCGACCACGTGGCGAATGCCTTTTTCGAGTTTCAAGCGATCACAAAAGGAATCAATGCTGTCGGTCTCATGACTTGCCAGAAAATCATGCAGTCATACCAGCTGGAGACTGAAGGGTTGCTTCAGGAGAGACTAGAGGAGGCTGCGGCAGCCATATATAATAATGCCACCTCCCAAGTCATCAAGGGAGAAATGACTGGTCAATATATGGCTGCATATAGTGCTACGTGTGGGTTTATACCGCTAGATGAGTCGGCAACGTCGCGGACTGGCCGTATTACTTTCGCGACACCCGAAGGAGACCCAATTGTGGTAGTAGCTCGGTGTACCAAAATTATGCTGGATGACAAGATCCTCGAACAGGCGGAAGCAATCTCGAGGACTATAGATCAGGCTGGAGGCTGGGCCTTGCCGGACATCAGTTGGGTCAACGGTGTTCCAGGGTGCGGCAAGACCACTTGGGTGATCAATAACTTCGATAAGGACAACGACGTCATAGTCACTACAACAACCGAGGCCGCGAAAGACCTACGGCAAAAGTTAGCGCACAAAATCGGCGAAGACAACAGAACCAAGGTGCGCACGATGGCTTCAATTCTATCGAACGGGTGCAAAGAGTCACAAAAATGCAATCGCATTCTCGTAGATGAGGCTCTTATGAACCATTTCGGGGCCATCGTAATGGCAGTCCGGTTGTCAGGCGCTAGTAGCGCGGTCCTTATCGGAGATATTAATCAACTGCCCTATCTGGACAGGGAAAATCTTTTCCCCATTAGCTACGCCCGTCCGGACTTAGTGGTGACCATCAGCCACGAGCTGTCCTGCACACACCGGAATCCAATGGATGTCGCGTATGCCCTGGGGGAGGTGTACCCCGGCATTTACTCGTCAAGGAACCAGGTCCACTCCCTACAGCTGAGGAGGTTCACGGGCGCGCATATTTCCGGCACACTTCCCAACACGCTTTTTCTGGTCCACACGCAGGAGGAGAAGAAGACCCTCATTGACCAGGGATATGGGGCTGGTGCTGGATCATGCGTCCTAACTATTCACGAAGCCCAGGGTCTTAGCAGTGAGTCGGTCATCATCCTGAAGACAAAATCCATAAATATCCGGATTCACAGCAGCGTCCCCCACGCAGTAGTGGCAGTCTCCAGACATACTGCCCACTGCGTGTACTACGCCGACAACGCTGATGACGCAATTGGACGGTTTGTGAGGAGGGCACAGGAAGCGTCGACCAGGGACATCATCAACACCAACATGAAGAACGCCATGCGGCATCGGGACGAAACAGTCGTCGAGGCACTGATCCGCTTACTAAGGCAATGACGAGCTGATGGCGCCTTGGACGACGCGGGTATTGCTCGGGGCCGTCTTGGGTAAAACGGGGAATGGTGAGGTGGATAATCCGCGACTGAGGAGAGAGTACCATTAAGTAAAGATTTATCATAGTATCACCTAAATTTAAGGACGTAGTATGTATCACCAGGTCCAAAAGAAAAGAAAAAAAAAAAAAAAAAAAAAAAAGTAAACAGGCTGCACATTTAAAAAAAAAAAAAAAAAAAAAATTAAATAAATGAATAAAAAAAAAAAAATTAAAAAAAAAAATTACCAAAAAAATGAACGGAAGTCAAACATTGTATTTACAGCATAATATAGTAGTTATAGTTATTGATAACAATTATGTAATATAAACTGGATGGTATTTATGGTTAGATGTATATAATTAATATTATGTATAGTACCTATTAAGTATTAGTATTAAGTATAGTTATTGGGGTTGAGGGGCCATTTCTTTGGTGCGGCATTTTGGGCGGCGATGAGTTGTATGTGTGTTGAAGGTTGGGAGATTCCTGACTTTTGATGCGTATGTGGGTCGTTGTCGCTTGGGTATCGCTTCGGACTGGTGGCCTCTAAACCCTGAAATTCTGACGGGATTTATTGCAATCGCTGAAAGATGCTCTGGAGTGACGCCACTTGCACGTAGAGTTGCCCAGAAGCAAATAATGTATAATTAAAAAACAAGGGCACGGACGTCATGTCCGTGGTTTAAATGTAAGGTAGGAGTGCGGTTTTAGTCAGTAGGAGTCTGACACTGCCCAGACTGGCTCGTCTGTGAGGCAGCTTGGGCGTCCATGAGGATTTCCCACTCCTACCGAAAAAAAAAAAAAAAAAAAAAAAAAAAAAACATGGAACTATGTCAAGACTATGGCCCCTGCCTAAAAACGTTATTAATATGCATCGAAAAAAGGCAGGGGGTGACTTGCACACTTATTATTATTATTATTATTATCTTGTTAATACAAATCTCATATAGCAGAGATTCAATAGTATAAACAGAACTCTACAATTCGAAAAAATAAATACAGAGCCGATTGCCGCTTTCACGCCTATTTTTTTTTCTGTTGCTAGCCGGCTATTTAGCCCTTATTTTTTATCATTGAAAAAATGATAAATATTTTTACTTTAAACTTTCTATATAAACTGTCGCAATCAGCTGACTACCATGTACAGTACAACTAAAAAAAGTTATGAATTTCTAAAAGGAGGTTTGGCATTTGTTTGACTGTGCGTAACACAAAGGTTATAATTACCATGTTTAGATCAAGTTCATAAATGTTGTCAACATTTATAGTATTCACAGTCATTTCAAAAGTTTCATTATCATCATCATCATCTTCCTGCCCTTGTCCCGTGTTATTTGGGGTCGGCGCAACACGTTTTTTTCTTCCATTCTGCCCTGTCACTCGTCATACTATCACTAACTTCCTTTTCTTTCATATCACTCTTCACACAATCCATCCATCTTTTCTTTGGTCTCCCTCTCCATCCATCCACATGTAAACTCATAACTCTTTTAGTAACATGCGTTTCATCTCTCCTCTTCACATGACCATACCAAGACAAACGATTCCCTTTCAACTTTTCAGTCACTGGCGCCACTTTTAAACTTCCCCTAATATACTCATTTCTCACTTTATCCATTCTCGTCATACCACACATCCATCTTAACATTCTCATCTCCGCTACGTGCAATCTTTTTTCATCCGTCTTTTTCACAGCCCAACAAAAATCAAAATTTTCATTATCATTTTCTAAAAAATAGTAATATTTGTCTCGACCGACCGAACACGGTAAGTTCGGAAAGTTCCTGCACCGGATTCGTGCGGAAGCGACGCCCGGGTGTCGCCACTGTGTGGACCGCCCGGAGGACATGATGGAGCACACGATGGAGGTGTGCCCCGCTTGGGCAGAGCAACCGTGTCCTCGTGGGGGTGATCGGCGGCGGCGATCTCTCGCGCCGGGCCTTGGTACAGGCCATGCTCCGGAGCGAGGAGGAGTGGCAAGCGGTCGCCTCCTTCTGCGAAGCAGTAATGCTAGCAAAGGAGGCGGCCGATCGCGTGAGGCAACGGTCCTCACGCCCCAACCGCCGCCGGGATTCCGATCCCGATTTCCGGCCACCGTAGGCGCGGGCTTGCGGATGGCGAGCAATGGGTGGCTCGCCGGAGCCCAAGTCGTCGACGGCGCATACTGTTCTACGCGCGCCTCAGGGAGATGTTAGCAAATCGTAGAGGTCCAGCAGGGTCGAAGCCTACTGGGGCCAAGGGTAGTGTGAAAGTGAAACCCGGGGCCCTGGGACGAAGGCAAAGAAGGAACAGGAGCGGGTTTTTAGTCAGTAAAAGTCTGACACTATCTCTCGCTCCGCCCAAGTGCGGGATTTGTCATAAGATGATTTTCCCACCCAATAAAAAAAAGCCCCACATGTCGTTTCCTTTTTCTTTTAGTGATGCATTGATAATGATAATTGATAATGCATCTCTTTCTTTCGACCCATTATCTACAAAAAAAATGATTTCGAAAACTAGACCTTGAATTTCGACCTTAAAGTCTTAAATAGGTAATTATAAAAAATATCAACATCCTGTACATAGTGTATAACACTGGATGATAATATAGCTGCCATTAGACATTGTAGATTCCATTAGTGAAATAATTTTTGTATTTGGGTAGTAGTAAAGTAATTCCGCAGATAACCTTTACAAACAAACATACAACCGTTACCTCTAATTAATATTGAAGTCGAAAGAAATTTTAACAATCTTAATAAACAAAAAAAGTACTTAAAATAAACAATAATACTTAATGGATCAAAAAGTGGTAGTCGGCGTGCAATCTTGGGAATATTTTCATGTAATATTCGCGAGCGGCTGCGAAGCAAAGTAAAGCTGGGAGAGCCCGGTCGTTACTGACGCGATCGAGTTTGCGCGGTCGATAATATAGTTCAATTTGCTTGTAATTTACGAAATGAAGATATTGTTTATTTATAAAATAAATTTTAGATTCTATTAAAGGGATTTCTTAAGATTATTGTGCATTTTTTAAATTTTCTTAAAAGTGTTGCTAAGGTATAGAAAAAAATACTTATTTGTCCAGATGTTTTCCAAGAATTGTGTTTTTTCAACATTTTTTTTCTGCTATATTTTCTATTGAAGTCAATAATGTTTTCAACCCATCTGAGAGTAGACCATATAATGATGTTACTGATATTTTTTTAAATGTTATAAATCATTTGTAGTTTGGTGTAAAACGTAGCCAAACATCACTCGCTCGTTACTTTTGCGAGAAAAGGGTTTTGAATATGGGTAATTGCCATTAATACACACATTATTTAAAAAAATTACTCAAGCCAACTGAGAGAATAAGAACTTGACTTTCATAATCTAATAAAAGAAGGTTTAAATTCTTCTTACTTTTCTCACAAACCATGATCAAAAAAGTTCAAAATGAGTTGATTTTGTGCACGGCACGGCACGGCGCCTTAAGTCGCGGGCGGCATGTTGAATTCAGAACGAAACGAAGGTTGCTAATTTTAATCCCGAACGCCAGTGAGGGATTTATATAATTAACTCCCGAGCACTGCGAGGGAGTTAATAAAGAAACCTGAGTGAAGTGAGGAATTCAAGCCGCTCTAGACAAAGACAGCTTTATCCCCGTGTTGGATACTCTACTTTTTACACCATCTGTGAGATAATTAAAAGACAATTTAGTAAAACAAATCATATAATAGAGAAATATAAGTATTATTTACCAGTTAATCTTAACTATCACTCAAAATGTTTTGAAATTTGAAACAAACAAAATTCACTACTCAAAGATTCTATAGTAAATTTTCTATAACGCCCCGCTTGTTCATTACTTTTTTTTGTTTTTTTTTTTGTTAGTGGCCAGTTTGAAATTTGAATAAACTTGTTTGATGCACTACATTTTAATTCACATAATGCTTAGATTTGAATTTGGAACGTGAAAAACCTGACGGTTTTTCACGTTCCACGTTCCAAATTCAAAGCTCATTATTCCCTAGGATCGCCCATACTGCATTATCTCCCTAAGGACATAATGACTTGCTTTAAGTGATGGTTGTATGACGTATTGATGGGCATTATCGAGCAGGTGGTGTAAAAAAATATATAAATGATAGTGACAGCAATTTCGCTGTTTTAATAAAAACAATTTCAGAAAAAGACTATTTTAGTAATGTTTACAAACTAAGATCTTAACTACTAGGTAAGTGCACATTTTACTGCAGAGCGGAAGGGTGAATGTACTTTTGTTGATTGCGTTTGTAATGTTTCTTTCATTGTTGAAAAAATTTTGTAAGTATAGCAATGGTTTTATCAGTGCCACATCGAAAAAAAAAATGCAATAATTTACATTGTGTAAGATATCAACAACCTTTGCATAGAAAATGCCCATATTTGCCTTTAAATATATTGATATTGTCGAATAAAGGCATTGCAGGCCTCAACGAGTCCTTGAATAGTATGTTGAGCACAAACTCCGAATCCATTTGCATGGAACAAATTGATGGCCACCGCTGCTTCGGATTAACGGAAACAACTTACAATCTATCACATATAATCTATGTAGAAATAGACGACTCAACACCTGTTGCGCTCAAAAATATTCCTTTAGTTTTAATCGTTACAAACAGAACGTTCCATTTGCTAGCAGTCGTTGACTTCACCCCAGCCTCCACCTCTGGTGGTATGGGACACTACAGAGCTTTCTGTAAACGACCCTTGAAGTGAAAAGTGACGGTTGCAGAAAGTTCTGTAGTGTCACACCTACTAATTTATACTAGTGGCTGCTAATTTTAACATTAGCACCTATTGAAATAAGTTCACACAATTATCATACAATATCATCGCCAGGCGTAGCGGTAGTTAATAGCAATAAATAACTACTTATTTGCTAAAAACATGATTTTATTTGAACAACTGAGTATGCCACTTTATAGTTTTCGGAAGACGGTATTTTTTTTTTACTATTTTTTTATTTTTATTTTGATATTAAACCAATAACCATTACGTTAAGTTCATCACCATCATTATTCACAGTCTAACTTTCAAATTGCTGGATATAGGCTTCCTTTTAATAGAAACAGAATTTTGTTGACAATTTCAGACCTACTTATAATAAAATAATTTAAAGAAATCTTTATTTATTTGTAATATTTATCTTCAGCTTAGGCGATCATTTTGAAAAAATGTATTTTCGGGTCTCAATGCGGCAACGCAGGGGGGCTGCGCATAACCATAGCAACGATCGCCATTTTAGTTCAATTTACATGCCGCGTATAAAATAAGTAGGTAATATACTAATATATTCTAGATTAAGAAAAATATGTTTGACTTTAATTTTTATTATTGTTGCTAATATTTTACTAACTTAGATATAATCTGTAATTATGTTAATAAAAGGACTTCTTCAAGTTGCTAATCACTTTTAATAAAAACCTTATTTATCATGATCGATGACATACACGCATTCATGCAGAGCCCGAGGCGTTACCATAGACCAACCTTATATTTTCAAACCATAGACATACTACTCTATTAATCTATTACATCTCCCTTTTCTTCAGATGAAAAGTTATTATTATAATTGTTTATAGCAATACAACTCAACTATTTATTACATCACAAGTATAATTAATGTAGATTTAATATTGTTTAACATCTACCAGTAACAATCTCCAGCAATGCAATGAAGTAAACACATAATTCGTTAGAGACAAGTAAACTACAAATAGTCAGACAAATAACTAGGTTTTCTTACATTTCTACCTGATCTAGTTACATAATTATTATCTGTATTTTCAGAATCATTACTGTTATCTATGCTATCATCAATATTACAATCATTATTACTTTCATCTATCTCTACCTCTTTGTTTATAATATATTTATCAGTATTCTTACTCTCTATTAGGTCCCTTCTATTTCTGTCTAACATTTTTCCTTTCTCAGTCAAAACTGTATAAGAATTTGGACGTTCATTTCTATATAAAACTTGAGCATATGTTAATGGTTTTTTGCTTTTTTCATCTGATATAAGAACTTTTTGATCTTTAGCTAAGGGCTTCAACTTTCTTGTGTTTCTTTGATCATAGTATACTTTTTGTTTCAAGGCATTCTTGTACAATTTTGATTGTACATTACAATTTTCATAGTTGTTATTTTCATAATTGTATACAGTAGGCAACAATCCTTGTATTTTTCTTCCCATTAGTAATTCAGACGGACACTTATAATTTAATTCTTTAGAAATAGGTGTATTTCTGTATTCCAGCAATGCTAAATATTTATCTTTTCCTTCATAGTCAGCTTTTTTAAATATATTTTTAACTGTTTGTACAAACCGTTCTGCTAATCCGTTAGATTGGTGATGATAAGGACTACTAGTTTTATGATCAAAATTCCATTCTTTGGCAAACTCTTTAAATTTATAGCTAACATAGTTAGTACCATTATCTGTATATAGTATATCTGGTATGCCAAATCTGCGAAAACTGGTTTTGATAATTTTAATTGTATTCTCTGTTGACAAGTTGGAAAGTTTAATTACCTCAAAATATTTACTAAAATAGTCTACAATTATAATATAAGGATCTCCATTATAATAAAATACATCACTTGCAACTACAGACCATGGTCTGTTGGGCATTTCTCTTATCATCATAGGTTCTTTACTGTTATTCTTTCTAAATCTTTCACATACAAAACATTCCAAAACACATTTTTCAATATCTTTACTCATTTTAGGCCAGTAAATACATTCCCTTGCTCTTGATTTACACTTTTCTATGCCTAGATGGTTGTAATGGATTCTTTGTAACATATCATTTCTCAGAGACATTGGTACCACTAAACAATTATTTTTAAAAATTAAATTGTCATATACAAATAGCTGTTCCTGAAAATTAAAATATGGTTTTAAAGGCTCTGGAATTTTATGTATTCTATTTGGCCACCCATTATATATATATACTATTAATAATTGTAAATCTTTATCTTTTCCAACTTCTTTTCTAAATATATCATATTTATGGTTAGATATGCTTAAATTTGTTTTCACCATACTAACCTGACATTCATAGATATCTTCGATTACAGTATTTTCCTCTGGTATGTTATTCACATCTCTAGACAGCGTATCTGCCAGGAGTAATTCTTTACCTGGCTTATACTTTACAACTAAATCATATTTTTGTAATTGCATTCTCGTCCTTTGTAAACGTAATGGTATTTCACATAGGGGTTTATTAAATATGGACTCTAATGGCCTATGATCAGTTTGTACTTGGACAGTTTTACCATAAATGAATTGATGGAAACGGGTGCAACCAAAGAGCTATATATATAGTATAGAAGAGCCAGCAGTTCCTTTTCGATCTGAGCATAATTCTTTTGAGTATTGGTCATAGCTTTGGAAGCATATGCTACTGGCAAGTTACTTTGTAACAACACTGCTCCTAATGCATCTTTTGAAGCATCCACAGAGACTACACACGATTTATCTGGGTTGTAAAATTGTAACACTGGCTCAGACGTTAATATTTTCTTAAGTTCACAAAATGCCTCATCATGTTCCCTAGTCCAATTAAACTCTGAATCCCTTTTAATTAATTGTCTTAATGGGTTACATACTTGAGACATGGATGGAATAAACTTGGCAATATATGTTATCATCCCTAATATCCTTTGAAGTTCTTTAACATTTTTAGGTTTTTCTAAATTTAATATACTTTCTATTTTCTTTGGGTCCGGTTTTATTCCTTCCTGACTCAATATGTGACCAAGATATGTAATTTCAGACATTCCAAATTAACATTTACTTAAGTTTAGTTGAATACCATTTTCTTTTGCTTTTTCTAGTACTTGTCTAAGTATTCTATCATGAGACTTCTTATTTTCTGCATAGACAACAATATCATCGATAGTAAAACGGGGTGAATAGCAATGATTTTCAACTTTGTCCTAAGAATTTGTTGTCTATTACTTTTTTTTTAACCACAGGTTATTTTAATATCATGTCCGGTACCACAAAGAAACAGCTGAAACAATATTTGTTTAACTATAAGCAAATGTTTTTCAGATTTTTAATAAAATATGTATCATTTGTATTCACCCGACGACTGGGGTCAATAGAAATGCATAAAGGGGTGAATGGAAAAACTGTTAGGGCTGCCAAAAATTACTTAACCAACATGCAAAAATGAAAGGTCGTGTATTTAAAAATTGTTTTGGTGTGTAAATGGTAAATGAAATTCAAAATTTGTGATTTAAACTATTTGTGTGTTTTTGTTAACATAAATAATTAGGTATGTTTGTATTTTAAACGACTTTATTTTTACGGAATGTTATCTCTTTTCAATAAATTAAACAATGTATACTTCTTATTCGTATTTTATTTGAATTAAATAAAATAACAAATTTAAAAACATTTTTCTGGATTAAAAGTCGCTTATACATAAAGTCGCTTATAAATAAACAACTATAAATCTTTTGAACTTAACAAGTATTATATCAAAGGTATTACAAATAATCAACGTTATGACTTTGAAGAATCAGTATTATAACATAAAAGTAATAAACACTCTTTAAAAAAAAAACCAAATTCTAAATCTACTGAACTTAACAATTATCATAAAATATATCACAGGTAATCGATTTCAGCCTTCATTATGGCTTTGTAGAATCAGTACAACTCCGTAAAAATAATCAAAATTCTTTAAAAAATTAAAACTAAATTCTAAATCTTCTGAACTTAACAATAATTATCATAACAAAGTTGTTACAGGTAGATAACTTCAGTCTACGTTGGCTCACTAAATGTAAAAATAATAAAAATTCTAAAAAAACAATAAAATTCTAAATCGTTCCAACTTAACAATTCACAAAGTTTTCACAGGTCATCATCATCCTCTTCTAAAACTTTGAATATTTCGTCACTATCATTATAGTAATTATTTGTGTGTTTTTTCTTTGGCAATTTAATGAGATCTTTTACCGTTAGTACAGTCTTGCTCTTCTTTATAATTGGTAATTTGTATTTTTTGTTGTACTGGCCGTCATTCACTAGTTCATTTGATATTATTTTTACTTTATTCTCCTTAATAGTATTATCATCAGCAGTTGTTCCAGTACTGATTGTAACCTCTTCACATAAGCTGTCAAAAAAGAGAATGGGCAGACTTTTTATGTCCATATCATTAGATATTTTGCACTCTAATCCTAGTAAGTTACTATTGTAGTTTTCCATTTCCGTGATACTGTTGTAATTCTGCTCTCCCATATTATTATCATAATTTTCGTAAACCGTAACGTTAACGTAATCGTAATCTTCCTGTCTTGTATTTCCGCATTTTGATTGTTCTGAGTTGTTATGGTATTCTTCTTTCCATTCTTTATTGTTATCATTATTGCCCTTGTCTTCTGTTTCAGATTTTTTTGTAATATCCTCGATAGCTTTTCCTTTAGTCTCATTGTTTTCTATATTTTTTTTGAAGATTACTTCTCCTTTTGTTTCCAAATAGGATGTTTTCGTTTTTTTTCCAATCCCTTTGCCTTTTCCTTTGTAAGGTTCTATTTTATTAGGGCAATTTTCTTCTTCTTCAATTGGTGATAGTTTCATGTTTGTAATTATAGTTTTTTTAGCTTTTCCTTTATTTTTATTGTTTAAACCTGATGGACCACTGATGCTAGTATCGTATTTTGGTTTTTTAGGATTTGCCATACTGTTATCAACATCAGTTTCTGCATAGTCTTCAATTTCTTCTGGAGTGACACTTTTACCTGGGAGTACATTGAGTTTTCTCTTTCTTTTGGTTCTACAATGTTCATTGAACCATATCTCATTTCTTTGAGGAGTGTTAGAATAGAATCTTCTACAGCACTTTCATGATCTTCACCTAAGTCCTCGCCGGGAAGTCTGGCTAAAATTTCAGTTGCATTTAAAGGGCTAATTCCTGTTTTCTTAAATCCAGCAATGATATTCTTTGAAGCATTTATTTGCAGTTCATCAATTAATAATTTTAATAGTTTTGGAAAGCAACCTTTTGGAATTGTGGGTAATTGTCGACCATCTGTCTTTTTCCATTTTAATAATAATTGCCTCCAGGCTCGCTTCATTGGACGGAAAAATGCCACGTCCAGAGGTTGCGTCAGGTGAGTTGAGTTGGCTGGTAAAAACACAAAATCGATGTTGTGCGCTTTACATGTTTGGATCAAGTCTGCTGATAAATGTGAAGACAAATTGTCTCCAATTAAGCACTTTCTACCTGGTAAATTCTTAAAATAAGGAACCACCATATTTTGCACCCAGTCCTCAAAAGTGGTTCCATCCAACCATCCAGATGTCGACCTATTATATCGAGTACCCTCTGGGCCATGTTGGATCCAAGAATCATATAAATGAGTTGCCTTGTATACCACATATGGTGGTAACATTTTACCATCTGCGGTACCAGCCATCATAATAGACACGGAAGCCTTGGTATGGTTCAGAACTCTTTCAGGGTACTTGCATCCCCGTTTGATTAGTATTTTTTTCCGCCCAGGGTCGTCCGTCAAATTCGTTTCATCGTAATTTAAGATGTTAGAAGCAGGTACACCATTTAAAGACTTCTCAAGTTCTATGAAATATTCTTTAATCGTATCTGGAGATACCTTAGCTCTCACACGCTTGATATTTTCACAAACTCTTTGAGAAATCTCATTTTTGTGTCTTAATAGGAAGCTCTGTACAAAATCTGGTCCTGGAAAATTGTCTTTAAATCTTTTATGAATTATACCTAAATTATCAAAACTTAAAACTTAATTGTAATATTATCTAATTATAAATAAATTTTGCAAGAAAATGTATTATTATAATAATAAAGCTCGTCATTTGCATGCCTCAAGGTATAATATGGTTGGACTGTAATATAATTTCAATAACTTTATGTAATTACCCATATTAGCAAATAAATGATTATGAATTATGAATTATGAATTATGAATCAAGATACATTTTTACTATGTACCTGAGATCCAAAGTATCTAGGGGATAACCCCATTCTGCGCATTTGTTAATGTTATCTATTAAGAACATTTCGGTTTCTTCGGATAAAGCTCTTTGGCCTCCATGTTGCTTCATATCCCGCGTACAATGACGATATAACACCGATTTGTGTATACCATATTTTTTTGCAACTTCTTCTAATTTAACATTTCGGGAAGATGCATACTCTTCCACAGCTTTTTTTATGATCTCCATATTATATTTTTTATACCTTTTTTTTGTAGGATCGGGTTTATATACACGCGGCATGTTGAATACGGCGGTATGTAACTGTAAATGAAAATAATCACGTTAAAAATATTATTTATTTATCAATCACTAAATCTACAGCTCCATACATTATTAGTAGTATTAAGTTCTATTAACAGTTTTTGACAACCCTATTTATTTATCTCTATTGACCCCTCATTAGTTGCTATTCAAACATTAGTCGTTTCTATTATTCCCTAATAGGTTTCCATTAAACCCATACTAGAGTTCTATTCACCCTTCAATAGATTCTATTGACCCCTTTTATACAATAAATTTACATATACTGTGATTTTAACAATTTTTTGAAGTTTAATAACGGATTCTCACTTACCTTCACTGTATTTTTATAATTTAACGTACACCTAATGAGATAAACACATTAAACAGCACAAATCACAACTTTTTCAGACCTAAAATCAAGAGTTTCGGCAGTTGAATAAAACACGTTCACAGATGGTCGACTTTGAATTTAATTTGAAGGATAAATGTCAATTTTGACAATTAAAAATTGTTGCCAACGCAAAGAAAAAATGTTGCTGTATTCAAATTTAAAATTCTACTAAAATTCTTCAACGAAAACTACTGAATATTAACATTAAAAACTTTCCTGATTTTTTTTCTATTCACCCCGCAATTTCTATACACCCCGTTTTACGGTATAAATACCTCACAACCTTCAATTGACTCAAATACTTGGCTATATTGCCTATGAAAAATCTCTGGTGCGGACGACAGACCATAAGGTAGTCTTTTAAAGGAATATCTACCAAAAGGTGTACAGAAAGTACAAAGCCTTGAACTATCTTCATTTAATTTCACATGAAAAAATGCTGTTGAAGCATCTAATTTACTAAATATTGTGGCCCCTGTCATCTTAGCAGACACTTCATCAAAAGTAGGCAATTTAAAGTGTTCACGTTTAATACAATTATTTAAAGTACTAGTGTCCAAACATAGACGGATTTTACCATTGGGCTTTTTGACTATTACAATATTGCTGACAAATTCTGTGGGTTCAGTGACCTTTTCTATGACACCTAACTTTTCTAATTTTAATAGTTCTTTTTTTAGAGGTTTATGTAATGCTATTGGTATACTTCTTGGTGGACAGATTTTTCCTATACTATTTTCTTTTAATTTTATAGAATATTCTACTCCCTTCAAGACACCCATTTTATTATCATCAAATAAATCTTTATACTCATTAATCATCTCACTGTAGTTACTATCAATTTGCTCCTTTTTAATTTTGTTTAAATATTTTCTCTCTATTATACCTAATTTTAGTGATGTACTATGACCTAGCACTGGACAAGATTGTTTATTATTTACTACATAGAACATTAGTGTTACATTCTTATTATTAATTAACTTACATTTCAAGGTAATGGTACCAACACAGTTTATTAAAGAGCCATCATAGTTATACAACTTATTCCAATTGTCTTTAATCATGCCCTTGCATTTCAATTTTTCTACATAACTCAATGGTAGCACATCGCAGTCACTTCCTGTATCTATTTTAAAGTCTATAATTTTGTTATTAATCTGAAGAGCTTCTGTTAAACATTTGGTTACACTACCTACCATGATAGTACCTAAGACATGATCATCATCAGACTCACTTTCACTATTTTTATTAATGGTTTTTACTTTTTTATTTTTACACATTTTTGCATAATGCCCATATCGATTGCAGAATTTGCACTGAGCTTTGTAGGCTGGACACCTAAAATCATGTTTGTAGCCACACTTGAAGCAGGATTTTTCTTCTCTGGAAGTTGACGGCTGCTGCCTGTCATCTAATTTTGTGCCCTGCTGTATCCCTTCAGTATTCTTCTTTGCTTTTCTATTATATGTCACTGTTCCTACTGTATTTTCTTCCTCTTGTAGCTGTTTCACTTGCATGTTAGCCATTTCTGAGGATTTGCATATTTATACATTTCTTTAAGTCCAGATTCTGTTCTTTGAGTAATCTCTCTGCGATTTTGGCGTTTCTAATGCCTCGAACTATTTGGTCTCTTATGAGACTTTCTTTTAGTTCCCCAAAGCAGCAATCCATTGATAGCGACTTCAGCGATGTCACAAACTCATCAAACGTTTCATTATCTTTCTTTTCTCTTTTGAAGAATGTATGTCTTACCATCGTTTCATTTTGAAATGGTGTACAGTAGGACTCAAACTTTTCCAGTACCCATTCAAGCGTCTCCTCTTTTCCCTGCTCCTTTTCAAACGTGTTATATACCTCTAATCCTTCATCACCTATTGTGTGCAATAGAAGTACTATTCGTTCATCTGCTACTTTTTGGTCGTTGGTAGTGTCTTTTTTGTTGTCATATCCACTAGCTTTAAAGTAAAGCATAAATTTTTGCTTGAATCTTTTCCAATTTTCCTTTAGTTCGCCATGAAATTGCAATTGCGGAGGTTGTTTAAGGTTTTCCATTTTTACGATGACGGTAATATTTTACTGTAGGTTACTTTACCTAATTTGTCACTTACCGGCTGCGCCATGTAATTATGTTAATAAAAGGACTTCTTCAAGTTGCTAATCACTTTTAATAAAAACCTTATTTATCATGATCGATGACATACACGCATTCATGCAGAGCCCGAGGCGTTACCATAGACCAACCTTATATTTTCAAACCATAGACATACCACTCTATTAATCTATTACATAATCTAAAAACTTATCTGTTTAAAAATTCAATGTTACTGAAATAATTGTTGTGTCATGTTATCAGATAATGTAGGAATACCTTACTTTTGTATGTCTTTTGTTTTTAAATTACTTCAAAAAAAGAATGGCTTTTATTTTGTTATGTTTATTACCTCAGAGCTCAATCATTTGCAAAATGATTAGGGAAAATGTTTTTTTAATTGAAAGGTTATAGGTGCTTTAAAATTGGTCCCATTGATATAAAAATCCAACTCTGATAATGGGTAAAATAATGGGGATAATCTAAAATACCCTCATAAAATTTATCAAGAAATATATAGCATTTGCATTCAGAAAGTATCATTTGATGAAGTTAAACTGATGAAAAAGACCACTGCAGGTGAATCATCCACCATCGATCTGATCTGAAACATAAACCGGAAGGTATGCATCGAAACTTAGCATGCTTAAAACAATGCATCTTAGCTATGTTTCGGGTTATTGGAATTGATATGAGATCACTCTGGCTATCCCTAAATCGAATTCCCTATATAGAATTTGTACAATATTTAGGTTTAGCTGGCCACAACTATAAAGTGTTAACACATGTAAGTATGTATTAAAACAAATGTGATTTATGAATAAGACAAAGAGCGTACCTTTATCCATCCATGCTTATGCTTTGATGTTTTGTAGAAGTTTTAGGTTTTTATTGTAAATTTCATAGATAAACGCATTACTTATGTTACTAGAAATAGCTATCAAATCTTATTTATTTATACTAACAGTTGAACCATTAGGTCCGAAAATAAAAATTTGACTTTAATTCATTAACACCAAATAAAAATTTGACTTTAAATTAGGCTAACCGCAGTAGAGCAACGACAAAAAATATACCCACCACAAAAGATAGTTCAGTACCTACTTAAAATTTGACGGCCACATCTAGGCATACCAAAGGTCTTTAGATCTGTGTTGATGATGTTGAGTATGATTTTGATTTGATGTTTTCTCCAAAAGTTGATACGATATAATTACGTTTTCATGGATCGCTTAATGGGGACAATAATTTGAGTACAAAATCTCATCAAAATACCGTTTTTTTGGGTGCTACATTTTTAGGTTAGAATTTTAATTTCAATATTGTGGCCGATTGGTGCGCGCTATCGAGTCAATATTACGTATTCATAGGTTTATGTGTGGGAACAATTATTTGGTCTGTATTGCCACAGTATTGCACAACTGCAAACCTTCTAAAAAAAAGGGTACGCTGGAGGCCTATACGCTCCAGATTTGCTAATCAATTTTTAGCAAAACCCAAGAGGTACATTTTTTTTTATTGGAGGTACTAAATAGAACTATTTCAGGGCTACATCCCCACGAAATTTCAACAAAATCGGTGACTAGGGTACGCTGTACCGTGTGACGCAAACTCTAGAGTTGGTTTTTGCAATACGGGTAAGTAATTAACTATTCATACGAAGACATGGCTTAAAATACTTAGTATCCAAGTCAAAAATATAAACAAAATAAAAGCGTTTGGTATAATCGCTATACATATTTACAATTTTTTACTATACAATAATACAATACGTCTTAGGCCTCGTTTACATGTGGGCCCAGCCTCGGCATGGACAGGCAAGCGCGGCAGACAGAGTTTTTTTAAAAGGAGGTTATAAGTTATAATATATTCGACTGTATGTTTTTTATGTATGTTCTCCAATATCTCGGTCAATTGTGAACCGGTTTTGTTTTATTTAAAGAACGTGTATAGGTATATAGGTCGTATAGGGTGTATAGGTGTCCTCTGCGACAGTAGTTTTTTTTTTAGGTGGGCATATCATCTAATGACAAATCTTGGGCGGAGCGGGAGATGGTGTCAGACTTTTACTGGCTAAAAACCTACTCCTGTTCCTTTCGTGTCCTTCGTCCCAGGGCCCGGGCTTCGTTTTCACATTACCCATGGCCCCAGTAGGCTTCTACCCTACTGGGCCCTTACGATTGGCTGACATCTCCCTGAGGCGCGCGTGGAACTATACCTGCTGTGCCATGGGCGGGGGAGAGTGTTCCCCTCGCGCAGGGAACAGAGTGCTCACCACACCCTCGACAAGCTGGGGCCGGAGACTCTGCGTCAGCGGGGCAGCCCAGGGGCGGAGTTTGTCCCGTACCACCTTGTAGGGGCATCCCCATGGGTTCCCATTCAGTCCCCAGCCACACGTTGCGGGCCTCGAGTTTGGCCCGCCTTATTTCCGCTCGGAGGGTGTGCTTTGCCGCTCTGTATCGTTCGTACAGCTCTGCCTCTCTAGCCTCTGCATCCGGTGGACGGATGCGGCGCCTGCGGTATCCGTCATACCGGCGTCGCGTGGCATTGCACTCGTTGCGCAGTGCCGCAATCTCCGGCGACCACCAGTATACCTGGCGCTGAGCACGTCCTGGATAGACTCGGGGCATCGCAGATTTGCTACATGACCTCCCGGAACCACTCTGCCTCAACGTCGATGTCGACAGGCCTGTCCGGTGCTTGCACCCAGGCCTGTACCGTCGCGGCTTCCAGGAGGAGCTCCCGGTTCATCTGCCCCAGCGCCCACCGTGGACCTCAAGGGTTCTGTCGGACCGGTGCGGTCGAGGTTAGGGCGGAGACGTCAAACCGGATGTACCGGTGGTCTGAGTACGTCTCCACCCCCTCCATGACGCGCCAATTGACGACACGCGGCGACAGAGCGGGGCTGGTGAACGAGATGTCCACCCCGCATCCGCACACACGTGGGGACAGAACCCCGGTTTAGGACGACCAGGCCTGTCTCCAGAGCCCAGTCCTCCACCATCCGACTCCGCTGGACGGTAGATTTGAGGTTCGGGAATTTTCTTCATTTAAATACTTGATATGATATAAAAATCCTTATACTTTTCTTCAAGATTCAATATTAGCACATCGCGCTACAATGGTTATGTCCGATCTGCAAAAACTAGACATTTATTTGTTCTACTCAATTTTCAAACCTATTCTAGAACAACAAGATCCTTAAAAGTATATTTTACATGCCAGTTTGTTAACCTAACTCATGCAATCTCCTTTCGATATTACAGTACCTACTTCCAAATTGGTTTCATAGAAATATTATCATGATCTCATAATGAACATCGAAGATATAGAACGAAATTCTTCATAGGATCATAGCAGCTCCTTAATAAAATAATGTACCTACCTATAAACTCTAAATCATACTCTGGCCTCCTGTAATTGAGGAAGTGCGCTAATTTAAAACTTAAATGCACTTATATTTGTATATAATATGTACATCCTTTGTTGGAGGCTCTAAATAATTAAAATATAAAAAAGAATGTCGCCTCTTTACAAGTACAACGTGATATTTTTTAAACCACAATTTTACAAGAGAGCAATTTTAAACATTTAAGCGTTGATAAATTCTATATTAGCGTTGATAAGCCCCGATAAATGCGTCAGGTGTATACATTGATCCTGATCTCAGTTGCCTTTTAACTTCTGTCTCTATTTGAGAGAGCTGAATCCCTCGTTCAGCGTATGTCCTTTAACGAGGTATTTGTGTGTAATTGATCTGAGATTTGGCAGAGAGAAGAATACTCAGCACGTTTTGTTGGTTGGGCTTCATAATTAGGATCCTTTACTGAGTCGTCGCTGTCTGAAACGTTATAAATGCAATCCTAACATCCTAGATCGTGATGCCATCTGAAAAACAAATTCGTAAAAGTTACTTTACTTTAGCATGTATAATGTAACATTTTAGAATAATACTAGCTTGTGCCCGCGACTTCGTACGCGGATCCTGTTGCTTATGCCAGCGACAACGGGGTTGTCAAAATCGAAGATCTGAAACGTCTGATTTCGAATTCTAAGAGCCCGGGGACGGGAAAACAACGTGATGCGCGAGACGATTCGAGACGTTCCAGATCTTTCATTATTGTAAGTCAACAGGAAATGCCCATCAGACTAAACAACTTTTGCTAAGACGTCATTCCTATATATATGTTATAGTGTTGCTGGGCTTTGGAGTTCCAAAACAGGTGTTCCAGATCTTATTTATTCTCTTAGCAGAAAATGCTCTTCACGTGGAATATTTTTTGCTATGGCACCATTTTTATATTTCTTATACTTTAGCTGGTCTGTTGCGGTCAGTACTCTGTAAAGCGAACGTTGCCTGGTCACTACCTTTGTTGACGTATTTACAGATATATTTATTTAATCGACTGTACGCTTGTGCACGACTCGACGTTAATGTGGGTACTGAACGTCCTGGAAAGTACAGGTGAGTATGGAACTATCCACTTGTTGTCAATCTCGACTGCCTGGCCACGCATAGTTAATTCGGCACGACTGACAACCTCAGCAGGAGATCGACGCCGGTATGAAGGGTATCTATCCTCACCTGTAAGAGTTTCGCTGCTAAGTCCCTTCGGGAACCTTTTTTGAGCACGTTCCGTCCTTCATGCAAGGAGAATCGCGTTTTAGGGCGCCGCAAGGACCATGCACCTTTACAATTTGATACAGAACGGGATCAACGTTGGAATCTGGCATCTCAGCACATGATGACATCATCGATCTCGTTGGGCCTGATTTTATCTTTCAACCACAAAAGCAAATGCGCGTGGGGCAAACCGCGTTTTTGCCACTCTACCGAATACATCTGGCATCTGGTAGTACCAAATAGTTTTTCTTTTGTGAGAAGATCCATCAGGCACATTAATTTTAAATGCAACCCGAGAAATCAAGTCGTGCCTGTCATGTGGCACCTGCCTTGCTAAGAGCTCGCGGGTTATTTCGGGCCACTTAGAGTTGGTAGTGATGGTGATGAAGAGGTCCGGTCGACCGTACTTCCGCACGTAACAGAATGCGTTCTGTGTCCGCTCGTGCATGTAATGCGGAACTCCCGTAAAGGTGGAAGAGAGTATCACCATCCGTTCAACATTTTCGTCCCTTAGGTGCACGTAGTTTTCTACCGTCAGTTTCCGTTGATTCGTTCTAATGAACACCAACCGCTCCGATTCAATTTTAGCATACTCATCTACCAGAAATTGACTAAAGAGTGCACGGTAATAATGGAGATGAGAGTTGCCGTTGAAACGGAGCTAAATCATGTAACTGTAAAACTGGAGAGCGGAAGTCTTTTTGTTATAATTTGGGGCGTAAAACAATGTCCCTTTTGTCGCATTTCTGGTCAACCAAGAGGACGGCTACTTCGTTCGACGTTGGTGCGTTATATCGTCCTGGATGGGCTGCGGTCGTAATGAATTTAAAATTATCGCGCTCGTGTTCAGGCACCGATTCCAGAGCGGTTTTGAAATCGGTAACGTATGGGTTGAAACAGTGCAGAGTGTTTTGTCATCCCCTTATAAGGCTCAAGTCTAAATTAGGAAGGTGTCGGCATCGGACATTAGCCTGTTCAGCAAAATCTGCAATGAAATATATTTGCAAAAGTTTCGGCATTTCGGTGGGAAGCAGGGAACCTATCCGATGGTAGACTTGCCCCTGAATTTTAAAAGTCGGTTCGAATCCAGATTCAGTGACTTGATGAGCTCCAAATGAAGTCATCTGGAAAGCACTGTTGTAGGCTCGAATATTGCTTAAGAAATGGCTGGACTTGGGATGCTCGCCATTCAAAAGAACTCGTAAGATCTCCGGTGGCTCTTGCATAGAGTTTAGTCGTACCTTTCCATACGCACAACACATTCCCTTGGTCTCTCCCTTCCACTTACGCACATGAGTGTGCACACATCTCAGACATGGTGCCAATGTTTCCGTGTTCGATGTAATTAATAAATGGGTTATAGGAAAACGCTCTCCTTTCTTTATTGAACCACGGTTGCTCTTCAGGATCATAAACCATAGACTCAGTATCCGATGAGGATGAATTGCGAAGATTGCGAAGATTGCGACGTATACGGTCTAGATCAATTTGGGCCACAAGCTGTTCGACCGAATTTCCTGAATCCGCTCACGTTCTTGCGTGGAATTAATAGACACCTCAACACGCATGTCGTGATATCTTTGCCGAGCAAGTGCGTTGCGTTGCTCGTCTGTCTCCAAAGACCGAGCTAGAGCATGCTGTGAGCGGTCTGCACTAAGGCGCGTCTCATGCTCCTTTGGCTTCTCAAGTGATCGAGATGTGGCAGTGCGAATACACTGGGAGCTTAAACGCGAGTCTCTCTGCGTATAAGTCTCCGAAGCGCGACATACTGCGTGGCGCTCGCGATCGCTTACTTTGGCGTGTATCGCGCTCCTGACTGTTCTCGAGCGACCGAGCAGTCTCAGTGAGGAAAAGCTGAAGACTTAATCTCTGCTCTCTCTCTTTCTGTATCCGTTTCGGAAGCGCGAGATAAAGAATGACGCTCTCGGTCACGCGCAAGTCGTATCTCACACTCCTGACTGCTCTCAAGTGATCGAGCAGTCTCAGAGCGGATATTCTAAAGACTCAACCTCTGATCCCTCTGTGTAACCATTTCGGATGCGCGAGACAAAGAATGACGATCCCGGTCGATAGCTAAACGCATTTCTCGTTGTTCCACACTTTCCTGAGATCGAGAAGCAGTAGTGCGGACTCGTTTAAATTCTAGTCGTAATTGGCGCTGCGTGCTAGTTTCTGCGGAAACAAACTTAGTGCATTATGCTCACGGTTAGCACCTAGCCGTTGTTCACGCTCTGCGTCGGTTTCGAGAGATCTAACTAACCTGCGCATCGTAGAAACCCTAGAAGTTTCGAGACAGATTTGATCTTTTTCTAAAAGGCATAGCTATAATTCCTTCTTAATCCGATACTAACGATATTCAAATCAGTGAAAAGTAATCGAATAAGTATATGACAATTGCTAGCTAATTATTCGCAGGAAAATTAAACACATCAACCAACACAGAAAACAAAGGTAACCCCCGTTGCTATAGAATGAGAGCGGCACATCAGGACCTATAACATCACCTTTTGGGAACGAAACCATAGCGCGATCTAACTCGACGCCAACGCCATCTAGTTAGAAAACGGAAACTACATATTATTTACCCAAATTAAATTATGAATAAAACTAAATTGTCGTTAATTTAACAGACAACTACATTATTTTTGCATAAAAATAATGGTAACAGCAGCAAGGAACAACTCTAAGAATTACATACTTAATAAATTTAAATTCCCCGCTAAATTCCCCGTTGTAACTTGCAATTTATAATATTACTGCCCAGCTCCTTTATAAAAATAGCGTGATTATTATGTTCCCAAAGTTAATTTTTTATTAACTAAATAACATGCCATTTTGTGCATTCAATTACGAACAAAAACCTTTTATAATCAATATTGCTTACCTCCCATAACATACGGCGTGATAATATGTAGCCTAAAGCCTTCCTTGGCTTACAAAGAACATTTTTGCTGAATTTCAATTCAATCTATCCAGTAGTTTTGGCGTGAAGCCGTACCATACACACAGACAAAAAGACAAACAGACAAAAATTCTAAAAAGTCACTTTTTGTCATCAGTTACGTTTTTCTAATAAAAGCCACCTATTTTTTCTCGAAAATTCTCAATGTACAGTTTTTCTTTCGTTACTGTTTTATTATATGTATAGATAAACGCAAGCTTAAAGGTTTTCTAAAATAATGATGTAAAATAAAATAACCCATAGTATTTGGAAACGATTAATCAACAACATGGTTACATTCAAAGATATCACAAAGAAAACTTGTAACTTTTTCATCAATAATGTGACAATATTCATTATGTCATTCTCAATACTCACGAGTTTTACAACAAAAACGAGTTAAATAATTAATATCACATTATTCAAGTTAAAGTGAATAACAACAAGAAACATACCTTTGCACTAAAAACGTGGTATACTCGTGATGCCACGTTTTTTGTGAAAAGCAGGAGCACTTCACACGTTGCGCGTGCGAGGCAAACTAAAGCGTCGCGTGGTCGAAGTCTTGCGCGTTGCGCCACACCGAAAGAAACAACGTGATAAAGCCATTTGCCACGGTGGTGTCGTCTCTTTCACTCATAGCTCCTCGAACATTCACTTTTAAAATCCCGCGTTTTTGTAGAAAATAAAATTCGACATCGCGGTTTAGAATATCCAATAATAAAAAAAAAACGTTTTTATGAGATGTCACGTTGCTCTTGTAAAGAGGCGATGTATCTCAACCATGTCAAAAAACCACAGTGCAAAATAACTTAATTAAATATCGAAGAGACAAAACAAAACTGATATAAAAATACCGACTTCCGACGTTGATTAAAGTTATTTTACACTTTGATTTTGTTTTGTAATAAATTTTTCATCCATTATTTCACTAAACTGAATGCGGGCCAACATGTAAACACGTCGCAAACCCCGTTTACATGTTGGCTAGGGGTGGCGATTGGCCGAGGCTGAGCCCACATGTAAACGCGGCATAATCTCTCTCTGTAAAATAGTTTGTGCATACTGTGCTTTACATAATGTTTGCCACCTGTAAAATTAATGTTGTACCTACTGCTGGCTGTGAAGCTTCAAACAAAACAGATACAAAATAGTAAAATATTATTGATTTTATAGGTCGCTAACAGCACAGACAGAGTACATTTTCATATAGGTCACGTCACAGAGTACCTTTTTTTTTGGTTAACATGGCCGCTACGATTGGCTAGGATGATTGTGTTCTGTGGTGTTCTATGTGTGCTGGCTAGAAGTAGTACTGTGTAAAAAGCGTTATGCCTCGTTTACATGTGGGCCCAGCCTCGGCCAGCGTCCAAAGTACCTATTCTCCACCAACGCTTGGTTGCCATTTACATGCTGGCGAGGGCGTCAGTCTGTTATGGACAGGCAAGCGCGGCAGACGATGACAACGTCTACCATGCTGTGCCTCTGTGATGCTGTGTCGGTTTTTACTTTTCGCTTGACATATTTTTTACCAACTTCAAAAAGGAGGTTTTAGTATTTTATTTTATTATTTTCGGAAAACTTACAGCTAGGATACAGATAGTTGAAAAATTGAAAGAAGGCCAATTACAAGTTTTCACAAATACTATGATGAAATAAATGCATAATATAAAATACATTGGAGAGTAAAAAGGAAATATCATAAACTAATATAAAAGGAATATAAAAAAAGATATGGAAAGATAGAAATCGATAGAGAATTATTCGTAATCGATAGTATTATCGCTATCGTCATCGTCCCCAGATGAATCGTCATCAGAACTTTCGTCTGTCAAGTTCTTCTCTTCATCTTCTTCGGGTTCCTGAAGATCTCGATAATCTTCATCATCTGTAAGTGAACATGAGTATATTAGAGGAAGTTTGAAAGTGGCGCCAGTGACTGAAAAGTTGAAAGGGAATCGTTTGTCCTGGTATGGTCATGTAAAGAGGAGAGATGAAACGCATGTTACTAAAAGAGTTATGAGTATACATATCCACATGTATACTCATAACTCTTTTAGATAGTTTTAGGGTGGAGAGGGAGAGGGAGGCCAAAGAAAAGATGGATGGATTGTGTGAACAGCGATATGAAAGAAAAGGAAGTTAGTGATAGCATGACCGTTGACAGGATAGAATGGAAGAAAAAAACATGTTGTGCCGACCCCAAATAAGATGGGACAAGGGCAGGAAGATGATGATGATCTGTAAGTGAACATGTTAATCATTAAAATTCGGATACCAGAATATAGACGCTCAAAGAAAGTGTCACCAACAAAAATTCCATACCAGCAATATTTTCGCTGCTATCCGTTATACTGCCGACTGATGGGGGTACTTGATCTCCCTCGAACCATTTGAAGATATATTTTTCTTCTCTTTCTTCCCATCCCCAGTCAATGGGAGATAATTGAGAAGGCTCTTTCAGGTGAGCATGGCTCCAAAGGTGCGCGATGTACGACGTTCGCAGTAAATGCTGGCGTAGCTCCGATTTGCATGGTGGGAAGATAGCTCCATCGATACGGTTTTTCCACTTCAGTATATCGTTCTTATCATTGGTTTCATAGTTTTTAATAAATGTGGCAACTCGTGTAGCGTTGACGTCGTTTATCCCTTTGAATCCGTACAGACGACAAACAAATTCTTCAATCGTTGCGAAGACGTCGTCTATTGTACAATTCGGGATATTTGTAATATTCACCAATGCTTGCATATATGCATGAGATTTTCGCAACAATTTTAAGGGCTTATTTTTCCCTTTCCTGTAAAATGCAGGATTGAAATCGCAGCCTGTGAGAGCGTGAAACCCTGGCAATGCAGAGCACAAATTGGTTCCCAATTTTTCGTATAATTTCGTAATATTTACGAATCTTTGGGAATTTCCGAAACCAATGTGCATAGTAATTTTCAGATCGTTTTGAATTGCATTCATATTGCCTAGCATTATGATAAAAATGTCCGTATCTGAGCATCTTATGGTAACGTGAGCATCGAAATCTACCTTACAAGCGTGGAATACAATTTTTGTATCAGCTTTTTCGTGAGCTGGACAAGATAAATCATGATCAACGGTTCTTAAAACTTCATTACTTTGTGATTCATATTTATAACAAGACTCGTAGTTAATATAGATCGTTTTTTCGCCTAAATAGCTAGCCATCATAGCTAGCTCCAAAATCTATCTCGAAATATGTGTTTAGAAGGAGACAGCGTTGTAGCAATGCTCCAATATTTTTTACTTTTGCTGCGTCAGCTGACGGTCTTTCCATCGCTACCCACGCAGCTGATTGTTGTTTTCGTACTTTTTTTGATAATTTAAACAATCACGTACCGTAAAATCATACAATTATGGTCCAAATTTCGCAATAGTCAAACATATTGTTGGTTTTACTCTAAACTATTATTATTTCAAATAATCTTTGTGGTTTTATTATTTGTAAGTATAGCGACGATTAACATGCGCCCAGCATCAAACAAGTATTATCATTTAATTTTTTTTTTTTACTTTTTTTTGGACCATTGTTGTCTGCGGTGTTTTCAACTATAGTCCTACCGTAAAATGGCACTGAAAACGCTTTTATATTAAATTTGGACTATACTTGAAAGTAACTCTGATAATAATAGGCCATGTAAATACAAATAAAATAAAAATAAAACATTATATTAGTCAAATTTTTTTAATTTTCCAAATATTGTTACAAAAATTCACTCATTGAACTATTAATGAAAGAAATTAATAATCAGACCAAATATTTAGTTAGGTTTATGAAAAAACAGTTGTATTTTAAATAAAAAAACAAAAGAAGTTATTTTTTAGGCTTTCCCCACTTGTCTTCTAGTTCAGGAACCCTGAATAAAGCTCTCTTTGTGCTCATTTTCTTTGGCGTTTCAATTTTAAATTTAATTTTATTGGTTGGGTAAAAAATCACGTCATCCTTTTCAGGCCACTTCCAAGAAAGCCCGCAGCGTGTCAAGCACTTTACATACGCCCCATTAGCTTCTTTGGTTTGTATTTGGCCAGGCCATAACTCGCCTTCATATTCGACAACGACGAAATCATTTTCCTCTGGGATTAATTCGCAATTCGACGAGGTGGCGACGCAATTTGGAGACTCGTTTTCTTTGTCTTTAAATTCTACTAGATCTTCATCTTCAAGTCCTTCAACGAAAGTTCGATCGGAATCAGAATCGTTTGCAAATTCTATGACATTTTCATTTATGGAATCATCGGTATCGCTATCTACAGACATTACTCGACGTTTCTTTTTAGATGGCTTCATTTGAGATGTCGTAGGTGTGGTTGATATAGCTTTCAATTCTTCAGCAGTGATACTTTTTCCAGCGGGTACATTTAACTTCTTTTTTCGTCCAGTTCCCGCACGACCGACTATTTTATATATTTCTTTTATTTTCAAGAAACTCTACAAATGACTCTGATACCAGGCTTGGATCAACATTTTCTGTTTCTATTTCTCTGTAAGTTGACAAGCGTTGTAATACCGGGGTCTCGTTTGTTGGATAAATGCCAGTCTTTAAAAATCCAGCTTTCAGATTGGCTTCAGTTCTCGGCATCACACTCTCCCACAAACGCTTCAGCAAAGAAGGAAACGTATTTTTCGGAATAGTGGGCAAAACTTGACCATCCCTCGTGCTCTTCCACTCGTCTAAAACTCTTCTCCAATGTAATTTTAGTGGTCTAAAATACGCAACGTCGAGGGGTTGAGTCAGGTGCGTGCTGTTTGGTGGCAAAGCAACAAATGCAATGTTATATATTTCACACGCCTCTAAGACCTTTTGACTAATGTGGGAACTTAAATTGTCGCCAATTACCACTTTTCTTCCCTCTTCTCGTCGAAGTACAGGTAAAAGTGTGGTAAAAAACCAATCTTCAAAACTGTGCGTGTCAAACCATCCTGAACTGGATCTGTTGTAGTGAGTATTAGGTGGCCCACCCTCTGTCCAAGTATCCCACATATTATCGGCCTTGTAGTTGACGTAAGGTGCAAGAATCTGTCCAGCCGCATTACCACATACCATCAAACTAAATGCAGCTTTCGTGGAATTTTTGATTGCCTCCGGATACTTAGTTCCTCGTTTTGTGAGCACTTTCTTTTTCCCGGGATCGTCCACTAGGTTTGTTTCATCGTAATTATATATCAAATGTGGTGGAACTCCCTCTATTTCTACTTTAAGATGGTTGAAATAATCTTTAATCGTCTCCTCATTGACCGCAGCACGAACTCGTTTAATGTTGCTGCACAACCTCTGTGATAGTTCTTTTTTGTGCCTCTTAAGGAAACATTGTACCCATGTTCGACCTGGTAAATTATTGGTGAATTGGGGCACTATTCGACCTTTTTTATCCAAGTACAATTTTACTATGCAACGCAAATCGAACACCGTAATGGGAAATCCGAATTTGCACATTTCTATTGCATGATCCACAAATGATATTTCTTCATCTTCAGCAAAAACGCATTGCCGTCCAGGGTTTCTGACCTTGTTCAGTTTGATTGCTTTAAGTTTTAAAATAATCGAACTTCTCGGTATTTTGTATTTTGCAGAAGCTTCTCTTTGAGTGAGTACTTTATTTTCTATATCAGAAATACAAAGTTGCAACTGCCGTTCACTATAAAATTTATAAGACCGGGCCCCTGGCTTTCTTCTAGACATCGCAACTCGTTCTGCAAAGAACCATAGGGTAGTTTATAAATATGGTCCAAAAAAAAACCTGGACTAAAGTTGAAAACATAGTACGAAATTTAAAAAAAAAATCACTAAATTTGAACTAAGTAACTGTTTGAGAAATAACAACATTTAATTTAGTGTATGAATAACTTACCGATCAACCATAAAAATCAGGAACAAAACAATACACAAAAACTATTTTTTTCAAATTAAAGTTCGCAGTGAACAAAAACGTGCACAAACTCGTTTACATCGGTTGAGCTCACTGATCGGATGCAAGTAGTGCCATCTATGCAAAATCGATCAAAACACGTTACGTATGACATTAACAACTAAAAACTTCCATAACTTCACGCTAGATGTCGGTGCGCGTAGTTTTAAATGTGATTATGTGACTGAGTGAATTTGGACCATAGTTGTCCCCTAGGACTATAGTTGTATGATTTTACGGTAGTTAAATTTCATCCGGCGTACTATAACTTAACACGTTCAACGCGGAACGAGACCTTTTAGTTCTCGTTTGTGACGTTTTAGTATCGCGCAAGTGAAATCCTATGTCCATCTCGTTTCGGCAAATGATATTTCTGTATGTTTCTTTACTGATAGAGTGAGATAAATATTTTTTTCCACATTAGGTACATCGGATGTAGAATTTTTATGAATGAAAACGAACGAGATCTGATAGGTCTCGTTGCGACCAAATAGTAAAATTTTGCATCTAGTGCGGAACGAGAACTAAAGGATCTCGTAGCGATAATTAGTGCCGTGTCAACTTTCGATGCGTGCATATCAATAAAAAAAAAAAAATAATAATAAAATTGTTTATTTATCCAAGCAATACACACAGACACAATTCAAAACAAGGTAGCAGAAATAGAAGAAGTTTAGTTTTGTGAACAGATAATTTTCGTCTACTAGATAAGTCTATGCATACAAAAAAATTATGAACCCTGTCTCTTAAACTAGGAGACCTGTATCTTAAGAGACAGTGAATCGGCCAAACTGAAATTAAATAAAACTAGGGTTTACAAGGTAAAGTGAAAGTGAAAGTGTGTCGATATAACATTTTAGAAGCGTTTACAATTACTATACTTATCAATGCAAAAGTGTTAAGGTGTGTGTGTGTGTGTGTGTGTATGTGTATGTGGTGTTTGTAGTAATCTTGAAATGAAAATATGTTAAGCGAAAATATGTTAAGCGATGTTAGATACTAAAGACTCTGTTTTATTATAGTCCTGCTCTAAAAGCCAGGCAGAAAGTTTAGATTTGACTTTAAACTTATTTAAATTTACAATGTTTACAATTACGCTATAATCAGGATGTCGAATCGCAAACGCTGTCGAAAAATTTTAGAACTTTCTTTTAGTTCTTCTGAAGAACCTAACGTAAAAAATGAAAATAATCAATCTCCAAAATCTTCAACTCTGTTACGGAAAGTGTTCAAACGTGTTCCTGGAGTGCGCAGAGAAAATATTTGTGTTAGCCCAAGTACTGGACATTCTTACCAAGAGCTCACTAATGTGTTAACATCACCACGCGTCCAACATTGTACATCGTGCAGCACGGATCAAAATGTGGGTAATTCTAACTTACATACATCTAATTCGCCAAGTATCAGCAAACAAGAGACTTCGCAGTTTGTATCACCTTGCACACCAAATACGGACTATGATGGCATGGATTTACGAACTAAAAAGATAAAAATATTAGAGGAGATAATAATTCCAGCACCAAAAAACGAGACTATTTCTATAGATACTTCAATGGGCAATAATGATACTTTGCCATTAATGCCATTGACTAGGGGTAACTCTACTTATGGTTCCCTCAGCAATATTTCGGTATCAAATATGCTTACCCTTGATGAGTCTTTTGATGAGCAAAAGATATCTGATCTACTTAAAACACCAAAAAGCAATAATCGTACTAATAAAGAAAAACTAAGTTCACATTTGAATTTTGATGAGACACCAGAAAAACTACTTACAATCAGTTTTGTCTGCGCCAGGTCCCAGTCGATTACCTCTTGACATGGATAAAGCAATAAAAGCACACTGTACATCTACTTCTAACGTTGTTGTTGAAGATAACGAGACAATTACTAGTACGAGTCTTAATAACACCCACGAAAATGATCCAGTCATTGATTCAGATGATGACAGCAGTTATGCTCCTAGCGCTTCTTCGGAAAGTGAATCTGATATTACTATTGTAACAACCGAAGATGAGTGTGATGGAGATAGTAACAATCAGTTGGACAACGGGACACCGCCAAACATTATAATACAGCAAGAAAATGTTGCAGAAGACTCTAATGGAGATGAATGGGTTGACATAGAGGATACGACTCCGGAATTCGAAGAATACCCGCACGAATGTCAATACAATGTACCTGAAAATGTTAAGACACCAGATGAGATTTTTAGACTGTTTTTAACAGATGAGATAGTTGACAAGATGGTCCTTGAGACTAATTTGTACGCGGAAAAATTTCTTACTAATCCAGGCTTAAAGAAAAAATCTCGTTTCCGTTATTGGAAGCCAATTAACCGAGAAGAGTTGCTGAAGTTTCTAGGTGTTGCCTTAGTTATGGGTTTGAATAAAGTTCCACACATCAATGATTACTGGTCCCAAAATATTATGTATCGAAACGAATATATCATAAAAGTTATGAGTAGAGATCGATTCACTGCAATTTTAAAATTTTGGCATTTTAGTGATGACACTATTGACAGGACAACTGATAAACTAAATAAAATACGTGATGTATATGAAATGCTTCTTGCTAACTTTAAGAAAGTTATTGTTCCGGGTAAAATCCTAGTGATTGATGAGACCATGGTGCCATGGCGCGGAAGAATACAATTCCGGCAATACATAAAGAATAAAACACATAAATACGGAGTAAAGCTTTATAAATTATGTACTGTTGACGGATTTACTTGTAATATGATCGTGTACACAGGAAAAGGACAGGATGGACGGGAAAAGGACCATGGAATGAAGACTGTTTTGAAATTGTTACAAAATTTGGACAAAAACGGTAGGATTATTATAACAGACAACTTTTACAATAGCGTAGAACTTGCTGAAGAACTATTAAAGAGAAAAACTTTTTTGTGTGGAACTCTCAGAGCAAACAGAAGAGGTTTACCAAAATCTATTGTGGCAAAAAAGATAAAAAAGGGTGAAGTGATTGGAAAGATGAGAAGAACAGGTGTAAAAGTTATAAAGTGGGTGGATAAAAGGGCAGTCTTAATGATTACTTCATGCAAAAATCATGATACAAAACTTATAACGAAAACAAGATTTAGGCGAGGGAGGGAGGAACATATAAGGAAACCAGAATGCGTATTTTTTTACAATGACGGCAAAAAGGGAATTGATTATAGCGACCAGATGTCGTCTTATTACAGCCCCTTAAAGAGGGGAAAGAAGTGGTTTCGAAAATTGATGATGGAACTAATTTTTGGAACAGCTATAGTAAATGCATGGGTAGTATATAATAATAAGAAAAAGAAGAAGTTACCAAAAAAGAATTTTATTGAAAGCATCATAACGAAATTCACAGGGGTTCCTTTTTTCCTGGAAAAAGATAATCCGGAAGTGACCACTGAACACAAATATGTAGTGAATACCAAGAAGAGACGTTGTGTGAGTTGCTACGAAAAGGCACGAAAAACAATGACTAGCAAAGAAGCGGATAAAAAGACAAAACAGGTAAAAGGTTTCTGTGTGAAGTGCGAAAAAACTATGTGTCTTCCATGTTTTAATGAAAAACATTGACATTTTTTGTACTGAATAGTTTATAAGTTTCTAATGCCTTACTATAGTATTATAATAAATGATTCACTACCGATAATATTGTTGGTCTTATTGTTTCCCATCACTATTTTTTTTATCGATACTATGCAATATCTGCAAAACGAGATCTAAGAGTACTCGCATTTTCTTGCTATCTAGTGCAGAACGAGGTCCAAAAGTTCTCGTTTTACTATTTTGTAAATTTTCCATGATTGTTTTCGACATAACTTGAGGCGGTGAAAACCTACTGAAAGATCTGATCATGTCCTACCTGCACATACAAAAAAAAATATAGAATTATTCAAATTTCATAAAAATGTTGGGGTTTGAAGTGACTGAGTCGTACGAGATCTGTTGGATCTCGTTGCGTTATTCCTGATGGATCACAACGAGAACTTTTAGATCTCGTTGCGTCATATTAACTAGATGCATAAATGGGCTTCCGCGATGAACGTGTTAATTTTATGTGTTTCTTTTACAAGTTCATGCGAGCGGCTGACGCATAATCCCCCCTCCACCATGCAACTGACGATTTTTTTTCAGCTCAGTATACTTAACGTAAAACATTTATGAAAAAAGTTTCAGCCGGCGTACTATGACTTAATTTTTTTTTTTTTACCACTTCCGGAACCACCCACACCCGCACCCACCCGCCACCGCTACTTGAGCAGCTGACGGTTGGTACACTTATTGGTCATATAAGATCAACCATCAATGAAAATATCAGCCGGCTTACTATGACTTTTTCATTTGCAACGCTACCTCCCGGACTATAACATTTTGTTAATAGGGTTCCATACCGGTGAACAATATTCGAGATGACTATGCACAAAAGCACAATAAAGAATTTTGAGTGTTTTAATGTTTTTAAAATCGGCTGATATTCTCAAAATAAAACCGAGTGCTTTAGAAGCTTTTTTAATAATATCATTAATGTGTGTGTCAAAGAGTAGTTTTAAATCAAAAGTGACGCCTAAGTCTCTGACCGTGTTCACTCTTGCTATTGAAGTGTTACTTAGTTTGTAATCGTAAAGAATAGGTTTAGGTTTGCGAGTAAACGTACATAAATAACATTTAGAGACATTTAAATCTAACCGGTTGGCAACACGATAATTCTGAAATCTGTCCAAATCCTGTTAGAGATGTCCAGCATCTCTTTCAGTCCTAATTTCACTCAGAATCTTCATGTCATCCACAAATAAAAGAACTGATGAGTAGGAGAAACATGAAGAGACATCATTGATGAAGATGTTGAACAACAAGGGTCCAAGTAGCGATCCCTGAGGAATTCCTGAGGGGACAAAAAAGGCTAGAAGTGTATCCATTTAGAACAACAGTTTGACATCGGTTGGCTACATAAGACGAGAACCACCTAAACAGACTTCCACTGATACCTATAGCCAAAAGCTTTTGCAGTAGTATAGAATGATCCAAGCGATCAAAACACTTGCTGTAATCAGTATAGATTACGTCTACTTGAGTGCGACGAGACATACATTCAGCCAAGTAATCACTACAAAGGACAAGATTGGTGGTTGTGGAGCGACCTCGCAGAAAACCATATTGACGGTAACTAAAACTTAATTTAAGAGTAGCATATAGCTGCTATATTATTTTGTCCAAAATTTTGGCAAGCATGCATAGTTTAGAGATAGGTCTGTAGTTTTCCACGCAGTCCCTAGGCCCTTTTTTATGGATCTGAGTAATTAATGCAGACTTCCAAATTGCAGGTGTCTGACCCATACATATCTAAGGGATCGCTTAAACAATAGTGAAAGTGGAGTAGTCAGACTTTTAGCATACTTAAGTATAAAAAACGGCGGAATATTATCTGGTCCTGCGATTTTGTAAGGTCAACTCCCCAACTATATATATATATGTATTACTACTACTACTACTAGTACTATATATGTATGTTCAACTGTATGTTTTTTTATGTATGTTCTCCAATTTCTCGGTCAATTTTGAACCGGTTTTGTTTTATTTATAGAACGTGTATAGGTACCCACTTCGAAATTGGTTTCATAGAAATATTATCATGATCTGATAACGAACATCGAAGCTATGATTCTATGAGGAATTTCGTTCTATATGAACGAAATCTGCTGATCATAGATAGTAGTCACGGAAACTCCGTAATAAAACAATGTACCTACAGCTTGGCAAAAATGTCCTGAAACGGAACTAAAAAATTTCATCGTTGGCAACTTCTCCTACTGTCACGTCTAGTCAGTACATGTAATGTCATTTCATGTTTACGATCGCTGTTTTTCGCGTATTTTTTGTTATTGTGTTTGAATTTGTGACTGAAAGGGTTCAAAATGAACAGAAAAACTATTCGCAGCTCCGCTAGCGAGATAATTTATAAAGTGTATGCAAGATGTTTGGAGGAACTTGAAGCTGGACAAATTTTATCGGATATCAACGATGTTTATAAAAGAACTGCCGAAATGACAGGTAATATGTTATTTTATCTAAGTCATCAGATGTAATATGTGTGTTCAAACTTGCAATAGATAGTATAAACCATTATATAACTAGTATTTACATTGAAAAATACATCAATGAATTTGAGGTTATGTGCATTTACAAAGAAGCACGTTCCTATAATTTTGATACTTTTTGTGTTACTTCCAGAATAAAAATAACTAAGTACATTATTTTTCTAGGTAAATCCGTAATTACCATACGGCGAATTGCTAAAGAAGGACAAACAAACAAAGGCGTTTTTTCCACTCCAGGGAAACATAGAGCGGGGCGACCTAAAAAGGAATTGGATGATTTTGACTTGTGCGCAATCAGACAAAAAGTTCAGTTCTGTTACACTGTCAAAAAGATTGTAAGTCGAATTTTTAACTATTAATGAGATATAATAAAATACAACTAATTTTCTATCGTTATATAGCTGAATTGGGCTGCGTGGTTGTTATGAGATTAAAGTGTTTTTATATCAAGGATATGCTGAGAGCTAACGTTAACTATATTTTTTAGGCACCAACTCTACGAAACCTTCTACCTGTGGTCAGAGAAGACATTGGATTTGATGGGAGCCGTGAACACTTGCGGAAGGTACTAAAAACCTTGGGCTTTCGATATAAAAAGTGTCAATCAGACAGGCAAGCTTTGATGGAAAGGCAGAATATTGCTGCAAAGCGTGAAACCTACTTGGACATTATTATTAAAAACAGAAACTTGCCTGATGATTTGAGAAAGGATAATATTTACCTAGATGAGAGCTATATTCATGCCTCCTACAAATTAAAAAAATGCTGGCAATCCCTTCAAGTTAGTGGAATAAAAGAAAATGTGTCTAAAGGCAAAAGGTAAGTTGTTGCTGAAGCATACATAGGTAATTAGGTACTAATAAATCATATCAATGCCATTTTTTTTAATTTGTTGGGGAATTTTAGGGATTCTTCAAGAAAACTCAAAAATGCTGTTAGCTAGTCAAATGTATTGTTCTGAATGAAATACAAAGATGGAGTGCGATGACGTACACGTAAATTGAACCTACATCTAGTTAACGTGATGTGAGACGTTGCGCCATTGATCTGCTCAGTAAAACGAGCAGGCGTTTGATGACTCGAAGCCAAGCTCGAACATGCCCCGGGACCTTGAAAGCAGCAGGCGCGCTTTCAAGCAGACGCAGAATCAACGGGCAGTGGGCAGATCCTGTTGAAGGTTCTTCTGACGACACCAACGGAAGTTTTGATGTCTGCCACGCGAACAATTCCATCTGACCCTGGATGGACGGCGATGACTCTTCCCAGTCTCCATTTGAGAGGAGGCAGATGGTCCTCCTTTATAACGACCAAGGAGCCCAACTTCAGCGTGTCTTTGCAGGCGCGCCACTTGGTCCTTTGCTGCAGCTCAGAAACGAACTCCTTGCTCCAACGAGCCCAAAAGTGCTGGCGTAGCTGCTCAATCCGCTGGTAGCGTGACAACGAAGAAGTGGAGTAGTTCTGGAGATCTTGCTGTGGAAGTGACGTTAGCGGCCGGCCAACAAGGAAATGACCCGGAGTCAGTGGGGTGAAGTCCGCTGGATCGGATGACAGTGGTGTCAGTGGACGTGAATTTAATACCGCCTCAATCTGGACTAATGTGGTGTTAAGCTCCTCGAACGACAAATGACAATGTCCCAACACTCGCCTAAGATGGTACTTGGTCGACTTGACACCCGCTTCCCAAAGTCCGCCAAAATGAGGCGTATACGCGGGGATAAAGTGAAACGTAATTCCGTCATTAACCAATTGTTCGCTCAAGGAATCGCAATTAGATTTAAGGAACTTTGAAAGTTCATTGCAGGCACCGACGAAAGAGGTACCGTTGTCGGAGTAGATGTCACTGGGTTTTCCCCGTCGCGAGATAAATCTATATAAAGCCAGTAAAAACTTATCGCTGGTTAAGTCGCTCACCAGCTCCAAATGAATAGCCTTGGTTGTAAAGCACACAAAGATTGCTATATATACTTTTACCAGCCTACATCCGCGACCTTGCCTACTGGCAGCCATGATGGGACCAGCATAAATCCACACCAGTAGTCTCAAAAGGATACCCACCTGGAAGGAGGCGCTGCTGCGGCAAATTACCCATCAAAGGAGAAACAGTTCTACCCGACATGCGACAACAACGCACGCAATTACGATAACAACTCCTTGCTAAGCCTCGTCCGCCTATGGGCCAGTATGAATCTCTGATCGAAGCTAGCAATAACTGGGGGCCCGCATGCATTAACTTCATATGTTCATATTCAAAAAGTAATTTTGTAAATCTATGAGTGGACTGTATAAGGATAGGTTGTTTTTTATCAAAAGAAAAAGTAGAATTTGCTAAACGTCCTCCAACACGCATTATTTTATTATTATCTAAGAATACGTTGAATTTTATAAGGGCGCTTTTAAACGGCAATTTCTGATTATTTAGAAGTAATTTATACTCTGGAAAGGACTCAGTTTGGCTTCTAATTATAACAACATTTAATGCATCTTGCAACTCTGATTGTGATAGAAATTTACTAGCAATAGGATTTTTCCTATACAAATTTTATAAATCTTAAAACGGTTGCTACACTACGAATAAGCCTTAAATAACTAGAAAAACGATTAAAATCTATAATTGTATCACATGGACTATTCGTACTAACACTAGCGCTCAATACAGCATGAGATCGAGTTTCAGGCAGCTTGTCTAACTCTAACGATTTATGTCGAGAAGGCCAATGCGATTGCAATTGTTTTAAAAAACTGGGACCACTCCACCATAAGTCCGACGATTGCAGAACACTAATATCCACGCCACGAGATATTAGGTCTGCTGGGTTCTTGTCGGTTGGGATGTGTCGCCAAGTACAGTGCCCCGCCTTATCTAAAACTTCAGCAACGCGATTGCGTACAAAAGGCTGAAGCTTAGAAGGCAACATCTGCAACCACCCCAACACGACGGTGGAGTCAGTCCAGCAATAAACGTGGCTGAACTTAAGTCGCAGTGAGCACATAACCTTCTCGCATAAACGAGCTCCTACTACGGCGCCGCACAACTCCAGTCTTGGAATTGTGGTCGGCTTAATTGGCGCCACTCGACTTTTAGCGGCTAACAAACGAACCATGTATTCACCCCGATCATTGGTACTACGTACATAAACGCACGCGCCATACGCACGCTCAGATGCGTCGGTGAATACATGTAGTTCCAGCGTAGTACATGCGTCACATATAACGTGTCGTGGAACACGAAAATTACTTAGAAGCGGTAATGCCTTGACAATAACGTTCCAGCTTGCATAAAGTGCTGGACTCAGAGGCTCGTCCCATGACAGTTTGTCTAACCACATACGTTGTAAAAATATTTTCATTAAAATTACGAAAGGAGATAAAAGTCCAAGGGGGTCATAAATACGTGCGATTGCAGAAAATACGTCACGCTTAGTCACAAAATTCTTATTAGGTAACGTTGAACTCGAAAACCCGAATTCGTCGGAAATAGAAAACCAGTTAAGCCCTAGTAACTTATTGGGTTCATTAGATCCCTTATCCAAATCTAATGATAACTGAGAATCTCCGGTGACTAATTCAGGGACGTTAGACCTCCATTTTCTAAGTGGCATGCAAGCAGATGCAAGTGCGTTAGTGACCTCTGTACGGATGAACATAACTTCATTTAAATCGTCAGCCCCAGTCAGCAGGTCATCCACGTAAAAATCGTGTATGATGACGTCAGCGATTTTATCTCTGCTACCCGGGAATGACTCACCTACAGAACGCGAAGGGTTATTAACATTGCCTTTGTAATCCATCCCTACTTGCTTGAGGCAGCGCGTAGCTAAAAATGGTGCACTAGCCGTGCCATACGTCACAGTATTTAATTTATAAATTTTAATAGGATCGCACTCGTTATCGCGCCACAAAACCTGTTGTAGGTACCTATCTGACGGGTGAACGTATATGCATCTATACATCTTCGCGACATCAGCTGACCAGACGTACTTGTGTTGTCGAAAACGCAACAGTATAGATATCAGATCGTCTTGCACCGTCGGACCCACCATCGACACTCCAGACGTAGTAGCACAACTTGCATTAAAAACTACGCGAAGCTTGGTAGTTGTGCTAGATTCACGCCTAATACCGTGGTGTGGGATGAAATATCCACTGGGACTGCCACTAACCTCTGTTTCAGTCATATGTCCTAAACTCTCATATTCAGACATGAAATCGCGATATAACTTACCGAAATCAGGCTTGGACTTCAGTTTGCGTTCCAGAGAATATAAGCATTTAGAAGCCCTTTGAAAGGATTCTCCTAAAACAGAAGGGTTTAGTTTTAAAGGGATACGAACACAAAAATGACCGTCTTTCAATCGGGTCGTGTTCTTAACAAAATGTTCCTCACATAATTTCTCCTCAGGTAAATAATGTGAGGATTGTGAGGTAATCTCCTCCAAGTTCCAAAACTTAACTAAATCGGTATGAATTTTATTTAAATCATCGCTATTAGTGGAACCGGTTTGATTAAAATTACAAAAGATATCACTCGATATTGACTTACCATTTTTAAAGGTGACAGGGCCAGAAACAATCCAGCCTAACAACGTTTCACACAACACTGGTTTACCTACACCTAGTCTGATTTGCTGTGAGCCGACCAAGTCCCAGAAGAGATCAGCACCTATTAGGACATCTACTTCTGAAGGCTTGTAAAACGTGGGGTCAGCTAAACAGACATTATCTGGAATATTCAGGTCTAAAATGTCGACTTCGCGACAGGGCACAACAGTCGTTAATGATGGCAAAACAAAACAATGAAACTTTGTCGAATAACTATTGTCTAATGACGTCATTTTTACATGACATGTTTTGCCTACGCGAGAACTCACGTTATTAATGCCGAAGACTGAACCATTCACCTCACTAGTATGTAAGTTAAGCCGCTTACATAAACGTTCCGTTATAAAACATGATGTACTACCGCTATCAAGCAGGGCTCGCACTATGTACTTACGATCATTACGATCACATAACTTGATAAGAGCGGTGGACAATAACACACCGTGTTGTTTACGCTCACCACAAGACGAACTAAGATCCGCGGATAAAGTAAAATTATTTGCAAGTGAATCAGTGCTAGCCACGGCGTCAGTGGGCGATGACGTTGGTACGGAATGGGACGAGCTAATGTGTGATTTGTTGTCTCCACTAGAATTTGCAATAACTTTGTTTTCCGATGAATGTAATAATGTGTTGTGTCGGCGCTTACATATCTTGCATCCCGGCTTTTTACATCGGTTAGCAAAGTGACCTACACGAAAACAGTTATAACACACTTTATAATTAGGTATTAATTTGAGTCGAGCGTCGATACTTAAAGAAAGGAATTGTGAACAACAACTTAAATCGTGATCAGCCTTACAGTGCGGACATAACTTATTTAATTCCCTGCTGGAATTATTAGAATCCTGTGATACAACCATAGATTTCACCTTATTAGAATGGGAACTAGACTTATTGGGAGTGGAATTGTTTTGATTTTGAGCAATTTCTAATGATTCTAGTAAGTCTGCGCGAGTGCGAAGGAATTGAATCAACGCATTAAATGTTATAGTGCTATCTTTGTCTATACGACCTTTATGCTGCTCCCACTCACGAAAAGTTATCTGATCTAGTTTCCTACTTACTATATAAATTAATAAAGTGTCCCAATACTTGACGGGCTCACCTAAAGATTCCAATGCACGAAGATTTTTATTAAGCTGGTCAATTAAACCCTTTAACGCGACAGAGGACTCCTTTCCAATAGAATTTAAGTTAAATAAGGATGAAACATGATTTTGTATCAATAACCTTTTGTTGTCGAAACGATCACAAACAATCTTCCAAGCTATATCGTAATTATTTGCGGAAAACTCAATTGCCTGGATCACAACAGCAGCAGATCCTTCCAGAGAGGCTCGCAAGTAGTGGAATTTATTAATTTGATCGATTTCGTCATTGCTATGAATGAGGCTGGTAAATGTATCACGAAATTCCAACCAAGAACTATAATAACCATCAAACTTAGGTAGCTGTATCGTGGGCAACTTAACAGGCTTACGTTGACTGATACGAGTACATTTATCGCTAGTCATCGACTCATTATCATTATTGTACTTATTAACTCCTGCGACCTAGACAGCGCTTTGTAGTACAATGACTCGAATTCACCACGCTCAGCAAATTGAGATTTGACATCTTCTACGAGACATTCTAACCGCAACTGTACCTCATCGTATTGCTCGTATAAAGCCTCGATTCTTCCCATTCGTAACTGCAATTCCTTGACCTCACAACTGGTTAATTCCTTGTCACTGAAAGCATCAAGGAAATTCATGAATACAGTTAAACGTCCCTTATAGCTTCCTCGTTTCTTAATTAGTTCTCTTTCTTCGGACATGATGGGAAACGAGTGTCGTCAACCTGTAATGAATACAATAATAACTTAAATATAATTTATACAGAGCATACTACTTGCTAACTGCTAAGGTACAATAGCTGCTATGGTTAACAATTTTACTATGCGAATACTGTAAATAGTCAAATTACTACTGTAAATAATATTAATATTGCGTGAATACCAAATGCAAATTTAATTTGTACTCTAAATTACGACTCAAACCTAAATAAATCAATTACGTAACATCGAAATTAAGAACAACACATTAATTTACTATTTATTAAATGACTAGTACGGTTTAGCTATCAATTTAACACCAACATAAATAACTTCACCTAAGAATTGCACTAATTGTATTACGTGACAACTATTCCTATGGATAGGTAAAGGTGCGTTATAATATTCAAGTAAATCACTAAATAAAAAACTACCTATAGCCTCAGATACTACCTGAATGAGTGTTGGGTGATGATATTTGATGATAAATATACTTAACACCGCAAATGAGTATATGTTTCCTTTGTTCAGAATCACGTTGCCGGCGTATAACCTCCACGGCAAATTCCACGATGACGATTCAAGTGTCCAAATCCACTGATTTTTCGTAAATCCACTGATGTAATCCCAATCCGACTCGGTATGGACCAAAATGTTGGGGAATTTTAGGGATTCTTCAAGAAAACTCAAAAATGCTGTTAGCTAGTCAAATGTATTGTGCTGAATGAAATACAAAGATGGAGTGCGATGACGTACACGTAAATTGAACCTACATCTAGTTAACGTGATGTGAGACGTTGCGCCGTTGATCTGCTCAGTAAAACGAGCAGGCGTTTGATGACTCGAAGCCAAGCTCGAACATAATTATTTTGTTTTTTTTTTTTAGGTACATAATTGTACACGCAGGGAATGAAAATGGCTTTGTGCCGAACGCGTTATTAATATTTAGTGGAAAAAATAAAAATGAAGACTACCACTCGGAGATGAATAAGACAAATTTCACTAAATGGGTAATGGAGAAATTAATACCTAATTTGTCTAAACCTTCAATAATTGTAATGGATAACGCTCCCTACCACTCAGTAGTTCGCAATAAGGCACCTACCTCTTCATCAAAAGTTAGTGAAATAAAGCTATGGTTGTCCGAGAACAATGTGCCGTTTGAAGACTCATTAAGGAAGCCAAACCTGCTCATGCTTGTTAAACAACACAAACCTAAGCCAGTCTATGAAATAGATGAAGTCCTAAGTGAGCATGGTCACACAGTGGTAAGGCTCCCACCTTATCACTGTGACCTAAACCCTATCGAACTGATCTGGGGCATTGCAAAACATAAAATTGCCTCACAAAATGTGGGATCAGTTGACATCAAGGCATGTGTTTTAAAATAACTGCTTTCATTTTAAATTCTTAAAAATAACTAAAATAAGTATTTGCAAAAGTTTAATTGTCTTTATCTTTTACTGTTGTAGGCCGTGGCTGAACAAGTTTTTGCAAGCATCTCTGTCGATGACTGGAAAAATTCTTGTGAACATGTTATGAAAATAGAAAGAGAGTATTATCAAAGGGGACAAACTCTGTATAGTGATATAGACAAAATAGTCATAAATCTGCAAGATTACAGCAGCAGCAGCAGTACAGAGACATACATGGATGACGAGCTTTCCGGTGTGGAATATTTAGACGAAGACATGTTAGATTCTGATTGACACATCTGTAAAATCTATATAGCTATATAATATACTTTATTATTAAAAAAAAACACTTAAAAAAATCATAGATTTTATTTTTCTCATTATGTCAATCAATATACACACGTATCTGCGCATTATCATACAAAAGCGTGAGTATGTAACGAGTAGAGAATTTTTTTGTTTATTTCAAGTTTACGTGATGCTAAATCATCTGCCCAGCCTTTTCTCAACTAATTTTGGGGTCGGCTTCCAGTTAGACTGGACCGAATGCAGCGTGGATATCAATATTTTACATGGAGCGGTTGCCTATCTGGCCTCCACAACCCAGTAACTAGGTAATACAATACCACTTGGTAAGACTGGTTGTCAGATTTTTGGGCTTCTTACTAGTTTACTCACAGTAAAGATTTACAAATGACAGCCGGGACCAACGGCTATAAGTGCTTTCCGAGGCACGGAGGAAACTATGACAGATGGTCACCCATCCACAGACCAACCTAGTTAAGCACGGCTTAACCTTGAAGATTGTTATTTAGCCCCGAGCTCCCCTAAATCCCGTCAAAGTACAAATTAAATAAAAATTCAATTTGAAAAATGCAAAGTATCAAAACCGTTATTGTCGTACTATAAAGGGTTACAATATGTACGATAGTGGCGCCACCATTATTTTCACGACTTTTTTGCCAAGCTGTACCTATTCTTATTTTAGATTTAAATGGTAAAAACTCTAAATCATACTGTGGCCTCCTGTAATTGAGGAGGTCCGCTAATTTAAAACTTAAGTGTATTAAACACTTATATTTGTGTGTACATCCTTTGTTGGAGGCTAAATAAAACATAAAAAATAATGTATTGAGATACATTATTTGAAATACATTATTTTTTTTATCTATTTTTTTCAAAATAACACAGTGCAAAATAACTTCAATTTTAAAATAACTTAAATATCGAAGAGACAAAACAAAACTAATACAAAAATACCGACTTCCGACGTTAAGGACGCTTTTACGTTTTTAGACAAATATCTCGGTTTTTCGGGGACCATTATGATGCACTAGGAATCCTAACTATGAGGATGTCATGGTATCAAATAAAAGATTCATCTCTAGGATGGCATAAAAAAATATTATGGTCTAAATTAATGGTGGTAAATTAATTAATATAAAATTTTATAGCAACACACACATCCTCACGCCCAATAAGAACATCCCGGGGTCGAATCCCGCCGAGATATTTATATAGTGCATCTCTGTCGCACCCATAGGCGTGGCCGACTCGCGACTAAAGTCTGTACGGGCGAATGCGCGTTGCAGTCGCGTGGAAGTCTCTGACGAGTGCAATACATTACGTTGATTGTTACCGAAGCAGTATATTTTACATTAGGTTTCGTACCCTTTATGTGTGAACTTTTGTGAACTTTATTATATCGATACAGTGGTTACAAAGTGGTTTCAATTCAAACTGTCCCCTGAGACAAGTACCTCTCATATATGGCGCTCCAACGTTTCTTCGTGTAACATTCAGTACCTAACTATTTAGTGCGGTAAATACAGTGAAAATGATCGTGACCAGGAGTAGATCGGCTAGTGAAAATCGCAGGGAAGATGCCAACGTTGCATTACCCGTCCCCTCGCGATCAAACACGCCGACCGAGGCGCCCGAACAACAAGATGGCGGAGATGCCTACTCGACGCCGCGTGCCGCCGACGCGAACGCTACGTTCTCCGCTGAAGGCGTAGCATCCATAATCGCTGCTCTCCAGCGTTCCCAAACAGAAGCGTTTAGGGAATTGCTCGACTCGGTATCGCGTGTGAATGCATCGACTCCGGAATCAATCATTTTACCAGGACAAAATACCCTGACTCGCTGCAAAGCCACCTTTTCCGGCAGACCGAATGAATCTGTAGAAGCATTTATCGACGCTATCGAAGCATATAGCGAATGCGCACAGGTACCGGAATCAAACATTCTGCGCGGACTAGCCTACCTCTTCAAAGATGAAGCAGCCACGTGGTGGCAAGGAAATAAACATTCAGTGTTATCATGGCGACAGGCCAAGGAAAACTTAATAAGTGCCTACGGAGATCGACGGCCACCTCACCGTATTTATCTAGAAATATTCGCGACGCCACAACAAAAGGAAAACACTCCTCCACAGCAGGATAAAGAAAAGGCTGTGGAGAGAAGAATGTATAAACTTTACCGAATTACTCCGCCTCGCACGAAACATTGAAGACTCGTGTGACGATAAACACAATAATAATAGGAAGACACAACCCGCCGCCGCACGCGCGCCGACCAGCGACGTTCCCGCCGCGGTCACGTGCGCGCCGTACATCGACGCCGCGGCCGCCGCTGCCACGGCGCAGCCCCAGACGCAGCGAGCCCTCCCCAACGGGGTCAGCGTGGTCTGTTACGCAGACGACACGCTGGTCCTGGCGCAGGGGGAGTCGCACCAGGTGGCGGCCGAACTAGCGACACGCGGGGTTGCGACAGTCGTGGACAGGATCCAGGAGTTGGGACTCGAAGTGGCACTGCACAAGTCCGAGGCCATGTGTTTTCATGGCCCTCGGAACGCGCCACCACCGGGTTCCCAAATAACGGTAGGAGGGGTTCGCATCGACGTCGGGTCGACGATGAAGTACCTAGGACTTGTCCTCGATAGTCGGTGAAACTTTGTGGAGCACTTTCGACGTCTGACTCCCAAACTGCAACGGACCGGGGCTGCCCTAAAGCGGCTCCTGCCCAACCTTGGGGTTCCAGACGCCTCCTGCCGGAGGCTCTACGCGGGAATTGTTCGGTCCATGGCCCTTTACGGGGCGCCGTCGCTGAAAAAGCGACCGGCGGCCATGCTGAACGCTTGCCAGAGGGTCATGGCCATCCGGATGATACGGGGATACCGCACGATTTCCCGCGAAGCGGCGAGCCTCCTTGCTGGCCTGCCACCATGGGATTTGGAGGCAACAGTCCTTGCATGCTTGCACGATGTGCGCGTGGAGATGCAACGCCGGGGCGAAACTCCGCTGCCGCGCCAAGTCGCGGCATGGCGGACAGAGTTCCGGCGGGATCTGATGGTGGAATGGCGACAGCGACTGTCGCAACCCAGTGCTGGGCACGCCACAATCATGGCGGTAACTCCCCTCTTTGAGGAGTGGCTGGAGCGGCAACACGGCGTCCTCACCTACCGCATGACGCAGGTCCTCACCGGACATGGCAAGTTCGGGAGGTTCCTGCATCGGATTCAGGCGGAAGCAACGCCCGAGTGTCATCACTGTGCGGACCACCCAGAGGACACGGTGGAGCATACGGTGGAGGTGTGCCCCGCTTGGGCGGAGCACCGCCGTGTCCTCGTGGAGGCAATTGGCGGCAGCGACCTTTCGCGTCGGGCCCTGGTTCAGGCTATGGTCCGAAGCGAGGAGGAATGGCAGGCGGTCGCCTCCTTCTGTGAAGCAGTAATGCTAGAGAAGGAGGAGGCTGCACGCGTGAGGGAACGAAGGCCCTCACGCCCTAGCCGCCGTAATTCCGACCCCGACTACCAGCCACGGTAGACACGGGCTTGCGGACGTCGAGCACTGGGTAGCTCGCCGTCTGGCTGTTCGGTAATTAACCGGACCGAGCCCAGTCGTCAACAGCGCGTAGTGATCCTCGCGCTCCTCAAAGAGATGTCAGCAAACTGTAGGGGCCCAGCAGGGCCAATGCCCGGTAGCTAGGACCGCGGAGAATTTCTGAAAGGGAAACCCGTAGTCCTAGAACGCAAAGGGTAATTGAAGGATACAGGTGTGGTTTTAGTCAGTAAAAGTCTGACACGCCCTCTCGCTCCACCCAGAGCGCGAGAAGTCATTTTGATGATTTGACGCAGCGAGCGCCACCCGCGCCTACGCCGCCGTCACGGGACTCTGCCGCGACGACTGCGAAGACTACGACCTGCGTGTTCCTACTGTAAGCGGTATGGGCACAGCAAAGACAAGTGTCGTAAGTTACAGAACCGAGGTGAGTCCCAATCCAATATAACTCTGCGGAAGTGCGTGATAACGGTGGTGTTAAAAAGCCAAGTGAGCAGTCATTTTATTGTGTTAAATCATGTGCAGTACGTAAACAACCTCAATGTTTATCTTCAAATAATAATTCTTCATTGAAAAAAATCGCGTCAACAATAAAAGACTCTAGTAATAATAATACCGAAAAATACACCTTGAGCTTCGAACCTATCTCTCGTAGTGTGTCTTGCGCCTCTACAGATGTACTTAGAGAAGATTAAGGTACTCACCTTAAGCCAGCTGAGCGACAGGCGCTCGCTGACATTCTGACTAGGCACAATGACATCTTTAAAGCAGGGGGAGGCCCAACTCCATATGCGGAGCACCGCATTGACACAGGTGAGCACCCACCAATTGCCGTACCTCCCTACCGCCTTAACCCTTCGAAGAAACAATTCATGAAAACTGAAATAGGTAAGATGCTACAAGACGATATAATAGAAGAATGTGAATCGGCGTGGTGTTCACCGGCGCTGATGGTGCCTAAGTCCAATGGAGGTATCCGTTTCTGCGTCGACTACAGACGGTTAAACGCTGTCACCAAGGCCGACACATATCCGATGCCACGCATCGACGAGTTACTTCAGAGCACAAAACGGGACTGCTACATGAGTACGCTTGACCTTCGATCTTCATACTGGCAAGTGAAGGTTAGGGATGCTGATAAGGATAAAACTGCTTTTATCTGTCCCTTAGGTACTTTCCGTTTTAAAAGAATGCCGTTTGGTCTTCGGAACGCGCCAGCGACCTTTCAGCGGCTCATTGATGGTCTTCGCTCCTGCTCTGCTCTGCAAGAGGTAACGTTACTAGCTTATTTAGATGATTTGCTAATAATTTCTCAAGGGTACCAACAGCACCTACAGGACTTGGAAAAAGTTTTTTTACGATTGAAAGAGTACAACCTCCATGTAAATAGGTAGAAATGTTCTTTCGCCAGGGAAAGCGTTAAGTACCTAGGTCATGTCATTACACAAGAAGGTGTTTCCACCGACCCAGGGAAGGTGAGTGCTATACTCGAGATGAAGGAACCAGGTAACTTAAAGCATCTGAGGACCTTTTTACAAACATGTTCATGGTTCAGAAAATTTATACCTAACTTCTCTAAGGTTGCAGAACCTTTAACATGCTTGACGAGGAAAAATCAAGTGTGGTCTTGGGACTCAGAGCAGACTCAAGCATTTAACGAGCTGAAGGTTCTTTTGACCACAGCTCCAATACTGGTGCAAGCTGATTTTAGTCGTCCCTTCATTCTGCGCACCGACGCAAGTAACTATGCTTTAGGCGCAGTTTTACTACAGGGGGAGGGTAATCAAGAAAGGCCAATAGAATACGCCAGTAGACTCCTCACCGCTGCTGAACGTAACTACTCCACTACTGAGCGCGAAGCACTCGCTGTAGTGTGGGCGGTAGAGCGTTTTCGACCTTATCTTGACGGCCAACCAGTCGTAATTGGCAGTGATCATCAGCCTCTTCGTTGGTTGCTGTCACTCAAATCGCCAACTGGTAGATTAGTCCGTTGGGCCCTAAAGCTCCAGTCGTTTGATATCCAATTCCAGTACACTCCAGGTAAGGCAAATGTCGTGGCAGATACTCTGAGTAGACCAATTTGCTCTGACGAATCTCGCAATCAATGCGGTATTTGTTCTGTAATTTGTGATCTGCCCACTAAGACGCCTAGCCAGCTTCGTTTGGAACAGACCTCGGACCCGGAGTTGCTAAAGATAATTAAAGAGTTAGAGGGACCCGATGATATCGCAGCCCAAAAGTGGTTAGAAAGGGGTTACCTCCTTGATCAGGGTGTCCTGTATCGTTTCAACCCAGACTCCGATAGTGAATCACCTCAGTTAGTCATTCCTGCTGGTCAAGTTGCAGATATTTTGAAAGAAATACACGATTCTTCAACATCTTGCCATCCAGGTATCGATAGAACCTACCAGAAGGTAGCACAGGTGTTTTATTTTACAGGGATGCGGAGAATAATCACCGATTATGTCAAAGCCTGCATCCACTGCCAACGTTATAAGGCCAACAACACCAAACCCCCAGGGTTACTCCAGACGCCGGTTATGAACCAGCGTAATGAGGTGTTGGCCATAGACTTATTCGGATCCCTACCGGAAGGAGACCAGGGGGAGCGTTGGATCTTACTCGTTGAAGACACTGCTACCAGATGGACGGAACTATTCGCTCTTAAAGAAGCTACAGCTGAAGCTTGTGCTCACATTCTTATCGAAGAATACTTTATGCGATTCGGTTTACCTCGTAGAATCATTTCAGATAACGGTGTCCAGTTTGTTTCCGCAGTGATGCGCCAATGTATGTTAGCCCTGGACATAAAACAGAATTTCATCCCACTTTATCACCCAGAAGCCAATCCCGCAGAGCGGAAAAATCGCGATTTAAAGGCAATGTTAGCACATCTAGTAGGAGACGACCACACGTCGTGGCCGAAGAAACTGCCGATGATCCGATTTGCTATGAATAGCTCAAAATGTCGAACAACTGGTAAGTCACCTGCTTATTTATCCTTCGGAAGGGAAATGCGGTCGCCTTCAGAAGTCGTCCATGATCAACGTACAATCCTGAATAAAGAAAACTTCATCCCGCAAGTAACTCCCTATCTAAGAAAGTTCCTGAACTCCTTTTCTGAGATTCGCGAACGCGTGGAAGTTCAACAGGACAAGACAAAGCAATATATACGTCGCGCCGTCCTGCTGACACCTTCGAGATAGGCGATTTGGTAATGCTTAAGTCACACCTGTTAAGCAAAGGTTCTAAGGATCTTACTTCTAAATTTTACCCACGCCGCGATGGTCCTTACACCATTACAAAAAAAGTTAGTCCCACGACCTACACGATCGCCAACACAGAACAGCCTGATGTTGTTTTAGGGAAATATCACACTCATGATCTTACACGATATCAAGGTAGTGAAGATACTTTACCGACACCCGTTATTCGTAAGAGAAACCGCGGACGTCCAGCTAAGGCTGCTGATAACGTACCAGTCCAGGAGCGAGGGCGTTCTGCAGTACTGGAGGGGGAGTATATAGCAACACACACATCCTCACGCCCAATAAGAACATCCCGGGGTCGAATCCCGCCGAGATATTTATATAGTGCATCTCTGTCGCACCCATAGGCGTGGCCGACTCGCGAGTCGCGACTAACGTCTGTACGGGCGAATGCGCGTTCCAGTCGCGTGGAAGTCTCTGACGAGTGCAATACATTACGTTGATTGTTACCGAAGCAGTATATTTTACATTAGGTTTCGTACCCTTTATGTGTGAACTTTATTATATCGATACAGTGGTTACAAAGTGGTTTCAATTCAAACTGTCCCCTGAGACAAGTACCTCTCATAATTTTCATATAAATACGATTTTAACAACGCACTAATCGAAGAAAATTACAAAAAAAAGGAGTCTGAATAGGTTCGCGTAACCTGAATCCAGTGAACATTTTCAGCTTAAAAATCATAAAATAATACAGCTTATATAGACTTCTATACATATAGCTAATTATTTTGTACCAACATAAATAACTTTATGATTTATGACCAAATTAAAACCAGTCTAAAAACTTGTTCATACATTTTTCATTGAACGCACAACTTCCAAGCCTCGGTCCGCGCTGGGACGCGCTGTTGGAAGGTTTGGTGTATCGCTCTCTTGAAAAAAATAAATACGTCGCAGCCTGTGCCGATCTGTATACTGCGACTGCAAATATTGATACTTTTTAGGGTTCCGTAGCCAAATGGCAAAAAACGGAATAGATTCGTCATGTGTCTTTCTGTAAAAAAGTGGCTGTGACATACGGACGTATGTCACAGACACTTTTTTCCGAAACTATAAGAACTATACTGTTGAAACTTGGTAAGTAGATGTATTCTGTGAACCGCATTAACATTTTCACAAAAAATAGAAAAAAAAAACAAAAAATTTTGGGGGTTCCCCATACTTAGAACTGAAACTCAATTTTTTTTTTTCATCAAAACCATACGTATGGGGTATCTAGGGATAGGTCTTCAAAAATGATATTGAGGTTTCTAATATCATTTTTTTTTATATACTGGATAGTTTGCGCGAGAGACACTTCCCCCCCCCCGTAACTTCGAAAATAAGAGAATGATAAAACTAAAAAAAAAAATATATGATGTACATTACCTTATAAACTTCCACCGAAAATTGGTTTGAACGAGATCTAGTAAGTAGTTTTTTTAATACGTCATAAATCGTAAACCGCAATCGTTTACCTTTCAAGTTTGTACGGAACCCTCAGTGCGCGAGTCCGACTCGCACTTGCCCAGTTTTTTAAATAAAACTAAGTACTAGTACCATACTTATTTTTAGAATTGGATGGATATTGATTTACTGATACAGAATAAAACTAAAAATAATATTTTTAACAATTTTAATTAAGTAATTTGATTAGATAGTAATTTTTGGGAGTTGTGTAGGGCATGCAATTCCGGAATTCCGGAATTCCGGATCAATTTGACTAATTTTTCAGTTCCGGAATTGACTGGAATAATTCCGGAATTCCGATATTCATGTCTTCTTTTTTAATATTTTGATTTTATTATATTTTTCTGAACGCACGCAATGTAAATTTGATGAACAGAACAGCTTTTTGAGTTCTAAACTTGCGACGAACTTACGAAGTCGTATAAAACAAAGAAGACTACTATTAGCAGGTGTATTCCACTATTTACACAATCCGGAAGACTTTTTTGCCCAAGCTGAGGACGACACATTTTCTAAGCCCAATAGTGAAGAAATTTCTGAAATAATTGTTAATTTACTGCGTCAACTGAAGTTCCGAACTTCCAGCGAACACATTGACCCCTCTATAACTGGCCAGCCCTCCGCATTAGATTCATCTAATAGTGATAACGATACAAATAAACTCTTCAAGAGCAGCTGGACAAAGAAATTGAGAATTGCAACAAAACCTGCAAGAATCTCTCAACAAATTTTGACCTCTCAGGCTTTGTTAAATTAGAAAAGGCCATGTACGATAACGGAGAAGACCGAGGTGTATATTTGACTGAAGCATATACGTATATTTCATCGGTTTTACCCACGAGTGTAGAAAGTGAGAGAGTTTTTTCGTGTGCTGGATACTTTTGTAACCGAATACGAAGCTCTTTATCAGATAAAATGTTAGACGCATTTATTTTTAAGAACTCATTACCGGTTCTTGTCAAAAAAATAATATTTCTTTCAAATAATTTAATTGATCTCAATTTCTCAATTAATCACTATCAATAATTCTCATGTTAGTATATTTTTATTCTATTTGATTTTATAAAAACAAATATGTTTAATATGTAACTCAAAATTATTAAAAGACTGATTTACAATAATTTTAAGCTTTTTTTATTTTTGTTACTGTTTGATTACATTATTTGATTTTATATACATTTTATTGATTTTATTATTGTTAGAATATTTTAGAGTAATTGAGGTGAGGTGGTTAACCAAATATGTTTACTTTGTAACTCATAATGATTGAAAGACTGATTTATATTAATTTTAATTAGGTAGAATACTATCTCGAGACTTATTTTTATGTTTTTTACTGTTTAATTACTTTATTTTGTTTTTTATAAATGTTGTTGATTTGAATATAGTGAGTATATCTAATTAGAGTAATAAGGAAAAATAATGACCAAATATGTTTCATTTGTAACTTAAAATTATTAAAAAGGCTGATTTACAATAATTTTATAAAGGAAGGAGACTGTTTCGAGACTATTTTTTTATGTTTTTATTATTGTTTAATAATTTTATTTTGTTTCATATACCTTGTCGGTTTTATTATAGTGAGAATGCGTAATTTTTGACTCAAAATCATTAAAAGACTGATTTATTATAAGCTTTTTTTCATTTAAAACCTTTTATTTTTGTATTTCGCTGGATCAAACAGAGACAATTATAAATAAGAAAATAAAAAGTTACTAATTCCGGAACCAGTTCCGGAATTCCGGAATTAGCTCTCCAGTATCGGATCCAGTTCCGGAACTGATAACCCTCCGATATTGCATGCCCTAGAGTTGTGGCTACGAATATGTCCATCCTTTTTATTTAAGATGGTGGATGTAATATTTATTCAACCGACTTCAAAAAAGGAGGAGGTTCTCAATTCGGTTATTTTTTTATGTTTGTTCCCTCAGAATTCCGTCATAAAATATATGGATCAATTTGCAATTTTTTTTTACTAAAAAGTTTATGTTTCCATATTAATCCCATTTTTTTTTTCAAAATCCAGTTCCCTCACTTCTTCAAGTATTATAGGCAATCATATAGTGATTTTGGTATTTTCATCAAGAAGTCGAGCATCTACACTCTACAGTCAAAAAGTGTCATGATGAAATGGAACTGATTAAGAAAATCAAACCAATGAAATTTCACACTAACATAGAAAACACAATTAAGATAATTAAGCAACCATGACTATACAAATAACTTAATGGATCTAAATAAATCCATATAGATGGATTTATATATTTATATGCACAGGATCGTTCGTTGTGGCGACGTTTGGGGGAGGCCTATGTCCAGCAGTGGACGTCTATCGGCTGAAATGATGATGATGATGAGATGGATTTATAGTTATGTTGAAAATGGTATCATCGAACTTATCCGATGATGATGAAGCCTTAAGGTAGGCTAAGGTAACTAATCAATGTATCCTAGCCGTGATTGGATTTATTAGAATAGTTATGAAATGCACGTTATCTTTAAGCCACTATCGAACTGATTTGATGACGGAGCCGGAACAACTTTTTTTTTTTTAATTCATATAAACCAGTGCTTGACTGCGATCCCACCTGATGGTAAGCAGCGATGCAATCATTGATGGTGAGGCGCACTAGTTTATTAAGAGCCTATTCACTCTAGCCTTGAAGACACCTAAATTATAGTTGGACGGGAAGACCCCAGCAGGCAAATTGTTCCAGTCCTTCGATGTACGCGGTATAAACGACGAAGCGAAACGCTTAGTCCGGACCGTTGAAGTTTCAGCAACGTAACGTAACTTCATAATAAAACAATGCATCCTAGCAGTGTTTGGGCTTATTGGAATTGTCATGGGCGGTCTGTACTCTGGATATAGGTGTAAAACAACAAAAAGTGTGAAATAAAAACTAAACTATTAAAAAAAAAAAACTTCACTAAAAAAATGTAGAAATAAACAAAACTGACAATTCGTTTTTTAACAAAAACTATTTAACAATTAGTTTGTTTTTGTTAAAAAAAAAGTTTTACATTTTGATCATTTTAGTGTTTTTTGTTGTTGTTGTGAAGTCTGTTCTGTTCTTTTAATGTCATGGTTCTATTCTGTTCTATTCTATAATAATGGCAAGTAGAGCCGATGTCGACTATTCTGCCAATGTTCAAAGTAAATTGGAAAAGCAAGCGTGTATATTATTATTTCGGAAAATGGTAAGGGACAGTAACTGTAGACCAAAATTCTTCGATTTGAACAGTTGAAGAGTTCGACAGTTGAACTTGATGGTTAGTATTGGATAATGTCATGGTTGTCAATTGTGGCGGTGTTAGGAGGAGGTATAATGTCATTTATTTTTAGGGTCCCGTCATAGACGGAGTAGCGATCCTCCCTCTATGGGTTTCGTAGTCAACAACCTTAAAAGCCATGTCGGTCTGTTTGTTTGTCTGTCTCCGGCGAAACTCACGAGACAATTTTACTGAGAAAAATAAACGACGTGCTTTATCTTGTAGTCGTAGTTTGACAGTTGTGTCAGTGACAGGAATAATGCTTAGCTGAAACACGTAAAATAAGTAACATTTTTATGTTGACGCTATAATTGGTTGGAGTCGCGTCACAAGATCAACTTCAAATCTTTTGTTGTACGGGTACCGACTCAACATCTGGAGACTTTCATGAAGGAAGAATTTTGGCCGACGGGTGTCGTGTATCGGCGCTTTCGCGGAAGGCTACATGACACCACGACTCAGCGCAATACGTCGCCGACCCAACGTAGTTTTAATAATAAATAAAAATAGAATGATATGTATTAGTTTATTATTTTTAAGATTGTTATTTATGTATAGTGTCTATGGGCCTTAGTAGCCTGAAATAAAGAGTTATTATTATTATTATTATTATTATTATTATAATTTCGCACGTGTATAAAATTATAGATTGTGTAATGTTGATGTGCGTTCCGTACGTAGCGAGGGATTTATATAATTAACCCACGAGCGCAGCGTAGGAATTAACATAGAAATCTGAGTAAAGTGAGAATATCAAGCCGTCCAAGATAAAGATAGTAATAGCAAATGTACTGAAACATTCAAACATAGTAGGTATTACGTAGTGAAATGCCTATAAGTGTTACTTTATCGAGCTTGGTTTTATATTTTATTTTAAAATAATAAGGAATCATACTTTATATAGCCGTATTATATTTTTAAGGGTATTTTTAACGAACAGATCCAGTATTTAATTTTACCTACTTCCTTCATACATAGTTTGAAGACTATTCATATCAAAGGGGTTGTGTTGTCGGATAAATTAAATTCAAGTAATAATAATAATAACTCCAAAAACCATAGCCCTATTATCTTTGTTCTCCATATGTCGCAATAGTTTTTCAACAACCGGGGGTTGTCCTTGGGTGCACTAGCATAGCGCGTACAGGGATAATCGTCGGTTGGTATCATGTTCCATTATAATTATCTAAAGGGCCTCTGCGAGTTGGCTTCGGCTCCTCGTACGCCTTCCAAAGGTCCAGGACCTCAGGGTCCTGTGATAAATATTGAAAGTACATAATAATAATATTATCTCTGGTTGTTCCCGGCTAACGGAGAGTACTTGCATAGACACAACCTTGTAGCCAGGATTATCCATCAGCAACTTGCTCTGAAATATTTTCTTGTGGAATCGGAAGTGCCATACTACAGGTATGAGCCCGACCCAGTTCTTGATATTGGTCATATCACTTTGTACTGGGATCGGTCTATTATCACTGACAGGACTATTGTAGCCAATAAGCCTGATATATATCCGTTCCACATGACAAGGACCTCGTGAAAGCCGAGAAAGATAAACAAATCAAGTACATATATTAACTTGTCTCGCGAGGTTGTCGACATTCGACATGTGGGATGTGGACTCAGCGATCATTGTACCGATAGTCGTGTAAGCCAATGGCTTAATAGCCAAGAGCCTCGACTAACACCTTAGTAGGCTCGCGTTGGGCGGCTGGATCAAGGGCTTGATTCAGAGGGCGGTACTCCTGGACACGGCACGTTTTGTTAGGAGGTTCCTTTCTCTGGAGCCCTGACCACCGGTAGCTTGGACCCTGTTCCCGATACCGGTGGGACACTATTTTTTATATTTTTAAATGTTTTTTATTTTTATTGAAATATTTAAAAATATAATTTATAAACGAATGAATAAACGAAATAATAATAAGTTTATTTTCAATAAGTTGCTCACAAAGGTTCAGTAATAGGATAAAATATTGTTTGCATGAAGTATTACCTTCTGGTCCCCAAACTAGGTTTAAAGCCTAATTATTTCCAAAGCCTTATTTACTGACTTGAAAAAAAATCAAATCAGTAAATAAGGCTTTGGAAATAATCGTAGGTGTACAAAGAAATCTGGTCGATATTTCTCGGTAACGATATGGTACCTACTTATTTTTCACTTACGGCCAGGGTTTGAAATTGGGTAAGTATATAGGTACCAACGTATTGCACTGTGATCAGTAATCACTAATACAAAAATACAAACTTCACTCCATCAATACTAGAAAAAATAAAATAATATCTTCAAGTATTAAGACAAGTCCGGTCAAAGTATAAAATTGAGCGAACAATGGATTCTATGTGTGCGTGCTGTGTGCGTACGCCTAATGTTGATGTGTTGCGACTTGTTTACCTAAAATTGAGCGAGTGAAAATTGTAAAAGCGTCCCACTTTGATTTTTTTTACATATTAAGTTAGTTGTTTTTTTTTTGTAATAATTTTTCATTCATTATTTGACCTACTAAGTAATCATGATCGATATTCTATGTGGTCGTACAATAGTGTAGCGTAAACATGTCCGTTCAGCGCGAGCCGCGCGGGCTCTCGAGCGACACTTGCGGGCCAACAACCAACATGTAAACACGTCGCAAAAGCCGGCCGCCAGCTCCTTTAGGGCCTATTACACTACTCGATATTCAGACAGTCTTAGTCGATGTCGCGTAGTATAAGGGTTAGACCGTCTTACTTGGAATAAAAAATAAGACAGTCTGAATATCGTGAGCTGAATATCGCGTAGTGTAATAGGCCCTTTTGATCTGTGTCCAAAAACCGACACTAGCCCGGATCGGCGCCAGCTCACGCCATTCATGCCATTTCATGACCAAGACCCCGTTTACATGTTGGCTAGAGATGGCGATTGGCCGAGGCGAGGCCCACACATGTAAACGCGGCATTTCGGCATTAGCTTTACATGAGTTTTTGGCGGTATTTCTTCGAGTGAAGTTCAGTGACTGTTTTAATTATTCGCAAATTGATTCCTAGTGGATATTGTGATGTAAAATTGATGTAGTTTTATATCTCAAGTGTCTGCGCAACTGGAACAATATGTGGAATCATTGAAATAGGCGCGGTCTCGGTAAAATGGAGATACGATTTTTTTTTAGTTTTAGCTACCTCAGCGAAGTTTGCTGAGAAGGCTGAATCGATACATTTGCTGCCAAATACTTCAAAAAACATTAGAATGTGTTACACCTGCATTCTAATGTAAAACAAAAAGAAACAACTATTACGGAAGACTCATTACGCAAAAAAACATAGACGAAAGACTAGGCGATATGGTCGAAGAACTATAGCCTTCCCTAAGGGGTAAACAGAAAAAAAACTAAAATTAGCTTTACATAATCTGTTGCTGTGTAGCACTCTGTGGTGCAGACTAGGGATGGCGATTCTATCCGAAAAAGATCGATTTTTAAATTGATTCGAATCGTGACCCGATGAATCGATCCACAAAAAAATCGAGGTCTAAAAGATCGATTTCCAAAAAATCAATCTTTCTTCAAATTTTCTATTACAATGTAAGTATTAATCAATTTTATTAAAAACAAGACGAATATTATAATTAACGATCTTTAATCAGCAAAGTCAGGAACTTCGATAATAACAATTATTTTTAGTACCATATCAAAGTATCAGATCATATAGAAACGAGACCTTTATTTTCAAAATTCACAAGTTTTAGGTAACAAAGCAAATAGATAATTTAGCTCATAGTTCCCAATGCTTAATATTTAAACTTTTTAAAAACAAGTCTGTCAAGTCTACTGGGATCCAAGCGGTTCCGCTCATCACTTGCGATGTTTTCGGCAATTGAACCGGCAGTACTCTTGTAATACGGGCACCTACAACCAGTGCTACCAAATCGTGGGTAAAATGTTCCCCCACTTTTTACCATATTCAATGTGTTTACACGAGAGTGTCCTACAAAGTGGGGGGTCATTTTACCCACGATCTGGTAGCACTGCCTACAACTAATTGTATGGTTAATACAAAAACAAAAAAAATCGAATGTCGATTTTAAAGGGTTATGTATCGATCCAATGAATAGATTCAGTACTACATATCGATTTAAAAGATCGATTTTCTTGGCTTGAAAAATCGATTTTTCGATTAATCGATCTCATATCGCCATCCCTAGTGCAGACTCTTGACGTGTCGCATAGAGATGGGTCGTACTAGGCAAATCTTGGACTAGGTGCACCTAGTCCAAGTCCGTACAAATACTCGATCCAAATACCTGTTCCACCTAGTCCACCTAGTCCATGAAATACGCATACTTTATAGATGCTTAGTCTTTGCGTAACAACGATACGTGTAGTACGTACGTTCTTCCAACTAAACTTACGAATGGATGTTTACGTTTTTTAGGCTTTGTAAGATTTGATACGGAACTTTTAAAACTCAATTGTATTTTGCCACTCAGCCATTTGTTGGCCTTTATCCGTAAAATGATCCCAAGCGACACTACTTCCTTTGGGAGCCATTTTTCAAAACAATAAACACATTAATTAATGTCTTATTAAAAATAGATCTAAGTTCTATAACAATATATTAAAACTTCGTTACGAAAACCGATCACTAAATAAGTCCGATAGAAGTTAGCGACGTCGAGTAGGTATCATACGTCAATCGAGATCACATTCGCACGAGTCCGTACTTGATACTCGACTGCATCATATAGTCTTCATTCGCATCGAGTATTGTCAAAGTATCTATTCTACCTATTCTATAAAGTCTGCCTAGTACCTAGTCCCGACTAGTCTCGATCTCGAGTAATGACAGACAAGGATGGAAAGACTGCGGAATAGTGTAGTTAAAAAAGGACAGAATATATTCTTCCACAACACGGTGCGCGTCGCGTAACTTTTATGCCATTGAGATATGGTTCAAATTCAAACGACTGGCACACGTATGATCTATGTAAATACGAGTGCGCATCGCGTTACTTTTATGACGTTTGAATTAAGGTTCAAATTCAAGTGACTGACTCACGAATGATTTTGGCAAACATGGATGAGCTAGGACTATGCTGCTATCTCGCTTCACCGCGTCCCGACGACGCGGTGAAGCGAGATAGCAGCATAGTCCAGTACAGTCGGTACTTCGATTCGCGCGGGCCGCGAGTGCCGTGCACTGCGTAGGCACAATGAGACTAGGTGGATCAAGTATTTTAAAAGTTAGAATAGGTGCAGCCTAGTCTCGTTAAATACCTAATCCCTGGATCTGTTCTAGTATATACGCTTCATCTCTAGTGTCGCAGGAACTTTTGATATAGCATTTATACCTATTTATATCGATTTAGATTATCATGTCTCATCTGAAAGCCTGATTTGGCCTGGCCTTCATCGTGTCGCACTATGCAAATTACGAAGGAAAGTTTTATTCTTCCATAAAATTAAGCAAACGTGGTTATCATTCTAAATTGTTCATTCATCATGTTGCTGCTATTTGAGTTCTTTTTCAAAGCAATTGAACAGGGTATAGGATTTTATGTTCATATTTTTTTATTAAATTTGTTGCTTATGTTCTTATCTCGTGTTTGGAAAATAAATCCAAATGTCTTATCACAGTTCCCAACATTTTTTAAAGGATGAGGTTAGCTAGAGTATCTAGTGTTATAAAGATGTCTTGCATCAAGACTGATTATTATACCAAAGATTTAGCATTCCTATTTTTGTTTTGTTTAAAAGATTTTTAAGTATAATTTTTATTGTAAGAATTTATTCCGAAATTGGTCCAAGTTGTTGGTTGGGTCTAAGTGTCAGTAGGTAACCTCTCTATAGAACTTTTGATCTGGAAAGTATTTTGCTCTCAGTCTTTTGAATATTTGTAATAATTTGTTGTTATTATGTCTGTTCTTTCTAATTCTACATCCATGTGCAATGGTTTTCTATTGATTTTGCATAGTCTGTTGGTTGATGGTACTCTTGAGGAAGTTTCAGTCAATCAGAGATGATTTTAGTTGGATATCAAGAAGTTACCCGTGGAATGTTTTTTAATGCTTTACAAAAGTCTAGAGAAGTCCAGTGTTATAGTAACTTACTTAAATTAATATATTTTTTTAAACTAGCTTCTGCCAGTGGCTTCACTTGTCTTAACCTTTTGAGTGCGTAATTAGAGACACAATAGTAAGACAATGGCGCGTGAACGCCGGCGTTAAAGGTTAAAGCAGATTTACACATACAAACTTTGGACCCTCATTTCATCCCTTGTAGTGGTATTTTGAAAAATTCTCTCTTGGTACTCGCTTACATTTCATAAAAGGTATCTTTGTGCAAAATTTTATGTTTCTAGAAACTTTTTAAGTTGAAAATGTTTACAAAGTGTCCAATAAATTTGTTGGTTTTATCTCGTTTTATAAGTGACCAGGGGAAATACTCAGTATAGGGGAGAGGCGAGATGCACAGGAGAGAATACTTTATGAACAGAGAAGAGACAGACATAAAACAGGATTATTTTTAAGAATCAACTTTCTTTATTAATTTTTATTTTAATTATAAATATGAATCAGGCTTTTCATTTCTTAGCAGTCTTTGTTTCTAACATTACTTACATATTTCTTAAGCGCTATGTACAAAACATGAAAAGATTCTTATTTTTCCTTTCCATCAAAACAAAAATATATATAACTTTAAGCTGTTGATCCCCGCATTAACCATTCACGCGCCATTGTCTTACTATTGTGTCTCTAATTACGCACTCAAAAGGTTAATATTAATAGACAATTATTATTTTTATTATTTAGCCATTCAATATTCCTTGACAATTACAATTTTCTTTAATTATTGTTATCATTAATTTTCCAACATTATTTTATTTTGAATAAGTAGAAATTAATTATTGACATAAGTTTTTCAGTGATTTGTTTTGTCATCAAGGACCTCTAATCGAGTAAAGGCCTCCTCCATTTTACTCCACAGCTTCCTGCCTTTGGCTTTTGAAACCCAGTTTTCACCTGCAGTTTTTCTGATTTCATCAAGCCATCTTTCAGGCGGTCTGCCTCTTTTTCTTTTGCCACTAGGACCAGCCCAGTGCAATACTTTGTTAGACCATCTTTCCTTGTTCATACGGGCAATGTGACCTGACCACATCCATTTCAGTTTTTTGCAGTGGGTTAAAGCATCTGATACATTAGTTCGTTTCCTTATATCTATGTTCCTTTGCTTATCTATGCGTTTTAGATTCAGTATGCTCCGCTCCATTGCTCTTTGGCAAGTTTGAATTTTTCTTTCGGTTTTTCCTTTAAAGATCCAAGTTTGGCACGCGTATGATAAGCAGGGCAGTAGGCAGGAATCCAGAACAATTGATTTTAGATTGGTAGGTAGGCTTGACTTTAATATTTCTTTGAAACTCCAGAACTTGTTCCAGGTCAAGTTTACACGTCTGTTTAATTCGTCAATGTGTCTAGATCTCTTGAAGGAAATTTGTTTGCCCAGATAAATATATTCCTGCACATAATCCAAAGGGGAATCGTCAACTTTAATAGGTTGTTCTATGCTGTAGGTCATAACCTTGGTTTTGGTGGTGTTTAGTTCTAAGCCGATGTTACGACTGATAATGTTAAGATCGTTTACCATTAATTGTAGTTGTGTTGGTATTTCTGAAAATAGTACGATGTCATCAGCAAATCTAAGATTCTTGAGATATTTCCCGTTTATAAGGACTCCCTTTCTTATCCATTTTAGGTCTTTCATTATGTATTGAAGAACAGTAATGAATAATTTGGGTGACAGTGGATCACCTTGCCTCACACCTCTGCATATTTTTATTTCAGGACCTTTTCTGTCTAGTCTGACTCTACTTATTATATATATTTATAGAATGGCATTGGTACTGACTTTGCTAGACAGTTCTTCTGACGATGAATCCGAAAGTGAGATTGATGATCTAATCTTGGGTGAATTGCAAAAGAAAAGAAAACACCGGTTCTGGATTGAAAATCATATTAAATTCAGAAATAAACATGGAGAATACAAAACATTATTTGGGTAAGGCCGTAGATTTTGCCACTTAGTAACATAGTGTAACATAGATACTTCTATGTTATGGTATTATAGGAGTAACGCGAAAGTAACGCATAATTTTTGTAAGGCCAATTCCATAACGCACTATTTTTAACCAACTTCAAAAAGAAAGAAGTTTCGATGCATAAGTTAAATGCACGAGGATGAGACTGAAAAATGTTTTAAACCATCAACATTTTAGAATTATAACACAATCATGAAATCTGGCCAATTTTACCAAATAAAGGAATATTATCAGGAAAATAATACTACGATATAACTGAAGTAACAAAAATATTTGTAATCTAAAACTCTTCTAGAAAACATATGATTTAAACCTAGAAAATAAGCTACACTACGAGATCAATAAAATTTAAAATCACAAAAAATAGAACAATATTTGTAGGTTAGGTACCTAAGTAGACTATACTCTTTATCAAAAAGATTTAACAAAAAACAAATATTCTTAAATAAAATAGTTTGTTACATTTCTAGGAAACGAAATTTTAATTGGAAATGATCAAATAATTTCTTTTTGTAATTTTACATTCTTACTTTAGAAACACAAGTAGGTTAAATCGCAGGAATAACTAATCTCGTAGTAAATAAAATAGTTTGTTACATTTCTAGGAAACGAAATTTTAATTGGAAATTATCAAATAATTTTTAAATTTTCTTAACTCTCTAACTTAAATACTTAAGAAGTTAGTGTAATAGCAAAGCTTTTCTTACACCTTATATATAAATAATCAATCAAAATAAACCATATCAAAATCGGAACTGAGGTAATATTCTTTTGAGGCTTCCTCCCGCTGAATCAAATTTATCTTTTTGACTATAGAAATATTAGTCACTATATCAATATCCAATTTTCTTTGGACTACAAATTTCACGGAATCAGAAATATCCTTGACGGTTTTTAAAAATTTTACCTTGTAATAATTTTCTTCGTTCTTAAATTCTATACTTTCAATAAATCCTACAAAATATTTCCATGTTTTTTCTTTGGAAATATCTGACTATAATACTATCATTTATTTTTAAGTTATAGTTCTGCATATTTTCTTCACACTCGATTGTCTTTTTTCCTTCTTCTTCATTTATAACTGATTCTTTGTCACTTTTATCTTCTTTTAAATTCTCAGAATTGTAACTGTGATTTGAACTAGATTTGTCCATTTCTTTATATTCAGTTACGTCTTGTGGATCTTCACCAGTATTATCTTGTCCACATACGCTTTCAGGTTGATTCTTATATTCAGTCTCAATTGTGTATGTATTTTCATCAGCTTTTTTTCTATCTTCTTCGACGGTAACGTATAGAATTTCCTTGATTTCATCTGTTTTAGAACATTCCGTCTCATTTTTGCGTTCTTCTTCTACTACGAACTTCTGTTTCACAGCCTTTTTGATCTCTTCTTTGGTATTGTTATTGTTTTCTTTGTTTTCATCAATTTTTAAATCATCAGTCTTAATTTCATTACTGTAATTACTTCTTATTTCCTTTATCGAGATTTCTTTAAATAAATTGCACTCTTTTAAATCATAACTCGCAGTATTTTCCGGTTTTTTTCTGATTTGTGACAAAATGGTCACATCTTCCCCAGTAACATGTTTCGTATTTTCACGAAATCTTTTATGCATTAAATCTTTATTTTCACAGATTATTTTTCTTTTCTTATCTTTAGTGTTATTTTCAGCATTAGGTTTTTTTAAAATTACTGTCGATAGCAGAGTCACTTTCTTGTTTGGATCAATTTTTGGCCTCAGAACACCAGTTTTTTCGTCGAGTTCAGAAATGAAATTGTTTTCATTGTCGTCAAAATCTGGGCTTATTGAACCATCAGAAAAAAACACTGAAGCATCACTTTCCGCATACTCAATGTTATCATCGTCTTCGTCTTCTTCGGTTGATGAACTAATACGTCTTCTCCAAGTTTTCTTACTATTCTTTGAATTTTGAACTTCCTTTTCCTGTTTACTATTCTTTTGTTTATTCGACTGTTTTTCATTTGTACTAATAGTGGGCAAAAAGCTATGAGATATAGGTGAGTGACATTCACAGCTCCCTCTAGGATCTCCACAGAAACAGCTGAGATCTCTGTATTTAAGTTTTATCTTTTCTGTTGTTATCAGCTGATGAATTTTCATGGTATGTGGCAAAGGACTAAGTTTTGTGTGTAAAGGTTTGATGTTAAGAGAAGAAATATAAAATAGTTTGATACTTGTGTCCTCCGATTTTAAAATATCAAATGCTATTTCTGCATTTGGAATGTCTTTTCCCTGAGCGATTTTGGCATCGAGAGTTCGTTTTATGACCCCTCCGATACCATCAGCAGCACCTTTTCCATGGGCGGCCTCAAAAAACGACCAAGTACAATAACTGAACCCATACTCATATACTTTTTCACTAAATAAGTAAAAATTCTTTTTCTGCCTGTACTGGGTCGTTGGGCCGTCAGAGAAAAAGTGAATGGTAAAAATGTTTGGATAAGTATTCTTAATATGTTGTAAAACGGGATCGAGGTGAGCCCATATTGCTTCCGGATTGTGTTGGTTATCGGCGGATATAGAACAGAAAGAAATTGGTTTCTTTTCTCCTTTAATGTAAATAACTCCTGTGTGAAGGGTAATCTGTTCTTTTATAAAATGCATTGCCTGTATTTCTCTATGGTATTTGCAGGTGAAATTTTCTGAAAAATCTATATGAATACATGCTTCATTACTTTTTAAATTATTAATGCAATCTTTGTAGTTTTTGTATTGGTGATAGAAATTAAAAATATGTGTTTTAAATTGTTTCATTTCCTTATTAAATATCGCAAGTAAGTCTTGTAAAGTACCCTCTTTCTTAATTTTTATCATTTTTTTTATTTTTTTCTTTTCCCCTTGCTTTTCATATTCATAGTCTTTTAAAACCCACGTAAACCAGCTTGCTTTAGATAACAGTTTTTCTTTGTCAACTCTTAATTCAACTTCGGAACACGCATTACAATTATTATACATGCAATCTCTAGAGTAAAAATCACATACTAAATCAGTTGTTACCTCATTTAGATTGTCAGTGTTAAGTATTTTAAGGGATTTCAATTCATCCACCAGGAATTGCATATTGGAATGTTTTTTGCATGCACAACTCTCACAATCCTTGATTTTAGGAGCAAGTACGTAAAACGGGCGGTACTTTTTAAAAGTACTGAAACTTATTGGGGCCTCCTCTGCGATATACTTTCTGTGAAGTACGATTAGTTTGTCGAGTAAATATCTCTTTTGGCGTGTTACTTTTTTGAAAGTTCTGTATTCTTTTTTGCCTGCAGTGGCACGGCTAACATCATCTCTGTTAAAAAAGCGTTCAATTTTCTTTTGCAATGCAGTGGTTTTGGTCTTCTGCTGACGGTAGTTTTTGAAATTACTCTTGAATCCTAGAGAGGCTCTTAATCTTGTTTTCAGTTTATATTTTTTGACAGTATTGTTATCCAGAATTTTTTTCAAAACATTCTTTTCGGTATTGTTAGCGGTTTGGAATTGTAATTTTAATGACTTCGTTAGTACATCGTATTCAAGTAGTTTCTTCTTAACTTCTTCTTTTTTTGGAGTTGCAATGTTTGGTATGTTATTATTTATGAACTCTATTACTTCTTTTCTCGGTGTTTTCTCTTCTAACTGTCTTGTATACGTCTCTTTTGTTTCCTCGGCCGTGACCAACCTAGTTAATACATTTTCATAGTCTGCCTGCATCTTGTCTATTTTGTTTTGTTGTCTAATCATTTTTTTTTGAAGACCTTTGAAACCTTTTGTCAATGTGTTTAACTGTAATCTCAATTGTGCAGTTTCTTGTTTCATCCTGTATTCAATTCGACGCTGCATATTACGGTAAGTTAATCGGTTATTATCTTGCTCAGAATTTGAAATTTGTGTCGTACCCGGTTCATTTCGTGATGCATCTTTTGCTTTTTTCCGATCTTCCTTCCATTTTCGCCGTAATTCTTGTTTGTGTTCTTCAGTGTAGGTACTCTTTTTTTTTGCATAGTAACGTGCAGATCTTTCTTTGGCCTTTTTTTGTATTTCTTCATACTTTTGGGGGTTTTCGTTTTTTAATTTATCGCGATATTTTTTTTGCTTTTCAGCTGCAGTCATTGGCGGCATCTGTGACAATATAAATATTTTTATATTATTACCGATATCGAGTACGCGTAGTTTAATTTTTAAGCAGAAACGCTGACTTTAGAAAGTAATAATAAAAAATAATTTAGGAAAATTAAATTACTGAGCGGATTTTTCGTTATTCTAAAAGTACCTTCAACAAAAAAGTATTTGTAATGAATTGCGTTATGCACAAACCTTTACAACAGTAAAACGTTACAAAACATACAATCTACGTTACCAGTGACATCTAAGTCACATAGAAGTAACGTTAAAGCGCGACTTTTCAAGGTTATAAATAGCCACAACTCGACATCGAGTTGCATTTTAAACATAAACAAATTACCACGCACTTAGTAGTTACCCATGCATAATGATATATAAGATGCGTACAACAAAAAACTGTTATTTACCTTTGAAATCGCCAAAATTCACAATTAAAATTAACTGCCGAAACACACGCGTGCACCTTTGACAGACTCTGCGAGACGACAAGATGGCGTCTTTTATTTTTTTTATTGCTCTGTCTGCACACTTGGTGTTGCCAGTGCAAGTAAAAACACTACCAATTGTTTTCAATGCTTTTTAAGGGAATATTTTTGGTAACATACAAAGTAGTAACATAGAAGCTAAAATATGGAGTATAAGTTTGAATAACAATAAAGCTTTAAAAAAAACGTGTTTTTAAAGACACCAACAGCACAATGTAGCAGTTTAACTTAGACAATTCAGATAATCGCAATTAATTAGATGTTCATTAGTAAAAATAAAAGTTTTATCGTGCTAAGTGCCAAAAAGACAGCATGTTTTTCGTTAAATTTGAGAGCCTGTACGAATTTAATTCGCTGTATTATTTTATATGTGCACCTGAATCATTTTAAGAATATAATGTAAAGAGTTTTCGAGATGCATAACCTAATTAAACTACCTTCATTACAATTTACCCACAATCTTGTTTTTTATAAGCAATCAAAATTTGAGAATAGAATTTCTTTAAAAAGTGGCAAAATCTACGGCCATTTATGACATTAAGTGATGAAAAATTTGAAAATTACTATCGACTATCACGACGAGACTTCCAGATTATTCATGACATGATTAAAAGTAAAATTGAAAAAAGGAATACTAATTATCGGGAATCTATAAGTTCTGATGAAAGACTCGCCATCGCCATTAGGTATGTTATTTATTTATTATTAAAATATATATATGTATATTTATTATTTAACTGGTGAAAAGTGGGTGTCTATGTGCACCTCTGCCTACCCCTTCGGGGATTAAAAAAAGGCGTGACGTTGTGTGTGTGTTTATTTATTATTTTTGAATGGTTCGAGATTCAAACAGCTGGAAAAGTATCTTGAGGTTGAGGCAAGGGGTTGGCGTCAGACACGGGTCTCACATCAGGCAGGGGGCTGCTATCAGGCAAGGGACTGGCGTCAAGCACAGGTCTCACATCAGGCAGGGGGCTGCAATCAGGCAAGGGACTGGCGTCAAGCAAATGGCTGGTTTGATAATTTGTTGCACTTCTATAACCATAAGAAGACGAAGTGGAAGGCGTGGAGCAGTAGTAAGTATTCATTGAGTCATAGGACAATGCTTCTTCTTCAGCACGAGTAATTGTTTCGAAAAATTCTCTTTGGACTCGTAGTTGTAAATACTTTGGTAGATCACGTGTCTTTTGACAGAGACTTTCAAATAAATGAGATAATGCATCTGGTGGTCGATTAGCATCAGTAATATGCTTTCTTATTTCATCTCTTTCAGTTCGTCTTTGCTCGCGATTTTTCTCTCGGCGCTGAAGAATCTCTATCATTTCCAGTTGCTTGCTGTTCTTCTTCCGAGATTGAATTGTAGATGTTTTTAGCCGGTGAGGGAGGTGATTCAACAACATCAGTATCCGTAATTATTGTATCAGAAGTGTTTTCAGTGTCGTTTCCTTGTATACGATCCGAAAAATTTGAAAAAGTCTCGTTATTTTCTCTGTGTGGCTGTAAAAATTCCATTAAATTCTCATATTTCCACGGTTTCATATTTTGTGCTGCCTGTCCTGTAGTAGTCTAACGTCTTCGAAGAGCTTCTCTATGACTATCTCTTAATTTCTTCCAATGAGATTTCGCTTCCTTATCTGGAACAAAAAAAACATAATAATTGTATGTTACAGATATATGGCAACAGGAGATACATACCACACCATAGCTTACAGTTACAAAGTAGGAAAAACCTCTGTAGCAAGGATAATCGAGGAAGTTGCCGATGCTATATGGGACTGTTTAGCGCCTATATATTTAGAAGAAATTAAAGATGAACATAAGTGGAGAAATATTGCTGAAAATTTTAAAATTTCATGTGACTTCCCTCATTGTGTTGGAGCTATTGACGGCAAGCATGTCACAATAAAAGCACCTCCAAACTGTGGATCAGATTATTTCAACTATCTTAAAGATCTATAGTGACTCTATAGTGCTTTTAGCGGTTACTGATAGTAAAAAAAAAATTATAATGATAGATATTGGATCAAAAGGCAAAGAATCATGACCATTTTTCACCTGACTTTGTATAGTAATGAAATAAATGTTAAAATTTAGCTAATTGGATTATGTATCAATTACACTTATAACAATGTTTAAAGAAACGCAGGAAAAAAATATTTTTAAGTTTTTGTATAAGCTTATTTTACGTTTAGGGTACACATATTACCATGTTTTGAACGCATCTCAATTACCTTTTTCTACGGCGTTCCATTTTACGCACTGCTGCTTCACTTTATTCATCTCTGTTTCCGAGTTTTATACATTATTTTACGTTTTATTCAATCAATATGTATTTTTTTATTTGTCTTTGTGTAGTACAGATTAATTAAAAATAAAATATTGATTAAATAAATTAATAATTCCGTATGTAATTGAGGTCGGATGACTGAAATGGTTTTTTTTTACATTTGACAGTTCTACGATTGAAATTGGCGCAGTCCTTCGTTGGTGCGTTTGCGTCTCGTTGTGTACTGTGCTATTTTGTGTGTGTTACTTCTTTTACAAACCTATTTCAAGCCCCCTGGACCTCGATATCTTCCTCATCTGACGACCTTTGCTTTCCATATTGTTTTTAATCCGCCCTCTTGATAATGCCGCCGTCAACAAAGAGTCGACGTATACTTTGCATAAACTGCAACGTCTGCCTAAATACGTTTCGGCGTTATCTCGTTTATGAGCTCAACACAAGAGTTATTTCGCTTCTTAGCGAGTGGATATCACCAGTAATCGTAAGTATTTATTTTTATAATGTTTAATCTAAAACTATCTATCATGTCCTAATCAAACTAACAGCTTGGCGCTTCTATAAAATGTATGACAACACACAAGCAAATGATAGAAAGATGGATTAAAAACTAATACAGTTTTGTCTTGTTATTTCATATCTTGACATTAAACTATTACCTATAACAATTGTAAATCAAAGAAGTTTATATTGTCTTTCCTATTTCAGATTACTGAGGAAGATTACATTTGTGAACCTTGTAATGAACTCCTCATGAGAAGCATATACCAGCAATTAACGACAAGCGGTGATGGTGCTCAAGCTTCAGGGTTATCTCGACCAGGTCAAAGACAAGTGTGCAGTCTTTGTGGACGGTCAACACTTGATCGTCAGAGCCATTCTATTGTTTTTGACAATCCTTCAGAAGAGCAAAGACAGATAAATGCTGTTATACAAACAAGGATTGCACCACGTCAGGTATTTATGTTTCGATATTGTTCTTTATTTGCCTGTATTACTTCACATACACTGTATATTAACTCAATATTTTCTTTCATAGATGTCATCATCTGATAGAATATGCCATTCATGTTGGATGAGTTGTAAGCGTGCAATACGTATTGGGCAAGCTAATGAAGCTCGTGGTGTGTCAATTACTGAAGAAGTTGAAACAGGTGTAGGTGTAAATATAAATAAAAGTTCCAATTACTCTTTCCAAAAAGATACGTATTCTTTACACAAATATAAAAATCTATTAAAGCTATTTTTATTTGTGGCATGTGATGGTTACATCTTAGATTGTTACGGTCCATACAAGGCTACCACATCTGATGCTGATATAATGATTTCTCTTTTTGATGATGAAAACTCTTCTCTTAGATTATATTTTCAAGAAAATGATGTGTTTATATTAGATAGGGGTTTCCGAGATTAAATAAGAATGCTAGAAGGTTGTAATTATCGGCCACATATGCCTGATTCTCTATTAGAAGGAGAACACCAATTGACAACACAACAGGCCAACCGTAGCCGTTGTGTAACAATATGCTGCTGGGTAGTTGAGGCAGTAAATGGACATTTTAAAAGAGATTTTAAGCTCCTGCGGCAAGACTATTGTAATAAATCAGTGCCAAATATGATGCAGAACTTCCAGATAGCTGCTAGTTTGCTTAATCAATTTGGAGTTCGTCTTCGTGATAGAAGTGATTCTAATGAAATAGTTGCAATAAGTAGAGAGAGAATTAATTTTGATAATAATTTAGCCCTATTGGTTGAGGAACTAAATATGAATAGAAGGTTTTTCAGAGTATAACAGCTGACCGAGATAATTTATTTATGTTTCCAAGATTAAGCTATAGTGAATTAATACTATTTGCTCTAGGTACTTACCAGATAAGACAAGCCAGATCGTATTATGGCGAACATATTCGGTTTCATGGATCATATAGAATAGAAATATGTAGGGACACAAGATTTTTCTCAATACAATCTGAGAGGAAGTGGTGACTTAACATTAATAAGAGGAAAAATTAAGTCCAGGCATATTTCAAGAAAACAATATTATGTCTACATTTTAATAGAAAATAATGTGTCTGGCAGAGCTGGTATAGCCGAATATTGTTGTAATTGTTTGGTCGGTCGACGAACCATTGGATGTTGCGCTCACGTTATGACATTAGTGTGGTATCTTGGGTGGGCTAGGTATCAAGAAAATATCTCTGCTCCAGCAGAATTTCTGGACGATGTAGTTATAAGAGATTTAGATGATAATGATGATAATTAATAAACCATTTCACTTAAACGGCGTATAATTTGTTTTTCCCTTTTTATTTATTATATATACAGAATATATACCGTAAGGCAATAAAATGTGTTGGGTACCTAGTTAAGTGATCACTTATGACAATACTTACTTACTTACTATTTATCGTTTTTCTTTACTAAAAATGTATTTACTAGTTAGTAAGTACGAGTACAAGTTTGTACAAGTTTGTTGTATTTGTGCTGGAGAAACAGAAATTATTATGCTCGACACTCGATTTATTTATTAAGTAGTGCCAATCATCGACAGTCTAAGCAGCGATGTTAGTTGAAGGAATACTTACACAAAATAAAAAAGACTGTTCGACCACAGCTAACTTGTACCTAAGTATTCCTATTTTAGATTGCAATTCGAGAGTTAATAACTATTTAGTTTTAACATCTTAATGGCGAATCCTAACCTAAAAAGTAACATTAATATTTTTTGGAGTTCGTGGCGTTTAAATCGTAAAAATGACTATGAGACATTATTTTCTAAACTTACAGGTAGTCTATCTACTATACCTTAAAACTATACATAAACTTTTATTGTCAGGTTTTGAAATGTATGGAAAGTGGTCATTCTTCTTTAGTGATGGGGGAATATTACGAGAAAGCAACTTTGGTCAGAAGTTATATGCTGGTAATCTAAATCTTCCGCCTGATGAAGCACTTGTAGAAGGTGGCATCGAGGTTCCATATGTCTTTATCGGGGATGAAGCATTCCCTTTATTATGTAATTTGATGAGACCATTTCCCAGAGAAAACAATATTACACAAAATAAAAGAATTTATAATTATCGTCTTTGTCGAGCAAGACGAGTGGTCGAAAATGCGTTTGGAATTCTGAGTGTCCGTTGGAGAGTTTACAAACGACCTTTTAAGTGCAAAGTAGATACAGCCATAAAAATAGTGAAGGCAACTTGTGTGCTACATAATTATTTAATGGAACATAGTTTCACCTACAAATTCTGTGACAAATGAAGATATAGCAGCAACTCCAGTTGAGAACCAACTTTTTGATTTAACACATTCGGGATTTAGAAGTTCTAATGACAGTTTTTTTATCAGGGAAGAATTTTGCAATTATTTTAATCATGCGCATGTTTTGAGCTGGCAAAATGCCCGTGTCACAATTTAAACAAATATTAAGTTTGTGTCTACTAGGTAGTAGGTGTGTAATAAATAAATATTAAGTTTGTAGATTTAAAAGTAATATTTTTATAATATTAAATTAGTAACAAAAAATAAGTAAACAAGTATTTACTCACCATTCGCCATTTCACATTCCCTCGCAATCTTTTCCCAAGCCAAATCCTTTTTACCGATGTCTGTACGATATATCGCTCATTTTCCATAAACAAGGGTGTAGCTTGACTTTTTCAATAAATAACTCCATAATTAAACCAAATATTATTGACTAAATAAAAATAAAGCCGCCTGTCGTGGTCATCAAATGCACGCGTGCGCCACGAAACCTAGCAATTGACAAAATGGCGCAGGCGTCGCTCGCTTGCTTCCCCGCCCGTCCCACCTCCCGCAGTGCCCCACGGCGGTGCACGGAGAGGCTACACATGTGTACTAAACTTCGCTTTGTAAGAAAATGTATGTAGTTGTTTCCACTGCAACCCACGAAGATACCCGTGCGCCGTGCCACGCTATACATAGTCGTGGGTCATATTCGTGTACTTCAGTGGAAACGTAGACCCACGTTGTCAAACAAATGAATACACGCAGCTAAAATGCGCCGCGTGTCCGTGCACAGCGTGCACTGCGGTGGAGCCGCGCCTTAAGAGCGCTTTTACAAAATCGAATTGCTCAGGTTTAGGTAAATCAGACGACGGGCGGCAGCAGTCGCGCTCGTGTGCGTCTAGTGAAGTACGCGATGCACACATGCAAACCGCTACGCGGAACAAACAGACATGAGGCTTTGCCACTTTTTTTTCGAAATAAATTATTGTTATTATAGTTCGTGAAATATTATTTGTACCGATGAATGTTATAACCTAGAACGGCTCTATTGAGTTAATATAGGGTCATACAAATTTATTTGATTTTTTTTATAAATGTTACTAAGTGTGTGTCACTAAGTGGTATTACTAGGTGATAAAATAGCTTGCAGCCTGCTTGGTGGTAAGCAGTTATCGTAGCTTATAGACGCCCGCAGTTCCAGAAGCATCAATTACATATTTGCAGCCTCTATAGATACACTATACCTGCATTGTTTACAAAGTTTCTTTAAAAGCAATTTTTTCAGAAGTTAGGATATTTTAGTACTTATTTATAGAAATTAATTAATGCAATGTGGCGTTGTTTCTAGTTTGAATAATGTAATAATACGGTATCGATAATAGTGGTTCAAACTTATTTTTTAGAGAGTAGGTAGTTATATCAATTATGCACATTTAAAGATTTCTTCTCTTTAAATACTTTATAGTGATGCAATCTTCACATTAATGTGTATTGTTCGGGATACCTATTTATTTTATGGATGGGTATAGTGGGTGTAAGTGAAAAAATAAAAACAAAGACTAAATAGAAAAAAAGTATACCTAATTGTAAAAATAAAAAATTAAAATAATATTTTGCGAAGTGGCATAGAACGTGCTTTCCTCGAATCTATAATTTCCGGAAGAAGGCACTCCTCATAAAACTTTATTAATTTGGGCAACATTTTGAGGTTCCAGAAATCATTATCTTTGTAAACTTTTATAACTTTTAGTGGGTATTCAGTTCCAGTCCACACTGCAAATAAACAAACATTTTTATTTGCAATGTGGAGCTGGCCTTGTATTTGATAATACCAATCGTGATTTTTATTAAAAATTATTTCGCCATTACCATTAATTTTGAAGCATTTTATTTTTTTTTCTAAAATAGCCGTATCAGGATCCATCTCAAAAGCAGATATGGGACACTTAATTTCAACAACACCGTCTTCAAAAACTCCATCAGGTGTAGCTCCTAAAAAGAAATGCTCCGTACTTATAAATAGGCCACACTTCTCTATATGTAAATCCATTTGGCAGGAAAGTTGAGCTAAAGCTTTTGACTCGTTATCTTTTCCATGTTTAATGGAAGGCACATGACCTAAATTGTAAGAGTACAGTAAAGTTTTGACCAAAGGCGCAAAGTCCGTATTAGGACGTCTCTTGCATATTTTGCTGAACATTGATGCAGTTAGTATGCATCTGCGCCGTTCCAGCCATAAAGCGCTTTCTGCTTGCAGAACAGTATTGCGCTCAATTTCATGGCGATTCATTGTTTGCTGTCGCAAATTAGACAAGAATAGTGTCTTTGCGTTGTTGTAATCATCGCAGGTCATGTCGGGACGTTGGCATTGACTGCCATATTGACCATCTGCGCTACCAAATTGCAGATGCCTGCGACAACGCTTAATGCCTGCCTCAGTTCTTTTGCTGTTGGCCAAATGCCTTTTAAGTTCCAAAGATTTTAAAGACGGTCCCGGAGACTTTTGTAAAATTGATTTGTATAAATTATATTGAGGGCGGCCAGTATTAAAAATCACAACAGCTGCGTAACAGCGTGCTGCATAGGAGTCTTTTAATGAAAAATTTACTCGTTTTCCTCCTACTACTTTCGCAACAACGCTGTTAAACTGTTCAGCTCTATTATTGGTATAGGAAAACATGAGACTTCTCGAGTGAAATGCCAGTTGTGAAGCATTTTTTTGTAATTTGAGCATCAGGGTGGCAATTAACGGAACTAAATTTTTTTCTTTTTTTCTTTCATCCGAGCAATAATAACTATCACAAGAGGTGTGATCTCCAAAAATATGCCGGGGACTATTTAAAATATCTTTTTGCAAATTTAGTATTTGAGTTGATAATAAATTACTTTGTGCTTTTCTAAATTTAATTGCTGAGCGAATAGCCGTGCGTAATCTTGTTAAGCGATCCCCAGTCAAAAATTTACGCTCGCTAAGAGGAACCGCTGTATCCTTTTGCAATGCCAAATTTTTACCATTGTAATTGCGTAATAAATGGTTTGTGCATTCGATTTTTTGTATAGGAACGTCGGGATAAGGCCTACTCTCTAAAATATTTTTGTAAGTGCTTGAGTCACCGTCAGCAATCAGTGTGCTATATATTAAATTTCTTTCTGCTATCGATACCTTGAAACCTTCAACTAATATAGATTGCTCCATGCTAGTTGAAGATCCTGAGTGATTTTTATAGCAGTCGTGGACTCGTGGCGCTAATCCTTTTTTATTTGCGCGAGCACATACAACGCAATATTTGTTTCTAACCCCGATATATAAAACTTTTCCAGTATGCTCTCCAATTATTGCAGCCACACCTGATAAAGCCGAATAGTTCGTTTTGTACGAGCGTTTACTCCAGCATGCATCTGCTTCTACTGGTATCATTGCAATACCTCCATCGTTGATGTCACCCCGAGATACTGCAGCTTCGCGTTCTTTTTTGGCAGCTTCTTGCATAGTCTGTTCTGCAGTAATACGCCACATTTCAGCCACATCTGCATGGATAGAGCTATACAAGCGGACTGGCATTGTTGGCAATTCCATAGATGCAGTGAGCTCATTTAAATTGGAAAGACCAATTCCAATCATTAATGCTCCTGACACTGCGCCTGTGTTTACATTTAAATTTAGATCATTTTCATTACATGTTTCTATTTTAAAATACGACCCACACATACAACATTTCAAATCTAATTTTGAAATGAGTCCGTTTTGCTTTTCATTTAAAATTTTTAAATTATTCAATCGGCAACCAAATTTTTCGCCATGTTTATCAATTATAAGTAATTGATTCATAAAAAAATTAAAATCTATGATTCGTCTTCCCTGTATTATGATATCTTCATTTTCCTGCAACAATGAAAACTAGGAATGTAGTTAGTTTATAAAATCAAACATGTTACGTATTTTACCTGTTGCGAGTGACTAAAAATACTCACCATATTATTTGTACTAGTATCCGATTGAGTCTGATAATCCACTGTTGTATTAAACATGCTTTCATTATCCTGCAAGAAACAAAGAAGTCCAGTTATATTATTATGCAATAGCTCATAGATCTGCAGGAAAGAACATAGCTACTATTTTTATTATAATAAATTATCATGTTATGTGTATTTCAGTCAGAATGCACTGTGAAAATTGTCGTTAGGTCAAATGTACTTTCATTCTCCTGTAAAAGTAAAATAGTGGGATAAATGTATCTATATAATATGTGATACCAGTAATAGTAGCAGTGCATAAAGCAAATGATGTCAATAGTTGGGCAACATTTACCTTTGTTAAATCAAAATCAATATTTTCATTTGGCGAATTTACTTGCTCCTGCTGCATTTGAGCTCTTTTTTGCCTATAAATAAGAAACAGGTTTATTGGGCGAAACAGAATAAAAAAACGTACGTACAAAATATGAATGTACATAGAAGTTGAGATGGGCGGTGGGTGACAAATATTTGTACTAACTGAACAGGCCCACTCAAATCTATGTGGTTCTTCTCTCAAAAAACCGTCTCACGTCGTGACACTAATCTACATGGTTCTCAGTATCACATGATTTGGCCATTATATGTTTGCTGTATAAACTTTAAAAGAGACTGACCACTGAGTTTGTATCGGTGTTTCTTCTCAGGACAGTCAGCTGACGTGTAAAAGTGATGTTACAAAAGCTATTGGCAAAATAAATATGAGCTCAAAAAGCGTACAGCACATTGCCCCAAATAGAATAGAATAAACTTTATTGTACACCAAAAAAGTAACACAACTTATACATAAACTTAAATCTATGGGTACAATGGCGGTCTTATCGCTGACAGCGATATCTACCAGACAACCTTAGGATGGATCGTAAGAACTTAAAATAATACAGGGGGTAGTCTGCGGTGTACTGCTAACAAATTGATCAATCTCTATATATAAAACACAATACATAACAAATGTGCACACTTGTGCTATATGCCCTTTGTGCCCAGAAGCATCGATATCGTTTATCATTGATGATAATTTATAATAGTCAATTAACATTTGTCGACTGTCATTTATCATACCACCATTATCATACCCGGATAAAAACCTTGCAATTGGGTGCTTTGGGTATTTATCCGGTATTTGCCGGGTAGAAGCTCATCTCTACATAATAAGTACCCAAAAATCAGAACAGTCGCTTTTAGACCAGTCATAAAAATATAACAAAACAAGATACTCCTTGACATTGAGAAATTTCAACAGCGAAATAGAGAAGAGTACATTTATAGCGTATTTTGTTATGTAAATATTTGTAAACTACAATATTACTGAGTATATGTTAATATTTCAAATATGTATTCGGCAAAATTCTTACCGGTAAGCTTCTCTTGCGCGTTTCAAACTATCGGCTAAAACTTTTTTTTTAATTTTGACAGCACCAAATGTTTTATTTTTATCTCTTTTTCCCATTATTATGAATTATATCTGAAAATAATTAATAGAATTTAACCCTACAGTGCACGATTTTTTGTTTCTCTCTGAAAAAAATATATGTGCTAGTAAATGTGATCCAATTACCAGGAAAAATATTTAAAAAAATCGTAACTCAACATAAACAGACATAAATGGTTTCGATCAGTATGTCCCAAATATGTCACACCCTGCATTACCATATGAATATGTACTGAGTAGGACAAACATCTAGAAATGGAATAACTTTGTTATTATGGTAAATTTATTGAAAAACATAAACGTATTAGAAAAGTTTAATCAGTCTTAGTATACATATACTTTAAAATCAAGTATTTTTTCACAAAAAAAGTTTTATAAGAAAAATAAAAAATATATAAATATATATAGTATAGAGTATAGACAAGGAAAAACTTTCAAATCGTAACATTATCTGTGAAACGCCAGAAAACAATTCTTGTCTTTATTCAAACAAAGTGCCACTTTGCACTTTTGGCAAGTCACAAAAGATTTGCCTTTACAAGCTGGAAGCTTACACCGCTGCCTATCATTGGACCAATAGGGAAAGTGGTCAATTCCATCAGTTCTGACATCCTTGGGTGGTACATTGGCCTTTGGTTTCTTTTTCTTCCTTTCTTCTAGCATGTCAGCTACAAAAGACGAAGGTCGTCCTCTTTTCTTCATCATCGATGGTCCAGATAAACACAGAGCTTTAGCTACATCTAGACGAAATTCACGCAGTTTCATGAGTTTTGTATTTCCTTTCAGAGTCTCTGATCTTTTATATAAAAGCCAACTGTTTATAAGCATCACATCCAGTAAGTGGTAGAAGATTCGCATGTACCATTTTCTTGTGCGCATTTTTATTTTATGTTTTCCGATAAAAGAGTCTAGCAAGTCCACTCCGCCCATATGTCGATTATAATGTCCAATAACGTTTGGAGCATCGACTTCTATGTACTGTTTGCGTTTTTTATCGAATCTTTTGACTTTGGATTTAGGCTGTTCGCCTGCAAAAGAAGATACCATGACCACAGGTTTGCTGTCTAGCCACATAACTGCTGCAATTGGTACTCCATCTACAGTAGATACCCATTCTTCTGAGTATCCGCGTGTTTTTTTAGCATCCGATAATTGTTTTTGAGTTGGCAATTGCAAATTATTTCCTAAACGGGCTTTGTTTACTGTACCTAAGGAGTGAATGCCTATTTTAGCCAAGTAAGATATCAATTCAGGTGACGTGTAGTAATTGTCAAAGAATAGTTTATAATTGAAGTTCCTGGGGACGCTACGACATAATCGTACGACTATGTTACTGCTCGCTCCTAAATCAGGTTCGTCGGGAAGCCTGAACTGAGGTTCGTTTTCAGTGCCCGAATATATTTCAAAATCATATGCAAAACCTTTATCATCGCACAACACTAATAACTTGTAGCCCCACTTATGAGGTTTGTTAGGTAGATACTGACGCAGGAAGTTGCAGGCTTTTGTTGCGCACATTTGCTCGTCAACCGAAAGGGTTTCTCTTTTCGGAACAGATTGGCATTTCTTTCTCAATGTTTCCAATACAGGTCTAATTCGGAAAAGTCTGTCATGTCCTGCTTGTTCTTGCGGTATAAAATTTTGGTTATCGTTGAAGTGTATGACACTACGTAATCTTTCGAAATCAGTGAGTGTCATGGTGTCTACTATAATTGGTATTCCTAATTCTGAATTCCACAACAAACGGATGTTTGGTTGGGGCACCAGTCCTAACAGTAGACAGATACCTAAATACTTCTTGAGTTCTGCTTTTGAAACCAAAACAGGTTTTGAAGGATCCTTTTGTATACTGTACTTAGTGGACTCTTCAGCAATGTGTTGTAATAAGTCATCATCAAAAAAGTATAAAAAGTACTGTAAGGGAGATTCAAAACCAACATATGGTTCTTCTAGGTTCTCATTACCTGTGAATGTACTAATAGGTGGCTCAAACCTGGATTTTTTCCAAATAAGTCTCCTTTTCGGTCTTCTTGGACAGGCAGGTGAAGGGGTTGGCTGCATCAAAGGAGGAATGGATTGTGGCTGTGCTTGTGATGATGACCGGCTCGGTCGAGGGTTTACGGATAAATAAGAAGTACTTGGCTGTGATGCAACGCTTGGAACATTAGAAACAAGTGACGCACTAATACTAGCACATGGACTTGGGATGCTTATGGTTTCATCCAAATTATCACTTTGCAATATTTCAGGATGAACTTCTAACTCATTCATCACCAGATCTTCAATTCTGATCAAGTCGTCATCACTATCCTCGTCAGAAAGTTCCAGTTCATCTTCACTGCCAGATGGTATCTCCAAGACATGTTGAATATCATTAGAGTCCAGACGTTTTCTTCGATTCATCTACGAACAATACATCTACAATAAGTACACTAGTTGCACGGTGTGCCATTTCTGGCACATACAGAAAAGCGGCGATAATACATTTATTTATGAGTATAATTACAAAAAACATACTAAATTAGCAAATAAAAACATTAACTTACCTCGGCTAATTATTTTGTCACGAAAACACTCACTTTTACCACTTTTTTGTAATTATTTGTTTGTCACTCGTCAACTTTTTTCAATCAACCGACTATTTTGAATAACACATAGTTTATTTGATTATAGCACCATCTGTTTTAAAAAAAATGTACTAATCGTTGCACTTCAATTCGTCATGTTTCCGGAAATCGATACAAGATGGCACTACTTGTATCAAATTTTAATTCATGGCCGTTTCTTTGGTACGTGCCATATGTGGAACACTGTGCGCTGTAGGGTTAAGTTGGAGATTACATTAAATAAACAATTCAAAAAAAGAAGAAAACTAAAAACCATAACATTTACGTACATATTTCTTTTTAACCAACATTAAAAAAAGGAAAAGGCTATCTATAACATTTTCGCATTAGAATATCATAGGCTAATACTTATATATTTACATTTCAATCAGATCATCATAACTTAAAAATAAAATAAAAACTCACTTGTATCAAGAAGTATTCTTTTCTTTATCTTTTATCAATTCTATTGTTTCATTTGGTACATTACAGTCCCGTAAAGCCTCCCATATGCTTTCATGCGAAATTGAATCAAATGCTTTGGCATAATCAATGAAGGCCAAATAGAGTGGAGCTTGTTGTTCTTCATATTTTTCAATTACTTGTTCTAGGGTGTGGATATGGTCTATTGTGGAGAATCCTTTTCTAAATCCTGCTTGCTCCACTGGCTGGTATTTGTCAGTGTACAGTTCAAGACTAGGGATGTGACATTCTACATAAAAATCGATTATTAATTAATCGATTTTTTTTTAATAAAAAAAACGATTAATGAATAATCGATTTTTCTTTTAAAAATAATCGATTTGGATAAATTAATCGATTTTTTCCTAATATGTCAATTAATTCCAAAATAAACACCAAAAATATTATATTAATAACAGTTTTATTAATTAAAAATAAACAACAAAAATAAGAAGTCTTTAAATAATCAACACTAATTAAATTTTGTAAATAAAAAAAAACCAAAGCCAACTACTTGTCGCCCTTTTGGTCGTTGACATTGTTAAAAACAAGAGTTGTAAAAACACAACACTTTTTGTCACGAAAAGTCGTAAAACTTTCAAAGTTTCAAAATTGTCGTTTGAAAAATGAAGTTTCATCAATGAATATCGTATCGGATGACGTAACAGCCGAATGTCGGTAAAATAGTACAGTTCGTTGACAAGCGCCGTCTAGTGAATGTTTGAGTAAGTAAATGAATGAACTGAACTATTTGAAAAGCACAGAAGGGATGCCGTCGTAGACGCACAGATGGCGTTAATGTAATATTGATCGACCTAATAGTAATTCGCGCTCCGGCTTCTAGATTAGAAGTCCAGACTTAATGTCGGGTGGCAGATGAAAAATCGATTTTGGTTGTTATGTAATTATGAAAAAATAATCGATTATTAATCGATTATTTGTAATAATAAAATCGCTTATTAAAATCGATTTTTATTTTAAAATAATCGATTTTTAATCGATTATTTTTTCACATCCCTATTCAAGACGGTTTTCAAGACATGAGGCAAATAGTTTATATACGTTTGGTTGTAGGCTTATAGGACGGTAGTTCCCGATGTCAGCTGGGTCTCCTTTTTTGTATAGTAGTATGATATCAGACTGTGCCCATTCACTAGGTATTTTTCTATTGTCCAGTATTTTGTTAAAGAGATTAGTTATATAAGTAACTAGTTTATAGTCAGCTGTTTTTAATGCTTCATTTGATAATTTTGTTTGATAATTTGCTCAATATTTGAAGCAAAAAACAATAATAAAAAACGAAAAGTTACGCACTATCATTTGCAATTGCCAGTTCCAAAAACTGAATTATTTAGACGTAGTTGTGTGTACATGGCTCCACTTATTTATAACTCGATACCAAACTTTATAACTGACCTTCCTTACGGAAAATTTTGCAAAGTACTGAAAAAATGGCTCATCTCACAAAGTTTTTATTCTTTGACCGAATTTTTCAAAAAAGGTTCTTGTCAATCCTATCATTACAAAAATGTGTTGTAGATCGTTTTGGTTCGGTTTTGCTGTTGCAGGACCATTTTTATCTTGTTAGGTACCTATTTATACATAATTATGCCAAATTGTATCTAATTTAAATTGTTATGTTATGTATTATATTTTAAAATCTGTTATTTAAATTTGTGGTTAGTTTATAAAACTTAATATTAGTTTAAAATAATTCCAATTATTAATTTGTGTAAAGTTTAGTTTGTTTTATATTGTTTCTGTAAGTAACAATATCTTATAAAAATAAAAAAAATTGTTGTCCTGAGTTCAGGAGGTTTAATATTTTCTTGAAAGGAAATTTTGTGATAAATTTTGTAGTTTTGCTTAGTATAAGCACCACAAAACATATTTTAATATTTGCATGCCAACTCATGGCAAAATGTGTCTTTGCGCTAATAAATTATAAGTTACCATCTCTTGTACCGCATTTAATGCAAATAAATGGCTTTGACTTTGACTTTGACTTTGACTTTGACTTTGATATGCCATCTGGCCCATTGCTTTTTTCCGTCTTAAGGTTTTGGATTTTTAAGAGCACTTCTTGTTGTGTAAATCTCTTCAGTGATGCTGGTTCTTGTTGATCATGAGCAGTGGAAATGGGAGTGTTTTTATTTAGAAGATGTGTTTTCTGCATGTATAGGGATCGGTAGAAGTCTGTTGCTACATTTATAATTTCTGGTCTTGCAAATGTTTTGGTAGAGTTTTTGTTTAGACATGGGATCCATTCCTTCACAGTGTTAAGTTCCTTGAAGCCTTTTTTTAGACTTCTTGTAGTATTTAGGTGCTTTTTTATTACTTGTAATCTGTATTCTTCATATTCCTTTTTGATTCGTCTATGAGTATTTTTATATAGTGTTGACAATTCTTGTTTTTCTTCTAAGGTGAGGGGTTTCTTGTGTTGTAGTTCACTTCTTCTTAACATCATGGCCTTGGTAGTTTCTGAGACAGAATACTTTTTTCTATTTGTTATAGGTTTTATAAAGTTGAGGCTTTTTATGATCGCTGTTTTTAATTTTGAGTAGTAGGTATCAACGTCATCTTCTTCACATATATTGTATTTTTCTAAGTTATCTTTTAGAGCTTCCAGATAAATGGTTCGATTTTGTTCATTGTCGATTTTTGTTATCGAATTATTAAATGTGGCTCTGCTCTTTTTTATTTTTGTTAGATGTATGGTGCTCCTAACAAGTCTGTGGTCGCTGGAGTAGTTGAATCGTTTGATAATATCTATATTTGTAAAATGTTTTCTCATGTTTGTTAAAATGTAATCTATTTGACTCTTTTTCTTTTTCGGAGAAAGCCAGGTTCACAAGTTATATGTTTTCTTTTTAAATATGCTGTTTATAATTGTAAGATTGTTTTCTAGAGCAAACTGAAGTAGTCTCCCGCCACGCTTATCTCTTCTACCATAACAGTATGGGCCAACTATGTGTTTTTCACTTTGCAGACGTTGCCCGATGCGTGCATTAAAATCGCCCATTAGTATGAGATTTTTATTGTGGATTTCTTTAATTTCTAGCAACTTATCATAAAAGTTATCTATGTCCTGGTCACTAGTATCGCTGGTTGGTGCATATACTTGGACAATAGAGAGTGACATATTGTCAAATTTAAGATTTAGGATGCATATTCTTTCCGTTATACCTATAAAGCTCTCTATATTTGCTTTCAAGTTCTTTTTTATAAGAAAACCAACTCCATGCAGACCTTTGGTTTCACCATAGTAGCAGAATATATGATCTGTATCCTCTAATACCGCATAGCCTGTTCTTCTTACCTCAGCTAGTCCCACAATATCATAATTAATGTTAGACAGTGCTTCTTTTAATTCCAATAGCCTTTCAGTTGATAGGAGTGATCTAGTATTTAGCGTGCAAATGTGGAGTGTTTGAGTAGGAGGGTTTTGGTCTGTTGCCCCCACGGTGACCAACCGGCTTGGGGTGCGATTTACTTGAGTTCGGTGAAGTTTATTGTTTGTATTGTTTCGATTGTTGGGGGCGCTTACTTGTTTTTTGATTTTTCTGATATAGAAGCAGTTCCATCACGTGCTACATAATTTAATATGTTTGTTTTGTTTGCTTGTTTTGTAGTGGTGGTCGTTCTGGTGTTTGAAATGTCCATGTAACTATTAGTATTTATTTTCTTTTGTGTTGTTTTGTTTGGAGATTTACTCTGCGACCTTTTTCTTTTATGTTCTGATGAGATTTTTTGGTTATGACCGTTTGGGCTTTTTACTATCAATTTATCGTATTTTATGAATGCAATATTCCCTTTTTTTCTTTCTTCCTCTACTTTTGGTTGTGTTGCTTACGTATTTCAAGGGCTTCTTTAGGATAATCCTCTTTAACATAAATGTTGGTAGGGAGACTGTTTTTGTTTTTGAGAATAAGATGTTTTTTCCACATTGTAGTTAGAGTTATAATAACCGGTCGACTTTTTGATGATTGCGCTCCTATACGGTAAATATTGCTTATTTCTTGGCTATCTATGTGGGTTCCAGAATCTAAGATTATTTCCTTTATGTAGTCCACAAGTTCCATTTCGCTCTTGCCCTTTTCTTCGGTCCCAAAAAAGATAAGATTAAATTTTCGCTTCATTTTCTCCATAATGTTTAGTTTTAGTTCTAATTGGTTCATTTTAATTTTTAGATTTTTGTTTACCTCAATAATTGGTGCTATTTTTGCTTCTAATGCTTCCATTACATTCTTAGATACGGCAGTAGTTATTATTAACGTTTGTTGTTGCAGTTTTTCATCGAGTTTTGATAGCAATAGATCCATGTTTAAATTTAATTGGTTTGACATGACAAGCACTTTTTAGGTTTTTAGGTTATGTCGCCGAGTTTATTTTTATAAGTAATTGTTATCACTTTTGTAACTTTTCGCTATGATTAATACTGTTTTATTGTTTTAAACACGATTAAAACGGTGTTTACACGGTTTTTAGGAGATAACCGGCTAGTTTCTTTAAAGAAAATGTCTGTCATTCACTACTTCGTCTGAGCTTATGCATTTCGATTTAATATTGAGTTTTTGGAGTTATTTTTAGTTTGTAGTTAGAGTTTACACTGTTCGGCAATGTTTTTACGAAAAAATGGCTAATATTTTGATGTAATTGCACTTTTAAAACTTTAAAATCGACGAGCGTTACTAAGAACAATGTCTGCATCGCCGCGCCCTCTGGCGGAATAGACAATAATAAAATAAAAAGAAACAGAAACTTCTCTTTTATATAACAGTATGTTGCTCGCCACAGAAAATAATCTGAACCAGCTGTTGCATCTAGATTTTGGGTATATTTCGCCATATCGAGATTTTGGTCTTCATTGAGTGCTGATTTAAGACGAGTTGTGACATAACTTAGGTGTTTCTTGTCAGCGGGATATCTAGTAATTTGCTAGCATTTCTTTGCTTTTCGCTTCTTTTCTAGGTATCAAGTCTCTGACTGTTTCAGACCACAGCATATCTGAGGGTTCTGTTTTTGGTACAGGTGTGGCGCTCCATGCAGATTGCTGTATGCAGTAATTAAAATGTTTAACTGCCTGACGAATGTCATCTTCAGTCTGCAGTGGCAGTCTATTATTTATAGAGGACTCAATAAGCTGTTTGAACAGAGGCCAATTGATTTTTCGGCTGTGTAGTTTGCAAGGTTTTGGTTTCTCTAAGATTTTGCGACTTAATGTGATAAAAACTGCCGCGTGGTCTGATGGCCAATCTTGACTGGGGGACAAGTAATATACTTGTTGGTTATAACGCAAAAATCAATGAAGTCCTGAATTTTGTTCACGTCGGTGGGTCAGTAAGTTGGTTTTCTAGTCCAAATCACATCAAGATTCTCTGCCTGAAGTGCTTGATAGAACTGACGTCCTTTCGTTGTAATTATCCGGGATCCCCAGTGTGTGTTTGGCATTATAGTCGCCCCCAGCTAGGAATCGGTAAACCAATGTATTGAAGTGTGTCTTCCTTTTTAACCGACTTCAAAAAAAAGGAGGAGGTTATCAATTCGGTTGTTTTTTTTTTTTATCATCATTATTTTTTTTTTTTTTTATGTTTGTTACCTCAGAACTCCGTCGTTTATGGACCGATTTGCAAAATTTTTTTTCCCTTTATAAGATATGCTTCCAGATTGGTCCCATTTTTTTCAAAATCCAGTTCTGATGATGGAATCCATGAGGAATCGAGGGAACTCCTCAAAAATTATAGGCAACCCTATGGTAATTTTAGTATTTTCATCAAGAACTTAAGCATTTACAGTCAAAAAGTAACATTTGATGAAGTGGAACTGATGAAGAAGACCAGAAATGGTCAACGGAACTTCATACTCAAATAGATATCACATTGAAGATATAGTTAAGCGACTATGACAATACAAATAAATGAATGATTCTGAATAGTTACGTTGAAAATGGTATCATCGAAGTGATCTGATGATGATGATGGAGCCGGAAGGTAGGCACTGGAACTCCGTAATTAATCAATGTAACCTAGCCGTGTTTGGACTCATTAGAATTGTCATGAGATGCACTTTGGCTATAAGGTACTATCGAACTGATCTGATGATGGAGCCGGAAGGTAGGCACAGGAACTCCGTAATTAATCAATGTATCCTAGCCGTGTTTGGGCTTATTAGAATTGTCGTGAGATGCTCTTTGGCTATAAGGTACTATCGAACTGATCTGATGATGGAGCCGGAAGGAGGAAGGTAGGCACAGCAACTTTATAATAAGACAATGTAACCTAGCAGTATTTGGGTTAATTGGAATTGTCATTAGAAATATGCACTCTGTTTATAAGTGTATCGCAACTAAAAAGTGTGAAATAAAAACTTTTTAGAAAAAAAAATAACCGACTTCACTAAAAAAAACACTAAAAGGATCAAAATAACTTTAATTTCGGAAGTCGGTGTTAAATAAGAAACAAACAATACCGAGAAACACCGACATCCGAAATTAAAGTTATTTTGATCCTTTTAGTGTTTTTTTAGTGAAGTCGGTTATTTTTTTTTTCTAAAAAGTTTTTATTAATATTATGTTTGGGTGGGCTATAAACAACTGATATTACTAGTGGTCCTACCCAGTCTTCGTGATAAAATGAATATCGAGGTATTGAAAAGTGACTCTTGGACAGTAAAATGCGTTTCTGAGATAAGTAGTTGGTGAGTAGTTCTCACGAAAGATGTAGGGGAGACTGAGGATACTTGATCCCCCCTTTTGTTTTTCCTTTATAAAATCTAAAATATCCATTATTTCTTATACTATAATTGACTAATAGATCCGCAATTTAATAAGTTATAAGTTATAAAGCCATGCAAAAGATAGGATTGCAAACAGAATCACTGATAAATGATAAATGATAAATGATATTTATTTTGTAAATAGGTTTAAAAAAAACACTTTTACACGTTAATTTTTTTTTTCGTCATTTTTAAACTAGATGAAGCCGGTGTTTCCTAGCTGACTACCCTGAGAAGAAACACCGAAACAAACTCAGGGGTCAAAGTCTCTTTTAAAGTCCATACAGTAAATATGTAATGGTCAAATCACATGAGAACCATGCAGATTTGTCTGAAATGGTCTTTTGAAGAAAGAACCTTACAGATTTGAGTGGACCTGTCCAGTCAGTGCAAGCATTTGTCAGTATTCGTAAAGCTCAACTCAGGACTACTAAGGAGCTCAACTACTTGACGAACAATACCAAGGAAAGGACATTTGGGTAGGCCGCAGAAAATACTCAAATTGCCAGACATACGTTAAAATTACTGAAAAGGAAAAAAAAAAGCAATCAACATAGTCCTCACGTTCACAATAATAAAAAGAAAAATATTGTTTACAATACTAAGTAAACATTGATGTCAAAAATTAATAGAGAAAGAGAAAAAAAAAAGTCAAATTGCAAATTAAAAATTATCTACAATATCAAATTGTAATAAATAATAATAATAAAAAGCAAAATTGAAATTAAAAACAAAAGGAAAAAATAATAATAATAAGACAACAGTTGCAGTGCGTACTGGAGCAGGTCAATCCCAAGCCTTTTGGTCCTCAACATAGTACACAAAAACTAGTAAACAAAAACCTCTATGATAGCTTAGGATTGCAAACAGAATCACTAGTAAACAAAAACCTCTATGATAGCTTTGTAAGGATTAGGCGCACAATGCCACATTCGCAAAATGACATATTGACGCAAAATGCCACATTCGCAAAATGACATTTCGCAATATGCCACACTAGCAAAATGCCACATTAGCAAAATGACACATTCGCAAAATGTCTTTTCTCAAAATGCCACATTAGCAAAATGCCACATTATCAAAATGACACATTCTCAAAATGACACATTCTAAAAAAAACATAATTATCACATAAGATTTACGTAAATGACAATAAAAAATTGTTAAATTACTTATTTACTTCTTGGAGTGGGTTTTATGAATAAAAAATAATACCAATTTAATTTATCCAGTATTTAATCACATTTATACATTTTCATTTATTTTAACATAAAATAAAATAAAAATGTTAACTGAAGTAATGAATGCTTCTGAGAATCATAAACACTTATAACAAAATATTATAACTTTTTCAAAAAAGCAAAATTTTTTGTATCTACATTAAAAATTTAAGGATTCAGTAACGATTTAGTTGCATAAGGGTCAATTGTTTAATAAGTATGTTTTAACCTATAAAACTGCTATTTGTACAATTGTAGAAAAATAACTTTACGGAGAAATTCTGCTAATGACAAACGGTTATCCCTTAACTTTTTTAACAATTTTTTATATTATATATATATATTTTTAATTGATATAAACCAGTGCTTGACTGCGATCCCACCTGATAGTAAGCAGTGATGCAATCATTGGTGAGGCGCACTAGTATATGGTTGTTTTATATTGTTTTTATAACTATTCAATAGCATAAGTCAAAATAAAGAGAATAACAAAATAGTCCAACTGTCATTACACTGATTTTATTTTCCTTGTGAGTAAACTTGTATTTTTTTTTCGAAGTACCCACCTTCGCCTTTTTTAATATTTTTTTTAACTCTTTCAAATATTAATAATTAATTAGATCCAAATGTATTAAAATGATATATTATACAGTACAAGAAAAGAATAATAATTAGAATAAATTGTGATTCAATTGAAGTATCTTTTATGATTTTTTTCCGCATGCGCCATCTATTGAATAGCATTGATTCTACAATTGGCTTGTAATCAAGTAATTATCAAAGTTTTCGCTAGGAGGCGATATAAATACTGTCATTACACTGATTATTAGATATTTAACTTGTGAATAAACTGACACATCTTCGCACATTTTTAATAAGTTTTTTAACTAATTAAAGTATTCAATGATATATAATAATACAAATAATATATCAATAATTCAATCAGTGCATAATTCAATTAATGTATCCTACATGCTATACTTGTAATCTAGCAGTTATTAAGTTTTAGCCAGATGGCTTTTCATAAAACCATACTAACGTCCTAATTTTTAAAATATTGAGTTCGTAGTGACATTTTGGCATTATGCGAAAGTGGCATTTTGCGAAAAGTCATTTTGCGAAAAGTCATTTTGCGAAAATGGCATTTTGCGAAGATGGCATTTTGCTAATGTGACGTTTTGCGATATGGCGTTTTGAGAATGTGACATTTTGAGAATATGACATTTTGCGAAAATCCAATGTGTCATTTTGCGAATATGGCATTGTGCGCCTAATCCCTTTGTAACAAGTGTCAATGTATAGGAGAGTTGATACTACCTGTCAGGAGACTTGATCCCCCCCCGGATCAAGTCTCCCACACACAGAGGACACTTGGGACACGAGATGCTTATCATAGTCCATGTAGGACTAGGAGACTAGGAGACTGTATCTAGATCTTATGAAAAGAAGTTTAAATAAAATGAAAGACTGACATAAGTTTCAATTTGTTTTAATCATTCCACATTAATTATTAATGGCAAGAGTTTGAGATCAATCAATCTTATAAACTAAAATTATAACGACAACACCATAAATTACTTTTCCTTCAGCTTTTATAATTATTTAGTTAAATCACACTGCACTGGAATTCAGTCAAATCTTAATATAATTATGTCTACTCAGTTTCAACTCTGTACCATAAACTTGAAAGATATAAATCTTATTTTAAAAAAGTAGATGTTACAAACATATAACGTCTTCTAAAACTTTGTACAAAAATTAACGAGATCAATCGATAAGTCTTACAAACAAAATGATATTGACTAACTATGACAAAAACACCAAATAATAAAAAGGTATAACTAAATTAGCGTTTTTGTCGTAGTTAGGTTTAAGTTTTTAACTTTTTATGACCATTTTAAATATTATAAGTAAATACTTAAGCATTTATAATTAATAACAAAATAACATTAATAAATCTTAAAGTGTTTTAAACTACAAAAAGGAACAAAAAAAAAACTCTTTTTATATAGTAATCACACTATTCTTATGAAATATATTAAATAATTAGCTATCACAATCATTAATTTGAACATGTCGGTGGTATTACCTAACGTTTTATTTGTCAATTTTGAATTTCCTTAAGGACTTGGGAAACTCAAAGGCACCAATCCGCTTCGAAGAAGATTTAAATAAAGGTGGAGGTAGTTTTTTTACTACCTGATACTTAGCGATCACACTAGTATCTGGTTTTTCCGGCCATTTAAATTTTCTGTCAGTAATTTTTTTTGCGAATTTGATGTCTAGGCTAGCGAGCGATTCATTTATTATTTGTCCGACATATCGGTGTGGTATACTTCTTTCTGAGATAAAATTGACGATTACCCAATCGCCTTCGTGGACAATATCTTCATCGAGATTATTTACGTCATCTTCTTCCATTTCATCTTCGCTGTTCTCTTCTTCCATTTCGTCTTCTATGTTATAATCGGACTCTGGTGATGGTGGTAATGTCATTTTATCTCCAGAACTTGTACTATCATCGGAGTTTCTTTTTTGTCGTTTCGCTCTCGATGTTATTTTATTTATTTTTAATGATGCTTTTCGTTTTGTTTTTGTGTTTGTAATATTTTTTTTTATTAATTTAGCTGCCTGTGATTTTCTCTTTTCTTCTCTTTTACGAGCCTCCTGTTCTATTTCATTCTTTTCTGGCGTGTCTGTAATAATCCTCGTGGTTCCTTTTTTTCTGCCTTTGTTTTCTAGGCCCAGCTTTAGGATGAGGTCTAATCATATCCAGTCGTACATCTTTTGAAGTCGATGGTTTTTCTAAATCAGTGAAAGCCCTATTTTCAGACACCATAGAACTATTTCGAGGATGAGCAGTGGAGTTCACATTTAAAAATGGCTGTTGGGAAAGACATTCCCTTTGTAGAGATCTTGATGTAGTAGCAGGAGATTCATCGGCATTTAAAAGATTCGGAGCTGTTACAATAGAGGTTAATCGTTTTGCAATAGGAGCATTATTTGTCAATTCAGCTACACTTGGCGTTAGTGTATCACTTGTACAGGTTGCAGTTACACAAATGGTAGGAATATCGGAGGTAAGTAAGTCAGAAGTATCTACGGGTGATTCTTGGGAAAAATTTACTTCCTTTTCTATCGGTGCTACAGCAGAAGAATTACTAGATCCAGGAATTGAGATAAGCAGTTCTTTTGCCTCTAAAGATAGCTGAGCCAGAGTTAAACAAGTAGCTGGGGCTGCATTATCATGCGTAAACTGAGTTATGTCAAACGATTCGAGAAGTAAGGGAGATGACATTATTTCAGGGGTCAGAATATCAGAATTATCCTCAGCAATATCATCATCAGGCTCGATTTCTATGACATTATTTTCCTGTTCAATTGTTTGAGTTTCTTGTGCCTCAGCAACAGCCTCTTCTGGACGGTACGTAACATACGAAGATAGAAATTCGTCGTCTGTGAAAATGTTGTCATTGAAAGGGTAAATGCCAGTTATTTCAAAACTTTTGGTTATATTTCTTGGCGTCATTGCAGTCGGATATGCCTTACCTAAGCAGCCGGCGATATCATATATAATTAGTGGACGATCAGGATGAGCTAACATCCAGTCGTCACACGCGGTGTTGTAGTAAGATTTGAGAGTGCCGAATAGTATCCTATCTAAAGGCTGCAGCTTTTGAGATGTATGCGGCGGAATGGTTAATAAATGGATACCGTTGTCTCTGGCGAAATTTACAGAATCAATGCTAATATGGCTTTCATGATTATCAAAAATGATTAAACACGGATTCTCCTTGGAACACCTCACGTGTTTTTTGAAGTGTTGCAGAAAAAGCACGAAATTTGTTGCTGTCATCCAACCACTAGGATGTGGAGCTCCAGCAGACCCAGGAGGAGCATTATCAGTCATCCTATTTTGCCAGTTCTTTCGCGGGAATATAAAAAAGGGCGGTGTAGATACTCCTACAGCATTAATTGCACTGCAGACTGTGACTAATTCTCCTCGCTCAGCTGAAGTAACCTTTGACACTTGCTTTAAACCTCTACACGCTATAATTTTTTTAGGCTTATGTACGGTGGTTATGCCTGTTTCGTCAACATTCCAAACATCTTGAGGCTCAAACTTAAATCGGACATATAAATTTTTTAGGTTTTCAAAAAACTTGGCGACATTATGTCTATTAAAGCTAGTAGCACGAGCAAGGCTTGTAGCTTCTGGCACTCTAAGCGACAAGTTCTTGTGACGTCTCATAAAACCATGAAGCCAAGCGTATGACGCGATTTTGTTTTGGTGCCATGTTTGTGGCACACTTTTATTGTTCTTTTCGGCGAATTGGAAAGCCAATTCTCTTGCGGCTTTGGGTGTAAGCCCATGATGCAGTTTACTAGCTGTTTCCAAATAATTAGATAAATCTAATTCTTCTTCTTTAGAAAAATATTGCGCCTGTTTATAATTAGGCTCATATTTGGGAGAAGAACTGCCTGTATCAATAGCCTGTCTTTTTTTTGCAACATATCTTTTGAGAGTCATTACGGACAGTTTGTAAGACTTAGCCGTACCCCGTAGCGACTTATTATTGTATATTACATCATGGACTGCTAATTTTAAAGAATCTTTGTTGACATGTTCCCGCTTTTTACTGCCTTCTTTGGTTTTGTATACACTCGGCATTTTAAATCTGCAAATAATATACAAACGCGTCAAATACTTGTAAGGGCCCTAGTTCCTAAAAGCAACAGTTATTTAAAATAATACTAAAAGAATCTAATCAGTTGTTACAATGTAATCTGGTAAGCAAACCGAGTTTGGGAGACTTGATCCCCGGATCAAGTCTCCTCGAACTGAATGTACCATGTCTCCTCAATGGTAGTTCAGTTAGAAAAAATAATACAGAATTTAAACAACTTAAGTCTTTCAACTCACAACTGATTATTATGAAAATATGTAATATACACAGTAATTATTCTATCTCAGTTGATCCCTGATACACAAATTTCATAATAAGAAAAAAAAAACAAAAACTTACCGATTCTAGTTTCGCTCGCTCGTAACCAACACTCGTGCGCCATTTGCAAAGTTGACGGAATATTGACATATGAGTTTTATATTCTTAAGTTGGTAGCAACGGAAGCTCAGTGTTGCTACTTTAAATAAATCTAATACGCTTCGTTAATTCATAATGCTCGTGTACCATGTCTCCTAAAGGGATCAAGTGTCCTCAGTCTCCCCTACACGTAACGAAAAAGTTGTTATGAAATATCGTAACGAAATAGTTTACAAAGTACCGTCAACTGTGGCAACTTGACCACATTTTTTTCGAATTTATCAAATAACTATGATACTGATAGATTTTTTTAATATTATTTGATTTGTTTGTGATCATAATGAACTAATAATTCATAGTAACTATCGATTTCTTTAAAATACCTTGAAATTGGCGTTCTAGACAAAGAAATATAACAGAGGTCAAATTGATACCACTTTGGCATCTTGACATAACAATTATTTTTTATCGATAATTGCCTATTATTTCCTGTTTTAGGTCAATTTGGTCATATTTAACGTATTTTAATATGGTATCCCTTTTCGAATTACCTACAATCTTATAAATCTGGTAATACTGGATACTAGGTCAAGTTGTCATAGGATTCAAAACGATTTTCATACAAATCATTCGTATTCTATAGGGCTGTCACTAAAACAAGTTTCAAAATAATATTTATTATTAAATACAAAATAAATGTCTTACACAAAATATTAATGCTTTTACTTAAGTTTAATCATTGAAATGGCAGGAATAAAAATGGTATACTTAATAACTAATAGTACCTAGTACTTTTATTTAAGTTTAATATTTGGTACAATTGAAATGGCAAGAATAAAAATGGTATACTTAGTAACTAATAGTACCTGGTACTTCTACTAAAGTTTAATATTTGGTACAATTGAAATGGCAGGAATAAAAATGTTACTTAATAACTAATAGTACTACTTTTACGTAAGTTTAATATTTGGTACAATTACAACGGCACGAATGAAAATGGTATACCTACTTATTTGACTGGCCTGTTGGTCTAGTGGTTAGTGGTCCTGACTGCTATGCCGGAGGTCGTGGGTTCGATTCCCACCCAGGACAAATGTTTGTGTGATGAGCACGATCATTTTGTTCTGTGTCTGGGTGTAATTTATCTATAATATGTATGTATTTAGAAATATATAAGTATGTTTATCAGTTGTCTAGTACCCATAACACAAGCTCTGCTTAGCTTGGGACTAGACGCCGTTGTGTTAGTTGTGGAATATTATATTATATTTACTAATTGCAGTACTTTTTACCTAATTCTAATATTTGGTCTAATATTAAGAAATGCCCACAAAATATTAATTGTTAAAATAAATGATGTCTTCGTCATTATAGAGAAGATACTCTTCCGGATTTTCTGATATTTGAATCAATTCTATTGATTTCACAATACAAGATTCAGGTAGTGATGAATCCTTATCTATACGTTTAGGTTTTATAAACTTGACACTATTGCCTAGGCGTTTGGTTTTATAATACCAAACTGAATATTTTTTTTCAGAGTTGTTGACATTCTCAATAATGCCGACATAATATTTCCATTGGCAGGAAGAGTAATAACGTGTCAATATAGTATCTCCAACATCTAATACTATTTTATTTTCATTCAAATTATTAATTTTTGTAGAGTTAATGTACTGTTCAAACCCTGAACTTTGATATTCTATAATAACATCTTCGTCATTAGTGGAACTTTCTTTTAATACCTCTAAACCCTTCAAGTCATAGACTTTTGATTTCTTATCTCTCCGATAAATCTCTTCATCATTAGTAAAACTTTCTTTTGATACTTCTATACCCTTCATTTCGCAGTCTTTTGATTCCATATCTCTCCGATAAATCTCTTCAAATATTTTTTCTTCAAGTATATCCACCCTTTTTTTTATCTTTATCATCCAAATCTATTACTTTTGATGATTTGTCATCATAGTAGCTTTTCATCGGCGTCGGGTCAACGATGAAGTACCTGGGACTCGTTCTCGACAGCCGATGGGATTTCGAGGAGCACTTCCGACGTCTGGCTCCCAAACTAAATCGGACTGGGGCTGCCCTCGGGCGGCTCCTGCCCAACCTTGGGGGTCCAGACGCCTCCTGCCGGAGGCTCTACGCGGGAATCGTTCGGTCCATGGCCCTTTATGGCGCACCGATATGGGCGCCGGCGCTGCGGAAGCAGCCGGCGGCCCGGCTGAACGCATGCCAGAGGGTCATGGCCATACGGATGGTGCGAGGATACCGGACGATTTCCCGCGAAGCGGCGAGCCTCCTTGCTGGACAGCCACCATGGGATCTGGTAGCAACAGGCCTTGCTCACATGCACGATCTGCGCATGGAGATGCAACGCCGGGGCGAAACTCCGCTGCCGCGACAAGTCGCAGCATGGTGGACAGAGCTCCGGCGGGATCTCATGGAGAAATGGCGACAGCGACTGTCGCGACCCAGTGCTGGGCACGCCACAATTATGGCGGTAAGTCCCTTCTTTGAGGCGTGGTTGGAAAGACCTCACGGCGTCCTCACCTTCCGCATGACGCAGGTTCTCACCGAACACGGGAAGTTCGGGAAGTTCCTGCACCGGATTCGTGCGGAAGCGACGCCCGGGTGTCGCCACTGTGTGGACCGCCCGGAGGACACGGTGGAGCACACGGTGGAGGTGTGCCCCGCTTGGGAAGAGCAACGCCGTGTCCTCGTGGGGGCGATCGGCGGCGGCGATCTCTCGCGCCGGGCCTTGGTACAGGCCATGGTCCGGAGCGAGGAGGAGTGGCAGGCGGTCGCCTCCTTCTGCGAAGCAGTAATGCTGGCAAAGGAGGCGGCCGATCGCGTGAGGCAAGATTTGTCATAAGATGATTTTCCCACCTATAAAAAAAAAAAAACATAGTAGCTTTTATCGTCTTCTTCCTCTTCTGAACAAATATCTACTAAATCGCTGTCACTGTGTACACTCAATACAATGTCCTCTGATGTTGTTGATTCGCTGTCTAAGTATCTTGTTCCTTTTTTGATTTTTGGATTTTTCTTCTTAAGTTTTCGTTTCTTATTTTGTTTAATGTCTTTAAAAGCAGGCTCATTATTTTCTTTATTTTCGGTACATGAACCCTCGTTTTTACTTTTAACTTTTTTACTAATTTTGTTTCAAATGAAGGGGCATTGCTATGGCAGCATAAGTACATATAAACATTATTGTGTTTTTCTTACCTGCTTCATTTTTCTCCTTGACTGTTTTTTCTGTAAAACCTTGAATAAATAAATTGCATATCTCTTCCCATGCCTTTTTTTTTTAAATTACGATCACTAAATTCTCTGCTTTTTTGATCCCATATTACGTAACGACTTTGAATTTCACTTATAAACAACTCTGTATCAATATCTGAATCTCCCAATGATGCCATGATGGTGCATACGTCCTTTTACATTCGTGTCTCGTTACTGACTGAAGAGTGAGGCGGGGCGGATGGGCAGGCGTTTGTACGAGATAGTACAAAATGGCGTCCACGCTGCTATTCGCGGCGAATTCGTTGCGCGTCCGCAATGAATTCGCTGCGCATGCGCGGCGTGTTCGTTGCACGCCCGTAACGTATTCGTTGCGCGCCCGTTCCGCTTTGAAGACGCTCGCAATCCGCTAGTATGATAAGGCCCTTAAACAAAATATACAAATTAAAAAAAATATTGTGTCTTCCTCATTGGCTAATACAAACTCCTGACGTTCTTTCGATATTTGTAACAATTCAACATGTTTAACAATACAATCTTGTGGTACTATATCAATATCTTTGGTAACTCTTGGCTTTGTAAATTTCAAACTACCTTTTTGACGGATGCTTTTGAAGTAATTAATCTTATAACTTTTATTAGTATTATCAATCTGTTCAATTGTACCGATATAATATTTCCAGGTTTTTTTAACGTAATATCTGATCAATACAGTATTATTTATTTCCCATTTGTTTGTCTCGGTTTTCTCGTCCTGAAAGTCACCTCGATTTCCAATGATAGGTTCAGTTTCAACTGCTTTGACGGGTATAATTTGTATATTGCCTGTTTTTTCATTTAATATCCTCTTTACTGCTGCTTCAGTCAATATTTTCTCCAGTGTTAAATTACTAATGCTTGTGCTTGCACAAGGAGGTGAGTCCTCTTTTTGATTTATTAGTTTTATCATCATCTTAGCACTATCAGTCATTTCCGGTTCTTCGTCGACATTCATCTTCACTTCTCCTTTAGTTTCCTTCATGTCTGTTTCTGTTCTTAGGTTTCCTGAATCATTTGTTTCTACTCTCAGCTCTTTTGCATGACTGTCCATCAATAATTGTGTATTGTAAATTTGACTTTCATTGGATTTTTGTTTCTCTTTTTTTGTTTTCTTCAAATCATTATCTTCTTTTACGGTTATTATTTGCATATTGCCTGTTTTTTCATTTAATATCAATTTTACTGCTACTTGAGTCAATATTTTCACTGGGATTTCAGTTACTTGGCATGACTTACTAATGCAAGTACTTGCACAGGGAGGTGAGTTCTCTTTTTGGTTTAGTAGATCTATCATCATCTTATCATTGTTAGCATCATCAGCCATTTCCGGTTCTTCGTTGACATTCATCTTCACTTCACTTTTAGTTTTTATTCTCAGCTCTTTTACATGACTGTTTATCAATTGGGTATGGTACAGTTGCCCTTCATTGGCTTTTTGTTTCTCTTCTTTCTTTGTTTTATTCAGGTCATTATCTAAAATCTGATCGAATTTATCAATGGTGTTTATTTCCAGGTCATTTTCATCAATGTGCTCAGTTTTCATTTTTTCAATGTTCTCAACACTATCTGCATTTATGTCAAGTTCTTCTACATCGAATATCTCTTCAAGCATAGCAACTTCCTCATAGTAAGTACTATCATCTGAATCTGCATAGGGAATATCGTCACTATCATAATCATCGCTGTCAGAAGAGTTGTATCTTTTATTGTTTATGCGTTTAAAAGTTTTTTTAGGTATCCCGCTTTTAATTTGAGCTTTGTCTGACTTATGGGTAGATATAAAGTCATGTATTTTTGGTTCATAACATTCACAACAACCCTTTTTTGGGCCACAAAAGCAACTTAAGTCTCGATATAGGACACAACCTTGTTTTGCAGTTGTGATAATCTGATGAATTCTCATTGTACCTGGCAACGCAATCAACTCATCGGGAAGTTTTTGTTGCATTTCTCTTATTTCTTCCTCTGATATAAAAAAATATTTCACCTTTTTTTCTGATTCCTTCAACATCTTGAAAGCGATGGTTGCATTAGGAATGTCTGTTCCGCGAGATACAAAATCATCCAAACTTCTTTTTACTGCTCCACCCACCCCATCTGCCGCTCCTTTCCCATCGGATGCTTCAAAAAAGGACCAGGAAGCATAATCCAAAGTCCTCTCTTCAACATTTTTACTAAAAAGATAAAAGTTCTTTTTCTGTTTGTATTGTGTGGCGGGGCCATCAGAATACATGTGTACAACTTCTAAGGAAGGAACTATTTGTTTTGCATATTCAAAAACTGGTGATAGGTGAGCCCAAATCGCTCCAGGATCGTGGTCACAACATGGCGATACAGAACAAAACGATGTGGGATTGTTGTTCTTACTATAAATTACTCCCGTATGGAGAGAAATTTGATCTCTATTTCCACCAAAATGGACGGATTGTATTTCCTTATGTAATTTGCCCGCATAATTTTCTGAGAAGTCACAAATTATGACTACTTCATCCTCATATAGGTTCCGTATGCAATTTTGTAGAGCCTTATGCTGATGACCAATATTGTAATAGTGTTTCTTAAAAACACTCAGTCCTTTGTTAAATTCTTGAATTAGCTCACCAATCGTACCACTTTTAATATCCTTTCCGACTTTTTTGGTAGTCATGGGTTTTCTTTCGCCAGTTTTTAAAATCTTTATATACTCATGCTTTTTTAACCCCCACTCAAGCCAAGTGATATTGATGTTATTGGTATTATCTTCAAGAGAAACTGTAATGGACTTTGACATACAAGATGGGCATGTATTATACATACATTCTTTAGACTCAGGGTTGCAAGATATTTCCGTGATTAAATCGGTGACTTTACAACTCGGTATTATTTTTAAAGCTTTAAGTTTTTCGGCCTTCAGTATCAAATTGCTGTGTTTAACACAAGCACAAGTTTTGTGATCGTTGAGAGTAGGATTTACTACGTAAAATGGTCTATACCGAGTAAATGTAGTGTAAGAGTCTTCCACCTTCCGATTTATATTTGGCGTGCAAATTTTTCATGGAATCCAAAAGAAAACGTTTCTGTTGTTTATCTTTTTTAAACGTTTTACATTCTTTTCGGCCTGCTGTAGCACAGCTGACGTCGTCGCGTAAAAAGAACTCCTTGATTTTTTTTAATATTCTCTTTTTCTTTGGCCTCTTTCACTGTATTATCATTTCTAATTCGTCCCTTTAATCCTAAAGTTGTTGTTAGTTTGGTAGTCAAACTATATTTCTTTACAAGATCGTTGTTAACCACATTTTTGAGTACCCTTTTTTCATTGTTTGTGTCTGCATTGTTATACTGTTGTTTTAAAGATTCTGAAATAACATTTAATTCGAAAACTTTTCTCTTTACTTTTTCTTTATCCTCTTCTCTTACAACAATCTCTTCCTTCGACAAAACTGCTTGCTTTTGACATTGGAGTTGCTTCTTCAGGAAAATTGCTTTGTACAGGCTGGTTATCTGTGGCTGTGACTAGATTTCGGTTTTTAACTTTGAGATGTTCAATACATACTTTGCTTCTATAAATGCGTTTTTTCATTACAACCATTCTTGTCATCATTTTGCTTACCTTTTCTTGAAGTTTTTTATTTTCCTGTTAAAGTTTTGTATTTTCTGCTTTCAGGTATAGTACTCGTTTAGCTGCATAGATTTCTCTTTTTCGCCTAATATCTTCTTCCTTTTTTAGCTTTTCTGTTTGGTTTTTCTTTTCTTTTCTTCTATCGTTAGCTTCTTTCCATTTTTGTCTTCGAGCTTCTTTTTCACTATCAATAAGATCTGATATTTTTCTTTGTTCTTGTTTCACTTTCTCCAGGTGTTTTTCCTTTTTTCTTCATATTTTTCAGGGTTTTGCTCTTTAAATATTTTCAATATATTTTCTTTGCCGTTCGGCACCGCTCAACGGCATTCTGGAACTAAAACAAGCTGTTGGATATCTTTTGAATAACACTAAAACTAAAAACAAAAGTACGTATGGCTAGTGTGGGTGAAACGATCAACACTAGTGTATTTTTTACTAAGTACACGAAAAGTCTAATAGGGAAAATAAAATCAAAACAAATAAAAATTAGGAAAACTTTAGACTTTGTGTAGCATTAAATGAGTTTTCTTCTAAGATAACCCGTAAATATTTATCGTTTCTCTCTTTTATTTTTTTTCATTACATAAAACACTCATTTTAATATTATGTAACTTATATTTTCATACTTTACACATGTGAGCCACAGCCTTACCGGCTACAATTTACTGACGTCAGTAAATGTCAGGAAATTGTTCGTCACTGAACATGTAAAATTTAACCTAAAAAATATTTTTACACTAAATACAATCACATTTACTAGTAGATTGAAAGCGTAATCTATTATTCTTGTCATAATTTAAGTATTTTACAATTGCGGTGGCTGAATTCTTAAAAAAAATACTTACTTTTGTTGAGAAGACCTCGTCAGGAAAAGGTTAATTATTTTTTTCACAATTGAACTACAGAACTTCTGCCGTGTCACAACGACAATGGGTCAATCCCCACTAAAAGAGCAGCGGCGCGCAGCGGCCGTAAGAGCAAGTGACTGAGCGCGGCGCCGCAAGGGGCAGTGTGGCGCCGCGCGGGGCAGTGCGGCGCCGTGAGAGGCAGCGCGGCATCCCGAGGCGCCGCAATGAGCCTCCGCGTGGTAGCTTTGAAAACTAGTGTGCGATCTACTTCACTCAAGGAAAGTTGTGTGGCAATAAATATGGTGGATTTGGATTTATGTATCATAGCACTGGCTGTAGAAGAAGAACAAGAAGTAACAAACAGAACGGAAAGAAAAAGGAAAAGAAAATTTTGGGTACATGATTTATGGAAGAAAAGAAGAGAAGTTGGTGAATTTGAAACATTTTGTAAAAATTTAAATCAGTACCCAGATTTGTACTACGATTATTATAAAATGACCTATATTCAATTTGAAACCTTAGTGAATATCTTAAAGCCACACCTCAAGAGACACGAAACAAATTTTCGAATACCTGTATCTGTTGAAGAACGATTGTCTATATGCCTCAGGTAAGTATTATTTTGTATAATTATATTGTTTTGTATAATTTAACTACCGCCACCATTGGATCGGAAGTCAAGCACACTACCACTGACCCAGACGGTCTTCAGTTAATTAACTAGACTGTTTAAAAAAACATATAGATATTAGATATAAACTCAAAACATTTTAAATAAAAGAAGGTTATTTTATATTCGTCGTTTTAATCAATTATTTTTCATAATAATATTAATTAATATTCTGCCTTATACACTTATTACTTGTTTTGATTACAATTCTTTGACCATGTCGTTCAAAGGATTTGAGTAGTTTGTTTCTGTTGTATTGTCAATCAATGAAAAATTACTGATCTGTTGTGGTGTGTAATTTGAAGATGGCTGTTGTGGTGTCCTAGAAATTGTATGCGGTGTGTAAGTTGAAGGCGTATGCTGTGGTGTCCTAGGTATTGGGTATGGTGTGTAAGTTGAAGGCGTTTGTGGTGTTCTAGATATTGGTTGTGGTATATAAGGTGATGGCGGTGAGTCGGTTGTGTAAATACCTGTGGCACCAGTATCCAAATCAGTTGATGAGTTATGAGCTTCATTACTTTCAAATGACGCCAGTTTAATCTCTTCATTATTGACAAGGCGGAAAATTTCTTTCTTTAGTTCAGCTTGCACTTTTGCTGGCATTCTCTTTACAGTACGGCCCATGGTGAGAAAAAAGCTGATAGTGGGGTCATCTTCCTTTAGCTTTGACTCCATATACTGTTTATATAACATTGTTGACAGTTTTGGTTGTTCATTTTGAAGAGTAGGTGTCCATGATGATTGTGATGGCGGTCTTGATATTGAAGTTCGTGGAGACGGAACAGACTGAGATTCAATGTCTGTAACTTCTGGCGAACTATCCAAATTTGTAGTCTGTTTCTTGTTCTGGATAAAAGGCTTAATGAATTGTAGCTCGTTTTCATACTTTATAGCGCGATCATTCGACCTTGCAGAACCACTTTTAGATTCTCGTAAACGAAGACTTTTTCTGTAGCTGTCTCGCAATTTTTTCCAAAGTTTTTTGCATTCTACCACTAAAAAAAAAGAAAATATTATAATAACAATAACAACAACACAACGATATGTGGTGTACGCCTGTCCAAGACAGCGTTCGGTTGACGAACGTTCGGAGAACATGCAGCCTTTGTAAATATATGTATGTATCACTATACAACCTTTCGGAGTTTTAACCGGTGACATGTTTTTGTTTCAGATTTTTAACTACCGCCATCAGTTTTCAGGCACTATCTCATAGTTATAGATTGGGACACAGTACTGTACACACTATTGTTCATGAAACTTGCGGAGCTATTTGGAAATATTTACAACCACATGTTATGCCAAAACCGACACCACAGTTATGGACCCGAGTAGAAGAAGAATTTAGAACTATATGGAACTTTCCTAATTGTATTGGTGCGATAGATGGCAAGCATGTGAATATTCGGGAACCTTGGAATAGCGGTAGCCTCTTCTATAACTACAAAAAGTTTTTCAGTACTGTTTTGCTAGCCATCACTGACGCAAAATACAGATTTATTGTAGTGGATATCGGATCGTATGGACGCAATAGTGACAGTGGCATCTTGAGCAGTTCCAAACTTCGGAGAAAACTTCAAAATAAAACACTCGGTATACCACCTAATAAATGTTTGCCAGGTACGAGAGAGGAATTGCCTCATGTTTTTGTTGGGGATGAAGGTTTTCCCCTGTCTGAACACTTGATGAGACCCTATCCTAGCAACCAACTAACAGGCGATAACGAAAAAAAAAAATTTAATTATCGGTTAAGCCGCGCAAGGCGTATTGTAGAAAGCAGTTTCGGCATACTACAACAAAAGTTTGAAGTGTTCCAAAAAAGAATACGAATGCAACCGAGATATGTCGACATTATGATTCTTGCATGCACATGTTTACATAATTACATAAGAAATCATGAAATTGAAAATGATTTTGGGGATCAGTTGGAAAATGTATCTGCTGCAACAAATAGTATTTTACAAATTGTAGATGAACAGGAGAATGATGACCTACAAAATAATAATAGTGGTATAATCGTTAGAAACAAATTCAAGTCTTTTTTCAATTCTCCAAATGGGGCGATAACGTGGCAAAACGAAAGGTTGGATTTTGTTAGGTAAGGAGCCGAAGTTAATGTATAGGTACCTACTTAATGCAAAACTCGATACATTGTGGAATAAATATACTGACCAGACATATTCAAGTCTGCGCTCACTTTTGTCCAAGCATTATTTACTACGTGTTGGTCACTGTAATATTTGGATTTCATGTTGTACAAACACTCGTATTTTTGTACATTACAAATTAAATTCTCTTCAATATTCATTGTTTTCTTTTTTCTCACGGAGCGTAGCACGTTCTAACTTGATACCCTCTAATAAAATGACGCGAAATGCTCAAGCGGCAGGGCGGGCGGGTAGGAAATGGTCGCTCGCGCGCAGCCGGGAGTCTGTCAGCTGCACCGCGGTCGGCCGCACGGCAGCTAGCTGCGCCGCGGCTGATCGCGGCGCCTCTTTCGACTAGTCGGTAGAAGGCTCGTGCAGCCTCGCGACGCCACGCTACCCCTCCTTTGCCTTCAAATGACTATGAACTTTTTAATCACGGAGATAAGATTCAAAATAGTTTGTAATATTTTGCCTCAAAAAGACGCTGCCGGCCGCTGCTCTTTCAGTGGGAATTGACCCTAAATGGCGGCGCTTCATTGTGATGTTACTTTTCGTGACATGATCAGTGTTGCCAGTGATTAAAGTTAGATTCCCACTCTTCGTGACACAAAAAGTTGGTAAATTATGTCAATAAATCAATGTCACGAAATTGTTACGATTATTAAGGACATTTTTTAAATGTTCATTCTTAGTTTATTTAACGTGAATTTAAATAGTTTATCTATCCAATATAACACTTAAACATTGTTTTTTTAATTATGGTATACAAAACTAGTAAGTTTCGTACAAAAAATCTGATTAAAAAATATGTTTCCATTGTCATCCAAATAGGGGACAATAAAAAATGTATGGTGTTTTTTTGTTACCTTATTTTAACATTCTACTTATGCTAGGATTTGAATCGCAATTCATTGCTTTTTATCAGGATTATTATGCAGAGATGTTTAGATTAGTCTGTGAAATTTAAAAAAATGATTTATGTTATTCGGAACCATTTTGTTTTCAAAGATTTTTAATGAGGACAAACGTTTTGTAGTAATAGTACACATATTTTGAAAATGACCCATTTGTAAACTGACTTTCTACATAGTTTTCTTAGAATCACTTAATAATGACCCTCAGTCAGAATGCGAACACTTGACATAATGCGGGTAACAGTACGCAGTCTGGGGGGCAAAAGTTCGCATATGGGGTAAGTAAACGCAATGAGATAATTTGTGGTAAGTTAATGAAAACAAAGCAAATAATTAAAGATATTTTTTAATAAACCTATTTATTAAGCAACTTAAGCAATCATAGTAATTAAACAGCCTTAAGGAGATCAGTTATATAGCATTTAGAAACAAAACAATATAATTAACAATAGCGACCAATGTAGTTTACCACTTTAAACATAATAATAATAATTAATTAAAACAAAACAAATAATTAAAGATATCTTTTAATAAACCTATTAATTAAGCCAATTTAAGCAATCATTAAACAGCCTTAAGGAGATCAGTTATATAGTATTTGGAAACAAAACAATATAATTAACACTACAGTACACGCGCCTCAAAAAGGTCCACGAGTGCTCGCGTGGGCTACCCTTGTAGCCCATTTTAAATTGCTTTATTATGAAAGATAATGTTTCTATTTTAAAATAAAACAAATTTATTGTTATTAATGACATTTATTAAGTAAACTGAAATTAAAAAACTATCTCCTCTTTCTTAAACTAAAAAATATTAACAAAACTTCAGACTTCTTAAAAAATCACATAATTTTTACTTTTTTTGAGATCAATCAACTTTTGGTTAAATTTTTAAGTTTTTCTAAATAAAAAGAAATACCCTTAAATGCATGAATTTTGCTTGCTAAGCAAATTATTTTTTTTTGAATGCAGGGTTAGCTCTATAATAAGGGAAAAATAAAATAAAAAATAAAAAGATCAGGAAATATTATATTTTCAATGATAATGGGTTGATGGAAATTTCCATCACTATGTTATCAGTAGTGAACTGACCAGTACCAATTACTCATTATGGTAATTATTGAAGCAATTATTGTTTTTATTGAGACACAGATTTACTTTGCATTTTGAACAATGTATAGTTGAATATCCCTTACAGTAAGGGTATTTACATCGTAGGGATCCACCAACCAGAGGCCAATGACCCTGTCCATCTCTTCTAACTTCCTTTGGTGGAGCAACTGCAACAGCACTTCTTTTTTTCTTTGCTTGTATTTCATGCTCTAAAGCACTAGAACTTGGACGACCCCTTTTATTTTCTTGTACTACTCCTAAGTTACAGAGAGTAAAGGCCAATTCATTTCTAAATGAGCCCAAATTGAGGATATCTTTCTTGGACACATTCTTGGCAATTAAATTATTTTTATATATTATCCAGGCATTTATTACTGCTAGGTCTAAAAGGTGAAAAAAAAAACGAATATACCATTTTCTTGACCATAATACCATTGACTCACCAATGGGCTTATGGTATTCATTATTATTGAAATGTAATGTTTTTTTTATCTGTTCAAACCTGTTGTTAGTTAGTACTGAATATATTGGTTCATAACTATATTTTGGAGACCAATATGACCTTGTGCTTGGAAAATTCTGGACAGACATATATAATAGCACACCAAAAAACTTCCTCAAGTCTGTCAAATTGTATGCACTAGAGTTTGCAGGATTTTTTTGTGTGGCATAAAGGTTTGTTTGTTCCAAGATAATTTTCATAAAGTCTTCAGTAAAAAAGTACTTGAAACAAGCATATGGAGTATCTAATTCTGATAATTCAGGTCCTAAATCAGAACTGCCTTGAAATTTAATTTTAGATTCATCATATTCCATGGTTCTTTTTTTCCAAATCAATTTTCTTTTATCCAGCAATCCTGTAAATGTATGTCCAGTAGGAATGCTGATATTTTCGTCCGGAATGTCTCTCACCTCATTTTCTATCAAGGGAGGGTCACCTCCAGGATCATTTGGATCTTCTGTGTCCTCTTCATCACTTTCTAGCATATTTAGCACCTGCTCTTCGTCATAACATTCAGGTACTTGTTCATCTTCTTGGTCGGATGTTTCCATGTCATCTTCCGACAGCCATCCACCTTCTAACGATGCTAAATATCGTTCTATATCCCTGTCATTCATTTTGTACAATATGGACGCCTAGAACAGAAAAAAGACCAAACTTATCAAAAAATATTATTCACTGGGTTTTCATACAACCTAAATAACCGTCATGACATGATGATGTAAATTTACATCAAAACTATTTTGTGTTTTATTTCAGCATTATTCTTTTGATGAACAAAAATAAAGTAATAAATCGCTAAACTTTTTTTTTTTTTTTTAATTGATATAAACTAGTGCTTGACTGCGATCCCACCTGATGGTAAGTAGTAATGCAATCGTAGATGGTGAGGCGCACTAATTTATTAAGAGCCTATTCACTCTAGCCTTGAAGAGACCCAAATTATAATCGGACGGGAAAACCGCAGCAGGCAAATTATTCCAGTCCCTCGATGTACGCGGTATAAACGACGAGGCGAAACACTTGGTCCGGACCGTAGAGGTTTCAACAACGTAAGGGTGGATACTCGCCGTTCGTCGGCTTGTCCGATGGTAGAAATGAGATGGTGGAATCAAGTCATGCAATTCCTGCGCACACTCTCCAAAATGCATCCTGTAAAACACCGAAAGGCTGGCTACCCTACGCCTGTGCTCAAGACTTGGTAGATTGGAATTAACCAGATCTGGATCACCAATTAGCCTCTTTGCACGCCTTTCCACCGAGTCCAAAGCTGCCAGGTGGCATTTTGCAGCACCAGCCCATATGTGGCTGCAGTACTCCACACACGAACGGACCTGTGCTTTGTATAACATTAGAAGCTGTCCTGGTGTGAAGTACCGCCGGACCTTTGCAAGTACGCCGAGTTTCCTAGCAGCTACCTTGACTTTGGACTCAATGAACCGCCCAAAGTTAAGGTCTGAGGAAATTTCAACTCCCAAGAGCTGAAGGCAGTCAGTGTACTCCAGGGATACATGCTGAAAAACAGGAGCCAAGGTGAACGGGCTCCTTTTAGCGGTGAATAGACACGCTTGTGTTTTGGCGGCGTTGAATCCCACCAGATTGGCTTCACCCCACTTGGAGACTGCCTGAAGTGAGACATTCGTACGCTCTACCATAGCCTCTCTTTTGGACCGGATTAGCTCCTTACTAGCTCGAGCACCTGGCAGGTATCTCTCTACAACTGTGCTATCATCTGCATACCCATAGATACCGGGCATCAGCAGATCGTTGATATGCAGCAGGAAGAGAGTTGCAGAGAGAACAGACCCTGAGGAACTCCGGCATTAGTCGTCATGGGCTCTGATGAGCATCCATCGATAACAACTCGGAGAGAACGTTCACTCAGGAAGTCTTTTACCCAGTCAATCAGACCAGGGGAAATGCCGTACGCTGAAAGCTTACTCAATAGACCAGCGTGCCATACCCTGTCGAAGGCCTTCGAGACGTCTAAGGAAACAGCAATCGCTTCCCCATTCCTCTCGAGGGTCTCGCCCCACAAGTGGGTGGCATAAACTAGTAGGTCCCCAGTAGATCGATTGCGGCGAAACCCGTACTGTCGGTCAATGAGGAGATCGTTACCTTCCAGGTATGCCAAGAGGCGCGAGTTCAATACACGCTCCATAATCTTGCAGAGTATGGAGGTTATTGAAATCGGCCGATAGTTGGTAGGATCGGTACGACTGCCCTTTTTGGGCACGGGTTGCACGTTGGCAAGCTTCCAGGACTTGGGCACTATACCAGTCCCAAATGAGAGGCGATACAAACGCGTCAATACAGGAGACAACTCGGGCGCACAAGCCTTGAGAACAATCGCTGGTATACCATCTGGTCCACTAGCTTTGTTCACGTCAAGACGACACAGTGCTCTCAGAACCTCCTTGTTCCTTATGCGGACCTCGGGCATCGAAGTATCGCAGTGAGGTAAAGTCGGTGGAGTAGCACTACCAGTGTCAAGACGAGAATTATGGGCGAAGAGAGATGCAAATAGACCCGTTTTCTCTCTCGCCGTATGAGCCAGTGTACCATCAGGTCTAACCAGCGGAGGCAATGAGGGCCGACAGAAGTTCGCTTCGACTGACTTGGCAGGGGACCAGAATGCTCTGCTACCGGACGGCTGCGCAGAGAGCTTTGTACCAATATGGGTAATGCGGTCGAAGCGAGCCTTCCTTAGTGCCTTTTTGTAGGACTTGGCAGCATGGTTGAAGGCTCTCTTCTTTGAACTCAGATCCGGAGCTTTGTGATCACGAGCGTCAACCCAGGCGAGAAACGCCGAATGCTTACGTTGTTCAGCTTGAACGCAATCGGCGTTGAACCATGGGTGAGCTAAGCCACCGATGGGTACGTCGCGATAAGGGATGAAATACTCCATAGCTTGACGTATCACATCGGATATAGCATCTGCACAGCTCGACGGATTTTTAGAAGAGAAGCAGACCTGCTGCCAAGGATAAGATGCAAAGAAGTGCCGCATCTCATCCCAATCCGCTGACTTGTAACGCCACATTCGCCGTTCACCGCGTGAGTCGCAGTCAGGTGGGGAGAAGGACGATACAGACTTCACCAGACAGTGATCAGAAGTTCCAAGTGGTGAGGAAACTGTTACGATACATCTGTCCGGATCGGTGGTCAGCAGAAGGTCCAGACAATTGGCAGTATGACCAACTACATCAGGCACCCTTGTCGCTTGTTTTACCAACTGGGAGAGGCCCATCGATACTGCAAAGTTTCGCGCTTCTCTCCCAGCGTGGTCGGTCCTCTGGTACGGGAAAAGCCAGTCTTTATGAACGGCGTTAAAGTCCCCCAGAGCGACAAACTGCGCATCAGGGTGCCAATGCAGAGCCTTATCGGCGGCCTCACCGAGGTGGCCAAACAGTTGAGTCGTCTCCTGGTCACCGCTGTGCGATCGGTAGACACAGGTATAGACAATTTTGTCCACACCGGTGTCCACCAACAACCACAACGTTGAGAAATTAGGGTCCTCAAGGTGACGGAGACGCTGACAGCAAATGTCATTGCGGACGTACTCACAGACCCCGGCACGCTGCAGGAAATGGTGTTCCAATGAGTATCCCGGGTAGTCGAGATACGCCGCATCTGACGGACATCTGATCTGCGTCTCCGTAAGGAAAAGTAAGTGGGGCTTGTTAGTCTCAAGGTGGTGGTGGACCGCATTGATATTGGAGTGCAGTCCTCGAATGTTAGAGAGGTGCACTTGGAATAAGAGGACGTGCATCCGCTGTACACACTTACTTTTCTTTTTACGAGTACCTTTCATTTTATTTTTCATAATTTTGAGTGAATAGGGTAGGTGGAAGATGGCAGTTGAGCGAGGTGAGGCGATGTAAATCCAACAACGCGACCAGAGTTGCTGCGCCAATGGAGGTCTGATCTGGAGACTGCGGGGACGCCCGAACCCCCCCAGGGATCGCCATCGGGTCCTCTCGCCCGGTCGCCAACCGGCACGATGGGGCCACCCTGGGATTTTTCGCAGTTGGCGGGGCAGCCTTTTGTGCGTGGCTGGCACACTACTTGGGCCCCCAACTATCTGCGGTCGGCCAGCGGATAACCGTGCTTCGGATCCCGCTACCCTCCGCGATCAAACGTCCGACACAACAACAGCTGTCGCATCATACCCGGTACGGTACACATCGCAACACAACTGCTCAGACCCATCTTCCACCATATGGCTTCACCAGACATCACGCCGGAACACGACAAGTCGCTTGGCGGCATGGCTTTGTCTGGTGGGTGGTAACTCCTAAGTCGGCAGCCGATACTAAGGCCTACCACCGTATTTTACTGCTCGTTTGGCACTACCCAGGGGACACGTGTAGGGTGGTCAAAACAAGTAGATCCTACGGACGCGAGCAGTTCATCCCCCAAAAACTAACTTACCTCAAATATATCATTCAGAAATAAAATTGTTTATGAACATTGAGTATTTCAATATTTTTTTCACGTATATATTTACTGAAATTACCATACCGCTTAATGACACTTTCGAATGACATTTGACAGCAGACACTGACAGATAAACTTTTTTTTTTCGTTTAGAAACGTCGTAAATATTCCTTTTAAGTTGCCATGTACAAAGAATGTGATCACTGAGCTCTGTGTAACGAAAAAAATGCAAAAAAATTGGTTGATGGAAATATCCATCACGATGAATTTAAGGGTTTTCATTACACGAAGGACAAATTAAAATTTGGTGATCACTACATGTACGCCTGTAGCATTTTGAGCAAGTTTTCCTTGTGCTGCGATCGCGAACTCTGCTACAAAACGCACAGCGTGCAACCCCGCCACGAATTGGTATACTTCCTTGTTGAGGAGTTTCTGACAGGTTCAACAATAGTTTGGCTTTTGTTTTGATGCTTCTTGGAACATTATCCTTATAAATACGTTCTGAAATTAAGGGTTTCACAAGCTCGAATCCCAATGAATAAAGAAAAATGCGTCTGATGATGTTGTCATTTGAATTATTCAGTTGATTTATAACTAGGCCATTTATAGCGGCAATATTAAAAAAAATTAAAAATAATGTGACAGGCCAACGCCTACTATTTCTAGATACGTCATATTGACGACACATCCTGTCCACAATATCCACCCCACACTTTGAATGATTGTAAAAAGTTATGATTTCAGGCTTCTTTTTTTTCCCCGGTAGTAGGATCGATTGCTTCATCGTTGTGCATTGTTGACGACAATAAGACTGTTTTGTTTCTTTTTGGCACATAACTGACTAGTCTTAAAATTTGTGGGTAGGTATTTCTGGTTTGTTACTTTTGAGAGTGCCGACAACGGTAATTCTTTTTTCCAAAAGCTGCAATGCCATCGTCACATTGCATCCCATATGTATAAGTGGCTCTAGTAATCTGTTGGTGACGTCTGCAACTTTGTTGGATACAATAAACCACCACAATAAACTTCAAAGTTGTAAATATACGGGCATTTTGTGTCCACTACCATAAATATTTTTATTCCAAACTTTGCCGGTTTATTGGGTAGGTACATAATAAAACCACATCGACCTCTAAATGCTACAAGTTGTTCATCCAACGTCATGTGTTCACTTGGAGTATAATATTCTAAGCAATGGTTTCTCATCTTCTCAATAAAGTACCTTATGGCAGCGAGCTTATCGATTTCTTGTCTTTGAGGGCGATCACGGATGTCATCAAACCACAAAGATCGTAGTAGGAAACGAAATCTATTTATTGACATTGTGAGATAGACAAGTTCAAAGCCTGTCCCAATGGAGTTGACCCAAAAGTCTTTAAGATTTTGACGGCCTGATCTATTGGCTCCGATTATTATAAGTAACCCAACAAACGCTCTCATTTCAGCGAGAGTCGTTGGCTTTGCATCACGTTCTCTTTGGTATGTAGTCTTTATAGTATTTATATATATATTGGTAAAATTTACCAAGGATTCAAAAACATCAGTGTCAAAGAATAACTCGAAACATTGAAGGGGTGTGCTGGCATTACAAGCACTACCTTTTGGCCCTAAAGGTCTTTGTATAATATTGTGAGAACGTACCCTTGTTCCAGGAAAGGGACGTTTCCTCCATTCTGTTTCATTCCGTGACTTATAAGTGGCTAAATCTGCAAGCGGTACACTGTCATCCGAATCACTGTTGTTTTGTTCAGCAATCGTCGTTCGTCCGCCAGCGTCGAGCGCTCACGCCACACTAAACGCGTCGAGCAACAACCAATTGGAGCTTAGCTAGAGGCTCAAAGTTAAATCATACGATTTCGTGAAGTAATGAACAAAAACGATACCCTAGGCTACATATGTAGCCCGCGCGTGTACTCGCGTGTTAACAATAGAGATCAATGAAGTATTTTGGCACTTTAAACTTAACTCTATCCTTAACAATTTTAGACTCATATGCGGCCGGTGCAGCGCTGTCGGTGATTATGCGTTAAAGCGTTTATCATCGCGCCGCGCGTCGGCTGATGTTTTTTATTGGAGTATTGTGGGTACCACGTAATTTTATAGTTGTATCATCCAATGTGGTACAAAGAAGAATGCCCATACCCCGTACCATATTGCGTCACAAGTATATTAATACCAAAAATAATGTTTTATTTATATGTACAATGTACTGATTTCTCACCGCTTTTTTTAACCACATTAAAAAATATCGTAAAAATGATATTAAATGATTAACAATTCCTACTTCCGAAAAAAATAACGTCATTTCAGAAATCTTTACGTTCCGATTACAGTTGTCAGTTATTTTCGTAATCTGACCAAAGAGTATGTAAAGCTAACGCTTTTAATCTGACAATTCTTATAAATAAATGGTTCGCCTAATTAATTGTATCTGCTATGTAAGTAAATAAGATCTTATAGTAGAAAATAATTAAACTGCTAAAAATGAATTCTGTTAAATTATTTTATTTTAGCTCACCATTTTATAAAGTAAACATTGCGTATATCAGAAACTAAAAACTTGACACTGTCAATTTGGTTATGACATTTTGGTATTTTGTTGTTATAGGTACTAACGTTTATATCGTTTGATGTTTTTGTATTGCATTTAAGTAGTTCTGGTAGTTTTATTGAATAATAATTAATTCAATACGTCTATAATAACTATTGACAGTGTTGAGATAGTGACTCATAGTGTTGCAAGTGGCAAGGTTTGTAAAATGGGCGCGCGCGGCGCACGTTAGGGGCGCGCATTTCGCGCGCATGCATTTCCATTTGCTTTCTGCGGGCGCGAGGAGAAGCGCGCGGGCCGCTTGCGCGCGGTTTGGCACCGTTTGCGCATGGCGCGAAGCTGGCGTGCGAAGGGCACGATTATGGCATGGGAACGGCGCCTTAACTTGAAATGCACGCACGCAACTCGCTAGCGGCGTATTCGCCAGATGTGAACACGCCCAAAGAGTTATACATAGAATATACCCAATGACTCACGTGAATAGATGGAGAGGGAGGATAAAAAAAAATCGGATAGATTGTGCGAAGAAAACGGAGTCAGCGTAACTGTTGACAGGATACAATGGAAAAAAAAATGTTTTGTGCGTACCTCAAGTAACATGGGCCAAGGGCAGGAAGATGACGATGATTTGATACTATGTACCCTAAAAGTAAATGTTTTATCTGACTAACAATTACAAATTCTTTATTTGTGTTACCTTGATAAGTACCTACGAGTATGTTCACGCGAGAAAGTGGCAGTGAAGCCGGATTGACGTCAATATTAGTTATTTGTCACTAAAATAATTCGACTAGGTAGGTACATCAGTTTTTTCACACAAATGCATTAATAACTAATGTAAATAGATTAATATAAATACTATGTAAATATGTAATAAAGTACGCTACGAGCAACGCTGTTTCATTACGACGAGACCATCGACTCCTCTCACTGTTACTGCGCCTATAAATGGTTGCCGATAGCTCTGTCCTTATCCAGCCTTAGTTATTCGTCGGTCCGTGAGTTTGCGGATCGGCAATGATAAAATGCCGTCCTATACACCCTTCATTCTTCTCACCTTCCGTCTGTTGCCTTAGGTCTCAATAGGCAACAGGCTTCCCGCACTATTATTTATATACGTATATATTGTAGCTATATGGTTAGGGTTAGGTTGTTAGGTGCAGCTAAGGGTGATGATAGGCTACAGTCAACCCCTTTACTGTAGCTGAATGTAGAACCCAAATCCTGTAAGTGAAGTATTGCGTTTTTTGATTCGAGAAATCAAACTAAAACACGTAGTAAGTTTGTTTAGGTCTTGATTACTTTATAAATAAATAAGTAAATAAAAGACTAAATCATTACGACTTTTAAGTCATAAGGTTCTTCAGTATAGGCCTTGGTATAGCGTAAAGATATTTCCCATGCGCGACAAAAGCCTGAGCGTAGGTAAATAACGTCACAATATAGGAGCGAAGAAATCCGGGCCCTAACTTATCGCATAGATATCAATAATAGTGCAATACACTACACAGCAATTTGGCCTAAAACGCATACCTATAGTATAGAATGCAAATTATAATAATCACTACGGTTAAAAATTGCTATGAAATATGATCAGGCGTTTTCGAACTATTTTAATAATATCTCAAAAATGTGGTTAAATATTAACAAAATAATTTTAGATAGTGAAAATTTAAATAATAACTATACTATTGAGAGTAAATTTGGTTTGACGCAAGTTGGTACGGATCCACATACACATTTGGGCAATCTCTTTTCATTTTATAATATTGTGTTGTTATTTGTCAAATAGTTAATTATGTATTTTATTTTAATAAAATTATACTCCAGTAGGTACACAATATCTGTATTTATTTAAATTACATACGAGTAGTATATTTATATATGTTTGCCCTAGTCCGTGCGTCACTGCGGGGTGCCAACTGAAAACCAGCGCTGGGTGTCTAACGTCTAGCAAATGCTGAGGTGGTCACCCTTTCGGAGCGGGCACGCTCGACGCATTTTGTACTTAGTTCTTGTTTACTTTGTCTTTGTGTTTATATTATAACCGTTGTGCTGTGTCTGTACCGAATAAAAGTTTTTCTATTCTATTCTATTCTACTCAATTCTTAAAATTGAGTAGGTAACTAATCAACATTAGGGTAAAATTTAAATCAAGAAAATAAAAATGTAATGAACTGATTTTCAAATATCTAGTTGACTAGGATTCATCACAAAAGTCACACGTAAAAGCTCCGCCTACATAAGCTGTACATTCTTCGTGAAACCATTTTTTGCACGCAGAGCACTGGATCCAATCCTCGGTAGGCGGATCTTCATATTTTTCTTCGCAGATAGGACAGTAAATAGATTCTTTATTTGTGGTTATTTTACGCTTGTTCTTCATACTTAATTTTTGAGCACATATTTGCATGCTTCTAATATTTTTCTTCTTTTTCAGGCTATCTCGATTGATCCCCGATGGTCCTGGCTGTGAATCTAAGTCTATTGGTTTTACGCGTTTTCGAGCCTTGTTTTCCTCCTCTTTGCGTTTCTCTGCTAATTGATTTTTATAGGGAGTTCCTGTAACAATTTCGGACTTTAAACTTGCTCTAGATCTTTTCTTCTTTTGCTCCGTAATTTTAGGCAAAGGGCTCAGATCAATTAACTTAACTATTTGATTATATGACTGAATGTTTTTGTTGTTTAAAAAATTATCATTTATCTGCTGGTCCAATTTCTTTATTAAACAATATATCTCTTTGTGTGTCTGACTGAAAATTTTCTTTATTTAATGCCATGTCAGCTTCCACTGTTGCATCCGATGTCGTACTTGCTGCTTTTTGGTTTCTTCTTCTGTCTTTTTTCCCCTGTTCTTCTATATTTTTCACTACAAAGGGTAAACCTGAAGTAATTGTATCTGTGTTAATACTGGTGGATATTAACACATTTAAATCAATGTCGTCGTCACCGGGAATATCTTCTATTCCCATAAAATCATTATCAAGCAGGGATGGGCTCATATTACGTTCATCCGTTACAGGTACTTGTTCGATCGTGGATTGGTTAAATTTCTCCTCTATGGGCTCATCTGGTCGGGAAAAGAGATCTGTCACGGAAGCAGGTGCAAAATCCGCATCATCAAAAATATCGTCGGCAAATGGAAATATTCCTGTCGCTCGAAAACCAGATTCTGCATTTGACATAGTTGCAACTTGCTTAAATGCAGCATTGAATAAACTCGCCACTTGAAACTGCGTTATACCTCTGCCTGGGTGCAATGTCATCCATTTCTCGCATTGTATTGCGTACTTTGTTTTTAGTGGGCTATGAACTGCAACGTCTAACGGTTGCAGCTTATGACTTCCATGAGGTGGAAGTGTAATCATCACAATGTGGTTTGCACGAGCATAATTGGTGGCTTCGAAACTAATGTGAGAGGAATGGTTATCAAGTATAAGAAGGACTGGTTATCAAGTATAAGAAGGACTGGTTCCTCCTGAGTTGGGTGGCTGAAATGTTTAAAATGATGAAGCCAGTTGACAAATAGCTCAGAATTTATGAACCCGCTATCTGAAAACATTAATATACTTTGCAGAGGACAACCGTCTAATAACTCAGAACGTGGTCTCTTGCACGGGTAAATGAATGCTGGTGGAATAAAGTGGCCCGTCACACTCATGCTCAGTACTGCCGTCACCGTAATCCCTCGCTCAGCAGAAACTAACTTTGCAACTACCTTTTTACCTCTCACACTCACCACCTTCGGCGTCTTTTTAGGGACGGTACTCATTCCCGTTTCATCCATATTATAGATTTTGTTTGGAGGAAACTTGTACTTATCATAAACCTCTTTCAGATTTTTATAGAATCTGTCCACTTGCGCTCTATTAAAGCCGATAGCCCTTGCTAAGCTGGTTGGAGCTGACTGTCGTAAACATAAGGTAGGGTGGCGTTTTAGAAAACATTCTACCCAATCCCGACCAGCCATTTTAATGGAATGATTAAACCTATGTTCTATGTTATTGGCTACGGCAAACTCATATGCTAATCGACGCTTGCTATTAATCGTTAAGCCAAAAAACATGTCATCTAGTTTCTTGCAGTGCTCAGCTAATTCTAGTTTTTGTGCCTCAGTAAATGTAGGCCTGAAGCGACCTAAAGATATTGGAATATTATTGTTTTTTAATCTTTTTCTTAAACCTCCTTCGCTAATTCCAACTTCTTCTGCGGCACGCCTTTGACTCATCCCTCCAGCTATAAGAGCTTTGGCTCTGGTGATTTGTTCTTCTGTCAGTATTTTTCGGTCAGGTCGTTTTCTGATGTAATTTCGGGGCATTTTTCTGAAACTAAAAAATAAATAACCCTAAATATGTATCACGCGGTGGTATAACAAAGTACCTGTAACTTTTAATTTTTAGTTACACCCTGTTACACGTAAACCCTGGTATGCAATGGTGCGTATTAATCGATACAATTAATGCGCACAATTGCATACCAGGGTTTAACTACGCTGATCAACAACATATAAATAATTCTCTAAATGAAATTATAAAAAATTAACGTCAAATAGGTGGTGGGCAAAAGAACGCACGTAAGGGTAAGAGATCGCGTACGTTCTCTTACCCCACAGGACACATTTTTGAATACCGTGCCGAAACATACATGAGTTTGAAAAATAACCTAAAATTATTACTCGGTATGGATAGCTTAATAATGATGTTACAACACTTAATAGTACTTACCACGATTATCTTGTGTTTATGGGAGATATACACTTTTCCTTAACACAAAAAACTAAGTTTGAATCAATGAAATTCACACTATTTTGATTTTTTTTCTTTAGTTCCGCAGCGCAGCTACAAACAGCTTGGTTTAAACATGGCCGCTCGCTAGCCACTGACTTCGTCATACACGCGCCCCCTTTCCCTTCAATCCCCGCGGAGATTTTAGGATTGCGATACCCGATGGGTGCTGCTACCCCAAATGACTCTAGATGTACTAGATAAACTCTTTGACCTTTTACGTTTCTTTGCTAGTACTTCTCTTGTTTGCATGCTTTGTCGTTTTTGAGCTTTAGGTTTTTTTTTATTGCTTTTTTGTTTGATTTTGATTCTTTTACATGTGATTCGTTCTTCTTATTGTTGAGTAATGTTGAAGCAAAAGTGTTCGTTTTAATCAGCTGATGTTCTTTAGTGTAGTAACAGTCACAGCAAGTGTTTTTTTCACAGTCGAAACAGCTTAGCCATTTATATTTAATTGGTCCATCTCCGGTAGTTGCTATTTGATGTACTTTCATTGTACCTTTTATGGGCACAACGTTATTTGGAATCATTTTTGTCATCTCTTCGACTTTGTTTTCAGGTATATAAAAATTTTTAATGTTGGTGTTATCTTTCAAGTAGTCATACGCTTCTTTCGCTTCTGTAATGTCATGACCGTGTGCTATTTGACTGTCTAGCTGTCGTTTTATAGCCCCACTAACGCCGTCCGCTGGTCCTTTGCCATGGGAGGCTTCGAAGAAATTCCATGTTCCAAATCGACATTCATAGTCAGAACATCTTTTCTGGAATATGTAAAAATTGTTTTTTTTTTTTGTCTGTATTGAGTAGCAGGACTGTCTGAAAAAACATGTACTTTCTTCGCTTTCAGCTCTTTGGTACAATTCTGCAAAATGGGGTCCAAGTGGGCCCAAATGGCACCGGGACTATGCTCATTTATTGGTGAAATTGTGCATATCCAGTGATGTACAAGATACCTTAAATAAAGTATCTGGAATACAAAATGCAAAATACTTTTAAATTAAGTATTTCAGATACCAGATGCAAATAACTTTCTGTAATGGTATCTGAAATACTAGATATAAAATACGTATCTTTTAAATACTTTTTATAGATAAAATACTTTTGTAATAAAACAACATTTTTTTTATGAAAGTTTATTTTTTTACATGTAAATTGTGTTGATTGCGCAAATGTGACACAACATAATATTATATTCTTATGGTTTTAATTGAGACTTAAGTAAAACTAGTTCTTCAAACAGTTTATCACTCATTTTTCTTCGATGAGGCCTCATGATCATGCCCCCAAATGAGAAGAGTCGCTCCACAGGGGCAGAACTTGGCAAACAGGTGTTGTATTTGAAAATTTTTTTTTATTGTAGTATAAGAATTTAAGCTCTTTAAGTTGGTATCTTTATTATTTAAGTATTGCAATGTTTCTAAATCAGCGCTGCTGCCAGTACATCCTGTGTTTTCGGCACTTGCAACAGAGGAATCAGAGTCCTCTAAAAACATGTAATAAGATTCATCTTTTGACTTTTTTTTTATGTCACCTTCAATATTGTTTAAAGCCTCCGATTTTTGTTTTTCAGTGCGATTATTTTTTCGTGTTTCAGTCAGGATAAGTTCTTTTCCATATTCTTTCCGCGCTTTTGGTACCCATCTCATTTTAAAGAACGGATGTGACACTGAGGCCAATATTGCATCATTTACTGCAGGCTCGAACTGCAAAACTTTTTAAAACGTCTATTTAAGTTTTCTTCAATCACATCTAGCAGAGAGCTGCAGTATTTTAGATTTTCCGTCCTAAGACATTTGATCATATGTTGAATTCTTACTAGCTCAGGTAACAGAGAACCATAATAAGTGTCATTTTCCCCTTGCAGGCTTTGAATAGCTTCTGCTATTGGCTTTGAACAGTCCACATATTCACTTAAGAAGTGAATTTAATTTTCCTTCAACGGAGATAATTTTAACATTTTCATGGTTTCACTAAGATTGTTCTGCGGAACACTCATAGTAGTGGCTTTTAAGGCTTCGTTCTGGACACTATCCCACCAAAAGATTTGGTCATATGATGGAAAAAATTGATTCCCCAAATTGTGACGTGTGTGGAGTTATTGATGATGTCCAGCATCTTTTGGTAGAATGTGTCAATAATCAAACGGGTAGGGAGCTACTGGCAAAATTGCGAAAGATCAATAAAATTGATATAGGATTCTTCTTTGAAATTCTGGCCGATCCTAGAAGTGATGCTGCTAAGATCACATTTGACATGGCAATGTGTCGGTAGTTAAACCTTGTTAATAAAAGATTTAATCAATTGTGTTGATTATTAAGTTAGGTTGTTATTGTAAACTTAGGTTAGGTTATGATGCGGCTGACATGCTCTTTGAGATTAAAGTCCCTAAAAAATAAAGAGAAAAAAAAAGACTTCTGCTATACGGCTAAAAGATCTTGTATGGAATTGTAATAAGAGTTCCATCGGGTTGCGCATGGAGAAGTTGGTGACTTTCCTGTCATCTCTAAATATGTTTCACATGCTTTTGGTGATCTGGAACATAAGTTCCATAGTGCTTGGCACTTTGCTTAAGCCGTATCATGCAGTTTCTTATAAATATTATTTTTTAACCTTGCTTGTTTAAAATCTGTACTGGCAATCAAATGCAAAGTATGCGTAGCGCATCGTTCATGTACAGGCAGTAGGCGATCACTTTCTAAGTCTGATAAAGTTGAAACGTCTGGAAAAGCTTGTAGTAGTAGCAATAAATCATCATCTTCATCATTGACTTCTGAGTGATGTTTCTTCAATATCTTCATCAATATGTGAAACTTGTTCATTATTTTCAATTGGCTCTGAATCAGTTTTTCCAAATACATCAAAAGCCTTAACCATATTTGAACCGTTATCTGTAACTGTCTTAACATTTTTGATAGTTTCAAGTCATGGTCTGAATGTATATCAGCAATCATTTCTGCAACTTTATCATATGTGTGAGCCCCTTTAAATCTTCTGCAAGCAATGGCAGCACTTTTCCTTTCAAAGGTCTCACTTTCAATCCAATGGACTGTAACCCCCAAATAACTTCTTTTAGAGGAAGACCAAATATCAGCAGTACTGCACACAAATTCGACAGTGTTCAACTCTGTTTTAATTTTTTTCTTAAATTCATTGTACTCATAACAAATTTTATTTTTAGCTGTACGACGACACATAACGTTTGGAGGCTTTGTTAGTTGCTGTGCACCTTCAATCAAAGCTTTAAAAGACTTATACTCCACTATGGATACTGGCGACATGGTTTCAACAATAAATTGTACAATCAACTTGTCTAAATTAACAGATTTTGAACCACTTGCAACATCAGTAAGAGTAGACTGCTTCAATTTTTTATGTTTTACTGCTAATTCTGAACCGCTGCTACTTATCTCAGTATGTTTTCTTTTCTTCAGGTTTGAATTTTTAAGTTTTTCATAAGCTTGTAACAGATCTGAGTGACCTTTCCTCTGTAATAAAATGAAAAAGGAGGTTAGTACATTTAAAAAAAAAAAACAAGAATTCATTCATTCTCATGATAAATTCCTCATAAAATAAGTTTTTGGAATAAGTAAACCGTAATTGAAATATTTATCTTATCTTTGAATTATACAAATGAATGCGTCTTTATAAAAAACTCACCTTTAAATGCTTCAGGAAATTTGTAGTAGACGTAATACTACCCTTTATAACTTTTGAACATATATTGCATATTGCAGATACATTCACATCACTTCCATCAAGTTGTTTTATATCTTTAAAGCAATGCTTTAAAATTAGTGGTATATTCAAATTATCCTCTTTATCTCTGAAAACAATAAAACAAACTTTCTTAGGGAAAGAAATATGAAATTTTAAGACGGCTACAAATACAGCAAAAAAAGAACGATTCAATTTTATTGAATAGAAGATACATAAAGTGGATAATATCACTAATTAATTACCTACAACTGAATTACACACAAATGCGTAAAAATATCATTAATGATTTGTTTGTTGTTATTCTAACCTCTTCCCGGTGTGTTCGCGAGTTTCATACACATTTCTGTCGTCCCTGGGCTGTCGTCGACTCGTGAAGTGTTATTATCTGTATTGTCTTATCATCTGTACAGAGTTACCGTAATAGGCATCAAAGCCCACAGGCGGAACAAAATTCCAGGATAGATAAACTGGAACAACTCATGGAGAAGCAATCTAAAATATTACAGCAACTCCTGCAGACCTCTCATCAAGACTCAAGACTGGATGAGCCAGAGTCTTCCGACAACAGTGAAGATGGCAGTTGGTCTGCACCACCGTTATTATTAGAAGAATCCAATTGTGGGCAAACAAACACTTCAAACTCTGGTGAAGAAGAAAACTTTAATAATTTTAACCCTGAGACCAAATAATCAGAAGCAAAAGTTGGTGATGCAGACGAATCTCTTGCCATACAAGGTATTCAGATTCAAAGGTTAAACAGTGATAAGTGGAAGAACATCCGATATGCAGATGTCCAAAAACACTTTACCGCAACCCCCGTTTTCACTTCTCTAAAAGTTAATAGCATACTTGCGAGCACAACGCCTCCTTGGCAAACGATCACGTTGTTAGAAAACATGGACCAATGCCTATCAGCAGTCACCCACGGCCTTCTTCAACACTGACAATGTTTCATGGAAACTTTTAAAAATGCGTCCCTAGAAGTAAAATCGCATATCAGCAAAAACTTCTTGGCAGCAGACTGCCATGTCCGCAAAACGTCAGATGCACTCCTTCAATATACATGCGGAAAAAGAGCGGAGATTATACAGCACAGGCGTAGTGTCTACAAACCTGTCAATAAAACTTTAAACGAACTACTACACTCAATCCCGCCATCAGCAACTCACCTTTTCTTGGAACCTCAACTGTCAGACATAGTCAAGGAACAAGGTGGCCCTTACAAGTTTTTTCCGACAAGACAACGAAACCAAATCAATTCCTATAAAACAAGGCCCTTCAAGGCGCCGGTCATCCATCAGGAAATTAGGACTAAGGCACGAATCGGAGATGATACCAGAAGACCTAACTTCAGGCAAGAAAAAACTACGGGCCGTCCCTCTGGAAAGCGCCCTTCCACAACATTTACCCAGAAAGCGAAGAAAACTAAATTTGACGGAAGAAAATACTAACTTCATAGCAGGACAGGTAAAAGATAAATTATTAGTCTTGTAAGACCTTGGCGCGTCAAAAAATCTCCTGTCCATATTATCTGGCTACAGAATACCTTTTACACGCACCCCACCACTAAAAGTGTTCAATGCTGATATTTGTACTCGGCTAGCACCAAAATACGCTACTGATATGACACTTGAAATTGAAAAAATGCTAGAATGTGGGGCAATTGAAACATGTAAAAGCCTCTCCGGATTCTTATCTCCCATGTTTTAAAAAAAGAAATCTGACGGCTCAAACCGGCCCATACTTAATCTTAAGCTTTTAAACGAACACTTGAACCCTCCTAAATTTCGCTTAATGAACCACCACAAAATTCCACTCTGTTTAGACAAATTAGATTACATGATCAAAATAGACCTTTCACAAGCATATTTTCACATTCCGATTGTAGAATCTCACCGTAGATTTCTAGCTTTCTATTATAACAAAACAATATTTTAGATGACCTGTTTACCTTTTGGTCTTGCAACAGCCCCTTACGTATTTGCCAAGGTAACTAACTGGATTGCAAATATTTTCAGGGAAAGAGGAATCAGATTATTAGTATATTTAGACGATTTCTTGATAATGCATCACGATCCTGCTATTCTTCTGGAACAGAGCAACTTAGTTCAAGAACTTCTCACGAGAATGGGCTGGCGCATAAATTTACCGAAATCAGTTCTCATTCCCTGTCAAACCATGGAATACCTCGGAATTCTGTGGAATACAAAAGTAAACACAAAATGGCTACCAAGCACCATAATCTTAAAAATAGTACAACTGATTCAAGGAATCCTACGAGATCAAACATGGTCTTGGAGGATTGCCAAAGTTTTATTAGGGCATTTAAACTTCGCAACCTTTGTTGTTCCACTGGGAAGGCTACATTCTCGTCGCATTCAAATAGCAGCCAACCGTCTTCCAAAAGAAGACAAACAGAAAAAATTTCTTCTCCCAAAAGTAGTTGCTCAGAGACTTCAGTGGTGGCTCCACAATATTCGACAAACATCATCAATCTACCAAAAGCCGGCCACAATTTTCATCACCACCGACGCTGCCGGTACGGGTTGGGGCGCAACAGTCAACAACCGGAAACTACAAGGCCGGTGGAACAAAGTTCAGAAATCCTGGCACAGCAACAGAAAAGAGTTGTGGGCTGTCTTAGAAGCACTTCGAAAGACCGGTGTCCAAATGAGAAAACAAACTGTTATGATCCAATCAGACAACAGATTAGTCGTCGCCTATATCACCAAGGAAGGCGGAACGAAGATCCCAAATCTCTTGCAAATCACCGAAGAAATTCTACAGTTAGCCAAACGCTATCAGATAAACTTGGTAGCTCGTTATCTTTCCGGAAGATACAATACAACGTCAGACAGCCTTTCGAGAGCAAAAACAATGCCAGAGTGGACACTACGCAAGTCAATCCTTCGAACAATTTTCCGAAGGTGGGGTACCCCGACAGTCGACCTCTTTGCAAGCTCCCGCTCAGCAATAATGAACAACTACGTGAGCGAGGACGCCAGAGACCCCAATTGTCTTTTTGTGGACGCATTCAGCCGGCCATGGGAATTCACACTGGGATGGATATTTCCCCCACCGGATCTCATACCACGCGTTCTACAGCATCTCAAGAGATGCACAGGGACCTTCTCAGGGACCTACTTTCTGGTGAAGCCGCAATGGGAACGAACCTTCTGGAAAACCGAGGTCAAGAAACGAGCAATAGGGCCCGCATTCAATATTCCGAACCTGCACCGGAACCTAGTAGACCTGAGAACGAGACGCCCCCCTCCCGAGGCAAAGAACCTGTGTTTGCAGGTTTGGAGGGTACGGGCTGGTCTCATCTAGTAGAATCGTTGTCAAGCGAGACTCGAGAGCTGTTGGAAACATCATGGCGACAGACAACACTAAAAACTTATAGTCCCGCTTGGAAGCGTTGGAAGTCATGAGCTCAGAGTAATACAGCCAAATCGACAATCCGAAACCTCAAGAGGTTGTAAAATATATTCATTTCCTTCACAATGAGATAAAACTAGCAGCAAAAACTATTAATACTATGTATATGCACAGTAGTTATATTAGGGGATTTTTCAAATACTAACTCCAGTGCTTTCTGCAAATGAACCCACACTGCTGGTGAATCGTGTCGAGTGCATTCACTAACTGTGCATAAAGAATAGTTAATGATTTCCTTTCCCTTTTTAATATAAATTACTACTGTGTGCAAAGAAACCTGGCCACGACTACCTCCAAAGTGCAAGCTTTGTACTTCTTCAGCGAATTTATAGCTATAATTTTCCGAAAAGTCCATGTGGACTAAAGTTTCGTAATCATTCAGGGATTTTTTCAGCTCAGTTATAATTTGGTATTGGTTGATAATATTCGCAGTATGTGAGAAGAATTTAGGAAGAGAATCCTCTAGTTTTAATATCAGATTTCTTATTTGAGTTGTGCGTTTAAATTTCTTAGTGATGTTAATTTCTTTTTGACCCACTTTTTTCTTATCCCTACCCCACTCATTATATTTCTTGATCGTTACTGAATTCGTTGTATGGTATGACTTTATTTTTACAAATTTGACATGTACGAGAAACACATTTAAGATTATATTTGTCACAGCACAAGATATCCAACATTAGTTATATCAACTATCCCTTTTTTCTTCAAACTCGAGATTAAAAGATCCATATTTGTGTCAATTGTACAGCCACAAGTATCTCTGTCATTTCTAGGAAGGTAAACTCAAAACGGACGTAGTCGTGCGAATGTAACATAGCTTATTCGTATGTTTGGATTTTCTTTCATAAACTTTTTGTGCAATTTTTTCACAGAGTCCAGTAAATACCGCTTTTGTTTCGTAACTCCGAACTTTTTAACACATTGTTTTTTACCGGCAGTATTGCGACTATTGATATCGTCTTCATAAAATCGTTCCACTAACTCTTGGATACTTTTGCCTCCTTCTAAAATCTTCTTTTGTAAACGGCTGCGTAGGCACTTTCGTATTCGACTTAGTGTTATCTTCTGTAGCATCATTTATGCCTGTTTTTTCATTATCCACTTTTTCTCGATTATTTTTCATAATATTAATTTTTCGCAATAGAACTCTGCACCTGTATTGGTATTTTTTTTTATTAAACATGACATTTCTTTCTTTTCCAAGAGGTGCTTTCGTTTTAAAGCTTTAATTTTGTTCAACAAGATTTTGTTTTTAAACGGTTTTATTTAGCTCACCCCGTTTGTTTTATTTATTCTTGGGTCAAATTTAGTAATTCAAATTTCACCCTCTTCCTGTTAACCGATTAAACTGAAATTTTGTATACACTTTGGATTTTGGTGACAATACAATTGTGTTTATTCATTATCATTATAAATTCAAGATGGCTGCCGCTACAAAATGGCGGATAATTTATGTTTTATTAATCCCATCAATATGGGTATCAAATGAAAGGGCTCAACAAGCAGAATACAATATACTATAAAAAATTGAAATCCAAGATGGCGGCCGCTACAAAATGGCGGATAACGTAGGTTTTATCAATCCCATCAATATGGGTATCAAATGAAAGTGCTCAACCAGTATAATACAATGTACTATATAAAATTAAAATCCAAGATGGCGGCCTCTACAAAATGGCGGATAACTTAGGTTTTATCAATCCCATCAACATGGGTATCAAATGAAAGGTCTCAACAAGTAGAATACAATTTACTATGCAAAATTGAAATCTAAGATGGCCGCCGCTACCAAATGGCTGATAACAATTTTTTATCAATCCTACCAATATGGGTATCAAATAAAAGGGCTTGACAAGAAGAATACAGTGCACTATACAACCTCAATATTTAAGATGGGCGCAGCCACCAAATGGCGTATAATAATAAGATTTAAATTTAGAAATTGAATCTGTAATTTAGGTATCTGATTAATCCAGCCTGAATCCACCACCCAAGTCAAGATTTTGTATCGTGTTGAGGACTGTGTGGCGTTAGGGTGGCTAAAAATGATACGTCGTTAGCGGTACACCACCCAAGTTAAGGTGAAAGGTTAAAACGCGCCGAGAACTGTATGGCATTAGGGTGGATAAAAATGATATGTCGTTAGCGTTTTCCCCTCAAGACTCAGGCGCATCTTGTTGTACATAGCCTTGCCCCTTTATTGGACCTCTGGGGGGGTCGACCGTTTAAATGTCCATTACTCGTGGGAACAAAATGGTAAAAAAAAATATAATAAAAAATACAAACACAAATAAAACAGAAACTGCAACACAACGTAAACGAAGGCTTCAAAAAGCGAAAGAAAAGTATAAAGCAAAACGAGCTAAAGAAAGTGAAGGTGATAGAAATAGTCGATTACAGAAACGACGGGAACAATTAGCGTCAAAAACACCTGAGCAATATGAGGCCAGGTTAAAAAAGCAACGTCAGCGATATACACAAATGACGGCGTCAGAAACGCCTGAAGAATATGAAGCCAGGTTAACAAAGCAACGTGAGCGATACACACAGATGATAGCGTCAGAAACGCCTGAAGAATATGAAGCCAGGTTAACAAAACAACGGGAGCGATACACACAGATGGTAGCGTCAGAAACGCCTGAAGAATATGAAGTTAGATTAATACAAAGCCGTGAAAGACAAAGACAGCAGTTGGGTTCAGAAACGCCTGAACATCGCGATACGAGGTTAAATAAACAACGAGAGCGTACCCAGCAATGCAGAGCTAATAATCTGCAGGCATTCGAGAATGCTATTAACACAATTTGTATACATGTTTGTGATATTTGTACCAAACGTTGTTATCCTAATCAAGTTCGTACAGTTCGGTACAACGCTGCTGCATTAACATACTTACCTGTGGAGTTAACTTCGAAAATATCATTGTTATTATGTTCCCGCTGTCAAACACATGTTACTAGTAATAAAACAACAGCACCACCAAAAGCTTACTGGAATAATCTGGATCCAGGTTCTATACCAGACGTTATTCAAACATTGACACAGGCGGAACAACGTTTGCTGTGCAGAATAATTCCCTTTGTTAAAATCGTGAAATTTAGTGGCCTCTATGGGCAGTACGGTTTTCGCGGACAGGCAGTTTTATTTGCCCAAGATATCTTTGAAGTCAGTGAAAGACTGCCTAGTATGCTACCAAGATCTGCAAGCCAGGTAGGCATTATTGTAGTAACCGAACGATTAGAAAATTTGAACATCACCAGGGAATTCACAATATGTCGCGAAGCCCAAGATATCTTTGAAGTCAGTGAAAGACTGCCTAGTATGCTACCAAGATCTGCAAGCCAGGTGGGACTACGTATAGAGGAGTTGGACTGCAATAAACTAACGGGCAAGAAACCTTGCAATAATGAAGCACTAAATGAATTAAACAGAATGCGAAATAAAAACTAAAAACTAGAAAATAAAAATAGGTAAAAAAACTTTTTAAGTTAAACGGTTTTATGTTAAACATACATTGCAATGTTTAAGATAAATGTACTAAAAAACAAAAAATAATAAAATAGATACAGTCGTGGGAATTATAAACATATGCATAGACTAGACTAAAATAAAACCGTGGGGCACGTCAATTGTCTACAAATTATCGACTTAATGTGCGATAGAAGAATCGTTTAATTCGTCGTTAAAATAGGCAGTTGGCCCGCAGACAGTGAGGAAATTACTTACTATTTTCTTGCTCATGGAAATTCCAATAGTTATACACTCCATGTAAATAAAAGAGATGTTTCAACTAGTTTATCGTTGGACATTCACACTGCTGGCTGGCGAGGAATCGTTTCACTGCTCGTAGTTTGTCTTTAATCGACAAAACATATGATAAAAGTACTACTCGCTCACCACTATGAAACCCTAAAACTCGCTTATAATCAAGCTTGCTAGCTTGTTTCCACATTCTAGCCCTACTTATCACACGTCCATCGTTGTCGGTTGAACAACTGCCTAATTATAGTGTAACATTACAAAACAAACATTTTAATCAACGATTGTAGACAATTGACGTGCCCCACGGTTTTATTTTAGTCTAGTCTATGCATATGTTTATAATTCCCACGACTGTATCTATTTTATTATTTTTTGTTTTTTAGTACATTTATCTTAAACATTGCAATGTATGTTTAACATAAAACCGTTTAACTTAAAAAGTTTTTTTACCTATTTTTATTTTATTATTTAACTTATTTTGTCGTTCTGTATCAGGTGCATCCAATGGGTCGCTAGTTTTATCATCAGCTGTAGAATCTATTTCAGTTCTTTGTGGGACAATTACTTCTTCTATCTTTTTCTCTTTTAATTTCTTCTCGTGATAACGTTTGGAATTTTCCCTCCACTTTTTCCGTTGTAATCTTTGCTCTCTTGGAGACATTTGGTTAATACTTTTCACCTTCTTATCCTCTTTTCGTTTTAGATAAGCTTCTCTTTTCTTAGCTCTTTCAGCGGCATATTTTTCTGGGTCGTTTTTAATTTGTTTATATTTTTCTCTCCTTGCTATTCTTCTTCTTTCTAACTCATATTCTCTACTACTTTTCTTATTCGGCATAATGTCCTAAAAAAATAATTTCATGAATAAAAGCCATTAAGCCCTAGCTTAATTACACTAAGTAACAGTCAAACTCAAAATATAAACACCGATAATAATTTATAGCAAAGGAGACAATTTTTTTTTGTTTGGGGAATAGGCCCACCACAAATTGTGGCGTATATCAATGAAATGCACGTTAGTTTATTCCTTATAATCTCTAGATTACATTGGTAATATAGCAAACCTTTATGTAACTGGAGTACCGTGAAATACGACAGTCAAAACATGACTCTCATAATAACCTAAAATCTCACAAGAGCGATTGTCTAATGAGTAGATAGGTCTCCTTGGTATTCTAAGTTAAAATAGTGCACTGTTCAATAATATACAGTATAAAACAAAGTCACGTCTGTACTACGTGACAGACTTTGATGTGATTTACACGACTTGATAGATTTATTCATGAAAATGCGTAGATGTATTCATTTCGAAATAGCGCGGCTTTTGCCGGCCATTGACTGTAGATAAAGACATTAAATATATACTGTAGATCTAAAATAATAAGGTGATGTGTTATAAGCTGGTTGTGTAAGGAGAAAAAAAAAACACATTATAGGTACATCACAAGAAGTATTTATTACTGTTCATCATTATCATTTTCAAAGTCATCTCTTAAAAGCAGTACTTCATCTAAAAAAGATGCAGGTGGCTCAACCTCAACTTGATGCCGCGCCCAAGATAAAAACCACACTATACACATCACATATGCACAGCAGCCAACAGTGCGTCTGCCCACTAAACAATTACAACAGTATCCAGCAAGAGCAGTATTCAACATTCCGTTGAAATCGTGCTGCACAATTGATGCAACGGCTTTGTGGATTATGCACTGTATCTACAGATGCCATTGTCATAAAATCTTTCGAATAAAAATACGAAAAGAACAGAAGAAACATGCAACTATCTAGTAATCGGAAACAATAATAATAATGTCTGTCAGTAGACAGTTGACATGCGTCCGATATATCAAATCGTATTCAAAATCGGATGCCAGTCACAAATCGATACGTATCGATATCACAAACTAGAAAACCGATTTCACGAAAACCAAACCAAGCGCGAAACTAAAATCTGAAATATAGCCGAAATCGAGATATGAAAGAAAGAAAGAAAGAAAAACATTTTATTTGGCGGAACAAGGCGCAAATTTAAAACTAACAAATTATAAGCACACTATGTGAAAGAAATATGCGCCACATCCGCGCAAAACGGCCGAACGCTCAGCATAATGCCGTGACCACACGCAAAATGCGATGAGTCTACGGCGCTGGTTTTCAGCGTGGGCCGGTAACGGTATCGACATAAAGACGTCGGCACGGTATTATGTGCTAATAGATTTGAATAAAATAGATAAATATAAATAAATTATAGGGAAAGGAGAAAAAAAAAAACAATGAATAAATAAAGAGGAAATACGAAATCATAATATATTTAAAGTGGCAACATTACGTTTCGTCTGTGCCAAAGGACGCGGTTCTGTTTTCGTGTACCTATAGTCTATGGACGCGATGACGCTACGCCATTCTGTGATTTGTGACGAGCTTAGATTATATACCACTAGATGTAGCTACCTCGTGGCCGCACATGAGACAGCACTATAAAATTTCAATGTTGCTATTACGGAAACTTTTCCCTAAATATGACCAAAAACGTGAGGGTGTTTCGTTGTAACAACTAATGTCATTCATATGAAGAGTGCAAAATTATTTGTATTATTTACCATATAAAATTGCCAAAAGGATTCTAATAATATTTTAGTAAAACAATCTTGAAACATGATACTTTTTAAAATACTTACGTAACTATTGTTACAAAGCAGAATTAAAAGTTTGATGTTTCGTTTGATTGAATTATATTTTATGAAATATTTTTGCTTCGTTGTTTGCACATTAAAGTTATAGGCTAAAACATATTTCAGTTTGAAGGAGATGAAATGGTTTAGGTAGGTAACTAATATACTCATTTTTATATTTACAACCAGCCAATTGTGCATAACTAGGAAACGATCTCAATTCTGCGCATCTCTGCCACAAGATGTATTTTCTGCTACCTGCTGAGTACCTAGTACCTTATACAATCAGGTGAGTCTCTCAGAGCCTCTCAGAGTTGATAGTCATAATTATGAAATATATTTATTTATTGAAAATAAAACGCACAAAAAATTTATAAAGTTTTATTGATCATTATCATTAAAATATAAAATTACTATTGCCCCCAAACAACACCAATTTGTTGTGAAAATTTCTGATTTTTTCATTTTGGTTGCTTACGCATTTATTTACAAAATGAATTCTGACCTCGAAATATCTATATGCAATTGCCTTTAACAATAAAATCAAATGATTATCAAAGGGACTTTGTTCGGATATGTGTTCTCTTAAACTGGGAAATAAAGGTTTGCCTACAAATTTTTTTAGCACGATCAATATCATTTTGGGCATCACTTTTTCTTTGCCTAGAAACGATGGACCGTGTTCGGCCAAAAAAGATCTTCGAATCTTTTCTGCAAATAAACAGATGTTTACTACATCCTCAGATGGATAGTGAGGGCCTCCAACATCTTTAAGTGATATAAGTCCACTATATTTTTCAAATGATATTAAAGAGGCAAGGTATTCTTCACATTTTATTATTCTAAACATTTTCGACAACAATGAAACCAGCAATATATTTAGTGACTTCAGTCGAAAATTCTGTTAAATTATTTTTTTCCGTTTGTACGCAGATTGAAATTGTTTCGCTGTTGGGTTATTATTAAAACCACCTTTTGATCGGATGGCACTAAAAAAAAGTTCTAAATGGTCTTGACTAAGTTTATATGTGGGCAAATATTTAAGATTATCTGATACTATTAGATCTTCGTAAATAATCTGCAATGCTTTAATACAAATCAACAGCCCTATGAAACCAGTCTTTCGCCCGGATATGAGTACTAACTCACCATTCTTAAAATGCAACTTTTTAAGATATGTTTCAAATTGTTGAAAATATGAATTGATGGTATGAAAGTTCTCTTTACAGATAGGTTTTTTAAACTTATAAGAATACAATTTGCGACTGTTCAGTATGTCAAAAACATTGTTTAATTGAGTGACAAAATTGATTGTTGCACTGGCATCAATGAATTCTTCTAACTTTAATACATCTTTTAAAAAAGAAAGAGAATCAGCAACAGACTTACTGAATGTTTGCGTAGCTAATCGAACTTTCATTATTTGTTTTTTAAATTCTATGTGACTTTTCCTTAATTTATTTCCTAAATGAAGTCCTTCAGACTCTTGCAAACTATGCAATTTTTCAATATATTGCCAAGATATAACACCATTTCCATCTAAAATTATATTTTTTTCCGCTAAGCAATTCCTCACCAATTTAATCATATGGCAAGGATCAGGAAAAATTACAATACTTTGACCTTCCACTGTAATTCTAGGATCTAAATTATTTAAGCTATCTAATTTAGCTCCTAAGTATTTTGCCATTGCAAAATTTGCAGGACAACCATCAAACGTCACAGAAGATACTATAATACTGCAATCACTTAACAGGCTGATACAATTTTTTAAAAGAGCGCTTCTTTGCTCCCCATTCACACCATTTGTGAAAAAATATCCAATCGGTAATTTCCATCGACCATTTATAGCTGTAACCATAAAAACAAGCGCATCTTTAGCTAACGGCCTATGTATTTCTAAATTGTTGCCAATGTTCACATAGCCAACTGATTTTTTTCCATCCCATTGAACATGTTGCCTTATTGACATTTCATCTAAACTAACAGCACAAATAATTTTTTCGGTGGATTTTTTGGTTAATAATTTGAGTGTTTTAAATGCCTCTGTGGTAAAACCTGGTTCACAATCTATACAACAATACCATCTGTACAATGTTTTCGGATGCGGTAAACATGTGTCAAATTGATTTCTAACAAAATTGTAGGCTTTTGGGCTTATAAAATGCAAACATAGTGCAAATTTTCGCAATGAGTTGCAATATTTTCGGGGACAATTATTTTTATCCACCATTCTTTTTAAAAAATCCGCATTTGTATTATCTATATTAGCTAGAAGATCTAGATCTTCACTGTTCATTTTCATTTTACACTGCAGCTCTGTTAGTATAGTCTGTAGATGGGCGCTTTTCTTCATCAATCGACGTTTGGCTTCTCGCATGGCTCGTAATTTAAGCAACCTTTTTGTAGATAGTTGCTTCGATTTTTGCAATTTGAGTTTTAACAACTTTTCTTTGCGTGGAGTTGGTGGTGCAGTCTGAAAAGCAATTGAAAAATTATATATGTTTTAGTAAACTATAAAGTTGTAAAATATAAAGTACTATAATAATATCGTTAGAGGGTTTTGAACAGGGCATCTTATTTAGAATGATCTTGCCGTTTAGTTTTTTATTCTTTAAATTATTTTTACTTTTTGTTGATTTTAATTCTTAATAATAAATTATGCATACGTACCATGCACAGCTTCTTTCGTGGGTTTCTTGGCGATATTGTTTTATGTTTCCTTTTTCTAGTAGGTGTGGTTACTGGTTCGCTTATTGGCTGAATTTGGTCTCTCATGGAATCTTGACTAGAATGCGCTACTCCGGATGAGGTGGATGGTACTACACTTATTGTTTCCATCTGGTCTGATGAAACAACAGGAGCCTGTAAAGAAATTTATAATTTTATAAACTTGGAGTTGATGGTACAATCTGAAATGCAATTGAAAAATTAAATATGTTTTAGTAAAGTAGAAAGTTGTAACATATAAAGTACTACAATAATATCGTTAGAGGGTTTTGAACAAGGCATCTTATTTAGGATGATCTTGCCATTTTGTTTTTTTTTATTCTTTAAATTATTTTTACTTTTTATTGATTTTAATTGTTATTAATAAATTATGCACGTACCAGCTTCTTTCGTGGGTTTCTAGGCGATATTGTTTTGTGTTTCCTTTTTCTAGTAGGTGTGGTAACTGGTTCGCTTGTTGGCTGAATTTGGTCTCTCATGAAATCTTGACTAGAATGCGCTACTCCGGATGAGGTGGATGGTACTACACTTATTGTTTCCATCTGGTCTGATGAAACAACAGGAGCCTGTAAAGAAACTTATAATATTATAAACTTATACCATTATTGTTTCTTGCTATGTGTTTTTTGATACATATAATAGGCAAAATACATTTTTTTCCATTTCATTTTCTTTTATTGTTTAAAATAAACTTTACAAAAACTAATTTATATAAAAGAAACTAGTTAAAACAACAATAATAATTGAGCATTTATTTACTCACATGAACATGTTTTACAGGGATGGCTTCAGGGTTTATTCTTTTCACTTTATTTACAATACCAATTGCATCATTATTGAAATGAAAGGAGCAAATTTTTGAAGATTTGTTCGGCTGCCAATTCTGCCTACCCGTAGCTTTAATCCAAACTTTTCTTAAATTGATATCCTTAGGAAACCTAAAATCATATTTTACAAAGAAAGTCAAACTTATCAGAGGTATTGATAAAAAGTAACCTCAGAAAAAGTGAAATTGTAGTAATCAACTCATAAGTAATAGGAGGAGCAGTCTCAAAATCGGGACTAAGAAATATACGACTACATTTTGTCGCACTTGATTTTAGTACCTATGCTAATGAGAAGGGTTATTTTATAGCAAACTAGCTGACTCAGCAAACATAGTTCTATCATAATTTTTTTATCAAAGAACAAATGTTGGGTGGGAGGGTAAAAAATAGTTATCTATTCTCAGACCTACTGAATATACGAAAAAAATTTCATAAGAATCGGTCAAGCTGTTTCTGAGAAGTTTTGTTTCAAACACTGTGACACGAGAATTTTATATATTAGATTAATATGAAGTTTACTTTAAAATACAAAGTAATCTGGTGAGCAAAATATTTATTTTATTCAATTTGATTTATTTAACTACTTGCAGTTTTTATTACAGAGTTAAGGGAAAAATAGACGACAAGGTATGGAAACACAACGAATAACAAGTTATAGGTTATGTGGAAAGAAAAATAAACGATATCGCTAGAATTACGCCTAATTTTCATCGAAAGCCATGTCATTACATAAACACAAATGTATTTCTTCAATCAGTGCACAATAACTATTAACATTTGCATACTTACGAGTGAAAAGTAACATTCTCATCTTCCTTACACACACGAGAATTTTATATATTAGATTAATATGAAGTTTACTTTAAAATACAAAGTAATCTGGTGAGCAAAATATTTATTTTATTCAATTTGATTTATTTAACTACTTGCAGTTTTTATTACAGAGTTAAGGGAAAAATAGACGACAAGGTATGGAAACACAACGAATAACAAGTTATAGGTTATGTGGAAAGAAAAATAAACGATATCGCTAGAATTACGCCTAATTTTCATCGAAAGCCATGTCATTACATAAACACAAATGTATTTCTTCAATCAGTGCACAATAACTATTAACATTTGCATACTTACGAGTGAAAAGTAACATTCTCATCTTCCTTACTTTCTGTGCGGCTTTTGCAGCCTAAAATACTGCACCCTCCCATTATATAATGCACTAAACACTTAACTATTGGAGTCTATTTCTCATACATACACTAAAACTTACTTTAATTGCCGAAATTGTTCTAAAAACATAAAAACTGACTCGAGTCGACCTCTCAGTGACAGTGACAGGCCTTTGTTTGGCTAACTTTTCAAAGTTCGCCAAGCAAAAAACCGGCACGCCGTATGAGACAGAGCATGTTATGTTTTGTCTCAATTTTCAAACTTATTTCGTATATATGCTTCTCACTTCCACACTTCCCTACAGTCTCATGGCTATATCTAGTGGTATTTAATCTAAGGTGACGAGTGTTTCTACGGAAATGGTAATTGAAATTCAAAATTTCAAAAAGATGCGATCCGAAATCGTTGAATATGTATGTGTTTTATTGTTTTGTACAGTGTTCTAAGAGTCTGCGACGAAATATGAATCACATGGACTCATGAGAAACCGAAATCGGGGCAGACAATATGTGATTTAATTAATGTTTATCCGATTGCTTCATCTTGTGGAAATAATTTCTCAGAAAAAAGGACAAAACAAACAAACTGAAAAAGTGATTAGTACAGGTATTGTTGCTAATTAAATTGATAATGAAATGAATTGTAATAAATAGAAAATTAAAATATTATTATATTATAAGCATTGTCAAAGTATGAATAGTATAAATTAAAATTAATATATTTACTTTCTTATATAAAGGTATCCTGTATGACATGGAAAATTTGTATGTAAACATGCTGACAGCAGCGAGTCAATACACAGGGACAGGTCTGAATGCCAAGCCACAACACTGCCGAATAACAAGCCAAAAACTGAGAGTCATCCGAGCCAACACACAGGGACAGGACTGAATGTCAAGCCACAACGCAGGCGAATACCAAGCCAAAGACTGAGAGTCATAACCATGAGGTGACACTTGTTTATTTCTGTAAGAGTTGCGCGTTCAACAATAACTTCTTAAGGTGATATTTAAAAGATTGTGTTGTTTTTAGGACTCACATTGGTGGCGGAATACTGTTCCAGCAGCGAGTGGAAGCAAATCTGAACGACCCCCTGAAAGCAGTGGTTCTGTGTCGCGGCGCTGACAGTGGATCCACCACAGATCTAAGAACGTATTTGTAATGTGTTTGCCTCCATGTAAGTTTTTCATATAAGTAACGTGGCTTTTGGGTAGTTATAACACCAAACAGTAAACTCGCTAAATGCAGGTTACGCCTAGCAGACATTTTTAAAATTTTTAATTGGTTTATGTATGGGGTCACATGACTCCTGCGTGGCACATGTACACAGAAGCGAACACATGCATTCTGGATGCGCTGAATCAGCCTGTCTGTCCTGGCAAGCAAGCAGGGCCCATAAACAGTATCGCAGTAGTTCAACTTTGACAGGATTAGGCTGTCAACCAGTTGTTTACGGAGTGGAACACTTAGGTATTTACGTATTCCATACAAAACCTTTAACCTGTAGAAACAGTTTCTTAGTGCACTTTTTATGTGGGCTTCGAAGCGCAGCTCTGGATCCAGTATCAACCCAAGGCTGCATGCCTGCTCAACTCGCTCAATCTCCTCCCCCATAATCATGACCTTAAGCCTGGCCAACAAAATAGCAGCAACCTGCTTTTTTGTGCCCAGTACCATGTATTTAGACTTCAGTGGATTCAAAACCAGAGAGTTCTCTTCAGACCAGGCCACCACCCGAGCCAGGTCCTCGTTCAGCCTCTTCGTAGCCAATGACGTGTCATCCCCTTTGAAAGATATGTACAGCTGGATATCATCAGCGTACATGTGATATTTACAGTTTGAGAAGCAGCTAGTGACATCGGCACTGTAGAGGATGTACAAAAAAGGTCCCAGAATTGATCCCTGAGGGACTCCCCTTGACACATGAAGGCGAGGGGATGATACAGTTGATCCATCTTCCCTGTGGATTTGCACGTACTGAGACCTATCAATTAGGTAGCTATTAAACCACTCCACAGCATCCCTGTCGAAGCCATAGTACGCTAATTTGGACAGCAGCAGATTGGTATTAATAGCATCAAACGCCCGTGAAAAATCCAATAGGGCCAGGATTGATCCCTCTCCCCGATCACGCGCCTCCAGGATATTACCCACAACATCAGCCAAGGCAGTTGCAGTGCCTCTGCCCTTCCGAAAACCTGACTGGAGGTCTGGAAGAATGTTATTCGCCTCCAGGTACTCAATGACTTGAGAGTACACAACACGCTCCAGGATTTTCGATAGGCAGGGCAGAATGCTGATTGGCCTTAGATCCTTCATGTTGGCTGGGTCATTGGTCTTAGGGATAGGACGCACCATTGCACGTCGCCACAGTCCAGGGAAGGTCCGCGTTTCAATAGATTTGTTGATGATATCAGTAATGGCCTTCAAGGTAGTTGGTAACGTAAGTAGTAACATCTCCAGACTAATACCATCAACACCCTGAGCATTGGACCCCAGACTCCTGATTATACTTAGAACTGTCTCCTAATTAGTGGTAGTGAGGGACAACTCCGCTTGACCGTGTCTACGAGAGTTGAAGTGGGCAATCTTTGTGACATTATCGCAGCAGTTCACAGAGACATCCAGGAACGCTGCATTAATGTTTGCAGGATTATCAAAGTGACTTGGGAGTTGTCTTTGCCTATGGTCTGGGAGCACGTTTGATTTCAAATTACGCCACAGCCGTTTGGGGCCTCTGCTCATCGATATTTTTGGAAAAATATGCTGTCTTCTCCCTCACCAACGCGGCGGCGGCTTCGTGCTTAAGCTCCAAATAGTACTTCCTATGACTTGGCTCCCTAGTCTTATGATATCGATCTCTAGCTTCATCCCGCAGCTTGAACATAAGTCGAATGTCCCCATGTGTTACCCATGGAGTAGGCGGTTTCCTGAAAGTCCTACTCTTAAAAGGAGCGTGAAGATCAAACAGCTGGATCATGTGAGAGTTGAAGGTGTGCACCATAGTGTCAACATCACTTATATCCCCTATTCTTGACCAATAAAACCTATTGAGATCAGTGTTGAAAAGATCCTGCAATATGTCAGAAAAACAGGGATATTCGACTAATCTAGGTTTAGGTTTAGGCTTCCTGAAAACAGTTTCGCATGTTATAAATGAGTGATTGTTGAGCTCACTGATGTGATTCACCACAACATTTCGCGTTGTGGCATCAGTACATATGATGTCAATGAGAGAGCTACTATCACCCACAAAATGTGTTGCTGTTGGAACTACCTGAACAAGGTTCGTGTAGTCCAAGAACGCTGTTAACTGTTTAGCTTTGGAGCTATTTGCGTCTAATAAATTGACATTCAAGTCACCCAACAATACCAGACTGTCATAAGGGGCCAAAGCACTAATACTGGAAGTTATGGCATCAAGAAAAGCCTCCAAGTCCTGCCAAGGCGGACGATATGCGGTGCCAATGAGAAGCTTCTTCTTATTTATGGTTAGACCTAACCAAAGCTGCTCCACATTAGGGTGTTCAGGGTGAGCCCTAACACGCGCGTTTATTCCATTCTTAATGTAAAAAGCAACCCCCCCACCACGTCCCCCTCGAACAGACACAGGTCACGGTATGTGCCTTAGCTTGTACCCAGGTACACTAGGAGCTCGATCTTCTTGTCCAATGCGCATCCAGGTCTCATTGATAGCCATGATATCCACGGAATGATTGCTCATGGCTATCAGAAACTCATCTTGTTTTGTCCCTAGAGAGCCCGCATTCAGTAGACCAAACTTTAAACATTTGCTAGGAGCCATTAGTGTATATAGTTGTAAGTATTTGGTATGAAGGTGTATGACCACAGAACAATTATAAGTGTAAATGTCATATGTGAAAATAATGTTGGGCACTGCATTCATCTGTTAACTGGAACAATGTGATAAGAAAAACCGTTATCATTGTATAGAGATTATTAGTGGAGGCGATTTTAGTTGTAAATAGAATAACTATGGGTATTTTTAGTACATGATTAAGTTTAGAGCAATTAAGAATAGATAGAATTAAAGCATATGTGTGTAAATATAGTATAAGTAAGTGATTATATAGATTAGGTGTAAATATTATTTGTAGATATAATGTGAGTGTTTTAAGTATAAGTACATAGTAATATAGTATAGACATATAGAGATATATAACTTTCAAATCTCTCAGCACATACAATCTACGTTTGAGTACACTGATAAATCGGCCGTGACGCATACTTCCCCGATCTAAAATTGATAAATTATATAATATAAAAAAACAGTAATTAGGCTGTGTCATTTGCAGATCCGAAGACACGGGATAAGTCCTCCTCAGCTCGGATTCTCCATGTCTTGTCTCCTGGCGACTTCCTGGCGAGGATGCGGCCCTGTTTGGTCCAAACAAATCTCCAATTAAGGAGATTGGCTGCATCCCTTGCCTTTCGAAACAACTGACGGTTAGTCTTTGTCAGCCTTTCGTTAATATAGAACCGCTGCGCAGGTCCGGGCAAGTCCAGATCGGCAGTGGTCGCTCCATGTCGAACTCGCGCGCTCGCCAGCAGTTGGTCACGCAGATCACGTCGCGCGAGGCGCACGACAATTGCCCTCGGACGAGACTCGGCTGCTCCAGTTGAGCTCGTAACGTTGAGCTGTCTTCCACCCACACGCTCCGCACTGACTACGTCACGGTCCTCAAGGCTGACCCCTAATTTGCGGCCTATAGCCTTGATTAGGTGAAGTGGGTTCTCAGCCTTAATTTTAGGCACGTTTGACACCTCTACGTCATTCAAGAGCAGGTCCTGGTCTTTATCATTGATCTCGCGCCTCAGCTCCTCAACGACCCTGTCCACGCTCACGGTGTTCTTCGCGACTTAAGTGGCCTGCCTCTCCAGCGCGTCCACCCTGGCCTCCAGACCGTCGACGTGGGTGCTGCAGGTGATGAGCGTGGACTTCAGCTCAGCCATTTCCACCTCCATCTCCCTCCTGAACCCCCGGATCTCCGAGCGCACCGCCCTTAGCTCCTCCAGAATCAACTGCAAATCGGGACCAGTGACCGGTGACAGATCCCTGGTATTGACATCGGCGATGTTGTTGGGCGTGCTGGTATCCTCCAGTGCTGGGTCCCCTGCATCCACTCTTATGGGACTCTGTGTCGAGCCTCTGACGGGGGTTTCAGATCTGTTATCCCTGGCAACATTTTTCTTACATTCCGGGCAACGCCAGTTCGGTGCTATGTTTGCCTTCGTGGGAACGCCCACACACACGCGATGGTACATCCCCAGGCATTTGCCACATTTAGCGCCCATTATTTTGAGAAGATATGAAGCGACCGCAACCTCCACATTTGGCACCTGGCATCATGAGTCGTACAAAAACAGCTACGACGTTTAGTAGGTGACGACGACTTAATTCGCCAGATGGCTCTGATGCACGATGTCCTCCAGAGATCGAACAGTAGTTCAATGCTGACAAGACAGATGGCACTGCTATCGAAAAATAATCCCGAATAAGTTTTACTAGCGGGTAACTATTAATAATGTAGATCTGTATTGTAATCACTGTTTTAATAATGTTTAAAGCCCAATGGCGCACTATATATAATGATCTATATCAAGACTTGTAACACCACTTATCACTTAATTTGTCAATAAACAAGTTTTTATGTACTTTAGCTCTTCTTATTTAATTTTCCCCGAATAACATTTGGACAGCGACACACCGTTACCGACGTCAAACGTCAAACTGATATATTCGCCCTGTCTTTTTTATTTCCACAATGTTCCGCTTAGTTAGAAAGAGAGGAGGCGAATTTCCTATCGCATCAGTCAGTTTGCGTTTGGATATCCACACAAATAGTTTTGTAATATCTAAATATCCAGATACGATTTGGATTTTTGTAGTTTCGTAATATCTGGATACGATTTGGATTTTTGTAGTTTTCGTTTTTTGAAGTTTGCGTTTGGATTTCCACACAAATCGTTTTATGATATCCAGATTATTTTAGTTGGTTTGAATTTTTGGATTCGTTTGGCTATCGGTTTGTTGGTTACCGAAATCCTACCAAAATCTATTGCACATTATGCGACCAATGTCACCCTTATTTTTAGGGAAAGTAAAGATTAGTTTTCCGTAATTATGCGTTGATTTATTTTGGTTCTAATTTAGTGTTTACCTAATGTTTTTGTTCAGTGATGCAAACTTGACCTTGGTGACAAGTGCGCGCGTCTTCGTATCACCATATCAGTGAATAGAATTTGCCGACTTTTTGTATGTATTAGTTTTGAGTGGAATGGACTTTAGTTAAAGATAGATAATAAATGTAATTAGTTAAGTAATTAGTGAAGACATATATATTATATTTATAGTTTAGACTTTATTTTAATTGATTTTATATAAATAAACGAGTAGGTACCTACTAGGGCATGCAATATCGGAAGGTTATCAGTTCCGGAACTGGATCCGATACTGGAGAGCTAATTCCGGAATTCCGGAACTGGTTCCGGAATTGGTAATTTTTTTAATTTTTTTATTTATAATTGTCTCATTGTCTCTGTTTGATCCAGCAAAATACAAAAAAAAAATGTTTTAAATGAAACGAAGCTTATAATAAATCAGTCTATTAATGATTTTGAGTCAAAAATTACGCATTCTCACTATAATAAAACCGACAAGGTATTTATGAAACAAAATAAAATTATTAAACAGTAATAAAAACATAAACATAAGTACCGAGATAGTATCCTACCTAATTAAAATTAATATAAATCAGTCTTTCAATCATTATGAGTTACAAAGTAAACATATTTGGTTACCATTTACTACTACTCTAAAATATTCTAACAATATTGATTTTATTATTGTTAGAATATTTTAGAGTAGTAGCTCTAAAATATTCTAACAATAATAAAATCAATAAAATGTATATAAAACCAAATAACGTAACCAAACAGTAACAAAAATAAAAAATATTCTCGAAATAGTCTCCTACCAGCTTAAAATTATTGTAAATCAGTCTTTTAATAATTTTGAGTTACATGTTATACATATTTGTTTTTATATTTTATAAAATCAAATAGAATAAAAATATACTAACATGAGAATTATTGATAGTGATTGATTGAGATCAATTAAATTATTTGAAAGAAATATTTTTTTTTTTGACAAGAACCGTTGTTCTTGATAATGAGTTCTTAAGAATAATAACGCGTCTAACATTTTATCTGATAAAGAGCTTCGTATTCGGTTACAAAAGTATCCAGCACACGAAAAAACTCTCTCACTTTCTACACTCGTGGGTAAAACCGATGAAATATACGTATATGCTTCAGTCAAATATACACCTCGATCTCCTCCGTTATCGTTCATGGCCTTTTCTAATTTAACAAAGCCTGAGAGGTCAAAATATGTTGAGAGATTCTTGCAGGTTTTGTTGAAATTCTTAATTTCTTTGTCCAGCTGCTCTTGAAGAGGTTGTTTATTTGTATCGTTATCACTATTAGACGAATCTAATGCGGAGGGCTGGCCAGTTATAGAGGGGTCAATGTGTTCGCTGGAAGTTCGAAACTTCAGTTGACGCAGTAAATTAACAATTATTTCAGAAATTTTTCACTATTGGGCTTAGAAAATGTGTCGTCCTCAGCTTGGGCAAAAAAGTCTCCCGGATTGTGTAAATAGTGGAATACACCTGCTAATAGTAGTCGTCTTTGTTTTATACGACTTCGTAAGTTCGTCGCAAGTTAAGAACTCAAAAAGCTGTTCTGTTCATCAAGTTTCTTAAGCATAAATTTTAGCGTAGAGCAGCCCTGCGATTGCTATGGGATCGCTCGGTGCGAAGCAATTACAACTGTACGCTTGAGTATTTAAGCACATTTAAGCATGCAGTGGTTGCTGACGCGACGGAGTAGGCTAATATAGCAGTAGGTTTTATAAATTTTCTATGGAGTGAAGTATCTGTACGTAATCTGTGCTAGAGCATAGATTAATGTGACTCTAAAGGGCAAGGCATCAAATAAAATATACATATTTTTATATTAATTACTTACTTGCATATCTGTTAGACATTTCCCAAACAAACGCTAACTCCAAAACTTTTATTTCTTTTATTATAAAGTCCAGTTTTAATATTTTCAAACTTTGGTATTTGATTTGTCAAATTAATTCCCTGGTCTAATAAACAATTAAGTTTTCTTTTATAAACCTCAGGGAGAGGGTCTAAGGTGGACATGGCTTCTTGGTGAATATCCTCCACTACTTCTCGCACAAATTGTGATGCCTCATTACGCCGACAAGAATTTTCGGTCTTTTTTAAAATATCTTCATATTTATTAAGAGTTAGGAAGGCACCACACGTCTTTATTGTACACCGCCACAAACTGTTCCCATTCTTATTAACTTTTATAGGTCTGTATATATAATTATCACAAAACAACACTTTCTTTCCTTTTTTACTTTGGACGTATTTAATTAGCACGTTTCCAGTACTTGGTCCAGCAATTGGTTCCATGCTCACACAATTCACAAACTTTATTAGTAAACAAACTTGCTTCCGTGACACATTCGCGCAACTTGCGATAACAACAAAACGCAATTTTACGTAAACACAAGTTCGGGCAATGCTCGGCTGGGTTCGTGTGAATTCGTTAAACGCGACTCTCTAGGATACAATGGGGAGGCGGGGTTACGGTTTGTATGTGTGTGTGCAGGACTCACACGCCGCGCGCGCCGCATCTTTAACTCTTAGTTAAGAAGTTAGTATCGCTATTTTTGGCAAAAATTAATTATAAAATTGTTTTAACCATTTTATCAATCGCATAGGTAGCATCACCGTTGAGCGCAATACGTTACTGGATCCCGGCTCAGAGCAGGCGATTTTAGTCAGTAGGTGGTTTTAGTCAGTAAGAGTCTGACACTCTCTCGCCCCGCCTAGGACAAGGAAAGTCATTTCTACCATTGACGTAAACGATAGACACCTCATTGCCTTATTTCTACGAAAAAATTCCGAAAAAAAACATTGAGGTGTGCGGGGAAGGGGGTAGTAATGGGAAACATAATGGAGAGAAATCATAAGCTTTCTAAACAATAAAAAAATATGAATAGGTACATATGTCGGTAGATTATATTCATCTATTTGGTGGACTAAAGGATTTACAATAAAACAAAAAAAAAATTAATTACCAAACCCGTGCGAAGCCGGGCCGGGCCGCTAGTTGTATATTATAACAATGTGTTCTACTTATTATCGATAATTTCAGTTAGTATAGTCCCATCTCTATCCGAAAGTTAATCATGGGAGCGCTTCGAGGAAATAAATTTTAATATTTTTAATCGTTCCTCGAAGCGCTCTTTTTGGGAGCGCTTGGAGAAACAAAACGGGAGCGCTTAGATGGGAGCGTTTCAAAACGGGAGCGCTACGAGGAATACCTCTTTTTTTTCACTTTGAAGACGGTTGTATTTTTTTTTTGTAAAAAGTTTTTTATTTTACACTTTTTAGTTATGGTACCACCACTAAAAAGTACCCCTCAGCCAAACTTAAATACCTTATAGCCAGAGTGCATCTCATGACAATTCTAATAATCCCAAACACGGTTAGATTACATTAATTTATTACAGAGTTCCGGTGCCTAACTTCAGGCTTCATCATCAGATCAGTTCGATATATTCCCCCTCTACTTTCAGTCAGTCATCGACTACACGTATAAACAAAGCAATTTTACTTGTTACGACGGTTTTGCTGTGATCCTATGAGGAGTTCTGTTCCATATCTTCGAAGATCATGATCAGATCATAACAATATTTCTATGGGACCAACTCGGAAGTATAACATTCCAATAAAAAAAAAAAAAAATTTAAATCGGTCCACAATTGACCGAGAAATCGGTGAACATACATAAAAAAAAAACATACATTCAACCGAACATATAACCTCCTCCTTTTTGAAGTCGGTTAATAAAATAATATTTATTTCAGCTCAAAAATTAGAAGGGTTTTTCAGTAAATTCATTTTAAGCTGTTGATCCCCGCAATAACGCCGGCGTTAACGCGCCATTGTCTTTCTATTGTGTCTCTAATTACGCTATTAGATAGGTTAATTATGAGGTTTTTATATAGCCTCTTGTTGGCGCCGCGGCTCGTCAATGTGTCGCTGTCAATGTCATCAACGTCAAGTGTCAGCTAACTGTCAAACCTCGCGCGCACCGGACGGCTTTTTTTCACTTCTAAAAAATCTAACTTACTGGTTAGCCCCAATTTACAATATTTTTCATTGTAAAATCGTCAGCGAAAAATATCGTTCCAGTCAAGACTCCATTATAACCAAAGGCATTTTTCAAGTTGAAGACTTCAACAATAAAAACTTTTTAGAAAAAAAAAATAACCGACTTCACTAAAAAAAACACTAAAAGGATCAAAATAACTTTAATTTCAGATGTCGGTGTTTCTCGGTATTATTTGTTTCTTATTTAACACCGACTTCCGAAATTAAAGTTATTTTGATCCTTTTAGTGTTTTTTTTAGTGAAGTCGGTTTATTTTTTTTTTTTTAAGTTTTTATTTCACACTTTTTAGTTGCGATACACTTATAAACAGAGTGCCTATTTCTAATGACAATTCCAATTAACCCAAATACTGCTAGGTTACATTGTTTTTTTATTATAAAGTTGCTGTGCCTACCTTCCTCCTTCCGGCTCCATCATCAGATCAGTTCGATAGTACCTTATAGCCAAAGAGCATCTCACGACAATTCTAATAAGCCCAAACACGGCTAGGATACATTGATTAATTACAGAGTTCCTGTGCCTACCTTCCGGCTCCATCATCAGATCAGTTCGATAGTACCTTATAGCCAAAGTGCATCTCATGACAATTCTAATGAGTCCAAACACGGCTAGGTTACATTGATTAATTACGGAGTTCCAGTGCCTACCTTCCGGCTCCATCATCATCATCAGATCACTTCGATGATACCATTTTCACCGTAACTATTCAGAATCATTCATTTATTTGTATTGTCATAGTCGCTTAACTATATCTTCAATGTGATATCTATTTGAGTATGAAGTTCCGTTGACCATTTCTGGTCTTCTTCATCAGTTCCACTTCATCAAATGTTACTTTTTGACTGTAAATGCTTAAGTTCTTGATGATAATACTAAAATTACCATAGGGTTGCCTATAATTTTTGAGGAGTTCCCTCGATTCCTCATGGATTCCATCATCAGAACTGGATTTTGAAAAAAATGGGACCAATCTGGAAGCATATCCTATAAAGGGAAAAAAAAATTTTGCAAATCGGTCCATAAACGACGGAGTTCTGAGGTAACAAACATAAAAAAAAAAAATGATAAAAAAAAAAAAAAAAAAAATACAACCGAATTGATAACCTCCTCCTTTTTTTTGAAGTCGGTTAAAAAAGAGGAATCAACACGAAATATCGTAAGAGGTTAGCGCGTGCGTGGATAAGAGATAGGTTCAAAGTGTATTAATACCGTGTTTTTATGTTTTAGCCTCGGTATCGAGCTACTGGTGCACAATCACCGTGAGCTACCTTCATACTCGGTGTTATTTGTAAGTACAGTTTTCCGTTCCTACACAGCCATCAAAATGAGTTTAGAATACAAATCACCTCGTACTGTTTCCAACAGCGATGATCTCAATATTCGTGATTTAACTAAAGCAGGGTACTTTCCGCGGTAGAATTACCCTCTTTGGTAAATATATTGCCTCGTTAGAAGACAGTTCACTGAGTGAACAACAAATTGTTGAAATACAGTTACGAATAGCTAACACTGAACAAATTTTCCATGATTTCCAAAATATTCAAACCAAAATCGAGAACACTGTCGATGAAGAAGAACTGGATACACAATTGGAAGTCAGGCAATTGGTTGAAATACAAAATTTTAAAATAATGTCTTTAGTTAAATGTATTTTAAATAAAAATGAGAAAATTGTGACTAAAGAATCTTGTGCTCATAGTGGCAATGCAAATAATAACTCGGTAAAGTTGCCTACTATCATGTTACCTTTCTTTGATGGATCATATGAAAACTGGTTAGAGTATCGTGACACATACATGTCGTTAATCCACAATGCACCAGATATTAATCCAATTCAGAAATTCCATTATCTGCGTTCAACATTAAAGGGTACAGCGCTACAGGTAATAAAATCTTTAGAATTTACTTCTGACAACTATCAAGTTGCATGGGATCTGTTGACTAATAGGTGTGATAATAATAGGTTATTAATAAGCAACCATGTTAAGGCTTTATTTTCATTACAGGCCATTACAAAGGAAACATCCACTCAATTAAGAAAATTAATCGACTCGGTGTTAAAAAACTTAAGATCATTAAAAATTATGGATGAACCCACTGAACATTGGGACACTTTAGTCATTCATTTAATAGTTACAAGGCTTGATCCAGTTACCAATAAAGAATGGGAAAATATGAAAAGTTTTATTTGTAAGGGTTCTGGAAAAGTAAAATTAGATAACTTAATACAGTTCTTAAGAGACCGTTCTGATGTACTTGATATGATACAAAGCAGTCACAAACAGACAAATGAGTTAGCAAAAAAGTCAACAAATAATAACAATAATTTACAACCTTCCACGCAACTACGTTCTTTTATTTCTAACAATAAACAACCATCTCAGTCAAGTAAGCCAGCGAGCACTAATAAGTGTCTTATGTGCGAAGCTAATCATGCATTATACTCATGCTTCCGTTTTCTTAATTTACCTGTCAAGGATAGGTACAAATTCGTTTCTGAAAAAGACATATGTAGTAACTGTTTACGTTCTAGTCATACCATTGAGGAATGTCAATATGGTCCATGTAAACAATGTTCACAAAAACATAACAGTCTTATTCACGTAGAAAGCAATGCAAGTTGCAATTCTATTAGTTGTGTTCCTGATTATACGCATACTGACGCCGTTGGCGTTAAGGGGGCGTTGGACGTTGGTTCAGGTCCACAATTGTTAAATGCTCACACAAATGACTTAAATCAAACCATGCATTCTATCCCATTAGAACAGGTTTTACTTTCAACTGCGATTGTTGAAGTATGTCATAACGACACTCGCACCGTTGCGCGCGCCCTTCTCGATAGTGGCAGCCAGCGATGTTTCATTACCGAATCACTTTGTAAACAATTACGTTTAAAACCAATATAGTCCACACTCACCATCACTGGGGTAGGAAACACTGTTACGCGTTCACAGCAGTCTTGTGGCCTCCTCATGAGATCGAAGAATAGTAATTTTAGCACTCGTTTAAATTGTTCCGTTTTACCTAAGATTACTTATTGTCTCCCGAACTCAACCATTGATGTTCACTCGTTAAAAATACCACAAAACGTTACACTAGCAGATCCAAACTATCATATTCCATCAAATATAGATTTGCTCATTGGTGCTGATGTGTTTTTGAGCCTGCTACAGGAAGGTCGGATGCGTTTATCCAATGGGCCTTACTTACAAAATACACACTTAGGGTGGATTATTTCTGGTACGTTAATCCAGAATATTCCAATTAGTGTAAATAATATGGTTTGTTGTACACTCACAAACTCACTAGATGACCAATTGAAGCGTTTTTGGGAACTAGAGGAGGTTGCTAATGGCAAATCAACACATAATATTCTCACAGCTGATGAAAAGGTTTGTGAGGAACTTTTTATTTCAACCACCACTCGCGATAGTGAAGGTAGGTTTTCGGTGCGAATACCTATGTGTGAATCAGCTGATTCGCTCGGCAATTCATACGAGCTAGCTAAAAATAGGTTCTTATCATTGGAACGAAAGCTGGATCGTTCACCTGAAATAAAACGTATGTACCTATTCAGATTTCTTAAATGAATATTTAGCGTAAGGCCATATGAGCCGTCTTGAATCATACACTTCACCATATTATTTTTTACCCCATCACTGTGTACAGCGTGAAAGTACGACAACTAAGTTGCGTGTTGTATTTGATGCGGGTGCAAAAACCACAACAGGTAAATCATTTAATGATATACAGTTAATCGGTCCTCCTTTATTAAAAAACTTAGTTGGTATACTTCTACGTTTTAGACAATTTGCGTTCGTTGCTTGTGCGGATGTAGAAAAAATGTACCGACAAGTTCTAGTACAACCTGATCACCGTACATTACAGTTAATCCTGTGGCGGGAAAATAAACGTGACTCATTACAAGTTTATCAACTGAACACAGTAACTTATGGTACTGCTTCAGCCCCGTACCTAGCTATGAGATGTTTACGACAATTAGCGTTTGATTGTCCTAATGAGCAAATATCTCAAATAATATTAACTTCGTTTTACGTCGACGATTTTATATACTCCCATAATAACAAACAGGAACTATTGTAGGAACCATTCCGCGGCTTGAGCTGTGCGGTGCGTTGGTGGGTGCGCGTCTTTATAAAAAGATCAAAGACTTGATGAATTTAGTTTAGTAGTTAGTTTTGGGGTGGTTATGTACTCATCCAACGTTAACAAAAACTTTCGTTCAAAACAGAGTCGTTGAAATCAATGACTTAACTAGCAGTTGTGTATGGTCACACGTGCAGGGCGTTAACAATCCAGCTGATTTGTTATCGCGTGGTGTCAACCTACCTGAGCTCCTTCATAATGAGTTATGGTGGTTCGGGCCTAAGTTCATTAGCGAGTCATCTGATATTGAAAGCCATCAAGCTGATATACCGTCTGCTTTACCCGAATTAAGATCTCACGTTATGTCAGATTCGTCATGTGATACATTTCCGTTTGAACGATTTTCTTCGTTCAATAGAATGATAAGAACAGCTGCTTACGTTAGGCGATTTATTTACAACATTCGACATAAAACTGAACGTAGACACGGGCCGTTGTCTGTGAATGAATTACATGACTCAACTATTTTCCTTGCACAGTTGTCTCAAAGAGGGTCATTTCCTCTTGAATACCGTAACTTTTTAAAACAAAACTCAAATATAAAATGTTCACGGAATATGTCAGGACTCAATTTATTCTTTTGTAAAAACTCTTTGATTAGAGTAGGAGGTAGGTTGGCTAATTGTAATGATTTCAGCTACGACAAAAAACATCCTGTACTGCTTTGTAGTAAACATAGATTTAGTTTTCTTTTATTCCAGCAGAAACATGTACAATTATGTCACGCTGGCCCTCAATTATTACTTTCAACCTTTCGTAATGAATGGTGGCCACTTGGGGGTAGGAATTTAGCGCGTTCAATTGTTCATAAGTGTGTAAAATGCGTTAGGTTGAGTGGGAAAACGTTAAGTCCAATTATGGGCAACCTACCAACTGAAAGACTACTGTCAGGTTTTCCATTCTTACGCACTGGTACTGACTACTGTGGTCCAGTTTTCATATTAAGCCGTCAAGGGAGAGGATCAAGATTGATAAAATGCTATATTTGCGTATTTATTTGTTTTGCAACTCGAGCAGTGCATCTCGAGTTCTTTGTTTAAAAAGGTTTATATCTCGAAGGGGAAAACCTTTAGAGATATATTCCGATAATGGAAAAAATTATGTTGGAGCAGCTAACGAACTAAACCATTTTTTAACTAAATTTTCAAAAGATATTAACGAGACAGTCGCTATTGAAAATATTAAATTTAAATTCATTCCCCCATATTCTCCTCATTTTGGTGGCTTGTGGGAAGCGGAAGTGAGGTCTTGCAAGTACCATTTGAGACGCGTCTTAGGGAACTCTAATCTCACGTTTGAAGAGTTTAACACGGTACTAATACAGGTTGAGGCTGTCTTGAACTCTCGCCCGCTAACACTTCTTTCTTCAGACCCGAGTGACCTCCAAGCATTGACACCGGGGCATTTCCTGATTGGGCGTCCGCTCACAGCACCGGCCTGTGTCGACATCACCAGCGCGGCTACCAATCGTTTACCTCGTTACAACCGCATCGAGCAAATGCGTCAACATTTCTGGCAGCGTTGGTCGAAGGAGTATGTCAGCGAGCTCCAGACAAGAACAAAATGGAAGTCTAACAAGAGTGAAGTCACTGTCAACCAACTAGTCCTCATAAAGAAAGACAACGTGCCACCATTGAAATGGCGCCTCGGACGTGTCATCCGATCCTACATTGGAGGAGATGAAGTCTCACGTGTTGCCACCATCCGAACAGCCACCGGAGACGTTCAGCGTTCTTTCTCGAAGATATGTCCTCTACCTGTTCAAATACCTGATTCAACAACTGCTACTTAGAAGTCCAAGCCAAGGACTTTCAGGGGGGGAGGATGTTGGCGCCGCGGCTCGTCAATGTGTCGCTGTCAGTGTCAGCTAACTGTCAAACCTCGCGCGCACCGGCCGGCTTTTTTTCACTTCTAAAAAATCTAACTTACTGGTTTGCCCCAATTTACATTATTTTTCATTGTAAAATCGTTATTAAATTGATAAACCGTCAAACAACATCGGAGTACGTTATTTATCTCCCAAACACCTCTGCCTTAGTAAGGGTTTAGTGTGTGACCTTGGGTGTAGATACAATAAAAGACTGGTAACGACTAACTGATGTATTGACTCTTCACAAAGGACAAGTACAAAGCGCGCCCTGAGACATATTGAACATTGCTTATATATTACGTACGAAATACAAACTTAGCTTACGCTACAACATGAAACATCTTTAGTATACGCTACGCCGTTACACTACTCCCCCCCTTTTTAAAAATAACACTTTTTTGACAAAACAACCCGCAAAAAAAATGTTTGTAACCATCACTTAATAAACACAATATTACAGCTGAAATTAATACAATACATTTATTAGTTTTACAAAGGTTGACAATTAGGTAGGTTTTACACAAGTACACTCACTTATATCACTTATTAGACCTTGACTTTAAACTTCGTCATTTTGGGAAGTTTCAGCCGTTTGCTTTCGTCTAAAACTTTTACGAGTCGCTTCGAAGGCGGTCGACTGCAGAGATTGCATCTGCTTTGTCAACCAACTTTTCCATGTACCGATACACCGACGGAAAAATAGACATAAACACACTATGCCTATGAGTGCCAAAATCGAAGACCAACCAATGAAGGTTACTAAATCTGCGTCGTAGCCTTTGACGGTCTGGGGGGCGATAGCGGCTGAGGATTTGACCTCGTCCTTCACTACGTAGTTTCCCATAATTAGGTATGATACGTTATATCAGACAGAAATCAGAAATAATATTAACTTATTACAATACACTTACTTATAAATTGAAACGTACGGGTCTTTTGCTGACTCGGCCGCTGCGCGTTTTATGTAAAGGTGCGGTTTCATTAGCGGGCGCGGAGCGATCCTCGCTAATCGCTGTTCCCGGACCCGGACTTACGTCTATTTCCCTATTATCTAACTTATTGCTATTACTTACCATATTGCTCGAACACGAGTCTTTACACAAGTATGCGGGTTTAAGTCGATCAATCGAATATGTATGCCGTCCGACCCGAAAAATCTACCAAATACGTCTTATCTTTCCTGTTTAGGACTCTAAAAGGACCATCGTAGGGAGGTTCCAAAGGTTTCCTAACCCTATCATTTCGTACAAATGCGTGTGTGGTTCTCGTCCAATATACCACAGTGTCTCAAGACGAAAGTCTATGACCAGTGCGTGTTGCCAGTGATGACATATGGCTCCGAAACGTGGTCGCTTACAATGGGCCTCATTAGAAGGCTTAAAGTCACCCAAAGGGCAATGGAGAGGGCCATGCTCGGAGTTTCCTTGCGTGATCGAATCAGGAATGAGGATATCCGCAGGAGAACCAAGGTTGCCGACATAGCACGAAGAATCGCCAAACTAAAGTGGCAATGGGCAGGGCACATTGCTCGCAGAACAGATGGCCGTTGGGGCCGAAAGGTTCTGGAATGGCGACCACGTACCGGAAGACGTAGCGTTGGAAGGCCTCCTACAAGGTGGACCGATGACTTGGTAACGGTTGCGGGAGTCCGATGGATGCGAGACGCACAGGACCGTTCGCTGTGGCGACGCTTGGGGGAGGCCTATGTCCAGCAGTGGACGTCTTTCGGCTGAAATGATGATGATGATGATGATGACGTGTGTGCACTTATCTAAATCTGCATATACGAATAATGTGCGAGCGTCCTTATGTCGCATCGGCTTCGGTTTCAAGTTCTTAATAATGTTACGTAATTTTTCTACATATTGACAATGATCTAAAATTTTAGAATTCGAGTTGCTACAAAAATCACCAGGTAAACGTAATGCCGAGCACTAACACCAGTGTCATCTCGAATGGCGGCACGTAAACCTAGCAAAACTATTGGTAGCTCGTCTACCCAAGTAGTTGAGTTTAACCTTGCCATTAGAGCTGCTTTTAAAGAACGGTGCCAACGCTCTATCATCCCGTTCGACTGAGGGTGATAAGGTGTAGTTCTCTTCTTATCAATGCCTAAATATCGCATAAGTTCTTTAAAAATACTACTTTCAAATTGTCTGCCCTGGTCGCTTGTCAGCTTAACAGGGCATCCAAAACGTGCAATCCACCCTTCTAATATCACTTTAGCCACAGTCTCTGCTGTGATATCCTTTGTAGGATACGCTTCGGGCCAACCGGTTTGGCGATCTATTATCGTAACTAAATATCTATAGTCGTGTATAGAAGTGGGCAAGGGGCCGACAATATCAACATGGATTTGAGAAAATCGCTCTGCTAGTGGAAAAAGTCCTAATTCAGTTTTTACATACCTGGTTACTTTTGCACGTTGACATTTAATGATTTAACGCATTCTTTTGTCCATTTGCCTATGTCACTATTCATTCCGTCCCAGAAAAATCTTTCCTTGACTAATTTTCGCGAAGTACGAATTCCTGGGTGACTTAAGTTATGAACTGATTCGAAAGCTTGCCTCCTAAAACTTAGCGGTATATACGGGCGAACCTTGTCTGTTGATGTTTCACACGTTACCGGTAGGTCGCTTCCAGGTATCGCTATGTCTTTGAATATTAAATTACATTTGTTATTGTTACATCGATTGCGTACTAAGCCCAGGTTCGCATCGTTAGCTTGAGCTTGAGCGATCGCGGCGTAATCTAATATTGTAGGACATGTTATTGTCTCTACCCGCGATAATGCATCTGCTACAACGTTCGTATCACCGTCTATATACCTTATGTCAGTAGTGTATTCACTTATATAGAGAATTTGCCTAACGCGACGCGGTAATTCATTGTCAGACTTGGTTTTTTTGAACATGAATGTTAAAGGTTTATGATCTGTATAAATAATCAAATGTCGTCCTTCTACCATGTTCTAAAATATTAAATATTTAATGGCCAAATAAATTGCCAAAAGTTCCCTATCGAAAGTACTGTATTTAATTTGCGGAATTGACATTTTCTTTGAAAAATAACCTAAAGGTATCCATTTATTGTTTACGAATTGTTGGAGAACGGCTCCCGCGCAGGTGTTCGATGCATCAGTCATGAGCGCAAATTGAGTATCGGGTTGCGGATACGATAACGTCACTGCGCTTCGTAGCGCTGCCTTACACCGTGAGAATGCCTCGTTTGCACTTTCTGTCCATTCTATTTTTGTTCTATCTTTTCTCTTTGATTTAACTAAGTATTGATTTAACTGACTTTGATATTCGACTGCATGAGGTAAATGTAAACGGTAAAAATTAACCATCCCTAAAAATCGTCTGAGCTGTTCGAGTGTTACCGGTTTAGGAAAATTATTTATAGCATCCATTTTCGCCTTTAGAGGTCGAATGCCTTGCGTGGAAACTTCGTATCCTAAAAAATCTATCTTTGTTTTACCAAACTCACATTTTTCTAAATTAATAGTTAAGCCAAATTTACTTAAACGACTAAAAACTTCTCGTAAATGCTGCTCATGTTGAATTTTACTGTTACTAAATATTGCTACGTCATCGATATAGCAGTAAACGTAATCTAAACCAGATAGAACTGTATGGTTCATAAAGCGTAGAAAAGTTTGCGCAGCGTTTCTTAGCCCGAATGTCATTCGAGGAAATTCAAATAGGCCGAAAGGCGTGATAATGACAGTCTTTTCCACATCGGCAGGATTTAATGAAATAAAATGATATGCACGGCAAATATCAATACGGGAAAATATTTTTGCGTCAGCAAGCAAGTACGTAAAATCATGTAATCACGGGATAGGATAACGATCGGCCCTGGTGATTGCGTTAAGCGCTCTATAGTCACCGCAAGGACGTAACTGACCATTTTTTTTCATGACGATGTCATGAAAAAAAAAGGACTTGCCCACGCACTTTTCGACGGTCTACAAATCCCCAACTCCTGCATTATTCTAAATTCTTCCCTTACCTTAGCGTAGCGGTGAGGCGGCAACGGTCTGCATCGCGCGTGTACCGGCGGGCCGCTGGTTTCTATGAAATGCAATACCGAATGTTTCGGTGGCTCCTTAAAAGAAACAGGTTTAGTAATATCTGGGAATTCAGCAAGCAGATCATGATAAGGGTGACTTACATCGACAGTTTTGATTGACGACTCGTTACTACTTACAACTGAAGCTAAAACTTTCAATTTTGTGACTTCGTCAATCAACCTACGAGCGCTTATATCCACTAAAAACTTATAGTTCGCTAAAAAATCGGCACCTAAAATGGGCTGATGCACGTCGGCTATCACAAATGTCCACCGTAATGCGCGACGTAAACCTAGATCTAACACTAAACTTTTGACACCATAAGTCTTTATTTTAGTCCCGTTGGCGGCGAATAGGCAATAGTCTTGACACTCACTATTTTGATTGTTTTTTAACACTAATTTACCGGATAGTACTGAAATATTAGCACCGGTGTCCACTAGAAAACGTAAGCCGCTGTTGCGATCCGTGACTCGAAGGCGGTGACAAGGGGCGATGGTACAAACCTCCGCCGCGTTTGGTACCCGGACTAGTTTTCCGAGGACGATTTCCAGGAACAGGGCTCATTGCATTTCCTTGCCTTAGTTCTGAACCGATGATGATAGAAACACAGCCAATCAGGGCTTTCAGGAGTTCTACGTGGCGGAGATCGTGCTCGGCTGCCGGCTCTGGATGCTGATCTTGAACGGTTCCAATTCCGTTGCTGCGGTTTCGATCTAGAGTTCGACCTTTCTTTCCAATTGCTCGACTTTAAGGGTAAGTTTCGCTATTTCGGCCATGATGAGGTCTCTTTCCTTGGAAGTGCTTGGCTGCTGCTGGCTTACTTCGCTCACATGGGCTGCGCGCGTGGTCTCAAACACATTATCTGCTACGACGGCCAAGTTATCGAGATCTTTCGAATCCGTGACCACCAAAACTGCTCGTACCGGGGAAGGCAGATGACCTTGCCGAAGCATCCTTAAGGTGTCGTCTGGAATTTTCTCTTTGGCTAATTCTCGCATGCGACGCAAAAGTTGCGAAGGCTTTTGGTCTCCTAGATCCATCTCGCTTATCAACTTTTGTAGTTGTCGGTTTCTCGATTCTTCGTAAATAGCGAGAAGTCGTGTCTTCAGTGTTTCGAATTTTTTTCCTTCTGGTGGATCCATTAGAAGGTCTGTGACCTGTTGGATGGCCTCCTTAGACAATTTCGACACGACAATGTCGAAACGCGAGTCGTCCGATAATTTTTGCGGCGCCAGCATGGCCTCTATTCGATAGAACCAAACGCGGGGCGAGTCGATCCAAAATTCGGGGATCTTCGATGTAAGCGTAATTGCTGCGAAATCTGCTGATGGTTCTGATGTACTTTTAGCCATTTTTGTACACTATCTACACTATCACACTGCCGAAAAATGATCACGTCGGGGTCACCAATTTAGTGTGTGACCTTGGGTGTAGATACAATAAAAGACTGGTAACGACTAACTGATGTAGGGGAGAGTGTGCATGAAAGAGCCAGTTTTAAAAAGTATTAAAAAAAATCATTTTAGGCTGGTTGTTTTTAAATAAAAATCCCTTTTTTCAGTAATCAGTTTAATAGTTATGGTATTGAAATAAAAAAAAAATAGGTAACAATGCAAGAAATCTGAAATATAGCTACTTAAAAAAAAATGGGAAATTGGCTCTTTCAAAACAACCTGTCAATGAAAGAGCTACCATGTGCCATGAAAGAGCCAGATTCCACTTTGTATAAACAAACTAGTTTCTCAACAATTTTAATATCTCTTTTATACTTATATACTTTATATATATGCATATTAAGTGTACAAGTACGTTATTTAATCATTTATATAATATAAACTTTTACATTATTAAATTCTAACTTATACTCAAAAATATAATCAAAATTAAACGTAAGTAAAAATCACAGCTTTTGATCAGTCTCAAATAATCATCTTACAATAATCTTAATCATTAATAATACTTTTATAAAACTCTGATAGAACAATTAAAAACATTTTTGGCAAAAGAAATTAATCACTCCTTTGTTACCACAAGACTCGTGTGTCCACCCTTCACATATTTTGCACTGATACCATTCTTCTTTGCTCTGAGAATAGTGTCCATTACACACAATACAGTTATTTTTATCTTCCTGTAAATAATTCTGTTTTTTTAATTCTAATAAATTTATTTCATCATCTGAGCTTGTTAATGATGTATCATCGTGAAAAGATATGTTGGCGCTACTGTCACTGGAATCATCATGTTTTTTAGAATTTAGTTTTCTTACATTTTGTTTTGTAGTCATTTTCTTAACAATAGGTTTTCTAGATTTAGCTTTACCTTCTTTTTCTTCTATTTTGTTTTTTTCAGGGGTATCCGTGATTATAGCTGAAGACATTTTACGATTGTTAGGTTTAGAATTTTTTCTGGGTCCTGATTTTAGGAAAGGTCTTACAACTTCGGGACTTGCCATTTGCGGTAATGCTGATGTTGATGGCTGTAAACTTTCTGGCAATGGGAGGTTGCGAATCAAAGTATCTGTGGGTATGGATCCGACATTTGGAATTCCAGGAGCTTCTGAAATGTTATTATGAGAAGTGCTGCACTCTGGTGTTGTTGGTCTCACGTTTTCCGGCGTAGACTCATCAAAAGAAACTGGATTAGGTCTGTCGGTCACGTATGATGCAAGAAAATCTTCATCGGTAAATGTATTAGAATTCAAAGGATAAATGCCAGTTTTGATGAATCCTTGAGTCACATTTTGCAGACTAAAAGCTGCTAAATAAGCATCTCTAGCAAACTGTGCAACTTGGTAGATAGTAACAGTTTTACCAGGATTCGAAAGCATCCACTCATTCATAGCTATTCTATATCTGGTTTTGAATGGGCCATACACCGTGACGTCCAGAGGTTGTAGCCTATGGCTACAGTGTGGTGGAAAAGTTAGCATTTTTATAAAATTTTGTCTGGCAAATTCTATAACGCGGAGATTAACATGAGAGGCATGGTTATCCAATAAAATCAGTGCTGGATTTTCTTCTGATGGTTTAACATGTATCACAAAATGTTCCATAGCCTTCTTGAAATTATTTTCAGTCATCCAGCCTGAAACATGGGCTAAACCTAGTGCTCCTGAAGGTCCATTATTTAACATATGGTCTTTATAATTCACGCGTGGAAAGATAAAGACAGGGGGTATAGTGCCACCTGCAGCATTAATAAAAAACAAAGTGGTTACGAGCGTACCACGCTCGGCTGAAGTAACCTGACCAATTTGTTTCGAGCCTTTTTCAGCGATGATTTTAGGAGGGGCTGAAACGGTGCTGCATCCTGTTTCATCTGTATTAAAGATCATGTGTGGTGGGAAATTATACTTTTCGTAAATGCTGGTCAGCTTTTCAAAGAATATGCCAACATTCGTCTTATTAAAACTTGTCGCCCTGGACAAAGAAGTGCTCTCAGGTTTTCTGACTGACAAATCTTTGTGTCTCGACATGAAGCCTCGGAGCCATTCCACAGATGCGATTTTGTCAGTATTCCATTTTTCTGGACAGATAGCATTTGCCTGTGCATACTGGAAAGCAAATTCTCTTGTTTGTTTTTTCGTCAAACCGTGACACATTTTAGATGCAGTTTTTAAATATGAAACCAATAAGTCTTCTTGAACTTTAGAAAAAATGCGTTTATTACCTATATTTGGGCGATGCACATACTCCACCTCAGAATTCTTAGCCTTCTTAATAATTTTCGCCAAATAGGCCCTTGATATACCAAATGATAATGCTGTTTTATTTATGGATTGATTTTCCGCAATCACTTCTCGTACAGCCTCTTCTATTACCGCAGTTGTCGGTCTTTGCCGTTTTTTCGGTGCTGAGGCTCGCGAGGACATGTTTTTGTTGTCTGTAAAATTAACAGTATTAAATATGTATCAAAAATACGGCAATGTTACATTAAAAGCTAGTAGTATATTGAAAGAGCCAGTTTTCGTGTCATGAAAGAGCCGGCTCTTTCATAGACTCGACAGTTGGCTCTTTCAAAACATTTTGTATTAAAAAATATAACCTCAAATTACAGCTAATTAACCATAACATCATAACAATAATATTTGCGTAAAATAATGCCAACTATATGCTTATCAACACAACATATTCATTTTGTCAACCTATGCTTTACACCTCTTGTTAAAAAAACTTAAGTAAACACAAAAATACTTACATTTTGCCTTCAAAATTTTCAATTCAGTCCTACGACGCCATTTGATATTCTAGAACTGTCAAATGTCTGTCTGTCTGGATGGCAGCTGTCCAGTGTTTATCGATGACGTAGGTAATGTACCTACATGTTTCGGTAAAATAGTCATCCGTTGAACACGTGAAGCGCAGTATGATGTACATTTGCCCTTTCCCGAGGTCAGACTCTCAGCTGATAGATCGTGCCTATTTTTACCCGACTGCGCGACGCAAAGGAGGGTAATGTGTTTATCAGTCTATGTATGTATGTATGTATGTATGTATGTATGTATTTTATTTTAGGCGCGTGCGTTCTAGATATTTTCTAGTTATGCGGACATACGTTATATCTTAAAGTTTCGTGGCTTAGTCATTTAAAAGCTCACGATTCCTAGTTAGTTTAACTAGTCTTTGGATGTTATTTTACCGAAACATGTAGGTACATTGCTTACGTAATCGAAAACGTGGGCGCCGGCCGCGCCGCGCCGCTCCGCTAACAGCTGATCGGGTGAAACCGCGCGCGCGAATTCAAAGTTTCAAACAGCTGTTTTGTTATTGTTATTAAACTGATTTGTTTAGAAAAAAAGTTTGTTTGTTTTTTTTGTACTTTAGGAAAGTTGTTTGTAATCATGAGTACAAACTACTTTCCCAAAGAAACTTTTTTTTTTGACTCACTAGTTTTATGACAATAACAAAACAGCTGTTTCAAATTCGCGTGCGCGCGCTTACGACTCTTCAGCTGTTAGACGCGTACCTAAGGCCGTTGTCTCATGTACTTTTTGTACGTGCGCGCTTTCCGGGGTGACTGTACGGTTCGTACACTTGCAAGAGTTGTTGTTGTAGAGGTTGGAGTGCGTAGAGAAAAGATCACTTGGTTTCCGTAAGGTTTATTCCGTAAGAACACTGTTTACAAAGAAAACTGTTGACGATTCCTTTCTCTAATGTTAGTCACCGCGTAGCAGTAATTGCACTCATCGATTTATTGTAATGTATGTTTATTTATAGTAATAAAGTGACGCACGTCGGGTGTAAGACCCAGCGTCAGCAAAATGTACTGTTTAAGACTGTACATCTTGGCAACCCCAAAAGGAGAAATAGACCAAAAGAGAAAGGAAAAGCCATCACAAAGAAATAATGTAGTAAATTAATTAATCAAATTGAAAGGCGACGTTCCTATGCCCAGGTCGTGACTCCAGCCGCAAGTCCTTTGTTGTTTGTGCTGCCGTCGGTGCCGCTCGTGCTGCACCTGCTGCTTGTTGGTACTCTGGTTGACGGATGACTTGAATTTCGATGTCTTCAGGCGGTGAACTAGTAGTTTTGTTCTTGGCGTTGTTTGTGCAGTAGTGCGCACAACGGTTCCTCCCAACCACCACAAGCACAGCTATGATGCCGGCCGTCAGTAAGAAGTAACAGATCGCATATTGATGAATGTCGTGATTCGTTATTGCTGGTAGAAAAACTTCATTCTTCCTTTGAGTCGCAAGTTTCTGTTCAATTGTTGCAATATCTTGAGTCGTGGCCCTTGACTGAAGGATATTTGGGGCATAGCGATATGTCAAATTCACTATTTTGTTGATAGATGTATCAAATGTTGGAGCTGTGAGCTCATAATCCATTTCCATGTTGCTGTGGTACTGGCGTTGTGCGTAAATGGTTAAGTCGGTAGATTGCAGTACGCATCCTTGAGACAATTTCACTATGCTCGAAGACGAGATGGTTTGTGATGTGACGTCATTGCTACATATGATTCGTAACGAACACGTTTCGCAGCAAATCGTTAGCCAGCTGTTTTGTGTTTGTAACTCTATCCAAGCGCCCTTGCATGACGCGTGCTTGACGTCACAAGGTCCGCTGTTATGATGAGATAGCAGTTTTGCCTCACACGGAGCGCTTTTGCTGTGTAGTTCAAATGATGGCAGGTTGTTCTTGCACAGAAAGTTCCGCGATTTTTGTTGCATGCAGTGTTTCAGATCATCTTCGGACATAGATACGTAGACGTTCTTCTTGAAGTTGACCGCAATGTACTTGTTTGATAACTGCACATATGTTGTCTCCTTGGCCATGTTAACCGGTAAGGGTATAGCTTTGTATATGTCGAAGTCTTCGTTAGCTACGAGTGGAATATGAGCTTCGAATAAGAAATAGTTTTCAGTGACTCGTGCTTTCACGTTAATCAGTTTGTAGATATCTTTGATGTTTTCTTTGTAGTTTTCAACTGGTAGCGATAAAGATTTCGGAAGACTTCCGGCTATTTCCGACCGTTTTTGTATCAGACGAACCGGAGTTATCAGATGAATGTCCACATGACCTTGGTAGACATTAGTGAGAGTGTTGAACAGCATCTCCTGGAACGTCCTCAAGCTGTTGATCAGTAGGTACGTCGTCAGTGAGGCAGAGTTGATGTAGCTAGTAGCCGTAAGTATTTCCATTTCCGTTTCGATGGATGCTATGTTTATGTTGGTCGAGTTGATGAAGCTATCAATGGAGTTGAATTGACGCTGAATATTGTCTTCGCTTTGCTTCATTACTTGATTCTCAAGCTCCACGATAGTCGTTTGGTTTTTGATTAGCTCAAGTAAGTAGTTTTCATTAGTCTGCAAAGATTGGATTTCGTTTTGGTATTTCTTAGCAAAGTACTACTAACTATTAGCTATGTAGCCGACTCCGTCGACTAAACCCCGCTTCTTCCTGTTGCTCAGATGTTTGTGGGGATTTATAAGTACGGAGTTGTAGTAGTTTAGGAGTTCTATTTCATGGTTTAGTTGTTCCATAGTAGATCTGCAGTGTTGTAGATTCGTTTTATGACATAAGTTTTTGATATTTTCGAAATATGTTTGAGTTCGACGAGTTCCTTCCCAATAGTTAGTTAGATTGTAGTACATCATGAGTATCCATTCATCGTGCACTACTTGCATTTTTCCGATCGCGTCGTAGTATATGGGCCGCTCGCGTTCCAGACGTGTAATCTGAGCGGTTAACGACGTTTGGCGCGTGCGATCAGTGGCGCTATAAGATCCAGTTACAAATGTAAACAATGATAACATTGTTATTAGTAACGTTGAAATAGGCTTCTTTGACCTTTGCCACCGTTGATTGCTCGAGTTCTGTTGAGGCTTACTTTTTGTGTCGTTTTCCTTGACATCTTCAATTTCAGAGTTCAGTGGTAATGGCGATAGTTTTGTTATTGGGCGCTTGATGATTCCAGCTTGAGTCTTGACGGTAGTAACTCGAACATATCCATCGGATCCTGGATGAGTCTCCAGTATACGACCCAAGGCCCATTTTCCCGGCGGTAGATTGTTTTCTTTCACCAGTACTATATCGCCTTCTTTGATATTCCTAGAAGGCTTGTTCCACTTACTACGTGTTTGTAAAGTAGTAAGGTAATCGTTTGACCAGTTTTTCCAGTATTGTTGAAACATATGTTCAGTCAGCTGCCACCTACAACGCAAATCGATGTTATTTACGTTGTAATCTGATAGTGGCACAGACAATATTGGGCTTCCTGTTAGGAAATGTCCAGGGGTGAGGCAGTTGTAAAACTCTTCTGGATCTTCAGTCAGCGGGCACAGAGGCCTTGAATTCAAACAGGCTTCTATTTTCGCTAACATTGTTATGAACTCCTCGTACGTCAGTTTTTGTTCCCCTAGGATTCGTTGCAGATGATGCTTCATGGACTTGACGGCTGCTTCCCACAAACCGCCAGCAGTTGGCCAAGCGGGGGCGTTGAAATGCCACTCCACCTCTAGTTTAGCCAGTTCGTTGAAGAGGTCAGGTTTCAACAGTCGTTTGAACTCTTCGAATTCTTGACGAAGCACCTTTGCAGCGCCGACAAAGTTTGTTCCACAGTCAGAGTACATATGCTTGGGGGTGCCGCGCCTCGCACATAGTCTTTGGAAGGCTGCCATGAACGTTTCTGTGCTAAGGTCGGACACGAGTTCGATGTGAACTGCTTTGGTCACCATGCATATAAATATGGCGACGTATCCCTTGGAAGTTTTCACGCCTCTGCCCTTGTTGTGTTTGACATCTACATGGCCTGTAAAGTCTACTCCTGTGTGCGTGAAAGGTCGGCATGGAGTGATCCTTTGCTGTGGTAGATCACCCATCAGTTGGTAGTCATTCGTTTTGTTGAAGCGATGACAGCGTACACATCTTCGTAGTTGGTTCTTGACAGCCCGGTTACCGCTAACAATCCAGTAACGTTGCCTTATATAGGTCAGCGTCAGCCGAGCTCCGCCATGTAACGTGGTTAAGTGAGCTTGTTCTATGAGAAGCTGTGTAAATCGTCCACTGTGAGGTATGATGATTGGATTCTTCATCTCCCCGGATAAGATTGAGTGCTTAAGTCGTCCTCCGACACAAATCATTCCCTCTTTATTTATATAGGGATTCAGTTTGTAAATTGCGCTTTTCTTTGATACGGTTTCATTTTTTACAAGTTGTTTGTATTCAGAATCAAACTGTAGTCGCTGCGCATGAATTATTACACTTTTACGCGCTGCGCTTAGTTCACTTATTGTTAGGTACGGAGTTTCCGATTTCGTCCTATTGCGCATGTTTGTAATGAAGCGTAATATCCATGCGATGACCCTGTTCACTTGTGTCAATGAACTGCATTTGTTCAATAATTTTGTCATTATGCTCTGTTCGCTGTTTGCTTGTGAAGATTTTTCGATCTGAACGTGATTTATGTAGCCAAGGTTCGTTTGGAAAGCGCAGGGAATGTCTTCCAATGGGTCAGGTCTTGTTAAGAATTCGGGGCCTTGCCACCATAGGGTGAAGTCCATTAGTCTGCTTGGTGACAGCCCTCTTGATGCGCAGTCTGCGGGATTCTGCTCCGATTTTACATAACGCCACTGTGCAGCAGGAATTATGCTCTTGATCTTTGTAACTCTGTTGGCTACGTATGTCTCCCATTTTGATGTTTCGCCTTGAATCCACGCTAAGACGACTTGAGAGTCTGACCAAGCCCGAGTTGATACGTTATATCCACTGAAAGTTTGCTTGGTTTTCTCCATAAGTTCAGATAGTAATTGAGCGCCACACAGTTCCAGTCTGGGTAATGTTGTTTTCTGTGTTAGTGAAGCCACCCTTGTTCGAGCTGCTAGTAGAGTTATGATAGGTTGGCCATGTTCGTTGAACACCTTGCTGTAGATGACACAAGCGTAGGCCTTTTCGCTTGCGTTACAGAAGCCTAATAACTCAATACATTTTTGTGTGTCGCCAATCCATCTGTTTATAGTTAGTTGACTAATGCACGGCAGCTCCGTTTTCAGTTTCAGCCATTCTGATTCGATTGCGCTGGGTACTACGTCATCCCAGCTAAGTTTACTCATCCAGAGTTTCTGGAATAGTAGTTTGGCTTTGACTGTCACTGGGGAGAGCCATCCCAGTGGGTCGTAGAATCTTGATATGGCTGACAATAAGGCCCTCTTCGTCATTTGTTTGCAGTTTTCAGCAGGCCAGTTAAAGTGGAAAGTATCGCTGTTTGGATTCCAGCCGAGTCCTAAAGTTTTGGTTGATTCTTCACCTTTGAAATCGAACATGTGTTGAGTTGAAATTTGATCCTCGTGTAAGTCTTCCACTGTAGCTCGGTCATTGGCTGTCCACTTCCGTAAGTTCATGCCACCTCCTTTCAATAGTTGAATCAAGGATTGTTGCAGCCTTTTCGCTTCCGTAAGTTCGTTATGACGTCATCGACGTAGCATTCTTCCATGAGAATCTTGGCGGCTTCCGGATGTTTGTAACCATCGTCAATGGCAAGTTGCTTCAATGTTCGCATGGCTAGCCACGGTGCGCATTTGGTTCCGTAGGTTACGGTGCAGAGCTGGTAGTCTTGAAGATGACGGTCTTGTGATTCCCGCCACACAATTCTCTGTAAATGTTGTTGTTCGTTTGATATCCAAATGCAGCGGTACATCTTCTCAATGTCGGCCGTAAAAGCGTATTTATAAGTTCGCCATTTAAGGATAAGAGCCTGAATATCCTTTTGTAAATTGGCACCTTTTTCCATGACATCGTTCAGACTGAGGCCACTTGTAGTCCGCTGAGAAGCGTTGAATACCACCCTCAATTTTGTTGTTGTCGAGTTTTCTCTCAGCACACCGTGATGAGGTAAAAAGTAGATGTCAGTAGGTATCTGAGACCCAGATCTGCGTACTCCTTCATGAATTGTTTGTACATTGAGGAAAGTCTCTCATTCTTCTTCAGCCTTTTTTCTAGCTGTAAAAACTGCGAAACAGCAATTGTTTTAGACTTCCCTAGTTTTTCTTCGTAGTCTGGAACGAGAGGCATCTTGACGATGTACTTCCCATCAGATGTTCTTCTCACAGTTTCCTTAAAAAATTGTTCGCACTGGTTGTCCTTGGGGATATCTTTCGTGTTTTGAATTTCTTCATTCTCCCAAAATTTTGTGAGATCCTCTAGGTTAAATAGAGTGGCGTGGCAGTCAAACGTTTGCTTCATTTTCCCGCATAAAATCCACCCAATTTGCGTGTGTTGTGCAACTGGGGAGCTGTTATCGCCTTTCAGTACCCCCTCTAGGATGATTTCTGAGTATACGTCGGCTCCTAGTAATAGGTCGATTTGCCGAGATATGTTGAAGTCTGGATCTGCAAGTTTCAAGTTTTCTAAGTGCGTCCAGGCGCTTCTCTCGAACGTTTTTGTAGGCAAGTTGTTTGTTAGCTTCGTTAGGATCAGTGCTTGAGTTTCAAAGCTAAAATCGGATTGAATCGATTGGCAGGTAATTTTGAGTTTCCCCCTGCATTCTCTGGAGACAGAGCCGATTCCCGATACTGATGCGTTGGTTCCGCTTCGAGGAAGGCGTAACAGTTGCGCAGCGTTCTCTGTTATCAAGTTCACTTGTGATCCTTGATCGAGTAGCGCGCGAAGTTTTACGTAAGTCCCATCTGCAGATTTGACCTTTAGCAGGACCGTTGTTAGCAGGACTTCCATGTTGTCTTTAAACAAATGGTTGGATGTTGGTTGTTGAGCTGATGATGAAGGGCGGTGTTCAGTTTTGTTTTTTCTAGTCGATGACGTAATGTTTTGTTTGTCCGAATTGTGCAATAGTGTGTGGTGCTTCAAGTTACATTCTCTACATGTTTTCATAGATTTGTACTCATCACTTCCATGGCTGAACAAACAGTTTTTACATAGCTGCAGTTTCGAAACTGTGTCATTTCGTTTGCCAAAGTCCATTTGAAGGAATTTGTCACATTGGCGGAGTACGTGACTACCGTTGCAGAATGGGCATTTTCCATGTAAAGTGTGATTGTGGCGGACTAACCCCTGTTAGGAGGTGTTGACGGTAGCGGGTCGTACCCTGCAGCTACCGAGCCCTCGGGACAGTTCAACCCGATTTTTGACGTACGCTGCCTTACTGGTTCGCTGGTAACGTACGCCACAACGCACCCCTGAATGCGTATCTTCGACGACGACGGAGCACGTAGGAGGACCTCAGAGCGGATACCGAAGAGAAATAAAACACGTTTTCGACTTGAAAAGGTTCTTCGGGGTTCGGCTTGAAGCTTTTCCCTAAGTGTTCTTGCCACTTCGGTGGCACGTTTTCGACTGACCTCGGACCAAAAAACAGCCCGTCTTATATACCCCGCTAAGTTCTGTTAACGGGGACCGCGTATTTTGCTCTAAATTTACTTTAAATTTCGCTTCAATTTCACTTCAGCCGAACCCTTTCTGACGCCGTATTTATTTATTGTTTCACAAAACCATGACAATATATACATCAAAATGTCGGTTACAATCTCTACTTTCACATAAAACAATAATATTTCACATACATTTACACATAAAAAAGTTTCTAGAACAAAAACTGTAAAATATTCTAGTTCGACCACATTCATATACACCAAACTTCTTATATCTTTTCCAATAAGATTCTAATTACGATTCTATTTGTTACAACATCATTTTCTAGACAGATCCTAACTAATTACATAATGTTCTTGCTAATTAGTCATCAAATAAAAAGTCTCATTTTCAAATTCTAATTACGTAAAAGATCACGAACATTTTAGAATTTCAACTTTATCTAAATCCTTGCAAATTGAGATCTATTGTTACTAATAGCTTCTAATAAGCTAAAAAACACTAATTAACAGTAATAGAATATTATCAACAAGTAATAACACAAGTTAAATCCTTATCATTACAACAACATATAAATTCAACGATTTCTTCATCAAGATCGAATTTTCTTACAAGATCTTATTAGAATCTTATGTACATTGTTATTCCCGACCTTACTAATTAATGAAGGTGCTAATTACAGACAGAATAGAGACAATAACTTAAATTGTATTCTGCCATCCACAACAAAACATAAAAATCTTTAGAAACACGTTAGATGCTACTTATTTATACACTTAAATTAGCAAAACTCAGTCTTTATCAATTAAACCTAATGAGTTACTAACTAATTAATCCAAATTAACATTTAATAAGTGAAAACATCCTATCCTAAACATATAAAACATGACCAAAAACTACTTGCGTGTTAGGTGGTCTCGACCACTACTTGCGCCCTGGTGCCTGCATGGGACCCTCGTCGCCGACAGTCTCCCCCTCGTGCGTCGCACCATCCTCCAGCCTCGGCGATACTCCCGGCACCAACAACACCACTCGCGAGCTCGGCCGTCGCAGCACACCGCCTCTTGTCTCGACGTCGACGATCCTGATGCGCCCGTCTGGTCCAGGATACACCCGCAGGAATCTGCCGCGTGGCCAGGTGCATCTCGGCAGGCTGTGGTCGACGATGAGCACGATGTCGCCAACTCGCAGGTCCGTGGAGCTGGTTCTGCCCGTAGTCTTCCTCGGCAGCAGAGTGGGCAGGTATTCACGCAGCCAACGTTGCCAGAAGTGGTCGGCAAGTCGCTGCGTAGCCTTCCAGGTGTCCCTGCCCACGAGCACGTGATCTTCGAAGCTGCCGATTCTCGTAGCGCCGCATGATCGCCCGATGAGGAAGTGGTTTGGTGTGAGCGCTTCTTCTTCAGGGTTCTCGGAGATGTGGGTGAGAGGCCGAGAGTTGACTGTGTGCTCGGCCTCTAGGAGGAGAGTGTGAAGTACCTCCTCTCGAGGATGTCGTTCCTTGAGTGTGGCGTCCAGTGCGGTTTTAATGGATCGCACCAGACGCTCCCATGCACCGCCCATGTTGGGTGCACCAGGCGGGATGAACTTCCATTGCACGCCGATCTTCTCTGCTTCTGAGACGAGGTCTTCATTTTTCAACGTGTCGAGCGCTTCTTTCAATTCTTTGTTGGCGCCGACAAAGTTGGTCCCGTTGTCTGAGTAGATTATCTTCGGCATTCCTCTTCTTGCAGCGAACCGTCGTAGAGCCATGATCATGGAGTCGGTGGAGAGCGAAGGAGCAAGCTCGATGTGCACTGCCCTGGTAGTTAGGCAAGTGAAAAGCGCTCCCCATCTCTTCTCGCGTCTTCTTCCCACGGTGATCGTCATTGGGCCGAAGTAATCAACGCCGGTGCACGTAAAAGGAGATGTTCCGTGCATCAGCCTCTCAGCAGGTAAGTTGCCCGTCGGTAGTTCTTGCGGTTTCGCCTTCTTCGTTTTGCACCACTGGCACTGGTGCTGAACCGCCTTGATTGCTGACCTCAATCCTAATACCCAGAAGCCTGTCGTTGCCTTATCTCGTTCATTACTGTCGCATGATTACCATGATTGAAGCGACAGTGGAAATGTTCGATGATGAGTCGCGTTGTCTTGTCCTTGCTGTCGAGCACGATGGGTCGCTTATACTCTCTTGACACACCCTGTATCGCGTCGATTCTTCCTTTTAGGCGCAGGAGTCCATCTTCCAACACTACGTCGAGCCTTTTCAATATACTGCTGCCCTCGAGTTGTTTCCCTTGCTGAAGACACTTGATATCTTCTTTGAAGCTCCTTTCTTGGCTTCTCTTCAACAGGAGAGTTTCAGCTTGCTCTAGTAGGTCTGCGTCTAATGGAGCGTAGCATTCTTCCGGTTTCTTCGAAGGTCGGATATTCTTCTCAATTTTCTTCGCCTTCTTGCCTTGCGTCATCTTCCAGGTTGGATCTTCTTGGCTGACGTGAACTGTGAAATGTGTTCCTTCCTTCTGCAGCGTTGTATGAACTGCAGTACTCTCGCTGTAGCTCGCCAGAGTCTCTTCCAGGACGAAAACCTCTCTGGGTCAGGTGATGGGTGACTGATGCTCGCTGCTGCCGCGACGTCTGTGGTCTTCTCTTCACCGGTGGTCTCCTTCTTGAAGGTTCTTGGTGCAGGCCAGTGCGCTTCTTCTTTCTTCAAGAAGTCAGGACCAGTGAACCAACGGTGATCGCAGTCGAAGTCTTCCGGCACGTCGCGCGTCGCATCATCTGCTGGATTCTGAGCCGTAGGTACCCATCTCCATTCCTGTGGTTTTGTTAGATCTTCTATCTCTGCCAAACGATGAGCTACGAAGGTCTTGAACGTTCTTGGGTCCGTCTTGATCCATGAAAGCACTATGCTGGAGTCTGTCCAAAAGGTCTTCTTCTGCACCTTCAGATCCATTTCCTCTTCCACTGAGTGTGCTAGTCTGCTTCCTAGGAGGGCTGCCTGCAGCTCAAGTCTGGGTATTGATACCGGCTTCAATGGCGTCACTCGTACTTTCGCCGCCACTAAGCTTACGTGGTATGTCCCTTCTTGATTCTCCGTTCTCCAATACACGGTGGCTGCATACGCTGTCTCGCTTGCATCTGTGAACGTGTGCAGCTCCCCCTCGGTGCGATGTGGCGCTAGACACCTCGGTATCTGAAGGTCTTTGAGCAGCTTCATCTTCTCCAGGTAAGTCTTCCAAGTTTCATATTCCTTTTCTTCTATTTCTTGATCCCAACCGATGCCACTTGTCCATATACTTTGAAGCAGCTTCTTGCCTTGGACGAGAACCGGTGATGCCAACCCCAATGGATCGAAGGTTGACATGACAGCGCTGGTGACTTCCCTCTTGGTCGGAATCTTGAAACCCTTTGCTATCTCTTCTGGTGTGTTTCGAAGATTCGCCCTGAATCCGATGGAGTCTCTTTCTGTGAACCAACGCAGTCCAAGTGTCTTTTCTTCTTTCTCGCCAAGGTCTACTTCTGTCTTCTCCGTTGCGTCGTTGTCCGTGCCTTGCAGCAGTTCACGTTGATTCGATGCCCATCCCCTGAGTTCGAAGCCCGCCTTCTTGTGAATGAGGTCTACCTGCGCTGTCACTCTTCTGAATTCTTCTTCCGTATGAAAGCTGTGCAGGTAGTCATCCATGTAGTGGTTCAGCTCTACTGCCCTTACTGCCTCTGGGTACTGCTCCTTGAAGTCCGCTGCATTCCGATTCTTGACGTATATGGCTGTGCAGGGAGATGATGTTGCACCGAAGACCACTGAAGTCATCCGATATTCCTTCGGTGCCACGTCTCGTCGATCACCTCTCCACAGGAACCGTAGACTGTCTCTATCTTCTGGTCGGATGCGAACTTGCAGAAACATTTCCTTGATGTCGGCTGCTACTGCTAATGGTCCTTGTCGGAATCTCAGCAGCACACCGAAGAGCGATTGCAGTAGGTCTGGCCCTGGTAACAGAGCGTCGTTGAGGCTTCTTCCTTTGCACTTCGCTGCGGCGTCGAACACGATCCGAATCTTCTTCTTGAGCGGATGAACCACGGAGAAGTGAGGTAGGTACCAGGTCTTCTTATTTTCTTCTTGCTTGGCAGGTGCTTCTTCTGCATACTTGTTGTCGATCAGGTGCTGGATCTGCTTGCAATATTCCGTCTTCAACTGAGGATTTTTTTCTATCTTCTTCTCGATGTTGAAGAGTCGATTTTTCGCTGAAGTGTAACTCTCAGGCATGACTTCATCTTCTTGTTTCCATAGCAGTCCAGCTTCGAAACGACCATCTTCTATTCTTCTGCAGGTCTTCTCGAGGATGGCCAGTGCTCTTCCTTCTGCATCTGTCGTAGGTCTTCTTGGTTGCACACCTAATGCTTCTATTGCGAAGTGTTCCTTGATGGCTTGATGCATCTCTTCTTCTGTTGTGCTGGCATGAAGACACCTGTTGGCAAAGTGCACTGGTCGTATTCCTCCCGTATCGAACCCATGTAACACCCAGCCAAGTCCCGTTCTTGAGGCAACTGGTTGACCTGGTCTTCCTCTTCTTATTTCTTGAGTCACGATGAGCTCCCAGTTGTCTTGACCGATGAGCAGCTGTGGTGACTCCCCTTCATAATGCAAAGAGTCGGCGATCTTCTTCAAGTGTGAACAATCTTCTATTCTCTTCTTGTCCAAGAACTGAGGTGTCAGCTTCAGGTTATCGACTGTCCGCACTCTCTTAAGGGTCTTCCTTCTTCCTTGGCGAATCCCCTTCACCATCAGGTCCAATGTCTGCGAGTCCTTCTTCCTGATAAGCTGACCTCCCACTGTTTCGATGATCAGTTCTTCATTCTTTCCTTGAGCGCCGATCTCCTGTGCCACCTTCTCATCTAGCAGTGACACCGTTGACCCTTCATCCATTAGAGCCAATATCCTTTTGGATCCATGCGACCCGAAGACTTCAACTGGTACTATCTTCAGGTACGCCCTTGCATTGTTGGTCGCATTCACTGATGCCATGACACTTGCTACTTCTTGCTGTGTCTCATTGTTCCCCTCTGAGGTCCTCTCTTCCATGTTCACATGCAGCAGATGATGGTGCCACCTCTTGCATTCTTTACACGGCGGCTTCTTGCAGTTCTCTTTGCGATGCTTCCCTTGGAGACACTTGAAGCAGACGCGACTCTTCTTGACCAATGCCCACCGATCTTGCACCGACGCCTTCAGGAACTTCTGGCAATCCAGGAGGAGGTGTTCGCCCTGACACAAGGGGCAAGTCTTCTCGCTGATTCTTGATTCCTTTTCCCTGAAGTTCCCTTCCTTTTCTTTCGTTGAGTGCGTCGCTTGTCGATGAGTCCTCTTGGTCCATGTCTTCTCTTCAGAAGTCGCGAAGGCTCCACATTTGTCCGCTTCAATATTCAAAAATCTGGATACCAGCGTCAGATCCGAGAACTCGCCTTCTTCCGTTGCTGCAGTGAAGTCGTACCACCTAAACTTGAGGATCGTAGGCATCTTCTCAACTATTTGCTTCACTATCTCTGGTGAATGCAGGTACTGCGGCTTCTTCAATCCTTTGATGGCTGCTACGCTGTTGTTAATCTGGCTCGCGAAGACGCAGATATCCCTTGGGTTTTCTGATATCCTTGGCAGCGTCTTGATCTTGTCCAACTCAGCCAGCACCAGCGCATCAGGTCTTCCGTATCTTCTTTTCAGGGCCTGCATCACTTCCAATGGAGAAGCTTCTGAAAACAGCAAACTCTTGATGGCTTCTCTTGCATTGCCCTTCAGTGCTCTTCTTAGTCGAGCCATATTTTGTATTTCGTTGAACATTGGTGCCGTGTCTTCATAAACAACCTTGAAGGCTGTCCACTCGCTGCTGTTGCCGTCGAAGTAGGGTAACTCGTGGATTTACTTCGGCTGCTCGGCTGATCCTCCTCGTGTGGCAAAGGCTTCCTTCAACGCACTTGTCAGCGTTTGCAGCTCGATCGTAGCACCTTTCGTTGAGGAGTTCTCTTCAGGCTTCACTTGCAGCTCTTCTGATGGACGCTGACCTCGTAGCTCGGGTTGTTTGTCGTTGCATTCTTCAAGTACTGAAGACTGGATCCAGTTCTGCACCTGTGCTGTTCGTTCTTCCAGGTCTTCATCCACGGAGTCATCATCTTCGCATTGCGCCATCTCCAACCTGACGCGTGCCAGCTTCGCTGCTGCTTGTGCTTGCTCCAGTTCCAGGCGTGCCAGCTCTTCCCTGGCTTCCAGCTCGCGTCTTCTGGCTGATGAACTCGTGGTCTTCGTGGACCTGGCTCGACGACTGACTCCCATCGGCTTCAAGGTGGCAGCAGACCTGGCAACACCCTTTGCCAGACCATCTTCTGGAGTCTTCTTTGTCGTCCCTTTCGGTGCGGCATCTTCTTCTGACCGGTAGCACCGGTCGCCGCTGTGGTCGCAGTCGTGGCAGTAGCCTCCGTCGCTGAGGTATCTTCCGTACCCGTCGTCCCTGAAGAAATTGTACCAGTGGTTCCTGTTGAACCCGTTCCCGTTGTCCCTGATGACGCAGACGTGACTCCTTCTGACCCGGAAGCTTCCTCTGTCTGGTCCCTCTCGGAGGGGCGAAACGTGGGGCGTGAGGGGGCATCCTTCTGCGATCTCGTTACGGGGCCCATCTTCTTGAATCTTCTGGCTTCTTCTTTTTCTGTCTTCTTACAGGGATCCGGCTCGAAGGACCATAAACTGTGGCGGACTAACCCCTGTTAGGAGGTGTTGACGGTAGCGGGTCGTACCCTGCAGCTACCGAGCCCTCGGGACAGTTCAACCCGATTTTTGACGTACGCTGCCTTACTGGTTCGCTGGTCACGTACGCCACCACGCACCCCTGAATGCGTATCTTCGACGACGACGGAGCACGTAGGAGGACCTCAGAGCGGATACCGAAGAGAAATAAAACACGTTTTCGACTTGAAAAGGTTCTTCGGGGTTCGGCTTGAAGCTTTTCCCTAAGTTTTCTTGCCTCTTCGGTGGCACGTTTTCGACTGACCTCGGACCAAAAAACAGCCCGTCTTATATACCCCGCTAAGTTCTGTTAACGGGGACCGCGTATTTTGCTCTAAATTTACTTTAAATTTCGCTTCAATTTCACTTCAGCCGAACCCTTTCTGACGCCGTATTTATTTACGGCGCATGAAGATCTAATGAAAAAATGCAACTTGACAGACCACATCTTGGACCTCACAAAGACGATAAAGGACTCTGGTACTGTTTCGTTTGCCGACATGGTGAAAAAGGGGTCAAATGATTTCGTTCGACCAACCAATTTAAACTCCGTGGCCATATATCCCAACAACAAATTAAAGTCCAGTGACGAAACAAAAGTCCTTGTGCAAAAGATGATACGACCAGATCAAGTCAAGCTGCATATACGTGGTGTCCGTAAGACTAAAAACGGAGGCGTTATTATCAGTACAGAGACAAAGGATGACGCGGATAAAATTAAGTACGCAGTCCAGCGATCTGCATCCGGCCTTACCGCCGACGAACCCACCAAGCGCAAACCCCGGATCGTGGTTGTAGGAGTACCATCCTCTTTGACTGAAACTGAAGTCTTCAGGTGCATTTACGAACAGAATGTAGCCGAAAAGTTTCCAACGATTCCCATGGAGTCCTTTTTGACCAGGGTTAAATTAAGTCACAAATCGGGGAAAAAAGATTCGCAGACTTGTAACTACGTGATTGAAGTTCCAGCCAACATACGAAGAGCTCTAATTTCCCAATCAAGGATTTTCATAAATTGGACGTCCTGCCCAGTCAGGGACTTCACCCTGGTTACGAGATGCTATAAATGCCAGCAGTATGGACATGCAGCAAAAACCTGTAGAGAGGTCAATTCAACGTGTGGCCACTGCGGTGAGACAGGACACCCGATGTCCGAGTGCTCAAAAAAAGCGGACTCACCGAAATGTGCAACTTGCTCTCGCTTCAAAAAGCCCTCCAACCATAAAACGGGAGACGCTGAGTGTCCTGCTAGGAAAATAGCGGAATATAGATATATTAACTCTATCGATTATGAGGGCGCCTAGAGCGTCATACTCAAGGCCAGGCTTCCGTGTAACGCTTACTGCTGACTCAAAATTCCAAGTGCTGACCTACAAACCATCGTTTTTCAATATATTTAAACATATTTGTCCAATGTAACTATTTAGTATTAACGCAACCTCGACTTTAACCCAATTCATAAATCTGCTGACGCAAAATCATGTGTGTGTAATTATAGAATAAAGTACAAGAAACAGTTTTATAATAAGAAATAACATAATTGTGACTTTTAGTGTTTAAGTAAACTCTAACTGTAGGTTTATAATATTATAAATAATTTTATTAAATTTTTCCCTATTTAGAGACTTTGAATGTTAAATATTTTTATGAACTTTATTGTCCTAAATACCATAGTGTAAGAGCTTTTACCGCCTGTGATACAGGTTTATCCTAGTACAGGCACTTAACATAGTCATACCTTTGTAATTTTTAGCCATTTTTTGAGCAACTAGCACCTATTTGCACCTGAAATTTACAAATTATTATTGTTTGTTTAAAAAATTAATTTACTAATAGTTTAAGGTATTGTGGGACCAACTTTAAATATATTTTTTTTGTCATTATATATGTGGAAGCTTGTAATTAGCAATTTAGTTATTTAACATTGTCATTATGTTGTTATTAGTCTGTAAGCTTTCCTAAAATGTGAAAAATAAAAAAATAAAATAAATAAAAATAATTATTCCTAAGATTTTATGTAACTATTTTACCAAATTTTAAGTCTGAATAAATATATATTATTATTATTATATATTATTTATTGTTTCACAAAACCATGACAATATATACATCAAAATGTCGGTTACAATCTCTACTTTCACATAAAACAATAATATTTCACATACATTTGCACATAAAAAAGTTTCTAGAACAAAAACTGTAAAATATTCTAGTTCGACCACATTCATATACACCAAACTTCTTATATCTTTTCCAATAAGATTCTAATTACGATTCTATTTGTTACAACATCATTTTCTAGACAGATCCTAACTAATTACATAATGTTCTTGCTAATTAGTCATCAAATAAAAAGTCTCATTTTCAAATTCTAATTACGTAAAAGATCACGAACATTTTAGAATTTCAACTTTATCTAAATCCTTGCAAATTGAGATCTATTGTTACTAATAGCTTCTATTAGGCTAAAAAACACTAATTAACAGTAATAGAATATTATCAACAAGTAATAACACAAGTTAAATCCTTATCATTACAACAACATATAAATTCAACGATTTCTTCATCAAGATCGAATTTTCTTACAAGATCTTATTAGAATCTTATGTACATTGTTATTCCCGACCTTACTAATTAATGAAGGTGCTAATTACAGACAGAATAGAGACAATAACTTAAATTGTATTCTGCCATCCACAACAAAACATAAAAATCTTTAGAAACACGTTAGATGCTACTTATTTATACACTTAAATTAGCAAAACTCAGTCTTTATCAATTAAACCTAATGAGTTACTAACTAATTAATCCAAATTAACATTTAATAAGTGAAAACATCCTATCCTAAACATATAAAACATGACAAAAAACTACTTGCGTGTTAGGTGGTCTCGACCACTACTTGCGCCCTGGTGCCTGCATGGGACCCTCGTCGCCGACAGTGATAGTTGTTTGTTTTATTTTGATTGACGTTATAGTTATATTTCTTCATCTGGGTTTGCTTGTTAGACGTTTTCCAATTGTATGATTTTTCTGAAGCTGCAGGACTTGCTTTTTTAGCTGACTTCATCGTTTCGTATGCCATGAACTGTGTTTCAAGGAAATACAAGAAGTCATGGAGGTTCTGAATTTCTCTGTGATCTTGGAGTTCCTTCATGTAGTCACTCAAGGTACTGGAGTCCAGCTTTTGTGACATGATGTGCACAATGATAGGGTCCCAAGTTGACGTATCAATCCCAATGTTAGAGATGCCGTTCATGCATTCGGTAATGACGTCATGCATCTTCTTCAGATTGAATGAATCTGCATGTATGATTGGCAGATTGAGCATATTGTTCATGAATGTGGAGAACTGCAGGCGACGGTTGTCGTAGCGCTGATTTAGTATATCCCAACATGCGTTATAGTTTTCAGTACTGATGGTTAGATGTTGCACCAATCGTTCAGCTTCGCCTCGCAGCTTGGTCTTCAGGTGCTGCATCTTCTGCGCTTTGTTGATCATTGGGTTTTTGTGAATGGCTTCCAGGAAAAGGTCCTTGAAGGAGATCCACTGCCCGTAGTTTCCGGAGAATTCAGGGATTTCCATCTTGGGTGTCGATTGCTGGAAGTGGATGGTGGACCAGATTTTGCCATTGATTTTCTTCTTTAGTTCGTCATATTTCTGTTCGATGTCCGTGAACATTTCGTAGTAGTGTTCGTTGGATCCTTTCAGTTGGAAGTCTATTTACCAGTGAAGTTTGTCGATGGGTTCCCATTTCGATTTCAATATCGTGCAGTGGTCTTCTAGTTCCCATCTTTCCGAGGTAGTAGCTAGGTCGATCTTGGACATAACACGGTATATTGCGTTGAAGTTGCATTCTTGCTTGTTAAGCAAGAGTTGTATATTGTTGCCGTCATGTTCTGAAATCCCACCTAGGTCGAACTTCACGTTTTGTTTGCCTAAAGTTGCTAGTCTCTCGGTAATGTCCTTTTTTGTTGATACGAACATATCTTGAGTTTTCTTATATATGTCATTCTTGAAGTATTCTATATCCTTATCTTCAAGTTCCAGTAACAGTTGGGCATGCCTGGTTTCGAAGTCTTGCCATTGATTGTCTAGCGACGTCAAGCGTTTCTTCAAGTATTCCATAGTTTTTCGTGATGCGGAATCCTTGTTGTAGTTAACACATAGTGTTTTTATGTGCTCGAAGCATGTTGACTGCAATTCGAGTTTGTCCATGTTGATGGCTTCTTGTTGCTAGCGTAGTTAGATAGCTCACGAGAGTTGGCACGTCGTTTACTATGCCAAAACAGCGTTGCGTTGTGTTGCGAAGGCTACTGCGTTGCTGGTAGTCTTCTCTGTTTCAAATCTTAGAATCGTTTTCTTCCTTGATTTGAAATGGTCAATGGAACTCAGCACCCTTGCGCCTCTATTACGATATTATGTGACTTCTCAATCTAACTGGGGCGACCCGCTTCTGGGAGACCAGCTAAACCGATCCGCTACCGTAAGGAGACACACAGCACCAAGATCCGGCTCGAAGGACCATAAAATGTACGGTTCGTACACTTGCAAGAGTTGTTGTTGTAGAGGTTGGAGTGCGTAGAGAAAAGATCACTTGGTTTCCGTAAGGTTTATTCCGTAAGAACACTGTTTACAAAGAAAACTGTTGACGATTCCTTTCTCTAATGTTAGTCACCGCGTAGCAGTAATTGCACTCATCGATTTATTGTAATGTATGTTTATTTATAGTAATAAAGTGACGCACGTCGGATGTAAGACCCAGCGTCAGCAAAATGTACTGTTTAAGACTGTACACTGTTATTATTACCTACGTCGTCACTACTGCACGCTCTACTAGTACATTGCCCTTTCCCGAGCGCGCGCGAATTTCAAACAGCTGTTTTGTTATTGTGATTAAACTAATTAGTATCAAAAAAGTTTCTTTGGGAAAGTTGTTTGTAATCATGAGTACAATCACGTGTTTAAGTATCGGTCACTAATTGCCAGTCACCCTGTATATTACGTACGAAATACAAACTTAGCTTACGCTACAACATGAAACATCTTTAGTATACGCTATGCCGTTACAAGGGTTAATAACATACTTACTTATTCAAAATCACTAAAGTAATCAAGCTCTTGTTTCTTGTCGAAACATATTAAAAAACAGTTATATTCTTTTTTTATTGCATTTATGTCATATCGCCAAAAATATTATTTTTAAAACAGGGCATATAATCTCTCTTATGAAAACAAAATAAAAAAATATTTAACAAAAAAAAGCCTTTTCTTAAATTCTCAAAAAAAAAAAAACATCTTAGTTCTACATTCCTAACAATGTCAATTCTTTGGGTTTGGTAAATTAAAAAATATTTAATTCATCATCAGAATCATCAGAAAATGAGGTAATGTCTTTGGGATTATTTTGTTCTTTTCCTTAATAATAATAAATTTATTTGTTAGAATATTGTTGTTACAAGGTCTTACATACAATTTTTCGTCCAAAATATTCTGCTGTTTCCAGCGTACAAATATTTTCAAGAAATTAAATTAAAATCAATTGATAAAAACCATACAATGTCAAGGATAAGGAAAACATTAACTGTTATCAAATACAATTTCAAGGGATCCTACATATAATGTCAAGAATTATTACATACAATGTCAAAGCATACTAATTAGAATGCCAAGAGTTATCAAATACAATTTAACGGAATAATAAATATGTCAGGAATTATTAAATACAATGTCAAGGCATGCTAAATATAATGTCAAAAGTTATCAGATGAAATGTCAAGGAATACTAAATATAATGTCAGGTATTAATAGATACAATGTTAAGAATTATTGAATACAATGTCGTAGGTATTTGATTCAATTCAATTATTAGGAATGTAAGGGCAAGTCGTCGTCCAATTTAAATTTAGAATCAAACTTTTCATTTAAAAACTCATCTGTTGAGTAGTAGCACTTAAACAATAGGAAGTCAAATAATTTCTTTTTAAATGTCATGAAGTTAAGATCTTTAAAAACATTAGGTAATTTATTATAAACACGAATTGCCATACAGTAAACATTATTGGAAAATAGTTTAATTCTTTGTTGGGGTACACATAATTTGTGAATATCTCGACTTTTTCTTATAACAACATCATTATGTACTTTAAATAATGCTATATTTTTATGTACAAAGATACAAAGTTCGAATATATATAAAGACGGGAGTGGTAATATTCTTAAACTTTTAAAGAGCGGGACACAGCTATCTAATGGTTGGGCTTTGGTTATTGACCGAATACATTTTTTTTGGGCTCGGAATACTTTAATAATATCAACAGAATTGCCCCATATTATAATACCATAGCGTAGAATTGATGCTAGATAACCATGATAAGCATAAAGTGCTGCGTTGATACCAGCTATGCGAGTTATTCTGCCTAAAACAAATACAAATCTTTGCAGTTTAGTACATAATTTGTCAATATGTACTTTCCAGTTGCAATATTTATCCAACGTTATACCCAAAAAAGTAGCATTTTCAACCTCTTCTATAGTGTCACTTGCATATCTTATTTTTAATCCGTGATGTTTGCTATTGTACGTTTGGAACTGTATAAGTTTGGTTTTACCAATATTGACATGTAAATTGTTGTCTGTTAACCATTCTATTATCTTGTTTAGTGTGTCATTGATCTCTTTTTCGTATTTGGTGATATTTTTATCAGTGAGTTCAATACTAAGAGTTGTATCGTCGGCGTACAGAATGCATGAATAAGGAGTCACATTGGGCAAATCATTAATATACAGTAAAAACAAAAAAGGTCCCAATATACTGCCCTGGAGGACGCCACAGGAGTTTTGACGATAGGTGGATCTATATATAATTTTTTCCGATGTAGCGTGTCTAGATATCTCTACACATTGTTGGCGATTAAGCAAATAAGTTTTTATCCAGTTTAACGCATTTCCCCTAATACCATAGCGATTCAGTTTAAAGAGAAGTAGTTTGTGATCTACGAAGTCAAATGCTTTTGACATATCAAGAAATATCGATGCTATTGGCCTTTTCTCATTAAGACTTGAGGTAATCATTTTCACAAGAGAAAAACATGCAAGAGTTGTTGATTTCCCCTTTCTGAAACCAAACTGTTCCTCTTTTAAAATTGCATGTTTTATTATAAAAGAGTGCAGTTTATCGTACATAATTCTTTCAAAAATCTTAGAAATTACGGGTATTAGAGTAACCGGACGATAATTATTCATATAATTTTTCTCCTTTTTTATATAATGGTTTGACTATTGAAAACTTTAGTTTGGTGGGGAATAAACCTTGAAACAATGATAAATTAATAATGTGGGCCAGAGGACGAGATATATATTTAGAGCAACGTTTAAGAATCTTTGTATTAATGTTATCATACCCAGTTGAGTTTGTTGAATTTAAAGAATTAATAACTTTATACACAGTATCTTCATCAGTTGGAGTCAAAAAAATGCTATCCGATATGTCAGTGATGGTATGTTTGTAGTCAATGGGTGTTTCAAAATTAGGGGTTTTTGGTTTGTTAGTCATGTTAATAAAAAAGTCATTAAATTGGTTTGCAATTGTATCGCCATTAGTGTATGTGCACTGATCAATTTTAATAGAAGAAATTTCAGCGTTATTATCGATATCTGCACTATTCTTTTTGATTATATCCCAGGCGGCTTTACATGTATTGTTCGATTGAAGTATATAACGAGTGTTATCAATTTTCTGAGCATGTAATATACATCGTCTCAATATTCTAGTGTAATTTTGATAGTTCTTTAGGTGTAGGTTTTTGTTAGAATTTAATAGTCTATATTTTAGGTACATACTTCTTTTCTTGACACAACATCTTTTTATTCCTTTTGTTATCCATTTAGTTTTTACCGGTTTGTTTGTAATTTTTACTTTTAGGATGGGAAAACAGAGATCATAAAACAGGGATAGTGTATCATGAAAGTGATTGAATGCTAGATCAGTATCATCAGATTCGTATATTTCTGAAAATGAAAGAGACGATATGCATGATATGAACTTTTCAATGTTGTTTTGACTTAAATCTCTTCTCTTTTCAAACCAAAATTGTTTTCTGCATTTTGTAGTATTTACAGACGAATTAAAACTAATGGACTGACCAGTCTCATGGTCAGATAATGCAAGAATATGTACTTGAGGCTTAACATTAGGTACATCGCTTGCGATGAGATCTATACATGATGATTTTCTTGTGGGTTTAGTTATATGGTTGGAAATATTATAGTTATGCAAGATAAGTTCTAGTTCTTTATAATTATTATTACGCTTTAACGCGTCAATGTTCCAATCACCGCATAGTATTATGTTATTTTTATTTCGTTTTGTTACTTTCCTTAAAATATCCTCTAGGGTTTTTAAAAACAAACTTAAATTTGAATTTGGAGTGCGGTAAATACAGATAACAATGACCTTAAGAGTGACAATCTCTATCGCACAATATTCGAAATCATACAATAAAGGCGTAACTAAATTAGATATATGTTTACATTCGAGGTTCTTTTTAACCATTATGCATGTTCCGCCTCGCCGTTGGTGTGGTCTAGAAAAAGATGAGACTAGCTTGTAATTTTTTAGTATTAAGTTACTTTCTGATCCTCTTTTTATGAAAGTTTCTGAAAAACATAAGATATCAATATTTGTACCTTTTTCATGCAGTTCCTGTAAAGTAATTTCTAATAAATCTGTTTTGTTTAAAATGCCCGCAATGTTTTGATGAAATAGTGTACATTTACGATTAGTTTCGAAAAAAAGTGGATTTACTAGCTTCATTATGGTTCGACATAATTGCAGTAGCTTCATTAGCATTTAATGGCTGAAGGGGTTTTGTTTTTTGTACCTTAAAATAATAGGGGATTGTTCCTTTTTTGTTAACGAGTATACTACTATTTAAGTTTGAGCTCGATGAAGTGCGAGTGTGTTTTAATGTACAGGCTGTGTCCATAATTCTCCTGAAGTTAATATTATCAATTTCTATATTTAGTTTATAACACAGCATTTTATTGGGTACGTAATTATAATTGTTATAACTATATATATTCTCAGTTGTATCAATGAACTTACAGTTAGGAAAATTTTGCAAGAATAATTTAATATTTTGATTTAACAACTTAACATTCAAATAAGGATTGTTGATAATATTTAATATAAATACTTGGTTATTTCTTAGTTTATGAAGCGTTGGAATCAACTCTGATAGTAATTTGTAAGGGTTTCTGTCATTGCTACCTATACCCAATATTACTATGTCATCATTGTGCAAGTTTTTTATATAATCGTCTATTTTACATAATATTTGCGTACTAGTTGAGCTTGGGTTTGAAAATCCTGATACAGAATATACGTTATTCCACTTATTTGCATCCCTCTGCAACTTTATTTCACTGGCAAAACCTCGTACTTGTTGGTCACCTAAAATGATAATTTTTGGAACAGCTGTTGAATTGTAGACATTTGAATTATTTAAAACCTGATTATTATTATTCAGTAGTTTAAATGAAGTTTGAGCACATGGAATCTCTCTATTGCGTTCCAATGATTGTCTGTCTTGTGAATTCATGACTGATACTAAAACACTTTTCTCAGAACAACCCAGTTCTGTTGTTGGTTGATTGCTTTGTGTTGAAATTTGTGTCTTAACTTGCTGAGCTTTTAAATGAGTGTGAGTAGAAAGTTTTTCAACACTAGGTGAGCTTTGCGTCATGAGTAGAGAGTCCCCAAATGACTCAGTAAGACGTCGCTTGACATTATGTTTCTGCATGGCTGACTGACGTAAGGTTGTTCGTGGACTTCGGCAAATCTGTTTCAATATTTCAACTTCCTGAGATAGTTGGGCAATTTGTTTTTTCTGTTCTACATTTTCGAGAATAATATTTTCTAATTCATGTTGCGTAGATTGTAACTCCGACTTTAATGCATTTATTTCGGTGTCCATTTCGTCTCGGCATAATGCTGTTATATGTGAAGAAACGTCTAGTCTTCTACTCAAGAATTCGTCAGAATAAGATGAGTTGATGGAAGTGCTCATATCCATTTTTTCTAGTGATTTACACTTTTGTAAAGGTCTTCTACGAGTTACATTATTCATATCTTCCATCGTTATGCGCCCTCTATGTCAAAGTTGTGTAGCTAATTTAGTGCAGTGCAATGGATACTTAATAAGAAGTTTTCCTATTTGTCATTAGATGTCGTGTTAAATATCATAGGTAATCGATGAAGAAAGTAGTACCCTCTATGCTTGATCTTCAATATCCATGTAATGATAAAGATGTGTAAGTAGTTTTGCTATTCAGCAATAGATGTCGTATTGCGGATTATCGTGAATCAATGAAGAAAGTAATGCCCTCTATTAGTGAAATTTATCAAACTGAAGTACCAGTGTAGTGCCCTCTATGGTTGATCTTCAATATCCGTGTGATGTTAAAGTTATGCAATTAGTTTTGCTATCCAGCAATAGATGTCGTTTTGCTGATTGTCGTTAATCAATGAAGAAAGTAATGCCATCTATTATCGAAAATCATCAAACAGAAGTATCAACGGACGAAATTTTGAATGAATGTCTTCGCTATTGAGCACTAGAGGCGTTATATATTTTCACCTTAATTATAATTTAAGTTTTTATTTCACCATTTATGAATAGCTTACGTAATATTTGCAATCAGTGTGTTAAGTGTTAGATAATATTCTTGAAGTCACCACTATTAATCAACAGAAAGTACATACAGATCCCGGGTGTCCCTGGATTCATGTCATTAGTTTTGTCACCACATATTTAGTTCACAAGCCCATCGAAGTAAAAATATCACTTTCACAGACAGATTAGTCTATAATATTCACTTTTTGACACTTTTTATAACTTATAGTGAACTAATTATTTTTTTAAAGATTTTTTAATACGGAGCTGTCAGAATTAAATGTTTACAGAAGAGCGCCCTCTTAAGTATTTTTACCGTGACTTTTCCAGAAACAAACTTTTGAAAATCAAGTTGAAAATTGGTATTATCTGTTTTCTTCATTTCATTGCCAATAAAAGAAGTGTTGGTCCAATGTACTTTTACGTCTGATAGTATGGTGATTTTGTTATTATTTTGGGCTCTATTTGATGAATTTTTTATATTTTGTGGTGCTTCAGTGGTTAATCTATTCAGGAATTGATTAGTAGGGGTAGGTGTTTGAGAATTTGTCATTTCTCGAAGGACTTCGTTCGTCGTGTTTTCGTTTAAGAAATCTTGTAGATGTTCAGAATCGACATTTTCATAAAGACAAGGTAAGTTCATAAATCCAAGATGGTAGTTATGTGAACATATATCACCGTTTTCACACAAGAAACAACTTAGTTTTCGGAAGGTTATTCGAAGCCTGTTAGATGACCAAAGCACTTGATGCACAGACATCGTTCCACGGAATCCTTGAACCGACGAGGGAAATTTTCTGTCTTCAATGTCTTGCTCTGAGACGGATAGAAGTTTGATATTCTTTACCTTGACTTGAATGAGCTCCCAAAAGTCTTTCATTGTGCCAATGTCATTACCAAATTGTACGATTTTATCTGCGGTTCTCTTCAGGACAATACCAACTCCATCTGGTGCTCCTTTGCCGTGTCCAGCCTCTAAATAGTTCCAGGTTATAAAGTTTAACTCTGGAAAATCCTGTTGCAGTTGACTAATAACGAAGAAAATGTAGTGATTCCTATATTGACTTGAAGGGCTGTCAGATACGAAATGTACTGTATCTATCAGAGGTGATATTTCTCTTACATAACCTAATAGTGGTCTGAGATGTGCCCATATAGCACTTGCGTCATGTCTATTACATTCGCTGATACTGCAAACGCTGTAGGACTTCATGATTCCAGTTTCTGGATCAATTAAGTATGCAACCGCAGTATGCAACGTTATTTGCAATCGATTGCCACCGAAATGATAGCTTTGTATCTCCTCATTAAATTTGATAGAGTAATTTTCGGAAAAATCAATGCGTAACATTACCTCCTTGGTAGTCATTGTTGCTTTCAGAGATTTAATGCTCTTGTACTGGACAACGATGTTAGTACACGATGTTAGTACAATGTTTCATAAAGCATGATTTTAGAGAATCTTCCAATTTTTTGATAACGTTTCGTGGGTTATATTGTAATCGACTTTTTACGGTAACAATTTTTGTTTTATCTTGTCCTTTGACATTGTAGGTTTCTTTTTTTGCGCACCACTGATAATAGTTTATTTTCTCTTCATTGCTAAATTCATCATAATTAATTACTGTTTCGACATACCTCACATGTTCGATTTAAGCATTCTTCATTGTGTATATCACAGCACAAGCTTTCCAATATAGCAGTTACATTTGCCTCTTTAGTGATTTTTTTCTTGTTAAGACTTCAAAATTTACGTGTAATTTACAAGCACATGTATTACAATCAGATTAATTAGGGTAGAGAACCCAAAATGAACGATATTTACAGAACGTAGAATATCCAATATTACTGTTTTGAACGTGTATAAACTTTTTGTGGAGGTTGGTTAATGTGTCCGATAAATATCGTTTTTGTTTTTTTGTCCATTACGTGTGATAAATTCTTTTTTATCAGGAGAAATTTTAGTATTGCTGTCATCTTCGAAAAAATCTTCTACGTCTTGTTTAATTTTACTCTCTGTATCCATGTTTGATTCATTGCTGTGACATATTTTATTTTTGTCTCGCACTGTAAATTTCGACGCTTTACCTAAAACCTTGTGCTTCTTGAAACGGCCTTTATCCCTCACGACTATATCGCTAAACTCTCGTTTTTCTTTCTATCTTAAAACTTTAAATCCATCTCTTAAATTGTTCCATATGATTTCTCCAAATAATTTTTTTTTCTTTACTTCTTCTCGTTTGTCTTCGTCTATTGATTTTATCAAATTATCCACTTTCTTGCCTGTTGATGGCTGTTGTTGGTTTGCTTGTATTCTTCGTTGTTTATTTATTTGCCTTATCAACATTTTTCTCATTGCATCCTTTTCTTTAATAACTTTTTCCTTTTCCTGTTTTAGTTTACCAATCTCTTTCTTGTAACTATAACGAAGTCTTCTTATTAACTTATCCTTCTTTTGACACCGTTTGCAGTTCATGTTAGACACCTCTACTGATTGGTGTCTAACATGAACTGCAAACGGATGTGATGGCCCTTCTAATGGGTCTTGTTCTGCTACATTTTCTTCTCTATCACTTGTTGGAGGTTTTTTTTTTTTTTAGGTGGGAAAATCATCTTATGACAAATCTCGCTCTTGGGCGGAACGAGAGATAGTGTCAGACTTTTACTGACTAAAAACCCACTCCTGTTCCTTCGTTGCCTTCGTCCCAGGGCCCCGGTTTCGTTTTCACACTACCCATGGCCCCAGTAGGCTTCGACCCTGCTGGGCCCCTACGATTTGCTGACATCTCCCTGAGGCGCGCGCGGAACAATACGCGCCGTCGACGACTTGGGCTCGGTCCGGATGGTTACCGGACGGTCGGACGGCGGGCCACCCATTGCCCGCCTTCCGCAAGCCCGCGCCTACGGTGGCCGGAAATCAGGATCGGAATCCCGGCGGCGGCTGGGGCGTGAGGACCGTTGCCGTTGCCTCACGCGATCGGCCGCCTCCTTTGCCAGCATTACTGCTTCGCAGAAGGAGGCGACCGCCTGCCACTCCTCCTCGCTCCGGACCATGGCCTGTACCAAGGCCCGGCGCGAGAGATCGCCGCCGCCGATCGCCCCCACGAGGACACGGCGTTGCTCTTCCCAAGCGGGGCACACCTCCACCGTGTGCTCTACCGTGTCCTCCGGGCGGTCCACACAGTGGCGACACCCGGGCGTCTCTTCCGCACGAATCCGGTGCAGGAACTTCCCGAACTTCCCGTGTTCGGTGAGAACCTGCGTCATGCGGAAGGTGAGGACGCCGTGAGGTCTTTCCAACCACGCCTCAAAGAAGGGACTTACCGCCATAATTGTGGCGTGCCCAGCACTAGGTCGCGACAGTCGCTGTCGCCATTTCTCCATGAGATCCCGCCGGAGCTCTGTCCGCCATGCTGCGACTTGTCGCGGCAGCGGAGTGTAGCGCTTAGGTGGTGTGCAGTAGTGATACTCCAGATGTACTGTTATATTTATATTGATGTATTCAGAAGGGAATGGATTTACAGAAATATGTACAGAACTTATAACTAAATACATAGGTGCAAGTAGTGGACCGTTGACGTATCTTATTTCCTAAGTATAGTTCCTAAGAAATACGTGCGGGGGCGCGCGGATCGCTTTTCGCCCCGGCGTTGCATCTCCATGCGCAGATCGTGCATGTGAGCAAGGCCTGTTGCTACCAGATCCCATGGTGGCTGTCCAGCAAGGAGGCTCGCCGCTTCGCGGGAAATCGTCCGGTATCCTCGCACCATCCGTATGGCCATGACCCTCTGGCATGCGTTCAGCCGGGCCGCCGGCTGCTTCCGCAGCGCCGGCGCCCATATCGGTGCGCCATAAAGGGCCATGGACCGAACGATTTCCGCGTAGAGCCTCCGGCAGGAAGCGTCTGGACCCCCAAGGTTGGGCAGGAGCCGCCCGAGGGCAGCCCCAGTCCGATTTAGTTTGGGAGCCAGACGTCGGAAGTGCTCCTCGAAATCCCATCGGCTGTCGAGAACGAGTCCCAGGTACTTCATCGTTGACCCGACGCCGATGTGGACTCCTCCTACCGTCAGTTGGGAACCCGGTGGTGGCGCGTTCCGAGGGCCGTGAAAGCACATTGCCTCGGACTTGTGCAATGCCACCTCGAGTCCCAACTCCTGGATCCTGCCCACGACTGTCGCAACCCCGCGTGTCGCTAGTTCGACCGCCGCCTGGTACGACTCTCCCTGCGCCAGGACCAGCGTGTCGTCTGCGTAGCAGACCACGCTGACCCCGCCAGGAAGGTCGCCGCGCAGCACGTAGTCGTATCCGATGTTCCACAAGGGCGGTCCTAGTACCGATCCCTGTGGAACACCGCACGACATCTCTCGACGTTCCCACTCTCCCTGGTGACCAGGGTAGATTATGTACCTGTCCGACAGGTACGCCTCGACCACACGACAGAGATAGTCGGGCGTCCGGTGATACCGGAGTGCCCTCCTAATGCTACTCCAAGGCAGGGAGTTGAAGGCGTTGGCGATGTCCAAAGACACCGCCACGACACACCTGCCCTGGGACACTGCAGCCCCCGTCGTGAGAGCTCGCACGCGCATGATGGCGTCCACCGTGGAGCGCCTCCTGCGAAAGCCGAACTGGCCGTCCGCCAGATCCGGCCCCACCCGTGTTAGGTGCGCGACGAGGCGGTCTGCAATTACTCTTTCAAAGAGCTTGCCCACCTCGTCGAGCAGCACAATGGGCCGGTACGCGGACGGAGAGTCCACAGGGCGCCCCGGCTTTGCGATGAGGACCAGTTTCCCCGTCTTCCAGCGAAGTGGGAACTGGCCCCTCTCCATGCATGCGCTGAAAAGCCCTCTTAGTCGAGGCCCGAGAGCCTCCATGGCCAGGACCCAGGCCTTCCCAGGCAAGCCGTCGGGTCCTGGGGCGGTATTTTTGGCACTCAGCCTTCGTACCGCCACTCTCATCTCTACCTCGGTCACCTCTGGAGCGTTGTCGTCGTCGTCGCCATCGTGGTCCGCGTCGGACACCGCTGGTGGCGGAGCCATGGGCGGGGGAGAGTGTTCCCCACGCGCAGGGAACAGAGTACTCACCACACCCTCCACAAGCTGGGGCCGGAGACTCTGCGTCAGCGGGGGAGCCCAGGGGCGTAATTTGTCCCGCACCACCTTGTAGGGGCGTCCCCATGGGTCCCCATTCAGAGTCCCCAGCCACACATTGCGGGCCTCGAGCTTGGCCCGCCTTATCTCCGCTCGGAGGGTGCGCTTTGCCTCTCTGTATCCCTCGTACAGCTCCGCCTCTCTGGCCTCCGCATCCGGTGGACGGATGCGGCGCCTGCGGTATCTGGCATACCGGCGTCGCGCAGCATTGCACGCGTTGCGCAGTGCCGCAATCTCCGGCGACCACCAGTATACCTGGCGCTGAGCACGTCCAGGACGGACTCGGGGCATTGCCGCGTCGCAGATTTGCGACATGGCCTCCCGGAACCACTCTGCCTCGACGTCGATATCGACAGGCCTGTCCGGTGCTTGCACCCAGGCCTGTACCGTCGCGGCTTCCAGGAGTAGCTCCCGGTCCATCTGCCTCAGAGCCCATCGCGGACCACAAGGGTTCTGTCGGACCGGCGCGGTCGAGGTTTGGGCGGAGACGTCAAACCGGATGTACCGGTGGTCTGAGTACGTCTCCACCCCCTCCATGACGCACCAGTCGACGACACGCGGCGACAGAGCGGGGCTGGCGAACGAGATGTCCACCACGGAGTCACCCCGCATCCGCACACACGTGGGGACAGAACCCCGGTTTAGGATGACCAGGCCTGTCTCCAGAGCCCAGTCCTCCACCATCCGACCCCGTTGGTTGGTGAACCGGGAACCCCAAGCCAAGTTCTTGGCATTGAAGTCCCCGCACACGACCACGGGGAGGGAACCAAACCCAGCGACGACGGCTTTCAGCTCCATTAGGGAGATATGGAGATCGCCGAGAGATCTGTTCGGGGACAGGTAGACGCCTACCACTGCAATGTCCCCGAACCGTGCTGCCACGCAACCCCGTCCCCTCGTGACAGCCTCGAGGGTCGGGGTACCGGCGGCGGCCGACGAAATTAGAGTCACCGAGCCGTTCAAGTCCTGAACCCAGTCTCCTCTGGGCAGGACATAGTACGGCTCGGAGACAACGGCGATGTTGATCGACCACTGCGCCATGCTCTGGAGCAACAGATCCTGAGCGGGGGCGCAGTGGTTGATGTTCGCCTGGAGGAGACGTAATGGAGCCGTATTTAACAGTCCATTACAGTCTCCTCCCGAGCCCCACGTGAGGACCCTGCCGCGGTGGTTGCGGCGGCGACAGCGGCGGCAGCCAGAGAGGAGGCTGCGGCGGAGAGGACGTCGGGGTGGACTTGCCTCGGGACCTTGCCCTTGGCCTTGGCGGGGGGGTCGCAGGACCTGCTACCAGCCCGGTGATCGGCCGGCTTGCCTGCCGCCGCACATGCGTAGCAGTGCGGCGTAGCACGGCATTCTGCAGTCTTGTGACCGGGCTGACCGCACTGGAAGCAGCGGTCACTGCGGTCCACCTCCGCGGCGCAATAGGCACCCACGTGGTGCCCCACGTGGCAGCGGTAGCACCGCAGAGGTCTGGGCTCCAGCAGTTTTACCTGCGCGGAGACCCAGCCCACCAAGAGCCTTCGGCCTTCGCCCGTTATGGCCTTGGCCGCCGACACGGGACTTGTTGGAGGTGAATTATCAATCCGCATCTGTTGTATTACCTTTCCTTTTTCTTTTTCTCTAAATAACGCTTACTATTTTCGTTCCATTTTTTTCTTTGAAGTCTTTTTTCCCTTGGTGTCATTTTAGCAACAGATTTATTTTATTTTGTTCTTTTCGTTTCAAGTATCTCTGTCTCTCTTTTTCCTTCTGAATTGCATATTTCTCGGGATCGTTTTTAATTTCCTCGTACTTTTTCGTTTTATGCAACCTTGCTTGAGCAAGCTTTTCTTCGCGAGTTTTTTTAGTTTTCGTTTTAGCCATACTTGTTTCCTGAAATGGATAATATTTGTTAGAAACCCTGTAATGAAATCTTATATATTATTATTAGTATAATAGGGTTGATAGGATAACACATAGAATAATATGAAAAATTCATTACCTTCATTTTAGTCTCATTACCCTCACCTTCAAAGCTGAAGGTAATCGATGGTAATGAAAGTGAGGGTAATGAATTTTTCAAACTGTTTTTTATTTTACTCTGCAATTAATCGATTACGGTACATAATGATAATAATAAACGTGAACATACATTATAACAATTGCCTTAAGACTAAAAGTATGAAAAAAAACACAATTACTTACGTCAAAAATCCGCTGAATGTAATGAACCGAAATTGGTTGAAGCGCGTAGTTGTCGAACTTTTTTAACGGTCGCGAAAAGAATGGCGCGCGTCCTGCCTCGTTTGTTGTTGCTGGCCGACTGACCGGCAAGTGCGGAGGCGGGAGGGGGTGCTCGATCCAGGGACGATGTAATACAGCACGATGTTTGATATTTCAAGATAGGGTGAAGGTAATGTAATATTTTTTTCGACAAATTGTTTTTATCACAATGTATTAAAATAATAACAATATTATATCTTGCAAAATCAAAATTCATTTCCTTATGATGTACTTGAGGTTCCTCAAGTAACAATTCGCAGCATAAACCTCTACGTATAATTTAATAAAAATGTTTTTCTAACTCGTCGCATCAAAGACACTGAGGGTAATGAAATTTAAGCAACTAAAATATTATTTTGAGTCATTAACTCGTCATGATTAATTTTAATTCTTCTTGGCATTAAAAGTTAGGCTACCCAATTATAGATAAAAAATATTGGTGGGCTTTTAGGATGTTTAGATTCGCCAAAATATTCAAGGACATGTAAGCATAAGCATAAATCATGGCCACGTGATTTGCACAAAATCAGAGAAGTACCCTTTCGTTTTCCTCGCAGTAAAATGCTTTTTTCGTCTTTCGTAAAATATATTCATGAGTTTTAGCAATAACTGCTTCAGATGTCGTAGTAACCACGTCGTTATTTCCTCCCTGATGTTGTTCTAAAAAAATAATAAAATAGTTAAGTAATAAATGAATAATATAATATAATATAATAATAATATTTCACAACTATCACACAACGCCGTCTAGTCCCAAGCTAAGCAGAGCTTGTGTTATGAGTCCTAGACAACTTATAAACATACTTATATATTTCTAAATACATACATATTATATATAAATTACACCCAGACACAGAACAAAAAATGATCATGCTCATCACACAAACATTTGTCCTGGGTGGGAATCAAACCCACGACCTCCGGCATAGCAGTCAGGGCCACTAACCACTGGACCAACAGGCTAGTCATCATTTAAGCATCAAAATCGGTTCAGGCTTCATTAAAACGGGATGAATGTACAGGATAATCATAAGCAAAATTAAAATAAAACCAGCCATGCTCCATGTGCAAGTAAGACGTGCACATGAAGGGTTCAGTACCACCGTACTATAAATTCTCGAATTAATTATTATTAGTGATGCAACGAATACTACTTTTACGAATACGAATACGAATATCAAACCTACTATTCGGCGAATACGAATACGAATACGAATATCTCGCCATGGTAATCAAAGACTTATTTATTTGAATAATGTTTACTCTTCTAATAATTAAAATTTACAACAGGCAAATTTTTATTTAAAAAACATAAAATTTGTAGATTTTCTGGTTTTAGGCGATTTCTTTTTTCAGTCTGGATGTTCCCAGCCGTTGAAAAAAGTCTTTCCGAGGCGACTGTACATGGCTTCAGTGAAAAATATTTTTGGGCGAGCTTTTTCAGACTTGGAAAATAGACATCTTCTCGCCAAAAGGCCAGTGAATCAGCAGTCGGCGATAAATTTGGGAGCTTTAGATAAGCATCTATCTCGTTTTTAGTTTGCGAATCCCCAGAAAATATTGAAATTGGCTCTTCCATTTCAGCCTCTTCAATTATTTCTTGGCATACTTGCCAAATTCCTCTACTTGTCGACGGTTGAGTTTCTTCTGGAGGTCTTGTCGGTCTTACGGCCTCTCTGTTATCAAGAGCAGCGTTAAGAACTGATCGAGCGGTTTCAACGACCACTGGTGAGCTGAAAATCCTTGTTTTGAATCGGGGGTCAAGGATCGTTGCTAATAGATAAGTTTCATCACATTCCATAAACGCAAATCTATTCGAAAGTCCACTGAATAGGGAGTTTGCCAGATTTTTCACATCAGGATGAGAAGAAGGATCATTTGAAATTTTATTGAGGCAAGATTTAAGACTTCGTACTATTGGGATTGCTTGAGATAACGTCGTTGATTCTTTGCTCAGCTCTTTAGTAGCTTCTTCAAAATTGGCCAGAATATCAATGATTTGGCTCATAAGACCCCATTGCCTTGCTGTGATTTCATGACGACAATTTGGTAGAGATGGTAAAACATCTTGAATCGCTATGCGTTGTTCATGTAATCTCTTCAACATCTGATATGTTGAGTCCCATCTTGTTTCAACATCTTGAAACAAAACATGTTTCGGTATATTGTTAGCTTGTTGAGAATCTTTCAGTTGTTTGAGTGCGGAGGTTGAGTGATTAAAATGAGTAATAATTCCCCTGCATGTGGTTAACATTTCGGTTATGCGTTCTTGACCAAACAAACTTTTTTTCAGCACTATTTGGATGCTGTGTACCAAACAAGAGATATGTTTAAGGCTAAGATCAAGCTCATCATTTGCTTTAACCATATTCCGTGCGTTGTCCGTTACAACTGCTGCAACTTTACCCACTAGCTGCCATTCCAGAAACATCATATGCATATTGTGGGCAATATTTTCTCCTGAATGTGAGTCGCCTTCAAAAGGAAACACTTCCAGACAATAAGATTTGAGCTGGAAATCTTCATTGACTCCATGTCCAGTAAGACTTATAAAATCATTGAATTGTGAGGAAGCGTCACTGGTCCACATGTCTGTTGTGACAGAGAGATATGGGGTCTTTGTTAACTGCTCCTTCAATTTTATTTTAACACGGTCATTAATATCCGGTAGAATTTTTTCTGTAAGGTGGGTTCTAGATATAATGTTATATCTGTAAAAAAATAACAGTCAGGAATTAAAAAGGGTTTTGTGAAAGTTTAAAAAGTATTCCACTAATATGTATGAACAAAAGTTTAGCATTTTAATAAAAGCAAACAAAAACAAACCTTGGAGCTAGTTCACTGAGAAAACGACGGTATCCCTTTTTATTTACCAAGTCCAGGGGCTCCATGTCTAGACAAACTTGTTCAGCAATCAAATATGTGATTTTGACAGCCCGAGGATCACCAGTTTCATACGTAGTACGTTTTTCCAATATTTCCTTTAAGGACGCTTGTTTCTTCGCTGGTGTTACTTCAACTTCAGTGTTTGTTTCATCTACAGTATTTATACAGGCAAGAAGCTCCTTTTCGTGAAATCTCTTCACATGAGTCCACAGTGCGGTCGTAGTAAATCCTTTAATAGATGCATTTTTCCCTCCCCGAGACAATTCACAAGCACAATATCTGCATATAGCTTTGCTTTCATTGTCTAAAATAAAAACAATACAATTTAAATTCCTATCCCACTACTATATTACACGTAAAAGTAAAACCGAAGTCCGCGCGGACGAAGTCGCGGGCCAAGTCTAGTACTACATAGACGCAGCCATTACTAACGTTCGTCTAAGTTACTTACTTACTATCCTAGTTTTTGTTGATACAAAAGAAATACAGACCATATATACTTACTAGGTAATTTATCGAAGTGTTTCCATATGTCACTTTGTTCTCGTTTACGAGAAGACATTGTCAATTCAACTTCAACTTCTTTAAATTCGCAGCAACCTCAGAAAATAAATAAAATAAAACAATACTCTCTTGTTTGACTTGTGCTCACGACTGACAAATGAAATGAATGAAAGGAATGAATGAATCAATCAACGGTTCGTAATCGTAATGATAGGGAAACTCCCGGAGCCGCGGAAACTGTATAAACCTATCTATGGCCGGGGAGTCCCCCGTCGCGTCGTCGTTGCGGTTAAGGGCCTCTGCACACGTCATATTTTTACGCGCGTTTTTCAAATCTGCAGTAAATAGAGTTGCGTACAAAAATATTAGTTTTTAAATATTCGTATTAATATTCGCCGAATACGAATATTCGGTAAATGTCTTCTATTCGGCGAATACGAATATTCGTATTCGTATTCGTTGCATCACTAATTATTATTAATAATGATAGGATTAAACGAACTTACCTGAAGTGAAGTTAGTCCTTGCATGCATGCACGATCTGCGCGTGGAGATGCAACGCCGGGGCGAAACTCCGATGCCGCGCCAAGTCGCGGCATGGCGGACAGAGTTCCGGCGGGATCTCATGGTGGAATGGCGACGGCGACTGTCGCAACCCAGTGCTGGGCACGCTACAATTATGGCGGTAATTTCCCTCTTTGAGGAGTGGCTGGAGCGGCAACACGGCGTCCTCACCTTCCGCATGACGCAGGTCCTCACCGGACATGGCAAGTTCGGGAGGTTCCTGCATCGGATTCAGGCGGAAGCAACGCCCGAGTGTCATCACTGTGCGGAGCACCCAGAGGACACGGTGGAGCATACGGTTGAGGTGTGCCCCGCTTGGGCCGAGCACCGCCGTGTCCTCGTGGAGGCAATTGGCGGCAGCGACCTTTCGCGTCGGGCCCTGGTTCAGGCCATGGTCCGAAGCGAGGAGGAATGGCAGGCGGTCGCCTCCTTCTGCGAAGCAGTAATGCTGGCGAAGGAGGAGGCTGCACGCGTGAGGGAACAAAGGTCCTCACGCCCTAGCCGCCGTAATTCCGACCCCGACTACCGGCCACGGTAGACGCGGGCTTGCGGACGTCGAGCACTGGGTAACTCGCCGTCCGGCTGTTCGGTAATTAACCGGACCGAGCCCAGTCGTCAACAGCGCGTAGTGATCCTCGCGCTCCTCAAAGAGATGTCAGCAAACCGTAGAGGCCCAGCAGGGCCAATGCCCAGTAGCTAGGACCGCGGAGAATTTCTGAAAGGGAAACCCGTAGTCCTAGAACGCAAGGGGTAATTGAAGGATACAGGTGTGGTTTTAGTCAGTAAAAGTCTGACACGCCCTCTCGCTCCACCCAGAGCGCGAGAAGTCATTTTGAGGATTTCCCACCTATAAAAAAAAAAAAAAAACCTGAAGTGAAGTTCAATCCTGATTATATGAAGTACTTAGTCCGAGATAACTGATGTAGTACTTGCCTTTCCACACTCTTTATACGCGAATTTAAAAGCAAAAGCAGAAAACAAAAATCTCCACCTAGCAACACTAAACGTCACTGTCAATATTTCAGAGCCATATAATTTTTAAACTTAATAATTAAGTATTAATCGCATCGATCCTGTCAAATAGGCATTAGATTAGAGATGTAAAGTGAAAAAAAACAAAATGTTTTTTTTCAAAATCTTGAAAATAAACATGAAAAAAAACTTGGCACCGTTGTTTTTTTTCTACATTTGGTTTTTTTTTCAGAAAAAGTGAAAGACTATAACTAAAGTAGAATTAAACACTAAATTTGATTGTTTTGTTTTTATTCAAGTCGAATTATGTTTAAATCAATGGGTAACATTATTAAGAACTTAAAAAATACTTAATGTGTTACACTCATCTGTATCAGTATCAGTAGCTACGGCTACGCTTGTTTTATCAGCATCGGAATAACGTTCTGTATCTGTATTTGTTTCATCTGATTCTGAATCAACGACTATACTATCGGGGACTCTATTACCTTCTGCTTGTGTTAATATTGTTGATGACTGTACTGATTGCAATCTTAAATTGTGCGCAATATACACTATTTTCCTAGCCCTGTCATTTGTCAGTCTATTACGTTTCTTAGTATGAATATCGCTGTACGTACTAAATGTTCTTTCGCACGCAGCTGATGTAATAGGAAGAGAGAGAAACTTGACGGCTACTTTAGACAACGCAGTTGATTTGCAAAGTCCTGCCCACCATGCAATAGGATTCAATTTGTTCACCGATGACCACAAAAAAGTCTTACAAAAAAACTCTTGTTTTGCTATGTAATTTGCAAGCTCTGCCAGTACTATATCCTCTTCGATATCTGGTATCTTTATAGCAGCATTATAAATTTGTCCTACAGCAGCCGTTTCTTCTTCTGGAGTCAGATCGCATCCTTTAAAATGAGGATCCAACAGGTTCGCGATTTTATGAACGTCATATATATAGCGAATGCCTTTCTATTTTTGAGTATTTCTCTGACTTTTTTTTCCTCAGATTTTAACAGGGGGCTCTTGTCCAACATGTCTTCCACATTGACTTCAATTTTTTTATATAAACTTAAAACATGAGACATCTGTGGAGTGTCACTTTCTACAATTGTAATAGTGTCTAATATTGGTTTCAATAAATTGTAGAATCCAGTAACATTATCCCAAAAGTCATCGCTCAACATATTTACTTTTAATGTTTCCACTTTATTTATAACATCTGAAAGACTCTCATCAATCGCCATGGTTTTAATAATTTGTTTGTTTTCTTTTAAACTCTCTAAGCAGGAGACTAGAGATCCCCAGCGCGTTTTAACTGGAAGCTTAAGACTTAATTTGACGCCGGTAGTCAACTGCTTTTCTATGAAAGCTGTGTTAAGCTTGTGAGAGTTCTTTATAGCCTTGACACAAGCTGTTGCATCGGCTATGAGGGTCTTTAAAGTTGGCAAAGTATTCATATCAGTAAATATTAATTGGAGGGAGTGTGCTAGGCACCCGTAGGTAAATAAGTTTGTCCTTGCGTACTTCGTTTCGAGTAGTCTCCAAGCTGCCTTCATATTAGCAGCATTGTCAGTTACAACGCCAAATACCTTTTGAGGTCCTATTTCATCAATGACACAACTCATTTCTTGAGCCATAAATTCTGCAGTGTGACATGATCTTCCTGTCTGTAAAACCTTGTAAAGAAAAGCTTTCGGCGTCGTGACAACAAAATTTACGATAGGTTCATTTCTAATGTTGCTCCAGCCATCCACAGCTAATGCCACAGAACCAGCAGCGGCAATTGCCTCTGCTACCAACGCAGACACATTCTTGTACTCATTTTCCAATAACTGGCCTGACAACATGTATCTAGAAGGTAGTTTATATGCTGGCCGAAGAAACGAAAACAAGGTCCTCCAATGAGAATTTTCCACCACACTGAGAGGTGATCTGCTCGCAAAAATTGCCCTGCTGAGAAGCTCATCTGCCTTGTCTTGATCTTCTGGATTCATGTTGTCTATAAAAGCTGCAATACCTGGTGTCTTTAACTTTTTTTCTTTAGTGGCAAGCATAGATGTACTGGCAATGCTGGATACTTCTAAAAAGAAAAGACAGTGCGGTAAGGTAAGGAACACTATAAATCACTACAACATAGTTATATGATAATAAATATATGTATGGACTACGAAGCAGCAGTTTTTTTAATACTATAATTTTCAAGTTTCAACAAATGCTTTGTCATATAGAGCTCGGACTTTTAACATGGAATTCCGTAGTTCGAGTCAAGAAGCCAGTACAATCAAAAGAGTTTATCATGTGTGGATTAATTTGAATTTAATCATCCCAAAAAAACGCCTACTGGGGCCAGGGTTATCCGAAAGGGAACTCGAGCCCCGGTATGAAGGCTAGAAGGAACAGGGTGGGTCGTTTAGTCAGTAAGATTCTGACACTATCTCTCGCTCCACCCAAGAGCGGGGTTGTCATTGGACGATTTTTCCCACCATAAAAAAAAATCACAAAAAAAACAGAAAAATACCAAAAAATATGTACTTACGCTATGGAACTTGTGTGGTTGTCTTCATATATTTATCTTTTACAGAGTCTGGGCATTTTTTACAGACTTCTAGATGCTTTGACATTCTTGTGCCGTTTTTCGTAAGACGTTTTGAGCAGAATGTACATTCTACTTTAGGTACTTTGGAAGTGGAAACAACATTGTTAAAAAGATTTGCCACGACTGATGTCTTTCGACCTGAACCAACTCGTTTCGGCATATTTACAAATATAACCAAAAAGTACTACAATAAAATTACTTAATACGATTTTAATATTTACTTAACACTCACACAGAACACTCAACAAAAACGAACTCTCACTGTCTCAAGCTTTCTGCAGTCTGCACGCAAATCAACCAAAACATAAACCAAACGAGGATTAGGGAAATCCCCGCCCGTAAATGTAGTTTATATTTGATGTTGCCAATTATGTTAAGACATGTATGTACTATTTAACAAAAAAACAAATGGTATTTTCTTGTTGAACAAAAATAATATCAACTCATATACAATAACCGCCTTACCATATTTTTATTTTCCTACTCATGAAAAAAAACCTGCTTCAGAAAAAAGACTGTTTTTTTTCATGTTTTTTTTAAACGTTTTTTTTTCATCTCAGAAAAAAAACTGTTTTTTTACAACTCTACATTAGATACGCAATACTTTAAAAAAAATACTCTTCAAATATTACAAGATATACAAAATATAACAAGTAAGTACGTTATATAACACAAACATGAAATAGAAAAATAAAAAAATATAATTAATCAGCCTTGATTTAGTCAAATTAACATAAGGTGTATACGGTGTAGTTTTGTTATATCTGTAATAAAAATACACCTACAAATATAACATCTAGGTATTCACAAAGTGTTCAGAGTTTTAATCTTCGTTGCGTGTGTAATGCCTAGGTGTACAATCAATAACTGACAATATTTCGAAAAGCTATACACTAATAAAAGCCATTTCAGTCTTGTAAAGCAAGATTGAAATTAACTTCTTATTTAGGAGCACTTTAACACAACTAGAGCTGGTAATGTAAGAAAACCGATAAATTATGTTTCACTCGCACCCACGATAATTAAAGACTGTCGTCATCAGAGTCACTTAGATGCAAGAAAAAATTACTCCTTTTTTTCTGCATATATTGCACACTGCCCGAAGTAGATGGCTCCGTTATGTTATCTTTTTGATCATTAATTTTATTACTTAAATCTTTGAAGTCGTCCGAAATGATGCATGAAGAAATGTTGTACCGTTTTGATCCACTCAATAAAGCTCTTAGTTTTTGTTCATCATAATTAACTCGGACATCTGAGAGAACCGTTACCCTATCTTGTGATACAGTAGATTTCATGGTAGTAGGTATGGTATGACTGCATTTAGTGGGTATGATACATTCATCATCAGATGAAGAATATGACAAAATTCTTTTAGCCCGTCTCTTAGTTAAAATTTCTTCTTCTTCTAGCAAATGTTTTTTAAGGAAATAACAGTTACAAAATCCTCGAATGGACGCATTGGTGCAGAAGCAACTCAAAATTCTTGAAAAAATTGCATGCGAATTTCCATGAGTAGTCTGAATTTGGTGAATACTCATGGTATTGGGAACTGGTTTAAGAGAGGAAAAATGTTTCTCAAAGCTTTCTTTAATAGCTTGAATATCTTCTTCGTTCACAAGATAAAGTTTTAGAGCAATTTCATCTTTTAAAAGCCTAAATGCTGTTTCTGCATCCAGAACATCTGCTCCATGAGCAACTTTCCTGTCCAAAAGTCTTTTCACGGTGCCACCTACCCCGTCTGCTGCGCCTTTGCCATGAGAGGCCTCGAAAAAATTCCATGTACCCATAAAGCCAATTTTACTTCGCGCCGAAACTGAAATGCAATTTTATTATTTTTCACATAATGTAGTAATATTTTCATTACGGGTCAAAGGATTCGCAAGTTTAGATATATATAAAAAAATACAATCAATGTATCCTGGCAACACCATCGCGGCTAGATGTCACTTATTTTTTTTGCGGTAAAAGTTTCGCATGGGAAAAACTTTATCCTATCTAATTATTCATTTAAAATACATGGAATAGTATTTTTTTTAGCAATTTAACAAAATCCCAAGTGATACATCTTATTATTCACTTATAATACATGAAATAGTTTCTTCTTTAGCAAAATTAACAAAATTTCAAGTGATAACCTATAAAGTGTATTGTGCAATAACGAATTTCAGTGCCGAATTTAAGCCTTGAATCTACAATCACACAGGATGAAGAACCTTTTCCGATATCCAGCAAAAGCCAAAGCACTAAGTGATCACAGCGAGTACTGCATCTCAGACTTACGAGTCGAAACCTTGCTCAATCTTCAATCAGGGTACGAGATACCATCAGCGATGTTATTTTCACACGCTAACTGATTGTAAGCTACCAGACTAGTACGTGGCGTTATTCTACGTTGCTAATCTGAAAAGGCCCCTGAAACCTGTCACCGAGGACGCGATCCTCATCGGGCAATAACAAGCACTAAGTGATCATAGCGAGTACTGTATTTCAGACTTGCGAGTCGAAACCTTGTTCAATCTTCAATCAGGGTACGAGATACCATTACGCGACGTTACTCTTACGCGCTAACTGATTGGACCTACCAGACTAGTACGCGATACTTAGCTGCGTTAGTCTACGTTGCTAATCTGGTATGCATTTGTTATAGCAGGTGAGTCCCATTCATTTATAATCCAAAGAACAAAGATGGCAAAAAGACTAAGTTCGACGTGCCCACTTTATCAGTGCCTATAAAGGTCACGAGAAGGCCAAGTTCATACTACCCATCTGTGTATTATTAATTCGTGTAAAAACAGTACACCACCTTTGGTAGATCACTACAAAACATTCAAACTCCTTTAGTGAATACGAGATATTCCAAACCACCATAAGGTGGCAAGTTATACTGCCTAATACGTAAATTATAAACTTTCCAAAGTAATTCTAAAGAATACGAGATATTCCAAACTGTCATAAGTTAATCCAATGTATCTAGCCGGATTGCCGGTAGATACCCACCTGTGTCCAGTTGTTGGACTAGAAGCCAACACAAAACCATGGGAGAAGGCAAGGCAGAATTATTGACACCCTTACCGGCTACAATGCTGGTGGAAAATACTGCCATAGTGCGAGCATAACGGTGGCCGATTATCAAACCTATTTTTTGCTGAGTTAAATAGTAAAGACCTATTCAATGGAAATATTATTATTTCCTTATGGTTATGTTGTACACTGACCTGCAATATATTCAAAATAATAAAACAAAAACAAACCATGGAACACGAGGTGTTCACAATGATATATATCTAAGCACTAAGTGACATGAATACTTCATCAACAATTTACAAATGATATGTTCACTTATAGCAACAAATATCAGTAAGTGTTGATTATGATATGACTCCATGTAATAATATCTATGGAAAATCTTGATATAATTAAAATGGATTAAATTCATAGGTACAGCATATCATTCCACATCCTCAGTATTTAAACTTATAGTAAAAACCTTGCTCAAAGAGCATGTAAGCTAACTTTTAAGGAAACAAAATCTAAGGAAATCCCAGGTTAAGTCCTCTGCTGACACCAGCAGTCCTGAATAAAATTATAAGGTTCTAAAGTTTCAATACCAAAATTACAGGAACTCCTCACAGGCTCGAAGAACCCGTGCACCAGCACCTTAGAATACTTGATGTATAACACCAATGCCACAATTGGTGTGGCCACCCGCTGGGCTAAGCGGTTTAAGGAAGCTACCATTGATTTTAGGAAGAAGTAACTTCTCACTGTTGAAAACAGAAGGGAATAATATTGACGGGCAAAACCACCAGCCCTACTTACTTACATATAATCACCCCAAGGGAGTAAGTCAGCAATAAACTTATAATGAAATACAACAACTAAGTAAATAATGAAATATGTGTTGATATATTTGTAAATAGTTGTTAGAACAAAATGGTATGAGGTATCTACCTTACTTAATGCCTAAATCACTCAATAAACTAAAAATTTAATATAAATGAATGTCAAATTACACAAGCCGTGTACGCCTGCTATTGACATAATTGCACAGAACTAAACTAAGTTTGATTACCTAAATTCAAATCTTTTGTAATAACTTACTTGGTTGGTGCTCCTAATAAATAAATAAACAGACCCCCTATCAACATATAAGGTTGAAATAAACAGGGAAATCTTTGTTGTAACAAAACAGAATAACAAGATTCAGATTTAATTTGATCTGCACTGGTATAACATTTCCAGTAGCAATTGTCTTACATTGACAATATTTTCTGTGTTCAAAACAAATATTATATGGAAGGAAATTGCTTTATTATAAAGAATACCTAGGAACAAGCTTCCCATGACTAGACAACTAACCTTGTCATAGAAACATTACTTCTAATGCATTTGGCACATAAGAACTCTCATACCACAAAACACAAAAAGTGTGCACCAAAACAACTTGTTTCACCAAGGACTCACTTCTATGACAATCAAAAAATCTCACTGCGCTTAATAGGAAAATTACTTTGCAGTATACATGACTCCTGAACTTAAAAATTAAACATAAAAGTAGACGACTATCTACCACTTGGTAAAGAAATGTAATGTTAGATTTTATGTTAGATCATTCAGACATTCCCAAAACATGCATAGCATACCCACCAATTTTAAAACAAAAATGGTTTACTGAACACAGTTTAATATCATGTCTATAAGCCTAGTATCCTATAAGTCATATGGTGAAATTATGGCTTCTCTCTACTTTGTTAGGTTGTCACTGTCAAACAGTGTCAGAATTGCAAGAGACAACTTAGACAACTTTGTCTACGGTGCAGCTAATACCCGGTCCACACATGACCTACAGTAAAACTAGTTTTTTGTTTGGCTGATACTTTTAAATTTATTTCATGTTTATCCAGGTAGAATAAACATATCTTATCTCCTCTTTATTCTCTAAAATAGCTAAGTGGGACTGAATGTTCAAAATACACTTACTTAATTGAGGCAATGAATTACCCCATTTGAATTACTAGTATCATCAAAACTATAAGAACTTAACTTACCAATACAAAAGTAAAATTGCATTGAAACAAAAAGGTGGGGGGGTGTATGCTGGGGACCAACTAGTGCAACAGGTCCTCGTGAAAAGTCAGTGACCATACAACTTCTCTAGGTATCTAGTCCCTAGCAGGAAGTTCATTCCATCGACATGACATAAAGCCCTCCCTCAAGAAATAAAGTTTCTCGTTACATATAACATAAACTGTGACACAAAAATACTACTGTGATGACAGAGAAAGACAATCGCATTAACTTCCATTTCGGGAGGCACAAATAAATGACATAAAATGGCCTTCATAAGTATAAAATAATTGTATTTACATATATTTAGATAGACCCATATGCATATACATACAGGTATATACAAGTATACACATACATGCTGAAACAAACGTTAGTATACTAGCTGTATCATGCAGTAGAAAACAAATAATAATAATTTAATATAATAAAATATAATTTATATGTTATGTTAAATGAACAAATGGAATAATAAAATATAAATAAAATCGATAAGCTAGACTTCCATACCAGTCACCTACAATGTCAACACAAATATAACTTAGATGTGAATAGATACTTATCGTTTGAAACGAAAATGATGAATGTGATAATATATAATGCATGTACCTAATTGCATTGCCTAATGCAAGGCTAATTATATGATGCATGTAATGTAATTACATTACCCCCAGTGACATTCAAAACATCACTATGGTATGATAAAAACAACTAATGAGATTATTCTGCTTCAATAGATTTCAACAAATTGTCTTTGTGTTAAGTGGGAACAGCAGTACTATAAAACCAAAGTAACTTTTTGTCTGATTACATTTAGTAATAATGACCTTGTAATATAGCCGACATCAACGGCTAGGTACAGGGGCGCTGGCTTTTAGAAAACCTCATGGGTGCTCATGCTCATTTGATGGACTCGAAAAAGTGGCGAAGTGTGAGAAGAAAAATGCACACTGATCAACCGACAAATAAATAAATGTCCTACTTACATACTGCATACCTAATTACTAATTATGTTCGATAAAAATATAAAATGAGATCATTTTATAATAAAAATGAAACTAGTTTTTAGTATCAAGAAATATTATAATGTAACCGTAACCTAAAAGGCGATTACTTATCTGTTACTTGATGTCTATTCTCAGGGGTGCTCGGCACCTACTGTTTATTTCTCATAATCGGCGCCCCTGGCTAGGTACATATAACGATGATGTACAAATAACCAAGTAAGTACTAAAATATACTGAGAGTAATGATATAATATTTCTAAAATTAGCTGGTAAGTCATAAGTGACTTTCATTAAGAATATTCTAATTAATTACAATACATGTCTCACACCGTGGTATTATAACTGTCTGTTGAAGATAACATGCTTCTCATCTAAATCAGTTGCCTATCAATGAATCAAATATATTTTTACAGTACGAGAATACTTGTCACACAATACTTTAAAAAATGAACGGATAGTCTAGTCAACACCTTGGGTCACTCCCAGCAAGAACGTATGACTGTAGCGAAAAAAAAAAAAAAAAAAAAAAAACTCATACAAACTATATACAAACTCATATCTTACTATAAAAAGAAACCGCAGCAGCAAACTCTAAACATCTACATTATGTGAAAAATAATAAAATTGCATTTCAGTTTCGGCGCGAAGTAAAATTGGGAATCAAACGAGCTTACCTGTTAAGCGAAGTCTTGATTCTAATTTTATGAGCGCCGAAACTGAAATGCAATCACCCACCCACCACTAGTTAATAGCCCCAAAGCTGCAATAATTAACCTACCTAACTCACAGTTATCCTTACAGGGAAATAGTGAATGTAAGTATGCGGTAACAAGTCTGTCCAAAAGACAGCTTGTTCCTTGTCCTATAATCTCTAAAGTAAGTGACATCTAGCCGCGATGGTGTTGCCAGGATACATTGATTGTATTTTTTTATATATATCTAAACTTGCGAATCCTTTGACCCGTAATGAAAATATTACTACATTATGTGAAAAATAATAAAATTGCATTTCAGTTTCGGCGCTCATAAAATTAGAATCAAGACTTCGCTTAACAGGTAAGCTCGTTTGATTCCCAATTTTATCACAAAGGTCAAAAAGATTAAAAATGTAGGTTAAAAACTATAAAATTGCACAACAACACATCAAGTGTTCATAACTTTTTTAAGTTGTTTTAAATACGGATATTAAGTTAAACACACATAACAAGGTCTCCAGTTAATACACAAAATAAGTATATATATAGCATAGTGGTTCGTCGACCGACGTCCGTTTTCTTCGTACTCCCTTATCATGGTTTGATGCTGCAACATGTTTATTAGTTTTAGTCTGCCAGCTCTTTGATGGTGTTTCAAAGAACCCTCTTCTTCAAATCATCATATCCATAGAACAACTGTTTTTCTCTGAAACAATAAAACAGAAATATATAATATCCAATAATGATTATTATATAGGAGTTTTTTGTTTAAAAGCGTTAAAAAAAACTACTTACGTTTACACCGGTCTCTCTGGTTACTTCTGACAAGTTTTTACCTTGATTATGCATAGCAATTATTTGAGTTCTTTTTACTAAATCTATATAACAATGCATATTTACTCATTTTCGTAAAATAAGTAGACAATACACCTGGTTAAAAATAAAATTGAACGAAAGGCGCTGGAACGATATAATCGAAATTAACTTAGCGAACAACCAATTGAGCTTAGTCATAACTCTTTGGTCTAAGTATTATTTATACTACCTACTAGTTATTTTTTATAAGTAAATCCATATTCAACCTACCCTCTCAAGTTTGAAAACTAACACATAGATAATCAAATATTTATAAATTGATACTTATTCAATTTTAATAACTTCATCTCTTTAAAAGAAATTATAAATTATTTTAATGTTTGAAGAAACAAAAAGAAAGTACAAAAATAAGCATTAATTAAGCATTAATCATTTGAAGCACAGCGGCGCAATCTATTAACAGTATAATGTAATGTTGTCGATAGCAACATTTCAATCAGGTTTTACGCTAGATGGCGTCATTTCTCGCTTCACACGATTTTATTTCTGTACTTCATATGCACTTTTGCAGCAGACTTTACAGCAGACACACGTGAGTGTGTACTTTAAATTACATTATATTCATGATGCCACCAAAAACTCGTTGATTGCACATCGATAAAATAAATTTTTCACGTTTTATATTGTCTGGGGATAGATTTCGATCGAATCTATCCATATTGTCGTTTCGTGAAGATTACCTTTACAAAATTATCAATACAAAAATAAGAAAGAAGTAGGGTAGGTCTGATTAAAATGTATTTTTATTTGTGTACAATGTGAACAAGCCTTAACCGTTCATATCTGTTACGTAACAGAAAAAAGTAACCGATATGATAACTTAAATGAATGGATTGCTTGTGTCTAAACTAAAAAAAATCTCTTGCGCTATACCAATTCTTACTCTCAGACGAATTTTTTTTTTATAGCAATTGCACCAGTACCCATTTATTCTAAGCTGTGTTATAAAATAATAAAAGTACTTACCAATGCTTTAAACGTCTCACAGTAAAATGTATCTCTCAATTGTCGAATAATCACTGCACCACAAAAATCTCGACACCGTATGGTCAACAAAATGGCCGAACGTTTTTAATTCGTCAATGAGAAGACAGTTAAGTGACTAATGTTGCCAGTAAAATAATTTTGTAACTACCATAAAGAGAATGAAAATATGACATAACAGAAAGGAATAACAGAAATTAGTGAAATCAGGACACGCATTAATTAATTAATTATAAATGACACGTTTTGTAGATAATTATATATATTTATTGAATTCATTGGGCTTGAACCATACTCTATTAAGAAAATAAAATCCTATGAATTGTAACATAATATTGAATAATAAAATATTTTTAAAAGTACCGCCAAGAATGTGGACACAGGTTGCCTCTATGAAACAAAATCTACCCCTAGGTAGATTTTATTTGAAATTATTTATTTATTAAGATTTAGGGAGGATTTTATTGTTTTGTATTATATGTAAACAAGTTTTCAATCTGTTTGTTAGAGTATTTATATAAGTAGTTATGCCTTGTTATAAAAATAACTATGTTGGACGTTAAAAAGTACAATATTTTTGAATATGACCCTCCTCCTACACTCTCAATTTTTGAGAAATCTGTATCATTGGGCAGGAAAGTATGACCTGACTCGAGGTATTTGAAAGTTATTGACCTCAGAGTATGGTGAGAATTTAACACTGTCTTAAGCATCATTACTATTTTTATATTGCGGTTCTGTCCGCCACAGCAATCACTCCATAACACTAAGTTTTTTACTTTTGAGTCAAGTTTGTTCTTTATAAAACTGATCAAACATGACCCGACTTCCTGGCCCCTCGACCAGCTTCACCTTCGAGCCATATATAACAATACCCAGTATCATTAGAGCCGGCGTGAATGCCACAGTTATACAACCACAATTGCCTTTTATAGAAAACAATGCTGGTCGGAATTCGTGGAAGTGGAAGTGTTTTCTCTAAGTCGAATGTCAAGCATTCAAATTCTACGTCAGTTTTTGCCTTTGCTAAATCTTCTTTCATACATTTTCTCAATTCTTCTGCTTTTTTAAGGTGACTTTCCTTTTCATGCCTTAGCTTCTCTTTCTCTTCATCTGACGAACAATTTTTTATTTTATTAGTGAAAGAATCACACCTTGTGCAAGTATCTTTTTTTAGTGACTTGCAGTGTAAATTGAAATATTTATGAAATATACGTTTTACCGTAGCCAATGACAATGGATGCTTGGAGCTACCATATACGTTCCCAAATTTCTCCAAGTAAATATCATATATTTTTTGTATTGTCATTCCTAATTTTAAATACATAACACCATTACTTCGTTCTCTTCGATATCCTTGACGAAGTCAATATCTTCTTGCTTCGTCTTATTCCAACCACCTTGTGAAAGTCCTCTTCTGTCTTTAATTACGTTCCCATTCCGATTTTTTCGTAGACATACGTCAATTTGTATTGTTGTTACTTGAAAATTCTTTTGGTGAAATTGAGTAAAACAAGAGAAAGCGCAAAGAAATACTTTACAAGTCGTACATGACAACTTGGTTCTTACGTTATTTGTCTTTGTACTACACAAACGGCATCTGCGCGGTGTGTCAGACTTGTCTGTCAAATGTTTTCCAACGTCTTGGAAACGAATGTCGTCATGCACTCCTACGACTTTCTGGTAGTTGGTACTGCCTGTAGCTCTCTTCTTCTTTGCAATAAGATTGGGTTCGCTAGAAAGGCTCCTCTTTCTCGATGTGTAGTTTCCGATAAGCGATCGAGCAATCGACATGCGAAACTGTAATTCGATGGGGGTCCATGATTTCGCGGTGAAACAGATTGTAATATGAAAGCATTTGTGATAGCTAGATCGATTAGGAAATAAAAAATTCGGCACCACCAACGCCTATTCCGTCGTCCAACCTCATATGTACCTCTTTTTGATCGAACCTATCGACTCCTCCCATCCTCTTGGTGTATTAAGTGATTGCCAAAGGGCAAGGAATATTCTTCTTTATGCCACCCTTCATCGTTCTTTGACAAAAAGTTTTTTCCATAGGATGGAAAGCTGTACTAAACACTGTGACGTTTTTTGTATCCTTCCAAATCATGAATCCAACATTATTCTTCACTCTCCATTTGTAGTTTCCTCGGTCAAGCTTTACTTTCCCTTTTTTTCCTTTTACGAATTTCGGTAAGTCTGCTCTATTTACATTTACGGTGGCAGTGGAGTAAATGCCATGTCCATAAAGGTATTCCATCAAAGGATATGAGGAAAAAAAATTGTCGAAAGCAACATGAGCTTGAACTTTCTCGTCAATTAGAGATTTTGTCAGGGCTTTGACAACATTGGCGCCCAAGCCTAATTCCGGTGTATTATTGTTATTTTTACCGTTGTAAATTTGAAATTCATATACATAATCAGTTACACTATCTGCGCGAACCCAAACCTTGAATCCCCTTTTTATGGGTTTAGCTGGCATGTACTGTTTTAGAGATGATGCGCCTTTGAACCGTATTATAGCTTCAACGATACTCTGAGAAGTAGTTTGTTTTGCTTCTCTTTGGCATGCACAATTCAATAAGTCCAAGACAGGGCGAACTTTGTATAATTTGTCATATTCTTGACTTGTTTTTGCAGGAGTCTTGGAATTATCATTCAGATGAAGATTTTCTAAAAATTTTTTGAATCTTTTACATGTCATTACTTGCGCAATTTCGTTCACTCTAAAAAATGGGTCACTAGACCAATATAGGTCTATAGATGGTAAAACATGAATACCCATCAGAATGATAATTCCCAAAAACGCGTCAATATCCGATTTTCTAACAGGTTCCCAATTTTGGGTCCGTTTTTGAGAGGCATACAAATTAGTTTGCTCAACTATGTGATCAATTACTTCTTCAGAAAAATATCTTGAAAAATAAGCCACTGGAGAAGTCCTGCTCGAAAAAAAAACCTTTAGGTTTCAAGGTAGCTTCGTCAAATTTATCAGGAGTTGGCCTGTCCGACCATGTTCCTTTTTTCCAGTCATTGTCGTTCTCATCTTCTGAGGAAGAGTCTGCAGAAGGTTCCGGAGAAGACTCCAAAATATGCCGAGAGCGCAGATTCGATACACGTAAAGGCCTGACCGGTCGCAATATTTCTTCGTCTTCGCTATTTTCAATATCAGGTACTCCTATGTTAGGATCAATATTTTCTATTTTACGTGCATTAGGAGAAAGCAAACCTACATCTACTGGACTCCGTCTTGATGTTCCAGGTGTTGGACTTCCTTGACTTTGAACAATATCTTGGTCCTCAAACATCGCACGAATATCAAAATTGGTTTCTATACCATCATCGCCCTCGTACTCATCTTCTGAGTTTTCAGGATCTTCAGGAAGCCCAAACATCCGCTCAAGTTCATTTTCAATATCTTCATCACGCAAGTATGCCTGCAATACAAACAGGCAATGGCATTTATACTGCCACCAGAACATGTCAGTGAACAGGCAATGGCATATATACGGCCACCAATATAATTTACAATAAAACAAATTCTAACACATGCATAGCCAAAATTACTCGTAAAACGTAATAAATAAAAACAAATGAATAAAGTAAATTACTTTTCTTACCATTTTAGCCAAAATCTTAGAAGATGCAACTGGATGAAAAATTCTTAACGAAAAACACCACTTTCAAGCGATAATGGACGACTAAATTGACAGCTGTCAAGCATTTGTCAAAGGGGCGCTCATTTTTGACGTAAAAATCATTGATGTTGCCATCAATAAAAATAAAATCCCGGTGAACGATACAGTCGAGAATAAAAAAAAACATTTTTTTGGTGGCATATATACTGCCTCTACCTTGAAAAGGGTTAATAGCTTGGACATCCATAGTTAAGACATGGCATTCACCCTCTAAAGCCCTGATTTTATCTTTACTTTTTTCGTCTCTTGCTTTCTCCTTTTCAGCTTGATGAACCTCGTACTCATTTTCTGGTAAATGTCCGTTAGTATAGGCCAGACACACGTCACATTGGTCTTTACGAGGCTTGAACAAAGAAACATTCATTTCTGAAAGTACATCTTTCATTTTGTTAATGGTTAGGGCATCTATGCCTTCTTTTTCACAACTAGACTTATAAACATTGTAAAGCGATTGATTGTAAACGTCTGTTCCAAGTAATGGCTGGGTAATTTATTGAGAAGATTAACGAATTTTTTAAGAAACTCAAGCTTATTAGTGTTCTTGTTTTCTCTAGGGGCTCTGGAGGCCTCAGCTGTTGAATGTTGTTCTATAACACCATGTTGGCTTTTTGCCGACCAATCTGCAACTGACCACTGACCCAGTCCAGTTGTGTTTAAGTACATGGTTTTACAAACAACTAATAAATTATTCCTAATTTGCAAATGGTAAGCTAAAGAATGAGTACGCCTGCTATTTCCTTCAGTAGTCTTACGTTTAGCTTCACGGTTGAAGACATATAATGAGTAACTCAAACAAAAATCAATTTAGGTATAACAACCGAAAAGCAAAAAAGTAAGAACAAGTTGAACATACTTTTCATAAAATTCAGCTGTATGATTACTATATTATATACATTAAGTTTTAAAGGTCTATTTTTATTTTAAAATAACAACATTTACGTAAGTATATCTAGTGTTTCTTTTTGAAATTTATTGCAATAATTTCTAACTTTTAAGAATTTTTTAAAATACCTAATGCATTACCTTCTAAGTACACCGCAAAACCAAACTAAAATACACTATTTATTTGTTAATACCAATTTTCCTAAATCATAGGCGTTTCAAACAGTCACAATGTTATATTATGTCAACAATATAATAACTTATTAAATATATTACTTACATGTCCTTTTCTATGCTGGAACTATAATAAAAACAAAACTTCACACTCACTAACGAATTGTTTTAAACTGCAGTTACATGGTGCTGCACTAATATTTTTGAATTGACATCAGTGTTTTCAGATGCCTTAAACCTTTTATCTGTAGTAGAAACTCCTAAAATCTGTATTAAATCTGTATGCTATTTTAACTTATAATCTGTATAAAATCTGTATAATCAAATTAACCAAAATAGAATATTAATCATCATAATAATCATTGCTTCTTTTGAAAACCAAGGGATAAGTACTAATGTGATAAGGTTTGATTATCGTATATTAAATAAGAACATACACTAATTAATAAAATGGTAGTTTTATTTAAGTACGTATGTACATACATAGTAAAATTAAAAACATAATTAAAACAAACACACTTATTAAAATTTAAACAATTGCAACAAACGAAATAAAAATTACTTTTTTAGTCATACATATTTTTGTTAAATTTTAACAGTAATTTATTATCAACCTCTAGGTTATAGCAAGGTTTTTCACCAATCAATTGCTTTGTATGCAAAAGACCTTCAATAGTATTTGTATTAAGTCTATTGCGTTGTTTTGTCTTTATTAAATTTATAGACGAGAAGATCCTCTCTACGGCAGCACTAGAATGAGGTAGACTTAGGATTGCAGAAACAAATTTGGACAGCGTTGGGTATAATTGATTGCTGTAGTTAGCAGGATCACGGGCTGCAATGACTTTACACCAGAAGGTTTCGAGGTCTTCTGAATCATCAGGCGTTAGGTCTTTATTATTTCGCAAAAACCGCCACTCTGTGTCTAGTTCTTGCAGTTCATCAACTGAGATCAAATTTGGAAACTTTACTGCCAAAGTGACCAATGAATCAATTCTACGAGACTTGACAACTTGTGGGTCAAGAAACTGCATTTGTTTAATTACATCATGTGTGAAATCGTACCTTTTTTTTACCTGTTTTGCCCCTTCAACAAAAAAGTCAAGGCATTTGAGTTTGAATGTTTCAATATCTTCTTGATTTAGAGCGTTTGAACTCATAGAGACAAGGGAGGCTGAAACCTTTGCTCCTAGGTAAAGGTTATTTAATGATTTGTAATGACGTGGATTGTCAATCTGAATTAATCCGACTTCAGTTCGCGAAACATATCCGTCGTCCATATAACATTCTAATAAAGTTTTAAAAACAGTCACCATGTTTTCATGCATTTTATGAATTTGCGGCCGCTCTGACTGCATCAGCTTGTTCATGTTATTAAATATCGCTAACGAAAATTCCAAAAACTCTAAATAAAGCTTATTGTATGGATTTTTTAATCTGAACAAAATTGAATCAGCATTCAAGTGGTCCGTAAGCTCTTAGCGGCTTCGGTGAAATATAATTTTAGGGCGTCATACTGTTCTAGAATACGGCAAACTGTTGCTCTAAGCGAAAGCCGTCGAGTTTGAGCTGGATGGAGGATTTTATGAGGCTTTAGATCTAAAAACTGCTGAAACTCTTTTAGAATACCAGTTCTTTTGGGGCTGTTATTAAAATAATTATAAATGTCTCCTATAAGAGTTTCTGGCTCTCTTGACAATTTTAAACACGCATACGATGCACAAAGATGGAAAGAGTGACATACACACTTCAATACAAACAGGTGAGGGTTTTCGGCAACTAGACGGGACGATAATGAGTTGTGCTGTCATTTTGGATTTGGATTGTCCATTGGGATATTATTGTCACTCAAAACTTTTTTAATATGTTGGTATAGCTTTTCAGCAGTAGCCTCATTTGTTTGTCTTATACCCCTTGAATAAGACAAACAAATGCATCCTCAACTTTGTTTTAAAAAAAAACGTGCTAATATGCATAAATGCTTAACACATCCTCTATCTGTACTTTCATCGACAATTAAAGAAAATTTAAGTTTTTGTAACTTTTCTATTATCATCTGTTTTGCAGTTAAGCCTGTCACATTTTTTACAATAGCTGTAGTTTTTGTTCTGTCACAACTAATACTTTTTGCGATTTGTGAATCCGGACACACGTTTTTTATCAATTGTGGCAAGTATTCCATCACGTTCATGGGAATATTATGTTCAGCTATAAACGCTGCGAGCAAAATCTCTCCTCTTTTGACTGGTTCGATATTTTTGTTTGAAAATAAATCTGTCAATAATGTTTGCGAGCTAGATCCACCAGGACTTGAATTTTGGTGTTTGTTTGTTTTCGCGTGTCTAAAGAGATCATTCTTTCCAGCACTTCCAACTGAAAGATCTGTATTACAAAATGTACAGAAAGCAAAATAATCACCTTTATTACTAGGTCTCAACCACGCCTTATATGAATAATCTTCCATCCAGTTCCGATTAAACTTTTGCGTCACTCTGGGTTTTTTAGATGCCATAATGGTTCACAAAAACACAATCAATATGAATATTAAAATTAAGTAAAAGTTTGTACCTATGTTATTAATAATTATTGACGTATTTTACGCACGCACTACAAGACGAATGCGAGAGTACCTTGGAAAGCACGTAGAACTTTGGGGGATTTCCCGAGCAGAGCGATTGAAACTTGTAATGCTGTCATACTAAAAATTAACGTTGTTTGTGAAAAAAATAAATTAACCATAAAGAATAGGATCATACAATGGTGTGTGTAACGCGATATCTAAGTCATTTATTTTGATTCTATTTTAAGTTGAGGTAATTTAATCAATAGAGTTAGAAAATTCTGTATGAAAATCTGTATCCAGTGCTAATCTGTATCACACATCGAAAATCTGTATAAATACGGAGAAATCTGTATATATGGCAACACTGATTGACATTTAGAAGGTACTAGATTGTACTGCTTTACCGAACAAGCGTGATTATAACCTAGTTTATCGTTTCATCACTAGATGGCGGGATACTTCATTTAATCATTTTGACGAAAAAAATGTTTTCACCAAAACATGTAGTTAAAAGGTCCTGCACTGATGCCGACGATATGTAGGCAGTTTTCGAATGACATTTATGATAAACTCTTCGCTTTCATAAGTTGCTTTATTGTGTCCTCCTTGGGAACCTCGTTTATCTGTTATGCAATCGTCGCGTTTTTTGCACAGAGAAGTATTTACCCTTTTGAATGTAGTCTGAAGAGTGTTTAAAAACATTTTCTTGCAAACAAGTACATCACCTAGATGATATATTCGAGTAAAGGTCTTTTTCTTTGAATTATTACTAGAAGCAGAAACGTATGAACGTTTTATTGGGTTTTCCTTCACACAAGCTGCAATAAACATATTTTGTGCTGCATAAGTGCCCAAAGCATATAATTTTTGGAATTCAGATAATCTGTTCTCCGTCGAAATCTTCTCTTGACATTTTTTGGACAGTTACAGTTATAATCTAAAAATGGCTTTGGTTCAATTCTTTGTTTCCTAGAGTTAACATAGGGCAGATTTTGGTACTTTCTCTTCTTCCTTTCTTCTCTAGTGTGATCACCATACTTTCTCTTTCTACCCCTTTTTGGCCTACCCGAAGGAGATCTAGTTGCTTCAGAAATGTTCTCTTGCAAGATTTGATTAGAACGGCTGAAAGTTTGAGTTTCAGTCTCATTAGTATTAGTTTCATAAAATAAGTCTGGTATAGAGGTAATCAGTGATTCTGATACTCCGGCACTTACTTACTGGCGGCAGTGATAACAGTTCAGTTATCACTGCCGCCAGTAAAACTTTCCCCAACAAAATCCGGGTCCTGTACTGAGTCGTCGTCATCAAATATCACTTCAGTTCTATTGGAAGATTGGTGAAACTATTGGATTGTTCTCATTCATATTAAACATATTTTCGGAAGCTCCGCAGTCATTTTCAAACTCTTCCGTTAAAATATTAAATATATTTGCTGTCTCTGGTGACATTAAACGCACAGGTGATCACGGAGGATCGGGGAGGGTGCTTTGATTGGGCCTTGGACTTATGGGACGAGACACAGGTGTGATTCTTTTCTCAGCAATGGTTTCATGAAGCGTAACATGAGGTTCAGAAGGTTTTATATACTGGAGAGATTGAATTGAAAGTCAATGTTAGGAGAGGGGTTAGTGGATTGTTTTTCATGCATTATTACATTGTGATTGCTAAGTGGTCTAGGTGTTAACGGAGAATAGGGTGGAGGTTCTATACTTTTTTCTTCAACATCTTCATGAGATCTAATGTTAAAATACCTCGAGCACCCCATGCCAGAAAAAAGCAGTTCGACACTCTTCACGCAACTGACTTCATGAGTCGGAACTTCATGCTCACTTAGGCGATTGGTATCGGCATAAGGCAAAGCTGCAGAAGAAAGAAAAGTATTACCTACTAATTTAATTTTATAGAGTATTAAACAAGTAGTGCAGTAAAAACTGCCAGTAACCGACTTCAATTCCCCCTCCATAACTCCAGAAGTAAGAGTGGTCATCCTTATCTCAAAATACCAAAGATTTTACTACGATTGGTTGAATAGCTAAGGCGTGAAAGCGAAACAAATAAACTCACATTCGCATCCAAGCACAAGTACTCGTAAGTATGTAGATATATATACAAATAATGATTTGAGGATTAAAAATAAAACTGGAAACAACATGCTGCTGAAATATGCTCGCATTTAGAAAAGCAAAAGCTTCATTCACCTAAAGAAGATCATTCAAACTGTTTAGCTTGTTCTGCATAAATACCCAGGAATATAGTTTTTATTAAAAGAAGAAAGATAAGCTAACAAAATAAAACATTAAAGCTCATCACCTCTGGATGATTTTAAATCTTACGTAACTTACTGGACTGTGGATTTGTGGACTGTATCCATAGGTCGCTGGTTCAGATCCGGCTCGAAGGACCATGTTCAGATTCTCAGGGAGATGAATGAAATAAGTGGACTGTATTGAAGGTATATTTTAGTTACAAGCAGCTTAACAGTGATGGTCGATAGAGGGACGCGTGTGCCTCGGAAGCTGTCGGATCAAGAAGTATCGCCCCGCTCGCCGTCCGCTGCGCGCCGGCGGTGCTCTGCCCCGCGCCCCGCCGTCCGCCTCAGCCGTCGGCGACGTCAGTCCGTATGTTCACGCGTTTGATGCGTGAACAAATAGCTATACTTTAGTCTAGGGTTCCGTTTTTTCGGATGAAGCCCTATAAGTATGTGCCATTTAACAAGAGAAAAAGTCATTGCTGTTTCCCTTATATCTCTTCACGCGAATCAAAACAACGACTAATGTATCATATTTCTTTGGCTATAAAAGTTAAGGATCACGATAAACGTCCATTCAGGATGTTAACTAGCTATATTTTTGTTTTTGAAAGAAAAAGCGGCCATAAGTGTAGGTGGGTTAATGACCTTTTTCTCTAGATAAATATCGTATACTGTATTGAAAGAATTTAATTGTGATTTTATATTTACATTGCAGCGCTCGGATATATTAAAAGATACATTGTAATCTGTAATAGTTCAGTTGTTTTAATTGATAGTCCTAACTTGCTCTTCAGGTTTTCTGTCTTAAACGAAGATTGGCTGCCTGTGTCTAATAGAACCCGAACAAGGCAAGTCTGTTGAGTAGACTTATATACTACTTCTACCACAGCTGTACACAACAGTACCTGGCTAACAGAGACAGCAGACAACTATACTGGTGGTGGTTGAGTTGATGTAGAAGGTGTAGTGTTAGTTTGGTCTCGGTCAATACTACTGTTATTATGAGTTTTATTTACATGTAACAAACTGTTATGTTTTTGTTTACAAAATTTACACGAAGTCTTTATACGACAACGAGATGCGTTGTGACCTTCACGCAGACAATTTGAGCACAATTTTAATCTAGCTGCTTCTTTAAGCCTATTTTGTACGTTCATATCTTTAAACTTAGTACATTGGTGAATGCGATGACCCTGCTCACTACACAATAAACACAAATATTCACAGAAGTTCTCAGCCGAAGAGACAAAGGAATTAGATCTTTCAAGTTGTTTATTTTTCCAATTATTGGTATGATTATTCTTATTATATTTCCCTTTGTCATTTTTATTTTGTTGTGATGTGACTGATGTAGTTTCTAAAATATCCGCACGACTGCGTATAAAATTAAAAAAATCATTAAGCGTTGGCAAGTCAGGTAAAATATTTCTATGTTCTTCTCACTTTACGCCCGTACTGGTAACTTCCCAGTAACCATAAAAATTAATAAAGTGTCCCACTGATCAGTCGGTTGCCCAAGAGTGTTGAGCGCTCTTACATTTTTGGAAACAACGTCTACTAGGTTGCGTAATTCTTTAAAAGATTCCTTAGTTAGGGTTTCAATACTGCATAATGCCTTAAGATAATTATTAATTAGGATTTTATTATTATTGTATCTATCACAAAGTAACTCCCATGCTACAATGTAGTTCTCCGAGGTAAACTCCCATGACCTGATGACTTCAATGGCACCACCCTCTTGTGAGGATGTCAGATAATGAAATTTATTGATGCCTGGTATTGATTCATTGCAATGAATTAAAGATTGGAAAGTGTCTCTAAATTCTAGCCATTTTAAATAAGAACCATTAAATGTAGGTAATTTGATTGTTGGCAGTTTTATTGACTGAAAGCCTTGTCAGAAGTTACAAGTTGTCAGAAGTTGTGAGTCAGAAGAAGAGAGCCTTCAACAGACCTGCCAAGTCTTGCAAGAAGGTGATGCGGAGGTCTCGGTTCGACCACATTAGCCGCATCGGGAACAAACTCGCATCATACCCTGCTGGTAGTATGGCGTTTTGGTCCCTGGCTAAGTCGGTTGAATCGAACTTCTGCCGTCCCTCACTACCGCCACTGCTGAAACTCGACGGGTCGCTGGCCCATACCGCTGAGGAGAAAGCAAATTTGTTTGCCTCTCTCTTCGCGGAATCTTCGCGTCTAGATTCTGGTGACGCGCGGCCCCCTGTTAATCCTGATGGTTGCGAGACGAGTATGTCGGATATTCGCATCCATCAGAAGGACGTCCGTAGGGTGCTGCGTAACCTTGACGTGAACAAGGCTAGCGGTCCAGACGGGATACCGGCAATTGTTCTGAGAACGTGTGCGCCTGACCTGTCTCCGATCCTGACAAGCCTATTTAGACTTTCATTTGAGGCTGGAAAAGTGCCGATTGCATGGAAGCAAGCTAACGTACAGCCCGTGCCCAAAAAGGGTAGTCGGGCTGACCCAGCTAACTACAGGCCAATCCCAGTAACGTCCATTCTCTGTAAGACTATGGAACGTGTACTCAACACTAAGCTCCTGGCATACCTAGAAGCTAATGACATCCTAAGTGACCGACAATACGGCTTTCGCCGAAATCGGTCAACTGGTGATCTTCTAGCGTATGCCATCCACATCTGGAGTGAGGCCATCGAGAAACACGGGGAAGCGCTTGCCGTCTCCCTCGACATCTCGAAGGCTTTCGATAGGGTCTGGCACGAAAGCCTTATTAGTAAGCTTCCTTCTTTCGGATTACCTGCTGGTTTTTGTGCTTGGATTGCAGACTTCCTGAGTGATCGGTCCATCTGAGTGGTCATCGATGGTTGCTCGTCCGGTCAAATGGCCATTAATGCCGGGGTCCCTCAGGGGTCAGTGCTCTCGGCAACATTGTTCTTGCTGCACATAAATGATCTGCTTAAGCCCGGTACCTTTGGGTATGCAGACGACAGCACTGTTGCTGAGAGTTACATATCCAACGCGCAGGCTACTGGGTCACAGATCCAGTCTCTCCGAGAGGCTATGGTCGAGCGCTTGAACTTGTCCTTGGAGGCAGTCTCTGAATGGGGCGAAGCCAATTTGGTCAAGTTCAATGCTGCTAAAACCCTGGCGTGTCTATTTTCCGCTAAAAGGAGCCAATTCAGCCCTGCTCCGACTTTCCGGGGCGTAACCGTGCCAATAACCGACCATCTTAATCTCCTTGGTGTTACGCTGACGTCAACACTCAACTTTGGGCCATACATCGAAGCAAAGGCTCAACTGGCAGCAAAAAAGCTGGGAATCCTCGCGAAGGTCAGACGGTACTTCACGCCGGAACAGCTGCTCAAACTTTATCAAGCGCAAGTTCGATCGTGTATGGAGTACTGCTCTCATCTTTGGGACGGATCTGCCCGATACCAGCTTGATGCACTTGAGGCAATTGAGAGGCGAGCCAGGAAGATCATTGGCAATTATGCACTCGTTGAGTCGAGGCGTCAAGGTCTTGAGCATCGACGCCGAGTTGCTAGCCTGTCGGTTTTCTACCGGTTGCATTTCGGGGAGTGTGCGTCGGAATTGCATAACCTAATTCCGCCTAGCCCGTTCCATCATCGGACCACCAGGCGTACGGCAATGCGCCGTCGGTACATGGTGGACATCCCACCTATACGCACGAAACGTTTTGGGAACACATTCATAATGCGTACAGCTAAGGAGTGGAATTCCTTGCCGGAATCTGTTTTTCCTGATGGCTACAACCCGGGAATCTTTAAGTCAAGAGTGAATAGGTTGCTTCTAGGTAAGCGCGCTCCATCGTCGACCGCATCGTCGCTTTCCATCAGGTGAGATAGCGGCCAAGCGCGAACATATCAAAAATAAAAAAAAGTTGTAGAACATTTGTCACTACATGCATCACGATATTTTTTCTTTTCAGATCCTTGCCTTTCTAATATATTCTCGAAAATAGACATACTTAATAGTAATAAATTTTGTTTCAATTAAATCTCTTAATGTTATTTGTTCATCTGTAGCGGATTCATCACAGCTGTTTTCAATTAATATTTGAACATCATCAAACTGTCTAAATAATCCCTGACAATTCTCCAAACGTCACCTAACTCTTGTATATTTACGCTACTTAATGCACTAACGTCTAGTTTTTGCATTTTTTGTACATATTCGTGTAATTTAGTTAAACGCCCTCTAATATTACCGCGTTTCCTAATTAATTCACTTAATTCACCTTTTCCCTCGTCGTTATCCGTGGTCGGCATTTTTAAATCTCAATATCCGAAAATCAGCCAACAATGAAATAGTTAATAATGTGCATCAAACCAAAACGTTGGTATGTACGCTCCAGGCGCAGCCCGCACGGTGTCACGGCAGGCACGCCGCACGACAAGATGGCCGCCCGCTGCGCTGCTTTTCGCGGCGGCAGAGGAGCCCTGCCCCCCTAGCCAAGTTGCAAACGATAAACGTGAACGCTTAGTAATCTCCAATAGATTTTCAACTTTATACCTAAGAGCATAAAGTTGAAAATCTATTAAAGACTACTGAGCGTTAGCGACCGGAACGAACGAAAACACTACCGTAAAGTGGGGCTATTTGGTATGTTTTTTATAAAAAATTATGTTGTACACAAAAACTACGTAGGTTATGAGCTCAGACATTTTTTTTTACGACTAACCTTATCAATACCTTCTAGAAAAATACAGTTGTATATAGGTATTGAACATAGATACAGAGATATTTTTTTTCAAAAGTGCAATTCCAAATATCGCTAGTTTGGGGCTTTTTGTAATAGACATATTCTAACTTTGTTTTTCATCTATCTATGGAGCTGTATCAATTTAAACAGGTCTTGCGTTATTTGGAATAACAGAAGGATTAAACGGCCTTTCATTATATCATAGGTTTGTGGTTTAATTTTAAATAAAAAGCCAAATATTTAGCATCGTAACATTTATTATGGAAAAAGCGATTCGCCACTTAGGGGCTATTTGGAATCTAAAGTAATCGTATACTAACAATTGTTTATGAATTAAGGCAATATTTGGAACATTTAAGGGGAAGGTAAAATATACTTAAACATTGAGATCTTTATAAAACGTGAAATAGGTACCTACCTAAGTAGGTACCTACTTAATATTTGGCAAGGAATTAATCACAATAAAAATCTAGGGAACGTCACTTATACTTATAATAAACAATACAGGGTGGAGGGACGGCATCGACGCACAATCGCTTACCACGTATTCAGTAGGTACCTACATGATTCTGAACGCCCCACACAGAAACTATTCTTCGGTACCTAATTTAAAAAAAAATCTGCTGTTTCCTAAAACTACCTGCACGGTCTAGATGTATCCACAGAATCGAACATCAGTTTTTTTTTTAATTAGGTATCCTTGAAAAGTTTCTATGTCCCGGGTTTTGACTACGTGGTAATTGTTTGTACGTCGATGCGGCCCTATAACCTACCTACTGTTTTTAAAAACACTTTGGTTTAACTTATGTCATTATTAAAACTTAATCAAAAATATAATAAATCTTCTTCATTGAACAAGACAAACTCATTATTTTCATTGATTTGCAACAACTCTACTTGCTTTAAAATTATATCATCAGGTACACAATCTACATCTGAACGTTTTGGTTTCTTAAATATGAGATCACCTTTTTTGGAAATGGTTTTATAATATGATATTTTGTATTTTTTTTCAATTTGGTCATTAATGTCGGTAATTAAGCCGATATAATATTGCCATTTTTTTTTCTGATAATATCTAACTAGTACATTATCTCCTATGTTCCACTCTTTATTTTCAGTATGTAATTCTTCTTCAGTCTGTAATTGTTTTTCAGTCTTGTCCTCATCAGTTGCTTTAATTGTGAATTGTGTTTCTGTTTCGTTGTCTTGAGTTTTTGTATACCATGTCTCATTCTGTGACTCCATACGCATAATTTCATTAAATATTTCGGCTTCCCTCTCATCATTCTTTCTCTTTACCACTTCATCATCCTCGAGGTCGATAATATCTAGATCCTCTGTGTGTTCGAGGTCAATGTTGCTTAAATTTTCCATCTGTTCAAGGTCGACGTCATATAAATCACTATCACTGTGTACACTCATTGAAAGTTCTTCAGTGGTTGTTGAATCAGTACTTTTCATTCTTTTGGCAGGTTTATTTTTTGTTTTGTTACTTAAAGTGTATGCATGTGACTTACGTTTCAGCTTTCGAACAATACCTATGGTTGTATTATCTGAGAAATCAATATTTTCCTTAGAACCAGAGTTAACATGATTATAATCAACTCCAATATTTTCTCGTTCAAAGTCGCTATGAGCTTTTGATTTTAATTTTGACTTTTCAGTCAACATAGGAGACTTTTGTTTTTCTATGATGGCGGTGGTAGTTATAAATGTTTGCACAAATCCTGTTTTTTCATTTAGTATATTTTCCTGAATCGTCCATTCCTGTAGTTGTTTGTCTTCGTTTCTGAATCGTTTTTTGTTTAAATCTTTTTTATTATAATTTTCTTCTATATACTCTGTAATTAGGTCCAAATCTTTTTGTTCGAATACATTTTGATCACAAGTTTCGTTGCCTTTTGCTATATTTAATAGCTTTTTATCTTGTTTTTGCGAAATTTCAATTTGTTCATGTAGTAAAATATTATCTTCACATTCTTCAGTCTTGTGTATAGTTTGATCAGTCTTAGTATTGTTGAACTTAAGTTTTTGTTTTTTACTGTTATTATTGGGTTCGTTTTCTTTTTCATCAGAAATATCATTACCTGGCATGGCCTCATTTGACATTACGGAATTTGCCAATACGGAACAGTCTTGAGTAATATCTGTATCTTCATCTATCATTACTCTGGTAGCGCTTAAATCAAAGCAATTTTCGTCTACATCAGAAGCAATTATTCCAGAGTTCAAAGATGCCTTCTTTTTTTTTGACATGGTATCTTCTTCCCCTTGGTGTTTTCTTGCTTTGATTTTTTAGCTGTATCAACTTCACTTTGAACCAAATCTGCTGCGGTTATGCTTTTCCCTGGCTGTACATTACACTTTTTTTTCGTCTTATTTCGGCAGAGGCTGGAGGATTCCTTATTTCTTGCAATAAATCTGTAACTACTAATAACGTCGCGTTATTTATTTGTTCATCTGTAATATTTGTCCTTTGTGGCAGCCGTGATTTAGGAAGTTCAGGGTTGATTGGATATAAACCCGATTTACTAAAACCTGCTTCGAGGTTACGACATACAGCACCTCTTTCGAACAATTTGTTTTTTAGTTGACCTAATAATTTTGGAAAAGAACTTTTGACCAAAGTTTTATGTTTCCTCCCTTCTTTCAACTTCCAATGAGTTAGGACATCTCGCCAGTAGGTCTTTAGTGGGCCAAAAAATGCGACATCTAATGGCTGAAGCAGATGTGTTGTTTTCGGTGGTAAGCACACAAATGCAATATTTAATTCTTCACAAGTCTTCAGTACGTTTTCCGAAAAATGAGACGACAGATTATCTCCGATTAGAACTTTCCGCCCTGCTTTCTTTCGTGCGTAAGGTACTATAATGGTATCAAACCAGTCTTGAAAACAGACTGAATCAAACCACCCACTCTTTGACCGATTGTACCTTGTTCCCTCAGGTCCACCCTCCACCCACATATCCCACAAATGATCCGATTTATAAACGACATAAATTGGTAATAACTCACCATCTGCTGTTCCCGTAAACATGAGTGAAATAGCTGTTTTTGAATGGTTTACCACTCTTTCTGGGTACTTTGTGCCTCTTTTATAAATATAGTTTTTACAACCTGGATCATCTGTAAGGTTGGTCTCGTCATAGTTAATAATACAGTCTGGAGTGACACCATCGACAGACTTTACATAATTGTCGAAAAAACTATCAATTACATCACTTGTAATTTTGGCTCGATCAGTAGAAATATTAGACGCTTTACGATTTGAAATTGCTGATTTATGTCTTATCAGAAAATTGCGTGCCCAATCAGTCCCTGGTAAGTTATTTTTAAGCCCATAAATATTTTTGCCTATTTTGTTCAAATATTTTTGAGCTAATACTCGAAGATCCATACAGTCGAAGGGAAATCCCCATTCACTTAAAATTTATATGTTTCGTATAAACGAATTCTCCTCTTCGGGAGTAAACAATGTTGGATGTCCAGTTTTATTTTGCGTGCAATTTAAATTTCTATATTTCCTACATAGTGTGCTCTTAGGTATGTCATAAGTAGCGGCAGCATCAGTTAACTTAAGTTTTCCAGACTTAACAGCCTCTATGGCGTTTTCCAAATTTTCTTTTGAATAACTCTGATACGGTGCAAAAGTTTTACCATTTCTGGAATTAGTGTACTTTCTTTGGTAAATACGCACCATATTTCCGGAACTGTAATATAAAATAAAAAAGATATGAGAAGCTTCCCCTTAAAATTATACAAATTACGCATTTGGGGCTATTTGAGACGATGATCTTAAACTAAGTAAAATTAAAACACACAAACCAGGGGTTATTTGGAACAGGATTCCAAATAGCCTCAAATTCGTGCCAAAAAGCCCCATTTCCAAAAACACAAAAAATATGGCGTCTAGAACAAGCTACAATACAATTGAAAATACCAATGAAATCCCAAGAAAACATATGTCTACATAAATAATCTCATTTTCTACTTACCTTTAAAATTTCGGTGTATCAACTGGAAGTAAAACACGTACAAATTCACTCGATTAAACAAGATTTTAAAAAATAAATAAAAAACCGCTTGTTTACACTTTCTTAACCTCCAAATTTCGCCGGTAACACTGACATTAGTTGTAGTATTGCCATTTTGTAAAAAAAAAAATCTACTGTTACTAGAAGAAAAAATATATTCAATCAAATCTTTTATTACAAAAATTCTGAATAGCCCCTGGAGTCTCAAAAAGCCCCAATTTACGGTATGTAATCTTCAATAGATTTTCAACTTTATATCCATTAACATAAAGTTGAAAATCTATTAAAGACTACTGAGAGTTTACGTTTATCGTTTGTGACTTGGCTAGGGGGGCTGGTCGCCACGCGGTGTCGAATGAGGATGGGAGCTGGGAGGCAGCGCGCAGAGGCTGCCGACGGTTTTCTGAAATTTTCGCCAAGGCTATTGAAGCACGGATGCAGTGCAAGGCTTAAAGCTGTGCAATTGGTGCACGAGAAACGGAATCGGGAATTTTAGTTTAGGAATCAAACAGTCCAATAAAGTGATTTATGCTTAAATAGCGAATGCAATGACCCGGTTAGACATGCTAGGCATGAATATAGGCCCTTAATAGACTCACGAGTTTGAAATCATAAGTTACGATAACGGAATAAAAAGAACACTGGAAATAGTAAGTAGGCGTGTCAGTGACGCCGCTAGTTAGTACCGCATTATGCACTCGCTGTTCAAGTGCTCTCATTCGCAAACTAGACTGCGTCAACGTACAATTTAAGTTAAATAATATTAAAATGCCTTATTGTGCCATATTGGACTGTAAAAACCATAGTCGGACTAAAAGTCCAACTCATGGAGGTGTATCATACCACCGGTAAGTATTATTTTCGGATTTATTTTAATAAAATGAAAAAATAAAATTTCGTCAAACATTGCACAAGTAATACAACCAAAAATTGTCCTTAAAGTCATGACAACAAAGTTGATTTTCTTTTGACGCTATCCAAATAGTGCGTGACTTTATCGACAAAATCAATCGACATGTATTACGTTGCCTTTAATAAAAGTATTTAAAAATATGTTTGTAAGTAATTATAATACAGATAATTATTACATTAATAAAGTTAATAAAATAAAAATTGTAGGATGATATTCGTGACATAATTTTAAATACATCTAGCTAAAGAGTTAGGTACAACATAGCAGTGGACGATGACGATGATTTCAGCTGAGATGATGATAATGATGATAATTGTTAGATATTATTTTCCTTCCTTAATAATTTCAGTTTTCCTATTGTTCCAATTTGTAAAGAGATATGGATCTACGCTACTGGGAGCAAATAAATACCCCTTTTACTACGTTTAAAAATTGCCCTACGAAATATCAATTTCATTATTTTGATACTATCACATTATCGCATACAATATTTTTTTCGCATTATATGTTTTAAATACGTTTTCATACTATCGATATTATTTCGATCGAATTAGGTTACATCACTATTTGAGTAGCAACCTGCATTCGTGTCAGTGATACGCCATTCAAATATCACCCTTATTTTTACGTAGTTACAGTTCATACTGAACAGTGCCATCCAGCGACGAGTGGCGGTATTTGGTAGTCCAATATGTATTTCTTTCTTGTTTTTGTCAATTTGATTTATAGACTGTTGATATTAAAGTTGCATTTCGTATAATATTTTTTTTGCATTTCGTTTACACCCTTATTTTTTTTTAGCCAATCGTGTCTTCGGGTTTGCAATAAGAGTAAATCGTACGTACAGTACGCGTCACGTAAAAAGAACGCTGGCGGTCAAGCTGCGCATAGGCGATTTATCGGTCCATTTGGTGGTATGAGGTAGGGTGCGGGGCGGGTGAGCCACGCGCCGCATGTTTACCGGTGCGCTATTGGTTCGTCAGTTGAGCTTTGCTTCCCGCGCAGTATCCACGTTAATGGACCGATAAATCGCCTATGCGCAGCTTGACCGCCAGCGTTCTTTTTACGTGACGCGTACTGTATCTTGCAAAAGCCGAGCGATAGCAAAAATTGCTCTCTAATCGCAAATTCGTATTACGTATTAGCGAAAACCTCACGATATCAATCTCGCGACAGTGCTGCCTCTATGGAACAATCAAGTAACTAAAATGTGCATTGTCCTACTTGAATCCCTAGCGATAGCGTTTTATTTCGTATTACGTATGGTTTTTGACAGCAATGCGACAGCAATCGGCAAGCAAATTTAACTGTCAAATTGCGTTTACCACTTCCTTGATTGTTGATCGCTTGCGTATCGCTCTCGGATTGCCAAATAGAAATTAGCTTTAATTATCGAGTATTTTATCAGTTAAATTGTATACTTATATCTGCAGCGTGTGTTAATTAACGTTTATAGTTATTGTGTGTGCTGTATAAGACTTTATTCAGTGTATTCAAGCAACATACAAATATTGTGTCGAGTTGATTATAACCTACTCGAACAACGATGACTCGTGCTGTTCTCTTGCTTGAAGCACTTGATGTTGAAGCCAGAAGGATCGAAAGTCGTAATACAGCACAGTTGCGACGCTGCCTTCGAGACCAAGCCAAAGCTTTGAACTTACCTGACGCTGAGTTCAAAGCTCATTATCGCCTTTCCAAGGAACTATTTATAGATTTGTGCAATGAACTTAGACCATTCTTAACCACAACAAGAAGGAAAACAACAATTACTGTGGAATGCAAAGTACCTACATAATAATATGTTGTTAAGTCTGTCCTTTAAACAAAGACCTTGATTATACTATTAATCAATTTAAATTGTGGCATTACAGGTGTTAACAACACTTTCATTCTATGCTACGGGCTCATACCAAAAACCTGTGGGCATGAGCTATCTGCATGGGCGTAGCCAAGCCAGTGTATCTAAAGCTGTAAACGAGGTGACCATCGCTATGAATACACAAAGTATTTTAAGTAAATATATTAGATTCCCTCAAACACAGCAAGAAAGAAACACAATTATAAATGGGTAAGAGAACAATAACTATCTACACAGAAATGTGAGTCAATGTTTTACGTTAATATATAAAGATTTTAATACTTTTTCAGGTTTTCAAACAAATTTGGATTTCCTGGTGTCCTAGGTTGCATTGATTGTACTCATGTAGCTTTAATTCAGCCCACAGAACATAAGAAAAGGTTTCTTAATAGAAAACATTACCATTTCAGAAATGTTCAAATAGTAAGTCATGCATTATTATTAACCTTTTTTCTACAATTTCGTCCAGTCAGACAGTAGTCCTGTGTGGACTATAAAGAATACTCTATCTGTCTAGTTCTGCAAAAATTGTCGAACAACAGTATAATTTACATTATTTGATATAATTATGTTAAAGATTGTAATGTAATTGCATAAATTTGCTTATTTATAATGTTTATTTTTAGATATGTGACAGTGATCTGAATATTATAAATATTAATGCATCATTTGGTGGAGCTACACATGATGCTTATATTTGGAGAAACTGTGAGATACAAGATCATCTCCAAGAGTTACACCGTAGAGGAGAAACTATCTGGTTGCTAGGTAACATAAAATTGAGCCAATTTTACATGCAATTATAAATTTACTGCTCAAGTTTACAATACAATTTTTATGTTTAAGGTGATTCTGGATATCCACTGAGGCCATGGCTTTTAACGCCAATTGTAAATGCTGAACCTCACAGTCCAGATGAGCATTATACACATATTCACTGTCTTACCAGGAATACTGTTGAACGCTGCATAGGTGTTCTGAAAGCACGTTGGCGATGTTTACTAGCACACAGAGTACTGCATTATGATCATCTCATGGTGGCTATGATCATAAATGCTTGTGCTGTATTATATAACATCTGCAAGAAACATCGGCTACCAGTACCACAGTTGCCAAGTGCAGATACTGAAGGTGATCTTAGCAGCCAAGTCATACCACAAATACAGCAGGATACAGGTGCTGGTGTTGAACAACAACTCCTAGCTAGAGGCCGACAACAACGAGATCGCATCGTCCAAAGGTTGTGGTCAACTAGAAGACTATTATGAATTTCAGAATGTTAAGTGTGTATAATTTTATATTAGGTGTATGTTACTGACAATATAACATTTATCATTATAAAATTATTAATGTGCTGAACTCATGGTGTGTAAATGTAGTGAATTCAAGAATAAGTTCAAGTATTAAGCAATTAAGTAGTGTGTAAAAAAATATTAATAGTAAGTACTCGTACATAATTGTGCAAGTAGATTATTTAATTCGTATTCATTATTATAGTTTCCTATGATTATACTTTGGACCTCCTTGTTAACTTTTATGGTGACCTGTATTCTACCATCCTCTTTAACAGAAAGTACAAGCCCTGAGAAATACTAAATGTGAGTAAGTATATTAATATTACTAGGCAAACTGCACATCATGGGAGACCAAAGCACTATCTAGATAACTTCAGACTGATGGCTTACTTAAACAAAGGTATATCTTTACTAATTGAAGTAATGATTTGATTTATATATTGCATTGTAAGATGTGTTATTTAATTAACGTGGTTTACAATAAAAATACATTTGGTATATACAAAATATTTTATTTGTACTCCTTAAGTCAAAGTGTTTTTTTACTAAACTAGTGTTTAGCATTCACATAAAACCCAGAAATATATTTTATGTATTTTATAACAATACATAAAACACATTTTTGTAGGTGTTCTGTGAATGCGTAGTTCACTATGTTCTATCAATTTAAGCATGCACAATATAAATGTTGTAATATTTAAATTTCGCGCCTTCTGTTCCATTGACTTGAGTTGTATTAATATGTCAAGTTCTTTTCCCTACTCTATACTCTGTGAACATCACTAGTAGCCGATGTATTGTTTTCTCAAACTAAATAAAGTTAAAGTTATTTTTACTACAAGAACCAACTTGTTTCCATTAAAACTCATCAGGTTATGGGCCCAGGTAGTCCGATTAGTAAAAATCAGTAACTAAATTCAGTGTTAAATACGTCTTCAAAACACATAACCTCAACCACAACGTGCTCAGTTTCAAGAAAAGTTTTCCGATAAACAAATAATATGTCATCGTCAAATAACTCATTGGCATTAATAGAAAAATTAACCGGCCGTGATAACTATGCAACTTGGCGATTTGCAGTAAAAACTTACTTGGAACATGAAGAATTATGGGACTGCAGGTTTCAGACTGGCTAAAGTGGCCTCTTCTTTCATGGGGTACTGTTTGAAATGTTATAATAAAATACCTCCCCAAATATTAGAACTCAATGAAACGAAATTTAAATCTTGTATTAAACGCACACTATGCAGGCAGGCATATTATAAGTTGGAGGATTATATTCAAGATAAAAATGCTTGGCTCAATGCTGGTCCAGCTCCACTACCACCGGGGGTACAAATTGATTAGTTTTGAAACTATTATTACTATTCTTTAATGTTTTTTTTTTTGAATTTGTTAAATTTGTAATGTATTATTGTAGTTAATTATTATTGTATTTAGTATTGTATAATGTAGAAGCATTTTTTTCAAACTTTGTAAATGTGAGTACCATGGAGCTATTTTATGGTTTTTAGGTTACTATTGGATTTGTTTGACATAAATAAGCATGGCAGTTGAGAGTTTGTCATGCTCACTCAAATGTCTCACTGATGGTGGCGCGTGTGTTGGATCATTCGGTTCCCTTCAAAATGGTTGAGCTGAGTGGTGCTAATATTCGCGTCAGGTCCGTGAACGGGCGCTGTCAGTTGAGACCGGTCATCTCTTAGCTGCCAGTTGCTATTTTAATATCTATATTTAGTTTTTATTTTTACATTATTGACATTGTTCTCACATGATAGCGACAAGAAACATGTAACAGAGATATTTGTAATTGCAAAACATGATTGAAAAGAGTGTCCATGGAGTTTCTAGCACATTCTTCTCCATAGAGATCTACGCTTTGGAATGTGCAATTAGCATCATTTTTTCTGACTGACTGACTTCTTGACATTTCAAAAGTGCCTGTAAATGGTTTATTTGAAATAAATGCTTTTGAATTTGAATTTGAATTTGAACTGCGTCGAACCTTCTAATCCATCGATAGAAATCGATAAAAAGCGTGACACCAAGGCCAGATCAAAGATAATTCTTCTTGTGGATCCCGTGAATTATATTCATATTCAAGAATCAAGCACTGCAAAGGAGGTTTGGAATAACTTATCTCGTGCGTTTGATGACTCAGGACTAACACGCCGGGTTGGTCTTCTACGAGACTTATGCAATACTACACTAGCAGGATGTTCAAATGTGGAAGAGTATGTCAGCAAGATAATGACAACAGCTCACAAATTAAGAAATATTGGCTTTCATGTAGACGACGAGTGGCTTGGCACACTTCTATTGTCCGGCCTTCCAGAAAGTTACAAGCCAATGATAATAGCCATTGAAAGTTCAGGTATGAAGATTAGCTCTGACTCAATAAAATCTAAAATTCTACAAGATGTCAAACAGAATCTGATTCAACTGCTTTCGCTTCGAGTCAGAAGTTTCATAATAAAAATAAAAGTTTTTTAAAAAGACCTCGCTGTTATAGTTGCAACAAATATGGCCATAAAAGTCCTGAATGTAAATCAAAACCTAATAAGTATCAGAAGAATAAGGAAAGTAAACAGAACCAATCATCCTATGCAGCTGTATTTATTGCCTCTTCTGGTTACTCCGATGACTGGTATATTGATTCTGGCGCCTCGGCCCACATGACCAAACACAAGAATTTGTTTATAGAAGAAACAAATCCAGATATAAAAACTATTAAAGTTGCAAATAACAAATCATTTCAAAATCAAATCAAAATTCAAGCGAATTGTTACCAACTTTTCTAGTAAACATAATATACAATCTGAATGTGTCCTATTAGCTACCGCTAAAGTATTGGTAGATAGTAATAATGGTTGCAAATACGTTGTGAGAGCATTGTTAGATCAGGGATCTCAAGCTTCTTTTGTAACAGAGTCAACAGTACAATTGTTAAACTTAAAACGCAAAGCAGTAAGTGGTTGGGTTTCAGGTGTAGGTGAGAAGGAAACAAAAATAAAATACAGAGTTACACTTAGCGTTAAATCGTGTCACAATCCTAATGCGTTAGTTCAAGTCGAGGCATACGTGTTGCGGTCACTAATAACTCTGCTACCCACTACGAGTCTAGGTATTCCTGATTGGGCAACTTTAAAGGTTTTGGAGTTAGCTGATCCGGAATTTGCAACACCAGGAAAAATTGATATTCTCCTGGGAGCTGAAGTATACAGCGACGTTTTATTAGACGGCGTCATCAAACATCCTGAGAGCAACTTATTAGCACAAAACACTATTCTAGGTTAGGTCTTATCAGGAAGAATGTCACGAGAATTTACTTCAGCGGAAAAGAATTTCACAAGCAAGCAAGCAAGGTTTTTTTTGTATGTTCAACTTAAGGAAGATGATATGCTAAAATTGTTTTGGGAGTTAGAGAACGAACCCAACACTATACAAAAGAGATTATCAAAGGAAGAAGAAAGATGTGAAGAGTATTACAATGCTACAACGACTCGAGACAAGGAGGGAAGATACGTGGTGAAGTTACCACTAAAGAACGATAGCCCCGAAGCTCAAGCCGTTGGATTACGAGAAATAGCTGCAAAGAGATTTGAGTTCTTAGAGAAGAAATTTGCGAAAAATGAAAAGTTTCGTGAAGAATACAATAAGGTTATAAACGAATACATTGATCTTAATCATATGGTTCCAGTGCCCTCGACAGATATTAACAACCCTAAAGCGGTATACCTTCCTCACCACGCAGTAGTGAGAGAAGACAAAGATACATCGAAACTTCGAGTGGTGTTTGACGCTTCGTGCAAAGGTGTTAACGACATTTCGTTAAACGACAATTTTCTCGTGGGTCCCAAGCTTCAACAAGACTTACGTCACATACTTATGAGATGGAGGACTCACAGAATTTGCATTACAGCAGACATCATAACAATGTACAGGATGGTGTGTGTGGCACAGGAAGATACTGATTATCAAAGGTTATTATGGAGATCATCACCGACTGAAGAAATTAAACATTTCAAACTCGTAAGACTGACCTTTGGTACAGCCTGTGCACCTTACCTTGCTGTGAAATCGTTACAGAGATTAGCAGATGATGAAAATTCAACATGTCCGGTGGCTGCTAGAATAACAAAGGGTGATTATTACATGGATGATTTACTTTCAGGATGTGAGACAGAAGAGGAAGCAGTTACTATATACAATGAGATGAACAAATTAATGAACTTAGGTGGCTTTGAGCTACAAAAATAGAGCAGTAATAATGAGACTGTAATAAAACACATGGGAAAAAATAAGCGAGATGATCATGAGCTACCTCTTAAAGTTCACGGTTTAATGAAGATACTAGGAGTCAATTGGAATCGAGACCCAGATAACTTTGTTTATTCTCTAACGTTACCAGAATTAAAGAAACCTATAACTAAACGACAGGTACTTTCTTATGTGGCCAAACTGTATGACCCGCTTGGATGGATAGCTCCTGTTGTTGTCGTAGCAAAAATGTTGATACAAAAGTTATGGAAAGCAGGACTAGAATGGGACGAAACTATAAGTGAAGAGCTACAAACGGAATGGCTACATTTCAGAGAGAACCTGAACTGTATAAGGAATGTCAGTATACCAAGATGGTTACATTGCTGTAAAACATCTACAAAAGAGCTGCATGTCTTCGCAGACGCTTCACAGGCAGCTTATGGGGCGGCTGTGTACATTCGAGTAATAGAAGAAGAGAGAGTTTATGTAAATTTAATTTCAGCAAAAACAAAGGTCGCTCCTATCGAGAAACAAATATCGATACCAAGATTAGAACTGTGTGGTGCGGCACTAGCAGCTAAATTAATTTTTGAGGTATCCCAAGTAATGAACATAGCTAAAGAAAATTTGCACGCATGGACAGATTCAACCATCGTTTTAGCCTGGCTGAAAGGTGGGTCTAGTCGATGGAATACTTTCGTAAGCAACCGAGTATCTGAAATATTAAATATTCTAGATTATGAGCAATGGGGTCATGTAACTACGGATACTAATCCATCTGACTGTGCCTCAAGAGGTTTACAGGCCCAGGAGTTGGTGAACAACCTGTTATGGTGGAATGGCCCAACTTGGTTGTCTGCGATAGAGCTAAAGTTGCATTCAGTTGATGTCAAGGATACTCAAGAAGAGGAGAGGGCCAGAGTTTTAACTGCTCTATTTAAATCTGAAGAAGAATTAATCTGGACTAAGTTTTCTAATTTATTAAAAATGTTAAGAGTTATGTCATACTGTAGAAGATGGCTAAAATTTAAATTAACTAAAGATTTTGGTAATCCTAAATATATAACTACACAGGAAATTAAGGAGACTTTAAATAATTGCATTAAACAAACACAAGGTTTAGAATTTAATCAAGAAATAAAGCAGTTAAAACTTCATGGATCCGTTCTCAAAAAGAGCCAATTACGCAATCTTTGTCCCATTTATCGACGATAATGGGATTCTAAGAGTCGGCGGACGTATTCAACAATCACAAGTTGAATATGACACACAGCATCCTATAATTTTACCTGCTAAGAGTCATCTTAGTAAACTAATAATTATGGATGCTCACCACAAGACTATGCACGGTGGACCACAAGTAATGCTTAATTACTCGCGGTCAAAGTACTGGATACTACGAGCTAAGGATCAAGCAAAAAATATTATCGAGAGTGTGTAACTTGTATCCGGTATGAAAATTCAAGGATCAATTCAGTACAGTTGATGGGCCAACTACCAGAGGTACGAGTGAAACCCAGCAAACCGTTCAGATCAGCTGGTGTAGACTATGCAGGACCCATTAACATTAGACTCTCTCCGGGTAGAGGAGTTAAATCTTACAAAGGCTATATTTGTCTCTTCATTTGTATGGTAACCCGTGCTATTCACTTGGAAGCAGTCACAGGTCTGACTTCCAAGGGATTCATTTCAGCCTTCAGGCGCTTTACAGCGAGACGCGGACACTGTCAAGATCTTTTCAGTGACAATGGCACAAACTTTGTGGGAGCAGACAAGCAACTCAGAGACATGTTTGATAAGGCCAAGTCTTCTATACCAAGTGAGATAGCAGAGTTGTTAACTTTAGAACGTACCACATGGCACTTCATACCCCCACATGCACCTAATTTTGGAGGTTTGTGGGAGGCTGGAGTACGCAGTGCAAAAACGCATCTTAAAAAGGTGATTGGGGATAGTACTCTCACTTATGAGGAGCTTACTACGGTTTTAACGCAGGTAGAAGCTTGTTTAAATTCAAGCCCTATTTCGGTTTTAAGTGACGACCCCAATGACCCACTTCCCCTGACGCCAGGCCACTTTCTGGTTGGCGAACCTTTATTTAATCTAACTGATGAAAATCTGACATTATGTAAACAGATTTCTAATCTCAAACGATGGAAGTTAGTCCAAAAAATGGTCACCGATTTTTGGAACAGGTGGTATAAGGAATACTTGGTAAATCTTAACAAAACGTATAAATGGAACACAAAAAAGCCTGAGCCAGAAATCGATGACATAGTTATTTTAAAGGATGATAATATCCCACCTAGTAAGTGGATATTAGACAAAATAATTGAAAAACATGTTGGTCCCGATAAGCTGACTAGAGTAGTATCAATAAGAAGTAAAAACAATGTCTTTAAACGTCCTGTAAATAAAATTTGTGTATTAACTAAGTAAAACCAAATAATGTTTGTGAGTTAACTAACTAAATAAATACTAAGTACGTACTTGGATATATAATAAAAATTGTATCTAAAAAAAAACTAACTATTTTAACTATAAATAAGACTAGAATATAGAATGTGTACTTACCATGTTACAAAAAAAAAAATAGGAGATTACTTACCTTTTACTATCAATGAGTTACTTATTAGAAAGATTCAGTACTTACCATGCAGCTGCGTACAAGTATGTTGTTGCCTTCTTATAGCCGATTAAAATGTTTACTAAGGTTACGTAATATATCATTGTCGATGATACATGTTGATGTGGTATTGTGTATAATATGTTACAATAGGGTGGATTCACCCTATTGTAACATATTATCAAATGTTGTTGTGTAAGTTCATATTAAAGAACTCCGTTCTTTGGAGGGCGGAATGTTTAAACGAATGTGTAGTACGTACGCATGCAATAAATATAAGTAAGTAGGTACTTTAAGATCATACAGTCCACTAAAATAATTGTACGGTGTGTTAGTTCAAAATAAATCTTCGTAGAACCTACACGTCTATTTTATTCAAAAATCCAACAAACCAAAATTCAACCTTATCGTCGTGAACAAGGAGTCTATCACTATAATTATTGTGTGCTTTTCATGTCCCATATAGCAGAGCGACTTTCAATCTCAGAAATAAACTTTTCAATATCAAAATCCATTTTTAAATTGCAACACATCCTGCACACACGATGATTCGCGCGGTTATGCGGCGCCCCGTGTGTGATGCACCGCCCCTCAGCGCGGCCGGCCTCGCGGAGGGGCGGTGGCGGTGAGAGCACCACTCGAACGCGCGGTCAGGCGGTGTACGTGTGTTAGGCATCGACGAATTTAATAGAGATCAATGCGACATGAGATCCGCTTCACCGCCAACCGCGGCGGTGCGCGGTGCCGTGTGTTAATGGCCTAAATATAATTAAAATTTTTAGATTCATGCTCTTTTCAAAATGACTTCTTTGCAGTACATACAAATCAAAATTTGAATGATTAATATTTAATATTAATCATCTTGAGTTTCTTGATATTCATTGTTTGCTGAAATTTTGATACTCTGCAGGTATGTATTTTTCAAGTTTTCTTAAATCTGCCATTTTTTTTTTTTCATTTATTGGAACTTTACAAGTATACTTGTTGGTAAGTGTGGCTTGGTGCCCATCCTTTGCCAGAGCTGGAAATCATGACTGACTAAACAGTCTATGGACTCACGTGTTGTCACAAGGCCTGGTGTGCCCTTGGAAAATGTGAAATGTGATACCTTAGAAATAGAAAATGTCACCTTTCTATCCTTGGGTATTCCTCTGCCATAGGAATCTACAGATACGAGGCATGCCTTTTAAGTTTTGTCGTTTGAAGAAAAAAACACAACTAGAACCTTAGTACTTTTTATTGATTTTCAAAGTATTCACCACGTAGCTTAATACACTTTTCCGTTCGCTCAAACCAGTTATTCTATCATTTATTCCACTCTAAAGTGGGGGTGTTAAAAATGGATGACTTGAAAGCGTCGACTGCTTCTTCACCGGACTGGAACCTTTGACCACGAAGACTTTTCTTAATTTTAGGAAATGAAAAGAAATCGTTAGGGCTTAGGTCAGGACTGTATGGAGGATGGTCAAGAATTTCTACTTTTTCCTGCTTCAAATACTCAATCGTTTGACGAGCGCTGTGTGAGCTTGTGTTGTCGTGGTTCAGGATGATACGTCGCTTTGAGTTAGATTTTCGAAGTTCGACGATGACTTGTGGCAAACAAACTGTGGCATACCACTCTGCGTTAACCGTTCTACGATCTTCAAGTGCAATAGTCGCAACATGGCCGGTTTTTTCAACGAACGTGGCCACCATCTTCTTGGAAGTGCTTCGAGAACGAACAACTTTAGTCGGCTTTGGCTCGTCTTAAAAGACCCAGATTGTAGATTGTTGTTTGGAATCAGGATCGTAGGCATAGATCCAAGATTCGTCACCACTGATGATGTCATAGACGTGATTTGACTCTCCTCGGTTGAACCTTTGCAGAGTTTTCTAACACCATCTGACGCGGGCCGCCTTGTGATCGTCGGAAAGCAGATGCGGTATCCAACGGCAAACTAGCTTTCTCACACCAAGCGCTTCATGCAAGATCTTCTGAATGGTTGTCCCTGAGATGCCTAATAGAGCCTCTATCTCTCGATACGTCACATGGCGATCTTCGAGAATTACTTGTTTCACAGCAATGAGGTTATCTGATGTTATCTTCAGTGAAGGCGGAATTTGGGCGTCTTTCGCGAGATTTGTCACTAACACTAGTATGTCCACGCTGGAATTCTAAATACCAGCGTTCGACAGTCCGCAGACATGGGGCTTCATCACTGAATAAAGATGTTAGCTCTTCAAAATACTGAAGCCGTGTCAGGCCTCTTCTAAAGTTGTAGAAAATTATTGCACGAACATTTTCCTTAGAAAGATTCATTTTCGTACGTAACCTGACAGATTCCAATCGACGCTGTGACTAAACAATAGCATTAATCATACTTTCAACTGTTATGAGATTCAAAATTTAAACATACTCGAATATAGAACAGTTCCAAATTCAAAATTGCCGGGAAATATGGAAACGACCGAACTTAAAAGGCATGCCTAGTAGCACCAGTTTCTTGTAATGGTTAGGCCACCATTTTTTTATGTCTATAATATCTACAGTTTTGGGCCTTACTATTTCAAATTATTCATTAGCCTCAGCTATAAGTGTTGCGATGATATTCGATAGCTGAGCGGGAGCAAGTTAAATCAAACTCGTGGACTGATACTATGTACAATTGTATATTACGTAAAACAATAAACAAGGGAAACGCGGTGTCTCCGTCGGGGTAAAATGTGAAGTGCTGGCTCGCGGACCGCGGCGCTCGCGCCTCCATCGTGCGCGCCGCTCCCGCGCGCCCCTCCGCCGCGTAGACCCGCCGCTGGTACTCCCCCCGCGCGCGCCGCCTCAGCCGCCGTGCACCTCCAGTCCGGCGCAGCAATGTCTCGTATAGACATGCTCCCCGGGTTGAAGTGTACCTACTTCAAAGAGGAAGAGGGCAGATGTTATTGAAGCCGCGTCGAATCGTCCCTTTCTTCGTCTTCATCTCTGCGACTCTCGTGACGCCGTCGCTGCCAGGGTACACCTGCGTGACGCGCCCAAGCAACTAGCAGAGTGGCGGCAACGCCTTGTCTTTAATAAGGACAAGCGATCCCAACGCTATGTCACCGTTGGTAGAGGCAGGCCACTTCGTTTTCTGCTGTAAGTTGGAGATGTATTCAATATTAAATCTCTTCCAAAAGTGCTGCTTGAGACACTCCACACGTTGATAGCGTTCCAGACGATTGATGCTGGCATCAGTGACCTGCGGATTTGGAACAGACATTAGCGAGCGTCCAATAAGGAAATGAGACGGAGTAAAGGCAGAAAAGTCGAGGGGATTAGTGGAAAGAGGAGTGAGGGGTCTTGAATTCAAAACTGCCTCTATTTGAGTTAGGTATGTAGCCATTTCCTTGTACGTCAAATGAGTAAGCTGCAAGAGTCTTTTTAAATGGTGCTTAGCTGACCGAACTACCGCCTCAGCGAGGCCGCTGAAATGCGGCGAATACGCCGGTGCAAACCTAAACTCTATTCCTTCCTGAGCTATTTCGCATGCAACATGAGAGCTCTGCAAGAACGCATATAATTCATTACACGCTCCGACAAAGTTTGTACCGTTGTCGGACAAGATAGTACGTGGCCTTCCGCGACGAGCGACAAAACGGTTTAAGGCAGCTTTGTAAGCCTCTTTAGAGAGATCTGTAACAAGCTCGAGGTGCACAGCCTTTGTAGCCATGCAGACAAAAATGCACAGGTAAGACTTAATCAATCTAGATCCCCGACCTTTCCGGTCAGATATCAAAATAGACCCAGCATAGTCGACACTACTATTAAAAAAGGGAAATTCTAAAGTGCTTCTTGTGTTGGGTAATTGTCCCATGATTGGCTGCACATTTTGAGCTTTAAGTCTAAAACATTTAAGGCATTTGTTCACCGTCAATTTGGAGAGATTTCTGCCTCCTAAGGGCCAATAAGTTTGACGTATAGTTGCTAAAAGCAATTGTGGGCCTGCATGTAGATGCTTTGTATGTTGCATTTGAAATAGTATTTTTGTTAGATGATGCTTGCTACAGAGTAAAATTGGGTGTTGTACGTCATATTCGTAAGGGGAATTATCTAGTCTGCCCCCTACACGAATAATGTTGTCACAATCTAGAAAGGGAGTTAAAGAAATTAGCCTACTTTTACGTGACAATGGCTTCCCAGATTTCAGGACAGCGTACTCATGTTCGAACATCTCAGATTGAGCTACACGTAGAATAAGTGATAAGGCATTTTTGAGTTCTTCAACAGAAAGAGAGCCCATTAATTTAGAATTAATATTCTTTAAATTGTAAATAAATCTTAGAATATAAGCTACGACACGTTGTAAATAGTTAAAATTAGAATATTTATGAATTAATTTTTGTATGATTGAACTACATGTTAGGTTAATACTAGAATGATTGTTAGGGCTATTGTAACTATACGCTATGTTAGAAATTACTTCAGGTAGATCCTGTTTCACGTGTTTATAGGGCTGTGGCGGCCACATGTTCTCATTATTTAATAAAAATTGTGGGCCACCAAAGTGCAGAATCGCTGATAAGATCAGCCTTCAGCCCGCGAGAGAAGAGATCCGCCGGATTGTCCCTAGATGATTTTATGATTCCTAATAGATTATTTAATTCGTATTCATTATTATAGTTTCCTATGATTATACTTTGGACCTCCTTGTTAACTTTTATGGTGACCTGTATTCTACCATCCTCTTTAACAGAAAGTACAAGCCCTGAGAAATACTAAATGTGAGTAAGTATATTAATATTACTAGGCAAACTGCACATCATGGGAGACAACAAGAATAATAATAATTATATAATAATATAATAATAATAATTACACAATAAGAAGACGACTGTTGTTATACCTTTCACACAATAAGTCCCATGCTACTTGGTAATGATCTGCTTTGAAATCAATGTTTTTTATGACTTCGGCTGCCTTGCTTTTTAAAGAAGCGCGTAAATAGTGGAACTTATTTATATTGTCTATGCAAGCACTGCCATGAATTAAGGAAAGAAATGTGTCCCTGTACTCAAGCCAGTTCTGATAACTGCCATCAAAATGCGGTAAATCAATCTTTGGTAACCTTACAAAATTATTTTTAGTCTCACCTGACATTGTTGCCTCTGACCTAGCCTCGGAATATGCGAAGTCGCGACGCTGACGTTTGCCATCCAATCCGGGCAGCAAACTCCGCGCCACGGCTACCAGTGAGTAGTACTGCTGCTCAAACAGGTCCCTCGTCGCGTATGCCTCGTCTGGCTTGTCCGACGAAACTTCGATCTCCGTCTGTAAGTCATCAAACTCGGTGTACAAGGCGTTAAATTGGTCGAAGCGGGTTTCTAGCTCGATTATTTGCAAGTTTGAAAGATTGTCACAGCTTTGAAGCACATTCAAATAAGCACCAAAGGTTGTAAGCTTGGCCTTCATTGAGCTGCGTTTTTTCACTAACTTGTCAGCCATTTTACCGTTAAAAATAATTATAACTCAGCAGAAAATTCAAAAATTTATAGGTTTAAAAATAAAAAAAATGCCACTGTGTTATTACACTAAAACAAGCTAATTAATGGAACGCGGTGCATCCAGCAACAAACAAAGGAATTAAACCTCTTCACTTGCAATGAAAAAAAAGAAGTGCTAAGTCACGCTTTGTTCATGCAATACGACAAACGATGTAAACTAAAAAATGTTATACATAACTTGAAATACTTAATGAGAAGCAAAGACGTGTAAAGAGTGAAAGTAGCTAGTTAACCGACTCAATAAGGCAATGAATAGGCACTACTTAAAACGTTATAAACCTATATCATCATTTCAGCCGATAGACGTCCACTGCTGGACATAGGCCTCCCCCAAACGTCGCCACAACGAACGATCCTGTGCGTCTCGCATCCATCGGATTCCCGCAACCTTCACCAGGTCATCGGTCCACCTTGTAGGGGGCCTTCCGACACTGCGTCTTCCGGTACGCGGTCGCCACTCCAGAACCTTTCGGCCCCAACGGCCACCCGTTCTGCGAGCAATGTGCCCTGCCCATTGCCACTTTAGTTTGGCGATTCTTCCGTGATAAACCTATAACGTGTGTAAAAAAGGAAGACTGGAATAACGGTGATAAAAGGAATAATTGGAACGATCTCACGAATATCCGAATCCTTATCCGCAAAGTCCAGTTGCGACTTCAAATCTTCAACCGTAGGCGACGATGACACTGCTATTTTCTAACGGTCCGACGCGGGGTCAAAGTCCTCCAACGTCTCGCACAAAACTTGTTCTTGTTCTCGTACACAAAATCTCCTCGCTGTGTAGTTTTTCTTGCGAAGGACCAATGTTGCGATAATGTTCGATAGCTGAGCGGGAGCAAGTTAAATCAAACTCGTAGACTGATACTATGTACAATTGTATAGTACGTAAAACAATAAACAAGGGAAACGCGGTGTCTCCGTCGGGGTGAAATGTGAAATGCTGACTCGCGGACCGCGGCGCTCGCGCCTCAGCCGCCGTGCACCTCCAGTCCGGCGCAGCAATGTCGGTTGGCGTATAAATTCTGTCATTTTTTCTAATGTGCCTCTTTGCTGTACCAAACATTGTATCATTGGGCAGGAATGAACGCCCTGTTTTGGGTATGTAATGTTCTAGCCATCAGAGATAAAAGAATACGGACCATGGCATGATTCCGATTCTGGCCAGCACATCCATCTGAAAATAAGTACAGTTCATTGGCATTGTTACTTACATATTTTTTTATATAATCCAGCACAAACGTACCCACTTCATTGGGACCTTTGTTAGCCCTCGGTCCGTCGCGCATTTTTTAATAACGCGGTTCGTCGCGTGGGGTCCCTCGAAACCCCAAGAATAAAACACCTATGAAACCCTTTATAACTTATATTTTTCGAACTATTTTAGCAGTTTCTTATTTACTTATTTAACGTCAATAAAACTACAACCAATTAATAAAAAATATTCGTATATTTACTATCTGAACTTACAAACTAAAATTAGGAACATAAATTTCACTACCACTTTTTTTTGAAGATTCTTTATTATGATCGCTCCCACAGTGTAAGACGGTATATTAACAGCAATTATGTGTACGTAATAGCAAAACTAGATCTTTACGCCAAACATGACTGAATAATTACATTGAATGCGGTAGAGTTGAATGAGGCAGTATCATAATATTATTATGTGAATTACTTGAAATACAAAGAACTACAATACCGTTTTTTGCAATAGATTTCAAATAGTGGACTTTGGACTCAATACATGTATAACAACTAGCGCCAATACAGCCCCAAGTGGTGCATAGAGAAACATAAAAAGTAACACTACGGGCCACCAGAGGTCGTAAAACTGTCAATTGGTGTGACCATACTCAAAAAATTATTAATAAAAATGGGTACTATACCTTACTATTTTAAGACTGAAGGCAGGAATAAGCTTTTTCGTTAAAAACAGTGGTGAGTCACAGATCTTTAAAATATTACACCAAAATATCGCTAGCATTTTATCTAAACAAGAAATTTTAGAACTAACGTTGCTAGAATTACGAGACGCGCATGATGAACCCGATATTTTATGTTTTTCTGAAACTTTTATGCGTGCCGGAAACGAAAACTTTCTTAAAATAAATAATTATTCCTTGGCAACTGCGTTTAGTAGAGACCAACAGAGAGGGGGAACCTGTATACTTGCAAAAAGGGGCATTACTTATAATGAGCTTAGTTGCGTTAAAAAATATTCGACGCTTAAGTCTTTCGAGGCCTGTGGCATTGAAATCCCATTGCATAAATTATTAATAGTATGTGTTTATAGAACACCAACATCTGACCCCAACGTATTTCTTAATAAATTGGACCTATTGATGGGTGAATTACTCAAAAAATATGGGGCAAGTGTAAAAGTAGTTATTGCAGGTGACTTTAACCCTTTACGGCGCAACAACGTGTTTTTGTATTTTTTAATTGACAATAGATTCAGAATAACTATATAATGATGGGAAAAATAATGAAAAAAAAAAATAAGTAAGAAAAGGTATTTATTTTTGAAAAAATACATAGTGATGCAGATATGCATCATGGTGTTAAAACATATAAATTTTACGAAACGTGAAAGGATCGAAAACAGTTGTTATTTTTGTTAAAACACAAGGCTATGCCGCACTTTTCAAATTCTGTTTGGGCTGTTCCAGTGCAACTTGGATATTTGCACCTAAGCCTTTTGGTAGTCCAAACAGGCCAGTGCCCTAACTGATCCAATCTGACGTCTTTAGGCGGGATATACTGACAAGGCCCTTTCTTCTTTTTTTCCTGAATGAGTGCTTCTACGTCACTAGTGCGCTTCAGCCGGTTCACCTTTTTATACTTGACTAATGTCTCAGCAATTTCTAGTCGGAAATCAGCAGAATTGAGCACCCTGTCAGTGTTTGCCGTGTCAGCATGAATTCTTCTATATAGCAGCCAGGAATTACACATGGTCATATCGAGAAAATGGTAAAAGAGTCGCATAAACCAACGTTTGCTCCGTAGCCTTATTTTATAATGACCCATTACGCTATCCATTAAGTCTACACCTCCCATATGTCGATTGTATTCTGCGACAATATAGGGCCGTTCCACATCGATGTATGTTTTTTGAGACTTCTCAGATCTACGAACGACAGATGTTGGATTTTTGCCAGCAAAGTTGGATACTAGGTGCACAATTTTATTATCTCTCCAGGCCACTAGGGATATGTCAATACCGTTATAGCTTGCGACCTGTTCGACTGAGGTGCCTCTAGGTTGCCTTTTCAGTTGCTTTTCATCTGGGAGTTTGCAGTTCGGGATACGGTTTCTCCTAACGGTGCCTAAAGCTAAAATACCACGTCGTGATAAAAACTCAATCAGAGGTAAGGATGAATAGTAGTTGTCAAAAAACAGTCTATAGTTTAGTTTTGGTTGGTAGGAATCTCTCTGGCAAGTCGGACTACTACATTAGATGAGGCACCTAATTCAGGCTCGCCATCTGCGCGTATATTCTCCTGGCCACTGTAAACCTCAAACTTGTAACCATACCCACTCACACCACAAATCACAAAAAGTTTGAAACCCCACTTGTGGGAAAATCATCTTATGACAAATCCCGCTCTTGGGCGGAGCGAGAGATAGTGTCAGACTTTTACTGACTAAAAACCCACTCCTGTTCCTTCGTTGCCTTCGTCCCAGGGCCCCGGTTTCGTTTTCACACTACCCATGGCCCCAGTAGGCTTCGACCCTGCTGAGCCCCTACGATTTGCTGACATCTCCCTGAGGCGCGCGCGGAACAATACGCGCCGTCGACGACTTGGGTTCGGTCCGGATGGTTACCGGACGGTCGGACGGCGGGCCACCCATTGCCCGCCGTCCGCAAGCCCGCGCCTACGGTGGCCGGAAATCAGGATCGGAATCCCGGCGGCGGCTGGGGCGTGAGGACCGTTGCCTCACGCGATCGGCCGCCTCCTTTGCTAGCATTACTGCTTCGCAGAAGGAGGCGACCGCCTGCCACTCCTCCTCGCTCCGGACCATGGCCTGTACCAAGGCCCGGCGCGAGAGATCGCCGCCGCCGATCGCCCCCACGAGGACACGGCGTTGCCAAGCGGGGCACACCTCCACCGTGTGCTCCACCGTGTCCTCCGGGCGGTCCACACAGTGGCGACACCCGGGCGTCGCTTCCGCACGAATCCGGTGCAGGAACTTCCCGAACTTCCCGTGTTCGGTGAGAACCTGCGTCATGCGGAAGGTGAGGACGCCGTGAGGTCTTTCCAACCACGCCTCAAAGAAGGGACTTACCGCCATAATTGTGGCGTGCCCAAAACCCCACTTGTGGGGTTTGTCTGGCAAATATTGCCTTAGACCACATCGCGCTTTGGTTGAACACATTTGTTCGTCAACGGACAAATGTTGTTCAAAGGGCACTTTTGCAAAGTTATAGTTTAGTTTTTCAATTATCGGCCTGATTTTATATACCGTAAAATGGGGCTAATTAAAACACTTTTTTCGTAAAACAGGTGTTTATACAAATTTTAATAACTCAAGTGATATGGAATATTATTTTTTTAGTAGATTACACAATAAACTATAAATAGTAACGATCGTAGCATAATTTCTGTAAATATATTTTAAGATATATTACTTTACCGTTGCTATTCCAAATATCGCATCAATGGGGTTATTTGTAATCTCACTTTTTTGCCTTGGTTTTTCTTATTTTTTTTAGCTGTGTCAAATAAAAGTCAGTAAGCTATATTTGGAAAAGTTGTAGGGTTAAAAGTGGCCTTCATTTCACCTTAATTTCACTCTCTATATGCCACAGACAAGCCAAAAATTACAACTGAATATTTATTCACTAAGAGATCTATTGCTTCTTTGGGGTTATTTGGAATGTAATGTGAAAGTTAAGCTATATTTGGAATATTTAAGGGCAAGCATGATCTATCTATGGGTATTTTTTACTTCTGATGAAAAAAAAATGTTTTGATCAATTTTACGTGAAATAGCTGTAAATATCAATAATTTAGGTTATAATCTACTATAAAAAATTATGTACCGCGCTTACAACTCTTTAGTTTTACTAGAAATAAACAATAAAATTTCGAACGTCCATGGTAGTGACACTGAATCAAAGGAAGTGACTTTCCATACAGTTTTTTTAATCATGGAAATGACTTTAAATCATGGACGTGACATTCTATATATTTTATGTACATATAAGATGAAGTCAAAGTTTTTATTTTATCCAAGGAAAATATAAGTATAAATACACTGGATTTATTAAATAAAACAAAAGTTTGCAAAATCAACTTTAATTGCTTTGATTTTTTAACTTTACCCTAAATCACATGTTTTATCTTAGGATATCAACAATATTTTGTATTAAAATATCAAACATATAATATATTTTTAAAAGTAACTGCTAAAGAGATCAAAAACTTTGTACTTCTGACACTTTCTAATTTCAGTCTTAATCAAATCTTAATATTAATAAGTTTTATAACTTTAGAGATATTTCTTAATTAAAATATTTCGAGGTCATCATCACTCTCACTATGAAAGATCCTCATCCTCCTCTTTTCAGACTTCCTATCGCGTTCCTTATCTTCCTGTTCTTCAGACTGATCATCAAGTTCTCTATCCTCCAGTTCTTCATTCTCACTGTCTAGTTCCTTATTCTCCTGTTCCTTATCCTCCCAATCTTCAGTCTCACTATCAAGCTCGTTATCTTCTTGTTTTTCAGTCTGATTATAAAGTTATCTATCATCCAGTTCTTCAATCTCACTGCCTAGTTCCTTATCTTCTTGTTATTCAGTCTCATCATAAAGTTCTCTTTCCTCCAGTTCTTCAATCTCACTATCTAGTTCCTTTTCCTTCTGTTCTGTAGTCTCAATATCCAGTTCCTCGTCCTTCTGTCCTTTCGTCTCACTGTCCAGTACCACATTCTCCTGTTCTTTGGTTTCACTATCCGGTTCGTTATTCTCCTGTTCTTCGCTTTTTCTGTCATATATATTTTCCTGCAGCAATGGGTTGGAAAATTCCACAAAACTATTGGGCAACGAGTAGTATAGACACCGTTCGCCGGGGGCGCATGTGAGGCATGTTAATTTTCTTTAAAATATTTTTTGCGTGATGTTCGAATCCCATGTCATTTGATGGACTTTTGTGATTCCAGGAACACTACTGATTTTTCGGTGCAATAGCTTATTATTTTCTTCAATTTCTTTTGTAGTTACGGTTGAAATTATGACATTGGTAGTGTTCTCTCTAATACACTTCATAATTGTATTAAAATCAGGTATATCTGACCCTTGAGCAACAATACGATCAGCAGTACGCTTTATTACTGCGCCCACTCCATCCATGGGCCCTTTGCCATGGCCTGCTTCACAGAAGTTCCATGTCGCAGTTTTTATACTGTATCTCTTTGCCAAAGATTCAAAGATTCAAAAGCATTTATTTCAAATAAACCATTTACAGGCACTTTTGAAATGTCAAGAAGTCAGTCAGTCAGAAAAAATGATGCTAATTGCACATTCCAAAGCGTAAATCTCTATGGAGAAGAATGTGCAAGAAACTCCATGGACACTCTTTTCAATCATGTTTTGCAATTACAAATATCTCTGTTACATGTTTCTTGTCGCTATCATGTGAGAACAATGTAAATAAAGTAAAAATACAAACTAAATACAGATATTAAAATAGCAACTGGCAGCTTAGAGATGACCAGTCTCAACTGACGGCGCCCGTTCACGGACCTTACGCGAATATTAGCACCACTCAGCTCAACCATTTTGAAGGGAACCGAATGATCCAACACACGCGCCACCATCAGTGAGACATTTGAGTGAGCATGACAAACTCTCAACCAAGTATTGAGTAAACAGGTAGAACATGTATCTGTTTCTGTACTGTGCACTAGGACCGTCGCTTAAAATATGCAATTTCTGAATTGTGCATGACGATACAATTAGATCTAGCATCTTTTGAAGGTGAGCACATATTGCACTTTCATCATGGCGCAAATTCTCAGAAAATGTGCAAAATGAACAACTGTTCACTTTTTGCGTATCTGGACATCTATAATAATAAACACCAGTATGAAGACTGATTTGCTGTCTGGAAGCACCGAAATGGACTGACTGGATCTCATTCGCATATTTGCAGCAATAATTTTCAGAAAAGTCGATCTGCATAAATATCTCTCCGTCAACAAGGTTGTTTTTCATTAGGGTGGAATGTTTGTTTTGATGAGAAATGTTAAATTGGTGCTCTAAGAACATTTTCAAGTCTTCTAAGACGATTCTACTAGCTCTTTTTTCGTAATTGTTTTCAGTCCTTTTACTGTTCTTCTTATTTCCTTTTCTTGTCCTTTAATCAATCGCTTTTCTTTTGTGACACACCAAGTTTTATATGTAGTAGTTTCCGAACCATCAAAAAGTTGTATTTCAGGTGATTTATGTAAGCAAACACGACATTTGCGCAACATGCAAGCCTCCTTGTTGATATCACAAACTATGCTTTTGCACAACTCTGTTAAGTTTGGAGCGTTAAAAATTCCCACGTGTTTCAAATTATCGAACTTAAGCTGCATATTTTCATGTACAACACATAAACAGGTATCCCTTTCAGCAACTTGGCGAGAAACGATCCAAAAAGGACGCATCCGGCAGAACGTTGCAAGACTCAGTTTTTCCTTGTTTTCGATCTGGAACTTGCTATGGAGATTAGTAAGTGTATCACACAAGTAACGTTTTTGTTTTTTAATTTTGTTCTTGGTGATTACATCTTTTTTTCCAGGACACTGCTTACTGTTGTCATCACGCTCTAAGAAGGCAATAATTTTTGAATTTAATGGTTTCAGCTTTTTTGTTAAAATCTGTTTAGTAGCAACTTTCTTTGGATGGCTAGAAAGTTGCTGAATTTTATGATTGGCCCTTAGCAATTGTACCCAGCGTCTGGATTACAGTTGCCTAAGTGTTTATTTTTAAATTGGACTCTTCACGTCGTTTCCGGGCAAGACGAATACCTGCTACTTTTTGCCTATTCAAATTAGAACTAGAGCTAGAAGGTGTGAGACATTCTTCTCTGGAGAAGGACGATTACGACCAGGATTAACAAGCGATGACCTTCTGGAAACCATAGAAGCAGTTGACCAAGCTGGAGAAAGGCAAGAAACAATTTCTTGAGAATCAGGGCTAGCTACGTTTTGGTCACCAGCAATTGACTCTGGAGTGTTCTCTCTCAAACTTTGTAGTAGCCGCTCATTACGTTTTTTATTCTGTCTACTCCTAGCTTTACGTTCTCGCCATTCACGTTGTTTAGCACGTCGCACATACGGGTATTTGATACAAAAAACTGGCCAAAACCTTTTTTTGGTAATTTTGGGTCAATTGTGCCTCCTAATTATTTTTCATATTAATTTTAGTATAACCCAATCATTTCTATACCCTTTTCTCCAAAGGGACTTACGTGTGAAATAAAATCGAAATAAAATAAAACATTATTTTCTATTTCAAGCATTATGGTGATTTATTTGTACAATAACTAATAAAAAAAGCATTTAAAAATACACAATGATTTAAAAATAACGCTTACTTTTTGAAGAATGGAAGAAAAAAACGTGTTGCGCCGACCCCAAATAACACGGGACAAGGGCAGGAAGATGATGATGATGATGATGATGATGACTTTTTACATAACCTTACAAAATACATAAATGAAAAGCTATGTACAAACTGTAATTTACATCGAAATAAAAGTTAAATATACATTTTCTTGTAATATTTACAGAGAAACTTATACAGCTAATATTCGTCAGACTCGCTATCGCTATCTGCTTGATCAGTACTAGTGCCCGGGTCAGCATTATCAGTGTCAGTGTCCGCGGGACAGTCGTATTCAACTTTAAGAAATTGTAGAATTTCTTGCGATAGTGGTTTCCTGTTCCTTTTGAATTGCATTCTGCTGCTGCTACTAAGAAAGACATCAGAGGTCAGAAGAAGGCGGTTCATGACATCTTGGAGGCAATCCTTTCGCGAAAACTTTCTTGCAAAGTTTTGCCTGTATAGACGGAAATGTTTATTCCGCGACTCAGCTGCCTCCTCTGATAATTGTCCAATCGGCAAAAGAGCATGTTTGATTACCAAAGCCCCATGACACAAAACTTTATGCAAAGTTGGTGTCATGGGGTGCCAGTTGTATAACTGCACATATAGTTCGGCTGTTGCCTTCAGAAACACCGAAAATTTTTCCGTGTCAATAGAGAACCCACTCGAAATAACTTCTAGAATCAACTTGAGGTTCTTAAGGAAGTTTATATCAATCCCTGTTATTGAGGCAGTTGTTACAGGATCGGCAAAGAATCTCCTAGAAGTATTTCCATCGTTAGTATTTCCAAAGCCAGCTTTCGGCACGTCTACAAGCAAGTCCATTTGCTCTCGAAAGACCTCTTGAATCTCTTTCTTTTTATCTGCCGAAAGCTGCTTTTCCTCCTTGTTAAGCCTCCATTTTTTTTTGATAGGTAGTTTGTAGGCTATATGGAGACATGTTTCGAGAAATCTAATCCGAGCGTGCAATATTGATAGTCCAAATTTGAGCGAGTTCGAATCTATCAAACTTTCGTCGGTTTTAAGATTGTTGAAATCTTTGCTGGTCTGCTTGCATATGTAGCACTTCATTGTTGACGTGGTATTAGTTGCGGCATTGCACACTTTACCATCTACCATTGTAAGCACAAGTGTGTGCGACACCTTTATGACTTTATTGTCAGCCTCAACTTCAGTGGGGTTTATGTTTTGTGCCTGGTTTTCAATGTGTGCTATTTCGGATCGAGTCACTTCATTATTTTCATGCACAAACTGAATCCTTATAGGACGGCAAAATCGGCAAGATGAAGGAGCTGGATTCTGCCACCAAATCTTCAGTTGGCCATTCACATTACTTGTCAGTCGTAGGGGTACTAATGAGCTTATAAAAACATGGGCATCGGAGCCTGACTCATCTTGGAATTTTTGTTTAAATTCTTGTGCTTTCGAGCCATCACATCTCCATTTGCAAATGAGTTCCATATTCTGCCCTTCAATTTCTGTTGCTGTCATTAACACTTTCTGGAGGTACAGGCAAAGGCGTTGAGTGGTGTGGTCAAGAAGATCTTGTAAAGTAATTTCTGCTATCGATTCGGAGACAATAGATTTAGGATAGCACTCCGTTTTCGCTCTCTGTAGGAGAGAATAACAGGGGTATATATCCTCCTGCCCATCTCTTATCACATTATATTGTTTGCGCGTTAGGTCGGCTTCCACGTATTTAATCAGTGCTTGTGTTATCGTTAACTTGCCGCTTTTTGAACTTTTGTCGGCTGAACTTATGATTTTGCGGAATCTAGTGGCTCGTGTCGGAGTCGCTGAAGCCTGTTTTATTATTTGAGACAAATCATTGTTGCCTGCGGCTCGTTCACTCATCACAGCAGCATACGTCAACTCTTCATGCGATATTTCTGATCTCACGTTCTCTGTTTTGCGCCTTTTGCTTCTTTCACTACATTCTTGGAATTCCTTAAGAGGTCGGCCGGGTTTATTGTGTCGCCAAACAGGTAGAGAAATTTTTTCTTTAAGCCATTGTTCATTCGTTTTTCGGAAACGACATTCTTTGTAGCTTGCTGAGGTCCATTTTAGCTTGTAATGATGTTTAAATGATTTTAAGCAATCGCGGAGTACTTTAGTTTTGTCCTCGGGGCATTTGGTCATTTCAATTAGTTTATGCTCAAGAAAGTCCAGTTTTTTATCTAAATTTTTGTAGTCGCACTGTTTTATTACGTTAAACATATCCTCTCTTGTTATTGTCATCGATGACTCATCATAAGGACCTGCCAACAAGAAAAAATCTATGTTAAAATCAAAGAAACACAGTGTTGTTTTTTTTTCGAAAAAAACCTATTTTTGTTCAGAGGCTATAATTCATAGGGGCGGAAAGAGGCGGAAGGTTTTTCTCTTGATATGAAATCTAGAAGGTTCAAAGAACACGATTATGTATAAACTTTAGCTTAACTATGTTTATCTGATACTTAATTTGACGAAGGAAACCTATTTTACGTGTTTTTTTTTGCATAAAAATACTCATGACTTTATGGTACAATTAAAGAATGAAAAAGTGATCCTAACAGTAGCACAATAGATTCAAAATAAAGTACATACCTGTGCCTGAAGATGGTTTTTGGGGTTTGCACTAAACACAACAGTATGATTAGTCTTAAACAGCAATTGAAATTTGCGAGCGCCGAGAAAACAAACGTGTCACTAGCACAACAGATGAGTTCCGACTGACGTTGAGGGCGCATGGAGCGCTCTAGCCCCTTCTGGGTACCGGTTTCTTAATGAATAGAGTGTCCCATTGTTAAAACATAACAAAGGATAGCTGCGCGGTTACTATTGTAAAAATGACTTTTGGCCAGTTTTTTGTATCAAATACCCGTATGTGCGTCGTTCTCTTGGAGTCATTTCGGATACTAGTTTTACCTGTTTTTTACGTCGTTTTTCTGCATAACGCAGGTTATCTTTTCTCTTACTGGCTTCATACAAGTCGGGGTTAGCCTTAATACGAGCTCTTCGTTTTCGTTCACATTCTCTTTTTTGTTTGCGAATTTCTTCCGCTGTCTTTGGTCTTTTATTTCTCGCCATCTAAAAAAAGTTTTTTGTATGTAAATGTGTTTTGTGTATGATAAGGCAGTAATTAAACAAACAAAATAATTGGAATGATCCAAGTTAAAGTTCACATTCCTGGACTTGTGGTCACTTCCATGGAGGAAAAATATCCACGGAATCAATGGAAGTGACATCCATGGAAAGGACATTTTTTGGTTCAATTACGGAAAACTAACCTAAAAAATTTCATCTATGCAACCTATTTCGGCAATCGTAATTTGACCATTAAACCTACAAAACAGCAAAACAAATGTAAATTTAACATTAAATACTTACTTGGCAAAACAACCACAGTAGTGACCACGTATGCTTGACGAGTTTTAATTAGGTAATCTTATTGTTTTTTCACGACAAACGTATAGCAGCCAGTAAGAAATTGACATCTGTTTATGGTTATGACAAGTGACGGCTTGTCAATGCTCACATAAATTCCGATATACGCAGTTTTTTTCCTTAGTAAAAAGTTATTGTGACCTTCGTCCATGGAAGTGACCAAAATTTGAGTCACATACTTTAATTAGGTTTTTTGTTCTCTTTTTTATTAATTAGATATTAAGCTATAAGCTGATATGAGTCCGTATTTATTAGAGTTTAAGATAATATCGTAATATTTTAGAAATATCATGCTAAAGACTGGTAAAAAATTGTTATATCTATAAATTTGCTTCAGTCACATCCACGGAAAAGACATTTTCACGATAATTTTTTTATACTAAAAAAAATGTAGTCTACACCAGACATGGTAGCACTACCTTGATAAATATATGAAGTCCACGTGCCCTTTGTTATTGAAGAAAAAAATCATTGTCACAGATAATTTTACTGAAAATGAGGGTATTTCCCCTATGTAAATAAAAATTAATCGCTAAATGTGTTGCTAAGAGCAAAACTCGAGAAAGGCTGAACCGATTTCGCAATTATTATTTTTTTGCGTTTGTTCTTGTCAGGAAAAGGGTTTTATAAAAGAAAAATATAAAAAAGTTGCAAGCAAAATTACGTGGGTGAAGCCGCGCAGGACGGCTAGTTTCAAATAAAAATGTATTGCGCAAAATGAGTTAGGTGTGCACATACAGTAACTTGATTATTTTATCAAATGTTTAAATTATTTATTTAAATAAAACAACTTTAGTCAATCACAATATTTATTCTTCTTCTACAAATTAAGGTATGTAGGTACTATTTAGTCACACTGGTTTCGCAATGTTAAATACATACCTATTTATGTACTGACGCCAGCACGTCAACCTACCCCAATCTGTCAAATTTTACCAATCGAACATTAACCTTCCACTATTGTGATAAGGTTAAAAATTTATTAAAGAAATTTGGCAGATTGAGGTAGGTTGATGTGCTGGCATCTGTACCAACTTTTAAATGGGTAAGTACCTCATTAATAATTTTATTATAAAACAATGGTTTACTACAAAAGTAAGACATCTCTTGAAAGATTGTCTACAAAAAGTGTAATCACATAACTGCATTTCAATAACGATTCAGAAACCGTCATCAAACGCAACTTTGTGTTGACATCTTGTGTAGACAATAAAGTTCGACAGATGTCTAACTTTTTTGAAGAAAGGCCGTAAAAATCTTACATTTTGGACTTATACTTAATTAATTAAAATTATGATTACACTCTTCGAAAAGAAACATTATAATCAAAGTTACCTAATTGGTGTCTTGGCTTTGGTATCGTTGCCAAAATAATAACAAAGAAAAAAAAATAACAAAAACGAAATTAGAAACCTACATAAGAAAATAATATTTCTTAGGTCTCATAATTATTAAGTCCTAAACTTATAATTATGAGATATTTAAACAAATGAAAATATTCTTTTGAGAAATGTACGTAAAATAAACATATTAAAACAAAATTATTTGTAAAATGGTGTCTGCTTAGTTGTCTACAATAAAATATATAAAACTCAAAAAAATATAAAAGAAATAATCAAAACCTTAGTCACTATCCATCAATGCTTTTAAAATTTCTTGTTTGTCGTTATAATAATTCTTTTTATACTTAGGCTTTTGCTTATTTTTCTTTGGTATATTAATATAACTGCTTAGACATGCAGGTTTAAGGTCCTTAAAGACTACTTTCTTATTTTTCAACGCATTTTCTAGACTTTCTTCCTTAATAATAGTCAGTTTTTTCCTGCTCTCGAAGTAGTTTTCTTTATTTTCAATTAAATCCGCATTTTCAACGTTATCCATAACTTCACTACATTCTTTGTCATTTATAATATCTTTACTATATAGTTCCTTTTCATTAAATGCTATAAGAGAGACAGTATTATTACCATCTCCAACTACAATTTCTTCACTCCCAAACTCACCAAAGAAGATAAGAGATACTTCATTATATTGATTATCACAGAGTTTTCTTTGAGTTTTTTCGTTTTCTTCATTTCTAGGTTTATCCTTGTTCCCGTTTTCCTTATCATCAAAATCTTTCCGTATCTCGGCCATTAATGGTATAATGTTCATTTCACGGTCTTGATGACTCATCCCACCTTTTATTGTATCATGTGATACGTAACTTTTTGTTTTGTCTTTTTCATCTATTTCTTCATCAGTAATCTTCCTTTGATTTTCTATTTTATCACTATTGTCTGTTTTCGGAATTATAAATGGTGAAAGATCATTCTTATTATTAATATCTGAGCTGTGGTCATCGAAATAAACATCTAGTAGGTCCGAGTCACTATGTACACTCCTTGTATCCGATACACTTGTGGTTGAAATGCTAAACTTTCTTGTACTTATTTTCTTTCTGGGTTTTGCAACGGCACGAACCTGAATTTTACTTTTTTTTGCCTTTACCTTTTCCTTTAAAACTTGACATTGGTTTTTGAGGCTTATTTTTATTCTTAGTTGGATATTCATCTTCTGAACTTATGTAGGTGGAGTCAGATTCGTTTCCCTTATTTTCTTTACGAAGTGTTGTTCGTTTACATTGCCCCGAAGGTCCTGCAATGGGCTGCATGTGTGATTCTCTGGTGTTATAATCGATATTACTTCTATCTCTTTCGTTTGAAATTGTTCTATTTTTTTCTGAACATCTATTTATAGTTTTTATTTTACCTTGACGAGATTTGATAACTGACGGTTTTTCCAATCGTAATAAGTCATCTGCAGTAATGCTTTTTCCGGGTGGAACATTACACTTTCTTTTTCGTTTAGGCTATTCAAGAGCCGGGGTTGGATTTCTTAAATTTGTTAAAATTTCTATTACAGCTGAAGATGCCGTGTCTTCAATTAGTTCCTCCGAAATAGAATTTGTGTGTGGCAATCGAGATTTTGGTCGATCAGAATTAACGGGATATAAGCCGCATTTGTTAAACCCGGCAATTAAATTGCTGGATTCTGAACCCTTTTCTCTCAATTTATTCTGCAATCTATACAATAACATAGGAAATGAACTTTTTACTAAAGTTTTATGTTTAAGTCCTTCAGTCCTCTTCCAGTGTGTCAATACATCGCGCCAATATTTTTTTAAAGGTGCGTAAAATGCAACATCTAATGGCTGGAGTAAATGAGTGGTTTTAGGAGGTAAGCAAACGAACATAATATTAAGCTCCTGACAAGTTTGTAATACGGATTCGGAAAAATGTGGAGATAAATTGTCCCCAATTATCACTTTTCGGCCAGTTTTTGTTCTTGCATATGGTACTATGACAGTATTAAACCAGTCCTCGAAGCACGTCGAGTCGAACCAACCACTTTTCGATCGGTTGTACCTCGTCCCCTCAGGCCCTCCTTCTAGCCACTGATCCCATAAATGATCTGCCTTATATACAACGTATATGGGCAATAACTGTCCATCGGCAGTGCCGGTAAACATTAAAGAAATAGATGTTTTTGTAGTGTTGATTACCCTTTCAGGATATTTGCAACCTCTCTTAAATAAATATTTCTTATGCCCCGGGTCATCAGTGAGATTAGTCTCATCGTAATTAATGATACAATCAGAAGAGACCTTCAATAGTATTTTCATAATGCGAAAAAAATTCGTCTATTACAGCAGGTGAAATTTTGGCGCGGTCACTTGTGATATTTGATGCATTACGATTGGAAATTTCAGCTTTATGCCTAATCATGAAATTTCGCGCCCAATCTGCACCGGGCATATTGTCTTTTAAACTGTAGATGGTTTTTCCTAGTTTGTTCAAGTATTTTTGGGTACATACGCGTAAGTCTGTAGAATCTAGTGGAAACCCCAAATTACTCAGTATTTAAATGTATTTTATGAACGCCATCTCTTCATCTTTTGAAAAAAGAGTAGGTGTCCGGCTTTTTCTTGTGTGCAATTTATATTTCGACATTTTCTGCTTAATGTACTCTTTGGAATGTTGTATTTATTAGCCGCCTCTATTAATTTCAGTGAGCCATTTTGAATTTCTCCTATTGCGTTTTGCAAATCTTCTTTGCAATAACTCAGATAAGGTTAATAATTCTTACCGTTGCGTGAATTAGTAAACTTTCGTTGGTAGGTCCGCACCAAGTTGATATCTGTAGCAATTAAATAAACATTATAAATAAAATATTTTTTCCTATGTAATTCTGACGCATTTTTTCATTAAATAAATACGCAGAGGCATGTCCGTAATTTCGTTTAATGTTATCGTAAATAAATAAAAGTATATAGAACGAAAAAAACAACGAATCTAAAGAATAGGTGTGACAATCAACCCTGCAGGAATGGGCACGCCATAATTATGGCGATAAGTCCCCTCTTTGAGGAGTGGCTGGAAAGGCCTCACGGCGTCCTTACCTACCGCATGACGCAGGTCCTCACCGGACATGGTAAGTTCGGGAGGTTCCTGCACCGGATTCGTGCAGAAGAGACGCCCGGGTGCCACCATTGTGTGGACCGCCCGGAGGACACGGTGGAGCAAACGGTAGAGGTGTGCTCTGCTTGGGCAGAGCACTGCCGTGTCCTCGTGGGGGCGATCGGCGGCAGCGATCTCTCGTGCCGGGCCTTGGTACAGGCCATGGTCCGGAGTGAGGAGGAGTGGCAGGCGGTTGCCTCCTTCTGCGAAGCAGTGATGCTAGCAAAGGAGGCGGCCGATCGCGTGAGGCAACGGCCCTCACGCCCCAACCGCCGCCGGGATTCCGATCCCGATTTCCGGCCACCGTAGGCGCGGGCTTGCGGACGGCGAGCAATGGGTGGCTCGTCGTCCGATCGTCCGGTAACTGTCCGGACCGAGCCCAAGTCGTCGACGGCGCGTAGTGTTCCACGCGCGCCTCAGGGAGATGTCAGCAACCGTAGGGGCCCAGCAGGGTCGAGGCCTACTGGGGCCATGGGTGATGCGAAAGTGATCCCCGGGGCCCTGGAAAAATGGCAAAGAAGGAACAGGAGTGGGTTTTAGTCAGTAAAAGTCTGATACTATCTCCCGCTCCGCCCAAGAGCGGGGGATGTCATTAGATGATTTTCCCACCCGAAAAAAAAACCCTGCAGGAAACGTTCTTTAATTTTATACAGTGCAGTATAGGTAAATTATTTTGTGAGTATGCCGAGAAATATCTTGCCCTTAACATGCTCAAAATGCGCAATTGGGACTATTTGGAACTATGATTAAATTCCTTGGCAATGTATAACACGCTTTAAAGGGGCTATTTGAAACTTCGTTCCAATTAACCCCAAAACAGAAACCAAATAGCCCCATTTAGAAAAGTCGAAATATATGCCAGCTCGACAAAGGTAGAAACTTGCAAATAGAAACACTGAAAAGCGCATAAAACACACTATTACTTAGTTTATTCAATTTCTTACATACCTGTCTAGATTTTGTGTATCAGACGAAAGTTATCCAGGCACGAAATACACCAAAAACACAACACTTTTTAAAATTGCTGCTGCTGAACCACGTAGAAAGCCGTTATCTGTCAAAATTTCTTTGAGACATTGACATTACTTGCCACTGTATTGCCAGATGGTAAAATATAATTCCTACTCTTCTCAGATATAAATATCCACACGATCAAAACTTTTTTTTCGTAAATTTCAAATAGCCTCGTGAGTTCTAAATAACCCCATCTTACGTCGATCAGAATTTGGCTGACCATATGGTATCATTTTAGAGTTATCAGTGTTTCTCTCAACAACTCAAACCGTTTTAGAGTCATGGTCTCGCGAATGTGGGTATAGCCAAACTTCTCTGACCAGTACATTCGCACATTGGGTAGATGAATTATGGACATGAAGTAAATAATTCCAATGAACTGTCTTATTTTCTGGCTTGTAACATTGATAGGTCTGCTGGAATCTTTTTGCACACTGTAGAGGTTTGTTTCATCTCTTATGAGATCCACAATATCGTCAGTGAATAAATAAGAAAATACCTGATAAGGTGTCTGCAATTCTAGTGTTTCATTTGGTAACTTGAAAGATCCCCGGAACCTCACCTGATCTTCGTTCAGCTCTAAGTTTTTAGTTTTCCATATGGCATTCGTCTTAGGAACACGTGTGCTTCGTGAAATGGATATGGAACTGGTACTGGGTTCTGGAACAGTAGGCGGTGTCTCATATGGTTGAATCGTAGTGCTAGTATTGGTCTCAGAGATCGGTGGCAAGATGTCATTGTCCTGATTTTCTGGGTTTGTTACTTCGGGTTCCTCATCCGAGTCTTGAAGCAAATACGGATCATTCTGTGCCAAAATGTATGAAGGATCAGCTACATCATCGTCATCTGAATAATCCAAGCCATCCTCACTATCTTCAAATTGGACTAAAATATTTTCCAGTTCCTCATTCGACAAATGTGGAAGCCTAGAAGCTGAACGTGTAGGCCTCGAACTCATATTGAACCTGGAATAAAAAAAGATACCTATTTAGAAAAACGTAAAAAAATATAACAGTTTGGCGCAGTGATGCATTACTGCATAAAAATAAAACTTGAACTGATAATAATATAATAATATTCCACAACTATCACACAACGCCGTCTAGTCCCAAGCTAAGCAGAGCTTGTGTTATGGGTACTAGACAACTGATAAACATACTTATATATTTCTAAATACATACTTAAATAGATAAATGACACCCAGACACAGAATAAATGATCGTGCTCATCACACAAACATTTGTCCTGGGTGGGAATCGAACCCACGACCTCCGGCATAGCAGTCAGGGACACTAACCACTAGACCAACAGGCCTGTCCTGATCTCTGTAAATACAGTATAAAACATTTGAATTACATATAATCATTGAAAATCAATATCTTACCGTTACTCCACAGCAATTTCACGTCGATATTTTCAGTAACTTAAAAAATAATTGCAATTGAAATTGCGTGCGAACTACACAAACCGGTTCCGACGGGTTCGTCACGTCGAGTGGCCATAAAATACAAATAACGCCATCTATCGATAAATGTGGTAACTAACTTGATAGAATGGTTAGATGTAGATGTGCATCGCTGCGTTAAAAGGTATTCAATTCGTTTCTTTGAACGAATTTGTTAGTTCAAATGGTATGATGCAGAACTGCAATTCAGCGTCGTAAAGGGTATATAAATACTCTCAAACCAGGAAAGTCACTACCTATCTAACAGATCTATGTAATACGTACAAGTTGCAACTTCACATTAATGTCCCAACTCGGAAAGATTCGTGTATAGACCACATAGTAAGTAACATCAAGACTTCATTCTGACCATGACACAGCACAACTGTTAGAATTTCCAGTAAAAGAGCAAAGTTCAAAGTGCAAACAATACTTTATTTATAAGAAAGATTACTGCACCGATAATATAAATAAATTTGTGAGGCATTCTCCTCACAAATATTTCATGGTCAGATGTCCACTTAGAAACTGACACAAATAAGGCGTTCAATCAATTCTATGATTTTTTATGTTTGTTATATAGCTTATGTTTTCCAAAAATAAAAATAAAGATTAAAAATTCTAATGCATTTAAACAAAAATGGATATGTAAGGGTCTTAGAAATAGTTGCAAAACTAAAAGATTTTTACGATATCACTATTACAAGAACAAAACATTATCACACAAAATAAGATATAAAAAATACTCAAATATTTTGAAAAAGTGTATTGTTAAATCGAAAATGAACTCTAACATCAATTTTATAAAAAATAGCAAAAATAAATGCAGAGCAACTTGGTCAGTTATTAATCATGAATTTGGGAATGTGAAATCAGGTATTAATAATATTTCTGAAATACAATCAGATAAGCAAGTTCTGACAAACCCTACTGACATAGCAAATGTTTTTAATAATTACATTATTGACTCGACTAATACTTTGACATCCAATAATCAATATTATTATAATGACACTAATTTTAATGCAATTCCTAACTCCATGTTTCTTAGACCCATGACTGAAGATGAAGTCAAAAAGGAAATAATAGCATTAAACAATACTAACTCTGAAGGTTATGATGGAATAAATACAAAAATAATTAAAGCGTGCAGTACAGAATTGATTCCCATTTTGACATACTTAATTAATCTCTCGTTTTCGTCAGGTATATTTCCTGATGCCCTGAAATTATCAGTCGTAAAGCCGCTGTACAAAAAACACGATAAAAAAGACGTCAAAAACTATCGCCCGATTACACTTGTTCCCATATTGTCAAAGGTTTTCGAGAAATGTATGCTCAAGAGACTTGTCAACTTTTGTAGCAAATTTAATATTATAGCAAACGAACAGTTTGGATTCCAAAAGCAAAAGTCAACCACACAACCAATATTTACTCTTGTGAGCAATATCCTGAGTAATCTAAATAATAATAAATTAACAACAGGTCTTTTTTTCGACCTATCTCAAGCTTTTGATTTTGTAGCGCATGATGTATTATTGAGAAAGTTGGAAATCCTGGGAATAAGAGGTGTTGCACTGCAGTGGATTTCGTCTTACATAAGTGATCGAAAACAATACGTTGTTATAGACAATGTAAATGAAGACTTACTTACTTCCTACTGCTCTGATTCTAGGATAAATAAATGTGGCGTCCCTCAGGGAAGTGTACTAGGTCCCATATTGTTTTTATTATATATAAATGACATACCACTGGTGTCTAATCATAAATTTATATTATTTGCAGATGACATTTCAATTATCGTGACATCTGATAAAAAATCGATTTCTGATCATGAATTAGATATTAATCATACTATTGACATAATTTTACAATGGCTACAGACTAATAAATTAAAAATCAATTTAGATAAATCAAATTATATTCAATTTAATAAGTCAAAACATGCTAAATACAATTTTAAACTTAATGTTGACAGACTTAAAGAAGTAGCACAAACCAAATTCTTGGGTGTGCTCATAGATCAAGACTTAAACTGGAAAGGACATTTAGATGATTTATGCAATAGGATTAATAAATTTACTTACGCCCTCAGACAAGTAAAGAACGTAACAAACGTAAAAACGGCAATAACTACATACCATGCATATATCAAATCAATTTTAAGTTATGGGCTTGTTATTTGGGGAAACAGTACGGATAAAGACAGAGCATTAGTTGCACAAAAGAAGTGCATCAGGGCCATTTGCGGACTTCGACCTGACGAATCCTGTCAGTCATATTTTAAGAAGTTAGGTCTGTTACCACTTCCTGCACTTTACATATACGCAATCTGTAACTTTGTCTATAGTAATAAGGGATTGTTCAAGAAAGCTTATGATGAAGTAATCTCTCGTCCAAGGGATCCAGACAGACTTGTAACAGAGGATAATCCTAAATCAGCCAAGTATGCTAAAAGCTGTCTTGTGATGTGTGTACGCATTTACAACAAAATCCCGAAACAATTAAAATGTACAAATAATTAATTTTAAAAGAAGCTGTATAAATGGCTGAATGGACATAATTTCTATGACATTAATGATTTCTTTGATCTAAAATTATAATATTGTATCCATCTTACTTTACTACTTACTGTTGTTTTGACCTAAAATTTTTGCATGCAATTGACACATACAATTGACACATACTGTGTAGCTAAACATGTGGACATTGTAAAAATCAAATAAGACTAACACCATTATACCATGTTTAAGGCAAATAAAGACATCTTATCTTATCTTATCTTATCCCTTCAGATGTTTCTTTCAGGCTGTCTGATTTTTCTGGTCTCGCCTCAAAGACCTTCAAAAATGACAACTGATCATAATATGGATAGGGTCGTATCTTGGTTTCATTTTTTTCGTATACCTGTTATACCCATCTCTTAATACCTTCCATTTCTTCTGTAATGACGTAGCTGTAACAATGACATACATATGTATTAATATATTTTTATTTTCAGGTACTTAGCCTAGCTTATTTCTAAACATAATACTGTTAAATATGGGACTATTTAAAAGGGAGACCCCCTTGAGGCAGACCAATGTTCTTCAATAGTGATCCTTTTATTCCTTGTAAAGAGAAGAGCATCGTAAGGGCTAAAAAGATATAAACGTCACAAACAGTCACATCTTGCTACGTTTGTAAACGAGCGTACACCCTCAGATCCGTGTACCTGACATAGAACTGGTGATATTTGTTAGTAAAATAACATATTTTTTCTACTAAATCATTGCCACAAAAATGTTCAAAAATATCCAGTTCCGAGGATTCGCTGCTCAAAGGTACTGAATGTGATACCCCTGAAATAAACTCGTCAAATTTTTCTATATCAGGTTTTTTTTTTTCGGTGGGAAAATCATCTTATAATAATAATAATAACCCCATCGCCGTATCTCTACGTTGACGTCGTGGTGGGGCTTGCGTGCTCCAATATACCCTAGGTCTGTATCGGTAAAGTTTGCTTTGCCGTAATATCCCTCATATTACGGCAAAGCAAACTTTAAACCAGACCAAGAGAGATACAATCCGCAGCGCAGTTTTGTGGCGAACTGTTGGGCATTAGCGACCCCACGGACCCGATCTCCCGGGAGAATTCTTGTTCTTCATCTCCGGCTTGCCTTTATTGGGCGGCCGTAGTGAACACTGACGAGGAATTGAGCTCCCACCTCTCTCTTGCCTTTATTGGCTGGCTTGAGTGGAGATTCGCAAGAGCAAACGTGCTCGGGAGAAGGATGTATAATCCAGTAAGGTGCTGGTAGGGATCTTGACCGTACTTCCGGGATTGTCCATCAGGAGTGGAGAGATATACCACGGCTATCAAGCCGTGGTATATCTCTCCACTCCTCAAGCACTTCAGGATATGTTGCCCTCTTGTTGCTACGTCACTTCGTGCTAGCGGCCGTTTTTGGGGGCCCATTTATTGAGTGTGCAAGTCACCCCCTGCCTTTTTTCGATGCATATTAATAACGTTGTTCAGGCAGGGGCCATAGTCTTGACATAGTTCCATGTTACCAGTCTACTTAAGATTCCAAAAACCATAGCCCTATTATCTTTGTTCTCTATATGTCGCAACAGTTTTTCAATAACCGGGGGTTGTCCTTGGGTGCACTAGCATAGCGCGTACAGGGATAATCGTCGGTTGGTATCATGTTCCATTATAATTATCTAAAGGGCCTCTGCGAGTTGGCTTCGGCTCCTTGTACGCCTCCCAAAGGTCCAGGACCTCAGGGTCCTGAGATAAATAAAATATATAAAAATAATAATAATAATAATCCTTTATTAACAGGCAACTAAGGGCCCATAGAATAAATACACAAATAATCTTACAAAATAATAAACTAATACATATGTATAAAAGAAACCGTAAACTATACCTACTATTGTACACGAAGTGACGGCGTCGTGTTCGGCTGCGAGGTCGATATTCTTCCACGAAATCGTCGATACACGACACCCTTCGGCCAAAACTCTCCTTTGAGAAAGGTCTCCAAATGCTGAGTCGGCACCCGCACCACAAACGACTTGAAATTAGTGTTATGGCGCGGCTCCAACTGCAGGACTCTCAAAGTCCAGTTTGTCTTCACGCGTACATACTCCACGATCTCCTCAGCCTTCGTGGTGTGATGTAGCCTCGAAACATACAGCTGCGTCGTAGATACTGCTGGACGCAGCAGCATGTTGGGTCCTGCCAGCGCGGTACCGCACTGGTTCTGACAAGTAGGCTTCTTCCTCTTCTTCTTCTCTACCTTAGTGAAGCCATCTTCATCGCTCTGCTTGCCCTCTTTCGTTTTACCTGCTTGTCGCGTTGTTTGCGACACAGCAGGTTTGTTTGCAGCAACAATAGCGGAATAGGCACGTTTAGGGGTCGACGTACCTACATGCGTCACCACTTCGACCGGTGACGATACAGCGACGGCAGCGGCGGAGCAAGATGCAACGCAAGCATTATCAGCAGCGGGTGACGCACTGCAGCTCGCCAACTCAAAACTGCCGATGTATGCATTTTGTGCTCCGCGACGTATGTTCACGCTGGAGTTGTTAGGCGCCCTACTTTCCGAAACAGCGTTGCGCAACAACTCTACTTCGGCACGCAGCGCACCTACGGTGGTATTGTACACCTCCAGCTTGGATTGTACCTCGGCCAAGTTTGCTTTCAAGGATGTTATGTCCTTCAGCAACCTGGTGACATCGACGTGGTCGAACGTGACGGGAGGCAATTTATGCAGCTCCTTCGCCACGAAAGCGGGCACGTCGTCCGGGTCGGTGCTCTTCATCATTGTGATTGTCTTTCCGCCGTATTGTCTACAAAATGCCAGCAGCGTAATATTGAAACAAAACGATTGTATGAAAATTTTATCATGTGCATCAGTGGATGGTAATAAATAGGGTCTCGTTTCCAGTAACTTTCAAATGATGGAAATCTAATTATGCCAGTCACTAAGTAAATACCCATAAATTTCTCTATATCTTCCCTGGTAACAGGTTTCCAGCGAGTCAAACGACCACCAGGATTAGCAGCAATAGATTGCTCAGCGTACAAGTTTGTCTGTTGTACCATCAAGTCTAGGATTTCATCATCAACCAATAAGCGAAATATCGTAAAGACATCGGCATTTTCAGGAATTTGATCAATATGTAAAAAGCTTTCACTAGTAAAATCTTCACGATGCAATGGCTGGATGTCATAGTTCTAACCTTCATTCTCAAACAATAAGTTAGCAATAATCATGTAGTTTCATATAGCAATAATCATGTCATGTCATAATCTGTAGTTGGTCTGTGGTTGGTTGGTCTTGAAACAGAAATTCTTGGAGCAGAAATAACTGGTTCATTCTGGTAAAACTCCAAAAACTTAAATACATCGTCATTCGTAGAAAGCGACATTTTGTACGTATGCCTACAATAGACGTCTTTTTTTTTTAATTTTTCTGGCATGGCTTCAGGGCCTTTATGCCATACAATGGACGTCAACCGCATACTAGCGCCGAGCGTGCGGACAAACATGTGAACACCATTGGCCGAGCGCGCGCGAGCGCCTTTGATTTGTGCAGAAAAACCGACACCGCTCCGAAGTGAAGCAAGTGATCGCGAGCGACTGCAAGTTGTGACAAGCTACGTCAAATGAGGTCTATACACGTTGGCACAAGTCATACTCAACCAACGTAGGCAAGTGACACCGAGCGATAGCAAGACAAGGCAAATATACCGTCTACATGTTTGTATTGGCCTTCACTCGACAACGCTCGGCCAACGTGTATTGCAGGCTTAACAGTGCATTACCGAAAATGTCTACCACAAAATTTACGATAGTAAACCTGTAATCGCGTTAACAGGTTTTTTTTTTTTAAATATTTTACAGTAATATTACTCTACCGAAATGTAGCCACGGAATTTAATAATGTATTTCGTGATTGTTGTAATGAAATAATGTATTACGTGATTGTTCTAGTAAATAAAAAATGGAAAATTTCCAAAGAAAAAAAGTGTTATAAGGAAAACAGTTTTTTTTTTTTTAAATTACCGCAGAAAAAAATTGCATATGTGTATCCCAACCCATAGATACCGTAAATGGTATAACAGTAAAAAGTCAATATAAGTAATACAGGTTTATTCCTTGGGGGAGTCGATATTTTAGCTTTAAAACGTTTCATAGCTCGTCGTGGAAAGCCATATCAAATATTTTTAGACAACGGAAACAAATTGGTTGGGGCTGAAAAGGATTTGTCAGTCATTTTTAATAATACAAATAATATTTTAGATTTTCTTAATAACAATCAAATTCGTTTAACGTTTATGGAGGTACCATATAGTCCTCATTTTGGTGGGTTGTGGGAAGCGGGAGTCAAGTCCTGCAAGCATCATTTGCGGCGGGTACTGGGCAATGCCAAACTAACACGCGAGGAGTTTGAAACGGTATTAACGCAAATTGAAGCCGTTCTCAACTCACGCCCCTTGTCCCCTCTGTCTTTGGACCCGAACGATTTCCTTTCGCTTACTGCAGCCATTTCCTGATCGGTCGGCCGCTGACTGCGCCCATCTGCGAGAACCTGACGACGACCGAGCATACGAGACTGCGACGCTACGACCGTGTGGAGCAACTCAGACAACATTTTTGGCAACGATGGTCGAAAGAGTATGTTTCAGAACTCCAACAACGAAAAAAATGGAAGGTAAACAGCGAAGACATATCACCAAACAGCCTAGTTCTTATCAAAGAAGAGAATGTTCCTCCCCTCAAATGGATACTGGGTCGAACAACACAAGTATTCCCTGGAGCTGATGGAATATCCCATGTAGTTGAAATCCTCTAAGCTTTTAGGCCCTGAAAAGTTTAAAACTTGTACTTATCTATACACCCTGAAATTTAATTGGTTGTTTTCCCGCGGCAGAACGACTTGCCTTAAGAAGTACTTTCGAAGTAAAGAGTTAAAGTAAATAAATACACATTCATAATGCGTACAGCTAAGGAGTGGAATTCCCTGCCGGAGTCTGTGTTCCCTGATAGCTACAACCTATGGGTCTTTAAGTCAAGAGTGAATAGGTTATTTCTAGGCAAGCGTGCTCCATCGTCGGCCACATCATCGCTTACCATCAGGTGAGATGGTGGTCAAACGCGAGCCTATCAATAATAAAAAATAATAAAAATAACGATGTTTCTGTTTTAAAATAATTAAAAAAATATTCATCAACTCGAAAAAGTGAGTAACAATAGTAACTCTAGACGTAACTTGTAGGTACTAGGTACTACTCGTGTCACCACCTACAAAGAAAACCGATGCACAAAATAATGTCAAACCAAAATAAACTCTCGCACGTTGTGATAAGGCATAAAATGTTTGCACGGAACAATACAAAAAATCACCGCGATACCGACAAAGATAAGACCGATTTAGAAATGTTCAAAGTAAAATTAGCTCTCGCGTGTAGTGATACGGTATAAACTAGCCTGCGCGCAACAATTTCAAACGAAGCCGCCGGCGCCTATTTTACCCGTGCGGCACGCGCGGCTGTGACCCTGACCTACTTAGTTTTCCCGCGAATGTCGTACGCGCAGCACGCGCCATCACTGTAAACTGCAATGGATCGACATTACAATTACAGCAATGTGGAGTACGTCGCTATGGTGCAGCTGTATGCTAGGGCTGATTATGACTCCCATGCTGCCCGGCGACTTTACGCAGAGCGGCAACACTTGGAGTCGCTCCGTCTTCGCGGGGTTCTGAACCCCCAAGTCCCATCTCGACGGACGATCGTAGCGGCGACACAGCGGCTACTAGATCATGGACAGTTCCATACACCGGCACATGCACAGGGCAGAGGTCGACCAGCCGTTATTTTGCCAGCGCTCGACGAGGAGATCATCGAGTACTTCGAACGGGATCCGCGTCGAAGTACGCGCCAGGCCGAGGCTAGGTTTGGCGTAAGCCAGTACTACGTCTGGAAACTATTCAATCATTTTCGCGGTGTTCACGCTCTCCACGAAAATGACCCCCAGAACAGAATTGCGTTTTGTCAGTGGTTGATCGCCAACCAAGATAGAACATTTTGTGGACGGATGAATCAACTTTTACGCGAGTTGGTATTTTCAACCAGCGTAACGAACATTTTTGGGCAATAAATAACCCACACGTTATTCGCGAGTGTGCGCATTAAGTGCGTTTTAGTGTCAATGTGTGGGCCGGCATAATGAATGGCCACTCCATAGGGCCGCATTTCGTGGCAAGACACTTAACAGGTGGAACCTACCTGGAAATGCTACGAAATGTTATCCCGGACTTATTAGACGACCTTCCGCTAGCGGTGCCCGTGGACAACCTTTATTTTCAGCAAGACGGGTGCCCGTCTCATTATCACCGCGCCGTGCGAGAGCACTTGAACTTGGTGTTTCCCCAGCGCTGGATCGGACCCGGCGGACCAGTGCCTTGGCCACCAAGAAGCCCGGACTTAACTCTGTTAGACTTTTACTTGTGGTCTGAGCTCAAACGCCTAGTGTATCGTGAGGAACACGAAAGTCGCGAAGCGTTAGTAGCTGCGATAGTGGACGCTTTTGATATCGTACGTCGTGACAGAGACACCTTGTTTAAATTAAAAGAGAACCAATTAAAACGTGCGCGATTGTGTGTACAACGGAATGGCTTACACTTCGAACAATTACTCCGTTACCGGGAAGTGTAAGTACCAACTCGTACTTTTGTAAATTAGTAGTAGTTTAGCTGATTAAAATTATTGTAAATAAGTTGATTCAAATTTTGTAAATACTCAAATACTTTTTTAAGTATCTAATTCAGAAAATTCGTTTTTTTGGTTAATTTTTCTTAGTTTTCTTTTTTAATTTAATTTTGTGTTCAATAAATTGCAGATAAAAAAGTATTTATGACGGTCCTAAGCCCGTAAAAGTATGAAGGGAAAATTTGAATAACATGTTGGATAACAGCTGATTGAAAAGCACGTGGATCAATGGCCTCGCGGCCTTTAATAGTAACACTAGACGTAACATGTATTGTAGGTAATACTGGCGTCGCACGCGCCGCAGCCCTCAAAGGAAAGCGATGCATAAATGGTCAAACCAAAATAAGCTCTCGCACGTGGTGATACGGCATAAAAGTTTGCACGCAAAACAAAGCAAAGACCGATTTATTAAATGTTTAAAGTAAAATAAGCTCTCGCGTGTAAATTATACGGCATAATCTAGCCCGCGCGTAACATGATCAAACAGAGCCGCCTTCGAACATAATCCTTTCGACGGTGACCTAGCACCCGGGTCAACGGCCTGCTGTCATTCTGCCGTAGATATCGGGAGGTATACTATTGGTTCGTGATCGCTTTCGAGTTTAGTTTTTCACAATGTTAAATATGCCAGTTTTTGTTTCTAATATTTTATATAACTATGAAACGATTGTATTACATAGACAAAACCATTTCGCTGCGGGAAAACAACCATTTAAATTTCACGGTGTATATATAAAAGGAGATATTGACTGACTGACATATCAACACACAGCCGAAACTACTGGGACTAGGAAGATGAAATTTTGCATCAGGTTTCCTTTTATGACGTAGGCGAGCACCAAGAGAGGATTTTGCAAAATTCACCCTCTAAGGTGATGAAACGGGAGTCCAAAATTTGTATGGAGAAACCTACTTTGACGCGGGCGAAGCCGCTGACAGAAGCTAGTAATAAATATGGGCATTTCCTGATAATTACTACTTAATTGTTAATTGATGTTTACTTTTCATATTTAGATAGAATTTAGATTAAGGGGCATATTGTAATATGCGAACTATTTGTATAAGCATTTTATTTTAAATCTAAATTCTGGCGTTGCCATGGTGCTTTACTTCATCAATAAAATTAACTAACTAACAATTCATATTTTTAATATTTTTACATTTCCTCCGTTAAAGCTAATTATAACATTACAACAAAGTCGACCGATATATTTCCAATATAATAGCTGAAAATATTGACGTTTCTATGTTTGAAGAATTAAAAGATGTAGCGTATGAAAAACATTTTGATCCTTTTGTAGTTCAATAAGAAATCGACTCTAGCATTTCTGAAGTCTCGGATGGTATTAAAATACAAAAAATATATAATTTGCCCAGTCTCAATAAAAAAATACATTCCTGATGAAATGACAGGCCAGTTAACAGAGGATATAAATGTTTGTGACTAAAACATTGATAATGATTACTACCTCAATGAAAATACAGGGGTGCTGGAACAAATCAATAAAACTGTTTGCTTATACGACGAGAACGCAAGTACAATTTCTGATTTCAACTACCGATGAGGATACAAGGTTAAATCGAGTCTATTAAGCTAAAAAGATTACGTGGCGAGAAATATACAGGCAGGAAGAAGCAGTTTTGTTTGAACGAGCAAGATTTGAATTAGTACCTACTAAAACCTAGAAAATACCTATATGTACACATTCTTGTATTTCCAAATCTGACAGAAGCTTTTTATGTGGATTGATCTCTGAACAAAAACGAAAAGCAGTATTTGATTATTTTTGGAGCCTAACTGCATGGGATGCTAAAAACGCTTATTTAAAAAATCTTGTCCGGTTGCGCTCGGTATTGAGAAGACTAAAAAAAACAACAACAATGGTCATCGGTTATATAATAATTATATACTTAACCGATGACCATAATGTGCCTATAAAAGTTTGCAAAAGCTTTTTTGTAAACACTTTTAAATTCATTCAAATACACTCACGGATTGGAATAAAAAACTTCAAGATGTGGGGACTGCTGATGGAAAAGACCTACGTACAAAACATAAAAAACGGTTGAGCGCACGAGATTCAACCGGACTTGATTTAAGAGTTTTGAAACTGTAAAAGAATGGCTGGACTTAATCCATAAAGTACCAAGTCATTATTGCCGCGCCAGCAGTACTAGCGTTTACATCGAGGATACTTTTGAATCTAAGAGTCACTTATTTAGAGTTTATACTGAGTGGTATAAGGATAACAACAAAACAACAATAGGTAGAAAACTATTTAATAAAATATTGAAAGAAGAAAAGGTTTCCATTTTTAAGCCACGAAAAGACCAATGCGACACATGTACCGCAAAAAAAGAAAACATCTCCAAAGAAGAATACACATTACATATCCAAAAAAAAATGAAGCTTACAAAGCTCACATTGATGCAGGCGCGTTGAGCTCATCTGAGGTGCTCGTACTGACAATTGAGGAGTAACTAATCAAAAACCGTTAAATCCATATTGTACTTTTTTTCAGAAAATGATAAAAACCTTCTAGCATAGTGTGATTTAGAGAAACAAAAAAATTTTTATGACAATCTTATAGTAAAATTACCTATTGATAAGGTAGTGTAATTTTTTCGAAAATAGCGATTGTTATCAAGGAAATATTAGACAAAGAAATATGGAGATAACGATTTTTGTTCAAGCCATTTTGGATTTATGGGGTTTAGATCAAGTCAGTCTGGATTTATCGACATTTGATCCAATTAACTTGGATTTATCGTGTTTGAAATGACTACTTTGGAATTAACGGGATTTGAAAAATAACAATATGAATGAAATTCTTATTTATGCAGTTTAAAAGGGTATAAATAAAGTAAAACAATAATTCAAATATTTATTTTTAAATATTGCAGAAACTTAAAATTAAGTAATTTATTACAGAAACTTATTAATTAAATCACTGGGGACACCTCAATTTCTAGACAATCACATGACTCTTCATCAACCTCAACTTCTTCAACTTCCTCCAATCATCTTCATTATTTTCATCCAGTAAATTTTTGTACCAATGTAAATTTGGATTATTTTTCCAATCATCTCAAAACTGTTTAATTAATAAACCCCTGACATCCTGTTTTTTCTTTGAAGGCAGTATCCTCCCTGTAGGCCTATATGAAATATTATTGGGGTGGGTTTTAAGTCTTTTCAGGATACTGAACTCTTGCTTTTCCTCTTCACTTTCATTGACATAATTTCTAAAACAACTGACATGGCATTCTGTTAAGGTAGAACTACACTGCGCACACGTGTGCCACACACGCCGATCTGGGAGCGTCGGTCTTCATACATTTTATATAGAAACTAGACTGTTAGAGCTACACTTGATCCACGCCACGCGACGCCATGCCATGCGACGCTACGTACCCGACGCCGACCCATCGGTCCCAGAAATTTAGCGGAAGGTGGTGGGGGCAATCCACGCGTCTGATCGCGTGTGCGTAGTGTAGTTCTGCGTGAGACGTCTTTCGCGTCATTCCGCGAGTGATGACGGCCCGAGCGACATCTGCGGTTTTCATTATTGTAATAACAAAAGTGACCAATAGGACGAAGGCAAAGAAGGAGCAGGAGTGGGTTTTTAGTCAGTAAAGGTCTGACACTATTTAGCGCTCCACCCAAGAGCGCGATTTGTCATAAGATGATTTTCCCACCTAAAAAAAATGTCTATCGGGACTGCTAGTCTTTTTAAATATAATTCATCTGTACGTGTGTTCTTCACCTAATTATTACAAAACGGCTTGACCGATTTGGATGAAATTTTGTGTGTATATTTAACTCCCTGGATGGTTTGAAAATACAATTAAACCGTCCGTCCAGTAGGTGGTCCTTCACAATTTTTATTTAACACAAAGCTAGTTTTCGAACAGGACATACTTACGTCTATCAGGGCCGCTAGTCATCATATAAATCCTGCTATTATTATAAACGCGAAAGATTGTATGTATGGATGTCTCTTTTACGCAAAAACTACTGAATGGATTTCGATAAAACTTAGGTAGACAATGTCTTGGAACAGCATATAAGATACTTTTTATCCTGGGAGTATGTCCTCTTGGGATATTTTTTTAATATCACGCAGGCGAAGCCACTGACAGCAGCTAGTATCATGATATAATCTTTTATTATGTCATAAATTTCTTCAACTTGTACATTTTACATGCCAAAGTACATGAAAAAGCGAGTTTAATCTGCTTCTAAATCTTTGACAAGAGTACGATGTTTGCCGACTTCTTCTATTCGTAAGTTTATGTTGGAAACTCAGTATTTAATTTTCTTAACTTTTTTTCTTGATGGTCTAAAGCCATTAAAAAAAAGATATTCAAATTCGCTGTCTAATTCGTACATTTCTAACTAACTATACAGACGACATCCACCGTTGAAATCAAAGGTTGTAATGCGCAACACACGGCGTCGGTGTAGTGTGCACACCCATCGCACACACACGTCTCAGGCGTCTGACATGGGAGCGTCGGTCTGTAGAACTACACTGCGCACATGTGTGCCACACACGCCGATCTGGTCGCGTCGGTTCCCATAGATTTTATATGGAAAATAGACTTGTAGAGCTACACTTGATCCACGCCACGCGACGCCACGCCATGCGACGCTACCATACGCGACGCCGATCCAACGGTCCCAGAAATTTAGCGGAAGGTGGTGGGGGCGTCATTCCGCGAGCGACGACCACCCGAGTATCATCTGCGGTTATCATTATTGTAAATAACAAAAATGACTGATGAACAATTCATTAAACTAATTCAACAGTACCCTGTCATTGGCCACGCCATAATTATGGCGGTAAATCCCCTTTTTGAGGAGTGGCTGGAAAGACCTCACGGCGTCCTCACCTTCCGCATAACGCAGGTCCTCACCGTACATGGTAAGTTCGGGAGGTTGTTGCACCGGGCTGATACAGGCCATGGTCCGGAGCGAGGAGGAATGGTAGGCAGTCGCCTCCCACTGCAAAGCAGTAATGCACGCGCGAGGGAACGGCCCTCACGTTCCAGCCGCCGGGATCCCGATCCCGATTTCCAGCCACCGTAGGCGCGGGCTTGCGGGTGGCGAGCAACGGGTAGCTCGCCGTTCGGCCGCCCAGTAACCGTCCGGACCGAGCCCAAGTCGTCGACGGCGCGTAGTGAGATGTCAGCAAAGTAACAGTCTGTCACGCCCTCTCGCTCCGCCCAGAGCGAGAGAAGTCATGGGATGATTTCCCAACCAAAAAAAAGAAAAGATCCTGTCTTATATACCTAATGTAAAAATGAAACATTAAAGAGATACCAATAATAAAAATAAAGTGTGGGAGCAAATATCTCGAACAACAAACAACTCAAGAAGTATCTATAGTTATTAGATTATTTATTTAAGTTATTTTCACTAATACCACTTGATATAAAGAAGCCAAGTAAATAGTTACCTATATAATGCGATTCAAATAAATAAATAAAAATCACACTTTTAGTTGTGATTTTGTGATACACTTATAGCCAGAGTACCTACCTACTTCTCATGGCAATTCCAACTAACCCAAACACTGCTAGGATACATTGTTTTATTATGAAGTTCCCGTGTCTACCTTCCACCTTCCGGCTCCATCATCAGATCAGTTCGATGGTTTCTGGGAATCGAACCCAACAGACCAATGACGCGGTCTGCATGCGCAGGTGGCGTGCATATACACGGAATAGAAAATAACACTGGAAGTAGCATGAGAAAATGTTTGTACCAGAACCGGTGTCGCCAAACTCATACATTTACGATTTACTCTTACTGCAAACCTGAAGATACTATTGGCTAAAAAAAAAATAAGGGCGTAAACGAAACGCAAAAAAAAAATTATACGAAATGCAACTTTAATATCAACAAACTATAAATCAAATTGACAAAAACAAGAAAGAAATACATATTGGACTACCAAGTACCGCCACTCGTCGCTAGATGGCACTGTTCATTATGAACTGTAATTACGTAAAAATAAGGTGATATTTGAATGGCGTATCAGTGACACGAATGCAGGTTGTAAGCGATAATGCAAAAAATATTGTAAGCGATAATGTGATAATATCAAAATAATGAAATTGATATTTCGTAGGGCAATTTTTAAACGTAGTAAAAAGGGTATTTATTCGCTTGTAAATCAACTACCTTTTTGTTTGTATTTTTTCATTTTATACAGGGTGATTGAAAAAAATGCTGAAAACCACGCAATATTTTATTATTACATTGCTATGTGAGTTTTAGACAATATAAAACAGTGAAAAAGGTATTATACAAGATCAAAGACAATCATCAAAATCAAAATAATTTATTTAAAATATTTATGGGGACTTTTAAATTATTATGGGAAACGTACAAACGTACTATTGATTAAGCTACTGTCCTTGAAATAAAACGTATTTACTGAGGACCTGCCGTTTAGATATTTTTTTATTTAATTTTAGAATGTGGTGTATTCTAACATTCATGTATTTTTCGGCGATTGCGTTAATTAGGTCTGTAACATGATTTGATGTTGGAAATTCGTCAATGTGATGGTAATTAATATTTTCAAAAATGTTAGTCCTTATAAACATTTTTACTATTTTAATAAGTAATGTTTCTTTTTTAAAAACAACAGGTTTTTAAAAAAGAACCCTCTACGCTTCGCACTACAGATTCAGCTGTTTTACAAATTTTGATTGTATCTGCCGACGGAAATAGTAGCACAACTTTATTTTTAGCAATAATAAATTTATGTAAATCGTTACTTTCGTTTGTCGTTAAAGCTGCTACACATATATCACATCTAATACTTTTAATTAAGACACGCACAACGTACCCTGCAATATACGCAATTACTTGTAAACTAAACTCTACCAAATATTTTCAATCGTTAGTTGAATATCAGCTTCAACGTTCTCTTCATTCAAATCCTCTTGTAGTAATTTTGGTCCACTAGTTTTATTTATTCGCGCTACTGCCGAGGTACAATTTAAAAAGGATATATTTTCTACTGCTGTACAATTTCCTAAATCAGAATTTTTAATTTCGACATGTGTATCAACAATTTTTTGTACGCCGCTACGAATTAACGAGCTGTGGGATTATTTTTGGAACCTCCATGTGCACGTATATTTCCAAAAAACAATTCTATGTGATCTTGGCTCAATTTATAGAATGGTAAGTAAATCAACATTTTTCAGAAATCAGAAACGTTTATTTCAAATAGACCAATTACAGGCACTTTTGAGTAGTCAAAATGTCGGTCAGTCAAAAAAAATACAAGTGAAGCTAAATTGCACGTTCCAAAGCGTAGATCTCTATGGAGAAGAACGTGCAAGAAGCTCCATGGACACTCTTTTAAATCATAGTATGAGTTACATAAATCTTGATTACATATTTCTTGTCGCTTCTAATATGTGAGCACAATGTAAATAAGTATTAATAATTAAAAGAATAATATAAAAACTAATTTAAAAAAAAATAGAAATTGAATTAAGTCACTGGCAGCTAAGAGATGACCAGTCTCAACTGACGGCACCCGTTCACGAGCATGACGCGTGCATCAGCCCCACTCAGCTCAACCATTTTGAAGGGAACCGAATAACCCAATAACACGTGCCACCATCAGCGAGACATTTGAGTGAACTTGACAAACTCTCAACTGCCATGCTCGCAATGACAAACAAGTAGTAACCTAATAAAAATGCTCCATGGTACTTCACATTCACAAAACTTGAAAAACAAAGTGCTTCTACATTATACAATGCTATTGTTTCCAAATACAAAAGGTAATAAATTATCAACAAAAGGTAATAAATTATCAAAATTTTGTGACAATCAATTCATTATATAATAGTTTTAAGGCACGTCCAATAAAACCTAAAAAGCCTGTTTTACGAAAGCTTTTTCGTAAAACAGGCTTTTTAGGTTGTTGTTGTTTGTCGTCTTAAGGGACACCGTTCTCCGTTTTTAGGTTATTTATATAAATACAAGCCATATTTAAATAATCAAATATTTGACTTGCATTATTTTCTTTTATTGCTTTTTTAAATCCATGTTGATGCAAGTTCTTTGTATTAAAAATGTCGAAAATATTATTAATAATTTTTATAAATTTTTCAGTAGCTTACCTTGAAATTTTTCCATTTTTAAATCTTCACGGCAAAACTTTAGAGCTTCTGCTACGTTTGAGCTAAATAACTGTGTGGCTAATTTAACCTTCATTCTTTGGTTTTCGAAGTTTATGTGATGGCGAGTCAACTTATTTGTTAAGTGAAATTTTTCACTGACCTGTACGTTATTTAATTCCTTAAGGAATTGCCACTCAATACTATTATTGTCTTGGTCAATAATTTTTGTATGTTTGCAAGGTATTGCGCAATAATTTAATCATACGGCAAGGGTCTAATATAATTACGACTGGCGATCCGGTCACAGGATGCTCACATTTAATTTCGCTTTTTTCTGAATGGCAACCAAGTTTAGTCGCCATAGCTAAGTTTGCGGCGCAGCCATCGAAAGTTTTTTCATACCAGAGTTATGAAGCAGTTCGATGCATTGCTTTACTAATTCAGCGCGTTGTGCCCCTGGAACTCCATCTACTAGAAATTAGCCAACTGGCACTTTAAAACGACTATTGATTGCTGACACAAAAAACACTAACGCTTCTTTGGCTTCTTCCAGATGATCCCCTTCTAGCCAAGTACCTATGTTCACATAGCTATGCAGCCTTTGACCATCCCACTCAATACGTCGACGAATAGCCATTTCGTCAATTATTAAAGCACCAACAATGCAATGTTCTGAGTTTAAACATTTTAATTTAATTGCATCAAAAGCCTCCTTAGTAAAGCCTGGTTCTCCGCCTGTTTTCGAGTACCATTTTTTAAGTGTCTGTGGATGAGGCAGACTAGTATTGAACGTTCTTCTTACTTAATCGTATGCCTTTGGGGAGTAATAATGTAAAGTCAAGGCAAAAGTTCGCAGTGTTGGCGAATATTTTCGTCTTGATATTACTCCTGACTTCTCATTAAGGGCTTGCCGAGCAATTAATTCATGAACCTGAAATGTATAATACTTTTTGTCAATACCGGTAATTTATGGTATTCAAGTTAGAACCAACCAAGACACCAAGTGTATCTTAGCTCATATTGTAGGCCTTGTTGTTAGATACAATTATTATTGTCATGTTAATTTATTACTTATCATCTAAGATTTTATATAACTTTTAAGTAACTTTCTGATAGATTTGTATTCTCTAAATTTCTCAAGTGCTCATTCTGAATAGAAAATTTTTCCTCAATAGATTTTAAAAGTTCTTGAAGGTTGGTAATTTTTTTTTAAATCGTCTGTTTTTAGCTTGCAATCTTTTAATTTTCAAATTCTGTTGATATATTTTATTATTTTTCAATTCGAGTAATTGTTTAATTTTTTGTGATTTTGGAGAATCATTATAATTAATATTAATTAAATCTTGGTTAGTCGACATGGTTGTTCTCCTTTTGAGAATCATCAAACTGAAACAAAAAATAAATTTCAGAGTAACAACCTTTAAGTGTTTAGATAGGAGAATGACTAGCTATTGCCTGCAACTTCGTCCGAATATAAATGATTTTTAGCTTTTAATTATTTTTGAGCTTAATTCCCCTAATGCTTTTTCTAAAAGTAGCCCAAATTACTTCATATAATATCAGCTATCTTTGACCCAGCCTTTTCGGAGATTACCCGTAACAAACAGACAGACAGACATTTTTTTTTTAATTATGTTTTTGCTATATGTATTTTCATATGCATTTAGTAAAAACCTGTTATTTTGATATTATAATCAGACAAGCTACCTTGAGATGAGCAGTTATTTTTGGTTGCATAAAAATGTCAGCCTCAATTAAGGGTTGTGATGTAGATGCTATTGGAGCGGAGCTTGTTTTTGCAGCATTACTTTGACCATCAGTAACCTATGACATAAATAATAAGACCATTATTTATAAGTATTAGATAATTTACTATAAATTAAAAATTAAGATATTTTTTGCAAAATAGTTTGGCATAATTAGCTAAGTTCTATGCTAAAATTAAAAAACTAATAATGGTCAAGTAAAAAACACGTTTTCGTAAAACGCCGCCTGGCGTCCTTATGCGGTGCTATTAGAGCCACTTTATGAGTGTATTTAAAAGTATTTTAATTTAGCTATAATGCTGTTTTTGCACTTACCAGAGAAATACGAGTACACTTACACCATACTTACGTATACTTGGCACTGTTTTATCCTCTAAGTACCTGTTACCAGATTTTTTCCTATCCAAAACATACATAATACTTGTGCAATTGTTTTGGCCGTCTATTTAACTTCTTGAGTAGCGTAATTAGAGACACAATAGTAAGACAATAGCGCACGACCGCCGGCGTTCGTGCGGGGATCAACAGCTTAATATCCCTTTTCGTATTTTTTAAGTGAATAGTTATTGATTACCTTTCGACTTAACATTCTCTAACTTTTTTAACTCACACCACCACCCGTGAAATACTAATTATTCAAGAGTCACTACGTCAAATATGATTTAAGTAGTTTAATTATTTAAATGCGTTTTGTTTCCGTAACGGGGCTGTAGCCTAAAAACATGGTTTATTAATTACTCCCAACAACTAATAAAACATTTTACCTTGGAAAATAACTACGGGTATATAGGACCTATAATTTGCATATAACTAGATTTTGAAACGTTTGGATTTGATGAGGTACCCAACTCGCCAATCTCCTTTAAAAAAAAATATATATATGATAGTTAATTTCACTAGTACTCTAATACAGTACACATCTAAATAAAATTAAAATTCAGAGTCTACGTATATATTTAAAAAAAAATTGTATTTGAATGAAAAATTTGGGTCTTATCTTCATAAAACAATAAAAAGTCAATGAAAAAAATCCACAGGGCATGAGAAGTGTTTTGGGGTCTGAAAGGATAGCAGATAGCAGATGACCCCTCCAATCGACCATTTTAATTTGGCACACGATACACCAAACACCCCTATATTATTAATAAAGCGTTCAGTAGCCCACTGATGTGACCTTGATTCGTTTTGTTTGGTTTTATTTTTAACCCCCGACGGAAAAGAGGGGTGTTTTAAGTTTGATGCGTCTGTCTATCCGTGACATCGTAGCCCCCAAACGAATGGACGGTTTTTGATGCGGTTTTTATTGTTTGAAAGCTGCCTTAATCAAGATGGTTCTTAGCTACAATTTATGAAGATCAGTCTAGGTATTCAAGGTCATAAGCTCGTTTGTTAACTGCGGTAGGGATCTTAAACACTTAATGGGTATTTACTTTACTTTTAAACATATGTGTGTATTTGATATACTTATACTTTTTTTTGTATCAGGCGTTTTTTTTTTAATTTTTAATTTTATACTTGTGAATCTAGGTAATTTGGATAAATAATGTATACTTATATTTCTGTGTTAAATTTTAATGATTCTGTAACTTTTTAATGAAGAAAAGCAATCGACATAATATATACACTAGTTAACTAAATAATACATTATTAGATATTAATACTGGAATTCTATTAATGGCAAGTTGTATTTTAAAAACAACAACTGAGCTGCTTTTTCCGCTTGCAGTCTGTTGCGGGCAGCTTTGTAAATAATTCCGGCACTGCTGAATAACTGTTCGCTAGAGAAGCTTGCCGGCGGAGGGGACAGGAATCTCCGAGCTAGTGTAGAGATATCGTTTTAAATATTATTATTTATTTTCCACCAATCAAGCGGGTTTTGTGACAAATTTAATTTTCTTTCTTTGCAATTGTGTTTTAATTGTGAATTTAGTATAGTGTCAGAATTATTGCTACCACTATCATCATCTTCTTCGTCACTTGTTGAATCTAGCTTTTCGAGCTCATTTTGCAGAGTTACTCGAGAAGTAGATGGCTGATTTGGGTCTTGTCTTTCCCTTGCAGGGGGTTAAGTTCTTCCTCTTTGGAGGGTACGGGTCAGTTTCGTTTTCAACATTGAGTAGTCTTAAAATTTCAGTCTCTACCTTTTCTTTCAAAATCGTGTTCAAAAATTTGGATTTGTATCGGGGATCTAAATAGGTGGATAATGTGTTTAAAAAATTGTTTTAAATATTAGAAAATTTGGCAGCAATTTCGGTTTTTAACGTTGTTATTAAATGTGCTATCGGCGACGCTAAGTTATCAAGGTAAGCAAATTGCTCGTCCAGTTTTTTTGTTTTCAGTAAATGAATGAGCGGAATAACTGACGAAATCGACGCATTTGAATTGCTCAGTTCCCATGTACTTTCTTCAAAGGGTCGCAACAACACGGTCTTCCATTAACTTTCATTCTTCAGGTATGATACTTGGTATGTTGTGATTATTACTGTAAATGCTCAATGAATCCAATGGTTTTTCTTCTGTAGTTCTGACGCAATCGGACTCCAAGGCCTCAAAAATAAAAAAAATCAGTGGTTAAAACATTTACATGAATTATAACTTGTATCATTCATTTAGAACTCACTTTTATATGCTTTCAACTCATTTTATCTATACTTAAAATATCTTCATAAGCTATAACAGAAAGTTCAATTAAAAGAAACTTATCCAATAAACAGGTCAAAATGATATGAAGCAATAATAAAAAATTAAACTGGAAATAAACTTAATAAATTATTCAATTCAGTAACATCTTTATTAAGCCAACATAGTATCACTAAAATCTCTTAAGTAGGTAAATTCATACGTTACTTACGCTCTTGATGATAATTTCGTCTGCATTGGGCTCATTTAACCCGAACCTTTAATGGTTCACTTGGCCTTGTCCAATGTTACATGTGGCCAACTCAAATGGCACACTTGGCCTCAAATGGCACACTTGGCCTCAAATGGCACACTTGGCCTCAAATGGCACACTTGCACTCAAATGGCACACATGGACTTATCAAACGTCACATTTGGCCTCATAAAGGCTCGCTTGTCTTCTTCAAAGGCACGTTTTGGCCTCATCAAAGGCACGTTCGGCCTCATCAAAAGCACGCTCGGCCTCATCAAAGGCGCGCTCGGCCTCATCAAAGGCGCGCTCGGGCTCATCAAAGGCGCGTTCGGCCTCATCAAAGGCACGCTCGGCTTCATCAAAGGCACCCTCGGCCTCATCAAAGGCACCCTCGGCCTCATCAAAGGCACCCTCGGCCTCATCAAAGGCACGCTTGTTCATTTTTAACTAGAAGTTTAGTGAAACTATGATTTGCATCTAGGAGAACAGGATGTTTCTTATTTGTTTATCTATCTAATTATACCCAAAGTTAGAATTTCCTAGACGTCCTCCTCCGCGTAGCACGTGTTCCGAGTCTACAAACTGATTAAGAGGCAACAATTTAGGTTTCTTATGTAATTGATGCCCTTTACTTAATGTTTCAATTTTTTTCAGAGAATGTCTCACACTGACTAAAAGAGAATGCCCACTTCTAGGCCTACGCGTTACAGTCAACTGTTTATATGCAAAATTATTGTTATTTTACCATAAAACTTAAACACGAAAAAAAAATCCAATTTACAATTTGTAAACTGAGAAAATAACATTTTATTCATTTATTAACAACTCTCACTGGATAAGTATGGATATGTGGCTAAAAAGACATTGTGTCAGGTTTTATAATACATGTCATCATTTCTCAAAGTTGTCAAACATGTAGTTAAACGTCAACGTCACTTTGTCCATGTTGTGTTTGCGCCGGTTAATTTTTTCTATTGCAATATTCGTATTTTCTGTGATTTTACCAATGACTTTGGCTTCAAATCAAATTGCTTTTGGAATCTGACGATTCATAATCTCACGGACAAACTCGGCTCAAACACGGACTCTGTATCTGCTACTCTTACTCTTTCTAAGGCCTGCGATATTATCAATCAGTATGGACAAAAACTGCATTAATGATGGTATTGCTACATCTCGTTGCAATACAATGGATATCCTTTAGGTGACGAATCCATCTTATCTATTTATTGTTCAATGTGTTACATATAGAACAGTAAGTACAGTGACCAAATAGAATTATATATGACGGCGCGACACATGACATTTGACGTTTGCTGTCTACGACGTCGGAACAGAATGACAGCATGACTTATGTCAGCTGTCTGTCAGCTGCCATTCTTGCGGAGCGTCACACCGGTGGGAGCGGGGCGGCCATCTTATTTACTTCGGAATCGAGAACCGCAAACACACCACGCGCTCGACGAATCGCTTACTTCCGACGCCATCTTTAACAGTTTCTAAGTTGATTTAATTCAGTATCGTTATCTATGCCTAATTAAAGAGTGTTAGCGTTATATTTTGTTAATCTGTGAAGTTAAGGAGAAATAAATCATTGGAGAATCAATTTGTGACTTTGTTCGAGTTTCTGACCCACGTGAAACATGGAAGATTCTGATATAGGCCATCCTGAGTCTATATCAGAAGTGAGATCCCACGGGCCACAAACAGGGAACACGCAGCCTGCAGAAAACATCCCTGCAACGAGAATATTGTCGAATATGGAGGAAATGTTTACCCGAATTTTTGCGATGTCGCAAGCATCAACTCTTGTGAGTACCAACACGATAAAACTAATTGACTTTGATCCTGATGATTCCGAATCTGACATCGAGGGCTGGTGCAACGTCACAGAAGTAATAGTGCAGGAAAAAAATCTTGTAGGTGTTGATCTGTTGATGGCACTTACTAAGGCGCTCAAAGGTCGCGCAGCGACCCACTTGACCAGAATTAACCTCAAGGAATTAACATGGGCTGCAGTTAAAGAAACTTTGCTAGCTAGATTTGCTAAACCCAAACTAATGCAAGATCATTTTGATGACATTTTACGATTTCAAATTAATGTCAAAGAAACCGCATCAGAGTCTGCAAGGCGATTGTGCAACTTGATCGAACGTACTCGTATACCAAAAACTGACCTTCCTGAGGAAGTTATCACTGGGTTCGTGATATCGGTGCTATGTCAAAAGGATAATTTGATACGTAGAGAGTTGATAGCACATGTGATAACTACTCGTGCTCAGTTGTTTCGGATCCTCAATGGCATATCACTAAAGCGACGGTTGGACGTCAGTGATGGAAATCAAGACGCCGATTCTAAGCGACCTCGAATGACAGACTCTAGATTCCCTGGAAAGTGTCATTGGTGTGGCGTGCCAGGACATCGACAGTTTGAATGCAAGAAGCGAAAGGATGACTCCAAATCATTGAAGTTTCATGAAGCATCCAGTTCTACAAATAATCAAGACAAGCAGTCTATAACCTGCTACACGTGTGGCAAACCTGGTCACGCGTCTACGACTTGTCCAGAAAAGAAGAATGGAGGAAAGTCTGAAAGGAAGGAAGTCAACCTTTGCGACCACCAACTTTCCTGATCTACGTTAGAGACATCAGCTGGTGAGAGATTTCCATTTTTATTTGATAGCGGATCATCTTGCTCGCTCTTATCTGAAAGTATTCGCTGTCGGTTTCCGGGTACTGTGCGCAATAATCTAGTTCATCTTTCTGGTATCGGAGGTGATGACGTACAGTCCACTTACCAAATTTTAAGTACCGTAAAAATTGGAAATGCCTCAGTAGACCTTATGTTTCACATCGTTCCAGATACGGTAATGTCTGTGCCGATTATTGTAGGCAGGGATATCTTAGATAAAGGCTATTCTGTGACGATCGATAATGACAAAGTCCTGTTTAAGACCAAAGATCATACTAATTTTTGTGAAACTAAATCGGCAGATTTTGATATTTCTTCAATCGATACTGACTTAGAAGGTGAAGATAAAATGCTGCTGTCAAAAATAATTAGTAAATATTCAGACTATTTTATAGACGGTATACCTACTAGGCGCGTTACTACAGGGCAGTTGAGCATTAAATTGATAGATCCTCATAAAATAGTTCGAAGGTCTGGGATCTCGACTAGCACCTATAGAGAAGCAAATAGTCCAAGAAAAAATACAACTATTGTTAGATGTCGGTATAATTCGTGAGAGTTCCTCTCCCTTTGCAAGTCCGATACTCCTCGTAAAGAAAAAGGATAATACCGACAGAATGTGCGTTGATTATCGGGAACTGAATTCCAACACACAGCCGGAACACTATCCCTTGCCTCGCATCGAGGAACAGATAGACCAGCTCAGTGGAGCCAACTACTTCTCCTCATTAGATATGGCTAGCGGATTTCACCAAATTTTAGTTCACCCCGATTCAATTGAGATGACTGCATTCGTCACTCCGGAGGGCCAATATGAGTACCTCGCGATGCCTTTCGGTTTACGCAACGCACCTTCTGTGTACCAGCGTTGTATCACAAAAGCACTACAACACCTTAATGATAGGCCTCTCATCTATATGGACGATGTACTTTGTTATTCTTCCAATATTTCGCAGGGTTTGGACCGCCTAGATGAGGCCTTACAAGCCTTAACTGCGGCAGGTTTTTCATTTAACCTTCGGAAGTGCAAATTCATGAAACAAAAAGTAGACTATCTAGGTTATTCCTTACAGTCTGGGGAAATTAGACCCAATTCCCGCAAAATTCAAGCATTAGTCGAAGCACCATCACCACATACAGCTATGCAGGTTCGCCAGTTTCTCGGACTCGCGTCATATTTTATGAAATTTATACCTGGGTTTACAAATGTTGTTGGACCGTTGTACCCGTTAACTAAACTAAAAGGCCCCATTAATTGGACCGACAAACATGAAGATATCCGTAGAAATGTGGTTAAAATACTGACTTCAGAACCAGTTTTAACGATTTTTAATCCTGAATTGCCGGTCGAGTTGCACACAGACGCGAGTGCCGAAGGTTATGGTGTGATCCTTATACAAAGAGCGAATAACTTACCCCATGTTGTGGAGTACTTCAGCCGGCGTACATCTGAGGTAGAATCTCGCTACCACTCGTACGAATTAGAGACCTTGGCTGTCGTACGAGCGGTAGAACATTTTCGGCATTATTTGTACGGCCGACATTTTGTAGTTTACACTGATTGCAATTCGCTCAAAGCATCAAAATCTAAGGTTGATCTGACGCCTCGCGTGCATCGTTGGTGGGCTTTCCTACAAGCCTACGACTTTGAGATAGTATATCGTGAAGGCCGTAGTATGGAACATGCAGACTTCTTTTCCCGTAACCTTCAGTCAGATGCTGGCGCATCTTCGTCCCAAACCCCTACTACTAAAAGTGTCCAGTTTGTTGAGTTACATCAAGGATGGCTCTCAGTTGAACAAAAACGCGATAGCGAAATCCAAGACTTGATTAGTAAGCATAACAACGGTGACTTCCCGGAAACAGTAGCACATGCTTACGATGTTAGGGATGGTATCCTGTATAGAAAGGTTGGGCGCAACAAAACAATTTCTTGGTTACCGGTCGTTCCACGCTCTCTGATTTGGACTCTTATCAACCACGTCCATAACGAAATTCAACACCTTGGTAGTGATAAGACACTAGATAAACTCTACGAACAATACTGGTTCCCGCAAATGTCCAAGTGCGTTCGTAAGTTTATTCACTCCTGCATAGTTTGCAAAGCATCGAAGGGACCATCAGGCGCTCAACCCATTCAGTTACATTCGATCCCAAAACTATCTGTGCCATGGCACACAATCCACATAGACTTTACCGGGAAGCTTAGTGGTAAGAGCGACCGGAAAGAGTATTGTTCAGTCATAATAGACGCGTTTACTAAGTATGTCCTGCTAGAACACACAATATCACTAGATGCAAGTAGCGCGGTGCGAGCTCTCGAAAAGGCTGTTTGTCTTTTTGGGGCTCCTGCACGCGTAATTGCTGATCAGGGCCGATGCTATGTGAGTAGTGAATTTAGAAACTTTTGCAAAAATTATAAAATTGATCTGCATTTCATTGCAACCGGCTCCAGCAGGGCTAACGGACAAGTTGAGCGAGTTATGCGAACACTAAAAAGCTTGCTCTACGACTGGACTAATGTTATTAAGGCACTAGCTGCCTTAATGACAGTAGTCCAGTCATCCGGTCAGGAACCCATTTGATGTCATAAAAATGACAAAAGATGACTTTATTTCAACAAAAAAGCTGGAGAATAACATTACCAACAGGAAGATAACTGCTGAAAAATCAAAGGTACAGCGGCTCAGCATGCAGTGCCCTTTGTTTAATAAAATGCATTCATTTTAATTATTTTTTAAATATTCTAATAATGAAGATGTTTTATTTGAAAATGTAGATTTAAAGAAAAGGGGCTCTGCAGATTTGACTGGTATTAAGCTGGATCCTTTATACCCTGATGGAAAACCCATCAGTTGTGAGAGAAAAAAAGGACTTATTAGATCTTTTGCATTTTATACCTCCAGTGCATCACAGCTTTTATACCAGTATCAAAGATAATGTGTCAGTAAGAAATGTCATAGATGTTGAGGATGACATTGATAGTGACTAAGTATACCTTTGTTATTGCTGTTGATGTTGCTTTTTAAGTGTTTTTTTAATAAACAATTGGCCTAACAACCGTTTTTTTTCTAACCTTTTTATAAAAACCTACTGCTAAAGTGGTATGTGTATAAAATGTAGAAAAATAGCAATAAAGCTATTTTCTCACTATTAAAATAATAAATTGGAACATTAATAGGTCAAATAAAACATAAAAGTAATAAAAAGTATGTATTCTGAAGAGTGCTAATTGATTAAAAAAGACTGTTTTTATTTTCTATGGTACTCAAAAAGCTTGTAAATTGAATTAGGCCACTATGGTTCTCATGGCCTCAATTGGGATGATGGTTGGGATTCACCTTAGATATAGTTTAGAATTTATTTTCGAAATGTAAGTATTGATAAATAGTCTCACTCAGGAGTATATATAGACTCAGGATGGCCTATATCAGAATCTTCCATGTTTCACGTGGGTCAGAAACTCGAACAAAGTCACAAATTGATTCTCAAATGATTTATTTCTCCTTAACTTCACAGATTAACAAAATATATCGCTAACACTCTTTAATTAGGCATAGATAACGATACTGAATTAAATCAACTTAGAAACTGTTAAAGATGGCGTCGGAAGTAAGCGATTCGTCGAGCGCGTGGTGCGTTCGCGGTTCTCAATTCCGAAGTGAATAAGATGGCCGCCCCGCTCCCACCGGTGTGACGTTCCGCAAGAATGGCAGCTGACACACAGCTGACATATGTCATGCTGCCATTCTGTTCCGACGTCGTCGACAGCAAACGTCAAATGTCATGTGTCGCACCGCCATGGCCGGACTGACATTCGACCGTCCTCGGGCGTAGAGCTAACGTTGTCCTAAAACAGGCAATTTTATTATTTCATGGTTAGCTGCTCGTCCAGCCTGACAAGCAACACAGCACTAATTCTAACAAATTTCAGAAGCAACATTATGAAACCATGTATCCCTTCGACCATTATGAATAATGGACCGGATGACATCTCACAAGCTGGACAACACAACTCGGACCGGACGAGTGTGTCCTTTCGACCAGCTTCAATGCATGGACCGGACGACACTGTCCCTTCGACCGGTTCAGACAGGGTCTAGACAAGTGTGTCCCTTCGACCAGCCCCAATGGCATGGACCGGACGGCACTGTCCCTTCGACCAGATCACAGACAGAGTTTAGACAAGTGTGTCCCTTCGACCAGCCCCAATGGCTTGGACCGGACGGCACTGTCCTATCGACCAGATCACAGACAGGGTCTAGACAAGTGTGTCCCTTCGACCAGACCCAATGGCATGGACCGGACGGCACCGTCTTTGCGACCAGTTATAACACAGCATTTTAAATACAAAGGAACAGAAATGTGGCATACCTATAAGTTACGGACAATCTTGCTCATTTTGAATTTTGACTTCATCTAGTGCGCCGGGATCAGAGTACACACTGAGTGTATCTGACCCGGCAGTAAGGGTAACTTAACCTTTGGGGGCTGAGTCACCCGCGTCCGTAGGAGAATACCCATAGATAGGCCCTACACGTGGTCCCCGGGTGGTGCTAATCAGGTGACATTAACTGGTGGTAGGTTTCGACCGATGGCTTGTGACCACCCACTGGGCAAAGACGTACCGCCAAGCGGCCTAGCCGTGTTCCGGTACGATGCCCAGTGTAGCCAATTTTGAGGAGTTGGGTCGAAGTGGCGGTTCTAATGTATGCAGACCAGCCGGACCCGCGCTGGTATTGACATATCGGGAGACTAGTCGCGGAGGGTAGCGGGATCCGAGGCACGGTGCACCGCTGGCCGACCGCAGTTAGTTGGGGGCCCAAGTAATGTGCTAGCCACACATGAAAGGCTGCCCCGCCAACTGACGAAAAATCCCGGAATGCACCATCGTGCTGGTTGGCGACCAGATGAGAGGGCCCGATGGTCATTTCCGGGGGGGCTCGGGCGTCCCCGCAGTCTCCAGACTAGTGCCCCAATGATGTTGTCCTGCCAGTGCGTGACGAAGGTTAGCAGCATGGGACTCCATTTCACTTCCTTCTCCTCTCCTACCTCACTCACAATATGCCAAGGTTGAAAAAGAGAAAAGTTAAACAACGGCTGCACTCCCTCTCACTTAAAGTGCACCTCAGCAATATTAGAGGTCTGCACTCAAATCTCGCAGCAGTCCATCATCACCTAGAGACTGAAAAACCTTCCCTCTTTTTCCTTTCGGAGACGCAGATAAGAAGTCCGTCAGACGTGTCGTACCTGTCTTACCCAGGGTTTACCCTGGAGCACAATTTTAAACCACACGCTGGTGTGTGTTTGTACGTCAGGGACGACATCTGCTATCGGCGTCTCCGTAACCTTGAAGATACCAGGTTCTCAACGCTTTGGACTCTGGTGGACACAGGCATGGATAAAATTATCTATGCTTGTGTCTACCGTTCGCACAGTGGTGATCAGGAGACGACCAGGCTCACACAGTACCTTAGTGAGGCGGCGGATGCGGCTCAGCAGAGGTACCCTTCCGCACAACTGGTGTTACAGGAGTCAGTTATCAGGAGTGGCTTTTCCCATACCGGTGCACAGACCATGCTGGTCGAGAGATGCGAAAGCTTGCGCTAGCGTTAAATCTCACCCAGCTGGTCCAGGGAGCTACGAGGGTGCCGGATGTTGATTCGCACACGGCCAACTGCTTGGACCTTCTGCTGACAACAGATCCAGACCGCTATTCAGTGTCGATATCATCACCGTTAGGTAGTTCCGACCACTGTCTGGTGAAATCTGTATCAGTCTACTCTCCGCCTGATCCCTGCCTTAGAGGCACCAGGCGGGTTTGGCGATATAGGTCAGCAGATTGGGATGGCATGCGATCTTTCTTCGCATGTTATCCTTGGCAGCCTACTTGCTTTTCTTCGGATGATCCATCGTCGTGCGCAGATGCTGTGACAGATGTTTTGCGGCGGGGGATGGAGTATTACATTCCATTCTCTGACGTAACAATGTCTGGCCATGCTCGCCCTTGGTTTGGTGCGGAGTGTGATCGCGCTAACGCGCTTAAGCACACGGCATACCAGGCATGGGCCGACGCTCGTATGCATAAGGCGAGTGACGTGAGTCAGAAGAAGAGAGCCTTCAACAGAGCTGCCAAGTCTTGCAAGAAGGTGATGCGGAGGTCTCGGTTCGACCACATTAGCCGCATCGGGAACAAACTCGCATCATACCCTGCTGGTAGTAAGGCGTTTTGGTCCCTGGCTAAGTCGGTTGAATCAAACTTCTGCCGTCCCTCACTACCGCCACTGCTGAAACCCGACGGGTCGCTGGCCCATACCGCTGAGGAGAAAGCAAATTTGTTTGCCTCTCTCTTCGCGGAATCTTCGCGTCTAGATTCTGGTGACGCGCGGCCCCCTGTTAATCCTGATGGTTGCGAGACGAGTATGTCGGACATTCACATCCATCAGAAGGACGTCCGTAGGGTGCTGCGTAACCTTGACGTGAACAAGGCTAGCGGTCCAGACGGGATACCGGCAATTGTTCTAAGAACGTGTGCGCCTGAACTGTCTCCGATCCTGACACGCCTATTTCGGCTTTCATTTGAGGCTGGAAAAGTGCCGATTGCATGGAAGCAAGCTAACGTACAGCCTGTGCCCAAAAAGGGTAGTCGGGCTGACCCAGCTAACTACAGGCCAATCTCAGTAACGTCCATTCTCTGTAAGACAATGGAACGTGTACTCAACAGTAAGCTCCTGGCATACCTAGAAGCTAATGACATCCTAAGTGACCGACAATACGGCTTTCGCCGAAATCGGTCAACTGGTGACCTTCTAGCGTATGCCATCCACATCTGGAGTGAGGCCATCGAGAAACACGGGGAAGCTCTTGCCGTCTCCCTCGATATCTCGAAGGCTTTCGATAACCCTATCGAAAGCCTTTCTGGCACGAAAGCCTTATTAGTAAGCTTCCTTCTTTCGGATTACCTGCTGGTTTGTGTGCTTGGATTGCAGATTTCCTGAGTGACCGGTCCATCCGAGTGGTCATCGATGGTTGCTCGTCCGGTCAAATGGCCATTAATGCCAGGGTCCCTCAGGGGTCAGTGCTCTCGGCAACATTGTTCTTGCTGCACATAAATGATCTGCTTAAGCCCGGTACCTTTGGGTATGCAGACGACAGCACTGTTGCTGAGAGTTACATATCCAGCGCGCAGGCTAGTGGGTCACAGATCCAGTCTCTCCGAGAGGCTATGGTCGAGCGCTTGAACTTGTCCTTGGAGGCAGTCTCTGAATGGGGCGATGCCAATTTGGTCAAGTTCAATGCTGCTAAAACCCAGGCGTGTCTATTTTCCGCTAAAAGGAGCCAATTCAGCCCTGCTCCAACTTTCCGGGGCGTAACCGTGCCAATAACCGACCATATTGATCTCCTTGGTGTTACGCTGACGTCAACACTCAACTTTGGGCCATACATCGAAGCAAAGGCTCAACTGGCAGCAAAAAAGCTGGGAATCCTCGCGAAGGTCAGACAGTACTTCACGCCGGAACAGCTGCTCAAACTTTATCAAGCGCAAGTTCGATCGTGTATGGAGTACTGCTCTCATCTTTGGGACGGATCTGCCCGATACCAGCTTGATGCACTTGAGGCAATTGAGAGGCAAGCCAAGAGGATCATTGGCAATGATGCACTCGTTGAGTCGAGGCTTTAAAGTCTTGAGCATCGACGCAGAGTTGCTAGCCTGTCGGTTTTCTACCGGTTGCATTTCGGGGAGTGTGCGTCGGAATTGCATAACCTAATTCCGCCTAGCCCGTTCCATCATCGGACCACCAGGCGTACGGCAATGCGCCACCGGTACATGGTGGACATCCCACCTATACGCACAAGACGTTTTGCGAACACATTCATAGTGCGTACAGCTAAGGAGTGGAATTCCTTGCCGGAATCTGTTTTTCCTGATGGCTACAACCCGGGAATCTTTAAGTCAAGAGTGAATAGGTTGCTTCTAGGTAAGCGCGTTCCATCGTCGACCGCATCGTCGCTTTCCATCAGGTGAGTTAGCGGTCAAGCGAGAACCTATCAAGAATAAAAAAAAAAAAAAACTGAATTTGCCGAGACAGTGTCCGAGTCTGTGTTCGACCTTTCATCTCTAATATTTAGGTCATCGCCTCCCTGAATTGGGCTTTGTGGTAGCATGACATCACTACTGGATTCTAATTGCTCCGCATCTTCCGGCGCCGTCTCGGCCTCCTCATCGTTCAACAAACAGGTAGTGACTTCAAGCAACCCAGCGTGTCCCTGAGGCACTGCGCGCAAACTCTCGTGTGCGTATTTATAAGTGCGGTGTGAACCACTTACACTTTTTAGCTCGTACCGATCATTTTCTAACACGGAGGTAATAACGAACGGTCCCCTAAACTTTCTATCTAGTTTAGTTTGATTTCGTTCACTGTTCTTGATAAAAACAAAATCGCCCTGAGCAAATGGTTTAATGGTAGCACGGCCCCGGTTAAACCTTAGAGTATCCGCCGCGGCTGCCTTTTGAATATTTTCCGATGCACTTTCTCGAATGGACTCTAAATCTAAACGGTTATTTCGCTCATCAGAATGTGAAGATATCTGGGACATACGTAATGATTCTGCACGTATCCCGAACATCAGTTCCGTAGGTGAGTACTTAGTAACAGCGTAGTATTTTGTACTGTTGAGCGCTAGTTGTATATTGCCTAACTCATCGCGTCATGTCTTATTGGGGTGGTTTTCGACTATTGTGAGCAAGCTTTTTAGTGTTCGCATAACTCGCTCAACTTGTCCGTTAGCCCTGCTGGAGCCGGTTGCAATGAAATGCAGATCAATTTTATAATTTTTGCAAAAGTTTCTAAATTCACTACTCACATAGCATCGGCCCTGATCAGCAATTACGCGTGCAGGAGCCCCAAAAAGACAAACAGCCTTTTCGAGAGCTCGCACCGCGCTACTTGCATCTAGTGATATTGTGTGTTCTAGCAGGACATACTTAGTAAACGCGTCTATTATGACTGAACAATACTCTTTCCGGTCGCTCTTACCACTAAGCTTCCCGGTAAAGTCTATGTGGATTGTGTGCCATGGCACAGATAGTTTTGGGATCGAATGTAACTGAATGGGTTGAGCGCCTGATGGTCCCTTCGATGCTTTGCAAACTATGCAGGAGTGAATAAACTTACGAACGCACTTGGACATTTGCGGGAACCAGTATTGTTCGTAGAGTTTATCTAGTGTCTTATCACTACCAAGGTGTTGAATTTCGTTATGGACGTGGTTGATAAGAGTCCAAATCAGAGAGCGTGGAACGACCGGTAACCAAGAAATTGTTTTGTTGCGCCCAACCTTTCTATACAGGATACCATCCCTAACATCGTAAGCATGTGCTACTGTTTCCGGGAAGTCACCGTTGTTATGCTTACTAATCAAGTCTTGGATTTCGCTATCGCGTTTTTGTTCAACTGAGAGCCATCCTTGATGTAACTCAACAAACTGGACACTTTTAGTAGTAGGGGTTTGGGACGAAGATGCGCCAGCATCTGACTGAAGGTTACGGGAAAAGAAGTCTGCATGTTCCATACTACGGCCTTCACGATATACTATCTCAAAGTCATAGGCTTGTAGGAAAGCCCACCAACGATGAACGCGAGGCGTCAGATCAACCTTAGATTTTGATGCTTTGAGCGAATTGCAATCAGTGTAAACTACAAAATGTCGGCCGTACAAATAATGCCGAAAATGTTCTACCGCTCGTACGACAGCCAAGGTCTCTAATTCGTACGAGTGGTAGCGAGATTCTACCTCAGATGTACGCCGGCTGAAGTACTCCACAACATGGGGTAAGTTATTCGCTCTTTGTATAAGGATCACACCATAACCTTCGGCACTCGCGTCTGTGTGCAACTCGACCGGCAATTCAGGATTAAAAATCGTTCAAACTGGTTCTGAAGTTAGTATTTTAACCACATTTCTACGGATATCTTCATGTTTGTCGGTCTAATTAATGGGGCCTTTTAGTTTAGTTAACGGGTACAACGGTCCAACAACATTTGTAAACCCAGGTATAAATTTCATAAAATATGACGCGAGTCCGAGAAACTGGCGAACCTGCGTAGCTGTATGTGGTGATGGTGCTTCGACTAATGCTTGAATTTTGCGGGAATTGGGTCTAATTTCCCCAGACTGTAAGGAATAACCTAGATAGTCTACTTTTTGTTTCATGAATTTGCACTTCCGAAGGTTAAATGAAAAACCTGCCGCAGTTAAGGCTTGTAAGGCCTCATCTAGGCGGTCCAAACCCTGCGAAATATTGGAAGAATAACAAAGTACATCGTCCATATAGATGAGAGGCCTATCATTAAGGTGTTGTAGTGCTTTTGTGATACAACGCTGGTACACAGAAGGTGCGTTGCGTAAACCGAAAGGCATCGCGAGGTACTCATATTGGCCCTCCGGAGTGACGAATGCAGTCATCTCAATTGAATCGGGGTGAACTAAAATTTGGTGAAATCCGCTAGCCATATCTAATGAGGAGAAGTAGTTGGCTCCACTGAGCTGGTCTATCTGTTCCTCGATGCGAGGCAAGGGATAGTGTTCCGGCTGTGTGTTGGAATTCAGTTCCCGATAATCAACGCACATTCTGTCGGTATTATCCTTTTTCTTTACGAGGAGTATCGGACTTGCAAAGGGAGAGGAACTCTCACGAATTATACCGGCATCTAACAATAGTTGTATTTTTTCTTGGACTATTTGCTTCTCTATAGGTGCTAGTCGAGATCCCAGACCTTCGAACTATTTTATGAGGATCTATCAATTTAATGCTACACTGCCCTGTAGTAACGCGCCTAGTAGGTATACCGTATACCGTATACAAGCTTTTTGAGTACCATAGAAAATAAAAACAGTCTTTTTTTAATCAATTAGCACTCTTCAGAATACATACTTTTTATTACTTTTATGTTTTATTTGACCTATTAATGTTCCAATTTATTATTTTAATAGTGAGAAAATAGCTTTATTGCTATTTTTCTACATTTTATACACATACCACTTTAGCAGTAGGTTTTTATAAAAAGGTTAGAAAAAAAACGGTTGTTAGGCCAATTGTTTATTAAAAAAACACTTAAAAAGCAACATCAACAGCAATAACAAAGGTATACTTAGTCACTATCAATGTCATCCTCAACATCTATGACATTTCTTACTGACACATTATCTTTGATACTGGTATAAAAGCTGTGATGCACTGGAGGTATAAAATGCAAAAGATCTAATAAGTCCTTTTTTTCTGACACAACTGATGGGTTTTCCATCAGGGTATAAAGGATCCAGCTTAATACCAGTCAAATCTGCAGAGCCCCTTTTCTTTAAATCTACATTTTCAAATAAAACATCTTCATTATTAGAATATTTAAAAAAAAAATAAAATGAATGCATTTTATTAAACAAAGGGCACTGCATGCTGAGCCGCTGTACCTTTGATTTTTCAGCAGTTATCTTCCTGTTGGTAATGTTATTCTCCAGCTTTTTTGTTGAAATAAAGTCATCTTTTGTCATTTTTATGACATCAAATGGGTTCCTGACCGGATGACTGGACTACTGTTATTAAGGCAGCTAGTGCCTTAATAACAGTAGTCCAGTCATCCGGTAAATAAATATTTTTGAAAAACTTTTTCTTTTTTTCCACCAATCCAAAATCTTGGTCACATGCTAAGTAGAGTGCCCACTGACATAGAACTTTTGGTCTATGTTATCTACTGTGTAATCTGGATGGGCAACAATATACTGGCAAAGAGTAGCCATTTTAATATTTCTATTTTGACCACCGCACTGGTCTGAGTACATAATTAACTTTTTAGTCTTGACTTTCTCATTGATGAAACGCAACAAGCAGGAACCAATCTCCTGAGGACCCCTAGAAGCTATAGTTTTATCCCACACATACATTGTTACTTCATCATTATGAGCATTATGAATTCCTAGGCAGTAAGTCCAAAGCTGCCTTTTATAATAGCAAATTCCTCTAGAAGTAACAGGAGTAGGTAATGTTTTCATGAGATCAAATACTATAACTGTTAAATCAGAATCATCAGCAGCTCTAATCTTGTCTATCTTAAAATTATTTCTTGCAAATTCAGCCTTTAAGAGATGTAGTTTCCTTTGAGAATCAAGTTCATCCTTTTTGACAGATGATTCTTCAGCTTCTACTTTTATTTTATAATTATCACATTTTTTACAGGAATCAGTAATTGGTGAATGAAAAAATTGGTTGAATTGCTGATTAAAACCTTTTCTAAACATAAAATTTGACACTTGTTCAGAAGGTGGAGTTTCTTCTTGTGCTAAATACATTTGGTTTGTGCTCTTGTGTAGGGTACTCCATAGATGTACCTGCGTAGAAAATAAAGATTTTCTTGTGTAGGGTATAATGTGACTCATATTTGGGAAATTTATTGATAAAGTTTTTAAGAATTTGTATTTTGTTAAATTTTGTTTGTGGCAAATATCCACTTAATCACAATTAATAATAATTTACTGAACGATCAAGCAAGCACGCTTGGGCGCAAAAATAATGAAGTTTGTCATCCACAGACTGTCAAAAAGTAGCCTAACTAATGTCATCATGACTGAAGTTATAGAGAGCTTAAACCATAGTGGTCTATCTTACTTAGGCCAGTATGGTACCTCAAATTTAGATCACAGACTAAAAACCGTAACAGTGATTATGCAGCCGTCTAGTGAATATTCGTTGTATCACTTTTAGGCCACTCTGGTTCTATCAAAATTATCAATTTGAACTGGCAAAAATCATAAACTCAATATTGTAAAAAAATGAGTTAGGCCACTATGGTTCTCATCTGCCGTCCGATTACTAAAAGACCGTTAAGTGAAACCTAATTTTGAGTTATGGGCTAAAAGGTGGGAAATGATGTCCCTAGAAACAGATTAGACATACTACTTACTCTGTCAAGAAAGTACCAGGAAAAGATCAATAATACACAGAATGTTTGTTATTCATCCAAATTTATTTTATCACCATCAAAGTATGGTCCTTCAGAAACGATACACTTACGCCAACGAATAATCCAATCATCAAAATATTTTTTAAATGCTGTTTCCGGAATTGAGTTCAGATCTCGCCGCGAATTCTCTTTTATTTCTTCTACCGATTGAAAACGGGTGCCACGAAGTGGTAATTTGTGTCGTCACCTCACATACAACTCTGAGTACTACGAGTATATAAATTAGGGATGAACAATATGTATAAAAATATTTTGTGTAGGTGACGACAATGACGTTGTGGGGTGTGTGGTAGGAAATGCGTCACATACCTGTTGAGTTGAGCTGTTGGGTTTTTCGTAGGTATATTTCTTTCCCTCATATAAGTGTCTGCTTCGCATATATCGGACTTCTACCACCTGTAAAAGTTATTGCTCCCTGAACATGAATATATCAACGCAATTAACCCTATACCTTACAGTGTAAACAACATATTAATAATTTCATATAAAGAATATCATTTCAACATTATATAATAATCAATAGCCTCGCCAGGATGAATATGACGTAATAACATCTTCATCCTGTACCATTAAACTTGAGGTTGGATAAGGTCAGTAGGTACTACCAGGACTCTCAAATAGGCGTCCAGCACCATATGCTCGCACAACTACGCGAGACTCTAATTTGCCCGGCTTAAATGCCGGAGCGAACAGCTCGGTGTTTAAATCACCGAAGCTACAGTCGACTGTGCCATCACTCGGGTAACAACGTACCCGAGCAAGACCTCAAGTAACACTCTTGAGTCATAAACCGGAATCCAAGAGGAACATACATCTCAAGGTCTCAGCGAACCCCTATCACTAGAGGCCGCCTACTCCGTAATATAACAAGTTGGAATCCCAGAGGCACACCTCTCCAGGCCTCGGCACAAACCCCTATTATACTAGAGGCCGCCTACTAACTGCAGAGGGTTGGAATCCGGGGGATGGCTACCCGGCCTCAGCAGCCCACCTAGAACGCCTGGGCCTGCTTACTCCGTGCCCTCTACCTGTCCATGTCCACGACAAGGACTAGGCCTAACTTTATCAGGCCTCATACAGTTTAGCTTTTACCTTTTACATTAACATCTATAGGAATCAATTGCGCCGAGACAACAAATAACCACATGGAGCTTGACTAAGATATTTACATAAGTAATACTTAGCTTTCATGCCGTGGAATTCTCTCTCCTCCAGACATGGCACGAAAAGTCTTTAACTAGCATAATTGACGCTCTGTACACAAGCGATCACACAACACGTTAACTATAGTTTGCGACTTTTAGAAATGGCGGCTACTAGTTACTAGCTCGGTTGGCGCCAAATAATCTCACGCTATTGCAAAATCTATAATATCTATGTTTACCATAGTTATTTAAGATGGCGCCTCTAGATGTTGCTAAAGTTGAATTTATATGTTTGGTCTATGGCTTCGCGTTCTTCGCGACACTCCCGACAAAAGGCGAAAGTAGCGTGATCAGGACGCTTGTCCATTCTTTAATCTTTTCAAGGGCTCGTGTGGCAGCTACTCGTTTTGGTCTAGACTCGTGACTTTCTTCTATTGATACACAATCAGTTTGGTCACTTGACTTAGGCTCGGATAATATATACGACTTAGGTTCAACAGACTTAGCAATGTCTATTTCACTTTCTGGACTCACAACAGGCGAATATTCTACAGTACATTCATCTTCATTAAGTACTCTACTATTTTCATTTTCAACAGGAAGTTCGATGGCTTTGTGACTTAGTAATTTTTCGGTAACCACGTTTCCAGGTGGTTGTAATTGAAATTCTGAAATTTGGAGGTCTTGTTCTTCAGTATCCTTTGACTCTGTTTCTTTGACACAGTTCTCTTCTCCATCTTCGATTTCAAGAGGATAAAGATGTGCGATTGACTTTGTGAACTCGGTATCATCTACTTTAACTTTAGCTACTCTACACATGCCATCTTTTATCAAAGAAACTATTCTTCCGACTTTCCAACTTATTCGATTTTTATTGTCCCCTTTGATTTGCACGATTTGACCAATCCTGGGAGTCAATTTTTAACGTTACTCTTGGCTCCCTCTGTCCGTGACTATATCTCTATCGTAAGCTGAGAAGATAACGATTGGAGAATATGTCTTTAAATTCTTTCAAGATGACAAGTGCTCTTTTCCAACTTTGGATCAGGTTATCCTTTGTCACTGTACCTTGAATTTCAGTAGGATCCTTTCCAGATACTTCCATTGTGATACATTTCCCCATAGTGAGAAAATCTGAAGGTTTTAGAGTACATGATCTGGTTCTGAGTCCACTCTGGTCAGAGGTCTAGTATTAAGAACTGCTTCGATTTCCTTTACTACTGTAACGAGTTGACTGTCTTTTAACAAATGTTTCTGTAAGGTTCTCTTCATACAGTTCTTCACAAGACCCACTAACCGTTCGTAGAATCCTCCATGCCACGGTGCTAATTGTGGTATAAATTTCCAACGTATTTTCTTTTCCACACAGAATTGATCTTCCAATATTTCAGATATTAGCTTAAAGTGTGTCGCATTGTCTGGCGTGATTAAGTCCGGTACACCCCTCGTAGATACCATTCTTCTTAATGCAAGTAATCCTTCTTCAGCTGTGAGGTCATTGACTACTTCGAGGTATACAGCCCTAACTGCTAAACATGTATATAAACATATCCATCTTTTGCAGTTGCCGTTACCATTGTTAACTATCAGAGGTCCCATGTAATCCATTCCGACATATGTGAACGGAGAGCTGTAGTTGACCCGTTCTTTTGGTAAAGCTGGTGTTAATGGTAACTTATATGGTCCTCCTGTAAATTTAACACATTCTGGACACTTCTTTATAATTCGTTGAACTTGACATCTTCCCTGAGGAATCCAATATACTTGTCTAACCCTGTCTAGAGTATGACTCACTCCTACATGTTTATTATCACGATGTGTTTTCATAATGATTTCTTCTGTGAAATCTACAGTCTTGGGTATAAGTATAGGATATCGTTTATCAAACGACCAATCTGCATTTTTCATACGACCTTTACACCTTAGTTATCCGTCTATATCTGTAAATAGTCCTAAATTGCGACTTAAGCTTGTCACTTTTCCTCTTACTTCCAAAGGAAAATGTTCTGATTGAATTTTCTTTAAATTTATAATTATGCCATCTTGTATATTATTATGATCTGGATTTTCTTTTTCGTTATTTTGTATGTTTATAACCTTACTCATTGTGTCATTAATGTTTCTGTCTGGATCATCTATTTCCATCTGATCATCCTTACTTTCTTTAGTCGGACCCTCACCAGCCGAAAATGAATGGGTTTCTACAGTAACAGACTCACTTGGCTACTTGTCTGGACTGTTCACTAGAAATTGTGGGCCTATAAGCCACTTCTTCTTATCTTCTCTCGAACTGGTAGGTCTCGTTCCGACGTCAGCTGTGTGAAGCTCCGTTGGAATATATCTAATCTCTAACTGTTGATTCTTTTTAATTTCTTCAACTCTTCTAGCCACAAATGGTGGTAGTAACTTGTTAGATTTGCACCATTCTATGACAATTTGACTGTCTGTCCATAAGACTTGTCTTGTTATGCTTTGTTGGATAAATTTAAGAACAAACTGTATTAATCTACATCCAATTAATACACCGAGTAACTCAAGTCTTGGAATTTTGAGGTTGTCCTGGTCTTTTATTGGTACAAGACGTGATTTTCCTATGATTAAACTTTTCTCAGACTTGCTGACTAGAAAAATAGAAGCAGCGTACGACTGCAAAGAAGAGTCGGTAAGACAGTGTAACTCATAGTCCTTTCTTTTAGTGTTCTTCATGTAGCATCTGTTTATCGACACCTCCCTGATGGCATCTAATCCTTCATGGATGGTGATCCATTCATCGGTCAGTTCTTTTGGTAATGGTGAATTCCAATTCACCTTGGCCTTCCAGAGCTGTTGTAAAAAGAGTTTAGCTGGTAAAATGTATGGTACTGCGTATCCACATGGATCGTATACTGACGCAATAACTTTAAGAATTTCTCTTTTTGTGTATATTTCCATGTATGGATTCTTAAATTTCAGCTGCAGCGTATCCTTCTTGATATCCCATTCCAAGCCTAATACATTAACTTTTTTATCGGTACATGCATCCGGAATTGAACGAATAAATTCTTTAGAATTAGAACTTCAATCTCTAAGATTCATTGATATTTCTTGAAAGGTTTCATTAAGATGTTTGTAGAGGGTTAATGCTTCTGCTGTTGAATCTGATCCAGATATGAAATTATCCACGTAGATATCATTTGCCAGTTCTCTCACTTGTTTCTTGCTCGAATTTGACAAGTGATTCTTGATCGTCGCATTAAGCAAATATGGACTGGCTATGACACCAAACGGTACTCTACAAAATCTAAAATAAATAAGATTGTCCTTTGATACAGGTTTCGACGTGTCCTTAATCCAAAGAAATCTAGTGACATCACGATCTTTCTCATGCAATGCCATTTGAAGAAAAGCCTTTTCAATGTCTGATGATAATCCTACACGGTGGCTTCTACATTTTAGAAGTAATCCTGTAAGATCTTCGAGCATCAGTAGTCCACGATATAAGCATTCATTTAAACTTTTACTACCTATCTTTACTTTTGGAACTTGCGTCGTAAACTATTCTGATAGGTTTTCCTGAGTGCTGTATTGCGTGATGCGGTAAATAATGAATAATTTTGTTTGATGTTGACTCTGTAGAATTTGGTATTATTTAAATCATGCCTCTGGCCATCTGATCTTTTAAGATATTGTCGTATTCTACTAAAGTCTTGCAATCCATTCGTTTTAATAAACTTGCTAATCTTCCAAATGCCATTCCAAAATTATCAGGTAAGTCTGGGGGTTATTTTATCCATGGCCAGCTTACGGTATATCGATTGTCAATTTTTTGAGTTGTTTCATTGAAGTATTTAACAGCTTCTTCATCTCTATTTGCTTTAGGCGAGTCGGTTATACCTATAGATTCTAATTCCCACAGCTTCTTGATATCACCATTACATAATGGTCGATCAGGCTGATTCAATCCCATTGAACTACTCGCTTGAGTGTAAGTTATTACCGATAATTCATTAACATTTGCAGTGTCTACTTGACCGCTGACAAGCCAACCAAATATAGAATCTATCAGAAATAGATTATCACTCAACTGTATCTTCTCTTCACGGATGATATTGAAGTAATAATCATTTCCAATCAGTATGTGAACCTGATTCTTTAGTGATCCATCGTCAGCCAACAAGTAAGATTTATTTATATCTGATAAATTTATGTGAGGGATACCTCCTCTTGAAATGAATTCAACGCAATTTGCATGTAAGACAACTATTTCCTCCTTTCGTGACTGCAACTGAAGAGCAACCACGGGGCTGCGTATTTCTTGAGGTTTATCTGTCCCGAAGGTAAAAATAGTCAAATTACTTTCTTCTTCTATAGAAAGTTTTAATTCTTTGGCTAGTTTAAATGTTATGTAAGATCTCTGTGAACCTGAATCCATCAAGACACGACATTTGACTTGTTTAGATGTATTTCCAACTATGCTAGCTTTGACTATGGCTGTTTGTAAAATCGTGGGTCCCTTTTCGTTTATTGTCATAGCTGTTTCTTCTCTTCTGGGGTCTTGGAAAAAATTGATGGACATAAAGCTCTATTGTGCTTTTGCTTTGCATTGCAATGCGCACATTCTATTTTGGATAAACAGTTTCGCATGAAGTGACCTTTCTTTAGACAGAGGTAACAGTTTCGATTCAATCTCAATTTTCTCTCATCTAATCCTTTGAACTTCTCACACTTATCATGATAGTGACTGCCCTGACAAAATATACAAACTAATTTTCCTGGTTTATTATACTTATTAATTTTGACACCTGTTCTTCTCCTCTCGTTAAACTCTTTACGGCTTGTATTATTATTTTCTTTAGAATCACTTGCATTTGTATGCTTTGCTCGCTTTGACAGCACATGCAAAGTTTCTACTGTACTACTTTCTTTATCATTCGGCCTTTTCCTTCCATATATTCTTTCTGCATCTTCCCTGGCAGATATAGTCTTCTCCAAATGATTTCTCAATTCTTGAATAGAGTCACTATTCGTTCTAAGTTTTAATTCATAACTTAAGTTAGTCGGGGACTTTTTCATTATCATGGAACGAAGATAATTGTGGTTTATATCTTCACCTAATGATTCCAATATTTTCACATTCCTTTCAATTTCATTGAAAGTTTTTCTACAATCTTTGGATGTATTTTTAGCAGCTTTGATTTTATAAAGTGTCGCATAATGCGCATCAATGAGGTAAGAAGTTTTTCCGAATCTATCCTTCAAAATCGATAAAGCTATTTGGTAATTTTTGTTAGTGGTGTCTAACCCTTCAATAGCCTTCTTGGCATTACCAGTCACAGAAGCTTTTAAATAAGAAAGTTTATCAACATCAGTTAGATTTCGAGAATCAATATTCGAACTGAATTGATCCCAAAATTCATGCCATGTAAGGATATCCCCATCAAACGTTGGCAATTGTAGTTTAGGAAGACGACAGGATGAGTTATTTTCTTGATTATTTTGCTTACTTTTGTTTTCTGAAAGGATACAATTTATCTTTGTATTCAATTCGGCCAAAGTTTCTTCTGCTTCAACTTGTACTTCACTCATTTGAGAAATGTCATCAGAAGCTGGGTTTGATACCAACCGAAAATATTCTAAGAGATCCGAATATAACCGTTCTAATTTGCTATAAGCTATTTGCCCTTGTGTCAATGTTTCAATGTTAATAGAATCTGGTATGTTAACTAAGTCAGTTTTGATCTTTCCGATTATGAGCCTAAATTTATTCAATAATATTTTCTCCATGTTGCAGTCTACTCCTGTAATACATACACATGCTTACATAGTCTAATAACTATACCATTCAGCAAAAAATCCTCTATAGATTGTGGAAAATTAATGATTATTAAAATTATTATTTCTTTAAGATTTCCATTAATACAAGACAAACGCATAAATAGTTGTTTAAATATCCACATTAAATTCAATTCCGACTTTGGCTAACAGTTCAAAACTTCTCCTACTAATAAACTAACAATTTGGAAACTTGAACATACTTAGTGTTCAAAGAGTATATTGACCTCTTCCCACAATAACTCAAAACTCATGGAATTGCTTCTATTTACTGTGTAATTATTGAAAAATAAATCAATAAAGTTAATTATTTGCATTTTATCAAATGATCTGAAACCATACTTCAATTTTATTAATACTCCATTATTCCCAGTACATTACCATGCTATTTATTTAATCGAGTTTTATCACTAACATATTTTATGGTTATTATTAACTTTATTACACTATTACACAATATTAATATCATACCTGTTCATTGAAAAGCACAAAAGAAAAACAATAAACACTGACATACAAACAGATTAACATTCTGATTTTACTTTTGACAGTCATGTCAAAAGTAAAATCAGAATGTTAATCTTAAATGTCATTCAACAATAAAATTAAATATTCAATATCACACAATAAATTGTTTGATGTGTCACCTTTCATATGTTGTCAATTATCATATTTAACCATGTAGTGTCAAAACTGCTAATATAATAAATTATGTTTTTATTTCAAATTAAAATAATGAATAAATATGTAACCTTTATCAACTTTCACTTTAGAATGATTTCAATTCTATTATATGAGTTTTCCTTATTCAGTGATAGATATGTAGGTAGGTAAATTTCTTAATAAAACATACTACACTATCTAACTCACTCATGACACCAATAATGAAAATATTATCTTAATGTAATTTATGAACTGAAAATATTAATTTTAAACTAATTTTATGTTATAAATACTTATACTGCATTTAATAGTTACTAATTTTCTTACGGTATGCATAATAACTTTCCTGTTCAGTGTAAGTGTCAGTAAATTGAACTTAAAATTTCAAGAACGACCCAGAAAAAATGGCTGATCGGTAGGTACCAGCGAAAATGAATTAGACCTTTAATTTTACGAAAGTTGCTAAACAAATTCGCGTTAAAAGTAGCGCTAGCCTGCCAATTTTCAATGTATGTACTTCCTATGAATCTCCATTGCCTATGCAATCAATACTTTAAATTAACAAGATTGAACAAAGTTTAGGTACAATGTAAAACTCACCAGTTTTATGAAATTACTCGTTCAAATATTCCAATTCCTTTTATATTGTCTTAATCCAAGTAATATGCCCTCGGCGAAGTGTAAAATCCAGTGTGGTTGACGGCTAGGTCTTAAAATTCAAAATAACTCGCGCTCAAATATGTGATTCCGCCGAGAGTCGCCGCCAACAAATTGTGGAGTTGCAAACCTAAGATATCGCGACTCCCTGATATCAACTATCATATGGGAAAATATTTTGAGTGTTTTTAAAATTTCTTATTTGTTTATGATGAATTCTTATTATCTAATTCTAGCTTACCTCTTAACACATACTCACGTTGGTGTACCTATAAAACATATAAACTCATGATAAACCGCAACCTATGTCATGTTAGTCCAGTACAAAATGACATCTCTTTGTAACTTATTCCATAATAGTTAATACACAATAATATGATATCGCTTTATGCTCCTTGCACTTACAATCGGTTCTTAATACTAATATTGATAGTGGTAACTTTATGTTGAAGTTTCACGTAATATTTTCCTTTCTTCCAAAGTAATCTCCAGCAATAATATTTCTCACTTAACATTATTTCAAGGTTGTGTTTGTAAAGAAAGTTTCTAAATTTTTAGTTGATGTTTAATAGCTTTTCTTTTTCTTCCTTTTCTTTTCACCATTTATTTTATATTTTATTTTCACGCTTCCTCGCATACTGTAAAAGTCCACTTGTGTGGGGAATTTGTCTAAGATCTGGCAACACCTTATATCTTTTACCCAATATGACTCCCATAATTGTCACACCAACTCAATCACATTTAAATGTGAAATTAGTTATTTCGCACTGAAAAATGCCATTATTAATTTGACAAATTTCTTTAAGCCTTTTAAATAACACGACCTTTCACCATAATACACATCGAATTATATTTGTACCGTCAATTACATTCACTTTCTTTATCCAATGAAATGCATTTCCGTTTTGAACTTCCGTTCGCCATTTATAATAATGCGTACAAAATAATACTTTATTAAGTCTACATTATCCATTGAGAGCCTTACTTACTGTTAAATTAGTAAGTTAATTAGACCAAGAAAACTAAAGGTTTACGCTGATATTAATGTAAATATATAACTGAAGCGAAGTTTTCTAGAGAACTCCCACTAATTCTTAATTCCGTCGCTAAGCCATAGATGTCGCTACGTGGCGCAAAGTTTACAGTGTATTGAAATTTTAAAGAGCGTTTTACCTCCCCTTTTATTTAATTACATTGATCTGATTATTAACAATTAAAGCTCCACCCAACCGGCATGTTCTGCATTCCTTTGTTTACTCAAATATGAGCCTTTTAGGTACTCTATTGTAATGTGATGCAGATCCCAGCATCTCCACCATTTTGTCGTCACCTCACACACAACTCTGAGTACTAAGTAGGGATGAACAATATGTACATATATATTCTGTGTAGGTGACGACAATGACGTTGTGGGGTGTGTGGTAGGAAATGCGTCACATACCTGTTGAGTTGAGCTGTTGGGTTTTTCGTAGGTATATTTCTTTCCCTCATATAAGTGTTTACTTCGCATATATCGGACTTCTACCACCTGTAAAAGTTATTGCTCCCTGAACATGAATATATCGACGCAATTAACCCTATACCTTACAGTGTAAACAACATATTAATAATTTCATATAAAGAATATCATTTCAACATTATATAATAATCAATAGCCTCGCCAGGATGAATATGACATAATAACATCTTCATCCTGTAAACTTGAGGTTGGATAAGGTCAGTAGGTATTACCAGGACCCTCAAATAGGCGTCCAGCACCACATGCTCGCACAACTACGTGAGACTCTAATTTGCCCGGCTTAAATGCCGGAGCGAACAGCTCGGTGTCTAAATCACCGAAGCTACAGTCGACTGTGCAATCACTCGGGTAACAACGTACCCGAGCAAGACCTCAAGTAACACTCTTGAGTCATAAACCGGAATCCAAGAGGAACATACATCTCAAGGTCTCAGCGAACCCCTATCACTAGAGACCGCCTACTCCGTAATATAACAAGTTGGAATCCCAGAGGCACACCTCTCCAGGCCTCGGCACAAACCCCTATTATACTAGAGGCCGCCTACTCCTAACTGCAGAGGGTTGGAATCCGGGGGAGGGCTACCCGGCCTCAGCAGCCCACCTAGAACGCCTGGGCCTGCTTACTCCGTGCCCTCTACATGTCCATGTCCACGACAAGGACTAGGCCTAACTTTATCAGGCCTCATACAGTTTAGCTTTTACCTTTAACATTAACATCTATAGGAATCAATTGCGCCGAGACAACAAATAACCACATGGAGCTTGACTAAGATATTTACATAAGTAATACTTAGCTTTCATGCTGTGGAATTCTCTCTCCTCCAGACACGGCACGAAAAGTCTTTAACTAGCATAATTGACGCTCTGTACACAAGCGATCACACAACACGTTAACTATAGTTTGCGACTTTTAGAAATGGCGGCTACTAGTTACTAGCTCGGTTGGCGCCAAATAATCTCAAGCTATTGCGAAGTCTATAATATCTATGCTTACCATAGTTATTCAAGATGCCTCTAGATGTTGCTAGAGTTGAATTTATATGTTTGGTCTATGGCTTCGCGTTTTTCGCGACAATTTGAGTTTAGGAAAAAGAAAGAAGTCGGCTGGAGCCATATCTGGTGAATATGGTGGTTGCTCGACGGTATTTGTTGAGTGTTTGGTCAAAAATTCGTTCACAATGATAGCCTTGTGCGAAGACGCATTATCGTGGTGCAAAATCCAAGATTTTTTTTCCACAAACCTGGCCTTTTTCATCGAATTCGCTCTCTTAAATGCCGCATAACCCTCAAATAATATTCTTTATTTACCGTTTGACCTTCCGGCAAGAATTCCGAGAGCACAACACCGCGATAATTAAAGAAAACAGTCAACATGACTTTGACTTTTGATCGACTTTGGCGTGGTTTTTTCGGTTTCGGTTCAGTTGGAAAGCGCCACTCCGAAGCTTGTTGACTAGTTTGCATGTCAAACTCGTAAACCTACGTCTCGTTACCAGTAAAAATGCGTTTTATGAATGTTGGGTCGGAATTGACTCGTTCTAGCATGTCCCATGAAGGAATCACCAAGAGGAGTTGTGACTTGTGGTAATTAGATTTCCCTAAGAAACAACGCGTGACACTTTGCGGGGTGAGGGGGTGTTAGACTCCGCCTATTTCTTTATTTGCCATCTGCTCGCAAAACTACTCGCTCGTTCTGTCGATTTTATTTTGTAGTTACGAAACTATCTCACACTAGATGTCACTAAGTGCAGGATGCAACAGGGTCGTACTCAGAATTACAGGGAGTTCTGTTTTTTTTTAAATTAATTTTGCGACCCATCTTGATACGAATTTTTTTATTGAAATAGTGATACTATTATTTGATGAATGACGAATAAAGATCATTCGACATTCAACAAAAACCTTTTATAGTAACTTTTTTTAATTCTATCATTATTAGCATTTTTCTTTTTTAAAGGCTTATTTCGATAAAAAGACTTATCAAGATTGATTACAAAGCTAGTCTTTTTGATAAAAAAACACCTCCCTTTTACGTGGCAGTCCATCCGAAACCATTAAATAAATAAATAATTAATACCAGACCAAATTAAAAGCCGCATGACGCGATTGAAGCTTCATACTTAACGTAACTTTTCTGATATGATCAAGTAGGTAAAACTAATTTCAGATGCAGAATAAATAATAGACAAATTATAACGAATAAATTTATTAGCAAAATTCAATTTCCTGCAAAAATAACTGATTTGGTTAGTTGTTGTCGGTTGGTTGCTCTATCGTTTTCTACGGATGCAAAATGCTTAAAACGAATATCTATATATTTTTCAGCTACAGATTTAGTCAGAAGAATAATATGATTATCAGCAGGATATTGGTCGAACATATGATTTACCGATCGTTTAAAATAATCTTGTCCAATAGGGGATTTTAGGGTATTCGATACAATTTTATGTTTCCGGAAATTAGGCGAATTCAAAGATTGCGATTTAACACAACGGATGCTGCATTCAGTTCGTATACATATATTTATGACATCTTTTGATGGGAAAGTAAGACCACCTTTATTTTTAGCTCTCACATTTGATTTTGGAATGTAAATAATTGACAACAAACCCAGAAATATATGCAACTATTTGACGGCGCAAATAATCACCTATCGTTGTATTTAACTGCTCATCAAATTCTAACAACAAATCATCAGGTATGGGTTCGTCATTTAATGATGCCTCAATCAAGTCATTATGTAAAACTCGATAACGTTCTGAAGTAATATTTATTTTGTTTACAGAGGATGCCTTTAAAATGGAAATATCCTCTAAAGGAATACAATTTCCTCTGAAACCCTCTTTCAGTTCTGTATTTATCATGGTTTTTTTGTAAGCTGATTTAAACTGACGTGATGTGGGATTATTATTGGCCCTTCCATGTGCTCTTAGTACTCCAAAAAATAGTTCCAAATGATCCTGCAACTGTGGTGAAGCGCTAGTGTCTCCAATATAAACATCCTACAGCGACTTCAAAACATTATACTAAGACACATAACAAGTGTACCATGGTTTGTTACAAATGCCGAGATACATGGGAACCTACAAATCAGCACTGTGAAAGAAGAAATCCAGTACAGTTCTGAAACTTACAAGAAGAGGCTAGCAAATCATCCTAATGATCTAGCTATCCAGCTAATACGTACCAGGCATGAAACCCGCTTGAAACGGCGCTTGATCCTGGGAACAGACCAGGCTTAGCCATTTACATTGAGGAGTTGTCTCCGCTGGGAGGCACACTTGGCATGACACAACGCACTTCACAAATTTGCTTATAGTCAACGACTGATTGCAAATGAACACAAAGAAGAAAAAAAAAAAAAATGATCCTGCGAAAATTTGTACATAGTTAGATATTTAAGGATCTTTTCTTTTTCAACCAGGCGGTTATACAAGAAAAGCGTACTATTAATACATGTTATAAGGCCCACAAAACCAGTTTTACGATTTGTGGTGATAACAGACTTCCCTTCATCGGGGGCTACTATAAACATTATGTAATGTTTAGCGAATTCTAAATACTCCCTTGTTTTTAAAATATTCTTTTCAAATAAGGGCTTTTTTTATTCAAACTGACGCATGTTCCGTGAGTTGAGAATGTCGAATACATTGTTTACTAAACGGATAAAAGTTATTGTAGCTGCCACGTTTTCGAATTCAGCATTACTTTTTTCACAAACGTGGAGTGCATCTGCTTCGCTATTACTGAAAAGTTAACTGGCTAATTTTACTTTCATTTTTTGTCGCTAAAAATTTATGTGTTTTTCTTTTAACTTTTTCCCGAGGTGGAGGCCTTCTGACTTTTGTAGGTTATTGAGCTTGACGAGATAAGACCATTCAATAAGATTACCCTGATAATCAAGAAACTTCTTTTTATTTTCAAATGCATTGCGCACAAGTTTTAGCATAATTATGACATGCGTCCAAGAATACTGCTTCTTCATAATCCATACTAGGGTGTTTGAAAGTAGTTTTCATATTCTGAGGTTCTAACGAACATCCTAACTTTTTAAGCATAGCAATATTTGCAGCGCAGCCATCCATCGTAAGTGAAACAACGTCTACACCATTTTCTTGGCATTTGTAGAGGCATTGTTGAACTATTGAAGCACGTTGTTCTCCGGTCATAGAACGAATAAGAAAGAAACCTACAGGTAATTTCCAGCGTTCAGTTTGAGATACAAGCAACAGAACTAAAGCGTGATCCAAGTTATCACTTTGTATGTCATTAAGCCCGAGATCAACATAACCGTGATATTTTTTTCCGTCCCATTCGACGTGCTTCCTAATAGCCATCTCATCCATCATAAGACTACATAAAACGCGTTTGCCTGAGGAGTTAGTTTTGTGCTTGTTGGGGTTGGGTGTAAATAAGTGGACTGTATCTTCTTTTTTTTTTTCTAGCTACCTCCAACGTCATTGGAGACATTTTTAAGACTATACCCTTTCATACCAGTTCTCGCAATTATTCCTCTCGTACTTTTATACTTCATACTTTCTCTTTCTCTCTTTCGTCATCGTTCATTCATAATGGGTGGGGCGCTCCCATTTTGTAAATTTCTAATTATTCTAGTAATCTTAACATTTTTTGGGGAAAATAATGGTTGCACTTCTTTTTTATTTATCTTTTGCTCTTACAGTATGTATGTATTTCTAAAGTTACTACTTATTTGCTAATTTTAAGGTTTTCTAATTTCTGTTAATCAAATAGACATTACATTATTGGCTTCTTTTTCTATGCTTATTTTAAATATGTTGCAATATTTTGTAAAGCATAATTTGTACAGCTACTTATTTTTTACTATAACACGCTCAGCTATTTTCACACAGAACTTTAAGAAAATCTGTCTATTTGTCCCTTTCATTATATCCGCTATTATTTCTCTACGTAGACTAACATCGAGCCGCTGCTCCAGATCGTAGCGCTCAGCAGCGTATATTGGGCAGTCCAAGACTAAATGCGGAATGGATTCACTCACGCTTGCATCGCAGGCGCACGATGGACTATCTTTACACTTAAAGCGGTTTATTCAATACCTGCGTGAGTGTTCCCGTTGGGCTAACCTGTTTCACAATACGGTAAGCTGCTATGGCATCAGGGAAGAACATTTTCGTCACCGAGGCTGTCCCGCCCGTCACGTATCTCCGATTCCACTCATCAAGCGACCCCATTCGGATCTGGCGTCTGATGAATGAAATCGGACATCGATCATAGTCCGGCCTCCTCCGCGACGACAATGCTGCCTCCTTCGCCAGCTCGTCCGCACGCTCGTTTCCCGGTTGGCCCGCGTGAGCCTTTACCCAGAACAAAACCACAGTTTTGCTCTGTTCAAAAGCCTGAGCCAGGTTTTTTCGCGCGAGCACTGCCAGGGGATGAAGCGAGCCATGGCTTGTGAGTGTCTGTAATGCTGACATTGAGTCGCTATACAAGCCATAGCTCGCCTCCTTGCGCTTGAGGATAACGTCTGTTGCTTTGCAAATGGCCTGGTAGACAGTGCAGTACGCGGCGAGGCTAAGTTTGAGGCTCTTGACTTCACCGACATTATCCCACAAGGATAATGCGGCTCCGACCTTCCCCTCAATCTTGCTGCCGTCAGTGAATATTCGCACTGCCTGCACATTATTACTGTCCACAAGTTGTTGATCTGCCAGACATATGAACTCCAAAGCCATTTGCGCAGCTGGATGAGGGGCTTCTGCAAATCCCTCCATACGCTCAATCTCCCGGTCTCCAGGTATGAACTGGGACGACCCTCTTCTTGCTTCATACATGGCGGCTGCTTCTTGTAAACGGAGGTCCAGAGGAAGTATCCCAGCCAACAACAGTGCCGAGTTTAGAGAGACTGTACGGTAAGATTTGCAGAGCTTCTGGACGAAACCTCGTTGGACAGAGCCTAACTTCTTCCGTATGCCCAGCTTTTTTGTAGCGGGAGCCCAGGCGCCAGCCGCATATGTAACGATCGGCTCGATGACAGCCGTGTAGATCGTGTGTATCACCTCTCGGTTGAGTCCCCAGCTGATCTTTGCCGCACGCGATAACTGCTTATAAATATCAGCTGCCTTCTTGCAGATGTTTGCAGTGTGCTCATTGAAGGTTAGCTTTTGGTCTATGGTCAAACCTAGCAGTTTTACCTTATTTATCATGTCAATGTCAACCCCAGCCATGCTAAGAGCTGGAGTGTCATACTTAAGCTTGTTGGTTATTACCATGGCACAAGTTTTGTGTGGTGCAAATTTCATTTTGTTTCTGACACCCCAGCTGTGAGCACTGGCAAGAGCTGCATTGGCACATCTGGCAACTTCAGCCCCTGTATCACCATCTACGACAAGCACAATGTCGTCCGCAAACGCCTGCACGAATTACCCCTTCTCGTCCAAGTCCTTCAGTAGAGGGTCCAGCAGGAGGTTCCACAGGTTGGGACCACTTATTGACCCTTGGACGCATCATTTATTGGTTTCTCTCGTGCATTCCTCCCCGGCATATCTAACCCTAACTTTTCTGCTGTCAGGATAACTATCTAGTAGCCTCCTGATATTCACCGGGCACTCTTCCTCAGCCAGCCTGACCTTGATGGCCGGCCACCAGGCGCTATCAAAGGCGCCCTCTATATCCAAGACACCAGGACAATTAGCTTCTTCAGCCTCAACTTATCCTGTACGTGCTTTATTAGCGTATAGAGGGCGTCCTCGGTGCTTTTCTGGGGCATAAAGCCAAACTGGCGGGAACTAAGCCGCGGCACGAGCAGCCATTTGATCCGTGCTACTACCATCCTCTCCAGGACCTTCCCCAAGACCGGCAGTAAACCTATGGGTCTATATGACTTAGGGTTCAAGTAGTCATCCTTGCCCGGTTTTCTGAGGACTACCACCGTTGCCTCTTTCCAGATGTCCGGGAAATGTGCAAATTCTAGGCACTTATTGTACAGGGCAAGGAAGGTGTCCGGGTCCTGGTAGATCGCTTGACAGCAGATATCAGACGTGAAGCCATCCGCTCCGGGAGCCTTCTTCGGATTAAAACCTGCCACAGCGGTCTTCAGCTCCAGCGGCGTAAACGGTGGGTCATGATGCTCACCATGTTTCCACTCGTTTACCCTACTAGCTGCCTCCCTGGTGAGCCTGTGGTCTGCGTTGTCCTGTTCTGTCGTGTCCCTCGGATAGAACGCGTCTGCGAGTAGGGCTGCCGATTCTTTTGGGTTTAGAAATGCACCGTCCTTTTTTAGGGTCAAGTCTTCTTTTCTAATGGTGGTTCTTCCGATGATCCTGTAAATCCCCTCCCACACTCCCTCTCGATCTTGTTTACCGCAAAACTCTTTCCAACTTGCGATTTGGGCTTTCTTGGCTTCGCATTCATATTCATCTTTAGCTTTTAGGTATGCGTCAACGACCATCGCTCTGCGGACCGGTGCTGCACAGCGGATGCGATTTTTCCGCCTGGCGACTTCCTTTTTAATCACGGCGAGCTCTTCAGACCACCACGGAATAGAGAGTTTTATTTTTGGTCTGGTTTTAGGGATCGAGTTTATACATGCTTCCTCTATCCCGTCTGTATATTTTATTATAAAGTTTTCCAATTCCTGTTTGTTATCTATTTTACTTAAAGTTTCTAGTTTTAAATGGTTTGCTATTTTGATTTCTTGTAATTTTTGTTTAAATTTACCCCAATCAGCCTTCCTGGTATTAATTTTTCTGGTTGTTCTGCTTATATTAGTTTCTTTTTCACTTTTTAGTTTTATATTAAATAAAATTGACAGGATAGAATGGAAGAAAAAACATGTTGTGCCGACCCCAAATAAGATGGGACAAGGGCAGGAAGATGATGAGTTTTATATTAAATAAAATTGTGTTGTGGTCCGAGCTCGTGATTTCCGTGTCAACTCGCCAACTGTCTACAATGTCCAGTAAGCCCAGCGATCATGCCGTGACGTCAACGTGGCTCCGGAGCGTTTTGCCACCCCTGATGGTATCGAACGTGGGTGTATTGCCAGTGTTCAGTACCTGTAGCTCAGACTCTTCCAGGGTCCCGGACATCTCTTCTCCCCTGAGGTCTTCTATGACTCTACCCCACCAGGTACTCTTTGCGTTCGCGTCTCCGCCTATCAGCAGTTTTCCAGTACCCGTCGCCTCCTTAATTTTGGTCAGCTGATCCAGGTACGGCCTTATGGGTTGGTCTGGCTCGAAGTAATAAGAGACTACTACGATTTCCCATGCTTTGGTTCGGATCCTGACTACTACGATATTATTAGTAGTGAGTTTTGGGCAGGGAATGACGTCCAAGTCGTCGTCAAAAACGGCAATAGCCGCTTTAACCCTCCCACTTCCGTCAACCTCGCACTGGTAGATCCTCGCGCTACTGTTGCTCTTCATACTTCTTGCCCCTCCCACATACGGTTCCTGGATCAGCGCCCACGCGATTCCTCGCTCACTGGCCTCTAAAAAGAGTTCGGTGGTCGCCAGTTTCTTTCTTTGTAAGTTAGCTTGGGTTACAGCGTATCCTCCAGTGGGTTTGCCTGCCCTGGACCGACTTATGACCACCTTAGCAGTATGCCACTTTAGCTCGAGCCAGTGCCTCCCATCTCCTACGCACTGGACATTCTGAACTGAAAGCGTTATGCTCAGCATTTTCTGCCTTAGCCGCCGTACAATTGCAGCAAGTTGGTGGTGCTGCTGCCAGATAGTCGGCACATTCCATCCTTAAATGTGGTCCGCCGCAATGACTGCATTTCGGGAGATCATCTTTGCAAAAACGCCTACTATGTCCATAGGACAGGCACACAGAGCATTGCACTAGTGGTGACTGATCTGCAACCCTTACCTTCTGCATGTCTATGCGCACTGTACCTTTTTGCATAATCCGGTTATAAATCTGCGGAGATACCCTCAATGCAATGTTGCACGTGAGCGGATTCAATGTTGCACGTGTGGCACGCCTCCTGAACCTTACGTCGACTCGGTCCTCCTTTGTGTCGAGATCACGAAAAATCTCCCCGTTTTGGTTCCTCAGAGCAGCGAGAATGTCCTCGTTACTATTAAACTCTAGGACGTCCTTGAGTACCAACATCGGGTCCTGGTTCTTCATTTCCTCGACTACTAGGTGACCTTCTGCACTCTGTAGCCGCTCTTTTATCTTATTTCTTTCTTCTACCGTTTTGCATCCTATAATAACTTTCCTGTCTTTGACTTTTCGGACCCTCTCTACTGTCACCCACCCGTCCTTGGCATTCACAACCTTCCTCACATCGCTCAGCACCTGGTCGCTAGTGTGGCTATCGTCCTTCGAGGCGACAGCGATTGAGTGCAGCGTGCCAGCTTCAAGTATTTGTCTCCTGAACTGCGCCGCTGCCACACTTGCGTATGTGCTGGCTTGCGATTGGGACGCGATGGTTTCCTTAATCGTTTCGATTTCCTTTTGGGTTTTGTCCAATTTCTCCCCTTGTTCCCTAATCATTTTTATTAACTCCTCTCCTTCTTTTCCTGTGATTATTCCCTGTTCTATACCTATGCCCTTATCTTGAATTTTATGTGTTGTTGTCTCAGGTCTTATTTCAACTTCTGCAGTGCCATTCTTTATGAGTTGGTACATTTTATCTACTGCCTGAATGATCCCCGTCTTTATATCTGTCCTCAGATTTCGTGCGTCACCCAAAAGGTCCTTTACTTTCACTAGCCAGTCTCGGCCCTCACGCACTCTGTCGGTGGAGACTACCAGTTTTGGTGACCCACCTGTGGCTTCTACAGTGCCTTGGCGCTTTGTCTCCTTTTTGGAGAGTAGTGTGACTTTTTGGTTTAATCTAGGGAGTGTCGCCGGTACCTGCGTCAGCTTCTTTGGTGAAATCCGGAATGTTGTTGAGGCAGCGGTACTGGGTTCCTCGCCCTTATTGTTCTCCCATTCTCCTATGCTCCTTCTCACATTAGGGACATGCGTCGGCGTTTTGGGAGAAGATCCTGCCTTTTCCGAGTCAGTCCGTATGTTCATAGAGTTAGCCTCTGTCACATCAGCAGGCGCCTTACGGGGCGTGTGTGCGAGAGGCATGTTCATGGGGAGCTCACCCGGTCGGTAGCGCGTCAGTTAGTATGTAAAACTATTTCTAAGCGCACCAGTTGGTGCTGTTAATATCCCTGTAAAGAGGGGATGGTAACGTCCAAAAATGTATAATGACTATCTCTATAAAATGAGGATAGCTGGAATACGTCAAAAAATATAGTGCTTGCACTGTCAAAACTGTCAAGTGTTGTTTGTAGTCAAATTTGAAAAGAAAAATATTTTGACTCTACCTAGAGCCACGTTTTATGATTAAGAAGGTAGCTCTCGCAAAGCCCTTCAAGATGAACCCAAACAACAGCACTCTATCATAAAAGGTTCTAGAGATATCTTAGTCTAAAGTTTCCAGATTTAAAGCAAGATGGCGGCTGGAAACTGTTTTCTGGTGTTTTCTCTAGAACTGTTTAACCGAACCACACCGTGCTTGGGCTCTCCCGACTGGGCCTGGCGAGACCCACTTCCTGGGATCGGTTTTAGCCTTAATGTTTCAGGTTCCCAAACAGCACTGTACAAAAATCTATAATAGCTGAGCCGTACCTTGTAAAAATTTAGAAAAACCTTATAAAAATGTTTAAAATTTTGACTTTTGATATAGATTTCTAAAAATAAAATTTTTGAATACAAATAAAAGAAAAAAAAAAGCTTAAAAGTAATGTTAATCTAATAAATATTCGTCTTAAAAATAAGGTCTTAACCTAGTAATTTTCTTCAATCTAGCACGCCCCAGATCCTTCAGCAAAAATGGGGGGTCGTCACTGCAGATTTCTAGATTTCGAGGGTTGAAGTTTTAGACTTTAGGGGTTAATAATCCTTTATGTAAAAGTCTAAAAAAAAATTTTTTTTTTCAGGAATTTTTTTTTCTCTGCTGACTGTCACTCTTCTTCCTCCAAAAAATCAGCTCCCTCGGATGTTCGTTTCTGCTACTACGTGGGTCACTTTGAGGTTAGGAAATGTTTGTTTACCTCGTTTTCCGCTGAGTGCGTGGTCCGAATTTCGAGATGTGAATGTTGTTTAATAGTCTTCACTGCACTCTTCAAAATGGGCCCAGAAAATGTATGGGTCACCGATCTATTTCCGAAGCTATGTAGCTTTTGAGTTTTGAAAAGCTTAGGTTTTTCCAGTTTCTCCACAATAACTCCTTTTTTTGGAGTTTTCCGGCACTAAATTGGTTTACGGCGTTATGCGCTGCACTTTTCCGGATCTCTCAGTGTATAGCACGTTACTTTAACGTAGGAAAACCACTTTTCTGATATTTTATCTCGGAGTGGGTATAAACTGATGCGTTCGCTAGCACGGTGAGACGACTTGATAGTGGACTGTATCTTATAAGTGCTAGTATATTGCCGTTAACCAATGCTTTCAAAAATACTACGACCCGGACAAACAATTAATTTATTATATTCGAGAGATATCGTCCGTCGCGGCGGTGTCCGTGGAAGCGAGTGTCCGCGGTGCGCCGGACAGCCGTGTCGCCACCCGCGCCTCCGTTCCCCGCTGCCGATGACGTATATGTGCACGCCGCCTGCGCAGGCAAACCGCGTCATCGATCTGTTGGGTTTGATTCCCAACATGCTGCCCGGGTTGAAGCGAAGACTTCAAAAATCTGGAAGGGGGCAAATGTTAGTTTGCAAGATACCCTCATGATTCACATAATGTCAGAAAAACTTGACAGTCTCACACGTAGGGAATGGGAAGAACATCGGAACACATTTGACAATCCACCTTCATTAGATTTATTTTTAAATTTTCTTAGCAACAGAGCTGACTTGTTGGAAACTTTACAAGAGCATAAAAAATATAGTTACAAAGGACAACATAAATAATCATCCAAATTGAATGTTGTTGACATAAATAATCATATAAATAATCATCCAAATTGTATAAATAGTAGTGTGACAAAGTGCAGTTACGATGATTTACCTGTGATACTATTTTTGACACTTTATGAATAGTGCGGAAGTATTTAAGACAATGTTCAGTGAGAAGTTCAGTTTTTCAATACAAAACGATATCCTAAACAATCAATCGTTGATCATGACAGTACAATAACGTTCATCTACAAACAGTGACGAAATAAACAAGTTTTAGCGAATATTATACTACTATATTGAAAAACTATTAAAACAAAAGACAGTTAACAAAAACATTTCAAAATTTGGACTTTGATCTCTAATATTATCCAACAACTAACGCCATAATTTCTCCAAGCGGTGAATAGACAAACTAAGTATTAGTACTACTAGTGCCATTACAACCGCAAGCGGCAAGTAGAAGAACTAAAGTGTTGCCATTTTATGAAAAAAGTGTTATCATTCTATATAAAAAAAGTACAACTAGCGCCATTCTGACCTCCAGTGGCAAGTAGAAGAATTAAAAGTGATACCACATAGGAAAAATATATTTGGGTTTGGTAGAAATTTGTGTAAAATTGCAGGAGTCAAAAACCATAACAATAAAATTATTTTAAAAACTAATATATAATTGAATAGTCGAGGAAAATGGCTTCACCGAATGACAATATCACTTATCGTAAACCCTACAGATCGAGTTCATTAACCAACCTATCCATCGTAACAAATAGCAGTGAGAAAGCTATTTTTGATGCCACTATGATGAGCATTCCAGATAGTCTGCATGATAATAGCTACATTATAGGCGATTTAAATGAACAAAAAAAAAACTTACGGTGCAATTAGCGAGCGCGCACAATGAAATAGAAAATCTAAACATTGAAAACTTTCGTCTAAAAACTGACCTACAAAAAATGATCAAGAAATAAAAAAATCTTCACATACAAGAAAATATGCTCAACACCATGCAGAAAAACGATGTCACCGATGCAAAATAATAAAACTCCAAACCAAAATAAAGAACGAAGCCGGCGAAGCATGCATGAAGCGATTATAAGTGACACACAATTCAACTGCTCAAAAACTGAAACCAACATGCAAAATAAGGAGACTCAAACCACTTTCACACCAGGCGTCAAGGACAATAAAGAGACTCAAATAACTATCACACCGAGTAAACTGAAGAAAGTTCCCATCATCTCGTCACTAAACGAAGACATATTAAATGACTATAACAAGGAGACGGCTAATAAGACAATAAAACCTAGGCAAAAAAAACAAATTGTGTATATTGAGCAGTGGGACAACTAAGGGGTCATTATCTACTATACAGGAAGTTTATTCAAACTACTCTCACTACTGCCGCTACATCAGGACTAACAGCACCGCAGCTGACCTTCTCATCGGTATTGAACTTAAACTAAAAGGGTTTAATAAAAACGACTACTGCATACTTTTCATCGGGGAAAATGATATAAAAGAAGAAAGAGACTACAAAGACATAATAAACAAAATAAGAACATCCCTGCAAAGAGTAAACCATACAAATTTAATTGTATGTGCAGCCACCTATGTGGCAGGTGCTCCTATATATAACTACAAAGTAGAGATTTTTACCCTCCTGTTAAGTTAGCGGGCGGACGTCTTTATCATTATGCGTGTTAATTTATTATTGGTGTTACTGAATGGCTACGAAATGCAACGGCTGTGATGCCGTTATTTATGATATTTCTTACATGGAGTGTTCTCAAGAAAATTGCAAGAAAATATACCATTTGAAATGTCTAGCGTTGACAATGGAGAAGTTTGAAGCATTTACGCAGGAGTACAAAGAGACTTGGGTATGCCCAGAGTGTGCACGCACTATTCCTAAGAGAGGCAATGCAGATACACCTGTAAGAGGTAACTTTATGATGAATAAAACTTTCACACCCGGCGCGAACGACGGCTACGTAAACACTGAGCGCGGCGCTCGTCGCAACCCGGATGAGTCGATCATGGAGTGCGAGAATAAACTGTTACTAGAGGAGGTACGGGAGCTTCGTTTGATAATGACTGCACGGTTGGATGAACAAATTAACCAGTATGTAAAGCTACAAAATAGATTTATTGAAACCGAAAATGAATTAAAAAACTTAAAAAATATTATGGAGGTAGTCCAGGAGAAGGCCAAAAAAGTAGATGTTTTGGAAGACCAGATCAAAATGTTACTTCAGAAAAACGAACTGCTACTTAAAAGTACTATGAAGAAAAGTTTAGCACAGGATAATACAGAGTTATTACAGCCAAATTCGGCAAAATCGCCGCTAAAAACATCGTTTGTGGATGTGGTGAAACAAAATAAGAAGCGGGTAGTTAGCAAATCCGATTCACCAAAGTGTGGGGCCACAAAATCGACGAATGAGGTTACAGACTTGGAAGAACCAGTACTAGTACATAATACAGAAAACGAAGTCAACAAGAATTTTTTAAATATGGAAAATGAAGGAAAAGTAAAAACTGATAAAAATGAGAACTGGACAGTAGTAAATAGGAGAAAAAACAGATTTTCTAACGACGAAGTGAAGAAAGGAGGAAGTATTATTATTAATGAAATTCAAGGTATAGAAAAAAAGAAATTCTTACATGTGTGGCGTTTGCAGAAAAATACTAAAGAAGAAGATTTGGAAAAATATTTAAGTAATGTTTGTGGATCGGAATTTCCACTAAAAGTTGAAAGAGTTAAGCACAGGACAGAACGGGACTATGCCTCCTTTATTATCGGCGTGCCAGCGAGTAAATATGACAAGTTATGTCAACCAGACATTTGGCCAGTAAATGTGGAGTTTTGCGAATGGGTGTGGTTTCGTAGACCACCCAATAAAAAACCCGAAGAAGTCTCTGGTTGATATTTATTACCAGAACGTGAGAGGATTACGAACAAAGGTGGAGGAGTTTTATATAGGAGTGTCTTCATCTAACGTAGATTTACTAGCTATAACAGAAACAGGACTAAATGAATCCATTTGCGATGCGGAAATCATACCGCCTGGGTACACAATATTACGGTGTGACAGAGCGGATGGGCGAAAACAAGGCGGCGCATGTTTAGTGGCCACACCGCGACTCGACGTGCGAAGAATACCGGTTCCATGCGACGTAAACATTGACGATCGAGTATTTGAATTAGTGAGCGCTACAGTTTATTTAGGTAATAGGTTTTTGTTTCTTATTTGTGTGGCTTATATACCTCCAAATAGTAGTGAAAATGAATATTTATGTTTATTCAAAATTATAGAACAATTTTGTAACAATTACAACGAAGTAGTCGTGTTGGGAGATTTTAACTTATATTCGTGTTCCACGAGTGTAAATTCATATTACAATTTTTTTGTAACGTATTGTGGATTCACTCAGAGTATTGAAATATTAAATTGCAATAACCGTTGTCTAGATCTCGTGTTGACCACCTACGTGGAGAGGGAGGGCGTGTGTGTGCGCGCGGCTGAGGAGCCACTAGTCGCGGTGGATGCCTATCATCCGCCGTTACAGGTGTCGGTCAGCTCGAGTGGACGTCGGTGTACTGACGTGGGACCGGCGGCATATGACCCATGTACATCAGACGTAAACACACAGAACGGTTGGAATTTTAACAAAGCTGATTTTACATTACTGTACTCAAAAATTGCTGCAATTGACTGGACTCCTTTATACAACCACTTGCAATTAGAAATGTGTTTAGACTATTTTTATGAAACCTTAAATAACATTATAGATAGCTGTGTACCCAGAAAAAAGCAAAGTCGTATACGCTCTAGATACATTTATCCTGAGTGGTATACGAGTGAGATAATTTGCGACATAAGACGAAAAGCCACTCTTCATAAACTGTATAAGGCTACCGGTTTAGCAGTAGATTACGAAGCGTTTGCTCAGTTTAGAACCCAAGTCAAAAGGAAGCTAGAAATAGCAGAAAAACTCTATAGACAGCGAATACAAAATCATTTGGCAAGGGACCCGAAATCTTTTTGGAATTATGTTAATTCCAAAAGGGGCAGTAGGAGTAAGGTAAAAATTTTAAAGGATGGACAGGCTCGGACGGGTTCCCAAGCAGCTGATGATTTTGCTAAGTTTTTCCATTCTGTCTACAGCAAAGAGAAGCCTAAGTTAGATGTGGACAGGGCTATAGCGGAGGCGGGAAGAGGTAACGGAGCGGCACGGATTCATCTCGACAAGGTAAACATTGATGACGTAATGGGTGCGCTTCGGCAACTTAAGCCGAAAACCTCATCGGGGCCTGATGGCCTCCCAGCGTTTGTATTTAGGGATTGCCGTATGGTCCTGGCGGGACCGCTATTGCATATTTTCAACATTTGCCTTGCATCTGCAGAGTATCCAGAGAGGTGGAAGATAACCCGGGTCATACCGGTACCGAAGGGAGGTTCGGGTACGAAAGGGGAGGAATACAGACCAGTTGCTGTACTGTCAACGCCGGCAAAGTTACTCGAATCCGTTGTTCAAAAAAATATACACCTTCAAGTGCGCTCGCAACTTACAGATGCACAACACGGATTTCGACCTGCAAGAAGCACCACTACAAATCTTCTCAGCTACGTAGCAGAAGTTGTGCCGACAGTGGACAGTGGAGGGCAGACCGACGCTGCTTACTTCGACTTTAAAAAGGCCTTCGACCTAGTCGATAATGACGTGTTGCTGAAGAAGTTGGCAGCTATCGGGTTCACTCCTCATCTGCTTAACTTCTTTGCAAACTATATGAGAGACAGGCAGCAGTATGTGGATTATGCAGGGTACCGAACGCAACCATATTTTACAAGATCTGGCGTAAGCCAGGGAAGTAATTTGGGCCCTTTGGAATTTATATTGATGATAAACGACCTGCCGGATGTCATACAAGAGGCCAAGTGTCTGTTGTTCGCGGACGACCTTAAGTTATCTCTCGCTGTTAGAAATACGGAAGATTGTGAAGTATTGCAGAGAGATATAGACAGGGTCGTTAGTTGGAGCAAACAGAATCGGTTGCAGTTCAACGTGTCGAAGTGCGTGACTATCTCCTTTTCACGGGCACGCGCACCTATTCAGTATAAGTACACTGTGGATGGAAATGAGTTGACAAGGGTAACGGCTGTGAGGGATTTGGGAGTTCATTTTATTACTGAGCTGACGTTTCGTGATCACATTCTCAAAATTTGTAAAAAAGCATACAGGAACTTGGGCTTGGTTCTTCGAATGGCTAGAGGCTTTACCAGTATAAAAGCTATTACAGCGTTATACAATTCTTTAGTTAGAAGCCAACTGGAATGTAACGCAGTTATCTGGGCCCCACATGAGACTAAATATAGCCTCATGTTGGAGCGGGTGCAAAATAAGTTCATTAGATTTATTTACATGAAGCTGTACGGGGTTTATCCTTTTTATCCGCTAATGTATCCTACCCTGTTTGTCCTAGGTATGGTCGGATATAATGAACTGAGGGTCAGGAGGGAACTCACACTCGTTACCTATATCTTTACGGTAATTAGGGGGAGGATACATAATGCGGATATTTTAGCAAGGGTAGGTTTGTGTGTGCCGGACGGGTATGCGACACGTCGGCGACGGCCGCGTCTGCTGGCGGTGCCGCGCGCGCGCACTAAGTTATTGAGCGAGGCGCCTCTCACGCGCGCGTTGCGCACGCTCAACCTCATAGCTGACGACGTGGATATATTTTATTGTGCTCTGAGTGAATTCACTAAGATAGCTCTTTTTAAAATTAGTTACAGAATCTAGTTTGTAAGTTAGAAATAAGAAACCTCAATATCGATTTGGACTAGTCTGTAAGGATATTGTTGGGAATAAAAATAAATAAATAAATAAAAATAAATAAATGTTCAATAATCTCCTATATTCAGATATACAAAGTAATGAATACGCATATTTCTTTGATAGTAACTATGATCTGACCCTTGAAATGTTCTCCCACAGAACTGGTAAAATAACTAGATACGGAATGAAAAACATACACGAGCGAATTATAAGCAATATACTCTACGATCTAGATTTATTTGAACAGGAAGACCAAATACCAATAACATATAAGCATGTAGATAAGGTTATAGATAATAACGACTTTTTTCGTTTATAATCACATATTTATAATGCACCAAAACATAAATGGTTTATTAAGTAAATCGGATCTATTAGGCATACATCTAAGTGAACTCTCAGAAGAAGGTAAGTCAATTGACATCCTTTGTATAACAGAACACAACATGAAACAGGGTGACCTTCAACATTTACATATTCCTAATTACTCACTTGCAACATCCTACACTAGAGGTGACAGAAATGGGGGGTCATGCATTCTAATCAAAAACACACATAAAGGAGACAATTTTTTTTGGGCCCACTATTAAACGGTTACGTTTATTAATAATATTACACATGGAAAAAGCGATCATCTTATTATATTTAACAGACCAAAAATTATATAGAAATCTAACCGGAATAATGAAATAATAGTAAAAAAGTGTTACGGCAAAAAATGCATGTTTAGGAGCGTTTTCAAGTTTATTTTAACGTGAAAAAAAAAATGTTACTATAGTGCGCAGCGGTGACATCGGATTTAAATGCGTTTCAAGAGATAATAATTAATTGGTCCAGCGAACTTGTTTTTAATGCTGTTATTAACGGTTAACACAAATATCAAGTAACGTACCTACTTTAAAAATCAACGTGGAACGAAACGTAATTAATAGCCCGTTGCAGATGCTCTGTGGTCCAGTTTCAATCAGTTTGACACTGACAGACAACTAGTGGTGGGTCGTTGTCGAATTTTAGACGGACGAGACGTAACCGTTTTGGCGACGACAAAAACGGTTGCAGAAAACGGTCGTCGTCGCAACTGGTTTGAAGACGAAACTATCGTTGAGTGAAGTAGTTGCAGAAAACGTTCGTTGTCGCAATTAGTTTGAGGACGGTAATAAATTCTGTACTCGTCGCGTCGTCGTTTCAAAACCAGTTATTACAATGAAAAATGAACTTTATGACTATAAAAATAAAATTCATTTTTCATTGCAATAACTGGTTTTAAAAACGACGACGCGACGAGTGTGATAGTTGAAGCAATGGATTTTCGACCTTATTTTCTTAATAGTAAGATAACAATTCGCATACAGTAATTCGAAGACTGGTTTATGCAACGAAGACTGAGGCCATGTGCTTTCACGGCCCTCGGAACGCGCCACCACGAGGTTCCCAACTAATGGTAGGAGGAGTCCACATCGGCGTCGGGTCGACGATGAAGTACCTGGGACTCGTTCTCGACAGCCGATGGGATTTCGAGGAGCATTTCCGACGTCTGGCCCCCAAACTAAATCGGATTGGGGCTGCCCTCGGGCGGCTCCTGCCCAACCTGGGGGGTCCAGACGCCTCCTGCCGGAGGCTTTACGCGGGGATCGTTCGGTCCATGGCCCTTTATGGCGCACCGGTATAGGCGCCGACGCTGCGGAAGCAGCCGGTGGCCCGGCTGAACGCATGCCACAGGGTCATGGCCATACGGATGGTGCGAGGATACCGGACGATTTCCCGCGAAGCGGCGAGCCTCCTTGCTGGCCAGCCACCATGGGATCTGGAGGCAACAGTCCTTGCACACATGCACGATCTGCGCATGGAGATGCAACGCCGGGGCGAAACTCCGCTGCCGCGACAAGTCGCAGCATGGCGGACAGAGCTCCGGCGGGTTCTCATGGTGAAATGGCGACAGCGACTGTCGCAATCCAGTGCTGGGCACGCCACAATTATGGCGGTAAGTCCCCTCTTTGAGGCGTGGTTGGAAAGACCTCACGGCGTCCTCACCTTTCGCATGACGCAGGTTCTCACCGAACACGGTAAGTTCGGGAAGTTCCTGCACCGGATTCGTGCGGAAGCGACGCCCGGGTGTCGCCACTGTGTGGACCGCCCGGAGGACACGGTGGAGCACACGGTGGAGGTGTGCCCCGCTTGGGCAGAGCAACGCCGTGTCCTCGTGGGGGCGATCGGCGGCGGCGATCTCTCGCGCCGGGCTTTGGTACAGGCCATGGTCCGGAGCGAGGAGGAGTGGCAGGCGGTCGCCTCCTTCTGCGAAGCAGTAATGCTAGCAAAGGAGGCGGCCGATCGCGTGAGGCAACGGTCCTCACGCCCCAACCGCCGTCGGGATTCCGATCCCGATTTCCGGCCACCGTAGGCGCGGGCTTGCGGACGGCGAGCAATGGGTAGCCCGCCGTCCGACCGTCCGGTAACCGTCCGGACCGAGCCCAAGTCGTCGACGGCGCGTATTGTTCCACGCGCGCCTCAGGGAGATGTCAGCAAATCGTAGGGGCCCAGCAGAGTCGAAGCCTACTGGGGCCATGGGTAGTGTGAAAACGAAACCCGGGGCCCTGGGACGAAGGCAACGAAGGAACAGGAGTGGGTTTTTAGTCAGTAAAAGTCTGACACTATCTCCTGCTCCACCCAAGAGCGGGATTTGTCATTTAGATGATTTTCCCAACTAAAAAAAAAAAAAAATGCAACGAAGACTGTTTGGTCTCAGCCCCCCTAGCCAAGTCACAAACGATAAACGTAAACTCTCAGTAGTCTTTAATAGATTTTCAACTTTATGTTATTGGATATAAAGTTGAAAATCTATTGAAGATTACATAGTATTTTCGTTCGTTCCGGTCGCTAACGCTCAGTAGTCTTTAATAGATTTTCAACTTTATGCCTTTAGGTATAAAGTTGAAAATCTATTGGAGATTACTAATCGTTCACGTTTATCGTTTGCAACTTGGCTAGGGGGGCAGGATGGAAAACGGTTGTTACGTTGCAGAACAAAAAACGGTCTTTGAAAACTGTTCGTCGTTGAAACCCCCACCGCTACAGACAACATTATTATTGTTTCCGATTACTAGATAGTTGCATGTTTCTTCTGTTCTTTTCGTATTTTTATTCGAAAGATTTTATGAAAATGGCATCTGTAGATACATGCATAATCCACAAAGCCGTTGTATCAATTGTGCAGCACGATTTCAACGGAATGTTGAATACTGCTCTTGCTGGATACTGTTGTAATTGTTTAGTGGGCAGACGCACTGTTGGCTGCTGTGCATATGTGATGTGTATAGTGTGGTTTTTATCTTGGGCGCGGCATCAAGGTGAGGTTGAGCCACCTGCATCTTTTTTAGATGAAATACTGCTTTTAAGAGATGACTTTGAAAATGATGATGATGAACAGTAATAAATACTTAATTGTGATGCTATAATGTGTTTTTTTTCTCCTTACACAACCAGCATAAAACACATCACCTTATTATTTTAGATCTACAGTCAATGGCCGACAAAAGCCGCGCTATTTCGAAATGAATACATCTACGCATTTTCATGAATAAGTTTATCAAATCGTGTAAATCACATCAAAGTCTGTCACGTAGTACAGACGTGACTTTGTTTTATACTGTATATTATTGAACAGTGCACTATTTTACCTTAAAATACCAAGGAGACCTATCCACTCATTAGACAATCGCTCTTGTGAGATTTTAGGTTATTATGAGAGTCATGTTTTGACTGTCGTATTTCACGGTACTCCAGTTAGATAAAGTTTTGCCAATATTACCAATGTAATCTAGAGATTATAAGGAATAAACTAACGTGCATTTCATTGCTATACGCCACAATTTGTGGTGGGCCTATTCCCCAAACAAAAAAAATTGTCTCCTTTGAAGTTATTAATGTAAAGAAATGGGCCATATCCAATCTAATAGAATGTTGTGCGATTAAGCTTTTGTCCCACCCTATCGTAATCATATGTATTTATAGACCGCCAAATAATAAAAAAGATAAACTCTCTATGTTTTTTGATCACTTGGACAAGATCTTAAAAGAAATTTGTCTGAAACCAAATAATAAGATCATACTATGTGGAGACTTCAACATAGACATCTGCAAAAAAAGCAAAGCCTCTTTCACCTTCCAAAACATATTACGCAGCCATAATTTAATTCTGGGTACTCGATCACCAACACGTTTACGCAGTGGGACCTGCATTGACAACATTATTCATAATACCAGAGGTAGTAGATGTGAGATTAAAGAATTTGCATTATCGGATCACACGGCGCAACTACTAAAATGTCGTGTCAAGAAAACTTGCACGCTATCCCATTGGTACATTCAGAAACGTGACTATAGCGATGAAAATATCAAAAAGTTTAGAGAATGTCTTCAAAGTCTCACTTTTCATGATGTATATAAGTGCTCCGATCCCAATGATGCATTTAATGAATAATCGATTGAAACACATTATTAAACAAACGCAAAAAGCCCAAAATTCCCATACTATACAGAATTCTGAAAACAAGAGCAAAGCTACATGGAGTATAATTAATCAACAGAAATTAAATTATCCAAGAGAAGGAATAGACAAGATAATTATTGACGATACAGTTATTAACAGTCCAGAACAAATAGCGGAATCATTTAATGAATATTTTATTAATCAAATTCAATCCCAGAGTGACATTAACTATAATAATATGCTGACATTTGACACAATTTCTAATTCAATATTTATGATACCAACGGTACCAGCTGATATTATTAAAATAATAAATTCTCTGAAAAACACAAACAGCGCTGGATATGACGACATAATCACCAAAGTGATTAAAGCTACATCTTTCATTATTGCACCCATACTTAGTCACATTATCCATGACTGCATTGAAAAAGGCATATTCCCAGAAAAACTAAAAATTTCTATAATAAAACCAATGTTTAAAAAAGGTGATAAGCAAGATCCAAGCAATTACCGACCCATTGCCCTTATTCCAGTCTTCTCTAAGATATTTGAAAAAATAATTTACAAAAGTATATATTCGTTCTTAGAAACTAATAAAATTTTAATCAGCGAACAATATGGTTTTAGGCAAAGTAAAAGCATTAATTCTGCTATATATGCGCTTGTCAAACATGTACTCACAAATATTGACAACAGAAATCCTGTTGTTGCATTATTTATGGACATGACTAAGGCCTTTGACCACGTTAGCCACAAAATACTCCTTAACAAATTGGAAAAATGTGGCATAAGAGGTAATGTCCTTAAACTTATTAAATCATACCTAATGAATCGGCAACAATGTACATGCGTAAAGAAAATCTGCCCCTACACAGAAATTACATATACGTCAGAGTATCGCAAATCTTTATTTGGGATACCGCAGGGCGGGGTCCTAGCACCATTATTTTTCATCGTATATATTAATGACATGCCTACAATTATTTCTAATCCGATGATCTTATTCGCTGACGATAGCACAATACTATTTAGAAGTGAAAATGATAAGAACCTCGAAAACGACATAAATAATAATTTAAATGACGTAATAAACTGGCTCACTAAAAATAACCTCAAAATAAATCTTGAAAAAACCACTTACATTTCCTTTGAACAAAGAACAGAGAATAAAAAACTAGAGGTTCGATATGGGGACAAGTATATTCAGGAAACTGATAATACAAAATTTTTAGGTATTTGGATCGATAAAAAGATGAACTGGAAAGTACATATTGAAAATGTCTGCAAAAAAACTTAGCCAGTGTTCATATGCCCTTTATAACTTAAGAAAAATTTCAAATAAGTCAACATTATTAATGGCGTACCACGGATATGTATCATCTACTTTACGATACGGACTTATATTTTGGGGGAACTCACCCGATAGAGAAATGGCGTTTAAAGCACAAAAGAAATGCATAAGGGCAATATGTGGCATTCAAAGCACAGACAGCTGTAAGCCACATTTCCAAAAGCTTCAGTTACTTACACTTCCCTGTCTTTACATATACGAAGTTGCAAGCTATGTTAAGACAAATATACACATATACAATCACCCAAAGAGTTTACGCCACAAAAATAAAATATGCACAATACCACATAAAAAAGCTGTTTTTAATAAAAAATTTCTTGGTATGGCACCCAAAATCTATAATAAGCTACCTAAACACATTAAAAATTTGGATCAATTTAAAAAAAAACTACATGATTTTTTAGTTGCAAAATGTTACTATCATATTAATGATTATTTAAATGAAAGATGCTAGGCCTACTACATCCGATTTATTATATTAAGGAAAAATCGTCAGCATTTAATATCATAATCATAAAGATTATGAATTATCTTGTGGACGTTGTTAAGTCTATAATCCACATTATAGCTCCTTCTTTAGCTTTTATTTTTAATAATTGTATTGATCGCGGTGAGTTTCCTGATCTAATGAAGAATAGTAAAATAATTCCATTGTTCAAAACGGGTAGTACATCTGACCCCACGAATTACAGACCCATTTCAGTGCTACCCACTTTTAGTAAAATATTTGAGAAACTTATTTTAGAGCAACTACAAAGATTTTTTAACAGACATAAGTTATTGCATACCAAACAATTTGGTTTTACAAGGGGTCGTTCAACAACCGATGCCGGTGTTGAACTTTTAGGACATATTTATAATGCATGGGAAGACAAATGCGATGCCCTGGGCATTTTTTGCGATTTGTCAAAGGCCTTCGATTGCGTTCTCCATGAAACATTAATCAGGAAACTACACCATTACGGAATCCGGAACTCCTCCCTGGATCTTCTTACATCTTATCTGAGTGAAAGGATTCAGAGAGTTGATGTAAACGGAAAAAGATCTCCTGGATCTGTAGTTAAAATGGGTGTCCCTCAGGGTTCAATTCTTGGCCCATTTTTGTTTCTTATATATATAAACGATTTACCTTACCTCATAAAGGATAACCATAACATAGTGTTGTTTGCAGACGACACTTCACTTTTATTTAAACTTAAACGTCATCAGCCGGTTACTGACGATATAAATATAGCACTTTTAAAAATAGTACACTGGTTTGATGTAAATAACCTTCTTCTTAATGAAAAAAAAACTAAATGTATAAAGTTTACCATGCCTCATGTTAGGCAAGTAGAAACTAGTGTGCTAATAAAAGGTAAAGAGTTGAGTCCTGAAGATAATACAGTTTTCTTGGGCATAACTCTAGATGCTAAGCTGCAGTGGGGCCCACATATAGACAAATTATCAAAAAAACTTAGCTCTGCAGCATACGCTGTTAGACAGATTCGAAATTTAACTGATGTAGAGACTGCCCGTTTAGTTTACTTTAGCTATTTCCATAGTGTCATGTCGTACGGTATTCTACTGTGGGGAAATGCCGCCGAAATACAGTCAATTTTTGTATTGCAAAAAAGGGCTATTCGTTCAATTTATAAATTAAGTCCCAGATACTCCCTCAGAGATAAATTTAAAGAAATCAATATAATGACTGTACCTTCACAGTATATTTACGAGAACATTTTGTATGTACATAAAAATATAAACATGTTTAAAAAATACAGTGATGTTCATAATTTTAATACTAGGAACAAACACAAATTTGTGGTTCCTACAACCAGGCTAAAAAAAATAGGTGGCTCATTTAGATGCCAATGTATACACTTCTATAATAGACTTCCTAGTCATATTCAACAACTAAGCCTTAATAAATTCAAATTATTTGTAAAGCGAAAACTTTGCCAAAAGGCTTTTTACACTATAAAGGACTATGTTGAGGACCAAAAGGCTTGGGATTGACCTGCTCCAGTACGCACTGCAACTGTTGTCTTATTATTATTATTTTTTTCTTTTGTTTATATTTTTAATTGTGTTTTTTATTATTTATTACAATTCGATATTGTAGATTATTTTATTTTGCAATTGGACTTTTTTTTCTATTAATTTTTGACAAAAATGTTTACTTTGCTAAAGTATTACATTTTGTAAACTATATTTTTCTTTTATTATTGTGAACGTGAGGACTATGTTGATTGTTTTTTTTTTTCATTTTCAGTAATTTTAATGTATGTCTGGCAATTTGAGTATTTTCTGCGGCCTACCCAAATGTCCTTTCCTTGGTATTGTTCGTCAAGTCGTTGAGCTCCTTAGTAGTCCTGAGTTGAGCTTTACGAATACTGACAAATGCTTGCACTGACTGGACAGGTCCACTCAAATCTGTATGGTTCTTTCTTCAAAAGACCATTTCAGACAAATCTGCATGGTTCTCATGTGATTTGACCATTACATATTTACTGTATGGACTTTAAAAGAGACTTTGACCCCTGAGTTTGTTTCGGTGTTTCTTCTCAGGGTAGTCAGCTAGGAAACACCGGCCTCATCTAGTTTAAAAATGACGAAAAAAAAATTGACGTGTAAAAGTGTTTTTTAAACCTATTTACAAAATAAATATCATTTATCATTTATCAATTGATTATTTTTTGATTTGTATTAGTTTTAAATCAGACTGTGATTATTTTGAACTGAACTAAGTATATTGCTACTTGAATTATTTAGAATATAACTTATATTTCCTAGTAATTTAATTTTTATTATTTTTTATTTTACTTTGACATTTAATTTTTTATTGATTATTTTATTTTATTTTGACATTTAATTTTTTATTGATTATTTATTTTATTTTGACATTTAATTTTTTAATGATCTTTTATTTTGACATTTAATTTTGTATTGATTTTTTAATTTAATTTTGATATTTTAATATTACTATAATAATTTCTTAACTGTGACTGTCAACTTTTTATCTTGTACCTGTTTTCATTATTTGCTTACCCATGTGATGGTTAAACATGGAGAACTTTATATTATTCATTTAAAAACAAAACATCAATTTATATTTTTACCCATGTTTGCAAATTAATAAATGATTTATGATTTATGATTTAAACATTCAGAGACTAACCATCTTAATTCAAATCTACTTACAACTACAAAATCAAACTCAAACACAAATGAAAATAACAACAAAAATAAAAAATTCCACAAAAATAAAAATGTATTTACATGTCCTATGTGTAGTCAAACGCGTTACTTATTCAATTGTGAAGCTTTTAGAGCCCTGGCTGTTGAAGCTCGTATGCAAAAGGCCAAAGAAGCAAAGGTCTGCCTTAATTGCCTTCGACCTGGGCACGTAGAATCAAAATGCAATCTTGTTCATTGCAAATATTGCAGGAAAAAGCACAGTACGCTGCTTCATTCGCATGCGTCAGAAACTACTCCTTCTCCTGAGCCAGTTCTTTCCGTTGATAATTTTGCCGTTTCAACTAATGTTCAGCAGATTACTACTCCTCCGAATGTTTTGCTTTCCACAGCGGTCGTGAGAGTGGTCGACAGCAAAGGAGACGTGCACACTGCCCGAGTACTGCTCGACAACGGTAGCACGGGTAACTTCGTAGCTGAGTCACTTTGCGGTAAGCTGGGTTTGTCGAGACGTAGTGCGAGCGCCACCGTGACAGGTTTAAATAATAATACTTCTCATTGTACACAGTCTTGCAGCCTCACCTTTATGTCAAATTATAATGACGACTGTAGATTTACTGTAGACTGCCATATTTTACCTCAAATCACGGGAGCGTTGCCATCTTCATTCATTAACATAGAAAACCTTTCTATTCCATTGGGAATAAGTTTAGCTGACCCATCTTTTAATATACCGTCAGCTATAGATATCTTAGTTGGAGCCGAAATATTTTGGTCCATATTATGTAATAATTCTATTGACTTAGGTAAAAATCAACCTAAGTTATATCACGCGGAATCGCTTTGTATCACGTAGGGGGAAACTGCAAAGTGTTGCATTGACAAATGCAGCACTAATCAAAAACTTTGATTGCTTATTGTAAACTCCGACAAATGCAGCACTTTGCAGTTTCCCCCTACGTGATACAAAGCGATTAGAAACGGTTAAATATGATTTGCTAGGTAGCGCAGCAACGAGTTCGATGTGACAGGGCGCTTGTAGAGTTAAGGATGAAAGACGACGTGATAAGTCTGCAACCTCTGTCTTTTCTGTTCGCTATCAACACTGACCCTGCATTATCCACACTACACGATGGAATAGCATGTTCGTCAGGAAACATTTCCGACTGCACTTTGCGTAATATTAAATTTGAGGAGCCTTTAAGTAACACTTGAATGTATGTATGAACCTTGTAAATGTGCTAATGATCTTTATACATGAATGAAATTAAATCTATTGTGAGTTAATCTACTAATAGAAACTACATCAAAATGATTGTTAGTTATTACTACAGAACAAGAAACCAATTCTGGTAGATCGTGTTTCTCGATATGATCGGGCATTCTTGGCCATTCACGTTCATCTTTCTCTAAGAAAGTGGGACCAGACCACCACAAGGATGAACTACTGATGGAATCAGCCTTCAGCCCGCGGGAAACAAGATCCGCCGGATTGTCTTACGACGGCACGTAGCCCCACGCGTGACCTTCTGCGCTCTCTTGAATTTCGTGAATACGGTTGCGTACGAAATTTTTTGGTTGTAATAGGGGTGTGGTTAACCACCCTAAAACTATAAAAGGTGGTACAACTCACCATAATCTAGGTTTGTTTACCTTAAGAGTGAGAGAGGATAATACCTTTGTACACAACCTTGCAGTTGAATTAGACTAACAGATGAAGGTGGGGTAAAAAATAAATTTATATGAAGTTTTATTAAGAATTATTATTTATATGAAGACAGCTTAACGAAGACTCCTTGTCTTACGACCTAAGCGTTCATGCTCTTGCATGAATCTAACGTACCTGTTTTTGAAAACAGGATCTCTCAGAAACTTACACTCTAACGACATGAACCGACACTTCGTCTTTTGAAAGGAATCGCCTAAGACTGAAGGATCTTTCTTCAGCGGCATGATTCTGACAAAGCGTCCGTCGTCTTTACGACGAGTGTGTTTCTGAAACCTCTGCTCACAGGTACGCTCCTCAGGGGACCAGGAGTGTTTAGCTGCAATGGTGTCTAATTCAGAGAAACGAGATAAGTCTGGATTGGCACCCTCATTTATGAAATGACAAACGAGGGAAGAAGAGTGTGACTTATGACGGGCAACGTACCCTGACACTAGCCAACCCAGTTTCGTTTCATATAACTTAGGTTGTTTTTTACCTAAGTCAATAGAATTATTACATAATATGGACCAAAATATTTCGGCTCCAACTAAGATATCTATAGCTGACGGTATATTAAAAGATGGGTCAGCTAAACTTATTAACCGACTTCAAAAAAAAGGAGGAGGTTATCAATTCGGTTGTATTTTTTTTTTATCATTTTTTTTTTATGTTTGTTACCTCCGTCGTTTACGGACCGATTTGCAAATTTTTTTTTTCCCTTTATAGGATATGCTTCCAGATTGGTCCCATTTTTTTCAAAATCCAGTTCTGATGATGGAATCCATGAGGAATCGAGGGAACTCCTCAAAAATTATAGGCAACCCTATGGTAATTTTAGTATTTTCATCAAGAACTTAAGCATACAGTCAAAAAGTAACATTTGATGAAGTGGAACTGATGAAGAAGACCAGAAATAGTCAACGGAACTTCATACTCAAATAGATATCACAATGAAGATATACATAGTTAAGCGACTATGACAATACAAATAAATGAATGATTCTGAATAGTTACGTTGAAAATGGTATCATCGAAGTGATCTGATGATGATGATGGAGCCGGGAGGTAGGCACTGGAACTCCGTAATTAATCAATGTAACCTAGCCGTGTTTGGACTTATTAGAATTGTCATGAGATGCACTTTGGCTATAAGGTACTATCGAACTGATCTGATGATGGAGCCGGAAGGTAGGCACAGGAACTCCGTAATTAATCAATGTATCCTAGCCGTGTTTGGGCTTATTAGAATTGTCGTGAGATGCTCTTTGGCTATAAGGTACTATCGAACTGATCTGATGATGGAGCCGGAAGGAGGAAGGTAGACACAGGAACTTTATAATAAAACAATGTAACCTATAAATAAATAGGCACTCTGTTTGTAAGTGTATCGCAACTAAAAAGTGTGAAATAAAAACTTTTTAGAAAAAAAAAACCGACTTCACTAAAAAAACACTAAAAGGATCAAAATAACTTTAATTTCGGAAGTCAGTGTTAAATAAGAAACAAACAATACCGAGAAACACCGACTTCCGAAATTAAAGTTATTTTGATCTTTTTAGTGTTTTTTTAGTGAAGTCGGTTTTTTTTTTCTAAAAAGTTTTTATTCCCAATGGAATAGAAAGGTTTTCTATGTTAATGAATGAAGATGGCAACGTTCCCGGACAAACAGTAATTATTAAATTAGGTTCGAGAGGTGTCGTCCATCGCGGCGGTGTCCGTGGAAGCGAGTCGCCGGACAGCTGTGTCGCCGCCCGCGCCTCCGTTCCCCGCTGCCGATGACGTATATGTGCACGCCGCCTGCGCGTGCAGACCGCGTCATCGATCTGTTGGGTTTGATTCCCAACAGTGCTTTAATATGTTAAAAGCTTCAGCTGTAAATCCGGCTTCACCATTGACACTTTTATACCATTTAGAAATAGTTCTCGGAAGCGGTAAGCAAGTATCGAAAGTTTTTCTGACGTATGAGTAAGCATTTGGCGAAAAATAATGTAGTGTCAAAGCGAATGATCGGAGAGCTGGAGAATATGCTTTCGTCAATGGTTTTATTTTTTATTTTTTGCCAACTGACGCCCAACCAAGTCTTTCAACTTAACATTGATTGATGATAACATTTCTGATTCCTCTTCCAACAGAAAACGATTGCTTTCCAAATCTTTAATTAAGGTACTTAAATTTTGAACCTAAAACAAAAGAAGAAAATGTATTCGATTTAGAAAAAAATATCTTAAGCACTGCGTCAGGCAAAAGTAGCGCCACTACCTTCTTCTTCAAACGCTTAACTTTCATTTGAAGTCTCCTGATCTTTAACCTATCTGCTCTTGCTTTCCAACGAAGTTGTGCTATTTCTTGCTTTAGCTTCTTCTTTCTTGGCGTATCATGCAGTACCAGATATTCATTTAAGTCACTTGCAGGTGTGGTTGGCTCTGACAATTTTCTTTTAAGCTGTAACATAAATGATAAAACAATAAATATGAAATTTATTCATTTTCCCAAAAGAATTGAAACTACTAAATACAGACTGTCATGAAACGAACCGATATATCCAGTTTTAAACAAGGTAAAGTTCCCTTCTTTAATTTTCTAAGGCCTTTTTTTGTCACTATGAAATCTTCATCATTACAATGGCAAGAACAAATTTTTGTATATTTAGTCGGAGACCAGTCTTGTCTATTAATTTTTGTAATCCATTGCTGTCTTAGATTATCTTCGGATGGAAGTCTAGAACATTTTATATCATTTAAAATTTAACAAAATAAACTAGGTCCGCTTTATGTACTTAAAATTAAGTAAACAACTACTACCTACCATACTAGTTGTTTCACGGAGGGAAAGTACTTTAACCTTCCTATACTCGCGCCAATTTTTGTAACACAATATACTCGCGCACGGTGTCACAGACCGATAGTTCGCACCCCTACATGATATTTTTTTACTATGAAGCCCAAACACTATTATTAATATTTTAAAGTTTAGGATATAATGAAACAAAACAGTATGAATAATACTTAATTTATTAATTATTTTACTGACTTTCAGTCTATCACAAATCAGTCTTTGAATTTGAGATTTTTTTCTAAGTACCAGGCAAAACAAAAATAAAATCTATACTTCTTTTTAAAAACAAAATAAACTTCTAAATAGTAATAAACAACATATCAAAGGACATATTTATCTATATTTGGCTTAGTTTTGACCCTCACCATAACAATCAGGGCATACGGTTACAGCATGTTCCAAATAAAAGTATTTTTTGCATGTGGTGCAGTTGTAGCGTGTCTTGCGGTTTTTTTTTGGATGAGCAGTATCCACAACGACCAATTTTATTATTGTTAGATGTTGCTGAAGACTCGGGTCCATCTAATTTACATATTTCGGTGAGCCTGAGCCTTATGGTTCTCGGCAAGGATGTAGTGAGAGCCCGACGTCTAAGTTGCGGATTGATCAGATCGTATGCTAAGGCTTCAAGAAAGATCCTACGACTAATTTTCTTGGTAGGGTTGTTGTGTAGGTATATTATAAACGTATTTATACCCGCTACATTCATCAGACTATAAAATACCACCATTGGCCATCTATTTGTGCAACGTTTTTCACACATTTGGTCCACGGTATCAACTCCACCTTTGGTTCTATTATAGTCCATTATAATTTCCGGTTTACCTGTATTTTCATTGATCTGGGCATCATCGTGCATGCTGGATACAAGAAGGACATTTTTGCCTTTTTTCGGTACATAGAATACAAGACTGCAATTGCCTCGGTGCCCGAATAAACAGGAGTTTTCGGCTCTACCTCTTATTTCCGTGAATTGTTTAGGCAATTCCCTTTTGTTTTTACGAATCGTCCCAATAACTGTGTCAATTTGTGTTGAGACTCAAGCTTATCTATCAATGGAATACTAGTGAAAAAGTTATCACATGTGATATTACGCCCAGTATTGTAAATATTTTCACTCAATCGCAAAACCAAAGCCACACCGGAATTGTCAACTTGATATGGACCATCTGGTTGCCTTCCAACGTAAACTTCCATGGTATGGGTATAAAACATTTTGGCATCTGTCAACGCATACATTTTTATTCCATATTTGTTGGGTTTCGATGGAATGTACTGGCGAAAGCTGCAACGTTCTCTAAAAGCAACTTTTCGTCAATTGTAACATACTGAGACACACTGTAATATATTTTGAACGCTCCCACAACTTCATCGAACAATTCTCTAATAGGTGCCAGTTTATCCAGACTAATTCTCTCTTCTCGCGTATCTTTCTTGTCAAATCTGAGACAACGCATCAATAGATAGAACCTGCTAAAGCTCATAGTCAATCGAAATATCTCCGGGGACGAACCATCTGTTTTAAAAAAATCTTTGGCATTTAGACGACCATTTCTTCTGACTCCAGCAAACAGTAAAAGACCTAAAAAAGCTTCAATTTCAATGTTGTCTGTATCGGTACAGTCTCTTTCTCTTGTGAAATTAGGTTTCAATCGATTAATTTGTTCATTAGTGTACTTTACGATCAGATTTATAGTACCCTCCGAGAAAAAAAGCTTCCATAGCTCACCTGGTTCCTTCAAATTTCTGGCTTCTCCTTCTAGCGCCTGGAAGTTGAGTAACTATGTTTCTAGCACGTCGCCTAGTTGGGTTTAAGGCAGGAGATTTATTCCACCTTGTCTGTCCATCTTTTCCTAAGTAAAAATCGCGGGAACTTTCATTACTTTCTACCTCATATATCTCGTCATTTTCGTCTTCTTGCTCGGTGTCGTATGTCTCTTCTTGTACCTCCACATAGTCTTCCACCTCACTATCGTCTTCATAGCTAGAACCAGAACTTAATTCATCCAGCAGCAATCTGATGCAATCATCGTCCATTTTGATATGAAGTATAATCTAAAAAGAATAATAAAATTAGTCAAAATATAATATAGAGCAACAAACATACATACATTTTACTATACATACGTCATAAAGTATTCAAAGTTTGTAAAAAATATATAAATGCGCTAAATATATTACATTATTAATAATAAAACAACGGTTGACGGCAACGAACGAACTGAACGATTTATTATTTTGTTACAATCTAGTACACATGAGTCAATATAGAGGGCGCCTGTGGTATTGATGTTGTTACCATACTAATTAAAACAACACCTCCACTTAACAAAATCAATACATAATCTAGTAATTAATTAACAGGTGAAATGCCAAGTTTTTTAGTGAAGTAATGATGTTTAATAGAACCTAAACTTTTTGTAAAAATATCTGCTGGCATTTCAGCTGTTTCTAAATATGCAATTTTAATAAAGTCATTGGCGACAGCTTCTCTCACAAAATGAAACCTAATATCTATATGTTTAGATCTTCTATGGAAAATAAGATTTAATGCTAGTTTCTGAGCACTTTGGCAATCATTATATAAAATAATAGTATCCGATTTTCCATAGATTTCAGACAATAATCTCTTTAAATAAATTGCCTCTTTGCTGGCTTCAGATAAGGAAACATACTCAGCTTCAGTGCTGGACAAAGCGACATTTCGTTGCTTTCTACATTCAAATGAAATTACAGTATTTAACAATTTAAAACAGAAACCTGAATATGATTTTCTGTCAGTAACATCTGTACCCCAATCAGCATCTACAAAACCTTCAATAGTAGAATTATCCTTGCGATACACAAGACCATAATTTTTGGTTTTCTTTAAATATTTTAAAACCCTCTTTAAATGTGTCCAGTGAGTCTCACTATAAGAATTATTAAATTGGCTAAGATAACTGACACTAAATGCAATGTCTGGCCTGGTGAGGACCGCCAAGTACATTAATCCACCAATTAACTGTTGATACGGGTATTCATTAATTCTTAGACCTAGACATTGTTTAACTTGACCTAAGTTTTTAATTTTAAATTTACTACTCAGTTCTTGAACTAGTTGTTAAGTAGCTTTGGTACAACTTGAAAACACGAAAAAATCATCGACAAATAATGCTATAATTATTTTAACATTACCTTTAAATTTAGTAAACAGACAAGGCTCATACGCTGATTTTTTATAACCTAGACTAGTTAAGTAATCATTTACTCTTTGATACCATGCCCTGGAAGACTGTTTTAAGCCATATATGGCTCGTTTTAACTTTAGTACCATATTATTATTGGTATCATCACACTCAAAAGTAACAGGTTTTTTCATGTATACAGTTTCCTTCAAAACACCATTTAGAAAGGCTGTGGTTACATCAAGATGACTGATCGCTAACTGTAACTTTGCTGCTACTGCAAATAACAATCTTAATGTGGAATATCTAAACACAGGGGAAAAAGTTTCATGAAAGTCAACACCAGCTTGCTGAAAGTTTTCTGCTGCGAAAGTTGCGAAAGGTTTCTCACCTTTCGCAACTAATCTGGCACGATAACGCACATTATTTTCACTGTCATATTTTTTTTTAAACACCCACCTGCACTGTATCACTGAACTGTCTTGAGGATGATCAACAAGCTCCCAGGCATCATTTTCTTCAAACGATTTTAGTTCTTCCTTCATACTTGCTCGCCAGAATGTACTTTCTGGGCCATTTAATGCCTCTCCGAGTGTGATATCTCCATCATTGCTGTCTTCACACTCTGCAACACACAAGTTATTGCAAGTTATTGTTATTGTTTTTGTTGTTATCTGGTGGCCGTCTAGTGCGTCTAGGTAATCGCTCTGGCTCACTTGATTCAACACCTGGATCTGAGGCTGTGTCAAAGGAGTTATCAGAAGTACTCACAGAAGAAACTTCAGATTCTGGGACGTAAGTTTCATCCCTATCATCAACTTCAGAGAAAGGACTCTCATTTTCTTCATAGTCAGAATGAATTTCCTCTTGTTGAGTTACCTCCACTGGATGCTTACATTCCAATGGTATTTCTACCAGATTCTGGTTTGAAGTCTCCATGATAACTATATCTCTGCTAGTTGTGACAACATTAGTTTCTGGATTATATACTCTATATCCTTTCGTGTTTTCTGCATAACCTATAAATATCAGCTTACTGGCCTTCTTATCCCATTTCAAACGTCTTTCCTTGGGAATGTGAACCATGACTACGCTGCCAAATATACGCAAATGACCTAGGTTTGGTTTCTGACCCGTCCAGACTTCATAAGGAGTTTTATTATTCAGCCCCGTGACAACAGATCTATTTCTTAAATACACTGATGTGTTGACGGCTTCTGCCCAAAATTTCTTCTCTAATCCAGCATCGAAGATCAAACATCTGGCCTTTTCAACTACTGACCTGTTCATTCTCTCGCAGAGACCATTTTGTTCTGGTGAATAAGCATTAGTTCTCTGGTGAACTATACCTTGCTTACACAGATAACTGTCAAATTCTCGACTACAAAACTCCCCTCCATTATCGGTTCGAAAAACCTTGGCTTTCTTGTCTTTTTGTTTTTCTACCATACACTGAAATTCTTGAAAAAAGTTGAACACTTCATTCTTAGCCTTCATAAAATATACAAATGCCATCTTACTGTAGTCGTCCACAAACAAGACATAGTATTTTGATCCTCCAATCGACTGATTTTCCATAGGACCTCCAACATCTGCATGAATAATCTCCAGCACATCTTCTGTTTTTGATGAACTTTGTTGAAAAGACAACCTAGCTTGTTTGCCTTCACAACAAACGGTGCATGAAGATTTCCCTATGTTTGCTAACTCTGGATATTTAATTCCTTCCACAGCTCCATTTTTCATTTTATTCAGGCTACTACTGTTAATATGTCCCAACCGCCGGTGCCAAGTCTCACATGATGTTATTGCAGGTGCTGCAAATATCTGTTCTGGTTGTAATATTTGCAATTTATACACACCATCAACTAATTCTGTTTGGTCAATGAGTTCTCTCAGTTGATTGTTAATATAGCAAACATTTCCTTTGAAAATTACACTGTTGCCATTCTTAATCAACTGACTCACAGAAAGCAAGTTAGTGGTTAAATCCGGTATATACAACACATCTGTAACTGTGACGTCGTATTTTTCACCATTGACAACTGTAACGATGTTTACGTCGCCAGAACACATCACTAGTCTGATTTGCGATAATAATTTCTTTCGTTTCTGGCTGCTGTGATACGTTCGTGAGGTTATCTTTGTTTGCGGTCATGTGTTTACTTGCCCCACTATCAATATACCAGCTGCTCTGATTAAAATTTCCACTCAGAAAAACAGCATTGAAGGCGTTAGTCTGTTTTGGTTTGGTATTCTCCGACTGCGGACACTGATTTTTATAATGCCCTGTTCGCTTACGTGCTTAAGTGCTATAAATCACTTTATAATCTTCTCTGGTTTTGATGTATCTGATTGTCTATTAACATGGCCGCTTTTAGTGTTGCCAGTTTTCAATCTATGCCTTCCATAAATGCACTTTCTGAACCGGATGTAGTACCAACTTTATCATCTACACACATGTCCATCAATTTGGTTTTTATAATATCTGCACTAACCTCAATTCCCGAGTGCTCAATAGCCATTATCATAGGCGCATATTTCTCGGGCAAACCCGCCAACATCAATGCTCCAATCCACTCATCGGTTATTTTAAATCCTGTTCCTTGAAGTCGCTGGCCCGTTTCCACAATTTGAGTAACATACTGTGCCAGTGACTCACAGTTTTCAAGCCGAATATTAATGAGATTTCTTAGCAGACTGATCTTCCTAGTATACCCAGAATCATCATACATCTGTTTAAGCGTACACCATAAATCATATGCAGTAGCTGCCTGCTTGATGTGAACATATAAAGATGTGTCGATAGTTAGTATTAACTTTGCCTTGGCCTTAGCATCACTCTCAATATCACTCGCAGACGCCGATGCCGATAACTGTGTCTTGATTTTATCCGCCATGGCCTCTAGCACCAAAACATTTTGCGCCGCAAAATACCAATCATCGTAGTTTTCACGACCCTTTAACTTTGGGATGTTAGCAATGTAGTTCGTCGACATTATTAACGCAGTATAGACAAAAATAACTTTAAAATACACTTCTGGGCTAGGCCCATAACCTAATAATAAAACAACGGTTGACGGCAACGAACGAACTGAACGATTTATTATTTTGTTACAATCTAGTACACATGAGTCAATATAGAGGGCGCCTGTGGTATTGATGTTGTTACCATACTAATTAAAACAACAATTATTACTTACTCAAAAAGTTACACGTATACTCGCGTCGGTCTCACGGACAGATTGGCGCCAAATGCTACAACACGTGCGCTTCGCACGAATGCGCGGCGAACACTAAAATGAAGTTAGCAACAATCCTGGCAGCTAGCAAGAACCTCGACTTCTTAGGATTTTCGTGCATAAAAATAATTGCGAAAATAGGTTTCGTCGGTCTCACAGACCAACGCGCGAGTATAGGAAGGTTAAATAAATTATTTTAGACTAGCTGTGCCCGCAACTTCGGTCACGTGGTTCCGTTCCGAACAAATCAACAACAGAAACTTTAAACATAGGCTAGGGTAGGGTTATTCTGTCGGAGAATCTTAACACCGTCATTCAGAAAATGACGTCAATTGCACAAGGCCACAACGCCATCTATCGAATATGGAATTCAACTGTAAACACTGTGCGAGTATCTGAATTGCATGTTATGATGTTTTACTTCTGGAACACTTTAAATTCATATATCTTTTGATAGAGTGAACCGATTTCGATGTAACAAAAACTAAGTAATACTTCACGTTACGCACAATTTCTGTGTATAAAAATTATCTACAATGCGTTCCAAATAAGAATAGGATCGATTGCCATGTTGTGACGTCACGTCATACTGTCAAATCGCAAGAAATTAGGCAAAATTGAAGAACTCGGAGATGAGCCTGCGCTACCGACAACAGCATCGATGTCTTCTTTGATAGCCTGCCAAAATTTAAAGACAAAATTACTGAATTAAATAACCTGTGATCAGCCGCCTGGTTCTATGTCTTCTTATTTTTAATTTTCAATTTTCATTTTATATTATGATAATGTAATTTGATAATAATTTGATAATATATTTTAATTTCATAATATAATTGAATAATTATAATGTTTAATAATGTAATTTTATAATATTTTAATTTCAAAAAAAGGTTGAATAATAATAATATTTAATAATGTAATGTAATTTAATCTATAATTGAAGGTAATAATAATGTTATTTTAATTTAATTTATTTTTAATTTATGGTTAGTATATTAGTTTTTAATTTTAGTTCTTATATTGTAATGACATTTTCCAGTTTTAAACCTAATTATAATTATAATCATTAATTAATAAGACCTAATGCAAATGCTGTGCATACCTGTAAGTGACTTTTTTACACAGGATGCCCTCGTAAATATGTTATAGTCAATGTTTAGTAAATAAGTCGTTGGTATGCCTATATAAATAAATAAATAAAATAAAAATGAGCAAAAAGAGATTGGCCAAATTTGTATGTGGATCCATACCAACTTGCGTCAAACCAAATTTACTCTCAAGAGTATAGTTATTATTGAAATTTTCACTATCTAAAATTTTTTTGTTAATATTTAACCACATTTTTGAGATATTAAAAAAAGTTCGAAAACGCCTGATCATATTTCATAGCAATTTTTAACCGTAGTGATTATTATAATTTGCATTCTATACTATAGGTATGCGTTTTAGGCCAAATTGATGAGTAGTGTATTGCATTATTATTAATATATGCGATAAGTCAGGACCCGGATTCCTTCGCTCCTATAATGTGGCGTTACTTACGCTCAGGCTTTTATCGCGCATGGGTAATATATTTTTACACTATACCTAGGCCTACACTGAAGAACACGATCTTAAGACTGTTAAAAATCGTAATGGTTTAGTCTTTTATTTATTTATAAAGTTATCAAGACCTAAACAAACTTGCTACGTGTTTTAGTTCGATTTCTCGAATCAAAAAACGCAATACATCACTTACAGGTTGTGGGTTCTACATTCAGCTACCGAAATGTACAATAAGGGGGTTGACTGTAGCCTATCAACAACCTTAGCTGCACCTAGCAACCTAGCCCTAACCATATAGCTACAATGTATACGTATATACAAATAATAGTGCGGGAAGCCTGTTGCCATGAGACCTAAGGCAACAGACGGAAGGTGGGGAGAATGAAGGGTGTATAGGACGGGAGTTTATCACTGCCGATCCGCAACCTCACGGACCGACCTATAACTAAGGCTGGATAAGGCCAGAGCTATCAGCAACCATTTATAGGCGCAGTAAACGTTAAGGGGAGTCGATGGTTTCGTCGTAATGAAACAGCGTTGCTCGTAGCGTAGAAAGAGACTTTATGACATATTTACATAGTATTTATATTAATCTATTTACATTAGTTATTAATGCATTTGTTTGAAACAACTGATGTACCTAGTCGAATTATTTTAGTGACTAATAATCAATATTGACGTCAATTCGGCTTCACTGCCACTTTCTCGCGTGAACGTAGGTACTTAACAAGGTAACACAAATAAAGAATTTGTAATTGTTAGTTAAAACATTTTCTTTTGTATTTTTTTCATTTTCATTGTACCCTACATTAGTATCAAATCATCGTCATCTTCCTGCCCTTGGCCCATGTTGCTTGAGGTAGGCCCAAAATATTTTTTCTTCCATTATATCCCCCTCTCCATATATTCACAAGTTTATTCTTTGGCTATATTCTTTATATAACTCTTTGGGTGTGTTCACATCTGGCGAATACGCCGCTAGCGAGCTGCGTGCGTGCATTTCAAGTTAACGCGCCGTTTCCATGCCATCACCGTGAATCGCGCCATGCGCCAACCCGTGCGCGAGCGGCCCGCGCGCTGCTCCTCACGCCCGCAGAAAGCAAATGGAAATGTATGACCGCGAATTGCGCACCCCGAACGTGCGCCGCGCGCGCCCACTTTACAAACCTTGCCACTTGCAACACTATGAGTCACTATTTCAAGCATGATTTCAAGATTGTCAATAATTATTATAGACGTATTGAATTAATTATTATTCAATAAAACTACCAGAACTACTCAAATACAGTACAAAATCATCAAAAGATATAAACGTCAGTTTAGCAACAAAATACCAAAATGTCCTAATCAAATTGACAGTCTCAAGTTTTGAGTTTCTAATATACGCAATGTTTACTTTATAAAATGGTGAGCTAAAATAAATTAATTTAACAGAATTTATTTTTAGCAGTTTCATTATTTTCTACTATATAATCTTATTTACTTAGATAGCAGATAAAATTAATTAGGCGAACCATTTATTTATGATCATTGTAAGATTAAAAGCGTTAGCTTTACATACTCTTTGGTCATATTACGAAAATAACTGGCAACTGTAATCGGAACGTAAAGATTTCTGAAATGACGTAATTTTTTTCGGAAGTAGGAATTGTTAATCATTTAATATCATTTTCCCGATATTTTTAATGTGGTTAAAAAAAGCGGTTAAAAATCAGTACATTGTACACAAAAATAAAACATTATTTTTGGTATTAATATACTTGTGACGCAATATGGTACGGGAAATGAACATTCTTCTTTAAGAGCGCGGCGTAAGCCGCTTGCAACTGCAAGTTGACGCGTATCGCGGAATATAGCTATCTCTGTTTGACAAAAACAAGTGAGCGACTGACGGTGTGCGCAGCTGTGTGTGTATGTGAGCGTATTGCAATATTGTTAGTAAAATTAGGTATGTTCATTATTTGCTTTATTTTTGCCGAATACTTTAGGGAATCGTTAGTGAATGTACAGACTAGTAATGCGTTTTTTGGAATTTTTATTACCGTGTCGATATCTCAACATATTAGGATAACTAGCACACACTAACAAATCAGAAAATGTTATGGAGCCGAGTGCTTTTTTTATAAGTGGGAAATCAGTCAATGAGTTCAGTCAATGAATCAGGCCATCGGCGGCAAGGCAACGAACTCTCGCGCCGGGCCCTGGTACAGGTCATGGTTTGGAGCGAGGAGGAATGGCAGGTTGTCGTCTCCTTCTGCGAAACAGTAATACTAGGGACGCGGGAACGGCCCGCACGCCCCAGCCGCCGGAATCCGGACCCTAAATTCCAGCCAATGTGGGCGTGGGCTTGCGGACGGCGAGCAATGGGCAGCTCGCCGTCCGGCCGTTCAGACCGAGCCCGAGTCGTCGACGGCGCGTAATGTTCCACGTGCGCCTCAAGGAGATGTCAGCAAAACCGTAGGGGCCCAGCAGGGTCGAAGCCTACTGGGGTTGGGCACGCCACAAATATGGCGGTAAGTTCCCTCTTTGAAGCGTGGTTGGAAAGACCTCACGGCGTTCTCACCTTCCGCATGACGCAGGTTCTCACCGAACACGGTAAGTTCGGGAAGTTCCTGCACCGGATTCGTGCGGGAGCGACGCCCGGGTGTCGCCAGTTTGGACCGCCCAGAGGACACGGTGGAGCACACGGTGGAGGTGTGCCCCGCTTGTGCAGAGCAACGACGTGTCCTCGTGGGAGCAATTGGCGGCGGCGATCTCTCGCGCCGGGCCTTGGTACAGGCCATGGTCCGGAGCGAGGAGGAGTGGCAGACAGTTGCCTCCTTCTGCGAAGCAGTAATGCTATCAAAGGAGGCGGCCGATAGCGTGAGGCAACTGCAACGGTCCTCACGCCCCAACCGCCGCGCAGCCGGGATTCTGATCCCGATTTCCGGCCACCGTAGGCGCGGGCTTGCGGACGGCGAGCAATGGTTAGCCCGCTGTCCGACCGTCCGATAACCGTCCGGACCGAGCCCAAGTCGTCGACGGCGCGTATTGTTCCACGCGCGCCTCAGGGAGATGTCAGCAAATCGTAGGGGCCCAGCAGGGTCGAAGCCTGCTGGGGCCATGGGTAATGTGAAAACGAAACCCGGGCCCTGGGGCAAAGGCAACGAAGGAACAGGAGTGGGTTTTAATCAGTAAAAGTCTGACACTATATCGCGCTCCACCCAAGAGCGAGATTTGTCATTATATGATTTTCCCACCTAAAAAAAAACCTTCCACATGACGCAGGTTCTCACCGAACACAGTAAATTCGGGAAGTTCCTACACCGGATTTGTGCAGAAGCGACGCCCGGGTGTCGCCTCTGTGTGGACCGCCCGGAGGACACGGTAGAGCACACGGTGGAGGTGTGCCCCGCTTGGGCAGAGCAACGCCGTGCCCTCGTAGGGGCGATGTGGCGGCGATTTCTCGCGCCGGGCCTTGGTACATACAAGCCATGGTTCGGAGCGAGGAGGAGTGGCAGGCGGTCACCACTTTCTGCGAAGCAGTAATGCTAGAAAAATCAATCAATCAATCAATCAATCTTTATTTGTGAACATAGGTATTACAATAAAGGTCTTATATAAACATTTTAGTCGTGCTCTATGTCCTACCAATGAAATTGGTGTACAAATATGTCTTAGTAAGTAATAAGTCTGAATCCATACAATGCAATGTCAAATTATAGTAAATAATGTCAAATAAATGTAATATTAAAAACAAACAAATTAATAAATTATAATCAATTTCAAATACATGTCAATGGTAATATCGTAAATAATGTCAAATAAATGTAATATTAAAAACAAATAAATTATAATCAATTTCAAATACATGTCAATGGTAATAGTAAATAGTAAAAGGCTGGTAATGTCATAGTTTATCATTTAAAAATTCTTCAATTGAGTAATAAGTCTTATCTATTAGAAACAAAAACAATTTACTTTTGAATTTGCGGACATTATCTTCATTTCTTATACATTTTGGTAATTTATTATAGACCCTTGGAGCCATTACAAAAATACTGTTTCTGTATAATGCAGTACAAGATCCGACAGTTTGTAACTGATCACAACGGCGCTGACTAGTCACTCGAGCAAACTTATGTAGGTTTCTTTTGACGAACATAGATGTTTCATAGATGTATAATGACGGCATTGTTAATATCTTCGTATTTTTAAAAAACGGTTTGCAGCTGTCTGTTGTCTGCAAATTATATATGGCTCTTATGCACCTTTTTTGGCATTTAAATACTACACTTCTGGACACATCTATTGGCCCACCTTAGAGTTTAGGTTTCGATGGCCCCTACCGAAATATGATTGCTAGATTGAACAAAAACTGTTGATGCAGTTTTAAACCTGATACATTTTACCATCTTTTTCGATCGTATTGTTTTAAATTTGAATTCAGAATACCATACGACATGGAGCTACGCCTAACAAGTCGGATATGCGCCTTGTTAAAGGCAATTGATTTTTGAATAAAAAACATGTTTTATCAAATAAAGGTTTAATTTAATAACGCGTGTTGCCTCCATGGGCATCTACCACAGCTCTCATACGATTAGGCATAGAGTTTATCAACCGCTCTATGAAATTTTGAGGGATCATCTCCCATTCCTCTTCTATGGCAGTTTTCAACTCCTGCATCGTCTGGGCAACTGGCTGACGAGCCCTAACACGTCTTTTTAGCTCGTCCCACATGTGCTCAATGGGGTTCATGTCTGGGCTTCTGGCTGGCCAGTCCATAACTGTGATGTTCACATCCCGAAGATATTCCCTGACGATGCCGGCCGCATGGGCTCTTGCATTATCATGCTTAAAAAGGAAATTTGGGCCCACATAGTCCGCGTATGGTATCACGTGAGGTTCTAAGCACTCACGAATGTACCTTTCAGCATTTAATGTTGGCAGCCGTGGTCCTGTAACAACCTCAAGTTGAGTTTTGCCGCTCGCGGATATACCGCCCCAGACAGTCCATGAGCCACCGCCATAAGCAACCCTCTCTTCAAAGCAGCATTGTGCGAAACGCTCTCCCTTACGTCGGTAGACCTTCTTCCTTCCATCATTGCCATGTAACACAATTTTAGACTCATCAGAAAAGAGTACACGGCTCCAATCTTGCTGTGTCCAATTTAAATGACTGCGTGCGAAATGAAGGCGCGTTGTTCGGTGGGCTCGCGTTAGTTTGGGCCCATTAGCTGGCTTGTGTGGTACCATATTGCGTTCTTTTAACCTTCTCCGAACAGTTCGAGCGCTCACAGATACTCCGTGGAAGTCGCGAAGTTGGTTTTGTATCTCAATGGAGGTAAGGTGACGATTTCTCAAGCTGGTCGTCACGATGAATCGATCCTGCCTTTCAGTTGTGACCCGAGATCGTGGCTTTCCTTGGCGACGAACAAAGCCACCAGTCTCTAGGTACCTCCGATAAACATTTCGGACCGCAGATCGACTTAAATTAAGTTGAGCACTCACGTTTCTTTGGCTGTGTCCGGCCTGAATAAGTGCCACAGCTTGGGCGGCGACTTCAGGTGAAGTATCCATAGATTATTGATAGAACCTCACCTTAATGTTAAGAATAAGTAATGTTTGTTGCAAAACCAAAGATATCAATCACTTTTTCAAGAATTAAATCCAAGTAAACCAATAAAACCAAGTTTTCTTGGTATTCGATTGTTTGATATCAACAAACAGGCTCCAAATTGTCTTTTGTTTCTTTAAATTCTGTGTTCGAAATTCAAAAAAAGACTATTGAATGAAATTGTGAATGTGCCAGGTTCAAAACTGCATAAAAACTTTTTGCTCGACCTAATATAAAATTTTAGCTAGGACCAAACGAAACTGAAAATACAAGGTGGGCCAATAGATGTGTCCAGAAGTGTATATCTTTACCCGTGGCATTTCCCCAAAATATGATTCCATATCTCAATGTTGAGGCTACTAAACCATGATACGCTGTTAAGACTGTTGCTCGATTGGCCGTTTTACTTAACATGTGCAAGGCATAGGAAAGTTGGTTTAGCTTACTGCATACATGGTCAATATGTGAATTCCATTTTAAAGAATTTTCAATGGTTAGTCCAAGAAACTTAGTCACATTTGTTTCATTAATGTGAAAATTGACAGATTGAATTGTGCGGATGATTGTATTAATTTTTTTCGTCTGCACTCGTAGCATACAGACGTGCTCAGTAGCAATATTTAATTTTATAAAATAATATCAGTGACCTTCTTTTTGCAGTAATTTCTGCCTAGTGTGTAGTTTAATAAACACAATGGAAACTTAGAATAAGTGAACTAGTTATAAATAAAATGGACAACAGCCCCTTCTCAAGAGATCGAGTGAATCTCTCCGCATCTCCAGCGAAGACGATGACGCAAAATCCAGCCCAATCTGATCTTTCAATCGAAGCTGTTTCAACACCCGAGATACAAAGATGGATGTCGACTATTGAGCAGCTTCTAAACGAGGTTTGTTGTATTGCCTCGGATGGCAAACTAAACTCGGAGCAGAAATTGAAAATTTCAACCTTGTGCCGTAAAATAGGATCTGGCACCTCACAGATGGCAGTCCTATATCAATCGCTAAAGCAGAAAGCAGTCCAAGCGCGCATCCTCAATGAAGATCTAATGGAAAAATGCAACTTGACGGACCACATCTTGGACCTCACGAAGACGATAAAGGACTCTGGTACTGTTTCGTTTGCCGACATGGTGAAGAAGGGGTCAAATGATTTCGTTCGACCAACCAATTTAAACTCTGTGGCCATATATCCCAACAACAAATTAAAGTCCAGTGACGAAACAAAAGTCCTTGTACAAAAGATGATACGACCAGATCAAGTTAAGCTGCATATACGTGGTGTCCGTAAGACTAAAAACGGAGGCGTTATTATCAGTACAGAGACAAAGGATGACGCGGATAAAATTAAGTACGCAGTCCAGCAATCTGCATCCGGCCTTACCGCCGACGAACCCACCAAGCGCAAACCCCGGATCGTGGTTGTAGGAGTACCATCCTCTTTGACTGAAACTGAAGTCTTCAGGTGCATTTACGAACAGAATGTAGCCGAAAAGTTTCCAAAGATTCCCATGGAGTCCTTTTTGACCATGGTTAAATTAAGTCACAAATCGGGGAAAAAAGATTCGCAGACTTGTAACTACGTGATTGAAGTTCCAGCCAACATACGAAGAGCTCTAATTTCCCAATCAAGGATTTTCATAAATTGGACGTCCTGCCCAGTCAGGGACTTCACCCTGGTTACGAGATGCTACAAATGCCAGCAGTATGGGCATGCAGCAAAAACCTGTAGAGAGGCCAATTCAACGTGTGGCCACTGCGGTGAGACAGGACACCCGATGTCCGAGTGCTCAAAAAAAGCGGACTCGCCGAAATGTGCAACTTGCTCTCGCTTCAAAAAGCCTTCCAACCATAAAACGGGAGACGCTGAGTGTCCTGCTAGGAAAATAGCGGAATATAGATATATTAACTCTATTGATTATGAGGGCGCTTAGAGCGTCATACTCAAGGCCATACTTCCGTGTAACGCTTACTGCTGACTCAAAATTCCAAGTGCTGACCTACAAACCATAGTTTTTCAATATATTTAAACATATTTGTCCAATGTAAACATAACTATTTAGTATTAACGCAACCTCGACTTTAACCCAATTCATAATTCTGCTGACGCAAAATCATGTGTGTGTAATTATAGAATAAAGTACAAGAAACAGTTTTATAATAAGAAATAACATAATTGTGACTTTTAGTGTTTAAGTAAACTATAACTGTAGGTTTATAATAATATAAATAATTTTATTAAATTTTCCCTATTTAGAGACTTTGAATGTTAAATATTGTTATGAATTTTATTGTCCTAAATACCATAGTGTAAGAGCTTTTACCGCCTGTGATACAGGTTTATCCTAGTACAGGCACTTAACATAGCGATACCTTTGTAATTATTCCTAAGATTTTATGTAACTATTTTACCAAATTTTAAGTCTGAATAAATATATTATTATTATTATTAATAATAATAATTTTGTCATTGTAATTAATATTCAAGTCCGGATTGTAGTTTAGTCTTTGTCGAAAATTCATTAGTACTGTTTTGTCAAGATTTATAACTAAATTATTGTTTTGCAACCAATGTACAACTGATTGTAAGGTAGAATTAATCTCAGCCTCTAGTGTGCTTGCCTCGTCACTATTAAAAAGTATTGTGCTGTCATCTGCAAACATTGTCATAGGATATGATGATGCTGTCGGAAAGTCATTAATATAAACAACAAATAATGGTGGCCCAAGTACACTACCTTGTGGTACTCCATAGTTGATCGTTCTATTACTAGATTTATATGTTTTTAAGTATTTGTTTGAAATTTTACTAATTTTTGTTATTTGTTGCCTATCACAAAGATAAGATTCTATTAATTTTGATATATTTCCTCTTATTCCGTATGCGTTAAGCTTATTAATCAATATTTTATGGTCTACGCGATCAAAAGCTTTTGACATGTCCATATAAAGCGCCACAGTTGGTAGTCTCTTATCCAGTCTGCCGCTAACCATATGTAAGAAATCGTATATGGCCATGTCTATAGATCTGTGTTTCCTAAAACCTTTCTGGTTATCAACGAATAGACTATTTTTCTCAAAGTATGAAGTAAGCTGATCAGATATGGCTTTCTCGAATATTTTTGAAAAAACAGGTACTAGCGCTATAGGTCGGTAGCAGGACATATCTTCTCTGTTGTCTTTCTTGAAGAGAGGCTTTATTATTGTTAATTTTAATTCATCTGGAAAGTGACCATGGAAAATGCACATATTTATAAGATGACTCAACACAGGAGCAATTTTTGTGGATACTCGTTTAACAATGTTTGTACTTATATCGTCATACCCAGTGCTAGATGTATTCTTTAGCGACATAATAATTTGGTAAATATCTTGTGGTATTGTAGGTGACATAAACATAGAAGTAGATTTATTACTGATTTTATGTTTACTTTCATTAATGTCTAAATTATCAACTGGTTTAACTTGATCTATAAAGTAATCATTAAAAGCTTGTGCTATTTCTAGAGGATTAGTTAAGATTTTGTCATTTGATTTGATTTTTGTTACGGTTTCGTCTGGCAAATTATATTTATTGTTTTTTTTATTTATTACTTTCCATGTTGCTTTACATAAATTTGGAGCTGAATGAATGAACCGATTATTATGGGCTCTCTGTGTGAGGTTTATAACTTTCTTCAGTCGATTTGAAAGCTTTTTAAAGTTTCTTTTATTTTGCTTATTCGGTAATGACCGATATTTCCACAGCAATTCTCTTTTTCTCCTACTGCAAATTCTAATACCACGACTAATCCATTTTGCTTTTTCTTTAGTCGATATCCGTATTTTTATATTTGGAAAGCATAAATCATATAATAATAATAATAATAAATTATTTATTTCAGATTCTACATCCATATTTGTTAGTACAATGCGAGCTTACAAACTAGTGTTAGTAAAAAAATAAAATTAAAAACAAAAAATATTATTGGCCTCTACTAAACAATAAGTGGCCAGTCCGGGTGGACCCCCCGATGATGGTGGAAAATCACTGTACGACTGCATGCAGCCGTATCCAGCGAGCCAGCATCGGGGAGTCCCACCGGTCCACCAGCGCGCGCAGGATGGTGTTGGGACTGTCGCGCGTACGGCGCATGATAGAAGCGCACCGTTTGCGCATGATGGCTGCGAAGCCGTCTGTGTGGGCCGCCGCGAACATCGTGGAGGCGCTGCAGTGGCGCGGCAGTCCCATCAGCACCCGGAACGCGTTATTGTATTGAACGCGCAGATCGCTGTATGCCCGCTGCGTATAGTTAACCCACAGGCTACAGGTGTAAAAGGTCTGACAGTACGCTTTAAAAAGCGCAACTTTGACAGTCCCCGTACACCGTGAAAACCTGCGGGCCAACATGTTGCATCAGACAGACAGCGCTCTGCGCTCCCTGTCAATATCCACTCTGTCCTTAAGGTCCTCGGTGACCCAGTGGCCCAAATACTTAAATTGCTCGACTTTCTTTAGAGCTGTACCACATAATGAGAAATTCGGAACGAATGTGTATCGCTTATTGTCTGGCCTGAAAATCATTATCTCACTCTTTATTACGTTGTAATTGAGCCCATGAGTCACCGCATAGGACTCACATATATTCAGGAGCCTCCGTAAGGCACCAATCGACGGGCTCAACAGCACCATATCGTCGGCGTAGCTGATGTTATTGACGCATATTCCATCTATATGACACCCGATTCCAGTGCTGCCGAGCTCCTCGATCAGTCGGTTGACATACAGGTTGAAGAGCGTAGGAGAGGTCAGCCCCCCCTGCCTCACCCCGCATTCCAACCCGTACTCCCCCGAGAGCGAGCCTGCCCATTTCACACAATTCTTCTGCTTGTTATACCAATGCATAAATAATAGCATAATTTCTCCAGGTAGACTAGTTTCATCCCTTAATTTACCCCATAAAATATCGTACGATACAAGATCGAAAGCTTTCGATAAATCAAGGTAGCAAGCATACACTGGAGTCTTTCTACTAGTGTAATACTGAACAGTCTGCTTGAGGCACAGGATAGCACTCTCGGTGGAAAGGCCGGGCCTGAAGCCGAACTGCGCGTCGTTTAGCGAGACGTGTTTATCCAGGTGCTGACCAAGCAGACTGTCCAGCACTTTGGCAACCACTGTGGCAAGGGAGATTGGTCTATAGTTATTTACATCTGATGTATCACCAGTTTTATTTTTGATGATGGGAACAACTACAGTACGCATTAAATTATCGGGCAGATGGGAGTGGCCCAAACACAGGGTAAAAAACATAGAAAGTACTCTGGGCAGGTGAACACCCGCGTGCTGCAGGTGCTCGATGCTGAGGCTGTCGTGACCTGGGGATTTACCTCTCACCATGCCTCTGATCACCGCACGCACTTCCTTTGTAGTAAAATAAACAATACGCTCACTACCTTCCTCAGCATCGAGCTCCAGCCGCGCTCGCCCTAGAGGAGAGTCCACCCTGAAATGGTGGGAGAACATAGTGGCGATATCGCTAGGTTCATGCAATCCCGCCACGCTGACGGGAAGGCCCGGCTTATGATTCATTTTATTGGTGTTTTTCCAGAACTGACCGAATTTCTTGTTTGAGTGAAGTTCCGCTATAATATCCATTTTTATTTGTCGTTGATTATTCTGACACCACTTTAACTTTGATTTAAAAGCGCGCCTAGTTTCACACTTATCATTATAAAGACGGCCAGCCCCGGGCTTACCCCCATACAACCAAGCCTGAAAACATAGCCGAGCCCTCTCGTGAGCGCCGCGGACGTGCTTGTTCCACCCGGTAATGTAATTACCTCTACGCTTTTCGATAACATTATAACTATATATAGCGGCTTCCGACAGTATACAAATAATCTTGTCATACATGTTATCTAACAAGATTTTATGACTTTTATTGCAACACATTTTATCTGAGCAGTTTCTTAATTCTGAAGGAAAATCAATTTCACGAAGTCTGGAGTGACATACATTTTTAAATTTCGCTATTTGAGTCGAGTCGCGTTCACCCCAGACTATTCTATTTATGCAAACAGTCGGCATACAAATTTTAGGGTGAACTAAATTAAAATTACATTTTATAGACACAGGGTAATGATCAGACCAATAGGTATTATATAACACAGAGGCCGCGGACACAGATTGTCGCGCGGCACTAGTCACAAGGCAGTGGTCGAGCCAGCGCCGACAGCCGTGCGCATCACTGACGAACGTATGACTGTCCGACGGCATAAGTTCCATGTCTACACACGACCACGATTGATCCGCACAAAAAGTTAAAAGTTCAGTAGCAAATGACTCACCAGGGTGTGCATTGTAGTCCCCTAACATAAACACCGACTCCACATTGTGACTGTCAATTATGGCTGTCATTTCACTGAGACACTCTGTGAACTCCACTAGGTTTTCATTGGACTCAGTAGGCATGTATACAGAAAATATTAAAATGGAACGATCACTGAGCTCGATTTTTATCGCGGCGAGACGCACACTATTGCACTTCACTACGGTTACCGTCGGGAACGCAACCTTTCTCCACAGTAAGGCAACTCCGCCGTAGGGCCTACCGCGTAAGACCCCCGCTGCGGTATCCACTGCAGAGGTACCCGTGCAGGCGAAGTCGTCGTCTATCGCGGCCAGATACCCGAGGTCGTGCGGCAGTAGCCACGTCTCCTGCAGCGCCACAACGTCAGCCGAGCGACAAAGTTTTCGCACACATTCCACTGATCTCATCACGTTTTTACAATTAAAGCTTATCAGATTGATGTTATTCATAATTTAGAACTGTCAATATTCTCGCTAGTCACACGGACATTTTCCTTATCACGTCTAATGATATTTATAAATCGACGATAGGCTACCCCCTTTGGCCAAAAATCATCACTCAGGAAAGTTATCAACGAATGTCTAGGTACAAATATTTTGTATGACTCGTAATCCTTTGCTAACTTCATGTTCATTTTTTCAATTTTAACATCAATGTTGGTTTTCTTCATAATGTATGTACTAATGTCACACACAGATACGCCCTTTGCTACATTATAAATGTACATGGGAACCTTAGTTTCCGCTGCCATAAAATTACTTCCAGGCTCAGGAATCGCTTTTCCTCGCTTCCCAATGAAACGATTTCGTGATCTTTTGTTTTGGACACGAATCCATTGTTCACTCGGGGCCTGTGTCTTCCATTTTCCTTCTCGGACAATCTCCGCCAACGATTTCTGCTTTGGTGCGATAGGGCTGGATCCATTTTTGTTGACCGTGTGTACGACGGCTGAGTTAGGTGATGGTGGTAGCGGTGCAACACAGGTGGCCGGTCCAGATAGCAGTGGCAGCGGGTCAGGGGGCAGGGGACCACGGCCGCCGGTCGCCACGGGGGATGGCGGGGGCAAAGCCCCGTCGGCCGCACAGCGCACCAAAGGGGGAGCGGCCGCGGACTGCGCGGGAAGAGACGCGAGCGACTCGACCAGCTGACTCGCGACGTGAGTCATCGCAGCCGCGTCTCGTAGTTCAACGGTCGGATCGAATTGCTTATTTTGCGGCGTTGATTCACTACTACCCTCTAATATCCGATGCTCCAAGATATTGTGAATACTGGATTTTAGTGTAGATTCTAATGAAGTCTGCTCATTACACTGTAGCGGCAATCCCATGGGACCACTATCGCACTCATAGCTTGTGAGTCTTGCGGGATATGCACCTCTTCTGGGGTTTATGTTGCTCCACCCTGATGAAAGATGCTGCATCTCACTTTTCAACTAGTCTACCTGCTTAACAGTAGCATAGTCTTCTTTCATCATGTCGAGATCTTGCCGTAGCTTTACAATGTCTTTCAATAACCTCGTCACATCGACATGGTCGAACAGAACTGGGGGTAACTTCTCGAGGTCGCGGGCTACGAAGACTGGGATATCCTCTGAGTCAGTATCGCGGATCAGACAGATGATGTCGTCTATGTCACGAACATTTTTCCCCGCCTTCCTCCGAGTTATCTTACGTTTCGTTGTCGGTAGGGATTCGAACAGCAACTTCTTCGCCGTTACAATATCACTTTCAGAGAAAGCGCTCGCACAGATTCTGCTTATACTTTCATCGTCCATCACGGATATTTTGTTATGGACGAAGGCTAAAACTTCGTTAATCACTACATTGCAATTAGCACATTTTACCACTGAGGACATTTTTAAATCCCCGATACACACCGTCACGCACAATATTCAACCGATCGCTTGCGCGCGCGCGGCGAGACTGATATAACAACTTAAACATGTCGTAGAATAATTTGAATGCCTTAGCGGGATCTGCTTCCTCGTATACATCAGTAAATGTGATAGCATTGATACTGTCTATGAATTTCTGAATATTTTCTTTTGAGTAATCTCGTTTAGTTGAGAACCAGTAATTTAATATACATGTTCGCCGAACTGGACAACGCAAAAGTTGCGCCGTATGATCAGACACAGCCAGCTCTAAGACCTCCCCTTTTGATCCTCGTATGTTGTGAATTATATTATCTATGCAAGTCCCGCTGCCTAATTTTGTTGGAACTTTTATTTCGAATTTGAGATTGTAACCCGCTATAAGGTACTTGAATTGCTCTAAACATGTGTTTTTTTTTAAAAGATCAATGTTGAAATCACCGCATAGAATAAGTTTTTTATTAGTGTGTAATGCAAAAGACTTTAAAAAAAAAGAGGCGGCCATCGCGTGAGGCAACGGCCTTCACGCCCCAGCTGCCGCCGGGATTCCGATCCCATTTCCGGCCACCGTAAGCGCGGGCTCGCGGACGGCGAGCAGTGGGTAGCTTGCCGCCCGACCGTCCGGTACCCGTCCGGACCGAGCCCAAGTCGTCGACGGCGCGTATTGTTCCACGCGTGCCTCAGGGAGATGTCAGCAAATCATAAGGGCCCAGCAGGGTCGAAGCCTACTTTGGCCAAGGGTAGTGTGAAAGCGAAATCCGGGGCCTTGGGACGAAAGCAAAGAAGGAATAGGAGTGGGTTTTTAGTCAGTAAAAGTCTGACACTATCTCTCGCTCCGCCCAAGAGCGGGATTTGCCATTAGATGATTTTCCCACCTTAAAAAATAAAAAAGCCTACTAGGTTCGCTTCTGAAAGGAAAACCTGGGGCCCTGGAACATAAGACAAAAAAGAAATATAGGAGTCGATTTTAGTAAGTAAAAGTCTGACACGCTCTTTCGCTCCGCCCAAGAGCGCAAGAAATCATTGGATGATTTCTCACCCAAAAAAAAGTACCTAAGCATTTGAAGTTTAGTAAAAGGAATATATATTTATTAGTTTTGATGTTCATAAGCATATAAATAATTTGCATGGTCCGGAGCGAGGAGGAGTTGCAGGCGGTCGCCACTTTCTGCGAAGCAGTAATGCTATAAAAGGAGGCGGCCATCGCGTGAGGCAACGGCCTTCACGCCCCAGCCGCCGCCGGGATTCCGATCCCATTTCCGGCCACCGTAAGCGCGGGCTCGCGGACGGCGAGCAGTGGGTAGCTTGCCGCCCGACCGTCCGGTACCCGTCCGGACCGAGCCCAAGTCGTCGACGGCGCGTATTGTTCCACGCGTGCCTCAGGGAGATGTCAGCAAATCATAGGGGCCCAGCAGGGTCGAAGCCTACTTTGGCCAAGGGTAGTGTGAAAGCGAAATCCGGGGCCTTGGGACGAAAGCAAAGAAGGAATAGGAGTGGGTTTTTAGTCAGTAAAAGTCTGACACTATCTATCGCTCCGCCCAAGAGCGGGATTTGTCATTAGATGATTTTCCCAACTTAAAAAATAAAAAAGCCTACTAGGTTCGCTTCTGAAAGGAAAACTTGGGGCCCTGGAACATAAGACAAAATGGAAATATAGGAGTCGATTATAATAAGTAAAAGTCTGACACGCTCTTTCGCTCCGCCCAAGAGCGCGATAAATCATTGGATGATATCTCACCCAAAAAAAGTACCTAAGCATTTGAAGTTTAGTAAAAGGAATATATATATTTATTAGTTTTGATGTTCATAAGCATATAAATAATTTGCATCACATAAAAAACAAAAAAAAAGTAAAAGGAATACAGAAAGTCAATAGAAATATTACAGTAAAATTTACAACGCGACCGACCGAATCACCGAAGTAATGACATCACGTACACACTGACACTGACGCACACACACACACTCTCGCTTGCCGCGATAGCACTACTAACTCTTGGAAATTTGGGATAAATTTGGATGTGTTCCGTAATACCAAAAATGATGAATGAAAACTTAATGTTTTTTCATTTTTTTTTCTATAATTTGTAACTTGATAATATAAACTATGTTCCTACGTAAAGAATATTAGAAATATTGTTGTTTATAATACAGAAAAAACAAAATGAAAACATGCCATTTACGCTACAAAAATATGCGAAATGAAATTCGCTTAAATATCGTTTTAGGTAAGTATTTTAAAAAAAGAAAGACGTAGGAACCTAGATAAATATTGTCTTAATCCGAATATCATCATAATATGGTGGAAATATGCTCCATCTGCAAATGATTTTGGTATTACGTTTGTATGGGTAATTCAGCTGTCGCCGTCGCCTTAAGAACTGGATTCTGATTAATCTTCTTTCGTTCACAGTTCGTAAATAAATAGTGTTAGCGATTTTTATGATTAGTTACATACATTATGATTGTTTTCTGTATTAGCAACATTAAAATGTATTTATTTTGCACTGACAACTGGAACGTTATGCGATTTGACAGCTCAGCGCTATGACAGTTGCCAGAGGTTATAAAATAACGCGCTGCGCTGTCCTGACACATTCCATTCCAGTTTTCGGGGTAAGCAACATCTCAGAGTAAGTGCTACTATATAATTATTATTATTTTAAATGGTATTGATTTATGATATTTGTAATAATTGTGTGCTGTCAAGGCAAAAGTATAGAGGGTGTGTTACCCGTTTTGGTCATTTTATTTAAAACCTTCCCGCTACACTATATCTAGGTACACTAAATAAGTTTCTTATGCAATCTTTCTCTAAAGTTAACACATTAGCTAACAATAGAATTTTAAAAATTTCTCGTTTTGCTCACCATAACAATTCTTCGTTTTGACAGTATGACGTGACGTCACAACATGAAAATCGATCCTATTCTTATTTGGAACGCATTGTACATTGTTTTCGTACATTTTACGTTATGCGTGCTCAAATAAACAGACTAACAGATAAACACATAAAAATACCAAAGATGCTGGAAATGGGTTCTGTTAGTTATCCTGTAACACTCTGGCTAATTTTTTTTTGGAAATAGTTTCGTTGTACAGAATCGACTTTTCTACAGATTTATTATATGTTTAGGTACTCTGGGGGCTGGTAAATGAAATCACTGGCTACGTAATACAATATTTATTGTCCGACCGATACATGGGGCGGTTAGCGAGCGACTGCTCCTAACCGCTGACGTTACAGAATATAATACGTGCCTAGACAGACCCCACATACACCCCTTTCTAAAAAAAAATATTATACATACATAAAACTCTTAATATTATACACTTCCAAACATAATTGTAACAATCAGTTTAACTATTTTTATTACACATCGTAATTCGACCTTTGTACCGGTTGAGGTATCACACTTGCGACACTATTGTTTTGAAACGCACTCAATTCTTGACGTAAAACTCTTTTTGTTTTTCTCGCACATATTTTACACACTGTTAAAACTAATGCTATCGAAATTATGGCTGCCATTATGGAGACCATGATTCCCAACACTTCCAGCTTATATTCAGTGGTGGACGTGGATGCTTGATTTGCCCCATTTTGGGCAATTACCACTTCTTCTTGCTTTTTTTCTATCGAGTATGTCGTACCCATATTGAATAGATTGCTCAGTTTGCTATTGCAGACTCAGTTCACTTAGTGAATTATGGTACTTATAACCGTGTTTGTTTCCGAACAATGCAATTATTGTTATAACAATAAATTGGTAATGCGTCTCTTAATATAACTTAAAATTAATACATTTATTTGTGTATTCTGACTGCTAACACAGCAATTACCTACTTACATATTCTAGCCGATTCATTATAAATCATTGAACCTCAGTGGCTTCCTAATAGTGCGACCACTGCGAGTTGTTTTTAAGGCTACGTTTACATTGTCGCGCTGATGCTGATTTAAATCGCTATTCACGGTAACACAAGAGTCATCTAATATGTATGCAGGTTTAAGTCTATCTATCGATACATTACATATTTTATTGTTCATTGAGATTTTGAAAACTTTCGAATTTCTGTCGAGCACTTTGTATGGCCCGCTATACGGTGGAGTTAATGGTTTCTGGACCGCGTCTATTCTAAGAAATACGTGCGAACAGGTATTTAAATCAGCATGTACAAATAAAGTATTGCTATTGCTAGTGTCCCTACTTTTAGGTTTAATTTTACTTAATATATCTCTAAGCCTAATTATGTACGCTGGTGGATTGTCTATTTTAGCACAATCGTCCTTACAGAATTCGCCGGGTAATCGTAAACAATGACCTAAGGTAAATTCCGCTGCGCTTATGAAATCGTTATCCGCTTGACATGCGGCTCTCAATCCTAACATGACTGTAGGTAGCTCTGCGTGCCATGATACGTTATCTTTTAACCTAGAAATCAACGCTGTTTTCAATGACCTGTGAAATCTCTCCAATTTCCCATTGCATTGTGGGTGATATGGCGTAGTCCGTGTTTTTTGAACTCCTAGTATTTTCATTAAATCTCTAAATAACTCGCTCTCGAATTGTCGTCCCTGATCCGTAGTTATTTTGTTTGGACAGCCGAACCTGCATATCCAGCCATTGTAAACAGCCTTAGCAACTGTCTCTGCGACCATATCTTTGACTGGATATATTTCTGGCCATCGTGTACGCCGATCTATCATCGTCAAGCAATACCGATAGCCATGTTCCGTTACAGGTAAGGGACCGATCAAATCCACGTGTAAATGAGCAAAGCGGTCACTTTCTTCAAACTGACTGAGTTTGGAAACTGTGTGGCGGATCACTTTGCTTTTCTGACAATTGACGCATGTCTTTACCCACTTACCTATATCTTTTTTCATGCAAGGCCAAAAAACTTTTTTACTAATTAACGCACGCGATGCTCGTACTCCTGGGTGAGCCAAATTATGAAAGTTGTCAAAAATATCTTTCCTGAATTGTACTGGTATGTAAGGTCTAATGTCCCTCGTGGATGTCTCGCAATAAATTGGATCATTTACATTATTAAAATTCATGCGTTTAATTTGCACGTTCCTAGCGTCAACTGCGCTTATTAATTTTGCAAGCTCAGCGTCTGCCGCTTGCGCTTGCGCAATTTCTAAGTAATTCACTGAGCCCGGGCATGTTATCGCCTCTATTCGCGATAATGCGTCAGCGACCGCATTCTTGCACCCGTCAATATGTTGTATGTCGTTTGTAAATTCACTGACAAACATCAATTGACGTGCTCGTCTCGGTAACTCCTTATTTGACCCTAACTTTGTAAATGCATACGTAAGGGGTTTGTGGTCAGTGTAAACCGTGAAATGTCTACCTTCTATGATATCTCTAAAGTAAACTATGCCTGCATATATCGCCAAAAGTTCCTTATCGTAGGTACAGTACTTCTTTTGGGATTCCGTAAGCCTTTTGGAAAAATAACCAAGTGGTTTCCATACATTATTCTCTTTTTGTTGTAATACAGCGCCTATGCTAAAGTCTGAAGCGTCTGTCATTAAACTTAATTTCGCGTCTGTTATTGGGTAGCTTAACGTGGCGGCGTTTTTTAAATTTTCTTTACACTGTTCAAATGCGCTGCTTGCTTCGTCTGACCATTCTATTTTACGCTTATCACGTTTCCTAGCACCATGTAAATATCTATCTAATATTCCTTGAACCTTCGCTGCTCCTGGTATATGGTTTCTATAAAAATTTAACATGCCGAGGAACCTTCTAAGCTGTTCAATCGTTTCCGGTTTGGGGTATGTCTCTATAGCTTTAACCTTGCCCGGTAAGGGACTAATGCCCTCTTCTGAAACTTCGTATCCTAAGAACTCTGTTTTTGGTTGCCCAAAAACACATTTTCCTAAATTAATTGACATTTTATATTTACTGAAACGGTCGAATAATAAACGCAAGTGTTCTCTGTGTATACTTTCGTTATCTGACCCTATGATGACATCATCGAGAAATCCGAATACCACTGACTGTCCTGTTATGTTGTTTTGGTTATTCTTATCTAATGTTTCTATACCTGCTAGAACGGTGTTATTTATAAATCTTTGGAAAGTTTGGGCGGCATTTCGAAGCCCAAATGTCATCCTTGGAAACTCATATAGCCCGAAAGGTGTAATAATAGCCGTCTTCTGTATGTCCTCCGGATTTATTTTAATGAAATGGTAAGCTCTACAAATATCGATTTTTGAGAAAACTTTTTTTTTATGTAGACCGTACGTGAAATCCTGAACTCTCGGAATTGGATATCTATCTGGCTTCGTAATGGCATTAAGCATCCTAAAATCACCGCAAGGGCGGATGTCGCCGTTTTTCTTCGGCACTACGTGCAGTGGACTCGCCCACTCGCTATTCGATGGTCTACATATTCCAAGTTCCTGCATTAATTGAAATTCTTTTTTAACTAATTCGTACCTGTGTGGTGGCAATTGCCTTGCGCGGGAGTGCACGGGAGGACCTGTTGTCTCGATGTGGTGGTAAACAGAGTGTTCCGGAATGTCTTTAAAACTAGGGGGTCGCGTGATGTCCTGAAATGTTTCCAGTAAATCGGCGTAAGGGTGATTACTATTAATACATTTTATAGTACCTTCAAAAGCTAAACTTTTTGATCCACAAACGTACAAATTAGTGACTAAATCTACTAGCCTATTATTAAACAAATCAACCATTAACTTAAAATTTCTTAAGAAATCTGCCCCGATTATGGGCTGCTTTACGTCACATACAATAAAGGGCCATTTAAATACGCGTCTTAACCCAAAAGTTATCTCTAGATTACATAGGCCATACGTCTTTATTTCGCTATCGTTAGCAGCGTACAATTTAAATTCACATGGTTCTGTAATTCGTTTTTGTGCGCACCTTCTTGGTAATACCGATATGTTAGCACCGGTATCAATCAGAAAGGTGAGCTTAGTATGACTATCCCTAATTAATAAACGATGGTTCTCGACTACCTGATTCTGGATACATCCGTCCACCGATTCCGAACATACCGCATTTAGTTTTCCGTCTCTTTCTCACGCCAAGCACATGGTTGCTCACAGCGTTTCGCGTTCTTTCTATACCGATAGTGGAATCTGCATAGCCAGCCAGGGTCTCCGGGTGTTTTCTTCTTTCTCGAACTGGACCTGCTCCTATTTGACTGGAAACTTCTGCTTCTTGGACGCCCTCGCCTCTGAACCTCGTTGCGCAGAGATGCAACCTCCAACATCAGTTTGCTCATCTGGGTAGCCAACTCTGCCAGCGTTCCTTGTGACGTTGACGCTGTGCTATGGTTTACCGCAGCTATCTCGTACGACTTACTGTTCTCTACTATCTTGTCCGCTATGGCTGCTAAACTGTCCAGGGACTGATCTTGGCACACCGTGATAACTGCGCGGACAGCAGAAGGCATCCTGGACATCCATAGGCTCTTCAACGTGAGGTCCGACACCTGTGTCGTGCGGCCTAGCTCCCTCATCCTGCGTAGTAAATGAGTAGGTTTTTGTGAACCGAGCTCCAGCTCAGAAACGAGTTTCTGGAATTGCCGCTCGGCGCTCTCCTCGTAGACCTGGAGTAGGCGTTCTTTTAGCGTGGCGTACTTGTTACTTGTAGGCGGCGTCGTTACAAGATCGCTTACTTGCTGGATAGCGTCCTTTGTCAGTTTTGAGATGACCATGTTGAACTTCGCCTCCTCTCCTTGCTTTTGTGGAGCCATGACTGCCTCAAATTGGGCGAACCACAAACGTGGCATATCAACCCAAAAGTCCGGCAGCTTTGAAGACACGCTGATGGCAGCTAGGGTTATTCCCGAGGTCTCCTGCTCTTCTTTTGCCCTTGGCTGAGGTGCTTCGCTCGCTCCGCTAAGTTTTACTTGAAAAAATTTACACCGTTATTTGCCCGTAGTACCAAAAAAAAAAATATATTGTCACTGTTTCACTGTATTCCTGCACTGTTCATTTTATTTTATTGTCGGGGTCACCACTTTAGGTACTCTGGGGGCTGGTAAATGAAATCACTGGCTACGTAATACAATATTTATTGTCCGACCGATACATGGGGCGGTTAGCGAGCGACTGCTCCTAACCGCTGACGTTACAGAATATAATACGTGCCTAGACAGACCCCACATATGTATAGATAGAATATTTAATTTATAGGAGTTTGTATTTTTATATCCAGCGTATTTAATATTTTAAATGAGACAGCCGCGGGACATTCGGTAAAATAATTGGTTTCTAAGTACGGCCCTGTCTTTTTGTTATTCTTAGTTGACGATAGATGGCGGCCTGTTTACAAAATGATATAAAAAGTACGAAAATAATATTTTGGCGATTGAAAGATCTTTAGGAATGAATGTTGAACAAATTTCAGTACATATGACTATTAAAAAACATACTGAGCTCTACGTACCTAAATATATATTTAGTTCCCATGACACAAAGTGTCGCCATCTAATGTCGGGTAGAATTATATTTAGAAACGCCGACGCTAAGGGATTTTTCTAGAACTATTTTAATAAATTACGCATAAAATAACTTACAAATGAAATGTGATGCCATCCATAGCATCAGAACGTCTATTCGAGTAGTTTTTACAAGATAAAATACAACACTTCATTTTGTTTTTTCTTCTGTCGCGAATATGCTGTAAATTGGGTACGTTTACGAAGTTGTGCACAGGACGAACGCCAACAATACACTGACTTAAGCCACGCCCACCGTGATGACGTCAGGACCTAGCTGAGAATCACAGTACACAGTTGTTTACCCCATCTCCTCTTGGTGATTCCTTCATGAGCATGTCTTCAGCGACTCATGCGATTGAGTTTTTGGAGAAAATTGAGGTCTTTTGGGACTAGCCGAGCGGTAACATGTATCATACCCAAATGATTACCTAGTTAAAATGATACGGATCGACTCGTGAGATACAAAAAGTTCGGCGGCTATCTCTCTCAAAGTTGCATGAGGATTTTCAGTCACTATTTCCTTCACTTTTGCGATGTTAACTTCAGTTGAAGACGTTGATGGCCTACCAGACTGAGGCAAATCTTCCATCACATCTCGACCGCTTTTGAACGCTTTGTACCACTCATAAGCACGTGTTTTTGATAAAGTCGATTCACCGTAAGCCTTCTGTAACATTTTCAGTGACTCCGAACACGAAATTCCATTGGCGATGCAAAATTTAAGACAAACTCTTTGTTCGATGTTTTTGTCCATTATGAAATTCGCAATACACATTAGATATGATATAACTAAAAACAGCACTGTACTTAATATAAATAATAGATGCAACTCAAACTCCGCGCCAAAATGGAAAAAAAGTGGTGCCAATCTAGCAACAACAAAAAAAAAAAAAAAAAAATATTTGAATTTGGAACCATAAACAAATCATCCATTCCCGATACTTTTCTGACTGAATGTACAGCTATGTTTAATAGTCCAAAATACTGATATCTGTTAAGCTTTCTTTCTATAGGTTTTAATGAGTGCGAAGTGAAATAATATTTTTTTTAGTTAAGGTTTTGTGTTTTTGTCTTGTTTATCTGTTTCATTATGGGACCTCTTACAAAACTAAAAAAAACGGCTGGCTGACGTATAGCCGTCTTATAGAGTTGTAATGGAATGAGTCACAGTTTAATGCAATTTCAAAGCTAAATAACAGTTAAATCACTTAACATTTTTTTTTAAATAGTAAATTAACTGAAACTCAATAATAATAATAATAATTTACCATAAAAGAAGCCTAATAAAATACAATATGAAAACCAAGAGAAATCCGCACCATAACCATTTTTTTTTTCCTTTCGTTCCTTGTGGAACAGGCTAGGGTCAGAGACCATGCTCCCTAGTCATCAGTATTTTCTTATATTTTTTGTAAATTCATCAGTTTATTTTTCGGATAATTAAGTAGATCCAGTTAAGTCATTAGTTTGATATTTATCCGTAAGTGAGTAAATCCAGATTAAGTCATCAGTGTTATATATTTATTTCACTATAATCCATGTATAAGACTTTTTAATTTAAAAAATCTTAGGTAAAGTCCAGTCAATTATTTAGAAGTTATGTTTATAAGAGCCATGTGTCAAGTCCTTGTATTATTATTTTTTTACATCCCTACTGAGGGGGTTGAGGTTATCTTATCATTAACTTTTCCAAAACAATTCTTATCAATATAAAACAAAATTCAACTATTTATATTAAAAAAGTACATATTATATACACAAAACTGATCTATAGACAAAAGGAATTAAATTTGGCCAACAGTATTATTAATGAAATTAAACAAATGTAAATACGTCGAACTATTTACAAAGAGAGCTTGGACAGAGCGCGGTACCAAATCAGAACTACCATATATTTCAATAAGCTCATCCATTAGCACAAGGCGCTGGATGCCAAAAGATGAACAATCAAAGAAAATGTGATGTAGTGATTGCTCAACTTGGGAATTACAATGGTCACAGAGAGGACTATGCACAATTTTCAGACGAAACAGGTGATAATTTAGACGACAGTGACCAAAACGAAGCCTGAGTATGGTAGAGTAAAACTTCCTGTTCATGTAAGTGTTGATTTTACAGAACCAAGGCATGATTCCTATAGGAACATTATATACAGCATACCATAAACCTTTATTTTCAATTTGGACTGTGTGGTTCCAATGCCTTTTCCATATACCGATGGACCTTTTTTTCAACAGAGGGACTATGTCTGTGCAAGGCACAGATATGTTGAGGAAACTACTTGAATCAGGGACATCATCAGAATTTGTTAAAGTTCTGGCTAAAAAGTCAGCCCTCTCGTTTCCCAACACACCAACATGTGAAGGGACCCAAATAAACAAAACCTTAATATTATGAGAAGACAAATGCAGCCATGACTCTTTTATTAATGAAATTAGATAGTTTGTATTAGCGTTCAACCTATTATTTTTGAGATTTTCAAGAACACTCATGCTGTCACTAACTATTATCCATTCACAACAACCATCATTTTTATGTTTAATGTGTTTTAAGGCAGCAAGAATAGCCACAGCCTCGGCTGTGAATATACTAGTGTTTGAGTTTATTTTATAACCAATACCAGTATTCAATAGCCCATCGTAAATAGCAAATGATACTGCAGACTCAGTTTTGGAGCCATCAGTATACACAAATCTATAATGAGAAAACTCAAGTAATTTACAATGTACATCTTCCTTGGTGGATAAATTGTGGTCAATGATGATGTCAATTGCAGGAAATTTGCTGTTAAAATCCCCCTGATAACATGGAAGAAGAGATGACTTATGAATTTGCAAAGTTTCAAGATAATTTACATATTGAGAAAAACTCTGAAGTATATAAAGAGAGTTACAAATAGATGGTGTATTAGATTCTTTCAAATTTGAAAACAGGTGATTATTATTTTTACTATACAATTTTAATAAAAACCTTTCTTTCAAATAAGAGAATCTTATACTTAATGGAGGAAGTTTACATTCAACTTGCATTGCATTGATTGGAGTGCTTTTAAATGCTCCAGTGATAAGTCTCATGCTTTTATTTTGTATTTTATCAAAGATATCTACTATCCTCCTATCACCAGCAAAACAGAGAAAACCATATTCAAAATGACTACGGATCAGAGATTTGTACAAAAGCAACAATATTTTTGGATCAGCACCCCAGGAGGTTCTACACAAAGATTTCAAGATATTGAAAGCTCTGTTAGCTCTTGAACTTACCAATTCAGCATATTTTTTCCAAGAAAGGTTATGAGTAAAAGTGACACCTAAAAATTTAGCTTCATTAAAAATAGGAATAGAAACTCTATTGTAATAAACAGAAGGACTGAAGTTGCTAGTTTTACCAAAGACTACTAATATAGACTTAAGTGCATTTATATCTAGATTTAAATAAGAGAAATATGTAGATAATCCATCCAAAGCCTTATTTAGACTATTTGTTATATTTGCTAAATTTTTCCCAGACAAATACACAACCAAATTATCAGCAAATTGAAGATTTTTGACTTCTGAGCCTAGAATCAAAAGACAATGTTCAAAATGGCCCTGTGCAATGAAGAGTTTGAGAATATACGATAATTAATCGCCTATTTTAATATATAAGTTGCAAAAACTTCTGTATCACGGACTAGCTGTATTCCAAAATGTATTTTTAATAGAATTTAATGCGACTAATAACATTACATCGCCATCTTCACCTATGTCGTGTCAAAAGTGAAATAGGGATGTCCGATCAATTATAATCGATCGATTGAATTATTAATCGATCGATTGTGTTTTTTTTTCTAAAGTGTAGTTTTTAAAAACCTAATAAAATACTTTATGAATGCAGTCATACTCCAATTTAAATAGGTAGTAAGAATAATATTATACAAAAATCAAAACTTCTTTATTTCTATACAATCATTCAAACTAATTCATTATTTACGACAATTAATACAAAAATAACGCTCCTTTTGCGGTTCATTAAACGAAAAAAATACTTATTTTTACTAAACACATCACAATTACCTAATGTTTTATTTAAACAACAATATTGCAAACTAGATACAGATGTTAATATATAATATTATTACCAGTTTATAAGAGTGTTGTTATATATAAAATAAACCATTGTCATACATACTTGTAATGTTTATATGACAAAGTAGATGTAACAGACTGTAATAATTTAAGACCACAGTAAATCATAATCGAAAAATCGATTAATGGTGTCGTATTACATCCCTAGTTTTGCCGGTGAACGTGTCATTGTTACCACAATAATTGAGAGTTACAGTTTCTGCGCTGTGCTTTTTCCTGTGTTCTTTTCTTGTGTTCGGTGTTTTGGTGACTTTCGGGACTTTTTTACGACTTGGCTATTTTAACGGACTTGGATTGGTTTAAAAAACGATTGACCTGGCTGTGATTTTCGGAACTGTGTACCGCTCGAACGATAACTTGGCACTTTAAAACGGACTTAGATACGCATACGCAATGGAATGTGTATTTTGTGTAAATTGTGGCTCTGCGGGTGGTTCCATGTTATTGGAAGATGAACAGATTCGTCACTGTGTACAACAATGGACTGCACCTCGTTTGGTAATTACTACTTGTTTTTTTTTTTTAGCTTAGACCGTGTTTTGTTAATCGTGTTTACGGTCTCTCAGATTTCTATTAACTGCTTAAACGTTTTTATGTTTAACCATTATGTTATGAAATATAAAACTTATGTTAAGCGTCCGCATCGCACGCGTCGGACGCATCGCATTAAACGGATTACTGCGTCAGCAGTGATCGGTTTGCCGATACCACTTTCATTGGGATTTTTGTAATGATCGTACGTGCGGAAAGTGTTTGCTTCCACTGATCGGCATTCCGTATGACGTCATTGGTACGCATCGCATGTAGGCATTGCTGATAGGCAGTCCGTACGATGCGGATCAGTGGACGCAATTGTATGAGTTTTTATACAAGGCAAACTAAAATCCGAGACGTGCTATGCGTCCGATACGTACGATGCGGACCTGTGGATGCTTACCTTTGGTCTGCTATTACAATTGTGTCAGAATGGTCAACCATTTTTTTGGTGCGGGAGGGACAGAGCTATTTATTTATTCATTTAATTCAGGCAATGTAGGTTGTATAGATAATGATCGACCATTCTGACAGTATTGCATAGCAAATTCAGGCCCCTGTTATCTAAGTTTGTAACACAACAAGTGAACATGTTTTTTTTTTTAGGTTGAAGCTCATGATCTTGTATGCACAACATGTTGGACATCTGCTCAACAGATGATAAACATTTCAGTAACAAGCAATATTGGTAGAAACTGTGCACTCTGCAATAGAACATTGGCACCTCGAGTACGTTCACATCAACTGATTGCTCTGAGAACTGACACTCAACATAATGTGAATATCAGAAATATCATCATAGAAAGACTTATGCCATTGCAGGTGTGTATGATAATAAAACATTATTATTTTTGGGTCATTATTAATATTGGAATTGCAGTGGGTGTTAATGTTATTATTATTTTTTTAGATACGTCCATCACATTATATTTGTCACCCGTGTTGGCAAAGATGTGACCGTGCCGCAAGGCATTATTCAGTACCATCTACGTCAAGGAATACTCCTACTACAAGCAATCAATCGAGATGTGCCAATTGTGGTATTAATTTCAATAGACAGAGACAACATATTCTTCATGATGATGCCATTCTTGTGCAAGTACAGCAGCGAGTTGCACCTCAAATAGTAAGTTTTACTTCGATTTGGGACTATTTACATTATAATGACTCTGTATAGAAGAGAAAGTATAAAATAACCAATTAAAACATGTTTTTTATATTACAGGTGACTGCAAGTGATTACATTTGTGATGCTTGTCACACATTATTTGGTAATCAAGATACCACAACGTCGCAAGATTTGCAGGATGTGCCAAGAACAATGGTTGGTCATCAACATGTGTGTGTGGTATGTGGCTGTTCAGTGGCACGAATCCAAGCTCACCATTTACAAGCGGAAAGTAATAGCCACATTTTAGATATTGTACGAAATTGGATTCAACCGCGAGAGGTGAGTGACTGGTTAATCTAGTATGCTTAAAGCTTAAATTATTGTAATGATTGCTTTATTATTGGAATTTTAAATGAATCTAGATTTAAAATAGAATATAATTATTAATTACCAATCAATATTCAACACAATTATGTATTATTGTTATGAATAAAATTAGTACAACATTTGAAGTGTAAATTGTTTTATTTATTGTAATATGAATGATATGTGTAACCAACTTATTTTTATTGTTTTAGGTTCAGCCATCAGATATGCTTTGCAACAGATGCTTTCAAAGAGCAAACACCACGTCTGTCAATGATATATTACCTGCATCAGAAGTTAATCCAGTTGCACAGCATACGGAAAGAATAACCTTACCAAACTACTCAAGAGCAGCAGATACACATAACAGATGTATATTTCTGCATTGTGATAGTACTTCACAGCGACTAGTTCCTTTTGTGTTAAGGGTGAGGCTCTTTAAAGATCACAAGTTTTATATACCACCACGATGTCGTATATGTGAATTGCATTTAGCAAGGCAGTCATGGTCAGATCTCTTTGATACTGAAAATGTTATCAGAAGTTTCACAGCCGCTCAAATAGAAGACTTTTGTGAGTTATTGAATAATGAAAACAACACATTAGATTTTGAAAATATTGAGCAAATGGATGATCATCTTGTGTGGTATTGGCTGGGACGCACGAAAGAGCAATTCAGAGAACTTGAAGCAGAACTTCCCGTTTTTCAAAAACGTGCTACTTCACTGGGCGCTTATTTAATGAAGCTTCGAACAGGAGATTCAGACGAAAGAATGTCTTCATTATTAAAAATTGGAAGAAGTACTCTTTCAAGACTTGTCGCTAAAGCACGAGAGGTTATGACAGAAAGCTTTGTGCCAGCACATTTAGGGTTACAACATTTGAGTAAAGAAGAAGTTGCTGCAAGAAACCTCTATATTCCTGAGTCTTTGTTTGGAAACCCTGGGGCTAACTTGGAGGATAGAAAGGCAATTGTTATTATGGATGGAACATATATTTATGTTCAGAAGAGTAGCAATTATGCATACCAAAAAAAAACATATTCCCTCCACAAATATAGGAATCTTGTCAAACCGTTCCTTGTAGTATGTTGTGATGGCTATATACTTGATGTACTGGGCCCTTACGCAGCCACAAAATCAGACGCTGACATTTTAAAAGATGAATTTTATGATTCTACAAAACCTATGCCTAATTATTTTAGAGAAGGTGACGTTATGATTTTAGACCGAGGCTTTCGTGATAGCATTTCGCTACTACAAAGCTTGAACTACTCGGTTCATTATCCTCTCTCATTACAACCAGGTGAACACCAATTAAATACAGCAAATGCTAACGAATCCCGTAAAGTGACCCTATGTCGATGGGTAGTAGAAGTGGTCAATGGACGCTTTAAACGAGATTTTAAGCTGCTGCGCCAAGAATATTTTAATAGAGCGTCGAAACATTTGATGCAAGATTTTAAGGTGGCAGCAGCATTAATTAATAAGTTTCACCCAGTTCTAGAAGACAGAGAGGATTCTAGAATAATAATCTCGATAATCCAAGAAAATATGTTCAGAAATAATTTATTGGCGGATTTTGTAGAACAAAACAATTTAAATAGAAGGCGGGCCCAGTTTGAAAGTATAACTATTAATAGTGAAATTCTCCATGATTTTCCACAGATGGAGTTGAATGATTTAATTTTAATACCGTTGGGTGTGTATCAACTGAAACAAGCCCGCTCATACTACGGTGAACATGTTAGGCAAGATGGATCCTATGTTGTTGAGGTGTGCAGGGAGGTTGATCAACAATTGATCACAGAATTAGAATTAAATTCTGAAACCGTATGGTTATTACGGGGGAAAATTCACAGCCGTCATATAAGTACTAAAGTGTATTTTGTATATATTTTAATTGACTCATCACAAATAGGTCGACAGGCAATAGTCGATTATTGCTGTAATTGTATCGTTGGGCGCAGAACTATCGGTTGCTGCGCCCATGTTATGACCATTATTTGGTACCTAAGTTATGCGAGGTATCAAAATAATGTCAACCCCCCTGCACAGTTTTTAGACACTATTTTAGTTCGTAATTTAGACGAAGAACAATAAACGTGAAATTAAAATCTGTGTTTTATTTCTTATTCAAATACAAATATTGTAGGACTAGGTTTTAAAAAATCACTTATTACCATCTAATTGGTAAAGCTGGTATCCTATGCACACCGTTCAGGCATAGGGACGCTGTTTCTACTCATCTCATTCCAAAACGAATGCTACGAATTCAGTTACCTACCTATGTTGATTAGTTTAATGTATATTAATTTTGCACTTGCATCAATTTTTTAGAAAAATAACTGCATAGGTACCTAATTATCTAGGTAGATATTATGATATTACTTTTCAGTTTCTTAAAAATTACTCAGAGCTATGAAAAATCATGGTAGGTACCTACATTTAATATTCGTTGTTATGGTTAGATTATAACCTCAAAATCTGATACTTTTTTTGAAATATATCTTTTCTACAGCTAGTCCGCTATAAAAACAAGATCTTTTATGAGTCTCCAAATGATAGAGAATACAATACATAATTATCCGATGCTCTTGGCTCCAGGGCCAACAATGTATGGACGCAGAGCAATGTCCTTTAAACGACGAATATACAGAATGAATATCAATGGAGAAAGTATTCCTCCTTGACAAACTCCAACAGAAGCAAACCGTGGCCCATATAATTTATCATTGTACTTAACATAAACTTTCCTTTCAGTCAAGAATTCATGGACCCAGTGAACTATTTTGTTTGGAATTCCAGTAAGAAGCAATTCAGAACAAAGTACATCAACATTAACACTATTAAAAGCTCCAGCAACATCAAAGAATACAGACACTAAACAATCCTTATTTATGTAGCTCTTTTGAATATCAAGTTGTAACTGACAAATACTTTCACGAGCCGATGTTCCCCTACGAAAACCAAATTGATTAGCAGGTAAAATATTGTTTTGTTCTATGTAAAATTCCAACCTTTGTTTCATTAATTGTTCAAAAATTTTACCAACACAAGATGTAAGTGCAATAGGACGATAGGAATCGGGATTTGATCGAATTTTATCAGGCTTCAAAATAGGTACCAAACAGTCAGACTTCCAAGAGAGAGGTATATCATTGTTCAACCACAGTTTATTCAATATTTTGAGAAAAGTGTGTAAACCTCTATCACTAAGCTTTTTCAACATAATATATGGAATACCATCGAGTCCAAAAGCACTATCTTTTCTAGAACAGACAGCAGCCATGAGCTCCTGTATTAAAAATGGTTTTGTTAAGAAGTTATTTACAGAATCTGTCTCGCTGGCAAGAGGAAGATTTGATTTATTATTTACATAGTCTGGGGTATATTTTTGCAGAAAATCTTGAATCCAACTATCATCATTATTGTTGCAAGAATATGTTTTATTAAATTTCCGCATATATTTCCAGATTCTCGACAGAGGGGTACAACGATTAAAGGAGCTGCAAAGTTCAAGCCAACTATTTGATCTTTCTGTTTTCAAAGTAAGTTTTTTGAGGGCTTGTAATCTTTTAAACTGTATAAATGTGTCATCTGAGGGATTATTTTTAAAATGAATATAAGCCAACTTAGATTTTTCAACTGCTTCTGAGCATTTTTTATTCCACCAAGGGCGAGATGGGGATTTAACCAAATTCCTATGAGATGAGTTATTCCTCAAAGAATCAGTATGGAGAGAAACTGGCGTATTATAAGAAGGAAGACACTTATCAATTGCAGAATGCAAAATTTTACAAAACGCAGTATAAGTTTCCAATGGAGCAAAGTTTTGGTCCTGAAAATTATATAATTCTAAATCTACATTTTGTTCATACATCTTCCAATCAACCAATTTAAAGTTAGGATATATAGGCAATTGTGGATTGCTACTAGTGTTTGCTAAACTACTATTATTTACAAAAACTTTAATAATTACAGGAAGGTGGTAGCTGCCGAGTGGATCATTATGTACAGACCAATCACAAGAAAGAGCCAATGATGAGGACACCAAGGACAAATCTAAAGCATTTGGACGCCACGTCAAAGAACCGACTGTTGTCACTTCACCACTATTTAATAAAATTAGATTATTATCATCAATAATCTCCAAAATATCCCTACCTCTTGAATTAGTAGAATTACATCCCCATGATGTGTGATGGGCATTGAAATCACCAGCAAATATCATTGGTTCAGGCACTGATTTTATTAAAGATTCAAATTTATGTTTGTTAAAAGAAGGAGTGCAATTTGTTGGACAATAAAAACTTACAATACTTATTTCTGTATTATTTACAGTGATTCTTATACAAATATTTTGTAAGGAATTGTCAGAATATGTATTTATGTTTCTGTAATCTATATTATTGTGAATTAAAATAGCTACACCATTGTGCTTGTTACCGATATCATTTCTTTCTATTCTGTATCCTCTAATGTTAAAATGTTTAATAGGTGTCAACCAAGTTTCTGATATAATTGCAATGTGTATGTTATGGTCATAAAGAAATCGAGTTAATAAAAGCTTATTACTTAAAATACTTTGTGCGTTCCAATGCATGATATTAAGATCCATTGCTATGAGAGGAAGTACTATTTCTGAATGTGTGCAGAAGAATTTCTTTTATGGATGTTGAATTTATGGGGTTATCTTTTTGGCTTACTATAATTTTTGTTATTGCATTTGTTAGAGTATTCATGAAAAAATCTGACTTAGTTAAGTTCATAATCTGAGTTTCAATACTTTTGTGTGTTAATTGTGGAAATGAATGTTCATTGAATAAATCTGAATACTTGACGGCTCTGGTTTTAATTTTACTTTCTTCTATTTTTTGTTTTTTCTGAGGACAAGTATTTGAAACGGCGACATGATTGCCACCACAGTTGGCGCATTTAGCATTTTTAGGGTCTTCTTTGCAAATCTTGAAACTATGGTTGAATGTACATATAGAGCATACTAAATCATTTTTACAGTATTTTGCAATATGCCCAAACTTCATGCATTGAAGGCACTGTTTTACAGGAGGAACGTATACGCTTACCTCATGCCTCCAAGAGTCAAGGTAAACATACTGAGGCAACTCTGTTGATGCAAAAGTCACCGCGACAGTTTGGGTGGGCTGATACGTGACCGCACCACCCTCACTCTGACTCTGCACTCGGCGCATGAAGCGCCTCACCTGTATTATGTTCCTGGAACTTCCAATTAGCGCAAAAATTCTTTTATTTGATAAGTCCGTAGGGACTGAGGTAAGAACCCCAGTCACCTCGGTGTCGACAGCAGGTATTGTAGCTTTAAAGCCCATTTCTTCTAGGAGTTTTTTGTTTTGTAAAAAAACATTGGCATTATTTGAAAGATCAAAAGTGATACCAATTTTATATTTATTTATTGCCCTCAAATGTAGTATCCCAGTCACACAATATTTACGTATGGCATGGGATATGGCCAGCCTATCCTTGTCTGTGAAAGTTTTGGTCTCATTTTGATGAGATAAGAACACGATGTATTCCGATTTTTTACTGTTTTCAGGGTACTTCCTTGAATACCCTGGAACTTTAAATATGTCATATTTGTTGCTGCAGTCTTCATCAGAGTCAGAGGAAGTATCCCTAACTGATGCTCGATCGTCAGGGGGCTCCGCTTTTTTCCGCTTCTTGCTTCCCCCCATCTTCAAATAGCTATTTACAACTAACTAACTATTCACACTAATAATATTTCTAATTCTTCACCAAATATAAAAAGGATTATACAAGAATTAACAATTTTTTACAAAACGTTTTCAATTTTGGCGCCTTGTACGTTTCAAGGTTCCCGCGTTTTTTCGCACCATAACCATATAAATAAATAAAATAGAAGAGAAAAAAACCGAATGACGTCTGTCATTGACGACGTCTTAACAATCAACAAGAAATCTCAGAAATGGAATGAATTGAAAGAAATGGGTTAATATGTTAACTAGAGCAAATGCCCGACGCGCACGCCATCCACCCCCGGGCTCGCCGCTCAGCTCCGCGTCGCCGCCGCCGGACCTCGAATCACCAGTGTCACCGGCGGCTGCAGTTGCGTCGAGCTCGAGCGACGAGTATTTTTCCCCGCCGACGTCGCCAACACCTGTACGTCGGCCGGGGAGAGGCCGGCCACCGAGGAGCTTGGGATCTAGGGGCCAACCGGCTCCGAGCCGGGTCCCCGCTGCCGGTGGTTGTGTGCAGCGCATGAGATGGACTCAGTCTATGAATGAGAACGTCATGCGCGCATATTACGGGTCTACAGAGGGGGGAACTAACCTCACTGCGTACCGTGTTAGGATGCTGTCTCTTTTTCAGGAACTGGAACCAACCGTCAACGTCACGACCCAACGATTATCGGATCAGGTGCGGGTTATCCAACGAAATCACAGATTGGACGACGCCGCACTAGATAGGCTGCGCTCAGAGGTACTGAGCAACCGTATCATCTCGACTCCAATACAAACACAGACTGCGGCACCACGGGCTACAAATGCAATTCTACCGCAGTCTAATCATCTTGGTGATGAAGCAGATGATAGGGTTGTCACTAAAAATATTGAAAGGTTATTGTTTCAGTAGCTATCAAGTCGCTGTTAATTAAGAATATAAAAAGGGAAAATAACAACCAGTTCTTATTTTGGGCACTGCAGTTATCCATCTAATGGGATATATTTTACGTCACGGTGTTGCAAAATAAAATAATAATAACAGCTCATAATATCTTCTTATTCGCGATCAGAGATGCCATCATGCCAAAACATGCTAGCGGCTTGTTGACTAGTAATTTTACCTACGGGTGCGAATGTGAGGTAAAACTTTGCTAATCTAGGGCAAAATATAATACTTTTCAAACTGTCTAACCTTGGCAACATTGTATCTTTCTGTAAATCAACACTGTAATATATACGTAGTGTGTACAGTGTACAGTGTGTAGTGTATACAGGTTGTTCCAAAAAATCTATTAATTACGATATCTTTTACAAGGAATTTCAAAATGTTGACTGGACAAAAACAAATAGTATGAATTCCCCTAACGACATTTTAAGTTTTGTTTTATAAAGCATTTGATAATGCAGACAAGTCTGCAAATAAAAATAAAGCAAAAAAATTGACTGACAGGTACTCAAAACATTTTACTATATCTTGGATTGATGATAATATTACCCGGCTTTGTGATAAAAGAGACAAATTATATAGTGATTGGAAAAATAATTTAAAAAATTCAAAAATCAAATTAGAATATAATAAAATTAGAAATAAAATTCATAAAATATTAGAAAACCGAAGAAATAATTATTATATACAATATATTAGTGACAATTTTAAAAACGTAAATAAAATGTTTACTATTCTAAATCAAATGTTAGGGAGAGTGACATTGTCACTTGACACGGCTATTCTTAGAGCTTTTGATGCACAAGGAATCACTACCAAAACCATTGCTGACAACTTTGCAAATTGTTTTGACAGAGCGGTTAAAGCCATAGTTCCTAACTGTAATATTAAAATAACAGATCCTAAAGTAACACGTATACCCTTAGATTCTAGTATGTTTTTTAAAAAGCCTCGGCTAGCAGCGTTCATAAAATATTAAACAACTCAACTCAAAAAAAGCTCAAGGGCCTCAAGTCTGCTATTACAATAGTGTCAGAATGGTCCATCATTGATTTCAAAATGGTTGATTTTGACAAGTTTGGTAATCTACTAATATAATGGCGTCATTATGACTTTACAATGATCAACCACTGACACACCGTTGAAAGAAATGGCATAAAATGGTAATCTCGTACATAATGACAGATGGATGTCTGAGTTATGCGGTAATCTGCCAAAATTTTGACAGTTCTTTTGATCAGTGACTTACCATTGGAACGTCATTGTGCAGTCATTGCTTTTCTAAACAAAAATTCTTATTAGACAGCTCGGTATCAAAAACTTTTTGCTATAATCGTGTTGTGGAATAAATATAATATAATATAAAACGTTTATTTACTCATCACAAAGTTACTTATTGCTAACAATTTACAATTTGCACACGGAATATTATTGTATTGCATCCAAGACAATGTTTTCCTTGCGATCAAATATTTTGGAACTAGCCAACGCAGTGGATGCTAAAGAAAGAAGATGCAGGGAATCATCCAGAAGACGTCGTTTAGCCCGTCGGTTGATGAGAATCAACACGAACCCCTTTCTTGATGTTCCCGAGGCGGAATTCGTAAAAACGTTTCGCCTTGGAAAAGACTCAGTAAGGGGGTTAATTGACGAACTCATTCTCCTTATGGCCAAACCGCGTCGAAATGATAGCATATTGGTACAAATGAAGGTGAGAAAACTGAATTTGACATCGATTTAAGTATTATTCTATAGCTTTAAACACTAAATAGGTCGATTAACCTTTTGAGTGCGTAATTAGAGACACAATAGTAAGACAATGGCGCGTGAACGCCGGCGTTAATGCGGGGATCAACAGCTTAATGTTATATTTGTTATTTCAGGTTCTAATAGCACTTGCATTTTATGCATCAGGGTCCTATCAGAATTTGATTGGACAGAGTGCCCTTCATAATGTTTCGCAGATTACTGTGTCAAGATCGATAAATGAGGTTACCGAGGCACTAAATAAAATATACCATAAGTATATTAAATGGCCCACACAATGTGATGAAAGGAATATTATAAAGGCTAAGTGAGAAATGAAATATACCCTAAAACTATGATGACCCCAATCCTCAATACTGTAGAAGGGACACCACAACATCACTATTATGTGAGACATGTGACTGCAAGCAATACAGTGGAGTGTTGCATCGGCGTATTAAAAGCACGTTTCAGGTAAAAAGCATTTCTAGGCAATTGTTTTACATAGGTACTCAAAAACAGTAACTATCGCCAATTGGATGCATATGCGATATATAAAAGTTTATAGATTAACACGTTTAGTTAAATGGGGTTATATAAAAGTTTTTTTTTTCAGATGTTTGCTTGCAGCACGTGCTTTACATTATAGCCCAACAACTGCAGGCAAGATTGTGAATGCATGTTGCATATTGCACAATATTGCAAACATGGCAAGAGAACTATTGCCTTCTGATGAAGTTTATGCAGAAGCACTTCGCTTGCAACAGGTATGTGATTTCTATTCCACTATTTTGAAAAAAATAATACTACTATGTTAAAAAATCAACATTTAAATTACTCTTTATTTCTCATAAACTAAATATTTATTTAACAATATTAAACTTGACTTTCATATAAAACAAAAAGACATTTTTTTCATTTAAATTATAAAACAAATCAAAGTTACAATACTGAATGTAGTAGTCTCATAATCAGTCTTCATACAAAATAATAATAAAAAGATCTTCAATATTTTAATCGTCATTCATTTGCATAAAAAATCATAAATTTTAACTTAAATAATACAAATAACAACATTAATCACTAATCAGTCTTTTAATTTAAGGAGGAAAATAATTATGCAGCACCAAATTATCAAGACCATCGAAGGGTGAACCGGGATCTTCTTGAAGGTCGGGCTCTGCAGCAGGCTCTTGTTGACAGACTGTGGAGAAATGCATAAATTAAAGTAGCTGGTAAGTAATGCAAGCCCACATCAATATTCTTGTGAAGTACGAAAATGCTCTAATTATTATTAAAATGATTTAATTTTGTTACAGATCAGTATTGAACAAAACAGAGATTTAAAATAAAGTAATGCTTTTTTATAAACACTGTTTTTCATTTAATCATTTATCTTTACAACCATTTGGAATCAACTGCTGAACATAGACTCCTCCTAAAATAGATTTAATTTAACTCAAAAACTACTGGATCGATTTTCAAAATTCTTTCACCAGTAGAAAGCTACTTTATCACTGAGTAACATAGGCCTATATTTTTTTATTTTCACCCGGGCGAAGCCACTGGCAAAAGCTAGTCTTTTAATAATCTGACAAAATTACCTCTTGCATACATCAGGAAACTAGTCAGACTCGGAATCTGATGACAATAAAATTCTGTGGAGTTTCTGTAAAAACAAAATTAACTTTAATACAAAAGGAACTTTGTATATAGCTTGTGTAACCTAGCACTTAAAATATCAGAGTTACAATCAGGATGTCAAATTCTGGCCAATGTACTACTACTGATGTGCGCCTACACCTAACCCAAGCTTTTAAGCTTAGCTGGAGGGGTTATATTAATTATTATAATTTTTATTGTATTTTTTTCAATGCTCCTTTAATACTCATTGTGAGTATGTTTGTAGCACACACAATGAGTAGAAATTCTGATTTTTAGTGGAACCATTTCATAAAGACAAATTACCTATAAATCAACAGTAATTACCTTTTTTGACACAGATGTCATAAAGCGGTCTAAAAGGTTCACTACTTTTTCTGTGGTGGAGCTCTGTCGATTTATGGCCGCCGCTAAATTATTAATGGCCTCAGCATGTTTTAAAGTTGCCTCGGCATTCCTGGCTTCTATTGTGTCCAGCCTCGATTGAGCAGCTTCAAGAGCTGCATGGTCTCTATCTATAAAAAAAATATTTTGTTACATCAGGCTATACTTTGCTCTAGAGTGGGCAGTTAATGTTCATAACAAATATTTGCAAGATCTTTACCTTCTGCTGCATAACGCCGAGCAGATCTTTGGCTCTTGGAGTGGTATTAGTATTATTTTTTTACCAGGACCACCACCTTAAATAAAAGTTATAAAATGATTACTATATGCTTCACCCTATAATTCCCAAGGCTGCCAAAAAAAATTATAGCTTACCTGTTGCACTTATTTCACTCTTCTGTGATTTAATTTTTTTATAGCATTTTGCTTTTATATTCATTGTAGAACTAAAAAAAGAGCAAAAATTAGATTAATGATACAATTTATCATTTTCTAATGCATACCAAATTATATTGTATTTATGTACTCACTGTGCGCCACTCTGCCGGCGTTTTATTGGGGCAGTCCACCGATACTTATATTGTATTTATGTATTCACTGTGCGCCACTCTGCCGGCGTTTTATTGGGGCAGTCCACCGATACGGAATTTAAAATTTGGGCGCACTCCAGCCAGTACCTTTTTAACAAACTTCGCCCTTCATTGGTGCGGCTGCAGTGGCCAAGCGCTAGGTCTTGGTGGTTTTCTAGATAGTCAATAAGAGCCGAAATTTGCTCAATTAGCACCATTTCGTATTTTCAATATACAAACACAAAACACGAAAAAAATATAAACACTTAAATGAAAATAAATATTTAACAAAAACCAAACATGGCAAACATTAAAACACCGGCCGAATATAAACAAAAATAAAAACAAGTAAGCAGTCGTAAATGTCACGTTTGACTTTGACAGATAAACAGCAAAAATAATACTGCGTTTGTTTATTTTCACGTTTATCCGCGTTACACGTATATTTAATGTTTTTTGGTATTTACGGACTTCTTACTACTTCAGATTGCATATAACACTAATAAATAATATGTACAATCAAATATAAATAAAATCTGGCGTGAATAAATGTTCAAATTTAGTAATAGTTTTTCGAAAATCATTTCTACTAAAGGGTTTTATAATAATGGCAATACAGCAATTGTCATTCTACCACAATTCTATTACGAGACCATTGACAGACCAATGATCGACCATTATGAATTTAGCAGACTACGAACTTTTAGCAAAATGACAATGGAATCGTGTTGGAATGAAAAATTTATAAAAATAGCAGACTTGGGCCCCTGGTCCAGACAATATTAAAGTTTCGGATATTAAAATGATAGGTGATAGTATATCCAAACCTATTGCTGACTTAATTAATCGAAGCATTGAAAGTGGTCTATACAGATCCAGATGATCTAAAGGTAGGTTGCATAAGGCCAATCCATAAAAGGGGTAAAAAAACCGATTATTCAAACTATCGTCCTATAATATTGCTCTCGTCTATTGATAAAATAGTTGAAAAATAATGTTTGTGAACAAATTCATACATTTTATAAAAAACACGACGTAATTAACCGACACAAATTTGGTTTTCAGGCCGGCAAAAGCACCACGAACCTTTTGTCCCACTTCACCGATGAAGTCAATAAGCACTTGAATGTTAAAAAATATGTTCTTGCTCTCTTTATTGACTTCTCACGTGCCTTTGACACACTCATTCATAATCAGCTAGTTGTTAAATTAGATGACTGCGGAGTACGTGGTCCATTACTGAATTGGTGTAAAAATTATCTAAAAAATCGAACCTTTACTGTAAAAGTTGATAACATCTGTAGTGAACGCATGGCTGTAACTGAGGGAACAGCTCAGGGCTCAGTATTAGGCCCATTGCGTTTTTAACGTATGTAAATGATATGAATAACTGCATCACAAACAGTTCATGCTACCAGTTTGCGGATGACACTTGCCTTGTTATTGCTGATAGAGATCCTCAAATAGCATGCGAACGCTTACAACATGACCCGGATGCTCTAACAAGATGGTGTCACGATGCTGGCTTAGTACTTAATGCAAGCAAAACTAAATTAAATTGCCCTTACAGAACTTAATAGCCCATGACCATGACTGCTTGCATACGGTCAATGCGATCAACTGTAACTGTCCACAAATAGATGTTGTCAATAAACAAACATATCTGGGAGTAGTTATAGACGATAAGTTCAACTGGAGTTATCATATAGAACGTGTTTGCGATAAACTTCGGCAATTTCTTGCTATTATGACCATACTAAAAAACCGCCTGCCCTTCAAAGTGAAGATAATGCTTTATTACGCGATGGCGGAATCCTACATCCAGTATGGCCTTAGTAGCTATGGTCGTACCTATAAAACCTATCTTGATAGTATTTACAAAATTCAACTTCAAATTTTAAAAATAATAGTATCTCCCAAAATTAGAAATAAATTTTACGACAATATATATGGCCTCTTTAAACACTGCAATGTCTTACCAGTTCATACTCAAATAAATTTATTGTTACTAAAAGAACAGTTTTTCAATAAGCATTTAATAAACAAAATCGAACATCCTGTACGCACTCGGGCAATTTCTGAGAATAGGCTTCGTACACAGCGCGCCAACAATACGTATGGCGAGCGAACTACCGGGTATATTGTACCGAGACTTATTAATAGTCTACCCTCAGAAATAAAAAAAAATATTACACACAAAAATATCAAATGCAAACTTCTTTATTGTAACACGTAGTATACTTTGAGATATAATTTTATTGCTCTAATCGACTAACAAGTAGGTATCGATTATCATATCGATCCCAACACTCATTCATTCGTTCCAAATGTCAATGTCAAAGTGTAAAAGAGCTCAGTCAGTCGACGATCGCCGAGCGTGCAATAGTGTAAGTGATGATTCTGTTATTTCTTTGTAAATATACTGATTATAATCTGTTCTATGTTTGATTTTTGCCCTTTTCCCTTCTGAGTCTTACATCTCAGAAGTGGGATCGGTGTGAAAACGAATAGTTTTTGCATAAATAACCTACGCGCCATACTAGTGAGAACATAACGGCGCGGCCATTTTGATCATAACCGTTCGTTAAATATTGTCAAACTCTAGTGTAACACTAAACAAGATATCCAATTGAATGTAGATTATTAACTTTCGAGGAAGAATCAGATGGATGCGAATATATTTAATTTAAATTTGATTGTTTAAAAAAATAAAAAACGTCACTACAAAAACGGGTTGCAAGCCTATTATTTTGTCAAAATATGAACTCAAATCAACAAAATACTGGGCCATGGTTCTCTAAAATCGTTAATTTCAAACTGTAACAAAGGATTATTTGGATGTAATTGGATTTAACTTCAGTTAAAAGCCTAAAAATCCGCCATTTTGAAAATTATAAACAGGTATTGCAAGTTTATTTCATCGAAATATGAACTTAATTTAACAAAGCACATGACCCTGAACACCCTAAAACCGTCAATTTAGAATTACAGCTATGGATTTTGCGGATGAAATCGGATTTCATTCAATATTATTTAGACCCACCATCATTCACCTTTTATTTTGTCAAACATTAGTATTCATGCAAAATAGTGAAATTAATTGAACAGATTATAATAAGTCCTTGCCCTCATATCTATTTAGGTCCTTTTACTTGTTATATAAATTACCCGTTTAGTGCCTACCTAATTGAAAGATTTTTGCAATCCGGGTAAATTTCATTCATCAAAACCTGTAAGTTTCAGCCAATGAGCGACAAATGTGGAGCGAATACGAATAGACCAAAGAGGCTGACTACACCGTGCCCCAACTCGGACCACGAGATGCGAAGTAGTCGAGTATCGCGCAGCCATACCAGGCACGGTAGCAGGCGTAGCCGCAGCCGCAGCCGTTGTTGCAGCCGAAATACCCATCGTCATTCTCGATGCCGAGAGACTCGCAGTCGAAGTCGCAACTCACGTCGTGATAGGCCTCATCGTGGAGGTCATCGCACGCCAGATCGCAGATTGCGTGACTCGGAACGAGAACTGTCGGAAACCAGGAAGCGGCTGAGGTTATTGGAAGACCAGGTTCACCGCCGGCAAGCGTCGGGTGATTTACGTCGGAGTCCTTCAAAGGGCAAGCGAGGTACGTCAGGATTGCATGTTCGTTTGGATTCTTCTCATCCGAAAATGGACGAAGAACCTAGCCCTAAGAAACCTAGATTAGAACCTTCAGAATTCTTTGAAGAATTCCTAAATGTTTTGAAAGGTAGGTCAGGGGATCGTGAGTTCCTTTCCAGCCTCAATAATGTCGTGCCAGAGTATGATCTACTATCCAAGGAACAAACTATTAACGCATGGCTCGACAAGATTGAGGAATGCGCCGAAATCTATGGCTGGAATGAAAAACAGACAATTCACTATGCCCTGCCTAAACTCACTGGTCACGCCCGTACATGGTATCAGGGATTGCCTTCTATTAAGCATACATGGAGCGAATGGAGAGTCATGCTCAAAGAATCCTTCCCAGCAACCGAGAATTACACGGACTTACTCATGGAAATACTTAATAGAAGAGTACGACCCGGGGAGTCCTTAGAAATCTATTATTTTGCAAAAATAAACCTTCTCAATCGTTGTAAGATTTTCGATAAACAAGCAGTGGACTGTTTGGTTCACGGGATTGAGGATAGGGGTGTTCGAGTAGGGGCCCACAGGCGGCTAAATTTGAAAAACCTGAAGAAATACATCAATTCTTCTTCAAAACTATTAAGTCCTTTTCTCGAGAACAGTCTGATTCAAAAGGACGTAATAGTCGTGACACTCGCTTATCGAGTAACACCAACAATTTTTTTTTTTTTTAATTATTGATAGGCTCGCGTTTGACCACCATTCCACAATTCCTCCAGTGACAGTGCACCGAACAGAAACAATCAAAAGGCAAAAACTATGACTTGTTTTAACTGTCGGGAGGTAGGACACCCGAGTTTTAAGTGCCCTAAACCAATTATAAAGTGTACAAAGTGCAACCTTATGGACCACACGTCTTCTAATTGTAAGAATAAAGTTAAGGAACAGCAGTTAAGTGAGAAAGACGAAAGTGTCCTTAAGGTTTCACTTCAAAACGATTCCAGTAACAAGTATAAATTAAAAAGGAAACGCGAATTAAAGGTCAACGGGAATCCTATAGATTGCTTGGTTGATTTAGGTAGCGAAGCGGCAGTTATGCGTGAAAGTGACGCTAAAAAAATAGGTTTGCAATGGGAATATGGTGACGGTCCATTCTTAAGGGGGTTAGGAAATATCCCATATTTACCTAGAGGCCGCACTAAAGTAGATATTGAAGTTCAAGGTATTATAGAAAAGGATATTGAGGTATTTATTATAGTAGATGACACATTGAGTAGCTATAGCATTTTACTCGGGCATAGTTTTACTGAAAGGCCAAATTTACAAATCATTAAGACAAATACGGATCTAAAATTCGAACGTGTAACAGTGACACCAATTAAACTATTTCTTTTGTCCAAAGAAGAAACAGAAATAGGTATTGGCCAAATGAAGTGTATCCCTGACAAATCTCTTGAGGAAGGATGTACAGTGGAAATGGGATAAGGCGGAGTCTGATGCCTTTGAAACCCTTAAAAGATGTTTAATTAATAGACCAGTACTAGCTCTTTATGACCATAGCAAACAAACGCAGGTACACACTGACGCCAGCAAATTTAGCGTAGCTGGGATATTACTCCAAAGAACTGGAGATGACACTTGGCGCCCAATAGCGTATTTCAGTCGGCAGACCACCATAGACGAAATGAAACTCCATTCGTTCGAACTGGAGGCGTTAGCTGTCGTTAGTACACTTAATAAGTTCCTTATTTATCTCATCGGAATTAAGTTTACTATTGTCACGGACTGCAACGCTCTGCGTTCTACATTCACAAAGAGAGACTTAGTCCCTCGGATATCTAGGTGGTAGATTCAATTCTTGGAGACTTGGACTGCAGTATTGAATATCAACCAGGAGAAAGAATGTCCCATGAAGACGCTCTCAGCAGAGGTCCTATAGAAGGTGAATGTGCTGAAGCCGTACATACACTTGACATTCTGTCGGTGGGATCCGAAGGTTGGATCGCTACAGTACAGTCATCTGATGAGGAAGTAAGACGAATTAAGGATATTCTAGAGGATCCTGAAACCCCGAAGATTGCGGGTGTTTTACAAGGAATACAAGATCAAAAATGGTCGGGTATTCCGTATCCTCAGTGATGGTACATTAAGATGGTTGGTACCTCGTGGAGTTAGATGGCAAGTGCTCAAGACAAATCATGATGACATTGGGCATTTTGGATTTGATAAAACCTTGCAAAGAGTGAGGTCACTCTTTTGGTTCCCCAAAATGCGTAAATTCATTAAAAAATATGTCAGCGCGTGTCTTGAGTGTGCCCATCACAAACTCCCGTCAGGAGCTAAAGAAGGGTTTCTCCATCCAATACCCAAAATCGAGATCCCATTTCACATCGCGGATGCGGATCATCTTGGTCCCTTCCCACGAAGCAAACGACGTAATGTTTATATATTAGTCATCGTTGATGCTTAAACCAAGTACGTGAGCTTGACCCCCGTCAAGAGCACAAAAACTAAAGAGACTATTAAAGCATTTAAAAATCTCTTTAGTTACTTTGGTAGTCCCACACGTATTATTACGGATAGAGGCACTAGCTTCACCAGTAAAAAGTTCAAGTCATTCGTTAATTCAATCGGAACTAAACATATCCTGAACTCTGTGGCTACTCCCCGGGCAAATGGCCAAGTCGAGCGGTACAACCGCACGATTTTGGTCTCTTTAGGATCCATGGCTCATGGAAAAGGCAATAATACTTGGGACGAACTATTGCCCGATGTACAACTTGGTATCAATACCGATAGATGTACACTATACACGAGGTCACTAAGAAAACTCCGACCGAGCTACTTTTAGGTAGGAAAGTCAGTAACCAAGCACAAGGTTTGCTTAATGATATAGTCGATGATATAGGTGAAGGTACGAGTAGCGATACATTAGATGATATCCGTTCTGAGGCAGGGGAACGTATAAGGAAGAATCAACAAATCAATAAGAGAAGGTATGATAAACGTAGGAAGGATAGTAGGAAATATAAGGAAGGCGATCTAGTGCGTATAGTAAGAGCAGTCGTGACTGGCCCCGGTCAATCCAAAAAGCTAGAGGCAAAATGCCAAGGGCCTTATAGGATTAAAAGGGTTTTACCAAACGATCGCTATTTAGTAGAGGATACTCCGTTGACCAGAAAGGGTCAACGTTATGAAAATGTCATGTCAGTTGACAAAATATTTCCATGGTTGAGCTTTGGTGAAACCGCTTGTCATTCACCTTCACCACGCAACCACTGCGATGCCACGCAACAACTCCTGGGCGGCAAGTTCATATGCCTCTCATGCCCGCTACGTGACATCCGAGGTACTTATCTATAGTGGTGCGGGGCGAGAGCTACTTCCTTCACCTTCGCCACGCAACCACTGCGATGCCACGCAACAACTCCTGGGCGGCAAGTTCATATGCCTCTCATGCCCGCTACGTGACATCCGAGGTACTTATCTATAGTGGTGCGGGGCGAGAGCTACTTCCTTCACCTTCGCCACGCAACCACTGCGATGCCACGCAACAACTCCTGGGCGGCAAGTTCATATGCCTCTCATGCCCGCTACGTGACATCCTCGCTTATCACTTGGTAAGTTCACTTAATGTATTTCTCGCTCATTAATTATAATCCGCTATTTAATAACACTCGTAATCATTTGCACTTTCAATTGTTTTACTCATTTGTAAGATCTAAGTTATTACATGTCATGTTTTCACTGCTATAACGTTTGATTACATGGTAAATATTGTTTTTACATTCACTTCTAATCACATACATAATTTATATACGTTTATATATAACATTACATTATTGACATTACATTTGATTTCGCTGTTGTTTTATTTATTCAATCATTTCTGTTTATGACTTAAATTTATATTGCAAGCATCACAGTTATCCAGAAGTAATTTTTTTGCGTCGTGAGCTGTATCTTCGGCATGTAACGCATAAGCTTCACAAACTTCGTACTCTTCATTACCTAGTTTAGCAAAAGATATGTTCATGCTCTTTACATGCTTCCTGTAAAATTCATAAGACACCTTCTGCGATGGATATTTCTTGCAAAAGTCTTAATGCATCATAGTGACTGTTACATCGCATGATATATATCGCCTAAAGCCCCGTATTCATGGTAAACATTTGTTTAGGAACAGTTGATCAACATTGTTGGTGAGCGGCAAGAATGTTGCTAGCAACTATGTTTAAATCAATACAGGTTGTCCACACGCCTGTCTGCGTTAAAATGTTGCCCGAGGAGGTAGTGTTGTTGTGTTCTCTGTATCTGATGTATAGGATTTCTAATAAAAAAGAGAAAAAGATGGTGGATTCGAAACTATCTTTTACAACGAGGAAATTTGATGAGTGACCTCAGAATGGGAGATGGATCATTTGGCAACTTTACGAGAATGTCGAAAAGTGATTTCGAACATCTTCTGGAAATGATTGGTCCATCAATAGCCAAAAGGGAAACAAATATTCGTCAGCCAGTTTCACCTCAAACGAGGCTGGCTATTACATTACGGTATCTTGCAACTGGAGATTCATACAGTTCTCTTTCGTACACATTCAGAGTATCAAAACAATTGATTAGCAAAATCATACCAGATGTATGTCAAGAACTTATTAACTCACTATCAGGATATGTCAAGGTAGGTACAAGAACACTATTTGTGTAATCAAGTATTTTAATAATAAAAAAACACAAAAAAACAGTATATGCTATTGTGTTGATTCATCACTGAGATAGTTAACTAAGTTTAGTATAGCCGTATCTTCTGTTTCGTCTTGTATTGCATCTAGTCTATTTGTTTCCTGTCTCTCAATTTCCCCTATTTCTGTTTCCTGGACATTATTTGGTGTTGATGATGGATGAGAAGATGCCGTTTGATATCCATATGTATTATATCGTCCCATTTTTAATTCATACAGTATATCATTAATATGGTACTTTGCCTGTGTCACGGCTTGGTCATCTTTAACACTTCTTAATTCAGCAGCAATATATTCACCATAAATATCAAATGGATCCTTCTTCTCCTTTTCATCCATCTTTTTTTTCGCACTTTTCAAAACCTCTTATATTTCACTTGATTGTCTTATTTCTTTTCCTTGAAGATGTAGATGTTGTAGCATTCGATGTAAGACTTGGTGATTGAGATGGCTCTAACTCCATACCACTTTCAAGTGCATTGTTTTCATCTACCTGTAAATTATCATCTTATTAATATTTTTTGTATTTGTAGGTTCCAAGTTCGGAGCAGGAATGGAAACAAATAAGTCGTGAATTCGAAATACGATGGAATTTTCCACATTGCATTGGAGCCATTGATGGGAAACACGTTTCGATTGTGGCGCCAAATAATTCTGGAAGCGAATACTACAATTACAAAAATCAGTTCAGCATGGTCCTTCTGGCAATTGCAGATGGCAATTATAACTTTATATACGCAAATTATGGAGCTAAGGGACGGTCGTCCGACAGTGGAATATTTCAGGAAACACCGTTTTATAATGCATTGTTAGAAAACTCACTTAAACTGCCACGTCCTGAACCAATAACACAAGGTGGACCAGAAATTCCATGTTATTGTAGGTGACAGTGCTTTCGCGCTAACGGAGAACATCATGAAACCATATCCTGGCATTCATGAACGTAGGAACAAAAAGCGTATATTCAATTACAGACTATCAAGAGCTAGGAGGATTATAGAAAATGTTTTTGGCATTTTATGTGTGGTGTTTTCCGTGTATTCACTAAACCTATTCCGTTAAAACCAGCCAATTGTGAACTCGTAGTAATTGCTTGTGTATATTTACATAACTTCTTAAGACGTAACACAGTTTCCAGATCCATATATACACCTCCACAAACTTTTGATTTTGAAGACTCTGAAGGTAACCTATTAGAAGGTTCATGGCGAAGGGAACTAGGTTCGTTTTCTATGATTGATTTGCAAAGACGGGGCAGGCCTGCATCACAATCAGCTTTTTGTATTAGAGAACAGTTTGCCGATTACTTTATAACTCCAGAGGGAAGTGTTCCATGGCAAAATAATGTAGCGTAATTGTAATAATTTTACAGACAATAGTACAATAAAAATTATATACAAAAACAACTTACTGTTTTATTCATAGTATCCGTTTCACCAGAAGTAGTTGCACCAAATAACAAAAATTCCAATGACTCGTAATAAATCCATTTACATTTTTCTATTGCGCCGCTGCCTGTAGTTTTTTTTGCCGACAACTTTTTTTTCTCTCTAGTAAATTGAGTACGCAGTACATGTATTTTAGTTTCCACATCTTTTTTGGGTATATTTAGGGCTTGAGAAATTTCTTCGAATGCATCGTTCCTTTTCTTTCTATCTTTGTATTCTTTTATAGAAGAATCCCATGATAATGGTTTTGATTGAAATAATTCTATTAGTTGCATTATTTTATCATTACTCCACACTACTGCCATGTTTATAAACTGTTGCAAACACGTTCACACACGTCAACAATTTTCGCTAAACTGATGTTTACGCTTGTCGGGCGAGAGCTTGTCAACATGACGCCATCAACTCTGCAACACGCAGTGTTGCCAGCAACATCTTGACAGCAACTCCGCAACACGTTGATTCAACTTTGTTTCTAAACAAATGTTTACCATGAATACGGGGCTTAAGTGAAGCATGTTCACGGCGATAGTGGGGCTCTAGAGGGTGGAATAATTCCACGTGCTATGTAAGTAGCCTGAGATCCTTAGGAGCTGTCTTAATGTGCAATCCCCGCTTGTCAACTGGAGCTTTTTGCAGAGAATTGTACAATACGGTGTCGTTATTAATACTTTGCAGACTTCATCACTTCATCACACACCATTTAGATGTTTTAATGTAAATGCACTTCTTAGAGCTCTTTTGGGTTTGGATGTAATTCTTCGTTTTGGTATTGCTACGGCAGTGCTTTGTTGTATGAATATTCTTCTTTCTTTCCAAGATAAATCCCAATATTTTTTGTTTATAGATTCTCGTGCATCCGGTGTAAACTTAGTTGAACATTTTTTGGAACATTTTTCATCACATCCAATCTTTATATTATAACTTAATATGGTTTTCATTCGCAGATTCATTTACTGTAGGAAAAATAACAGACAAAGAACCAGTTTCCGGGCGCAATGAATTGTCTTCTGGACGAGGCTCCAAATTAACATCGGTGGTAGGACTTATAAGTTTTTTACGGGATATCTGATGGGGCTTTGACTGTCCGTTGTTGTCGTCGTCGTCATCTGACGAGGTTTCATTACATGGGTGATAGTCCTTATATTTAACTGAATCATCAGAATAAAAATCTCCTGATGGTGAGCGGTTTAACCATGTTGGTGACAATATTTCGGTAAGGTTATCATTAACGTAAGTTGGATCACACAAATCCGAAGAAATACGAGAAGGCAACGGTGACGATGAAATACGTGGCATAATTTCGTTACAAGTTAAAGACATTTCTTTGCTTAAGTTAGGCGGTTGATCTGCACTTACTGATGGTGAGTAGTTTGACCATGTTGGTGACAATATTTCAGTAAGGTTATCATTTATGTAAGTTAGATCACACAATTCCGAAGAAATACGTGAAGGAAAGGCCAAGTTAGGTAGTCGATCTGCATTAAGAGTAGAAACCAGTTCGGAGAAATCTAGCCCCAAATCGAGAGAAAGTCAAAGTCAAAGTTTTTTATTTCACCCATTCCATTTCTACAGTGCCCATGTAGGCCTACATGGGCACTTGTAAAACGTCAGAAGCTAGTGCACGGTTCCAAATTGGTCGTTTCCTATGGAGAAGATCCGGCAAGAAACTCCATGGTTACTCTTTTAAAAAAATTGTTGTTCTTACAATATTTCCATATTACAGTATAAGTAGATATTATGTAAGGACAGTGTAGAAGAAGACAGTGGAGAAGTTTTGGTTTCATTCAATTAATGAAAAATACTTATTTATTTATTTATTTATTTAAACTTCATGTACAGTAGTGGTACATAGGCGGACTTAATGCAACAAGGCATTCTCTACCAGTCAACCTTTGGGTTAAAAAAGACAACACTGTGGTAGGTTTACACAATAAACAAATAACAGATACTTTAAACAGAAAATAAAATAAAAATAAGTTTTTTATAATAATAAAATACATATATATGCTAAAAAATACTTGACGTCATTGAATAATCAGCTGCATAATTATAATGAGTTGACCATATTTTTAATATGTTTTGGGTCTTACTGCTGCCTGACGAGGTTTTCTTGCATATATCGTCGGTGGAAGAATGACGACGTTGATGACGCGGTGGCAGATTTTCTTTATTTTTAAGCAGGTTTGGTTGGCATCCCTCATTGCATATTTTTATCATCGCTTTAGCTCTGGAGTTCTTAAATCTAGAAATAAAATCGTAACAAAAATAAGACAAAAAATGTGAGTTTTAAAACTGCATTTAAGGTTTTTAGAAATAACGTAAACGCACCCATTACCGCCAGTTTAAGCGGAGTTCAGATTGATATGCAAAAACAAAGCACATTCTTAATATGTGGCTTCAATAAAAATAATTTTTCAAGTACTGAAATTATCGATTTTTTTAGTTATGTATAAGAACAGATAATCAAAGAATTACTTACAAATTAAATAAAAGGAAAAAGGGTCATGTCCCTATTACCGACTCAAAATATCGGGTGTGTGCCTAATACCGTTTATGTGACACCTAATACCGACCACTAAATAAATGGAACCGTTAAAGTTAAATAAAAATGCCCGTGTATATTGAACTGTTTATATAAATGCTCCAACACAGTACAGAATGCTATCAACACTTAACAATTATATGTATTCTTATAATAGTATATTCTTGACAGCGTAAAAATATGATATTTTTATTGATTTAATCAATAAAAATATCATATTTATACGAATTATGTATAACAAATTACCAAAGGCCAGCATTGATTATAACTACTATAATATATAACCAATGGGGGCATTTGGTATTATACAAGAGTAAATGGCATTATAGAATCTTAGTAAAAATGTAACATAGTCATTTAAAATTACAATAACATTTATGAGGCGGTTTACCGTCTACTAGCGCCGCTAATTGAAAAAGTATCATAACTCGTAAATAGAATAAAAAATACAAAATGTGGTCTATTAAAACAGTAGAAAAGGCATTTGACTGTAAACCGCCTCTTAAGTTTAGTAGTCATGTCAAATCAAAAATCAAATCTTGGATTAAGATTGAAAAATGAAACAAATTAATAAAATTATTCATGTGAAAAAAAAATTATAAAAATAGCATCATGTGACTCTGAATCAAATTTAAGATTAACTATGATCTCAGCATTCACTACAAAACTGTTATCAAAACTTAACGTTATTATATATTCTTAACAGCCTTCAATCAGTCTTAAAAAGAGGTATTCCACTTTGGGCACCCGCTAAAATGGCACCCGAGTAAATGGCACCTGAGGTTATTCCTTTTTGGGCACCCATTGATATTTTTCTCAGGTGCCCAAAGTGGAATACATTTTTATTTAAAATTTTATTCCACTTATGGCACCTATGGATTAGTAGCAACTAGTGTTGGGACGTTGTTTTAATATTTTATTTTTTTAAGATGTAAAAATTAAACTTACTGTAATAAAAAAAAATACTGTAAAAAATTAAATAGTATGATTAGGTAAGCGCCATCTATCTAATTCATCTAAACTATTTCCGCTCAATCCTTATTAGTTAAGTAAACAAAGATCGAACAATGTCGCTTACTATAGCCGCGTGAGCTGCAAAGAGGTGACAACAGGGGGCGGGAATGCTCCTGCGCTGCTACCTGTGTAGCCAATTTTGTGACTTTATCGCTAAACATGACGACTTTTGCTGAAGTCTTAGCGACAAAAAAAAAATTAAAATTTTCAAGTAAAAGTTTAAGTAGGTAATTATAGAGTAGGTAGGTATATTCGTTCTTGGATCATCGACGACCAAAATTTGTTTTATTAGTACTAATTGAGAGTTTCTTACACAGGAGGTCTACTCTCTTTCTTCGCAACTAATATTCGTAAACCAACGATATTCAAACAGAGTCAGAATCATTAATGAACATACTCTATTAAATTTTTTACTCACACAAAAGCAACACTACCAATGACTCAAGAGTAACAAAACACTGATTAATATACAATAACACATTACTTACTAGTGTATTGGTGTCGATAATTTATTAATGTTTATAATGTTTATTGCAGTCTATACAATATTGAATTATAATTAACTTTGAAGAAGCAGCTGTAAAAGGAATATTGTCTGTATTTCCCAAACCCATAATATTGTCTAATATTCTTTAAGTCAATATTGTCTGTATTTCCCAAACTAATAGTAAAAGGGTGCTACTTTCATTTAAAAAAAGCTATAAAAAAGAAGGGGAAGGGTCTTGGGCTCAACAAAAATAGCATTCATAGGAAACATGTTGCTTAGTGCGCTGTGCTACCATACTTGCCTCCAGATACATTAGATGAGGCATGGTTTTATATTATGAGTGAGAGTCCTCACGATATGAACGTAACAAATTTCAATGACTACATGGTAACACAGTGGATTGACCACAGATTTTGGTCAAACAAATGGAGTTGTTATGGTCAGGTCCATAAAACTAACAATCATCCTGAGACATTTTACTCGGTGATTAACAAAGCTATTAATAAAAATGGTAGCAAAAATCTGGCACAGATTTTAAGAGTTCTTCTAGAAAAATCCAAGAATTACTCTGAAATTCGCGGAAAAATAGAAAAACCAAAAAATCAAAAATATGCGGAACATAGGAACAATTTAACAAACCATGTAATAGAAGAGTATAGATGTGGCTTAATTTCCCTTGGACACTGTATGGAAAAGCTGCGTTTTTAATAAAATAGCCATTGACATCATATATTCACATGTAAGTTATGCGCTGACCTTCAAAAATTATATACAAAGTCAAAGTCAAATGTTTTTATTTCACATAGGCCTACATGGGCACTTATAAAACGTCAGAAGCTAGTGAAGGGTTTCAAATAGGTCGTTTCCTATGGAGAAGAACCGGCAAGAAACTCCATGGTTACTCTTTTTAAAAAAAGTGGTTGTTTACAATATTTTCATATTACAGTATTAATAGATATTATGTAAGAACAGTGTAGACCAGTCAATATTGTACCCAAAAGCGCAATAAAAATAATCATGTTAAAAAAAAAAGTGAGTCGTAATAGGAAGTAACTTAAGAATTCGCGGAGTTACAGTGTTCTTACATTCACATTATAAAAAAGAGGCTATATAAAAAAAAGCAACAAAAAAATAATAATTACAATTATCAATAAATGACATGTTAACAAAATAAATTACTAACGAATTTATGATGGTTGGCGTCTAATAATATAAAAATATTGCAAAAGCAATGTGTTAAAAAAAATATATATTATAACAGAGATGAAGCAGTTAATAGACACATACATACCTGTGATTCATAATCTATTTTTAAGTATTTTATATTTTAACATGTCTATAGTGCATAAGAAATAATTCAAGACTGATTTTACAATAAGTGTCAATAATTGATTATTGATTGTATCATATCAAAAAAAAGACATTGAGATACCGTAAAGTGGGGGTATTTGGAATCCATGGGGCTAATTAAAATTATGAAAATAAAAGATTTGGTACCTGGTAATATTTTTTCTTTTGGTAGTACAATATTTTTTTTCACTGTCTGGCAACACTTATACTAAAGCAGTGGTATGGGACTTTTTGGCGGGAAGTCAAACGAGGCGGTAATTTTGATTGCGCATTTTTTTAAATAAATTATTAATTGTTTGTAAATACCAAATTAAGACAAGTACCTGGGCTCAAACAACCATGAGTGTCACCAGTGGCGGTGAGGAACCGCCGGATCCGGGTGAGAACCTTAAAAAAAACGAAAATACAATAATGCCAATACCCGAAGCTCCGATTCCAATAGGAAATACCACATTTTCACAAAACCTAATTACAAAAGGCTATTTATAGAAAATACAAATTCAGAATATGTAGTTTACGTCGAATCAACAGAACAAGAGAAGATAGGAAATAAAAATCCTATCACGCTCAGGAATCTAACTTCAGACAATGTTAAAGGAGATTTAGGAGTTCATAGAGTAAATCCGCACAAAATAGGAGTTACATTTAGAAAGGCAGCTGCGGCCAACAATTTTCTGAAAATGTAAGACTTCCTGTGGAAGAATAAATTCAAGGCTTTTTTTATACCATCATATTTAACCGAGAGGATTGGCGTATTGAGATTTGTACCCAAGGAACTCTCAAATGAGGACATATATAAAAAGATAATGTGCGACTCAGAGGTAATACAAATGAAAAGGTTCATGCGAAAATTAGAGGGAAATTTAGTACCTCTCAATACAGTTGCCGTCACCTTTGCTTCAACTTCTTTACCGCAATACGCATACATAAAACTTTTCAGATATGAAGTGAAACCGTATATACCACCATTATTACAATGCTACAAATGTCTTAAATTTAATCATTCTGCAGAGTCTTGCAGAGGCGAGCAGAACTGCTCTTCTTGTGCTGGTCGTCACTCCTACAAAGAATGCGATGTCGAAGAGATCACATGCATCAACTGCGCAGGTAATCATCTTGCCATTTCACGGGACTGTCCCACAAAAAAAAAAGAAAATTGAAGAAAAAAAGGCTAAATTTCTGCAGCAATCGTATGCCACTGTTGTGAACTCACCTCCTACATTTAATGAGAAATCTTTCCCTGCTCTTCCCAAGGTTACTGACAATTCTAAAATTAGTGATACTTTTGATATTAAGCAAGTAGAAAATAATGATATAATAATAAACGCAATTGTCAAATCGTTGGTTGCATTAGGTAACAAGAGTGACTCTGATGGGCCACTCACACATAAGAAAATAAAAGCCGTATTTTTATCAAATTTAATTTAATGGATAAGCATCTAAATATTTTACAGTATAATATACAGAGATTGCAGAGTAAAAAGAGCCTATTACAAAATTTATTAATTGAAAAAAATATAGATGTCTGTCTTCTTAATGAAACTTGGCTTAGGTCTAAGTCTATAATTCCAAACTTTCCCTCTTATAATTTAATCCACAAAAACTCCATTAATTCTCATAATGGAGTAGCAATTTTAGTGAATCATCATTTAAAGTACAAAGTAGTTAACACACACTTCTCAGAATCTATTCAAAACGTATGTATTTCTATAGAAACACAATTTGGAGCGATGGCAATACTTTGTGTATACAGCCCTCCAAGTATCAGATTTGACTCAGCAAAATTAAAGGACTTAATCAATAACATACCCAAACCTTGCATAATAATGGGCGATTTTAACGCACATAACATAGCTTTTGGATGCCATAGTGATAATAACAGGGATAGATGTTTATATAATATAATTGATGAATGTGACTTATGTATTTTAAATAATGGATCACCAACAACTGTTCCTTATCCTAATCGACAAGCTTCAGCAATAGATCTCGCCCTTGTTAGTTCTTCAATAGCTCATTTATGTAACTGGTATGTTCATGACGATCCCATGGGTAGCTATCATCTTCCAACTCTACTCGAGATCAACATTCAACCATCTATGTATGATACGTCGCCATCTGTGGATCAAGAGAAATATATTTATAGTAAGGCAGATTGGAACAAATATTATAGCATTTCAGAAACTTGTTTTTCCCACTTAGACTCAATTAACGATTCCCCTATCAATATATATAACCATTTTATAGACATATTAAATGATTTAAGAAATAAAACCATCCCAAAACATAAACTAAGTGCAAATACAGTTATCAGAAAACTAGGGCCATGGTGGAATACAAAATGTAGCGATGCTGTCGTAAAATCAAAAGATGCATTAAAGTATTATTTTTCTCAACCTAACATTGAAAACTGGATAAACTATAAAAAATTAGATGCAAAAAAGAAAAAAAAATTTGAAGGAAGAAAGATCTTCTTCTTGACAAAATTTATGTAATAGCTTCAATAGATTAACTCCAGTCTCTAGGATATGGGGATACATTAAAAAATTTAAAAAGATTGGAACAAATCGAAATAAAAACATGAATGATGAGTGGGTTCCAACATTTTTAGATAACATAGCAGACTCCACTGAAGTAGATGAAAATAGGCTTAAATATTTGTTCGAAAATGCTACAGAAAATCATGTAAATGTATTTCTCAAGAACAATTTTACTATAGAAGAGTTGAAAACTTCTCTAAGAAGTAGGAAAGATAATGGATTGGAAGATATACCTTACATGTTAATTAAAAAATTACATCTAAATGCACAAACAATATTACTTAATATTTATAATAAACTATGGGATGAATTAGTAATACCTGAGTCTTGGAAAACACAGTGTGTTATACAAATTTTAAAACCTAATAGACCTGTAAATAGTGCTTCTTCATACAGACCTATTTCCTTATCATCTTGTTTGGGTAAGCTCTGAAAATATGTTGAAGTTAAGATTAGATTATTTTGTTAAATCGCAAAGTTTGATTCCTTCTATACAGTTTGGCTTCAGCAAAGGTAAAAGTTGCTCTGAAAGCTTTGTATCTTTATTATCCGAAATAAAACAGGTTAAATTAAGCCACTCTAATGCAATCTGCGTGTTTCTAGACGTTAAAGGTGCTTTTGACAATGTAAATATAGAAGAACTCATTCAAGTATCTCATGATATTGGTATACCTGGTCATGTTCTAAAATGGCTCTATTCTTTTTTAAACAATAGAACTGTATTTGTCAAATATAATAACAAATTGCATGGCCCTAGAACTGTAAACAAAGGCACGATGCAAGGCGCCACTTTGTCTCCTTTACTTTATAACTTATATACTTCTGAAATATTAAAATATATAAATGTACCAGGTGTAAATATTCTTTAATTTGCAGACGACTTGCTTTTGTACAGCATAAATCAAAACATAGAAATAGCTATAGCTAATATCAATATGGCTTTGTCTCAATTATACAACTATTATCATAATAAATTTAAATTAGAAATAAGTCCAGAAAAGAGTTCAGTTTTAATTATTAATAAAAATGTAAATACTCATAGTAATATTAATATTAATTTAGCGTGTGACCTTGGGTGTAGACACAATAAAAGACTGGTAACGACTAACTCATGTATTGACTCTTCACAAAGGACAAGTACAAAGTGCGCGCTGAGACATACTGAACATTGCTTATATGTTACGTACGAAATACAAACTTAGCTTACGCTACAACATGAAACATCTTTAGTATACGCTATGCCGTTACACTACTCCCCCCCTTTTTAAAAATAACACTTTTTTGACAAAACAACCCAAAAAAAAATTTTCGTAACAATCACTTAATGAACACAATATTACAGCTGAAATTAATACAATACATTTATTATTAAGTTAGTTTTACAAAGGTTGACAATTAGGTAGGTTTTACACAAGTACACTCACTTATATCACTTATTAGACCTTGACTTTAAACTTCGTCATTTTGGGAAGTTTCAGCCGTTTGTTTTCGTCTAAAACTTTTACGAGCCGCTTCGAAGGCGGTCGACTGCAGAGATTCCATCTGCTTGGTCAACCAACTTTTCCATGTACCGATACACCGACGGAAAAATAGACATAAACACACTATGCCTATGAGTGCCAAAATCGAAGACCAACCAATGAAGGTTACTAAATCTGCGTCGTAGCCTTTGACGGTCTGGGGGGCGATAGCGGCTGAGGATTTGACCTCGTCCTTCACCACGTAATTTCCCATAATTAGGTATGATACGTTATAACAGACAGAAATCAGAAATAATATTAACTTATTACAATACACTTACTTATAAATTGAAACGTACGGGTCTTTTGCTGACTCGGCCGCTGCGCGTTTTATGTAAAGGTGCGGTTTCATTAGCGGGCGCGGAGCGATCCTCGCTAATCGCTGCTCCCGGACTCGGACTTACGTCTATTTCTCTATTATCTAACTTATTGCTATTACTTACCATATTGCTCGAACACGAGTCTTTACACAAGTATGCGGGTTTAAGTCGATCAATCGATATGTATGCCGTCCGACCCGAAAAATCTACCAAATACGTCTTATCTTTCCTGTTTAGGACTCTAAAAGGACCATCGTAGGGAGGTTCCAAAGGTTTCCTAACCCTATCATTTCGTACAAATACGTGTGTGCACTTATCTAAATCTGCATATACGAATAATGTGCGAGCGTCCTTATGTCGCATCGGCTTCGGTTTTAAGTTCTTAATAATATTACGTAATTTTTCTACATATTGACAATGATCTAAAATTTTAGAATTCGAGTCGCTACAAAAATCACCAGGTAAACGTAATGCCGTAGCGTAAGTTAATTCTGCAGCACTAACACCAGTGTCATCTCGAATGGCGGCACGTAAACCTAGCAAAACTATAGGTAGCTCGTCTACCCAAGTAGTTGAGTTTAACCTTGCCATTAGAGCTGCTTTTAAAGAACGGTGCCAACGCTCTATCATCCCGTTCGACTGAGGGTGGTAAGGTGTAGTTCTCTTCTTATCAATGCCTAAATATCGCATAAGTTCTTTAAAAATACTACTTTCAAATTGTCTGCCCTGGTCGCTTGTCAGCTTAACAGGGCATCCAAAACGTGCAATCCACCCTTCTAATATCACTTTAGCCACAGTCTCTGCTGTGATATCCTTTGTAGGATACGCTTCGGGCCAACCGGTTTGGCGATCTATTATCGTAACTAAATATCTATAGTCGTGTATAGAAGTGGGCAAGGGGCCGACGATATCGACATGGATTTGAGAAAATCGCTCTGCTAGTGGAAAAAGTCCTAATTCTGTTTTTACATGCCTGGTTACTTTTGCACGTTGACATTTAACGCATTCTTTTGTCCATTTGCCTATGTCACTATTCATTCCGTCCCAGAAAAATCTTTCCTTGACTAATTTTCGCGAAGTACGAATTCCTGGGTGACTTAAGTTATGAACTGATTCGAAAGCTTGCCTCCTAAAACTTAGCGGTATATACGGGCGAACCTTGTCTGTTGATGTTTCACACGTTACCGGTAGGTCGCTTCCAGGTATCGCTATTTCTTTGAATATTAAATTACATTTGTTATTGTTACATCGATTGCGCTCTAAGCCCAGGTTCGCATCGTTAGATTGAGCTTGGGCGATCGCGGCGTAATCTAATATTGTAGGACATGTTATTGTCTCTACCCGCGATAATACATCTGCTACAACGTTCTTATCACCGTCTATGTACCTTATGTCAGTAGTGTATTCACTTATATAGAGAATTTGCCTAACGCGACGCGGTAATTCATTGTCAGACTTGGATTTTTTGAACATGAATGTTAAAGGTTTATGATCTGTATAAATAATCAAATGTCGTCCTTCTACCATGTTCTGAAAATACTTAATGGCCAAATAAATTGCCAAAAGTTCCCTATCGAAAGTACTGTATTTAATTTGCGGAATTGACATTTTCTTTGAAAAATAACCTAAAGGTATCCATTTATTGTTTACGAATTGTTGGAGAACGGCTCCCACGCAGGTGTTCGATGCATCAGTCATGAGCGCAAATGGAGTATCGGGTTGCGGATACGATAACGTCACTGCGCTTCGTAGCGCTGCCTTACACCGTGAGAATGCCTCGTTTGCACTTTCTGTCCATGCTATTTTTGTTCTATCTTTTCTCTTTGATTTAACTAAGTATTGATTTAAATGACTTTGATATTCTACTGCATGAGGTAAATGTAAACGGTAAAAATTAACCATCCCTAAAAATCGTCTGAGCTGTTCGAGTGTTACTGGTTTAGGAAAATTATTTATAGCATCCATTTTCTCCTTTAGAGGTCGAATGCCTTGCGTGGAAACTTCGTATCCTAAAAAATCTATCTTTGTTTTACCAAACTCACATTTTTCTAAATTAATAGTTAAGCCAAATTTACTTAAACGACTAAAAACTTCTCGTAAATGCTGCTCATGTTGAATTTTACTGTTACTAAATATTGCTACGTCATCGATATAGCAGTAAACGTAATCTAAACCAGATAGAACTGTATGGTTCATAAAGCGTTGAAAAGTTTGCGCAGCGTTCCTTAGCCCGAATGTCATTCGGGGAAATTCAAATAGGCCGAAAGGCGTGATAATGGCAGTCTTTTCCACATCGGCAGGATTTAATGAAATAAAATGATATGCACGGCAAATATCAATACGTGAAAATATTTTTGCGTCAGCAAGCAAGTACGTAAAATCATGTAATCGCGGGATAGGATAACGATCTGCCTTGGTGATTGCGTTAAGCGCTCTATAGTCACCGCAAGGACGTAACTGACCATTTTTTTTCATGACGATGTGTAAAGGACTTGCCCACGCACTTTTCGACGGTCTACAAATCCCCAACTCCTGCATTATTCTAAATTCTTCCCTTACCTTAGAGTAGCGGTGAGGCGGCAACGGTCTGCATCGCGCGTGTACCGGCGGGCCGCTGGTTTCTATGAAATGTAATACCGAATGTTTCGGTGGCTCCTTAAAAGAAACAGGTTTAGTAATATCTGGGAATTCAGCAAGCAGATCATGATAAGGGTGACTTACATCGACGGTTTTGATTGACGACTCGTTACTACTTACAACTGAAGCTAAAACTTTCAATTTTGTGACTTCGTCAATCAACCTACGAGCACTTATATCCACTAAAAGCTTATAGTTCGCTAAAAAATCGGCACCTAAAATGGGCTGATGCACGTCGGCTATCACAAATGTCCACCGTAATGCGCGACGTAAACCTAGATCTAACACTAAACTTTTGACACCATAAGTCTTTATTTTAGTCCCGTTGGCGGCGAATAGGCAATAGTCTTGACACTCACTATTTTGATTGTTTTTTAACACTAATTTACCGGGTAGCACTGAAATATTAGCACCGGTGTCCACTAGAAAACGTAAGCCGCTGTTGCGATCCGTGACTCGAAGGCGGTGACAAGGGGCGATGGTACAAACCTCCGCCGCGGTTGGTACCCGGACTAGTTTTCCGAGGACGATTTCCAGGAACAGGGCTCATTGCATTTCCTTGCCTTTGTTCTGAACCGATGATGATAGAAACACAGCCAATCAGGGCTTTCAGGAGTTCTACGTGGCGAAGATCGTGCTCGGCTGCCGGCTCTGGATGCTGATCTCGAACGGTTCCAATTCCGTTGCTGCGGTCTCGATCTAGAGTTCGACCTTTCCAATTGCTCGACTTTAAGGGTAAGTTTCGCTATTTCGGCCATGATGCGGTCTGTTTCCTTGGAAGTGCTTGGCTGCTGCTGACTTACTTCGCTCACATGGGCTGCGCGCGTGGTCTCAAACACATTATCTGCTACGACGGCCAAGTTATCGAGATCTTTCGAATCCGTGACCGCCAAAACTGCTCGTACCGGTGAAGGCAGATGACCTTGCCAAAGCATTCTTAAGGTGTCGTCTGGAATTTTCTCTTTGGCTAATTCTCGCATGCGACGCAAAAGTTGCGAAGGCTTTTGGTCTCCTAGATCCATCTCGCTTATCAACTTTTGTAGTTGTCGGTTTTTCGATTCTTCGTAAATAGCGAGAAGTCGTGTCTTCAGTGTTTCGAATTTTTTTCCTTCTGGTGGATCCATTAGAAGGTCTGTGACCTGTTGGATGGCCTCCTTAGACAATTTCGACACGACAATGTCGAAACGCGAGTCGTCCGATAATTTTTGCGGCGCCAGCATGGCCTCTATTCGGTAGAACCAAACGCGGGGCGAGTCGATCCAAAATTCGGGGATCTTCGATGTAAGTGTAATCGCTGCGAGATCTGCTGATGGTTCTGACGTACTTTTAGCCATTTTTGTACACTATCTACACTATCACACTGTCGAAAAATGATCACGTCGGGGTCACCAATTTAGCGTGTGACCTTGGGTGTAGACACAATAAAAGACTGGTAACGACTAACTCATGTATTGACTCTTCACAAAGGACAAGTACAAAGTGCGCGCTGAGACATACTGAACATTGCTTATATGTTACGTACGAAATACAAACTTAGCTTACGCTACAACATGAAACATCTTTAGTATACGCTATGCCGTTACATTACATACAATGATACAGAAATTCCTGTTGTTAGGCAACATAAATTCTTAGGCATTATTATTGATGATAAGTTAAAGTTTGATCAACATATTAAACACATAAGTAACAAAGCACTAAATGGAATTAATCTATTGAGACATTTAGCAGGAAGTTTTTGGGGATCTGACCCTAAAGTCATGAGTATGTTGTACAAAAGTATAGTGCGAAGCCATTTCGATTATAGCAGTCTAGCTTACATGAATGCCAATAGCACCTTGTTACGAAAATTAGATGTAATTCAGAATATGGGATTGAGACTAATTTGTGGTGCAATGCGCTCCACACCTATCAATTCATTAGAGGTTGAGACCTGTATACCTCCCTTGACAAGCCCTACGAAGGTTGTTGTTGGCTGAGAGATTTTTATTAAAAGTCATGACATCAAATGATAATCCTTTACTTATGAAACTAACAATACATCCGGAAATCTCCCAGTCAATTTCTTTCAATGCTGTCTCTGCTTCTTCTTTAGTCGGTGGAACTCTGCCTGAAATGACCACAATATTTCAACATGTAAGTAATACTTCAAAAGATATTGTTAAAAATGATATTTGGCCTCTGTATAAAATTCCTTACAATAGTATTATTAACAGCTTTGCAATTCATTTAGATATAGTACACAATACATCAGAATTTTTACAGTTTAAAGACAATAGACCGAAACATTATGTTATATACACAGGTGGATCTAAAACAAATCACAATGTAAATGCAGCTTTTTATGACCCACAGTTAGATTCCACGAAGTGTTTGAAATTAAACAAAATGTGTAGCATTTTCACTGCAGAATGCTATGCAATTTATTGTGCACTGCAGCATGTAAATAGCTTTGTAAATAATGTACACAATGTTTTAATAGTCACAGACTCAAAAAGTGTTTTGTCTGCTCTACATAATGTAAATATTTCTTTTAAGTTAAATTATTTATAATATTAGATTTATAGTTCAAAAACTATTTGATAAGAATATTAAAGTAGAATTAGTGTGGGTTCCTTCACACAGTGGCATTCGAGGAAATGAAATAGCAGATATAGCGGCCCGTTCAGAACACGATGAGGATAGACCCGAGTTGCTCAAGGTTCCATTTACTGATTACTACAGCGTATTTAAACAACTTAATAGACAGTTATGGAAGGAGTATTGGGACATAACCCTGGAAACGAAAGGCAGATGGTATGCTGAAATACAAAACGAATTACCGATTAAACCTTGGTACTATAATAGCTTCAAGTACACCACAAGAAAGTTTATAACTATTATATCACGCATGAGATTGGGACATTGCTTAGCTCCAGCTCACCTGTGTAGGTTTCACATAATCAACAATAGCCGATGTTATCACTGTGGAGCAGAGGATGCTGATTTGAATCATATAATCTTACAGTGTTCAAGTTTTAACATTCATCGTTTGATTTTGGTCAGTGAATTGAGTGAAATTCAATTAAACGACAGTGACATTCAAAGTGAACGTCAGAGTGTCAGTGTTCTCCGCCGCGTACAGGATTTGTTAGCAAATAAGAATTATTTTAGTGTGTTGTTTAAATATATTTGTAGTACGGTAGAAAAAATTTAATTAATTTCTTAATCATATAAATGTATATAATCAAATTAGATGTAATTGTAAGCAATGATATAACATCGTCGCGTGCTCCACGAAACAATTTTATAAAAAAAGTATTCAAATTGTGTTTATTTATGTGTCGCCTACTTTTGCACGAGTACGCAAAAGTTTTGGAGGTAAGTGGAATTTAAGATTTCTCATGTATCCTACGTTTTGTTGTGATTTGAATGCTTTCTGACAGCTTTTTCTAACTAGGTTAGATCGCCATATTCATTTTGTTTTATAAAATGGGGCTTTTTAGAACCGTTTTGGGCCTATTTAGTACAGCATTCCAAATAGTCCTCCTATACCTAGAAATAGTTGTGCAAAGGTTTTAAGTAAAATTTCAAATAGCCCCGATGGTAATTTTCAAGTAATTAAGGGTAAGTTCTACTTTTTTGTTTCAGTTTTATGACCATGGTGCGCACATACACAAGAAAATACTCCAATAACAGAAATGGAAAATCACATTTGCCTTACCAAAGTTATTCATTGGAACATTTACAAGAGGCAATAAATAAAGTTAAAGATGGAAGAATGAGCCACACAGATGCAGCAAATACATATGGCGTGCCAAAGAGTACCCTAAGTAGAAAGACTAGAAACATCAACTGCACGCAAGAGAAGGCTGGTCATCCAACATTATTTTCTACCGCAGAGGAGAGAATCTTCCTTAAATTTATTTTATTATTAGGGGCATGGGGATTTCCCTTTGAAATTTCAGATCTTCGTGTTTTTGCTCAAAAATACCTTAACAAAATGGGTAAAAAAGTATATGGGCTTGAAGATAATATGCCCAGAATTGACTGGGCCCGTAATTTTCTTAAAAGATATTGCTCAGAAATTTAAAATCGCAAATCTGCAAACATTTCCACTGACCGAGCCAGATTTACATCCGATGATATTGACGCGTTTTTTGAAAATTATATCAAAACGGTTGACGGGGTTGCGGCAGACTGCATCATAAATTACGACGAAACAAATTTGACAGACGACCCTGGTAATAAAAAATACATTTACAAAAGGATGTAAGTATCCAGAACGGATTATAAACACCTCAAAAACCGCAATTTCGCTTATGTTTTCTGGAACTGCATCAGGGCATTTGTTACCGAAATATATCGTTTACAAATCGGAAAACCTGTGGGATACATGGATGGAAGCAGGACCAGAAGGGACAAGATACAATCGTTCCAAAAGTGGATGTTTCGATTCTGTCTGCTTTGAAGACTGGTTTCAAAGCATTATAGTCCCATATGTTCGAAATAAGTCAGGTCGTAAGGTATTGATCGGTGACAATTTATCATCACACTTTTCAGAAAGTGTGTTAAGAACTTGTGAGGAATTGAATATTTCATTTGTATGCCTGCTTCCGAAAACTACCCATTTGTTTCAACCTCTGGACGTCGCATTTTTTGCTCCGCTTAAGGCTTACTGGAGAGATATTCTCACAAGATGGAAGCTTACCGAGGGAAGAAAGCAAAAAACGTTAATTAAGAGCGCATTTCCTAAACTTTTATGTAAATTAAAGGATAAGTTATTTGAAAAAGATGCGGAATCTCACAATTTAAGGGCCGGTTTCAATAAATCCGGACTGTACCCTGTTGATCCCAATCGTCTTAAATCTAGGTTACCCCAATCCCAGACTAACAGGTCTGAAGCGGAAATAGAGAATATATCTACTTCAGTCATAACTGATATTATGATGGACTTAAGAAGTCCTGAAGTGCCAGAAGGAACAAGACGAAAAAAGAAATTTGTAGCTGATCCAGGCAAAAGCGTAAGTGCAGAAGATTTAGTCAAGAGTCAGTCAAAAAAGTCGCTAGATCAAAGCCGCCAGAAAAAAAAATACATCATCAAATTCTACTTCAAACATAGTGCCAGATCCATATATGAATCCAATTCCAGACTCTTCTGGATTATGCAATATTATGATAGTGACATTTCCGAGGAACGTAATGCTGCTATGCCTGTATGCCAAATAAAAACAAAAAAGCCATACAAGGGTAAGGGTAAAGGTATAGGAAAAAAATCAAAACCGCAATCATTGGCCAATACAAAGAAGCTAAGCGAGAACTTAACAATAAAATGTGCGAAAAAGAAAAAACGTATTAGAAAATACAAAGATTCTTCTACAAGCGTTTTGGATTGCGATATTATGAGTACACACAGTGATTCTGATTTAGTGGGTGAATGTGATAGCGATGCCACCATAGAAGCTGATGACTTATTCTGTTTCTGAGTCAATTTTAAGCTGTTGATCCCCGCATTAACGCCGGCGTTCACGCGCCATTGTCTTACTATTGTGTCTCTAATTACGCACTCAAAAGGTTAAAGGCTAACACAACAAAGTATTCATCTGGGGATGTGACTTATTTATGTATTGCTAATGAAGATACTAACTTTGATCAGAATGACGGAAACTTAGTTAAGACTGATAAAATATATTCTACTGGGGATAAGACTGATGTAGATAATGTAGTTAAAAAGAGTGATATAAGTAATGCAATGGAAAAGATAAACTTAGATCAGAATTCCAGAATTTTAGTTAAATAATACATATTTTACTGGGGATAAGACTGATTTAGATAATGCAACTAAAAAGACTGATTTAAGTAGGTAATGTAATTGAAGAAAATTACATAAACCAGAATGCCAGAAATATAAGTGAAATAACAAATACCACAGAAGACTACGAACTTAATCATGAATACGGTTTGTTTCTAAACCAAGACCCTTCATATTCAGTTCATGATTTCGTTTTAGTACGTTATCTCCTTAGGAAAACTTGGACCTGTTATGTTGGAGTTATTCAAGAAATCAACAAATAAATTATACCTAAATACACTGTAGTTTTTTTCAAAACTGTAAAAAAACCTGCACTAGCGTTTCGTAAGACGAGGATTATTGATCGTGATATTATTGACGATTTGTCTATCGTAAAACTAATTTCCTTAAAAGAATCTCCCAATAACCCAAATGAGCTACATTTAGCTGAAGAGAGTGATATGGTATATTTCGAATAAGTGTTGATTTTGATTTTACATACATATTTTTTAAATATTATTTAAACATGTTAAGCATGTCATTGAGATGTGTCTCTTTGTAGGTCTGTTTTTACAAGCGAACTGATTTTATGAGTCTATACCATTAAATGGTTTACTTTTGAATTGTTTACGATTGTTTTTAAGAATAATATTATGTTCCTATTTAATTTAATTTTGTGATTGTCACTTAAAGTGGCATTAATGAGGGTTTTTGCGTATGAGAAATCCACTAGATGGCAATACGTAGGCTTGTGGTCTATAAGCTACGTGATTGGTAAATCTATCTGACAATGTCATGTCAAAATTCAACAATCACGTAGCAGATAGACCACAAGCCTACGTATTGCCATCTAGTGGATTTCTCATACGCAAAAACCCTCATTTACATGGTATGATTGATGTAATAATTTGTTAAGACACTGACAACAGCCAAATAAGCTAGAGTCAAACAGCCAAAACTGTACCACGGTTTTTAGTAGGAAAAATAGACCTTGAACATATTGAGAACTCTGTTGATATATTATATACATATAATAAATAGATATTTTTTAATTTCAATAACTCGATTTGATAGGTGTTAAAATATATAATTTATTGTTTTAAAAGTGTCACGTTTTCGTTTTATACGTAATTGAACACTGAACGTATCTATCTAAGTATAGTTTCTTAATAGAAAACAATCCATTTAGTGCGTACTTTTTTGGGATTTCTTTATTTTTCTCTCGAAAACGTTGTCTTTGAAAACCTATGTGCCATAAATTACTAGATAAGATACCTGATTGTCATACCTAGATATTGTTGTTAGAATTTTTATTTTTCGCAGTTATTGACTGATTTTAGTTTGACATGATAAATTTTGTTCGGTAATAAATACCTTCTGTGTTTTTATATAATTATATTTCCTGAAATAAAAACTCTAAATAGTACATCAATTCTTTCATATTAACAACTTCCCCTTAAATTGTTCCAAATTTAGCCTACATTCTTCGCAAAAGGTTAATAACGAATGACTATACTACTTCCAAATAGCCCCAAATATAGTGGCACCCATATGTTAAGAAAAAAATTATAATGGAAGTATTCCGAGAGCAATACTGTTGTAATCATGGCTGGTTTACCTTTTATTGTTTTAAATTAATATCGTCTAAGTTGCTCAAATAAAAACACGCCAAAACCTTTTAAAAATCCGTAATTTGTATCAAATTCTAAATAGCTCCAAAGTTGCGATAATTGGAACGGCACTTTTTTATCTATCATATTTCAGTGGCTTTACGGTTCACGATAATTAATCTCTAATGTCCACGGTTGAATGTGTTAAAAACATTTATTAAGATACGATTATTTATACATATTTTGTTGCAATAACACTTTTTCGTAAAATTTTGTACCAAATAACCCCAATTTACGGTAGTAAAGTTAATTTAGAAGTGATATATTCGTAAATAAACCTCTTTTGGGTTTATTTAGAAAAAGCTGATTATGAAATAATAAATGTGTAAATATAATTTGATTAAGGAAACTGATTGTGATATCATAATTACTAAAAACATAAAGAAGTTATATATTAATAATATATTACAAAATGTAATATAGAAATATAAAATTATAATAAAATCTTAATTCTAGTAGTCATGTCAAATCAAAATCAAATATTATAATATAAAACAAATTAAGAAAATTCTGTACCTTTAGTGAAAAGTGATATAACTCCACTTGTAGCAGTTTTGAGTTCTGTGTACAGTCAGTTTAACTCTATCTATGATAGAACGGGAAATAAGTTTCGTGTTGAATAATACAAGTCGCATTCTTGGTTAATTTTGATGATATTTTTTGTGTATACTGATATGTCTTTAGTAATATTAAATTGAACAAAAGCTTATACTTAAAAAAATACGTATAAATAAGGTTATCTCGATTTATAATACTTGACACATTTAACATTAATTACATGAGCTTAGTGCATGTTAATACAATACAATTTATATTATGTGACCCAAAAAATACCATACAATTATCAAATGTGAATGATAATATAACTCAAATTATATCTCATATGTATAAGCAGCATTAAATATCACCAACGTGTTAAGTGATACAACTAAACCTCTATCAAAGTAAACGTGAAATATTTTTAGTAACGCGTTTAGTTCTTAATAATATAAATTTATTTATGTCGCTGTAGTTTAGGATTTTTATAAACCGGTCGATAGTGATAATTGTGTAATTATGATCTATGCAGATTCGTCTTCCCACTTCTATCTCTTTCTGTCGCGGCCGTATCCGCATTGAGAGAGCGAGAACGGCAATGATGGCGGGGGAGGTAATCGCGCTCAAATATCAGTCGACCAGTCTCGTTTTGGCGTGCGTGGCGGGAAACGCGTCCATATTTCGCAAAAATGAGCCGCATGGTAAGTACTTGTATCATTTTACACAAATTCATAATTTAATTTTTAAATAGGATAGAGTGACTTATTTTCATTAAGTATTAGTAGTTTGATGCACAATTATGTTTTCACAAGGGTTTACTGACTAGGACAGGAATTATGAACAAAGTAGTTAGGTACTTACTTGAGTGGCGAGCTTGTCCTTTGCAATAATGGCTTGAACAGAATATTAGCACCTGAGCATGCCTCGTGCTACCAACTATTATGCTTACTCCATGACAATTTTTTCTTTAACCTTCTTATTTGATTTACCTATTTCCTTTCTACCTACTATTTACCATTTATGACAAAATAAACTTCTTAATCTTATTCTTTGTTGAGCCGCCCGGGTGGTTGGCGAGCATGCGATTATATGTTTTATATATTGCATTTAGAGTCGAGTTTGGTACGATTATCAACTGGATTGGACAGGGGGAGGATACGATAATTCTCGAATCCGGTAACCTGCTCTATTTCCGGGAGGGTGACCAGCAGTCCCAGGGTGGTGTCGGGTTTATCGTCCACAGGTCCCTTGTGAACAATGTCGTGAGGATCGAGAGTGTGTCGACCAGGGTGGCGTACCTTATACTCAGAATATCATCAAGATATTCGCTGAAGGTCATACAGGTCTACGCCCCGACCTCGACACATCCCGACGACGAAGTAGAATCCATGTATGAGGATATATCAAGAGCCATGCATGGTTCTAAGACTCACTTCACCGTGGTCATGGGGGACTTTAACGCGAAACTGGGCAAACGAGACGGTGACGAGCTGCGAGTGGGGCAATTTGGATTTGGACGTCGGAATCACCGGGGACACCTACTGGCTAGCTTTATGGAGAAGGAGGGCCTCTATATGATGAATTCCTTCTTCAAAAAGCGTGAGCATAGAAGGTGGACCTGGCAAAGTCCTGACGGTGCAACTAGAAATGAGATTGACTTCATCCTGTCGACGAAAAAGCAAATATTCAATGATGTCTCTGTGATCAACGCGGTGAAAACTGGAAGTGATCACCGCGTCGTAAGAGGCACATTGAATATTAACATTAAGCTTGAAAGGTCTCGACTGATGAAGTCTACGCTCCGTCCAGCACAGATCCGGATCCAAAACCCCGAGAGCTTTCAGCTCGAACTCCACAATCGTTTCGAGTGCCTAGGAAGCTCCGTGGATGAATATAACGATGGGTTCGTGGAAACTGTCCATACGGTCGGGTCTAAGTTTTTCAAGACTCACCGTACAAATAAAAACAAGAAGCTCTCCGATCCGACCCTCGAGCTAATGAAGAAGAGGCGTGAGATGATTCTGCAGTCTTCAGACGATGCGTGCATATACCGGCAGCTCAATAGACAGATCTCGAAGTCCCTGAAACGTGACCTTCGCCGCTTTAATACCGCAAGGATTAAGGATGCGATTGAGCGGAATAAGGGCTCTAAAGTATTTGCACGAGATCTGTCTATTGGGCAAAGCCAGCTCACGAAACTGAAGACCGACGATGGCAGAGTCATATCCGCCAAATCGGAGCTTCTGGGAGAGATCGAGGCTTTTTATGGACAGTTATACACGTCTACCGCTAAACCCGCTGTAAATCTAGTAAACGACCCAAGAGCTAGATTGACTCGACACTATACCGAAGATATCCCGGACGTCAGCCTGTACGAGATTAGGATGGCTCTGAAGCAGCTGAAAAACAGCAAGGCGTCGGGTGAGGACGGAATTACGGCTGAACTCCTGAAGGCGGGTGGAAAACCGGTCCTTAAGGCCCTTCAGAAGCTATTTGATTCCGTCATACTCGAGGGAAAAACGCCACAGGCGTGGAGCAGAGGCGTGGTGGTACTCTTCTTTAAGAAGGGCGATAATGCCCTGCTTAAGAATTATAGGCCCATCTCCCTTCTGAGCCATGTCTACAAGCTGTTTTCCAGAGTCATCACGAATCGTCTCGCGCGCAGGTTCGACGACTTCCAGCCTCCCGAACAAGCCGGATTTCGAAAAGGCTTCAGCACCGTGGACCACATACATACGCTGCGGCAGGTTATACAGAAGACTGAGGAGTATAACCAGCCTCTCTGCTTAGCGTTTGTGGACTACGAGAAAGCCTTTGATTCGATTGAAACTTGGGCTGTACTGCAGTCTCTCCAACGGTGCCAAATTGACTATCGGTATATCGAAGTGCTGAAGTGTTTGTACAAAAACGCCACTATGTCAGTCCGACTACAAGACCAGAGCTCGAAACCTATCCTCTTGCAGCGGGGTGTGAGGCAGGGAGACGTTATTTCTCCGAAACTGTTCACGGCAGCAATGGAGGATGTCTTCAAGGTTTTGGAATGGAGAGGGCTAGGCATTAATGTCAATGGCGAGTACATCACTCACCTTCGGTTTGCCGACGACATAGTAGTCATGGCTGAGACTACGGAGGAGCTCAGTACAATGCTTGGTGATCTCAGTAGAGCTTCCGAAAGAGTGGGACTTAAAATGAACATGGACAAAACCAAAGTCATGGTAAACAGCCATGTAGCACCCACTCCTATCAAGGTCGGGGACTCTACACTCGAAGTTGTAGACGACTACGTTTACCTGGGACAGACGGTCCAGTTGGGAAGGTCTAACTTCGAGAAAGAGATCAATCGTCGAATCCGACTCGGCTGGGCAGCGTTCGGGAAGCTGCGCGGTGTCTTCTCGTCCAATATACCACAGTGTCTCAAGACGAAAGTCTATGACCAGTGCGTGTTGCCAGTGATGACATATGGCTCAGAAACGTGGTCGCTTACAATGGGCCTCATTAGAAGGCTTAAAGTCACCCAAAGGGCAATGGAGAGGGCTATGCTCGGAGTTTCCTTGCGTGATCGAATCAGGAATGAGGATATCCGCAGGAGAACCAAGGTTGCCGACATAGCACGAAGAATCGCCAAACTAAAGTGGCAATGGGCAGGGCACATTGCTCGCAGAACAGATGGCCGTTGGGGCCGAAAGGTTCTGGAATGGCGACCACGTACCGGAAGACGTAGCGTTGGAAGGCCTCCTACAAGGTGGACCGATGACTTGGTAACGGTTGCGGGAGTCCGATGGATGCGAGACGCACAGGACCGTTCGCTGTGGCGACGCTTGGGGGAGGCCTATGTCCAGCAGTGGACGTCTTTCGGCTGAAATGATGATGATGATGATGATCAACTGGATTTTGTTCTTCAACATCTGGTTATTTAGAGTATTTTTCGTAGACCTATTAGTATTTTTTAATGCACTGAATTTAGTGTCTAGTTGTAGCCGACGTTTGCACGGACGTAAAAATATCGCGACGGGATTTTATCGCGCACTAGATTTTCAACTCTCGGTGTTGAGCTGAGCATTGAGAATCGAACAGAGTGCATCTCAGCGGGTCAAAAAAAAAAAACACACTGTTGGGTTTTTAACTCTCGTCGCTAAGCAGAACGGTGAAAATGTAGTGCACGAAAAAAAAATCGCCGCGATATTTTTGACGACCGCGAAAGTGCGAATGTCGGCTTCTTATTCTTTGTTGAGCCGAAACGCCCGGCGCTCGGGTGGAAGGCTAGTATTTATTATATGTTTTAAAGTAAGTATTGCAATTAGAGTTGAGTTTAGTATGATTATTAACTCTTCAATATCTGGTTATAGAGAGTATTTTTCATAGCGCTATTGTTATGTTCTATTGCACTGAATTTAGAGTCGAGTTTGCAGTGTGATTGTCGTTTGTTTTTAGTCTGTGTCTAGTTTTCCGACGTGTGTGTTGCTTTTATTGCTCTTGGGAGTGCCTAAGGCTGGAAATGTGGTGTGATTATTCAAAAATGCCAGTTTTTCGGTATAGATGTCGTTTTCATGGGTTTAAAGGGTGTTAATGTTGAAAATGAGGTTAAAATCAAAATTCAAGATGGTGGCGCTTTATAAATGTTTTTTTTTACAGACTGCAGCACAGTTATGTATGCAAAAAATGGTAAAGCCGTTCATTCACCCAGAAAATCAAGAACAACAATATTTAGAAGAGCCACAAACTAATATTAAACAACTTGAAAATTCATTCAAAGAACAAACTGAAGAGCTATATACTAACATACAACTACCTGAAAATTCATTCAAAGAACATAGAGAAAAACTAAACACTAACACACAACCACCCGAAAATTCATCCAAAGAAGATATAGTAAGCCAACATGCTAACACAAACCAACTTGATGGAACGACTGAAGACTCAGATGCCTCAATTCCACCAACCCCAGAACATTATATCCAAATATTATTTTTTGACTTTAGTTCAGGCAGCAGTGATATTTATATTCCAAATACCGATACTGAGGAGAGTGATGACAGTGATAAAAGTGTTGTGATAAATAAGAAAAAACCAGGGAGTAAACGAATAATGATCATTAATGAATCTGATTCAGACACGACGAGCTTAGAGGCCGGTGGTTCAGTTATGAATGTAGCAGAAAACAAAAAAAGAAAATCACTTAAGGAAAGAAGAAAGGACAGGTTAGATAGATTGTTAAAAAGAAACGCTGGCAGTGAATATATAACTAAAGCAGGAAAAGTTGTAAGAGGACGTAACATGGCCCCACTAGTAAATTGCCGTATGAAATGTAGTGAACGAAAGTAGTATATTATTGGGTTCTCTGGATCAACGGAAATCAATAAGTCCAGTTATATAGAACTAATACCATTCACCCACAATCTATTCAAATAGATGAAAACAGGGGTTATTGAAAAAGAGTAACATCGAATTAAAAATCTTCAGTTTTTGAAAAGTAGATATACCTTCGCAGAGAAGCGCAGGTAAACTTTTCAAAAACTGAAGATTTTTAATTCGATGTTACTCTTTTTCAATAACCCCTGTTTTCATCTATTTGAATAGATTGTGGGTGAATGGTATTAGTTCTATATAACTGGACTTATTGATTTCCGTTGATCCAGAGAACCCAATAATATACAGTTGAAAACTTAATTGTTTTTTTTTTGTTTATACTCGCAGAGAAGCGAAGGCTAACTTTTCAAAAATTGAAGGTCTATACCCCTTTGCAATGTACTTACCTAGCACACAATCATAATGTAGTGTCGAATCGGTTGAGAGTGATTGTTTACACATCACCGTACCCGTTAAGGAAACTGTTTGCATTCCTATCTTATTCCTACCCATGTTACGCCTCTTTACTATTGATTCGTGTAGGTACCTACTTATTTGTTTAGATTCATAATGTATGTTTGTATTCAGAAGTATCAATTAGATCAATTTTTTACTCACCTATATGATTACTTATTAAAATATTACAATGGTTATGTTAATGAAACTTAGGTTCTATCTAGAAAAAATAGATGGTGATGGATGTAGTAGAAAATAAAACAAAATATTTATAAGATACTTATGTTTAATTACACTTGTTATTCACATATATGTTTACTTATCAAAATATTGCAATGCGGTACTACCTAGAAAGTAAATTTAGATTTTTTTATTTTATTTTTTTAATGTATATTACTTCTAATTTCATTTCATTAGCATCTTATACATATCACCACTGAGCACAGTCATTTTACATTTAGATAATTTATTAAAGAAAAGAAATTTCATCTTCTGGTAGCATCTGATAGCATAGAATGTCTTCTGAATCAGGAAAAACTATATCACGCACTATACTTCTTGTTACTAATTTAATGTCAGGCGGAGCATTTGATGACCTTACAGCCGATTTTTCAGGACCAGGATGTAGGTACTTTGCCAACTCGAACAAAAGTAAGGATCTCATTGTGACCATTCTTGAGTGTGAGATATCGTGTATTTTCGAAGGAGGATTTTTCTGAGTTTTGCTCTGTCTCGTTTGTATTGTCCTGAAGTTTTGATGAACTGGTGTTCATTATTTTCTGGTTAGTCAGGTCTTGAGTAAATATAATCTCGCCACTAGCATTCTTGAAAATAAGTTTAGAATTGCCTTCCAAACCAAATTTCGATGAATGAAGCATTCTGTCAATTTTAATTTAATTTATTTAATATATTCTCTCTCTCTCTTGTTGAAGCAAGCATTGATTAAAATTGAACCATCACACTACAATGCTGAGAGTTTAATGCTGAGATGGAGATATGTGTATTTAATTATATATTATTTTCCTTTCACAGCGTTCAAGTAAAAACACTCAGGATAATGTATAGCATGCTGCATCCAAGGATCATCATAAATCTCCCAATCTTTGATAACACCTCCACATGAGAAACATGCTGCAATATCATTTATACCATTTCCATAATAAAAGAATCCCGCGTCAGCCATTTCCCTCACTAATCTTTTCTTTTGATTAAACGTCCTCCAGTAATAATTAAATGAAAATTCACGCATTTTGAACATGTTATACATGTCATATCGAGGTTTGTATTCATTTTGAGACATGTTCTATTAACTTTCTAGTTCAATTATAAACGTTCAATGGTATCGTCCAGCGTTTGTCAATAACTTATAAAGACCGGACAGAGGTGGGCGGAGGGGAATAGAAAACTTTAAGATGCGTTTTACCTAACTATAGAAATAAAACAAAAAACTATTTATTTTAGAATTTTATTATCAAAGCACCACTTATTTAAACACAATACATTTTTTAAAGCACATACAGAGTCATGATAAATACAGTTATATAAATCTTGAGAATACTTATATAGATCGTATAAACTTATCAAACTAGAACATCCTTTATCTTCTAAATTGAATATATTAGAATTACTGTTTTCTAAAATATGCTTTAACCACAACACTTTTTCTGAACCTTTAACGTAGATACATTTATCTCTTAAAATATCTATAACTAAATTCTGATAATTAGGGTAGGGTACAAATCTTTCACGCCAGTGTATCTTTCTGTTACGTTCAATCCAACAAACATGTTTTTTTTTCATGTTTCGTTAATTTTGAAAATGGAAATGGTGGCTTAATTAAAAACACTTGTAATGTTTTATTATACAATATAGCGATTTCTTTTATTATAAATTCATTTGTTTCTGTTTTAAAGCCTTGAATATCCACAATAGCTATCATGACAATCTGCGCACAATGTTGCTGAGAGGTTTGTATTCTACGAGTCGATCGTTTATAATCAAACAATATGCAGTCGTCTTATCTGGTAATGCTGTGGAACATTCAATTTCCAACCTCACGTCCACTGGACCTGTTTTCAGGCTATCGTTTTGTCTTGAGCAGTCTAAGATAAAAAGAGGGGCTTTTTCTTTGAACTCCTTTAGGTCAAGCAACGGGTCTACTGGACAGTTGTAATACGACTGACGAAATTTCACAAACATTTCATATAATATACTATATTTGTTCTCAGAAAACTTTAAACCTAAAGGTTCATATGGATAATATTGTGAATTCAAAAAGAGTGTAACGTTTGTTACTTCACAATGATCGAATAGTGAACTGTCTTTAGTTTTATTATTTTTTCGATTTGTTTGTAAACAAAAAATTACATATCTGGGTTTTTCCAATTGTGAAGCAGTTTTAACTGACCAAAAATGCTTTGTGGTTTTAGGTAGTAACGGATATTCATATAAATCCCAATTTCTAAACGCCATCTGAATAGGTTTATCTCTTTCTAAATGTTTTAAAAGTGACAGTCTTTCTCGGTCTGATACTTTTATGTGTGGCACCCTCCACTGAACTCTTTGCACGTCTATTTGAAAATTAACAATATCATCAGAAAGGATAACGCTATTTAAGTTAGTATTGCTTCTGTTCAATATAAGTTCATGTTTACAATTTATCACTATTTTATTGTAATCCTCTGCAAAACCTAAAACCTTATTTAATGGGATAACAGCACTAAAATGCCCATCACTTTGAAATCCCTCTAAATTCCAACCCCATAGAGCAGCAACTTTATTTTCTGCTTCATTTAATGAGATGTATGATTTTAGTGTTGATGTTATTCCAGAATTTTTTATGCGGTCTATTTCAATACCATTCATTTCGTATCTGATGTCTTGAAACAAATACATAACAGGGTTATTAGTGAATGAAAAAGTTTTCTTGATTGGATTCCCATCTTTACCGAAGAGCTTCGCTTGTCCTTCGATGTAAATTGAACTGGCTGATGGTAGCACGTATATGTCTTGCTGGTGGATGGGAATTCTGATTTCATCGTTTTCTCTAAAGCTGCTATTGTAGGGATTGTATGAATGGACTTCATAACTTTCGATCGAAGTGTCGAAGTGCGGTAATTCAGTAATCTGTAGTATATTCATACTTTGAACCCTAGGGCTTTAAGAAAATCTTTATTTGCTTTAGTCAATTTCTTAACGTATTTCTTGCGTCTTTGCACTTTAGCAATCGCAGAAGGACTAAGACATTTTCCATTCGCTTGGGTGTTTTTATAATATACTATCATTTTGTTTTTCTTAAATGAAGACGTAACTGAACTTGTTCCTCTCCAAAGTTAATACAGTGACCAAATTGATCTACAATCTTAACAGATACCGATGAAATTATATTTTTGTTTACTGGAAAGTAAATAACATGTAGTGGTATTTCCATGCACTGATGACCTGGAGTAGTATCAGACACAAACTCATGAATAAAATGAGTTGGTAATCCGTTGCAGTACGAACCGTTAACAAGATCACATTCGATTCTGATTACAGACAGACCTCTGTTAATAATGGGAATATTTGGTCTTGATTTTAATACTGAAAAGTATACCAAACCGCACTCATATTGATCTGACAAATGCAATGGTGGTTGAAAGTATGAAACCAATTCCGATTTATTCCCAGAGATGGTAACCGTAGTAGACATGCTTCTATACTGACCTCTTTCGAAAGATCATGTTTATTTTATTCCTTCACTACACCAAAAATTCTTCAAAAAGTTTAAACAAAGATGTCCACAATTAAAAGGGTGATCACGCTGAATATTATCATAATTATAGTGAATTTTGGAGCCCAAGTATTTTATAAATTCCTTTGGAGGCTTAAGATTTCCGTAACTATCAAAATACTCAATATAATCGTTGTATTTTGCATAGGCTACCCAATGAGAACCAGGATTTTTAGAGCTATCTAAATTTATTACTCCACATTCTTTTTTAAAAGGGTGTTTAGGTAGCTTATCTCTCATAAAGACACCTCTGAAATAGGGAATATTATTTCCATGCTTCAAAATGTCTAAATTACTCAAGGCTCGTTTGGGTAGCCGATATCTTAGTTTTTTTCTTTCGATACAAAAATGCCGAGTCCATCTTTATGTGGTTTAAGGTGTAGTCCTTTTCCGATGCAGAGAGCTTCCATCTTTTCATTGTGTCTCTTCGATTCAGTCAATAACTTTTCGCAATCTTGAATTCATTTATGGTTTTAGCAATACCAGCTGCACCGCCTGCTAAAGCTCCCACTGCAGATAATCCCGCAAAAATCGGAATCAAAGGCAATACTCCACCAGTTTTTGGTATAGGAATAACACGAGGAAGTTTAATGGATGAATCATCAGCTAATTCTCTGGCAGCGGCCATAGCTAATTCTATTGCCACTTTCTTGCATTTCGGTTTTAATTTTTTCATATGTCTCTTGGTTTTTCTAATAACATTTTTAAATTTATTTTTTAATCCTTTTCCAATTTTAGGAGGACACTTTTTGCTATCTTTTTGTAGGCCAAAACCAGTTTTAATTTTTGTTGACATAGCGCTGCTTACTAAGCGTGCTGCCAGTTTTTCCCCTACACTCGCATCAGAGGCAAGTGCTCGGTCTTTAGCCATATTTAACAAAACTAAATCTGCCTTGTGGCGATCCTTTAAGTTTGAAGATTTATGATAGGCAATGTCGTGCTGTTTGCAATATTCGTCTAATTTATTAACACCTTTATCTCCACGTATAAGCCTTTTCATCAATTTAGTGCCAGGCCCGCAATAATTGTATCCTGGTAAATGTAATTCAAATGGTAAATGATTTATAATCCAATTGAGAAGACTACTCTCTTCAATACACATCATAAGACTGAAACATTTGGACTGAACACTCAATAAATATTCGATTTATCAATCCAACTATTTTCAGAAGCAGGCAAACCTAACCATTTTACAAAAACTCTGTCTCCTTTACTTTTAAGAACTTTCTCAACTAGATATAAATTAGCATTTTTTGTCTTTTGAAGTTCTTGTACATAAAATGCACCTAAAATGGGTTGGCCTCTGATTGCGTCTTCAATTAAGTAGGTGATAGGCGATGTATTTTGTATTTTTCGAATTTTAAATATTTCTGTCGACCAGTTGGGAGTATATCCTTTTTCAAATGTCCCCTTATATTTACTAATGCGTACATAATCACCCTCTTTAAACTTGCTTTTTATGCTAACGGTTTTCATCAACATACAATATCTTTGTAATATGCGTTTTTTATTAACATTATCCACGTTTGCTGGGATTTCATCAATTGTGCGATGATAGGTGTGATTGTATTCATAAATAACATTATTAAGAGTATTATCTATCCAATTATAGTTACCTTTTAAACTAAATTCCTTGTATAGTTTCGATTTCAATGTTCTAATAAATCGCTCAACTATTGATGCCTTTTTTGTTGAAAAGGTTGAATAATGATTTATATAATAAGATTTCATAAGATTTTGAAACATGTTATTATAAAATTCTGTTCCATTATCCGTTTGCAAATTTTTGGGAACACGCCCATTAGCCAACAAAATCTTGAAAGAATTGCATACAATATCTTTGGTCTTGCTTTTCAAAGGAAAGGTCCAGGCGTATTTCGAAAATGTGTCAATAACAGCAAGAATAAATTTGTAATTTTTATTCTCTTTGGAAATTGATTGCATGTCGATTAAGTCTGCTTGCCAAAGGTCATCTATATCTTTCATAATAACATGTCTTCGTGGAAAGTTTAGTCTTGCATTTTTATGAATTTCGTTTACTACGTCGGCTTTACTCATATTTTAATTCAGTATATCAACATTTGTCTTGAACCTACCAATGATACTGAATGAAAATCATACTACCTCCACTATTTATTCTTCAATTATATCAGCTTCTTTTAATTCTTCAATTATCGATAAAATTTCATTATCATGATTTGTATTGCCAGCATCTCTTGAAGCGACTAATAGTTTTAATCTCTCAACCAACTCGTTAGGATCGTCCCAATATACCAAGTCAGTATTGTTTTTGTACTTCTTTAACTTTGGCAAGTTTCCTCCAAGTTTAGTGTGAATGTTATCATTTAATGTTTCAGAAAAAAAAGGTCTGATTATTTCACGATATTTTATTCCTTTATCACCTTTTATTTGACCTTTAGGATTGAAGTCTCTTTTGTGATCATTGGTGTAATGCAATATATCCTTGTAGAAAAGTTTATCTTTAGGGGATACTAATTTTAAATCAGGTTTTTTTTTAAGTAAAAGTTCTTTCAGACCAGGAGTTAAATTGTAAGATTTATCACCGATTTTAATCAAAATAACGCTATCGTTATTCAAACTATCAATTTTAGAAAATGATACTTTTGAATTACCCATAAATAAAGTTTTGTTTTCACTTCTTATTCCAAACGGTATATTTACACCATCATACATATCATAATCTTCTAATGAAATATCTAAATCATCTTCCATTTTAGGAGACTTTTTAACCAATTGTGCAGAATTATGTTTTGGTTCGTAACAGTCCTCAAACTTTGTAGTCGAGCTAGTATTAATATCATCCATTTCAATATCTCCAGAACATGTGGGTGGGGTTGTATTTTGTAACAACAATATTTTTTTCATATTTGTATTGGAATCAGCTAGGGTTTTAAGAGGGTCTGTGACCGGTTTAAGCATTTGATCAAGCGACAATTTCATACAGTGATCCTGGTTCTTCATTTGTTTTATTTTATTCTTTATGGAGTCTACTGACTTCATTAATTCTATTTTAATATTTTTCTCCATGGTATATTTTAACAACTGCGTTCAGCTAAGAATCAAATTATACTGAATTTGATTTTGTATGTTAATTACTTATATGTATAAACAGTCAGTCAAACTTTAAAAAAATATCAAAGTTCTGTCTGTACCTTCCATTATTTAATGGCGATTCTTTATTAATAAGTAGAAAATTATAAGGTTTACTCCAAACAGTTTGACAAATATTTTTGAACATTTTCCATTGTAAATCAGAACTAACATGCTCTTCATAAATATGTTTTAAATTCACATCATCTTGTTTGAATATAATAAGAAAATTAACATTGTCACGTAACAATTGCTTCGGAATTTTAGAATAGGTTTGAGATAAATAGAAACAATCGATTTGTTTATGCCTGCCCATGCAAAAATAATTGCGGATATTAACTTGATTTTCACACGCAACATCATCAAAAATAAATACAGAATTTGTTAAAGCTTCACTCGGAGATATTACATCTTTATCATCACTGAACTCATAGAAATTAATCTGTGGCACTCTTTTTAATACTTCGTTTAAAAAACGGTATTTTGGTTGGAAATAAGTCTTACAGTAAAGATAAAGATTTCTGAATTTGAGTCCATTTTCATGCAGCAGTAAACTAATCATAACATTCGTTTTGCCACAGCTTGATGGACCGCATATTATACAGCGAATGGTATTTGGCAATAAAGCGCTATGTCTGATGTGGTGAACAGAATCACTTAATCTTATATTATTAACATTGAGGGATATAGGTTGCTTGATCAACTTCATCTCACCGATTAATTAAAAAACTATTTAACGTGTATATATATATACTTCGTCGAATTAGGTCAAATCCTGTATTGAGTACAAGAAAGATGCTATTCTCATCTTTCATAATATTTAATCTAAGGTACAGCTGATTGTACTTATTATAATCACTTCTCTTCGATACTGTCTATTCCATAAGTAAATCGTTTCGTGTCGCATCATAAGTAAATTTTAATGCTTTCATAATTTGATCTAATAATAAATATATAATGCATACTCTTTTTACACCATTATAATATCAATATTCAGTAAAAAAACATAAATAAAACACCAAATATAATCTCGATATATTTATTTTGAATAAGTAAATTAAAATATCTTATCGATGGTACATCTAATCATTAATTGTATCATTTATTATCTAATTAACAGTCTAGTTACAATTATTATACAAGTATTGTAATTTATCATATAGGTACTCGTACATTCAAAATATTGTATCACAATGTCCCCAAGGTAACGTATGAGAATTATCGGGAAGAATTTGTCTTTTATCATCGTTTCTGTTCAAGACTAGTTTGTAGACTTCCTGAGTATATATAGTATGCTTTATCGATTTTAGCATATTCATTTTGAACCGCAAATTCTTATTCGTTATGAGAGTCTGATAATAGTCAGATAAGTTTAGTTGTTTAGTGACAGTCTTAGATATACCTTTTGCTTTTTTTATTTGCACCTTTACGCTTTTTATACAGTACAATTTAGCTCTGAGTCCTACAAATTCGGCAATCACATCGCCACCTAACTCGTCCTTGAATAACCCGGGCACTTTAGCATTTGTTATTGGCATATTAAACGGATTATTCAAATGAAAATTACTAGTATCAAACAAAGATATATTCTCCTTCATATCTCTATAAAAATCGTCAGTGTATATCAAATAAAGTAAGCTGTCTGTGTCAGTATAACATAGTTCTACGTTTTCATTATACTTCTTTTTAATAAAGTCATAGTGAAACTGATAGAGATGAGTTTTAGCATATTCTAGCACGCTGAACCCTATGTATATAGGTCTGTCCAGCTTGATTTTTTCGGGATTTAGCTGGATTGCTACTAAGTTTTCAGAAAATATAGTAGCACTATGAAAATTTGGTTTTGCAATTAGTTTTTTGGCCTCCAAAACTTTTTTAGTTTTATTTTTAGTATCGCTCCATTTAGAGACTAGTTTAACATTGACATGTTTCCTTTTATTCTCTATCGTTTTCCCGAAAATAGCATTGTTAAGTAATTTAAAAAAATCTTTTTCAAAAACTGATGAAGACTTTTGACGTAACTGAGTATTCAAATCAATATATTTTTTGAGGTAGCTACCTTGTCGAAAACACAGAATCTTATGGATTTTTTTAAGACGTAACCCATGTTTTAGGCATTCTTTCAAGTGAACATAATGTATGACATAATGATATTTGTCATAAAGGTTTGCAATAAGTTTTGGGTTTTTACCACCAGGAGGAATGAATTTCTCGCTTGCGAATGGTAAATCACTATGAGTATTATGTAAATAATCCCTGTATTCCAAATCAACTGCCAGAATATAACCGTAATCACCATTTTCATCAGTATTTATGATATCGAAATTACAAATTTCTGTGTCTGTTAAAAACCTAAACTCGGAAATTGGCATTGGTTTTGTCATAGCATGAGAGTAGAGTGCGTTACAGTCAAGATATATAAGAAACGATGTTTCTTTTTGATCATCGTAATTGGGGAGATATTGATTGTTTGCTTTAGCATGTCTCAGGGAACATTGAGCTAAACCTCCACGAATACCTTTTTCCAATAACTGATAGATCTCTACATCATTAATTAATTCTAATTGCACACCCGTACATAGTAACATTGCATCCCAGCTGAGTCCGGGCGAGGTGACATAATAAGCCGGATCTAACTTATAGTATTGAAGGCATGTATTTCGAAACTTTTCAAATATATCACTAAGAATCAAAACATCACTTTTCAAATACAAGTCTGTGTATTCTCCAAGCGATTGAATGTCAAAAACATCCCACACTCTTAGCGCTCTGAGGTATTCTTCGTCTGATAAATGCTCTTGTTTTAAATTATTAAAAAAGTATTCTTTTTTCGGCAGTGCCGTATCACTGTACTTAGACCATGTATCTACGTAGTCATATGGATAAATGCCCTTAAGTTGCATAAGCTCAAACTGTTCATGATTTTGGAACTCATGAGATAAATTAATAAAATCTTTCTCACATAAAGTTTTACATAAATTATCTAAGCTCGAGCTAAGAAATTGAAAAGAGTCTAAAAATTTTATTTGAATTGATTTTGATGAGTCTTTTGATGGCAAATATTTAGTAATGGATAGGTACTTTTCCTTAGTTTGCGGTATAATTTTCAAATCACCCTCATACTTCGCTAATTCTTTTATAAACAGATGACTATCATAGCCAGATAAGTTATGAAATATCACAGGCACAAAAGGGCAAACTCTATATAAAAGATTACATTGATTATGCGCTGCTCCCCTAAATTCAGAAGTCACGTGGTCATGGTCCATTACTTTATCATCAAAAAGTAAATTATTACAGATATGGCAAGTAGTTTCTCTTTGATATTTGTCCTGCTGATGTTTAGACAATTTCATTATGGGCTTTTTACATTGCAACATATCGTGTATTTGTGACACATCTCTGATTAAATACTCAATGAATACTTTAGCACAATCTGGACCTCTATAAGTTACATATTTATTTAAGCCTGAATCATGTGAACAGCATATATAATAGCCGAAACAAGAAGGCTCGTGTTTTTGAATAAGTTTAGTGTTTTCAGTTGATTGGTTTTCTGTACAATGTGTCAAAATGCTTTCAAAATCTGCATAAATCACAAAGTTGATTTTCTGCTGTCTCTCGTAGTGTTCAAATTTCAATACACTGTTTTTTGGAGGCAACACCGATAATATTTCTGAACAAGAATGCGCAGTATACTTAGACACACTTGAAAAAAATTGTAGACAATTTTCACATAAATACATTTTACCTTTATGTTCAGAAATTTGCCTGCGTACTAATTTGAGAAGATCTTTAATCAGACAATAATGAAACTTACCATTTTTTTCAATGTAAAGTAGGTTCACATGATTTGTTTTCCTTGAATCTGACTTATATAGAGGTCCAGTTACATAAAATTTGTTATCTAATCCGTAGATGTTTACACTCAAGTCTGGATTATTTTTTTCTAAGACCTTTACATCGCTTATTGTAGGGGGAAAAGTCATATCCTGAACGTTCAGTACGTTACTGTAGTGTGGATAAGAGTTTACTCTGCACGCGTTACGTTCGCGTGGGTGTAAAGCTGCTACTATAGACCATAACAAGCAGTGGTTATCATTATTCTGTATATTAATACAGCTTTTAGTATTTTTCACTATGGGTGGTAAATCAATATAGGAGCCACCTCTCATAGGACAGTATTTATTAAGATTTATTTCTAAATGACTTATTGAGAGAAAAGACCAGCCTGACTCACAAAATTGGAACTCGCTCATTTTTTTATTAATTGTATTCACTGCCTCCATATACTTTTCTTTTATACATGTATCTTTAAGAATAATTGTATTTTTAGTGTTAAACGACTTTAGATTTTGTGAGTCTGAATGTGGTAATATAAAGTTTGCAAATAGCTCAAAATTTACTTTTAAGCAAGTACTTTTTTCCAGAGCCATAGTAATTAGTTTTATGATATATTTCATACTATCATGCAAGAAAGTTTCAGGGGTCTCAAAGCATTCTTCATATGGATTTAATCGATAAGTAAGGATCCTGTCTTTAAATGCAGTTGCAATGATTTCAACATTTTCAAATTCAGTTTTCAATAAACAATTTGATTTATGTACATTACTTCTTACATGGTATCTATAATCAGGTTTTCGTAAAATTACTTTGCATTCATGGCATATCATAGTATCATGACTTTGAAAATGAGATCCGTTATCGCCGGTAGCGGTAGCTGTAATAAAAAAAAAAACAAGACATCATTAGGATAAAATAATGTTATATTAATTTATTTAACTTTTTCAACTTAACCTATGGATACATTTTGATTATATGCATATGATCTACGCTTTTATATGATATAGGCTTATATGTGAAAAGCAAATATTAGCTAAATTCATATTTTGAAAAGATCATCTTGATTACAAAAATATGGTTTGTTCGTATTCAATAATAGTTTGAAATAAATGTCGGTGGGATATCCTTAAATTCCTTCCTACTTGAAGTTATAAATTTTGCTAAATATCCCCAAGCTTCAGTATTATCGTCTGTTTTATTTTTTAAACTGATCACTGCCTGACGCCATCTATTCATTGCAGAAACATTTTCAATATCCGAAACTTTATAGACTTTTAATTCAATGTAGTGCGATCCCTCTTTAGAAGGATGACCTTGTCGAGAAATACCGTTAGCTAATCTTCTCGTGATAGAAGATACTAAAGTTGATACTTTTTTAGAAGAGGAAGAAGAGGCACAGGCCGCTTCCTGTGCTTCATCTTCACTGTCCGTACCGAAAAGTTCCCTAGCCGTAGGTCTTGTAACTGGACGAATCTTCGGCTTTTTCAATGATGATCGTATATGTTCAGTGCTCACTGCTGGCTCAGCTCGACGTGTTGACGAATGTTTTTCGCGTTTAGTTCGCTTTCTCTCCAGCTCTTCCCCCTTGTCATCCAAGATTGGCATGCTGCTAGATGGACGAGACTCTTCTCTACTCCGTTCGTTTTCTTTTGAGGACAAATTTCTTCAACCTCTTCTTCAGAGGATGTGGGAAAAAGTTCGTCAGCTTTTGACCTGAAAATAAAAATAAATAAATAATTACATATATACGTTTTACTTATCTACCTCTCTCTGCTAACAGCTCTGTTGTATTAGAAAATAAAAATTAATAAATTCAATACTTTTTACAAAACTTGCAGATGTTGATAATATTAGAAGTACTATAATAAAACAACGTTTTCGTGACAATTACAAAGGTTAAGGTTAAAAGGTATTTTTTATATTAATAATAATTATAATATTCCACAACTATCACACAACGCCGTCTAGTCTCAAGCTAAGCAGAGCTTGTGTTATGAGTACTAGAAAACTGATAAACATACATATATATTTCTAAATACATACATATTATAGATAAATTACACCCAGACACAGAACAAATGATCGTGCTCATCACACAAACATTTGTCCTGGGTGGGAATCGAACCCACGACCTCCGGCATTGCAGTCAGGTCCACTAACCACTAGACCAACAGGCCAGTCTGATAATAATCTATAATGATACTTACATTTTGTTTAATTTGATTGAAGATTTTGTAAGATGACGATGATGAAGATTTTGAAGACTTGTTGACTTGACTTGTACAGTGGAGTTGTAAATCTGAAAACAAAAATAGAATAAACTGATTAATTTAAATTATCGAAATCATATTTAATTATTTTAAGTTTTCGTATCAGATAAGGTAAGTTACACCTTCGAATACACTGTCGCTATTAACATCAGGTTACCTGGTGCCTAGCTGACTTGTTAATTCAGGAATGTTTTCAGAATACCTATGCAAATATTTGTATTGAGCTCATGTTGAATCATTCAGAAAAATAATACACCCGAAATCTAAAAGTGATATTAACGCTTGTATTCATAAATAGGTACGGGTTGAATTAAGAACCTTCCGCCTTTTTGTGAAGTCGGTTTATGTTGTTCTTACAAATTGGATAAACAGATTTAATTAATCGAATAATTACTTATTCATCACATAATATTTGTTAGAACATAAATAACAAATTTTGAAACTGATGAAAAAGATAAACTATTCTGAAAAGTTATTACATTTGAAAAGCTTGATACCCACTTTGTATTGTTAAGAAGACTAGTTGTCCGAAACCTGCATATGGGGCACGCACTACACACACTTATAAACACTTTTATCACTTGTAGCACCTCAGAAAGAAAATTTTGTAGTGGCTCATTGTTTCACGGTCATTTAAATAAATATGAAAAACATCAATGTGTGCATGCAGATTTTACACTAGTGTTATGCAGAAAACAGTTTGTCAGCAAATTAAATACACTAGCTGTATCCAACGGCTTCACTTCTTTTAATTTACTCCTCAGGTAACCAATCAGTCTTAATAAAGGTACTATAAGTGTGAATTAGTCTAAAATAAACAGACAAACTTCTTCATTTTTATTATATGTTTATAAGGGTACAATATAGTAACATAACATATTCCGTAACCAAAATACGACGTTACTGCTGCGTATTATGAGATAAAATAGTAGGCGTCAACATTGACGCCTAGGATATTATTATATTTCTCACTGTAAACATAGACAGATCATCTGTCTCCAGGCGCCAGTCTTATTGTACTCATTTCCATTTAAGGAAACGTGGCATGTGTTCAAATTAATTAACGATTTTAAACCTTAATAGCATACTAAAATCACATATAAAGAATCATTTACTTAAATTTCCAACATCATTATTTCTCTGATTTTCATCAACACCGGAGCAGCTTTGAACATCTAACATGTCGGTAAGTTATTGAAAAACATTTTTATTTTTATTTAAAAAAAAAAAATATTTTTTTCGTTGATCGAATAATGAAATAAGTATATAAACAATGTTTTCAAGATGAATACTTAACGGGTTCGACGTCAACAGTTTTGTCATAGTTCAATTTTTTTTAAATAGAATAAACAATGTAAATACATAAATTAAATATAAAATATGCGTTGACTTGAGAACTTTCCTTCTTCATTGAAGCCGGTTGATTAACTCGATGTTTGTTTCAGGAATCTGGTGAGGATCTATTCAACTTCTTGCCGAACAATCAAGACAAATCAAAAAAGAGAGCATATCAAGACAAAGAGACTTATATCTGTATAAAAAAACCATCAAGGGGAACGAAAATGATACGAATTGAGTTATATGATGTGGAAAATCTACCTGCAGAATTGTTAAATTGCAAGTGTCATTCCGAATTATGTGTGCAATATATTGTCAAAAACATGTTTATGGACGATGTTTATAAATCATATAGAGACATAGTTTTATTAATAAAAGACAAAATTAATGATTAGCAATTGTTGTTTTTTTTCCCCCCCTTTATAGAGATAAGAAGTAATTAAGTTTTCAACTGTATATTATTGGGTTCTCTGGATCAACGGAAATCAATAAGTCCAGTTATTTAGAACTAATACCATTCACCCACAATCTATTCAAATAGATGAAAACAGGGGTTATTGAAAAAAGAGTAACATCGAATTAAAAATCTTCAGTTTTTGAAAAGTTTACCTGCGCTTCTCTGCGAAGGTATATTTACTTTTCAAAATCTGAAGATTTTTAATTCGATGTTACTCTTTTTTCAATAGCCCCTGTTTTCATCTATTTGAATAGATTGTGGGTGAATGGTATTAGTTCTATATAACTGGACTTATTGATTTCCGTTGATCCAGAGAACCCAATAATATACTACTAACGAATCCCGGAATCCATCCGGCAGTATGTTTTTAATAAATACTGGAATTTAGGTTCCTATGACGACAGAGCAAAGTATTTGGAAAGATTTATTCAAATCCAGAAAAAAGTTACCAGTAAAGTTGAACCCAAAAAACAGCGGAATTATGCCAACAAGTACACTCTGGTTCAATTCGATAATGTTTACAATATCTGCAAAAACTGTGTATTAAAAACATTAGATGAATCGAATCGTTTTCTTCAGACTGTAAATGAAAAAATTCAAAAGTTTGGATATGTAACGAAAAGTGGGAGAGGTCGAGCTGCTAGCTATAAAAAATTTTCAGAGATTCGAATAAAAGCTGTAGAGCAACATATATTAAAATTTCCTGCATACGAAAGCCATTATTCAAGAAACAAGACCTCAAAGAAGTACTTAAGTGCAGATCTTTCAGTAGAAAAAATGTACTCTTTTTATAAGTCCGATACTGGAAACCCTGTTTCTATAAATGTTTATAGAAAAGTATTTAAGGACATGAACTTGTCGTTCAAAAAACCGTCAGTAGACACATGTAATAAATGCAATTTACTACAATCTAAATTAAAATATGCGACATCTGTAGAAGATACTGAGACGCTACAAATTGAAATGAAGAAACACCAGGAAGATTATGAGGGCGCTTATGAAGAAAAGCGTAAAGATAAAGATAAAGCTAGATCTGATTCGGGGGAAACCTGTGTGATTGCAGTCGATCTGCAGCAGTGTTTACCGACACCAAATCTAACAACTTCAACAGCGTTTTATAAACGACAACTTTGGGTTTATAATCTGACTATACATGATTTTAAAACAAATCATGCATTCTGCTACATGTGGCCGGAAAGTAGTGGAGGCAGTGGCTCAAATCAAATAGCATCTTGTTTACATGACTTCATAACAGCTAGATTACTCTTGCTGCACCCAGATGCTAAACATTTAATATTATATTCGGATTCTTGTGGGGGTCAGAATAAAAACTCCATTGTCACCACAATGCTGTTACTGGCCATCCAAAACTCGGTTCAATTAACAACTATAGAGCATAAATTTCTAGTGCCCGGTCATACCTACGCACATGGAAGTTGACGCAACGAATGACTTTGTCTTTGCCGTTTGAGTTCCTTGTTCTATTTTCCGAGGAGTTAGTTACCGGATGATTTTTATTATTAGATTTACGGTCTGAATTTGGTTTTAGGCTTCTTGAATTCCTTAAATAAGTGAGCAATTTATCCAAGTCCTCATATTGAGCCGCTTCTGCACCTAGCCTAACAGCGCGATTATCTATGCCGTGCAGTACACACTCGACCGCTCGCCTACCAGTTATATTATATCGGTTAATAAGAGTAATTTTGTCGTAAAAATAGTCTTCAAGAGAATCTCCGTAACGAGCGCGCTTTGCTAACATGTAGGCCAACATTTGACCGTAGTTCTCTTCAGAAGAGAAAGCCGATATTAATTTAGTCTGACATTCGTCCCAAGAAAAGAGCACCGACGGTAACCCTTCATACCAACGCTTAGGAACATCCTGTATCTTTGGGAGTGCATAGTGTACGGTTTGTTTTTGACTCCATGAATAAATGGTGGCACATTAGTTTACTTTGTGCAACCACATTCCTATCGTTTGCTCTTTTTTTGCAGGATTTAATTCGAGTATGGTATTCTTAAACGCCCACCTCCACTTTAGACTTTGAGAGAAATGTCGAGCATCCTTTATCTTGGTTACCTTCCGAATTTCTGTGTTTCTTACTCTATCTCTCAGTTTATATTTAAACAGCTGCTTTCCATTGCCCTCTGAGTGGTCTGTATTTTATGTCTCGCCTTGTGATCATAGATCCACGTTTGGCAACCATAGATAAGACAGGGTAAAATTGTAGTGTCTAAAATTATCCTTTTCATTGGTAGTTGTGACTTGAGATTCACCTTTTGTGCCCAGTACTTTTTACATGTTATGGCTACTCTTCTGTCTATTTCCTCTATATTTCGGTATTTCCAAAATTAATTGATTATTTGTTTCCCAAGGTAAATGTAACTCTCTACGTACTCTAGTGGCACATCGATAACCAGTATTGGTGTTAATTCACTGTTAGTCATGACTTTGGTTTTCTCTTAGTTTATTTCCAGGCCTACATAAACACTAGCAGTTTGAAGTTCGTTGATCATTATATTGAGCTTATATGGGCATTCAGAAAACACGAAGATGTCACCCGCAAAGCGTAAGTGAACCCCATTCACATTTATTCCTTGTTTTGACCTCGGATTCCGGCGAAGTTTGGTGTAAATCGCCTGTACCAGGAACAGGTCTGCAGGAACGTCATCAGCTACTTTGCTGCTACCTTTTCGGGATCAGCCTTCAGACCCCCACTAGCAGTTTGAAGTTCGTTGATCATTATGTTGAGCTTATATGGGCATTCAGAGAACACGAAAATGTAATCCGCAAAGCGTAGGTGCTTAGGTGAACCCCATTCACATTTATTCCTTGTTTTGACCTTTGATTCCGGCAAACTTTGGTATCAATCGCCTGTACCAGGAACAGTACCTCTACCATGAGTTTAAAGCAATAGTATTTGTCGATACTCGCTATCGACGACGTAAATTTTTTGTATGGCAAATTTTACAGCGCCTCTAGCGGTCACTTACGGAACCAAAATCGGTAGTATGAGTTTTCAAGTAATTAACTATCGAATAGAAACTCGCTAGCGACTACGGTTTTTAGCAGTTTTTAAAGAAAATCGGTACCATGAGTAACAAATTTGACAGGTGCTATCGAAACAAACCGTTACTACAGTAGTAAAGTAACTCACTAGCATATTGAAGGGTGAAAGTGTTGTGAAGAGTTTCATGCAAAACAATATTTTATTTATTTATGCATAATACGGTGCATAAATATGTCCGGTAAAGCATATTTAGCGTGGGATATGTTAGCTACGGCTGCACATGAAGACGAACGACGCGACCAAGGAAATTTCCAAGCTAATGTGCGAAAGTCTCTCGGAGATCCACTTGAACATATTAGTGATAATAATTTCACTAAAGAATATAGGCTCAATAAAGAGGCTTTCGAGCATTTGTGTGGTCTCTTAAGAGTTCACACAGATTTGAAGTCTTCACAAAGAGTGTCCCTTGAATCGAAGGTAGGTTAGTATGTTAGAAAGGTTTTAGGAATCATTGTTAAAACTTCTTTTGTACATGCATTTCATAATAGAAATAAATACCTACTTACCATTTTTCAGGTTTTATGTGCACTGTTATTTTATGCACATGGGAGCTATCAGCGAATTACTGGTAAAGCTCTCCATTTCTCACAAGAAGCAATGAGTGTGTATATTCAAGAAGTCACACAGGCATTGAACCATCCCAATATTTTAAAAAACTTTATAAAATTCCCAACCACAAAACAAGAAAGGGATATCATTAAACAAAGGTATATATCTACTAAATAAGACGGGACAAGGGCAGGAAGATCATGATGATGATATATCTAATAAACATGTGTACAAAACTCATTTAACTTTTTCATGCTAAGGAAATATATATTATTTTAGTTTTTACAATAAATATGGATTCCCAGGAGTTATAGGGTGTATTGATGGAAGCCATTTTAAAATATTTACACCGAATAAAGAAGAGGAGCACCTATTTTTCTGCAGAAAACATTATCATTCTCTTAATGTGCAAATGGTTGGTATTTTGAGTGGCATACCTACTTATTTAGAATAGAATAAAACTTTATTGTACACCAAAATAGTAACAAAAACTTAGAAACTAACTTAATCTATGGGTACAATGGCGGTCTTATCGCTAACAGCAATATCTACCAGACAACCTTAGGATGAATTGTAAGAACTTGACATAAAAAAAGGGGTAGACTGCGGTGTACTGCTAATTAAATTTAATTAAATTAAAAATATATATAAGACTATACATATTTATTTACTTGTGTTATGTTTAATTTTATATAGCTCTATTATATTTTTATAGTTAAACTGAAAATTCAAAGAAATGAAAGCAGTTTCACTTCATATACAACACTTATAATTACAATATAGCTATTTCTTTTTTCAGATATGTGACCAAAATTGTTTAATCCTCTCCGTTAACGCAAAGTTTGGAGGTGCAACACATGATGCATTTATATGGGAGAATAGTAATGTCAATGACTATGTACAATCATTGCACAGGCAGAATGAGATTGTCTGGCTGCTAGGTGAGCAATAAATTAAGTTGTAACAATAAATAGTATATGTAATAGTAATGGTAATTATATGGAAATGAAGCTATGGACAAAAATTAATAAATATTTTTCACAGGTGATTCTGGTTACCCTCAACGGCCATGGTTAATGACACCCTACATAGACCCACCTCAAAACTCAATCATGGAGAATTACAATGTATCTCACATTTCCACAAGAGTGGTTATTGAAAATACTTTTGGGCGATTGAAGAACCGTTGGCGTTGTTTACACAGGGATAGAACTTTGCACTATCAACCCGAAAAATGTGCACAAATTATTTTAGCATGTTGTGTCTTACACAACATTGCACTGAAATACAATGTTCCAGACCCTGAATATAATACTGCTGAACAACCACAAGGTATTTTAGTAAAACAAACTATAGATACAGATAAGTATTTAAAATAAAATAAAAAGTTTAACAAGTGATGTTTACTTCTTGCAGAACCATTTGAACAACATGAGTTGGTGTTGGAAAATGAAAGGACCAGTGATTTACTACTCAGAGGACGCACATTACGGGATCAAGTGGCTAGAAGACTTTCTCAAAGACCATAATTATATACAATTATCTTAATTAGTGTTATTCTTTTAGTCAATCTACTAACTAGGTAGGCTTCATAAGTCGTTTTAATCATTTTTAATATACTTTAGATCATAATGTACCTTTTTATTTATCTACCCCAATAGCATCCTCACACTATTTTTAGCGATGTATATGTGGGATAGCCACACACAAGAACATAATATAGGCTCATCTGTTGGTTGTCTGTATATACTTACATATAGACAACCAACAAAAATACAACTAAGTTGTTTATTTGCTAATTAAAAGAGCTTTTGTGTAAATTAAAAGATTCTCATTTATTTATTTTTATTGATTATAAAAAATATATGTGTAAATAAAAAATAAAATACAATAAAAAGAACTAGTAAAATCAGAACATTAAAGCAAAATATCTAAATAAAAAAAAAACAAAATAAATGCTATGATTCTTAACAGTATAAAATACAAAAAAAAAATACTAGTAAAATCAGAACTTAAATTACAAAATATCTAAATACTAAAAAAGAAAGACTTAAAATAAATTATTTGATTCTTATCTATTTTCTAAACTATTTGCTATATTCCTAAAAACTTCTAAAAATTGCCCGAACAAATCTAACCACCTTTCTTGCATCCTTAATTCCAATTCCCTAACACGAATTCTCTCTCTTTCTGCTTCCTGCTGAAAGGCTCGCCATTCGGAATCGGATCTCACAAACGCTTGTCTAGCTAGATCCGATTGGGTCTGTGTGCGAGTCCTTCTGCGAATCGGACAAGCTGTTATGTTTTGGAGACGGCTTCTCCGTTGACGACGAGGCGTGAAGGGCAAAGGTGTGGGGCTTTGCACCGCACGATTTTCTGGTGATACACCAATGCTCGTCGGGCCCATTTCGCTCCTATTCACATGTGGGTCTGTAATAAGAAAGAAAATCTTAATATTAAAAAAAAAATCTTACATTTTAAAATGTTATTTTTGGATAAGTTTTAAAGTAAGTTTGAAAAACCATTAGGAATAGCTACAATAGTATGAAATAGACTGCTCTGAAATGTGATAATAATTTAAGAAAACAGTTGGGTAATGATTGAACCTGTCCCTTACATAATATATGACAATGGAGCAACTACCTGTGCCTATATGTGCGTCTTCTTGAGGTGCACTACCCGCCAACCTCGGCTCTTCAATTGAAGCTCTATGCGCAGGTGGAAAAACTGGAACTTCAGTAGAAGAACCAGGTTGGTTCCAGTCTTCATGTCCTGTATTAAAAAATTACCAATTAATTATTATTTATTTACTGTTAGTATGCACTTAGACATTTCCCCACCAGTCCACCTGTGCTAATGAATCAGTGACATCATGTCCTAGACTATAATTTACTAGCTCTCAAGGTAAATAAATTAAATTTTTGAGCTTTTTTTTATTTAGCCATGAAATTTAATGCAAATATTATTTAGGTTGTAGTAACCACTACAAAACTTACCAAGATAAATTTCTTGTTGTGGCTGGCTGGCTTGAAATGTAGGGTCAGGTGGCAGTTGAATGTTAGTTTCTTCCTGTAAAGATATTATTAATTGTTAAAAATTTTCTGAATAATTACTTGGACACTTATAATTTAAAGAAAATAAAAAAAATGGCAATTAAGCAGTACAAGTTAGCATACCTGTAGTCCAACCTCAACAATAGTCACAATGCCTGTAGCAGCCTGAGTGCCTAATATACGAAGAACTCTCTCTTCTATATCAGACAGCTTAAGCCTACAAGCTGGACCACCACCAGTTCCTTGTGCAGATCTATGTATGCGACTAGCTTTCCTCTTTGTGTTATTTTTGAAATCGCTCCAAACCTTTATTTCATGCACAAACGCAACCAAATTAGCAAAAGCTACATAGACAAGAATGAAAGTAAATAAATAAATGTTTTGCAAATGATATAATATGGAAGTAATCTAACCAACAATAAAATTAGTATATACATAGTGTATGTAAGTATATTTATACATACTTTTCTCCATTTCTCTGCAGTCTTGGTGTCACCAGTGGCATCTGCATTTAAGAGGTCAGTTAATTCATTCCACCTTTGGGAATTAATAAACCTCCCTTGCGGTCCTTCAGAGGGTTTGCTGAGGTCACCATAACTAAAAATAAATATTCAAATCAAAAAAGGCCACTCGAAGCGAAGCCGTATTCCTGCAAAGCACTTGGAAACGAATATTTTGTTTCAAGTCCAGTGAACTGCTGAAAAGTGGCCTCGATATATAACAAACTTATGGAACTTATTTATAACAACGCTAATAACTGATTTGCAATATTGGCAATAAGGTTCTGTGTAAACACAGTTAAAGACATGCACAATGCACATCATTTACAATTTTAATTAAAAGTTTAACAAAAATGAAACAAAATGATAAATACATACTTTTCCATGAATTCCACTAATAATTGGAATTGTGTTGCGCTGGTACGCATTTTATATCCACCTGCAGAATATATTGTTTGAAACTTTTCACACTTCCAGTATATTTTCAAACTCGAACACTTGCGCGGTCAACAATTCAACATGACATTGACGCAATAGAAACATGGCGTCTGACATTCATTTTACACACTATAATACATACAAGTTTAGGAACACGTTTATTTCTTAGATTTACAAATATAGAATCGGTGTTTCAAATTAGTAGGGTTTTTAGGGCTATCTGCCTTCTCTGTCTTTTACTCAAGCTAGAAAGAGACAGCAAATTTGGGTATGAAGTTAGATACATTACGGTTTTAGTACCAACATAATCACTCGAAAACTACATAAACAATCGAGTTGTCGCTAGCGAGTCCGTATGACTCATGGTACGAAATTAATTGTAAACTATTCGATGCACGTTTATTCGATATCGACTACGTTAAGATCGTGTAGTTTTTCGATAGTAACTCATGGTAAGGGTACAGGTCTGCAGGAACGTCATCAGCTACTTTGATGCTACCTTTTCGGGATCAGCCTTCAGACCCCCCTCTGGAGTAATAATGTGCCCTAAATACTTAATGGTTGAGCAACAAAATCGGCACGTGTTAAAGTTTACATGAAGGTTGCTCTCTTTCAGCTTCCTTAGTACCTTGCCCAGATCTGATAGGAGTAGTATATTATTGGGTTCTCTGGATCAACGGAAATCAATAAATCCAGTTATATAGAACTAATACCATTCACCCACAATCTATTCAAATAGATGAAAACAGGGGTTATATAGTTAGTTTAGGTAAAAGAGTAACATCGAATTAAAAATCTTCAGATTTTGAAAAGTAGATATACCTTCGCAGAGAAGCGCAGGTAAACTTTTCAAAATCTAAAGGTTTTTTTTATTCGATGTTACCCTTTTTCAATAACCACTGTTTTCATCTATTTGAATAGATTGTGGGTGAATGGTATTAGTTCTAAATAACTGGACTTATTGATTTCCGTTGATCCAGAGAACCCAATAATATACAGTTGAAAACTTAATTACTTCTTATCTCTATAAAGGGGGAAAAAAAAAAACAACAAATGCTAATTATTAATTTTGTCTTTTATTAATAACACTATGTCTCTATATGATTTATAAACATCGTCCATAAACATGTTTTTGATAATATATTGCACACATAATTCGGAATGACACTTGCAATTTAACAATTCTGCAGGTAGATTTTCCACATCATATAACTCAATTCGTATCATTTTCGTTCCCCTTGATGGTTTTTTTATACAGATATAAGTCTCTTTGTCTTGATATGCTCTCTTTTTTGATTTGTCTTGATTGTTCGGCAAGAAGTTGAATAGATCGTCACCAGATTCCTGAAACAAACATCGAGTTAATCAACCGACTTCAATGAAGAAGGAAAGTTCTCAAGTCAACGCATATTTTATATTTAATTTATGTATTTACATTAATTTTATTCTACTTAAAAAAAATTGAATTATGACAAAACTGTTGACGTCGAACCCGTTAAGTATTCATCTTGAAAACATTGTTTATATACTTAACTTTTGGAGTAGCGTAATTAGAGACACAATAGTAAGACAATGGCGCACGACCGCCGGCGTTCGTGCGGGGATCAACAGCTTAATCCATTATTCGATCAACGAAAAAAATTAAATTAATATTTTTTTTAAATAAAAATAAAAATGTTTTTCAATAATGGTGAAGCGTCAATGCCTTTTCTTAAGGTGTATGTATTTTTAGAGAATAAATAATATAAATTAGTTACCTTTCCTGCATTCTCTAAGTTAATTGAGTCTCTGTTGAGGATTTCATTCACCAATACCTACGACCGCAACGCCCATTGGTGACGTATCGAATGCTTTCTTGAGACGCTCGCTAAAGACCGCCAGAGGGCGTCTACCCCGCAAAAAAAGATAGTGTGTGTCCGCTACGCAAATTCGACACGCGTCGAATAAAAACCGCTCCGCGATATAAATCCCGTATATGTTGAAAACCTGAGAATTCTCGTGTAATAAGTGTATCTGCTACTGTGAGACATTGAGACCTTGTAGTGCAGTGTTGGTTTCACGAGTTCTGACCAGCCCACCGGTGCACGGTGGATGAATCAAGATTTAGCTCGCAGGCCTGCAGCCCACACACCGACCACGCATCCGTGAACGAGGCGCATTCCTACCAGCAAGTGGGGTCCCTGGATTAGCAAGGTACGTGGGCATCCAAGTTGCTATCGACGTCGCTTGGTGTTGGTGTCTCAGGGAATCGTCAACAGGGATTTAATTTTGTGTAATATAACCTTAATTTCAACGCCATATTGGTTGTCTTAAAACTCCATTCCTTCTTAGGTGAGGCTACTTACAAGCCTCACCATAATTATTTAGGCCTTGCTCACATGCACGATCTGCGCATGGAGATGCAACGCCGGGGCGAAACTCCGCTGCCACGCCAAGTCGCGGCATGGCGGGAAGAACTCCGGCGGGGTCTCATGGTGGAATGGCGACAGCGACTGTCGCAACCCAGTGCTGGGCACGCCACAATTATGGCGGTAAGTCCCTTCTTTGAGGCGTGGTTGGAAAGACCTCACGGCGTCCTCACCTTCCGCATGACGCAGGTTCTCACCGAACACGGGAAGTTCGGGAAGTTCCTGCACCGGATTCGTGCGGAAGCGACGCCCGGGTGTCACCACTGTGTGGACCGCCCGGAGGACACGGTGGAGCATACGGTGGAAGTTTGCCCCGCTTGGGAAGAGCAACGCCGTGTCCTCGTGGGGGCGATCGGCGGCGGCGATCTCTCGCGCCGGGCCTTGGTACAGGCCATGGTCCGGAGCGAGGAGGAGTGGCAGGCGGTCGCCTCCTTCTGCGAAGCAGTAATGCTAGCAAAAGAGGCGGCCGATCGCGTGAGGCAACGGCAACGGTCCTCACGCCCCAACCGCCGCCGGAATTCTGATCCCGATTTCCGGCCACCGTAGGCGCGGGCTTGCGGACGGCGGGCAATGGGTGGCTCGCCGTCCGACCGTCCGGTAACCATCCGGACCGAGCCCAAGTCGTCGACGGCGCGTATTGTTCCGCGCGCGCCTCAGGGAGATGTCAGCAAATCGTAGGGGCCCAGCAGGGTCGAAGCCTACTGGGGCCATGGGTAGTGTGAAAACGAAACCGTGGCCCTGGGACGAAGGCAACGAAGGAACAGGAGTGGGTTTTTAGTCAGTAAAAGTCTGACACTATCTCCCGCTCCGCCCAAGAGCGGGATTTGTCATAAGATGATTTTCCCACCTATAAAAAAAAAAAAAAAAACCATAATTATTTGGTCCTTTCGAGCCTGGATAGGTAACCAGGTAACCGCTCCCTAGTTAGATTTTTACGTAATATTTGGTGAAAATCATAATAGGTATATATAGGTTATAGATATTTACGTAAACCTTTGGTAAATTATTCTTGCCTATAAACCGCTCTCCGCTATAACATAAACATAATTGACAATAGATTCTACGTAGGTTTTGGTAAATCTGTCAATATTGTTTCATAGAATTTAATGTGTTACGTATTTCACTTTGATAACATATAATAGGAGGTAGTTTCACATCATTTCGGCTTAGTGCGTATTAGTGATTTTTATTCAGATACCGCCACAGAGCGGGAAGGTACTTCACTAGTGCAAACCGCCTGATAAGCTTACCCGCGCATATTTTTAGATATTGCTCTTGATATTAACTTAACAAAATGACTGAGAAACAATTAAAGCCGGAAGATTTACTGACTATCCTTCATGAAAAGAAAGGATTGTTATTCAAACGCCTTAATCGATTATATGAATTATCGAAAAATATTTCGTCGTTCGATACGAGAAATAGTGAAAGTTTTATGACTGAATCGGAAACTGTTGACGACATTCGTGACAAATTTGAATCTTATGTCGATCAAATTAACCACATAAACATTAATTTGAAACCTGGTTCGTGTCCCGACTATGCTTGTTTAGAATCCTTTGAAGATTTGTTTATTCGCATTAAGCGTATTAGGAATAAAATCGACAGTAGTCAATCTCAGTTATCTCAATGTAGTAATTCGAAAACGCTTTTTGAACCACTAAAAATAAAGCTGCCTCCGATTGTTGCATTGCCATCTTTCGACGGGAAACCTGAGAATTGGCCTGTTTTCTATGAGTCGTTCAAGTCGAATATTCATGACAATGATCAGCTGACTGACTCGCAGCGTGTGCAGTATTTAGTAGGTAGACTTACACATAACGCGTTAAAGATTACAGCCGGTATTGTACCTACGGCTGATACCTATCATTTTCTATGGGACAGCTTAGTTAATAAATACCAGAATAAGCGTACATTAGGTATACACTATTTAAATAATATATTAGATTTAAAAAGTTGTTTGTGTAACGCAAATAGTCTCGATTCTTTCATTGAAACATTTAGTGCAAGTATTTCTGCCTTGAAACAACTTGGTATTCCGGATCTTGAGGATTTTATTCTCTTGCATTGCGCTATGAGAAAAATAGATTCACAGACTGGTCAATCGTTTGAACTTTCCGTTCGCGATGTTGAAGTACCTACAACATTTAGTTGTTGATTGAGTTAATTAGCTTTGTTCAAGATCAGGCTAAGATATTAGCACGCTCGAATTTATCGCATTCGAACGCGAAAAATAATTATAATAAACCTCATAGTCCCGCATCTCGCGAGCCTCGCATGCAAACTAAAGTGTTTGTTGTGAGTGTATCGCCTAATTCTACCGCTCCTCCCGCTCCACTCCGCTCCGTCGCGAGTTGCGCGTATTGTAAAGATAACGCTCATGTTCATTTGTATAAGTGCGCTAAGTTTCAATCCGCGTTGACTCCTAGAACTAGGTTTGAGTTTATTAAATCCGTACATGGTTGCGCAAATTGTCTGAGCACGTCGCACGGTTTGAGAAATTGCAAGTCGACCTGTCTGTAACGTATATAAAAAACGCCATCATACTTTATTACATTTTGAGAAAAATAATAAACAATCGCATGTAGCTGATGTTAGACCGACGAATTGCAATGTAGCCGTCGCGTCCAGCCTGGCGGCGCCGCTGTCCGCTGCGCCCCCCGCGCTCCTCCCGCCCCGCGCGGCGTCTTGTGGTTCGGGTGATGTCACTCAAACATTTCCGACCCATAACACGGCCGTATTATTGGCTGCAGATACGAGGGCTAAGCCGGCGATCCTGTTATCAACCGCTCAGGTTTATGCGCGCGCTAACAATAATAGTTCGGGCCATAAAAGAATAGTTAGGTGCTTAATTGACAATGGTTCGCAAAATAATTTAATAACTACAGATTGTTGTAGAAAACTCAACTTAGCAATAATTCCTTTGAATAATTCTTTTGTCAAAGGAGTTGGTTCTGTGTCGCGGCCGATAATAGGTTATGTGAATTTAGATATCGAGTCTCGCGTATACCCGCATCAAAAATATACTATTCACGCGTTAGTAGTTGAGTGCATTACGGACCAGCTACCTTCGCACCATATCAAGTGGGATTGTCATGTGGACTTCCACTCGCTTCCGCTCGCTGATTTAAGCTGGAATATTCCAGGAGATATTGACCATCACCTTCACCTTTGTTCACCATCACCTTTCAGCGTTCGGTTACTTAACCGAGACATAACGGAGCGTTTTTGAATGAATGAGCGAGCAATGCGTTTTGCGTTGGAAGGTTTATTAGCGCGCTCTTTCTTGTCTGTCAGTGTAATTCATTTTGATTCTCTCGTGAAGTTTCGTGGTATTTTTGTTGTAATTATAATCAAAAGTGTTAAGTGAACGACATGGAAGATATGAAAAAAATAATTTATCTTTCAGGTGAATGTGAATAATGAAAAAGAGTCAGCGAGTAGTATTGTAGGTAGAGGCACTTACTTAACAGTGTTAAATTCTAATTTATCTTCAATTAATCCCAAAATATGTATAGCACTGCACTTGGATAATCGAAATCTGGCTTTAAATGAAATTTCGTCGTATTCTTCATAAAAGTTATGACGATTTTGAAAAATCATAGGTCTTCTCGTCATCGTTTCTAACTCATCCAAATAATCTAACATATTGAGATTGTATTCACCATCCATTATAAAATTAATAGCCATTATTTTTCTCAGTTAAATACGTAGTTGGTAAATCGAACAATATAACCTACAAAAGTTCTGTCAAATTATTGTAACCAACGTTTAAACAATGTCTTGAAGCTCGGTTAAGATAATCATCTGATTAACGTCAATAACCGACGTTTTGGTTGTGGTGAACAGGAAATATTGCTTAAACAGCCGTTTTAATATTTAAACAGTCGATTTAGTGTTGGTGAACACCGGCCTTAATCTGTCCCAACGTAAACAGTTGTTAGATAGTATGGTACAATCCTTCTGGAAGAAGTGGCATCTAGAGTATCTGCATACGCTGCAAGTTAGGCAAAAATGGGCAACTCCGGACAAGCCTGTAGAAGTTGGAACTGTCGTACTCGTGGGACAGGACAATTCGCCTCCTCTGTGTTGGCCATTAGGAGTCATAACTGAGGTTTATAAAGGGACTGACAATGTCGCTCGCGTTGCAATGGTGAGGACAAGGTTCGGTAATTTTAAACGCTCTGTCACAAAACTATATCCTATTCCAACGCAATAAAATTTCATTTTAACGATACTCGTAGTTTTTTAAGGTTTAGGATTAGTATTCTAAATGATTTTTATTTTCCGCATTTAGTGATAAAGCTTAGACTTTCTGATCATGATCTAGGTCAGTAAATCTTTACAATTTTCACCTTTCCTTTTGAAAGCACTTGCGACCTTCCAAGGGGGGGAGCATGGTGAAGCGTCAATGCCTTTTCTTAAGGTGTATGTATTTTTAGAGAATAAATAATATAAATTAGTTACATTTCCCGCATTCTCTAAGTTAATTAAGTCTCTGTTGAGGATTTCATTCACCAATACCTACGACCGCAACGCCCATTGGTGACGTATCGAATGCTTTCTTGAGAGTCTCGCTAAAGACCGCCAGAGGGCGACTACCCCGCAAAAAAAGATAGTGTGTGTCCGCTATGCAAATTCGACACGCGTCGAATAAAAACCGCTCCGCGATATAAATCCCGTATATGTTGAAAACCTGAGAATTCTCGTGTAATAAGTGTATGAAAGAAAGAAAGAAAAACATTTTATTTGCCGGAAAAGGCGCAAACTTATAACTAAACATATTGCAAACATTTTGCAGCTGGAAACAACATAAATAAATAGTGAGGAAATACAATTATCTATGATCTACACACGTATAAAGTGGCAACATTACGCCACGTCTTTAAAAGGGCGGTGGCTTAAAGAATTCAGTATCTAGGACAAAATCACTACAAAAAAAGAAACAAAATCCACCTGCGTTCCGAGATGCGACAACAGCCAAAAATCATGCGACCAACGCGCATCGTCACAATTAAAACTTAATCCCCCTTATATATTGGGACTACTAAATTTGGTCGGATTCGCGACACAAACACTTCTAACGCAGTTCGGAACGCTGGGTAACAAGGACGCAATGACGTATAGCTAAAAGGATGTGACGCTTAGCAAAGCCTATGACGCCACGCCATTATGACGAAACAGTGTGTGAGTGGAAATGCAAATTCAAAATTTCATAGTAATTAATTAATTTCATGTATCTGCTACTGTGAGACATTGAGACCTTGTAGTGCAGTGTTGGTTTCACGAGTTCTGACCAGCCCACCGGTGGATGAATCAAGATTTAGCTCGCAAGCCTGCAGCCCACACACCGACCACGCATCCGTGAACGAAGCGCATTCCTACCAGCAAGTGGGGTCCCTGGATTAGCAAGGTACGTGGGCATCTAAGTTGCTATCGACGTCGCTTGGTGTTGGTGTCTCAGGGAATCGTCAACAGGGATTTAATTTTGTGTAATATAACCTTTATTTCACCGCCATATTGGTTGTCTTAAAACTCCAAATAACTTACCGACATGTTAGATGTTCAAAGCTGCTCCGGTGTCGATAAAAATCAGAGAAATAATGATGTTGGAAATTTAAGTAAATGATTCTTTATATGTGATTTTAGTATGCTATTAAGGTTTAAAATCGTTAATTAGGTAATTTGAACACATGCCACGTTTCCTTAAATGGAAATGAGTACAATAAGACTGGCGCCTGGAGACAGATGATCTGTCTATGTTTACAGTGAGAAATATGTTAATATGCTAGGCGTCAATGTTGACGCCTACTATTTTATCTTATAATACGCAGCAGTAACGTCGTATTTTGGTTACGGAATATGTTATGTTACTATATTGTACCCTTATAAACATATAATAAAAATGAAGAAGTTTGTCTGTTTATTTTAGACTAATTCACACTTATAGTACCTTTATTAAGACTGATTGGTTACCTGAGGAGTAAATTAAAAGAAGTGAAGCCGTTGGATACAGCTAGTGTATTTAATTTGCTGACAAACTGTTTTCTCCATAACACTAGTGTAAAATCTGCATGCATACATTGATGTTTTTCATATTTATTTAAATGACCGTGAAACAATGAGCCACTACAAAATTTTCTTTCTGAGGTGCTACAAGTGATAAAAGTGTTTATAAGTGTGTGTAGTGCGTATCCCGTATGCAGGTTTCAGACAACTAGTCTTCTTAACAATACAAAGTGAGTATCAAGCTTTTCAAATGTAATAACTTTTCAGAATAGTTTATCTTTTTCATCAGTTTCAAAATTTGTTATTAATGTTCTAACAAATATTATGTGATGAATAAGTAATTATTCGATTAATTAAATCTGTTTATCCAATTTGTAAGAACAACATAAACCGACTTCACAAAAAGGCGGAAGGTTCTTAATTCAACCCGTACGTATTTATGAATCCAAGCGTTAAAATCACTTTTCGATTTCGGGTGTATTATTTTTCTGAATGATTCAACATGAGCTCAATACAAATATTTGCATAGGTATTCTGAAAACATTCCTGAATTAACAAGTCAGCTAGGCACCAGGTAACCTGATGTTAATAGCGACGGTGTATTCGAAGGTGTAACTTACCTTATCTGATACGAAAACTTAAAATAATTAAATATGATTTCGATAATTTAAATTAATCAGTTTATTCTATTTTTGTTTTCAGATCTACAACTCCACTGTACAAGTCAAGTCAACAAGTCTTCAAAATCTTCATCATCGTCATCTTACAAAATCTTCATTCAAATTAAACAAAATTTAAGTATCATTATAATATAAAAAATACCTTTTAACCTTAACCTTTGTAATTGTCACGAAAACGTTGTTTTATTATAGTACTTCTAATATTATCAACATCTGCAAGTTTTGTAAAAAGTATTGAATTTTTTAATTTTTATTTTCTAATACAACAGAGCTGTTAGCAGAGAGAGGTAGATAAGTAAAACGTATATATGTAATTATTTATTTATTTTTATTTTCAGGTCAAAAGCTGACGAACTTTTTCCCACATCCTCTGAAGAAGAGGTTGAAGAAATTCGTCCTCAAAAGAAAACGAAACGGAGTAGAGAAGAGTCTCGTCCATCTAGCAGCATGCCAATCTTGGATGACGAGGGGGAAGAGCTGGAGAGAAAGCGAACTAAACGCGAAAAACATTCGTCAACACGTCGAGCTGAGCCAGCAGTGAGCACTGAACATATACGATCATCATTGAAAAAGCCGAAGATTCGTCCAGTTACAAGACCTACGGCTAGGGAACTTTTCGGTACGGACAGTGAAGATGAAGCACAGGAAGCGGCCTGTGCCTCTTCTTCCTCTTCTAAAAAAGTATCAACTTTAGTATCTTCTATCACGAGAAGATTAGCTAACGGTATTTCTCGACAAGGTCATCCTTCTAAAGAAGGATCGCACTACATTGACTTAAAAGTCTATAAAGTTTCGGATATTGAAAATGTTTCTGCAATGAATAGATGGCGTCAGGCAGTGATCAGTTTAAAAAATAAAACAGACGATAATACTGAAGCTTGGGGATATTTAGCAAAATTTATAACTTCAAGTAGGAAGGAATTTAAGGATATCCCACCGACATTTATTTCAAACTATTGAATACGAACAAACCATATTTTTGTAATCAAGATGATCTTTTCAAAATATGAATTTAGCTAATATTTGCTTTTCACATATAATCATATAAAAGCGTAGATCATAAGCATATAATCAAAATTTATCCATAGGTTAAGTTGAAAAAGTTAAATAAATTAATATAACATTATTTTATCCTAATGATGTCTTGTTTTTTTTTTTATTACAGCTACCGCTACCGGCGATAACGGATCTTATTTTCAAAGTCATGATACTATGATATGCCATGAATGCAAAGTAATTTTACGAAAACCTGATTATAGATACCATGTAAGAAGTAATGTACATAAATCAAATTGTTTATTGAAAACTGAATTTGAAAATGTTGAAATCATTGCAACTGCATTTAAAGACAGGATCCTTACTTATCGATTAAATCCATATGAAGAATGCTTTGAGACCCCTGAAACTTTCTTGCATGATAGTATGAAATATATCATAAAACTAATTACTATGGCTCTGGAAAAAAGTACTTGCTTAAAAGTAAATTTTGAGCTATTTGCAAACTTTATATTACCACATTCAGACTCACAAAATCTAGTCTTTTAACACTAAAAATACAATTATTCTTAAAGATACATATATAAAAGAAAAGTATGGAGGCAGTGAATACAATGAATAAAAAAATGAGCGAGTTCCAATTTTGTGAGTCAGGCTGGTTTTTTCTCTCAATAAGTCATTTAGAAATAAGTCTTAATAAATACTGTCCTATGAGAGGTGGCTCCTATATTGATTTACCACCCATAGTGAAAAATACTAAAAGCTGTATTAATATACAGAATAATGATAACCACTGCTTATTATGGTCTATAGTAGCAGCTTTACGCCCACGCGAACGTAACGCGTGCAGAGTAAACTCTTATCCACACTACAGTAATGTATTGAACGTTCAGGATATGACTTTTCCCCCTACAATAAGCGACGTAAAGGTCTTAGAAAAAAATAATCCAGACTTGAGTGTAAACACCTACGGATTAGATAACAAATTTTATGTAACTGGACCTCTATATAAGTCAGATTCAAGGAAAACAAATCATGTGAACTTTACATTGAAAAAAATGGTAAGTTTCATTATTGTCTGATTAAAGAAATTCTCAAATTAGTACGCAGACAAATTTCTGAACATAAAGGTAAAATATATTTATGTGAAAATTGTCTACAATTTTTTTTAAGTGTGTCTAAGTACACTGCGCATTCTTGTTCAGAAATATTATCGGTGTTGCCTCCAAAAAACAGTGTATTGAAATTTGAACACTACGAGAGACAGCAGAAAATCAACTTTGTGATTTATGCAGATTTTGAAAGCATTTTGACACATTGTACAGAAAACCAATCAACTGAAAACACTAAACTTATTCAAAAACACGAGCCTCCTTGTTTCGGATATTATATATGCTGTTCACATGATTCAGGCTTAAATAAATATGTAACTTATAGAGGTCCAGATTGTGCTAAAGTATTCATTGAGTATTTAATCAGAGATGTGTCACAAATACACGATATGTTGCAATGTAAAAAGCCTATAATGAAATTGTCTAAACATCAGCAGGACAAATATCAAAGAGAAACTACTTGCCATATCTGTAATAATTTACTTTTTGATGATAAAGTAATGGACCATGACCACGTGACTTCTGAATTTAGGGGAGCAGCGCATAATGAATGTAATCTTTTATATAGAGTTTACCCTTTTATGCCTGTGATATTTCATAACTTATCTGGCTATGATAGTCATCTATTTAAAAAAGAATTAGCGAAGTATGAGGGTGATTTGAAAATTATACCGCAAACTAAGGAAAAGTACCTATCCATTACTAAATATTTGCCATCAAAAGACTCATCAAAATCAATTCAAATAAAATTTTTAGACTCTTTTCAATTTCTTAGCTCGAGCTTAGATAATTTATGTAAAACTTTATGTGAGAAAGATTTTACTAATTTATCTCATGAGTTCCAAAATCATGAACAGTTTGTGCTTATGCAACTTAAGGGCATTTATCCATATGATTATACATGGTCTAAGTACAGTGATACGACACTGCCGAAAAAAGAATACTTTTTTAATAATTTAAAACAAGAGCATTTATCAGACGAAGAATACCTCAGAGCGCTAAGAGTGTGGGATGTTTTTGACATTCAATCGCTTGGAGAATACACAGACTTGTATTTGAAAAGTGATGTTTTGATTCTTAGTGATATATTTGAAAAGTTTCGAAATACATGCCTTCAATACTATAAGTTAGATCCGGCTTATTATGTCACCTCGCCCGGACTCAGCTGGGATGCAATGTTACTATGTACGGGTGTGCAATTAGAATTAATTAATGATGTAGAGATCTATCAGTTATTGGAAAAAGGTATTCGTGGAGGTTTAGCGCAATGTTCCCTGAGACATGCTAAAGCAAACAATCAATATCTCCCCAATTACGATGATCAAAAAGAAACATCGTTTCTTATATATCTTGACTGTAACGCACTCTACTCTCATGCTATGACAAAACCAATGCCAATTTCCGAGTTTAGGTTTTTAACAGACACAGAATTTTGTAATTTCGATATCATAAATACTGATGAAAATGGTGATTACGGTTATATTCTGGCAGTTGATTTGGAATACAGGGATTATGTACATAATACTCATAGTGATTTACCATTCGCAAGCGAGAAATTCATTCCTCCTGGTGGTAAAAACCCAAAACTTATTGCAAACCTTTATGACAAATATCATTATGTCATACATTATGTTCACTTGAAAGAATGCCTAAAACATGGGTTACGTCTTAAAAAAATCCATAAGATTCTGTGTTTTGGACAAGGTAGCTACCTCAAAAAATATATTGATTTGAATACTCAGTTACGTCAAAAGTCTTCATCAGTTTTTGAAAAAGATTTTTTTTAATTACTTAACAATGCTATTTTCGGAAAAACGGTAGAGAATAAAAGGAAACATGTCAATGTTAAACTAGTCTCTAAATGGAGCGATACTAAAAATAAAACTAAAAAAGTTTTGGAGGCCAAAAAACTAATTGCAAAACCAAATTTTCATAGTGCTACTATATTTTCTGAAAACTTAGTAGCAATCCAGCTAAATCCCGAAAAAATCAAGCTGGACAGACCTATATACCCCTTAATCAAACATAGGGAAATTATTTCCCACCCGACAATGATCTACATTTTGGTATTTTATAATTAATCGATAATCGATACTTCAAATTATTTCAATCCATCAAAAACTATACCATATTTCTTTTAATTTCTGGCAACACTGTCTTAATAAATGTCACATGCCTTAAACGTCAAAGTCAGTTCAAACTTCGAGGTCCGTTTTTTCCGTCAATTTAGCTCTAAATTAGGATTGTTGTGAAGTGTTTTTTGTCTGACGAGCAGAAAAATTCTTATAAGTACGTAACTGTCCTTATTTCTTTAAGTAGACTATATTTCTGATATATTGATGGTATAAACAGTGTATAAAAAGAAAACTCCGTGCTAGTTTTGTATGTCTAAACTAGGTGGGAAATAATTTCCCTATATCCATTTCGGTAAATACCAAGTGGGAAATTAATTCCCTATATCCCTTTCGCGTTCATTGTTTTATCAATATATATAAAATGTTGATTCTGTCTTTTTGTTCAAATTTTTTATTTTAAAATAAAAATAATAACAAAGAATATTGAAATCATTATTGTTATTTTTAGGAACGTAAAGAGTTTCAAAATGTTGTTGCAATCTAAAATGAAAAGAAAGAAGACAATAAATGTTTCCGAAACAGAAAAATTACAGAAAATAGTAGATAATTTGTCAGATTTATCAGACATTGATACCGAGTCTGAGGATGAGGTTATGAGCGGATCATCTTCTTACTTGAAAGATTCTGAAAATAATACATATGATGAAATTGAGAAGCGATTAGAACAGTTATTTGGGATACCGCCTATAGAGGATGAAGACATTGAACTGAATGAACCAACATCGTCGAGTACACCCTTGAACACATTAGAAGAACAAAATATTTCGGCGTCACATACTAAAACACCTGAATCTCTGGTAAACACACTAGCTAGAATAGTACAACTTGAACAGCCATCCACACCACCTCAAATAGACTTACCTTTCTCGGAAGTATCAACTACAACTACAGGATCAGAAATAACTTCAGCTGTGCCTCCCTCAATTTCAAAACCAATATCTGTACCTGTTCAATCTACGTCATCCTCTGTAAAAATATTATCATCTATAATACCATACAGACACACCGCAGTTCATTCAGCATCGGGCTCACAATCATCTGTACTTACAGCAACTAGCAACTCAAAAATAACCAATATTTCTTCAATACTACCATTGCCAAACCGTACCAAATTATCATCATCAATAACTACAACTATAGACCAGACCCAAGTTTACAGTTTTCCAACCGAAAGAGGGCCAGCACTGATGTCTACTGCATCTAGTTTACCTACATCTCACCCTAAATCATCCGATATTCCTTCTACATCTACAGCATCCAATTTAATATTTTCTCAGTCACCAGTGTATCCTAGTACTTCAAACGATGCGTTTACTAGTTCTGATTTCACGCAACGTACGAGGCCTTTAATATCTTCTAACAGATCAAGAAACTCACCGCCCAGGGAATGGAAAATCGTTCGGAAACTTCACACGGTACCCAATTTCGACAAAAAAATTGTGCCTCAATCTATATACACACATAAAACGCAGCCTATAAATATATTTTACAACTTTTTTCCTGAGAGCATCATAGAATCCATAGTAGTAGAAACTAATAGATATGCTGCACAGAAACAATCAAAAAATTGGAAAGATGTAACATCTCAAGAGATAAAAGCGTATTTTGGAGTATTAATAATGATGGGCCTGAACCCCCTTCCCGATATGGAACTATATTGGTCCAGTGATAGATTTTATAATAATCAAGAAATTAGCGATGTTTTCCCGATTAGAAGATTTAAAAAGCTTACAGAAAATTTACATCTCAGAAACAACGCAGAAGAACCATCAAAATCTTCACCCAACCATGATAAGTTGTACAAATTGCGAACTCTTATTGACACCTTGAATGACGTGTTTCAAAAACAAACATCAAATTCTAGTAGACAGTCTATTGATGAGTGCATGGTGAAATTTAAGGGACGAAGTTGTCTTAAACAATACATGCCGAAGAAACCAGTGAAAAGAGGTTTTAAAATCTGGGCCCGTTGTGATGCAGTAACTGGATATCTGTATCAATTTGAGGTGTATGCTGGTAAAGGAGATTCTACTGAAAATGAAGGTCTTGGTTATAATGTGGTATGGAGACTATGCCAAAATGTACCACCAAATACGTTAATTGCATTTGATAATTTTTTTACCGGATGCAATTTAATGGATGATTTGTTTACTAATGGCATTTATGCAGTGGGAACAGTGAGACTCAATAGAGTCGACCTGCCTGATGCTATTACGAAGAATGACCGCGCTCACAAACTTATTAAAAACGAATTTGCAGCACTGACCGCAGGACCAATATCTGCAATAAAATGGGTCGACTCACGTGTAGTTACTGTCTTGACTACTGCTCATGATCCGAGAGATACTATGTTTGTGAAACGTACCCAAAAAGATGGGACTAGAAAAGATACGTTAATCCCCACAGCTATAGCATCGTATACGCTTACTATGGGTGGAGTCGATCATTTCGATCATTTCAGATCATCTTACCCTATAAACAGAAAGTCCAGAAAATTTTGGATGAGATTGTTCTTATTTATGTTAGATGCGAGTGTGATCAATGCTTACATTACATATACAACAATACATCCAGCTACGGTTCACTTGCATAGGGATTTTCGGCTGAAGTTGGCCCGTGCCTTGATAGATGGTTATACGACCAAAACACGCACATCGGTTCAGTTTAAAAACAAAAAAGGAGGTAATTTTGGCGTACCGGACGAAATCCGCCTTAGGAATGTAGGTGAACACTTACCAACAAAAGATAATTCTTATAAAAGATGTCGCTTTTGTAGCACAAAAGCTAAAGAAAAGAGAACGAATATTAAATGCTGCAAAGTTCTGGTGTGACCGCGGTTACTAATGAGGCTAGTGTAACGAGTAACTCACACGTTTCAGTTAAGAATACTGAGGAAAAGGATACTGCGAACAGTATTGCTGGAGCTTTGTCCGCTCTTTTGAAAACTAAGTCCCATAACTTTTACATATCGACGGTTATGTGCGAACTACTGCTATTGTCTACATTGGTGAAAGAGACTTTGAAACTTCTTATAACTATAGACTTCTTGTTGACTATATAAAGCTCCAGCTTAAAAATATTACTAATAATAAAAAATAAAAAAAATAATAATAATAACAATAATAAATAATAATAATAATACAAAAAAAAAAATAATAATATAATAGTAGTAATATGTTCTCCAAATTTCAAGCTTAATGATATGTTTTCTATTTTTAATAAGCGAATTGAGATGTTTAATCATCTGATGTATGTTGACACAGAGTTGTGTGAGTATGCATATCTCTTTGATACTAATTTCCATTTAGAATACACTAATGAGATGTTCTGGAAATATAATTAAAATAATGGAAATATAACTAAAGCCGCAGGTGAGAACTCAAAACGAGAAAACACGTTGTCATACTTCTTACCATTGAAGATTTCTGGCTATGAGGAGAGAGTTCAGGTATGCCGAGAGATGTTTTTAAGTACTTTGTCATTGGGGAGGTTTACAGTTCAACAATGGGTTAAGAAAACTGAATTTGGGATGGTCCCGAACTATAACGCACCTGTGCCATCAAAGGCAGTTGAAGTCACAAAAAAATTACTTACACTTGATAACTTTTTAAATAATATTCCAAAGCTTCCTTCGCATTATGCCAGAAAAGAGACATCAAAACTATATTTAGAACCTAATTTCTCAACAGTGGCAGAGCTTTATAAGGCTTACAAAGAGCATTGTGCTTTAAATGAGGAAAGTTCAGTCTGCAGGTATACATTTGATCAAAAATTTAAAGAAAAAAACTTGTGTGTATATACTTTAAAGAAGGACATGTGTGACATTTGCTCCAGCTATAAGGCGGGTAACTTGGATGAGGCTGAATACCAAATACATTGTTTTAAAAAGGATAGAGCCAGAAAGGAAAAAGAAGAAGATAAGAAAAAGGCTGCAAACGGAGAATTCATTCTTCTCACAATGGACTTAGAGGCTGTTAAAGTATGTCCATTTCTAACGGCTAGTGCTTTATATTTCAAGACAAAACTTACTTGTCATAACTTTACAGTGTATGATTTAACGACCCACCATTGCTGTTGCTACTGGTTCAATGAAACAGATGCCGACTTAACCGCTAGTACTTTTGCCTCTTTTATTATAGATTATTTAGAAAGACACTGCCTGCAAAAACAACTGCCCATTGTTATCTATTCGGATGGCTGCACATATCAGAATAGAAATGTAGTATTAAGTAATGCTCTTCTGAATTTAGGCTACTCAAGAAATGTGACAATCACTCAAAAATTTTTAGAACCAGGCCACACCCAAATGGAGTGCGACTCCGTCCACAGCGCCATCGAACGAAAACTTAAAAATAAAGAGATTTATCTGCCGAGTGATTACATTAAAATCACAAAGGAGGCACGTGCTAAAAATCCATACGAAACCATTGCAGTTAATTACAATTTTATCAAAAATTATGCTGATCCTGAAACATTTGTATACAAAAGTATTCGACCTGGTCGAAAAGCTGGAGATGCCCAAGTCGTTGATCTGAGGCAAATAAAGTATAAGCCTGATCGCACAATTACAATTTCATTAAGTTTCGATTCCGAATTTGAAAACTTACCACAAAGACCAAGAGCAGGTATCGTATCAAATATCGTGTATAGCCAACTTAATACAAGCAAGATCCCGATAAAAAAAACTAAATACAATCATCTACAACAGTTAAAATCAGTTTTGCCGCAAGACTGCCATCACTTTTATGATACTTTACCTCACATAGATTAAGTACCTAATTTTTAAATATTATGTTAGATTTTTTTTTTCTTAAATACAAAACATTTTGGACTAAATTGCTTTGTTGGTCCCACCACCCAATTAGTGACTACTGTATTGGGTTTATGTTGATTAATACATTTAAATTAGTAATACCTATACGTATTTTATTGATTTTATATCCCATTTCTATTATTTAAGCATTTGCTAACTACACAATTTATGAGTTAATTATAACCCACGGTAAAACAACAACTGCCATCTACAGAAAATACGGTAATCCGTTATTATTAATCAAAATTATTATTATCATGAATAATGTATTCCATGTTAGAAAAAGATAACATAAGATTTTTTTTTTAATCTCTAAAACTAAATAAATAAAACGTTTTTTTGCTCTCCTGTAAAGTTGATGGTTTGTAGTTGGCAGTAGTTCGCACATAACCGTCGATATCACCATTTGACCCGAGCATACATGATTTTGATGTCTGGTGCGATGAGGTTGACCGGGCTCGCGTGATTAATAATTGGGATGATCGCGAATGCCTCGAGCGTATAGGTACTTGTCTACGCGGCGATGCCAAGTCTTGGCTTAATGACTGGGTGACGAATGATAGATCGTGAAGTAACTTTAAGCTGGAGTTCCGATTCTTGTGTCCCCGTAGTGTTGATTTTGCGTCCATACTGTTTGATGTAATGAATACTAACTCAAATAAATACTCAACTTATGCTGAATACGCTCGCAAGTCACTATTACGCCTTAACATAGTTAGGGGTTTGTCAGACGAGTTAAAATCCGCCATTGTCATCAGAGGCATTAGCGATCCCCAAGTCAAGGCTGCGGCAACTAACGCCAAATTAGCTTCTAGAGATTTTGTTGAGTTCTTGTCAGTATATGTCAAGCCTAAAAGTGATAACAGTGCTGTTCGTGCTCCTTCAAATAACTCCAATCAACGTAAACGAGAGGCACCCAAATCGGACAATAGCAATGCTTTTTGTCACATTGGTGGTAAGAAAGATCACAAGAAGTGGTCTTGCCCCAAGAAACCTAAAGATTCCACCTCAGCCCAGGATAGCGGTTCCTCCAAATCAGCTCCAACATCAAGCGATAAGAGAGATAAGTCAGTTCTACGTTGTAATTTTTGTAGACGCAATGGGCATTCAGTTGACTCATGTTTTCAAAAGTTGCGCTCTGAGGGTAAGAACAAACAAGCTAATGAAGTAAATTTTTGCTCCGAATCGACCCAAAACGAACAAATGTGATATCAGCAGTTGTACAAAAAGTACCAGTTGATGTCTTAGTCGATAGCGGGTCCGATATTTCTTTAATTTCCGAAAGTGTACTAAAATACTTTAACTTTAACCGTGTACCAACTTATCGCTTGATGCGTGGGATTGGAAGTCAAGAAATTGAGTCTACCTCCATGATTACAACTGTTATTGAATTTCCCGAAGTGTCGCTTGAGGTAGATTTATACGTAGTGTCTGCTGAGTGTATTAGTGCTCCTATTCTGATTGGGACTGACATACTGAACCAAAAAGGGTTGGTGTATGTGCGGAGTGGTGCAGAGCAGCGCCTTATTAGATCTAGTACAGTGTCAACCATACAACACGTAAGTACTGTGGAAGACTTAAGCATTAAAACTCCTTTAGTTGGTGTCGATAAAGAAAATTTGTTGGCGATCATACGTGAGTTTTCGGACTTATTTATTTCTGGCACTGCAACTTCCACAGTGAATACGGGCAGTATGGAAATCAAACTGACCTCCAATATCCCGGTGAGTCATCGCCCTTATAAACTTTCAGTAGACGAAAAGCATAGGGTACGCGATATTGTTCGAGACCTACTGGACAAGGGGATAATCCGTGAATCAAAATCGGATTACGCGAGTCCTATCATTCTCGTCAATAAAAAGGATGGGAGTGATAGGATGTGCGTCGATTACAGAGCACTTTATACCATTACAGTCAAAGAGAGATTTCCCCTGCCGTTGATCGACGACCATATTGACAAACTTGGTAGGTTTAAGATCTTTACCAGCCTTGATATGGCCACAGGTTTTCACCAGGTGCCTATGAAGGACGATGACTCCATAAGCAAGACTGCATTCGTGACACCCGAGGGGCATTATGAGTACCTAAAGATGCCCTACGGTCTAACCAATGCCCCAATTGTATATCAGAGAATTATATCAAAAACTTTAAAGTCTCTGATTGATACTGGTGTAGTCTTAACCTACATAGATGACGTCTTAATCCTGTCTAATTCAGTCGTTGAAGGTCTCAAAACATTGAAAGAAGTTTTAGAAATATTAAAAACTGCCGGGTTTTCAGTAAACTTAAAGAAATGTACCTTTTTGGATACAGAAATTGAGTACCTTGGACGATTGATTGGTCACGGTCAGGTACGGCCGAGCCCGGGAAAAGTTGAGGCTTTAGTTCATTCACGAAAACCTTCGAACGTTAAGGAAGTTCGCCAGTTTTTGGGCCTTGCAGGCTATTTTCGCCGCTATATCGCTGGCTACGCTTCAATGACAGCGAGTATATCAAGTCTGCTTAGAAAGAATGAACCTTTTGTTTGGGGCGCCGAGCAGGACGCTTCTCGCGATTATATTATAAAGTGTCTGACTAACGAACCAGTTTTATCATTCTCGTCAAAAAAAAGGATGGGAGTGATAGGATGTGCGTCGATTACAGAGCACTTTATACCATTACAGTCAAAGAGAGATTTCCCCTGCCGTTGATCGACGACCATATTGACAAACTTGGTAGGTTTAAGATCTTTACCAGCCTTGATATGGCCACAGGTTTTCACCAGGTGCCTATGAAGGACGATGACTCCATAAGCAAGACTGCATTCGTGACACCCGAGGGGCATTATGAGTACCTAAAGATGCCCTACGGTCTAGCCAATGCCCCAATTGTATATCAGAGAATTATATCAAAAACTTTAAAGTCTCTGATTGATACTGGTGTAGTCTTAACCTACATAGATGACGTCTTAATCCTGTCTAATTCAGTCGTTGAAGGTCTCAAAACATTGAAAGAAGTTTTAGAAATATTAAAAACTGCCGGGTTTTCAGTAAACTTAAAGAAATGTACCTTTTTGGATACAGAAATTGAGTACCTTGGACGATTGATTGGTCACGGTCAGGTACGGCCGAGCCCGGGAAAAGTTGAGGCTTTAGTTCATTCACGAAAACCTTCGAACGTTAAGGAAGTTCGCCAGTTTTTGGGCCTTGCAGGCTATTTTCGCCGCTATATCGCTGGCTACGCTTCAATGACAGCGAGTATATCAAGTCTGCTTAGAAGGAATGAACCTTTTGTTTGGGGCGCCGAGCAGGACGCTTCTCGCGATTATATTATAAAGTGTCTGACTAACGAACCAGTTTTAGCAATTTTTGACCCAGTTGCCTACGGAACTTCACACCGACGCCAGTGCTGCGGGTCTTGGTGGCATTCTGATACAGGAACACGTCGGTAGGAGAAAGAGGGTTGTTGGTTATTCTAGCAAATCCACTCAAGGGGCGGAATCTAGGTACCACAGCTATGAGCTAGAAACTTTAGCTGTTGTTCGGGCACTGCAGCATTTCCGCCACTATCTTATAGGCATCCACTTTAAGATAGTCACTTTGGTGAGGCCGAGCGTGCCTTTGGTGAGGCCGAGCGCGCCTTTGGTGAGGCCGAGCGCGCCTTTGGTGAGGCCGAGCGCGCCTTTGGTGAGGCCGAGCGCGCCTTTGGTGAGGCCGAGCGCGCCTTTGGTGAGGCCGAGCGCGCCTTTGGTGAGGCCGAGCGCGCCTTTGGTGAGGCCGAGCGCGCCTTTGGTGACGCCGAGCGCGCCTTTGGTGAGGCCGAGCGCGCCTTTGGTGAGGCCGAGCGCGCCTTTGGTGAGGCCGAGCGCGCCTTTGGTGAGGCCGAGCGTGCCATTGGTGAGGCGAGCGTTCTTTTGGTGAGGCCGAGCTCACTACCGAACAGAAATGCGCTGCTATCATTGAGACGACAGCGGGCATCTGTGCTTCTCAAAGCGAACCAGCATCGTCAGGATGCCTATGTTAATGAAGATCGCAGACAGCCACGTATTTTCAGTGTTGGCAACTTTGCATTTGTCAGCAAGATTGGACAAAGTACTGGAAAATTAGATTCTGGCATGCGCGGCCCATACAAGGTTACTCGGGTGCTGCCACACAACCGTTATGAATTGGAACTTCTAGCTGGGTCTTACGGAAAGAAGACTCAAGCTGCCGCCGAACATATGACGTTATGGTGCGGTGAGTGAACGCCAGACGCTTGTTCTGCGTTCTTTGAAACTGGTAAGTTGACTTACCGGTTTGGAGCATGCAAACGTTAGGGCCTCTGCTCTGTTTCACGATCGCGGTCATACGAAGGGACATGCAAACGTTAGGGCCTCTGTCTCATGACGCGAAGCGTGTAATATGTCACAAATTCATAGTACGCAAACGTTAGGGCCTCTTCTATGTATTTGTAAAACGACAAGCAAACGTTAGGGCCTCTTCTATGTATTTGTAAAACGACAAGCAAACGTTAGGGCCTCTGTCGATGACAATGTATAACGACTGACGGAAGTCCGGAATCTGTCTTTAGTTATGCATTGAATGTTCTCTCAGGTTTCAAGCTGTTTCAACTTTAAGTCATTATTGCTTTCTGGTCTGTGTTACTGGCACTTGAGTGCACGCTTGTGCCTGGGACATTGACCTTTGTTGACCGTAACCTATAAGTTGTTTCATGTTGAATAAGCTTCAAACCGTAGTGGTCACGTCATTTTGTTACTCATGTGTTGTAATGTTTCAGATTGCCGACGATCAACATAATGATGACAACCAGGTTGTGAGGGATGAGCAAGGATCTGATGCAAATGGGAGTAATGCCGCGGTCGAGGACGCCACGCAACCAGGAACGGCCGTCTTAGATGTTTCTCCTACCCACACATTCGATACAAGTGGAAGTGTATAAAAGGCGTCGCGCACGTGGGACGAATTTCATTTCTTCGATACTGCTGTGAAACACCGCAACCCTCTTATCGTATCGGCCGCCCGATATGAACCCTCCCTCATCTCAAAGATTCGCCGTCCTAGGCATACTCTTGTCACCCCCGACGACCCCATTACCCTGCTCCAAGAGAGCCGTAAGGAAACCAGTACAGTTCGTAAACATTACAGACCGCCGTCATTCCGTCCTCGCCGCCGAGGCCCGCCGCGACAGACCCGTCAACGTCCTCCCCGTCCTTTGCTCGAGCCAGCCCGCGCCGCTGAGCCGTAGTTTTAAAATTCCCCGTTAATAATAATAATATCTTTGTGCGATCCAGCCCGTCCCTTGCTGCCCCCCCCAGCGACGCCCTAAGCCGAGGCCCGTACCCCACAGGGGGTGCCCTTAGCGTGTAGTCGCTTAGTTTTAAGTTAGTTAAGTAAGCCCTGGCTGGAGGCTTTGATTCTTGAATCGAGGCCGCCACAGGCAAGACCGGTTAAGCAGCCGACAACCTCCTAGGTTGACTTGCGACAAAAAAAAAAAAGGTTCGAATTTCATTCTTTGCTTGGCTTTCGGATGCAACGGACGTTTCGCTGTATCATTTTGTGTCGGTTTATGTACTTTAGCAGTAGTTGGAGAGTAGTTTGTGTAATAGATTTAAGTGATTGTTGCTTTGTTACTTTCTTTATTAAAATTAAATCGTTTTGTAAGAAATTAAAACTCGTGTTACTAGTTCTTTTTTTAATTAATATCGCCTTTGATCCATAAGACTATATAAAAATCGGTTGTCTTTTTGTATATTTTTTTTGGACTGCAAAAAGCTAAATAAATATTTTGAGAAGTTCATATAAAGTTCTTACGTAACGTGTCAATTAATACTTTGTTTATTTCAGATATTCAATATGTCAAAGAAAATAAATTTAAATGAAAAAAGTAGACTTCAAAAAGTTGTTGATAATTTAGAAGACTTATCGGATCTCTCTGATTGCGACGAAGAAGATGATGTTGGTAATCAGTAGCCCTGCGGACATCTTTGTACCTGTGCCAGAAGAAGAGATGTTAGAAAGAAGATTAGAAGAATTGTTCGGGTCAACTGAAGAAAATGAAAAAGTTACGCTTGAACACGATGCTACAGAACAAACCAATGAGAATCTACTAGAAGTTTTAGAGCCTAGTTCACATGTTAATAATAGCCCATACAGAAGTGAGATAAACGTCCCCGAATTTGCTGTGCCAGTTGAGGATACACCAAGTACGTTTGCTTCTATATCAAGTCCTCGTAGCTCAATATCTTCACTTTTACGTACATTTCAAGATGTTCCCGCGCTTAGTGACCAACAGTCTTTATTTTCTGTAACTGAATTCGAAGCTGTTCTCCCGGAAAACCGAAGTGATACTATGTCTCCCTTGTATCAAGAAAATAATTTAAGTATTCTCAATAATCTAGAACAAGAGTCTATTATCAGTAATATTCAACGCCCACCTCGCAGAGATCGGTTGACGCCTCGCTACTGGCAAATTTTAGATGAGCCTCACATAGTTCCACCTTTTGACAAAAAGGCAACCACTAGTACACAATACACCCATAAAACTCAACCGATTCAAGTATTTGAAAAGTTTTTTACTGATTACATAATTGAAATAATTGTCCAACAAACAAATACATACGCACGCCAAAAAATAGTAAAAATTGGTCTCCAGTGTCAAGTGCTGAAATGAAGGCTTATTTGGGCGTGCTCATATTGATGGGGCTCAATCCATTACCGGATATGGAATTGTATTGGTCCAGTGACACATTCTATAATAATCCGGAAATTTCGAGGGTATTTCCACTCACTAGATTCAAAAAAATTACCGAAAATTTACACCTTAATAATAATGAATTGGAGCCAGGGAGAAATTCTGCAGAATATGACAAGTTGTACAAACTAAGGCCTTTAATCACGGAGTTGAATGACATTTTCCAAAATGAAATGGAAAATTCGAGCCGACAATCCATTGATGAGTGTATGGTGAAATTTAAAGGAAGGAGTTCATTAAAACAATATATGCCTAAAAAACCAATTAAAAGAGGTTTTAAAGTATGGGCAAGATGTGATGCTGCAACTGGTTAGTTGTACCAGTTCCAAATTTATAGTGGCAAAGGTGACAGCGTCGAGAATGAAGGCTTAGGTTATAATGTTGTGATGTCATTGTGCAATGACCTGCCGGAATCGACATTAGTGGCTTTCGACAATTTTTTCACCAGTTGCAACCTTATGGATGCCTTATATGAGAAAGGAATATACGCAGTCGGAACTGTCCGATCTGACAGAAAGGATTTACCAAGCATTTTAAAAAAATCACAACCAAAAGCGCTGAAATTAGAGAAGCACCAATTTGCGTCAGTGTCAGCAGGTCCTATTACTGCAATTAAGTGGCATGACACCCGGGACGTATCAGTGCTAACTACGGCTCATCATCCACGTGAGGTGATGTATGTTAAAAGAACACAAAAAGATGGATCCAGGCAAGATATACTTTGCCCCAAAGCAATTGCCTCTTATACCCTCACGATGGGTGGTGTAGACCATTTTGACCATTTCCGTTCGTCGTACCCAATTGACAGAAAATCGAGGAAGTATTGGATGAGGCTTTTTATTTTCATGTTTGATTCTGCAATTATAAATTCATACATAGCGTATAATACAACACATACAGTAAATGTTCATTCTCACCGTAATTACAGATTAAAATTGGCGCGCGAACTAATAGACAATTTCACAGGAAAAAAAAATAAGCCAACATTGTTTAAAAATAAAAAAGGTGGCAACTTTGGGGTACCCGACGAAATCCGTCTTTTAAATGTCGGTGTACACATGCCGGAAGAAATTGATACCTATAAGAGGCTTTGTAGTACTAGAAGAGAACAAAAGCGTACAAAAATATGTTGCACTATGTGCAAAGTAGCATTATGTGCTCGATCTTGCTTCAGGTTGTTCCATATCGCCGACTCCGGTGTAGAATAAAGAGAATGCCCAAGTTCCACAAAAAAAAAACCCAGCTCCAGCAGATATGAGATGTATCTCATATTATCATCAATAATAATAAACGGTCATTACCGTGATACTTGCTGGCAAAGATAGAAAAATTGCCAATTTTACTTTCCATAGGTTGGGTTTTTATTAAAAATAAAATTGATTACTTTTTTTTATATATTTTTTGTAAGTACAAGTCATTTGTTTTTAATTTAGATTTAATATAGATTGTAAGAATACCATTAATATAAGCAATACTATAAGATAGGTAATATGCAATACTAATAAAAAATTATTAAAAAAATAAAATGTTTCATTTCCAAAATATAAAATAAATATTATAAGTAGAACCAAGAGGAAGTCACTAGTCAAGAAACGAAAATTAAACCGTAACGGACAATGGTAACAATTTTACCACCAACATCAAAAATTTTGTAGTCATGAACGGATAATGGTAAATTATTTACCACCAGAAAAACTACCCCATCCCCTATTCTTTTTTAAATTTTGATTTAAAATATGAAATCAGTGACCCTCAATTACCTAAAATACAATGCAACCTTAAAAAAAATGCATACCGACTTGCGTTTGTTTAAGGGTTATACTGACACAGACAGCTTACTTTATTTGATATACACTGACGATTTTTATAGAGATATGAAGGAGAATATATCTTTATTTGATACTAGTAATTTTCATTTGAATAATTTTATTTTATTTTATTTGGAAAACTTGCAGCTAATAAAAACATGTTAACTTAGTATACTAAAGCTTAAGGCCAATTACAAGTTTTCACTTATAATAAATGAATAAATGTGTTAAAACAATCGGTATGTAGTATATGTGTAAAAACCGTATGCATATACCTAAAGGAAATGTAATTAGGTCATGTCGCAACTACGTACTATGCATTGTTAGCAACTAAGCAATATTTTTGGTGTAAAACATTATTTTAATTCACTCAATAAATGGGCTTCAACTCGTAAACTATGTTCCTATTTACCTCTCAAGAAGCAACCTATTACATGGCGACCCTTGCCATTAGAACCAACTGAATGCAACACAACTGAAGAACTGCCAAACTCAACATTATTCAAGACAGAAAAATCAATTGTTCAAGAAACGAGTATCAAGACCATGGGCAATCTGCATTCAAAGAACAAGTTGTAATCGCACAGAATGCCAATGGAGTGGCTTCCGCTACGGTAACACAATACCACCAGGAGAAATTGGAACTGATCGAAACATTGGTAACTGCAGCTGTCATCATACTGGCACTTCGTGTGGTGTACTACATTTTCAAGCAATGTAACAAGCACCATGTCCGAACACTTCAGCGAGAACTGAACAGGAACAACATTGCCACCATCTCACGCAACGATCTTACCACTACCGCTGTCTAAGAAGAAAGAAGGCTATTCAAGAGGAGTCCAGGGTATAGCCCGGCCCACTACCAACAACAACAAATTCAGCCTGAGCACGCAGATTCCAGCTTCGTCTAGCAGTATGTCGACACGAGCACCGTTCCTGTCTACGTATACATCGATACCAGAGATCGTGTATCTACTTAACTATGAAACGTATGTAATTAATATCTCATTTAAGTTAGGATAATTTAATTGTTTACATTGTAGGTTATGGATTAATTATTATGACCACAGTTGTAGTGCAATTGCATGAATTACGTAAAGCGTTAAATTACATTAAAGACTACTTAGTAAAATTAGGACCGGAAAGAAGGCAGCAATCACTAGGGGCAAAAAAGATAACAGAAGCAAAGCAATTGTATTCCAGTTTGGAGAGCATTTTGTCTCTGTTGCACTTACAAATTGAGCGTGAAGAGTTACAAGTGATATCACTGCTGTTCATAAAATAATAAGTGATATACACATTTTGTACAACAAAATAATTATCAGAACCTAGAGTTTTTGAAGAAACTAAAATGTCGACCAAGAAAGATTTTGACCTTAAAACTGCCATTGCTTTATTACCTGTTATGACAGGACAAGAATCAATTACAAAAACACTAATTGATAGTATCGAATTGTACAGCACGATGATTTCAGACGCATCTCATATAATGTTGATTGAATTCGTACTAAAAACTAGGCTTACCTACGCAAAGTGCGCGTTTGCGTTTGAAATCAACTTACGATACAATTAACAACCTTTTAGCTGACATGCGAAAATATCTAATCCAAAAAAAATCCGAGGTGGCTCTACAGTGGCAATTACATCAATGTAAACAAGGTAATCGTTCAATTGAGTCATTCGGTAAAGAATTAGAAGAACTGTTTGTTAACTTAACAATGGCTCAGTCAAATGATAATCCTAACTCATACGATGTTTTAAAACCGATTAATGAGAAAATTGCTCTCAAACGTTTTGCAGACGGTTTATGTGATCCTCGATTAAGCACAATTATAGCATCTAGGCAGTTCGATTCCTTGCCGGAAGCCATTAGGGCCACTATGGACGAACAGTCTCTTTCTTCATCATTTGAAGTCATGAACATTAGGGGTCAGGGTAGTTCGTACCGAGGTCGTAATTTTGTGAATAAATCATTTCGCGAAAACACTCAATACAATACACGATATCGTGGTAACGATTCATCCAACACCAGTCATCGTAATATGAGACGCCCGTTCAACGCCTCTCGCGGACAACAGAGTTATTCTCGTGGTAGAGGTTTTCACAGAGGTCAAGGTCGTGGGCGCTATGATGTAACGTCTAATAGGTCAGAAAATCCGGTACAACATACTACCCAGGAAGTAACACCCGAAAATAATGACTCCCGTCTTGATAATACGAGCCAAAATTGCAATGATTACGTAACAAATTAGTTTTTTCGTTAGTTCCGAAAATTATATTTTTAATTTTAATAATAACAGTACAGTAACATTTTATATAGGAAATGAAGTGATTAATCTTTTAGTTGATAGTGGAGCCAGTCTTTGCATTTTAAAATACGAATGGCTCAGTAATTATCCTCAATTATTACATAAGTTACACTACGATAAAATTACTATAAAGGGTGTAAGCGGTAGCCTGCAATCGATAGGATATATTATTTTAGATTTACTTTATAATAATGAAATATTTAGTGAAAAATTTTATGTCTTTATGGATATGTCATGTACGGCTAATGGAATTTTAGGAGATAATTTTTAGAAACGGTACGAAGCAATTATTAATTATAGGGATAGTCAATTACAACTTTATACGAATAAAAAACAAGTCTCTGTTAAAATACACAATAACGCTACATATAAACAATTAATTCCGCCACGATGTGAAGTAATAAGATTCGTTCCTACGTCATCGAGTAGCGATTGTGTTGTTTTATCAAAAGAAAACCAGCCTGGAGTTTTTGTAGCAGGGTTGATTGCAAAACCAACGAATGGGCGCATCCCATTTAGAATATTAAATACGACGAATAATGAAGTAGAATGCAATTTTCAAGATTTTGATATTTATGATATAAATTGTTTTGATGTATGTTGTCACTTGGAAGAAAATAATAGTGTAAAACGAGTAAAAACCTTATTTGAATTATTAAAGTTATCTAATATGAACCGAGAAGAAAAATGTAGCATTGAACATATTTGCGCAAAATATGCAGATGTTTTTCATCTTCCCGGCGATAAGTTGTCGACTACAGATATTATGACGCATACTATTACTTTGAAGGATAATGTTTCACCATGCTACGTTAAACCTTACAGGATGCCTTATTCTCAAAAAAAGGAGGTTCAAAAACAAATCGATGAAATGTTAGCTAACGATATAATAGAGGAAACTACATCGGAGTGGTCAAGTCCGGTCTTATTAGTCCCAAAAAAGGCAGATAGATCGAACGAAAAAAAATGGAGATTAGTCATCGATTATAGACAACTTAATAATAGGATTAAAGACGATAAGTTTCCATTACCAAATATAACCGATATTCTGGATTCTCTATCAGGAAGCATCTACTTTTCTAAATTAGATCTAACTCAAAGTTATTATCAACTATCATTAGATGAAAACTCCAGAAAATATACAGCATTTAGTTTAAATAAAATGTATCAACTCAACTTAGATCCAGAATCGCGTAAATATACAGCATTTACCACGGATAAAATGTATCAGATGAAACGTTCTCCTATGGGACTAAAGACATCTCCCAGCGTGTTTTCAAGGTTAATGACCATAGCTATGTCAGGAATTAATTATAATCAAGCTTTTGTATATTTAGACGATTGCGTTGTTATTGGAAAATCAATAGAAAATCATAATAAAATTCGTTTTGCCACAGCTTGATGGACCGCATATTATACAGCGAATGGTATTTGGCAATAAAGCGCTATGTCTGATGTGGTGAACAGAATCACTTAATCTTATATTATTAACATTGAGGGATATGGGTTGCTTGATCAACTTAATCTCACCGATTAATTAAAAAACTATTTAACGTGTATATATATACTTGTATAATTGTAACAAGTCGAATCCTGTATTGAGTACAAGAAATATGCTATTCTCATCTTTCATAATATTTAATCTAAGGTACAGCTGATTGTAATTATAATCACTTCTCTTCGATACTGTCTATTCCATAAGTAAATCGTTTCGTGTCGCATCATAAGTAAATTTTAATGCTTTCATATTTTGATCTAATAATAAATATATAATGCATACTCTTTTTACACCATTATAATATCAATATTCAGTAAAAAAACATAAATAAAACACCAAATATAATCTCGATATATTTATTTATGTACACACAAACTGCTAACGCCTAACAAGTGCGTTCCAGGCATTACAACGTCTTCATGTCGGGCAACACCATTCCGAACATGGTAACACCTTTTCGCGCATGGCAACATATTTTTTCCGGGCTCTCGCGGCTTCGCCCTCGTCCGCATCACGGACATTTTTTTACTGTCGGGTTTATAATTCGTATTGTAATAATTGGATTTTTGGAATATACCACATTATTCTGCAAGTCTGCGTTATCATTTCAAAGAAGATTATACCCAGCACATCATAACCATTCTGGTCCTTCGAACGAAGAAAAACAATATTGAATCAACGACGTTGCGCCTGCGGTCCTCGTTTAGAGTACGCCGTGTTCCAGAGCGTTCGCCGCCATCGTGTGAACAATCAACAATATTGAATTGACATTAAAATATTCTGTGCATCCATTCTTCGAGCATAAACAATTACGACGTGGTTTCTTGTGAGAAATAAGGAATTGAGTTTCAAGAGGAAATAAGGCGTGCGCCAAGAACATAATTAAAATCTGTACGAGTGCGCCCACGTGGTTTGTACTTACGCCGGCCTGAAGAACAATTTGGGAGTTGGTTTCTTATGAGGAATAAGGAATTGATTGGCATGCGCCCACGTGGTTTGTACTAACGCCGGCTTGATGGCCCTCTGCTCTGCTTTGCATTTATTAGCTAAGTATCGCCCTTTTTCTTTCTCGCACCTTTCATCCACCGTTTTGTTTTAACCAGCTCTCGTTGTGGGCAGCTGCACTGTTAAATCTGCTTTGCATCTTGCAGCATTTGTGTGTCATATGAACTTTGGTAACATCTAAAAATGGAAATGGACCTCAAGGCTTTAAAAAAGATTCGCAGTTCACAAAAATGTAAATTAACTATATTTAAAAAGTACTTCGATACAGCTCAGAGCTGTGAGAAGCTTAGTAGTGTGCAAATAAGAGAACTAACACTACGCTTGGGTAAAATCAAATCAATTTATAGTGAGTTTGATAAAACGCAGACTACAATAGAATCCTTAACCGACATTCCAGAGGCAGAGGAAGACGATCGTGAGGAGTTTGAAGGGGCATACTTCGGAGCCGTAGCTGCTGCGGAGGAGCTCTTGCGGTGTAGCGGGGAGCCCATGACCCAAAGACAGGTACCGCTACGGAGTTGCCAAATCTTAAGTTGCCCACCATTCATTTGCCTACCTTTTCTGGCCGCTATCAGGATTGGCTAGGATATCATGACACATACTCCTCACTCATACACAATAATCAATCTATACCGAAAATACATAAATTCCATTATTTACGTGCCTCATTAAAAAAGAGTGCTGCTCTAGTCATTCAATCTCTTGAGGTCTCTGCTGAAAATTATGACACTGCATGGCAGTTATTGTGTGATCGGTTTCATAATGATAGGCTTCTAGGTAATAACCACATGTCCGCTATACTCAACATTGAACCTCTCATTCATGAGTCGGCGGAGGCCATTCGCAATTTAACTGATACAGTATATAAGAACCTCCGGGCACTCAAAATTCTATCATTACCAACACAGCATTGGGACTTTATGATCATTTGTGTAGTAAACACTAAACTTGACCCGGTTACTGCTCGTGAGTGGGAGGAGAAGCGGTGCACAATAAAAGGGTTTCCAACATTGGAACAGCTTATGGAATTTTTGAGGGGTCGGGCAGACATGCTTGAGACTATGGAGGGGGCACAAAAGGCTAGTGATAATAGTAATAGTCAGTCAACAAAAGCTTTTATAGCTAGTGACACACCATCAAAACCGTCCTCTAAGTGTTTGATGTGCAACAAAGGATCTCATGCAATATTTAAATGTTTTAAATTTAAGGCATTACCAGTTGAAAAACGCATTGAGAAAGTTAAAGAATTGAATCTATGCATGATCTGTTCGCGCAAAAGACACGGTAAAGGCACATCATGCACATTAGGCCCTTTCAAAATTTGTACCAAGAAGCACAATAGCTTATTACATTTAGCAGAGAAATCAAAGTCTACTCCTACACAGTGTGTTGTTCTTTCTGGCACACAGGAGGACACTACTCAATCAAACACACAAACTGAAGTGCAGACACACAATAATATCACACTCTCATCTACACATCAGAGCCACGTTTTATTATCAACTGCCATTGTTGGTGTGATGGACCGCAACGGTCAAGTTCATAAGGTCCGCTGTCTCCTTGATAATGGAAGTACTTCCACGTTCATTACTGAGAGACTGCACAACAAACTCAAGCTTCCTACCTACAAAACATGTGTCTCAGTACAGGGACTCAATAAGCAACAATCACACATCACCTCCAGATGTGACATTAAAATGTTATCATTGACAAATAATGGATTTAATGCCAAGGTTAACTGTTTCATTGTAAGAGACATTACTCAGTTGCTACCAAGATGCAAGATTGACACCTCATCATTCAATATTCCCTCACACATCCACCTCGCAGACCCTTCATTCCACATACCGTCCGAAGTGGAGATGTTGTTGGGTGCAGACATCTTTTGGCAGGTACTCTGCAATAATAATATTTTCTTAGGAAAACATAAGCCATCTCTAAATGAAACAAAGTTAGGGTGGCTGGTATCGGGTATCATTCATAATACTAATCATTCATACAATCTTACAAATGAGTCACACACACAAATACATTCACATCATTCAACCAAAACACATTCATGCAATTGTAATAACACACACAACAAAGTTCAGGATTTAGTGTATTGTAAATTCATTAATAACTCGGACATTGACTTACAAAATAGTCTTGATCATTATTTTGAATGTGAAAATATTAATAGTCCTCACAACCTAAGTAATGATGAAACTGAATGTGAAAAGTTATTTAAACAAACGACCACGCGTTTGTCAAACGGGCGTTTTGTGGTGGAAATTCACCTAAAACAGTCCCCATCCACTCTAGGCGATTCTAGGGAAATGGCTCTAGCTAGGTTCTTTGCATTAGAACACAGGTTTCAACATGATCTTGTGTTTAAACAAAAGTACATAGATTTCATGACAGAATACATTCAGTTGGGTCACATGTGCAAAACCACAGCTCAACACAAACATGAATACTTCTTACCACATCATGGTGTTTTAAAAGAAACAAGTCTCACCACAAAACTTCGAACAGTATTTGATGCTTCTGCTGTCACAAGCAGTGGTCTTTCATTTAATAACATCCAGCGAATCTTTAAATAATAAAAGTATTGTATAATGTAGAAGCATTTTTTTCAAAGTTTGTAAATGTGAGTATCTTGGAGCTATTTTATGGTTTTTTATGTTACTATTGGACTTGTTTGACATAAATCAGCATGGCAGTTGAGAGTTTATCATGCTCACTCAATTGTCTCACTGATGGTGGCGCATGTGTTGGATCATTCGGTTCCCTTCAAAATGGTTGAGCTGAGTGGTGCTAATATTGGCGTCATGTTCGTGAACGGGCGCTGTCAGTTGAGACTGGTCATCTCTTAGCTGCTAGTTGCTATTTTAATATCTATATTTAGTTTGTATTTTTACTTTATTTACATTGTTCTCACATGATAGCGACAAGAAACATGTAACAGAGATATTTGTAATTACAAAACATGATTGAAAAGAGTGTCCATGGAGTTTCTTGCACATTCTTCTCCATAGAGATCTACGCTATGGAATGTGCAATTAGCATCATTTTTTTTTCTGACTGACTGACTTCATGACATTTCAAAAGTGCCTGTAAATGGTTTATTTGAAATAAAATGCTTTGAATCTTGAATCGGTCCCACTGTGCAAGACGATTTACTGAGTATTCTGATCCGATTTCGTCAACACAAATACATTGTCACAGCAGACATTGATAAATTTTATAGGCAGATTCTTGTTACACCAGCACAGCGACCATTGCAGCAAATATTTTGGCGATCAGATCCCAATGCTCGTTTAAAGGTATACCAACTCAACACTATCACTTATGGTACAGACTCTGCACCCTACCTTGCCACTAGGTGTCTCATTCAGCTTGGTCGAGACTGTGCTAATGAATCTGTAAGCTCCACAATATTACATGATATATATATTGATGATCTCGTTACAGGAACTGATGATGCATCTCAGCTAATTCAGACCTGTAAGGGAGTCATTCATGAGTTAGAATCTGCACAATTACACCTCCGCAAATGGAGATCAAATGACACACACTTATTGGACAAAATACATGAGAATGGTGAAATCAACAATGATCCCTTATTAACAATTAAAAATGAAAAAAATGCTAAGATTTTAGGTATCACCTGGAACTTAGACAGCGACATAGGCCTCCCCCAAGCGTCGCCACAGCGAACGGTCCTGTGCGTCTCGCATCCATCGGACTCCCGCAACCGTTACCAAGTCATCGGTCCACCTTGTAGGAGGCCTTCCAACGCTACGTCTTCCGGTACGTGGTCGCCATTCCAGAACCTTTCGGCCCCAACGGCCATCTGTTCTGCGAGCAATGTCGCGAGCCCTGCCCATTGCCACTTTAGTTTGGCGATTCTTCGTGCTATGTCGGCAACCTTGGTTCTCCTGCGGATATCCTCATTCCTGATTCGATCACGCAAGGAAACTCCGAGCATAGCCCTCTCCATTGCCCTTTGGGTGACTTTAAGCCTTCTAATGAGGCCCATTGTAAGCGACCACGTTTCGGAGCCATATGTCATCACTGGCAACACGCACTGGTCATAGACTTTCGTCTTGAGACACTGTGGTATATTGGACGAGAAGACACCGCGCAGCTTCCCGAACGCTGCCCAGCCGAGTCGGATTCGACGATTGATCTCTTTCTCGAAGTTAGACCTTCCCAACTGGACCGTCTGTCCCAGGTAAACGTAGTCGTCTACAACTTCGAGTGTAGAGTCCCCGACCTTGATAGGAGTGGGTGCTACATGGCTGTTTACCATGACTTTGGTTTTGTCCATGTTCATTTTAAGTCCCACTCTTTCGGAAGCTCTACTGAGGTCACCAAGCATTGTACTGAGCTCCTCCGTAGTCTCAGCCATGACTACTATGTCGTCGGCAAACCGAAGGAAGGTTTCGGAGAAATAACGTCTCCCTGCCTCACACCCCGCTGCAAGAGGATAGGTTTCGAGGTCTGGTCTTGTAGTCGGACTGACATAGTGGCGTTTTTGTACAAACACTTCAGCACTTCGATATACCGATAGTCAATTTGGCACCGTTGGAGAGACTGCAGTACAGCCCAAGTTTCAATCGAATCAAAGGCTTTCTCGTAGTCCACAAACGCTAAGCAGAGAGGCTGGTTATACTCCTCAGTCTTCTGTATAACCTGCCGCAACGTATGTATGTGGTCCACGGTGCTGAAGCCTTTTCGAAATCCGGCTTGTTCGGGAGGCTGGAAGTCGTCGAACCTGCGCGCGAGACGATTCGTGATGACTCTGGAAAACAGCTTGTAGACATGGCTCAGAAGCGAGATGGGCCTATAATTCTTAAGCAGGGCATTATCGCCCTTCTTAAAGAAGAGTACCACCACGCCTCTGCTCCACGCCTGTGGCGTTTTTCCCTCGAGTATGACGGAATCAAATAGCTTCTGAAGGGCCTTAAGGACCGGTTTTCCACCCGCCTTCAGGAGTTCGGCCGTAATTCCGTCCTCACCCAACGCCTTGTTGTTTTTCAGCTGCTTCAGAGCCATCCTAATCTCGTACAGGCTGACGTCCGGGATATCTTCGGTATAGTGTCGAGTCAATCTAGCTCTTGGGTCGTTTACTAGATTTACAGCGGGTTTAGCGGTAGACGTGTATAACTGTCCATAAAAAGCCTCGATCTCTCCCAGAAGCTCTGATTTGGCGGATATGACTCTGCCATCGTCGGTCTTCAGTTTCGTGAGCTGGCTTTGCCCAATTGACAGATCTCGTGCAAATACTTTAGAGCCCTTATTCCGCTCAATCGCATCCTTAATCGTTGCGGTATTAAAGCGGCGAAGGTCACGTTTCAGGGACTTCGAGATTTGTCTATTGAGCTGCCGGTATATGCACGCATCGTCTGAAGACTGCAGAATCATCTCACGCCTCTTCTTCATTAGCTCGAGGGTCGGATCGGAGAGCTTCTTGTTTTTATTTGTACGGTGAGTCTTGAAAAACTTAGAGCCGACCGTATGGACAGTTTCCACGAACCCATCGTTATATTCATCCACGGAGCTTCCTAGGCACTCGAAACGATTGTGGAGTTCGAGCTGAAAGCTCTCGGGGTTTTGGATCTGGATCTGTGCTGGACGGAGCGTAGACTTCATCAGTCGAGACCTTTCAAGCTTAATGTTAATATTCAATGTGCCTCTTACGACGCGGTGATCACTTCCAGTTTTCACCGCGTTGATCACAGAGACATCATTGAATATTTGCTTTTTCGTCGACAGGATGAAGTCAATCTCATTTCTAGTTGCACCGTCAGGACTTTGCCAGGTCCACTTTCTATGCTCACGCTTTTTGAAGAAGGAATTCATCATATAGAGGCCCTCCTTCTCCATAAAGCTAGCCAGTAGGTGTCCCCGGTGATTCCGACGTCCAAATCCAAATTGCCCCACTCGCAGCTCGTCACCGTCTCGTTTGCCCAGTTTCGCGTTAAAGTCCCCCATGACCACGGTGAAGTGAGTCTTAGAACCATGCATGGCTCTTGATATATCCTCATACATGGATTCTACTTCGTCGTCGGGATGTGTCGAGGTCGGGGCGTAGACCTGTATGACCTTCAGCGAATATCTTGATGATATTCTGAGTATAAGGTACGCCACCCTGGTCGACACACTCTCGATCCTCACGACATTGTTCACAAGGGACCTGTGGACGATAAACCCGACACCACCCTGGGACTGCTGGTCACCCTCCCGGAAATAGAGCAGGTTACCGGATTTGAGAATTATCGTATCCTCCCCCTTTCTTCGGACTTCAGACAATCCCACAATACTCCATCGCAACCTGCTCAATTCCTCCTCCAGTTCGGTGATCTTCTCGTCAGTCCTCAGTGTACGCGTGTTAAAAGTTGCCAGGTCGAATCGTTTAATAGATGGGTAGCCAAATCTCATCCGGAGATTCTTCGCACCCCTTGCCTCGTCGTGGCCTTGACCGCTACCGGAGTCAAGGGTAGACGGGCTGCAGGGCACTAGGGGCCATTTTTTCTTTCTGTTTTTCATGTTGGGGGGGGTTGCCATAATCGCCACGCTTGGCAGACGGGTTGGCGATCGCAGTTTGGTTGTTGTAATGCACAGAGGATGCTGCTGCCCATTCTCTGGTATAACGTGATATATGTGTCAACATTAAATATTTACGTAATTTCAATATTATTTTTATTAAAACCTGTTATGTGCCCTAAACTTGACTACTTAAAATCTGCTATGTGCTTTTTTTTCTCTTTAATCTAATAAATAAATAAATTACTAGTTTTATGTGTTTATCACACAAACGAATTTAAGTATAATAATGATAACTTTGAAATAAAATACTTAAAAAAATTAACTCTCATGTAAAATTTTTCAGGAAAACTTCTTTTGTCAATATCTCAAAAGTATACTTTTTTCACATAGCAGGTTTTGGTTTGACGACGACGTAGCTTAAGCAAAAGCGATGTAGCAAAAGTAATAGATTTGGATGATAAAGATAAAAAAAGGGTGGATATACTTGAAGAAAAAATATTTGAAGAGATTTATCGGAGAGATATGGAATCAAAAGACTGCGAAATGAAGGGTATAGAAGTATCAAAAGAAAGTTTTACTAATGATGAAGAGATTTATCGGAGAGATAAGAAATCAAAAGTCTACGACGTGAAGGGTTTAGAGGTATTAAAAGAAAGTTCCACTAATGACGAAGATGTTATTATAGAATATCAGAGTTCAGGGTTTGAACAGTACATTAACTCTACAAAAATTGATAATTTGAATGAAAATAAAATAGTATTAGATGTTGGAGATACTATATTGACACGTTATTACTCTTCCTGCCAATGGAAATATTATGTCGGCATTATTGAGAATGTCAACAAGTCTGAAAAAAAATATTCAGTTTGGTATTATAAAACCAAACGCCTAGGCAATAGTGTCAAGTTTATAAAACCTAAACGTATAGATAAGGATTCACCACTACCTGAATCTTGTATTGTGAAATCAATAGAATTGATTCAAATATCAGAAAATCCGGAAGAGTATCTTCTCTATAATGACGAAGACATCATTTATTTTAACAATTAATATTTTGTGGGCATTTCTTAATATTAGACCAAATATTAGAATTAGGTAAAAAGTACTGCAATTAGTAAATAAGTAGATATACCATTTTCATTCGTGCCGTTTTAATTGTACCAAATATTAAACTTACGTAAAAGTAGTACTATCAGTTATTAAGTATACCATTTTTATTCCTGCCATTTTAAATTGTACCAAATATTAAACTTAAGTAGAAGTACTAGGTACTATTAATTACTAAGTATACCATTTTTATTCCTGCCATTTCAGTTGTACCAAATATTAAACTTTAGTAGAAGTACCAGGTACTATTAGTTACTAAGTATACCATTTTTATTCTTGCCATTTCAATTGTACCAAATATTAAACTTAAATAAAAGTACTAGGTACTATTAGTTATTAAGTATACCATTTTTATTCCTGCCATTTCAATGATTAAACTTAAGTAAAAGCATTAATATTTTGTGTAAGACATTTATTTTGTATTAAATAATAAATATTATTTTGAAACTTGTTTTAGTGACAGCCCTATAGAATACGAATGATTTGTATGAAAATCGTTTTGAATCCTATGTCAACTTGACCTAGTATCCAGTATTACCAGATTTATAAGATTGTAGGTAATTCGAAAAGGGATACCATATTAAAATACGTTAAATATGACCAAATTGACCTAAAACAGGAAATAATAGGCAATTATCGATAATAAATAATTGTTAGGTCAAGATGCCAACAAAGTGGTGTCAATTTGACCTCTGTTATATTTCTTTGTCTAGAACGCCAATTTCAAGGTATTTTAAAGAAATCGATAGTTACTATGAATTATTAGTTCATTATGATCACAAACAAATCAAATAATATTAAAAAAATCTATCAGTATCATGGTTATTTGATAAATTCGAAAAAAATGTGGTCAAGTTGTCACAGTTGACGGTACTCAATTTCATTTTACAAAAGTAGAGACAAAAACGTGGATGTAAAATTTGTGATCCTTAAAACTAGATTTAGACTGACACAGACTGTGTTCCTGAAGTAAATATAGTTAAAAAAATAGAATTAGTCGAAAAAGAGGGCAGTCTTTCTCTGATGAATATAGAAGACGCAGTTTATTTTTAATTCAGTTTTCTCTGTTAAAACTTTTTCTTTTTCCTGTCTTTTAATTTGAATACTTCATTTTGATTTCAGCTAATAATAAGTGTACCTATAATGAAAAACATGTTTTTAATTATTTCCCTTATTCCCTGCATCTTTATTCAACGGCGGATTAACGTATAAGCACTATAGTGTCCGACCGAAGCTTCGGCTTCGGCTTCGGCTTCGGCCACCTTCGGCCAAAAAAGCACCTTCAGCCAAATCTTCGGCTTCGGCCAAAAATTTGCCGATGGTTTGGCCGAAGCCGAAGGTTTGCTAGTTGTCGAAATTTGAAATTTACTGAACGATGCTAGAGCGAGACGGAGAGTGTGCAGAGCAGCAGAGTTTCGCCGCGCCGCCGCACCGGCCCAAACGAATCGCAGTTAGTAAACTAAACGAGTCAAAACAAGTTTGAGAGCGCGTCTTAAAATTCTAATAAGTGTTTTGTTTTTAAATATTTCATATTTGTTATTACAAATTATTTTATTTATTACTGTGAGTAGTACCTGTGGCGATACGTTCATTATTGTGAGGCACTCTAAGAACCAAAAAAACCGTAAGTATTGTCTGGTTTAAAATATTTTATGTTATCTAACGTTAGGTAGGAAACTACTACTGTTTACTTTTAGTTAACTACCTAAACCGATAGGATATAGGCGCATCCGCGTTGCAGAGTCCTACTGCGAGTACGGGGCGGTCGGCTCGGCTCGGTAGGTACTTGTGCATTTATATAGAATATTTTCTTTCAGGTACACAATGACATCTTTAGAGCTGAATCCTATCTGGCAATATTTTATAAAGGCTACTGATAAAGCTTTATGTAAACAGTGCAATAAATCATTGTCTCTTGGTAGTGCTTTACCAAAAAAGCAGAGTACCACTAATATTGGAGAGTGTGCGCAGGAATTGCATGACTTGATTCCGCCATCTCCTTTCTATCATCGGACAACCCGACGTACGGCGAGTATCCACCCTTACGTTGTTGAAACTTCAACGGTCCGGACTAAGCGTTTCGCTTCGTCGTTTATACCGCGTACATCGAAGGACTGGAACAATTTGCCTGCTGCGATCTTCCCGTCCAACTATAATTTAGGTGTCTTCAAGGCTAGAGTGAATAGGCTCTTGATAAACTAGTGCGCCTCACCATCAATGATTGCATCACTGCTTACCATCAGGTGGAATCGCAGTCAAGCGCTGGTTTATATCAATTAAATTAAAAAAAAAAAAAAAAAAATATTAAAAATCATTTGATGAAAATGCATAAAATAGAGTGGGAGGCTTATTGTAATGCAATAAATGAAAAACAGAAGAGTAAGAGTTTAATGAAAAATAAAACAGAGGCAACTACATCTTCGCAATTTAATGTCAAGCAGAGTACTTTACCTCAAATCATAGAAAAAAAAGCAGCTCCATTGTGGCCAGATAGTGATCCAATATCTATGAGAATCGATAAAGGTATAATGGATCTCATCATCGTTGACATGCTGCCTTACAACGTTGTTGAAGGAGAAGCATTTCGCAGACTTAATTTGATTGATCCCGATGCTCCGTCAAGATACAGGAAAAAGACTGAGAAATTTTTTAGAACGACTTTAATGCCTGCGACATACGATAAGGTCAAAGCGAAAGTCATACGTGTTTTAGATAAAGCTTGCTGGGTTAGCTTTACGACTGATATATGGAGTAATCCAGCAAAGACGTGTTCGTTGCTAAGCTGCACAGCTCACTTTATTCAAGGCCCTAAAAGAGAAAAAGTCATTCTTGCAGCTAGTGTTCTGGAGGAAGATCACACAGGCCTATATATTTCAGAAAAACTTCACCAGATTATTGAAGAATATAATTTAAAAAATAAAATCCACATGGGTATTCGTGACAACGGTTACAAAATGCAGACAGCCATGCGACGTGGTAATTTTCTGTCGATTGGATGCGTAGCTCGTACCCTGCAGCTAGAGATTCATGACGTTATATTTAAAGACGCTACAGTGATGGAAATAATAAAAAAATGACGCAAAATTGTTGGCCATTTTAAAAGAAGTGAGCAAGCTTCTAGATATTTAAATATGTTTCAAGAAACGTGTAATTTGCTTAAACACGTATTAATCCAAGATATTGAGACGCGATGGAACAGCACATATTTGATGCTGGAAAGACTCCTTGAACAGAAAACTGCCATCAATTTATACATGGCTGAACGTGGTGGTACTGAAGACGAAGCTGTGTGAGGCAGTTAACAGAAGATTTTCTTACGCAAAAAATACCATGTGTTTATTGATTGCGACTCTATTAGATCCGCGTTTCAAAACTATTTAACTGCCGATGAGACTGAAAACGCCAAAACTGAAATACTATCATTCTTACGACAGCAACATGAACTATTATCTCGTGCAGACAATATGGATATTGACACCAATGTACCTTCTTGTTCAACCTCAAATCCACATACAGAGAATGCATCTCCAAAAAGCGATGAAGGATTATGGGATTCTCACGATAAACTTGGTTTGCCTATTACAAGTGATAATGATTTGGATTTGGAACACAATTATCCGCTATTTCAAGAACATCTTAGTCGTTATTTAAAAGATCCTCGGATTTTAAGAACTGCAAATATTTACGAATATTGGGCATCAAGCCCATATACTTGTCTACAGCCAGCTGCAATCAAGTATTTGTCTGCTCCCCCCAGTAGCGTTCCTAGCGAACAGCTTTTTAGCGCTGCGGGGCAAATATATGCCGACAGATGGTCAAATTTGATGGGTGAGAATGCCGAAAAATTATTATTTTTAGCTTACAATATAAGACTGTTCAACTTTGATTACTAATTAAAGTAAATAATTAATAAAATTAAATTAGTCATGAAAATTAAGAAAAGGTATCCTGTCTTTTAAAATCGCCAATTGAAAAAAAAAACTTAACCCTTGCATAATAATTGCAAAATGTGTTTTTCTATTGATTTTGTAATGATGATTTAATTATTAGAAACAGTAACTATTGAAGTTATTGTCAAACTGAAATTATTGTTTTATGTATACTTTCATCGAAAAAATATGTTTTTTATTTTATTTTAGAGAATCTTTAGAATTAGCTGATTAAAGTGCATTTATAACTTTAAGTCTAGTCTCTTCTACTACCTAAGGTTTTTTCCAAATAGTGAACAAAAATGTTCATATTTTCTTTTAATTGTAAGTTTTTATTATAGTTTATTTTTCCCAAATAGGTATATTATTGATAATTTTGATAAATGACTGCTTCGCCATATAATTAAGTATAAAGAGCTATTTTTAATTAAGACTAGTCGAAAAAAGTGAGTTTATTTTTTATTAATAAGGTGCCTCAAATTGTTACCAAAACTTGTTAAGTTTTTATTTTCTCCAATTGTTACCAAAAATGTTTAACTTAATTATCCTAAGAAGTTACTTATAAGTATTTAATTTTCTCAAAAATTCCAAAAAATTATATGTAAAAAATAGATATTGAAAAAGCGTTAAACTTTGCTCAATTATTTTATAGAAATATTTTGTGTTCGTCTGATAATTAAAAAAATGTGACTGATTATTTGATTATTTTTGTTAAAAAACTTTAAGTAAATAAATATTTAATTAACATTGTATATTTGAAACTTTTATTTTAGACAATATTTTATTACCTACTTGTATATGTTGGTCACTCGGCTCGTTATTGGGCTAAATCTCTAAAGCTCTCACAATATGTATCTAGTATATTCTGAGATCAAAGTAACTATCGTATTTCTCAAGGTCAATGACACTTTCGGCTTCGGCTTCGGCCGAAGGTTTTGGTGAATACCGATTAATCGGCTTCGGCTTCGGCTTCGGCCAGAATTGCACCTTCGGTCGGACACTAATTAGCACTACAAGCACGTGCTTGGGGCCCCTGTTCTCCAGGGGCCTCCATCCTCTGCTGGCGTTTCATTTTATACCTACATTTTATCGAGATTCACCCACATGTCCGAGATCACAAGGCGCGGGCGGTCCGGGAGTAACCCCTAATTAGTGAATATGATAATTACGTTTTGATATTACCTTATTTATATATATGTCAATGTTTTTTGGTTTGTCTAAGTTATTTACTTCATTATAAAAAGTTCCACGTATACACCACTTTAGTATTTTTATTTAGCTTCCGATATAGCGATAGTCCCCTTCACATACACCCCCGCAGGGCGCCCGCGCGCACGTCTTCGCGCCGCGGGGCCGCGATTGACCGAGTGAGTTAGTTGTCTTTGCTTTGCAAATAATAGTGCACGTCGTACGCATACCACACGTACCTACTTTACTTACGGAGTGGCTTTGATTGAAACTATACTTATCGTTACCCCACACAAAGTTATCAGGTAAGTTCTATACTTATGCTTTACCCATTGATTACTTACACGTATAAAGAAATTAGATAGATAATCACTATGAAATGTTCACTGTAAAACGTTCGACCGGCCCGCTGCCCGCAGCACACTTCCGCATACGTACGTATATAACAATAAGATCATTTCAAACAAAAGACATTTTAATTTATGACTACAAATTACAATGCCATTCCAGTAGAGGGAACTTACATAAAACTTGATTTTTCGTGAGTATTTATGACTTACTAATGATTTAAAGTAAAAAATACTTAGATTTTTTAGTTACTTGTGATTTTGAATTTTAAACAACCGCAAAAGTTCATGGCGCAACATTAATTTATTTGGTACAGACTTTAATTCATTTAAAACCCGCGGGGTTAGCTGCCGGACCTAATTATATTAGGTAGGCTAGGTAGGACTGGACCTGCTTTCAAAATAAATAAATTGTACAGGCCACACTGAAATAACTTTCTCGCGTAATGACTTATTTGGAGGGAAACATTTAAAATCACGTTCAAATTTCAAATACGTTCGAATTTCGAGTTCAGGGTGGGGTGGCCTGTACATTTAAACTCTAGAAAAATTAGCTCGGCTCCCATAAAAAGTACAAAATTTTCAACTTTTGTATGGGAGCTACCTTTTTTAGAGTTTTCTCGTAGTAACCGAGTATGCCATATTATAGATAGTATTAATAGTTAATATTACACAAAATTTCAAAAAAATCGTTGTCGCCTTTTCTGAGAAAAAAATATATTTGTGTTTCATTTGTATGACAGGTACCATAAATAATCAAGTAATCTAAAATTAAAAAAAAACTGTCTTAGCTATTTACAAAATAACCCATAATACAAAATTTCATCCAATACGGTTCAGCGGTTAAGGCTCTAGAAAAAATATTAAAAAAATATTATTAATATTAAAATACAAGAAAATAGTACCTAAATATTTTTATATTGTTTTCTTATATTAAAAATAAATTCATCATCATTTCAGCCGGCAGCCGGAAGACGTCTATTGCTGAACATAGGCCCCATAAAATAAATTATTTTCAGTAATTTTATAAAACACTTAAATTATTATAATAACCTACACAGCTTACACATACTGTTATATCCGAAATATGTATGCCTTAATGCTGGCCTGACAACCTTATTTGCAGATCAGCATATTTGGCCATCTAGGCCTGTCACTAGAGTCAGACACTTCAGTCTGTCTCGAACTCCCATACAGAGCGGTTGCCTAAGGATTTTAGTAAAATAGTTGTGTAACGTTTGTGTAACGAAGTAAATCCTTATTTTCTAATTAAATAGTTTTTTTTTAAAAAGCCTTTTCGGGTAAACCGTAAACATTTGGTGGCAGCGGTGGGATCCGGAAATCCCCAGTGCCCAGGCAACGCTCTGCAGACTCGCTCCGGATCCTTATCCTAAGGGAAATAAAAGTCAACTGTTTCCGAAATATAGCCGTGTCCTTGTGTGAACCTAGTGTTCGTGAATAAAACCTAAGTGCTAAGAAAATACTTACCACAAATCCGTGTCCTGTGAAATTTACAGTGTCGGTGAATAATACTTACAATATCCTCTGGAAGAAGATCTTCTTGTCCTGAAAAGTGGTTGCGTCCTAAACCGCGACCGCTTACTTCCTGCTACACGAAGAATCTCGTCCTGCAATCTTCTTGTCCTGCGAAGTGGTTGCATCCTGAACCGCAATCGCTTACCTGCTGCTGCGCGAGGAACTTCAATCTGCAATCTCCTCGTCCTGCGAACAAGAAGTGGTTGCATCCTGAACCGCAATCGCTTACCCTCTGCTGCACGAAGAACCTCAACCTGCAAGAAAAATAGCGAGCATCTGTGCTGGCTGTCATCTCCGTTGCATCCTGCACGGACACGCAGTATCCTGTGTCCAGTGTGCATCGATCGAGAAGCGCAAGCCGCGACGTCTTATCCGTTGGAATGTTTCCGGCCGTCGCGTTCTTATCGGTCGCCCACGCTCTATTCCTGTGAGTCTTTGGTCATTGTTTAGTCTAAGATATTAGGGACCCGCTAGTTAATTAATTTGTACCTTTTGATTCCGTATACTTTTAACTAGCTTTAATTTTAATTCATGATATAATAATTATGCCAAAAGTGCCTAAGTTTAAAGAGTTGCACCTCGATATAGCTGAAACAAAGGAAGCTGTGAGCGACGCGAAGTCACCCCTTTCTTCCCCGCGTGTCACTAGAAAGACCACTGCAGCTCTTGCCATGGCGGACATAGATCTCAACACACTATTCAAATTCATTAAATCCTATGATGTATGTAGGGAAACTCTTAATTCATTCCTAGTAAATTGCGATAACGCTTTCAGCCTCGCAGCGGAATCTCAAAAGCCTATTTTATTCAAATTCATTTTAAGCCAGTTAAACGGTAAAGCGGAGGTTGCTTGCTCAATTAAAAAATTTACATCATGGGAACAGTTAAAGGAATTCTTAAAAACTCAATTCAGTGAACGTAAACATTATTCACATCTCCTCGCCGATCTCCAGGAGAGCAAGCAAGGCCCGCAGGATAATGTAAACCAGTATGCACTTCGTGTGGAGACCTACCTGTCACAATTATTAACCGAAATATCCCTGTCTAACACCAAAGCCAAAGAAGTGCCAGGTCGCACTGCTGCGATGGAGGATCTTGCCCTTCATCACTTTCTTATGGGGCTTCACCCCCGAATCTAGAAAATATAAATCCCCGAATCTATAAATTACGCAGTCTCCGAAGAACGCATACAGCTGACGCTGTATAGACGCCCGCAGATGGACCAGAAACCAGGTAACACTAGTAGGAATAAACCGGAACCAAACCCTTGTCGTCCAAAGGCAGCAATGCCCAACTAGGAACTTCTAATGCATTTTGTCGCTACTGCAAAACCCCTGGGCACGATATTTCCCAGTGTAAGAAGCGCGAATATAATAATAGTCGTTTCAAAGTTCCACAAAATCAAACAGCCAATCAAAACTTTAATAAGCCTCCCTCACGCGTAACCTTCCTCGAACAACCTCAAGAGGAAGTCGGTCTCGATGAGGTGGACATACCATCGACTTTAAACGCGTAAAGGTCTCGTCACGGTGGCGCCCGAGACAAAGCCTAAAAGCCAACGCCATAAAAAACATTTCTAAACCCAAGGACCACAAGGGTAATCAGCCCCAAGCAAGTGTCCAAACCTCTAATTGTAGGGACCACACGGGTAACCAGCCCCAAATAAGCGCCCAAAATTCTAAATCCAGGGACCACACGGGTAACCAGCCCCAAATAAGCGCCCAAAATTCTAAATCCAGGGACCACACGGGTAACCAGCCCCAAATAAGCGCCCAAACCTCAAAATCCAGGGACCACACGGGTAACCAGCCCCAAATAAGTGCCCAATTCTCGAAACCCAATAAAAATAATACACCGATCTATGAAATAAACATAGACGTATCCAAGAGATTTTTACCACATATATTGGTACACTCACAAGTGTCAGATATTCCATTATTCTTATTAGTGGATTCCGGCTCCGCCATATCCCTAATAAAGCAATCCAGCATCATGAATCCTCAAAAATTGGTCACGGAACCGATCAAACTCAAGGGCATAGACCCGGGAGATGACCTAACTACAACCGAGGGCCATTTTCAATTGAAATTGAAATTAAACAACAAGAACGTAATCCCATTTAAATTCCATGTCATCAAGGATATAAACCTGCCTTATGACGGCATCATTGGGTCAGACTTCCTTACCTCCTTTGGATGTAACATTGATTACACCACCGATACCCTTAAATTTGGCAAATCTGAAATTAAACTAAACTTTTTCGATCCATTTTACGTTATCCCGCCACGCACTGAAACTGTAATTGAGTGTTCAGTACAAGACACCGATCTAAAGGAAGGAATTATAATTGATCAATTTGTCCAAATGTGTACTTATATCTAACTGTATCGTAAAAGTAAAGGATAATAACCGGGTCAATCTAACTATAGCCAATACGTCACTGTCCCACATTAAAATTGACCCTGATTTAAAACTCTCTATTAAACCTTTACATACCGCCTATCAAGTCAACGCGAATATTCAAGAGACATCCAACCGAACTATCGATGTGCTAAATTCACTACGAACTGACCATTTAAACTCGGAGGAATCAGAAGCTCTAACAGAAGTTTGTTCCCAATATTCTGATATCTTTCATTTGCCTAACGACCAGTTAACACACACTACAGCCATTAACCATCAAATTAATACTAGTAGTGATATCCCTATCCATACTAAATCTTACCGGTTCCCGGAATGCCATAAAAAGGAAGTCGAAACTCAAATCAATAATATGCTTAATCAAAACATTATTGAACCATCATCCTCGCCTTGGAGCTCGCCAATTTGGATAGTCCCTAAAAAGGCAGACTCCCAAGGGCAACGTAAATGGAGAATAGTTATCGACTACAGAAAACTAAACGACGTCACTATCGGTGAAACATATCCAATCCCGCAAATTTCGGAAATTCTTGATCAATTAGGAAGTAGTAAGTACTTCAGCACTTTAGACTTAACATCCGGTTTTCACCAGATCCTTATCTCTCCTAGCGACGCTCCTAAAACCGCATTCTCGGTCCCTCAAGGACATTTCCAATTTACTAGGATGCCATTCGGATTGAAAAATGCACCCTCAACTTTCCAGAAACTAATGAATACCTGCCTTACCGGTTTACAAGGCACTAGATGCTTCGTATATCTTGACGATATTTTCATTTATTCCTATGACCTGAAATCACATATTGATAACCTAAAAGCTGTCTTTGACAGAATCCGTAAGTTTAACTTAAAACTACAGCCCGATAAATGCGAATTTCTCCGCAAAGAGGTCGCTTATTTAGGCCATATCATCAGCGAAGATGGCGTCAAACCGAACCCTGATAAAGTTCGTGCCGTAACCGATTATCCGGTTCCTCAATCTCCAAAAGATGTTAAGTCATTTCTTGGCCTTATATCCTATTATAGAAGGTTTATCCCCAATTTTGCCAAATTAAACAAACCTTTAACCTCTCTATTGAAGAAAGATGTCCAATTCAAATGGCAGAATGAGCAGCAGCTCGCCTTTGAATCATTAAAATCTAAACTTGTTTCCGCTCCTATTCTTGCGTATCCAGACTTTACGCAACCCTTTCTTTTAACCTGCGACGCCTCAAGTCATGCAATTTCCGCTATATTATCACAAGGTCCTATAGGACAAGATCGCCCTATCGCGTATGCATCCCGCACACTGAACAAGGCGGAGTGTAATTACAGTGTTACAGAAAAAGAATGTCTTGCCATTATTTTCGGCACTCAAATATTCAGACCGTATTTATATGGTCAACGGTTCAAAATCCTTACGGATCATAAACCACTACAGTGGTTATTTAATTGCAAGGACCCTGGCTCTAAACTCATCCGATGGCGTTTAAAATTAGAAGAATTCGAATACGACATCCAATATAAAAAAGGGAAAATTTATGCTAATGCTGACGCCTTATCACGATACCCCGTAAACCCAATTCAACCTGAAAAAGGTTCAAATACTGATAATGAAGTAGAGTCCGCCCCATTGGATAAAGATCTAATGGACTTGTTGGTATCACCAGCATCTTTTAACCCTGACGAACTAAATCCCCTCGACGGCGATGAAAATATCTTTCCGTCACCTGAAATAGACTTACCGTCATCAGACCTACCTGATCCTGTAGTAGAAGAACCAACAGCTCTTAGCCGTCAATCCAATCTTAGCCCCATTCCATCTACGAGTACCTCACCAGACGTACCCGTCGATAATTATCAAACCTTCTTAAAACGTATGGCTAGCAAGGATAATACTTTTAACACTGAAATAGAGGAACATAACGAAAGCCTTACTAAATGTCCGGCGAAAACTATTTTAATTCCCACATCTATTGATCTTGACGAATCCAATCTATACATCCAAGATATCTTGGGTGACTCTGAAACTAACGCGAGTGTACAAGAATCAGAATAGGAACTCTTCTCATTTTTAAAAATCGAACTTAATAATAAAACATACTACCTGTTATTTACCAAAGTCCATCACTTTGATGAAGCGTCTTATCCGGAAATCTTCGAAACCCTGAAAAAAACAAAACATGAATTAGTATCACTCGGAAATATTAATGAAGTCGGTATATCTGATTTTAAAAACCCATTCGAAAAACATTCATTTATTAAAATCTATAACATTCTCACTTACCTTTTCCATGACACTCAAATAAAAATTAATATATATCATAATAGTATTATATATATCCCGTCTTGTCAGAAATTAAAAAGATTTTGCACGATAACCATGATATCCCAATTGCAGGCCATCTCGGGTCAACACGAATGTATAATAGGATAAAACAAACGTATTACTGGAAGGGAATGCGTAGCGATATAGAGTCATATGTTAAAAAGTGCCCGCAATGTCAAACCAATAAGGCCCTTAGACAAACAAATCGCGCACCTATGCAAATCACCAGTACATCGACCGCGCCATTCCAACGGATAGCTCTTGACATTGTTGGACCACTTCCCGAAGCGGGACCTGCAAAATTAAAATATATATTAACAATTCAAGACGATCTTACCAAGTTCGCTTCCGCATATCCAATCCGCAGTACCACAGCGGAAGAGACAAGCGAATGTCTAATCCACTACATATCCATGTTCGGTATACCTAAAATGATCCTCACAGACCAAGGGACCAATTTCACTTCAGACCTTTTCAAGAAAACTTGCGAATTCCTTAAAATAAAGAACCTTTGGGCTACTCCATACCACCCACAAACTCAAGGTGCTCTGGAGCGTAGCCATTCGACTCTTAAAGAGTATCTTAGGTCATACGTCAATGAGGACCAAACGAATTGGCCTAGGTATGTGTACACAGCCATGTTTACATACAACACGACTGTTCACTCTACCACTCATTTTACCCCACATGAACTTTTATTCGGAAGTAAACCATTCATCCCAAACTCCGTCTATGAGGAATCATTAGGAGCGACGTATCCCGATTATGTCCGTATGCTCCAGAATCGTCTAAAATATTCACGAGAGAAAGCTCTGGACCTCATAAGAGAATCCAAGAAATCCTCCAAATCATATTATGACACCCATACTCGTCCAGTTAAATACAAAGTTGGTAGCTATGTATACCTAAAAAACCATTTAAGAATGCGTAAAGCACTCTCACCACCTTGGAAAGGACCTTACAAAATAATTAAAGTAAGTGGTAACAATACACTTACCTTACTTATCAATCGTCGTCATGTTACGCATCACTTCGATCAAGTGAAGCCAGCCGATGGTGAAACAAACTTATAATTAATAAGTCCAATATAAGTCTAAGTGATTTAGCAAGTAATTCTAGTTATAATAAACAAAATATAAAATGTAGGAATTAATAACAAATAATCATTTATATTAGTTAATAGTAATTATTATTTACAGTTCAGTTCGAGGTCAATCCCCTCAAGATTACGTGAAGCCGATCACCTCAAGTTCAGGCCTTTATTACGATTACCTAGGGAACCTCAAAATCAATAACGTTCAATTAAAAGTTGTAATACCATTAGACATTTCTTATTTTGGCACACGCATAGAAAATATCGCGATCGCTTTAGAATTTACGAAAAACCTGTGTAACCAAACACAGTTAGAATTAATTGAAGCAGAATGTCGTAACCCATTACAACCACTAATAGCTCAGTTTCAGGACATGAGTAGAGAGTATACTTCTATCTCGCATTTAATCGATAATAGATCCAAACGCGCTTGGATAGGAGGTATAGGTACAGTTTTAAAACAAATCTTTGGTTCTCTAGATGAGAATGATGGTCTGAGATACGATGAAGCGATAAGATCTTTACAAGATAACGAGAAACGGTTGACTTCGCTAATTAAGGAAAACATATTAGTCGCCACGTCTGTATTGACAAATTACAACAACACTCTGTATAAGATAAAAGATAATGAAATAAAACTCATTCAAGCTGTCGACAACCTCTCGCTAAGCATTAATAACATAACTGAAGTTACTAATAGACTGCAATTATTTACAAGTATCAATAGACTACTCCACAGACTGGAAACAGCAATATTTACCTTGTCATCCCAATTAGAAGACATTACAAACGCAGTTTTATTTAGCAGTCAAAATATTATGCACCCTGCAATATTATCCCCAAGTCAACTACATCGAGAGCTTGCTGATAACTTGAGACACTTACGCAGCGACCTTGAATTGCCTGTAACCTTAGATATTAAGTCTATGTATCTTATTTTAAACGTCTCTAGGTTAGTATGTTACTATGTTAATAATAAGATTATATTTGTACTACAAGTGCCACTGGTCAATACTAAGGAGTATGTATTATTTCATAATATAGCTCTTCCAACGCCTTATAACCATATGGAACCAAATTCATTCAATCTTATTGTACTTGACAATAAATATATAGCAATGACCAAAGACAAGTCCCAGTACTGTCTTCTTAACGACCTGAACCCTTGCAAGGTCATCAGTTCAGGAACATTCATATGTGACATTGAAAACGTGTACTCCACTTACGCGAAACCTACCTGTGAAAGTGAATTATTGGCAAAAGTGATTAGTGCAAAACCAATACAGTGTGAAACAAAAATCATAATAGGAAATCTAGATATTTGGAAACGTCTAACAAATAATAAGTGGATATATGTTCAATTCAAACCTAATAAAATCTCTATAGATTGTGTAAACTCCAAACTATATGAAACAAATATATTAGGTACAGGTATACTTACTATTCCTAACGGTTGTATCGGTTAATGTAAAACCACTACATTTCTACCAAAATATAACATTTTAAATATCACTTCACCTATTAATCATGTTCCGAACTTTAGCCTTATCAATGACACTTGTTGTAATTTAGTTAAACTAAATACTATCATAGATAATGTGTCTCCTATTCACTTGCATAACATAGACTTAGATGAATTTAATTCCAAAAATAAAATAGTGATGGACCATCTCTTAAAAAATATAAAAACCATAGAACAATTAGAAACACCACACATAGTTAAATATGGGACACATTACTCTATCCTCACTATTATAGTTTTTATTTCTATTCTTGTATTCTTACTATATTTAATTATTAAGAGATTCCTAAAATCTGGCGGCAACCAAACCCTTCAACTAGAACTAAAATCCACTGACATGACTGACAGACACGAAGAAGTCCAGCTAGAAGTGACTACCCCTGACGCCCCACTTAGGACTAGATTCTAACGGATGACTTGTCGCAACCCCAAGTCTCCTCTTAAAGGGGGAGGTGTTATATCCGAAATATGTATGCCCTAATGCTGGCCTGACAACCCTATTTGCAGATCAGCATATTTGGCCATCTAGGCCTGTCACTAGAGTCAGACACTTCAGTCTGTCTCGAACTCCCATACAGAGCGGTTGCCTAAGGATTTTAGTAAAATAGTTGTGTAACGTTTGTGTAACGAAGTAAATCCTTATTTTCTAATTAAATAGTTTTTTTTAAAAAGCCTTTTCGGGTAAACCGTATAACAATACGCAATAAAGGTCCCTATTATGCTAATAATCAACATTAAAAATGAAACGCCATCATCTCAGTGGCGCACAAAAACGCAAACAGGCAGAACTGAAGAAGAAAAAAACAGATACACTTCCAAAATTGACATCGTTTTTTTTCAAGCAATCATTCAGAATCGGGCAAAGATAATAATATATGTCAAGAATCTCAATCTGTATCATCTGTTACTGGCGAAATTAAAACACCTGTTCCTGTACCCGATAAATCTGAACCTGTTATTGTTGCGATTCCTGAAGTTTCAGAAATTGAACTCGTTAATTCTAATAAAAAGACAGATGCTGGGCTGTGGACGGAATTTTCTGAGGAAGATATTTGCTATTGGATTGATCACGGTCCAGAAAGTTGTCAGCACCATCAGGGCCCATTTCATGAATCACGCCGTACATATGCTAGTGGTAAAAGTGTCCGTTTTTGCACACCACGACTATTTTTCGGTAAAAAAGCCAACGGTGAAACATATAAACGGGAATGGTTATTGTATTCACAAACAAAAGGATCTTTGTATTGCTTTGTTTGCAAGTTGTTTGGTAACAAATGCATCGCCACAGCGCCGAGCCAATTTGCAGTTGACGGATTTAGTGATTGGCGAAACGTAATTGCAATTGAGCACCATGAAAACAGTTCAGCTCATAAGGACTTTGTGCTAACTTATTTGAGTAGAAGACAAGGTCTAGGGATCACCAAAAATCTAGAGGCACAAGTAAAAGAAGAAAGAAAATATTGGCAAAATGTAATGCAACGAGTCATTGCAGTTATACAAACGCTTGCAGAAGGTGGTTTGGCCTTTAGGGGGCATGATGAGTCTTTTGGATCTATACACAATTTTTTTTTTTTTATAGGTGGGAAAATCATCTTATGACAAATCTCGCTCTTGGGCGGAGCGAGAGATAGTGTCAGACTTTTACTGACTAAAAACCCACTCCTGTTCCTTCGTTGCCTTCGTCCCAGGGCCCCGGTTTCGTTTTCACACTACCCATGGCCCCAGTAGGCTTCGACCCTGCTGGGCCCCTACGATTTGCTGACATCTTACACAATGGGAATTTTTTGGGTTTACTTGAACTTGTGGCTCAATTTGATCCATTTTTAGCAAGCCATATTGCAAGATATGGAAATAAAGGGAAAGGCAACCCATCATATCTATCGAAAACAGTATGCGACGAGCTTATCGATTTAATGAGTGATAAAGTTCACAAAGTGATTGTCGAAGAAATACAATCAGCTGGATACTTCAGCCTCTCAGTGGACTCTACGCCTGATCTATCACATACGGATCAACTAAGTATTATTTTGAGATACGTATCGCCGTCTGATGGTAAGCCCGTGGAACGATTTCTAACGTTTTTAAATTTAAAAAGTCATACCGGAGAAGAGATGGCAAATTTGGTACTCAGTTATCTAGAGTTGCAAAATAGATATTGCAAAGTGTAGAGGACAATCATATGATAATGCTGCTAATATGTCAGGACGATACAAAGGGATGCAGCAAAAGATTTTAGAGCATAATAAATATGCTGCATTTATACCATGCGCTGCACATACTCTAAACTTGATTGGTCGCAGTGCTGTTGATTGTTGTACGATCGCAGTGAATTTTTTTTCTGTGCAGTTGTTATACACTTTTTTTTCAGCTTCTACTCATCGGTGGGCAGTTTTAAAGAAATTAATAGGCAACGATAGCGTTCTAAAGTCACTGTCGGACACTCGTTGGGAAGCTCACGCTGTAGCTACGAGTGCAATATTACAATCCTATTCGAAAATTTTAGATGCTTTAGATGAAATTGCTGAGGACATAAACCAAAAAGGGGAGACTAGGCTAGAAGCACAAAATATTTCAAACAAAATGCAAGAGTTTGAGTTTATATTTATGCTCACTTTGTGGAATGATATTCTACAAGTTTTTCGTCGCACCAGTAAAGGGCTCCAAGAAGAAGGATTAGATCTTAAAACGTGTGCCAATTTGTATCATTCTTTATCAGATCATCTCGTTGAAATGAGGAATCAATTTGAAAAATTTGAAGGCGAGGCAAGAAAATTTTTTCCTAATGGGGAATATAAGGAAACTCGAAGACGAACTAGGAAGAAACAAGTAAATGATGGAAATGCAGAAGAAGTTGATTTGAATCCTAGAGACAAATTCCGCATTGAGACTTTCAATGTAATAATTGACACACTTAATGCTCAAATGCAAAGAAGAGGTGAGGTATACTACGAAGTTTCACAAAAGTTTTCATTTCTTGCGGATCTAAATAAATCATGTTCAGAATATGAAAACGATATACAATTGCTGTTAGAAGCTTATCCAGAAGACTTCAATGAAAACTTCCTCGGCGAATTTAATCATTTTCTTAAATATGTTCGAATAAAATATGAATCTTTAGAAACAAAGGTCACCCATTCCGATCTATATGAAATGATTATTAAGGATAAAGTAAAGTGCGTTTTCCCAAACATAGAAGTGGCATTTAGAATCTTTCACAGCTTAATAATTACTAACTGCTCTGCTGAACGATCCTTCTCACAACTGAAAAGATTAAAAAACCCACAAAGAACAAAAATCTGTCAAGACAAGCTTAATTCTTTAGCATTAATGACAGACATAATAGGCAAACATACTTCGTCAGATAAATTTCGACGATGTAATCTCGGAGTTTGCTCTGAATAAGGCAAGGAAAAAAATGTTTTAAGTTTTAAATTATACCTACTACATTTTCTATTTTGATGAAGTTTCATTTTATACTTCCTTCCAGAGATAGAGGGCCTACACAGCCTCTGTGCTTAGGGCCTCGGAAACTCTTAATCCGCCACTGAACCCGCGAACCCGAAATAGAATACGCACCCCAGCAGCAAATTTTTATAGCAAACCCTCTCGCTAGTCGACAGAAGACTGCCCCGCGATATACGCAGGACACAATTTTAGCAGACCTACCGATCCACATTTATACCTCGAAAAAACGTGGTCCCATAGCGAAGCCAAGACTTAAGCGTGTACCTAAATCAGCAAAATTGTTACAGGATCCTACTGATAACAATTCTCCCGATGACGCGACCTCAGGAGATAAAACTGGTAAGCCTTGATGACGGACTAGGACTTCTTCCCTTCAAACTTGGACAAATGAAACTTACGACTCATCATCATACCTTCATACAATACGTACAACTAAGCAATATCGAGACCCATGTTCATTCCCTACAGACCCAATTAAAGATATGCCAAAATCAAATGACTAACGACTCTTACACATTATACGAAATCCAATTGGAGTACCTCGCTAACAAACTTGGCAATGTCCTAATAATCTATGCATGGGCAAACCGTATTCGTCGGTACAAACGGCGAGTGGAGCGGTATACTCAGAATCGTACATTCCAAAGCAACGAAAGGTGGGTTTACAGGGATTGGGAGCGACCGGACCAAGGTGTGACTGATACGCGCCCGCCGGATGATGACGCCATGTGTTCTTTTTGGCGCAGCATTTGGTCGACGCCTGTCAGTCACACCGAGGGTGATTGGATTCGAGAGGTCGAGCGCGCATGCGATCTTTTACCAGAAATGGGGGCAATTACCATCAGCCCCCAAGATGTAACCCGTGCAGTCCGTCCGTTACCTAACTGGAAATCTCCTAAGCCGGACGGGCTGCACAATTTCTGGCTTAAATGGTTCCAAAGGTCGCACGCTCGCTTGGCATCTCAATTCCAGTCTGCCTTAGAGTCAGGGTCGCTGCCCCAGTTTCTAACGACAGGAATAACCCACCTGTTCCACAAATCAGGTAGTACTGCGGAACCCAAAAATTATAGACCGATCACGTGTTTGCCGACGGTTTATAAAGTTCTTACATCCATTCTGAGAGCTAAAATCAATAGTCATATTGAGACAAATTCTATCATGTCTGCCTCTCAGAATGGATGTAGGAACGGGTCCCGCGGTACTAAGGAGCTGCTCCTCATCGATGTTGCCATTAGCCAACAGGTTCGACGTTCTCGAAAGAATCTGTCGGCATGTTGGATAGATTATAAGAAGGCCTATGACTCTGTTCCTCATACATGGCTCATGAGGGTGCTAGAACTGTATAAAGTAGATGCAACTCTGCGCACCTTCTTGATGTCATGTATGGGGCAGTGGAGAACAGTCCTTCACTATCCGGGATGTCGACAGATTCAGGAGAACAGCGAACCGATAAGGATTGAGCGTGGCATATTCCAGGGTGACAGTCTGAGTCCACTGTGGTTTTGCCTAGCCTTGAACCCGCTCAGCACACTGCTGGAGGGTTCTGGCTTAGGTTACCGGTTGAAAAGAGGTGGTCAGGTCATATCTCACCTTCTTTACATGGACGATCTGAAACTCTTTGCCCCGAACAACTTGCAACTGGTGGAGCTACTGAAGGTAACTGAAACCTTCAGTAGTGCCATCAGGATGGAATTTGGTGTGGACAAATGTGCAGTCACACATGTAAAGAGAGGTGAGATTATGGAATCCGTGGGAATTCAACTTTCGGATTCCATACACCTTAGATCCCTCTGCTCAACCGAAACTTACAAGTATTTGGGTATGTCGGAATCGTTAGGCATCAATACTGATGACGTGAAACAATCGTTGAAAGAGCGCTTCTTTGACCGCCTGAATAAAGTACTGAATAGTCTTTTATCAGGCGGAAACAAGGTGCGCGCTTTCAACGGTTGGGTCATGCCGGGTATTGATGTATTCTTTCGGCATACTCAAATGGACTCAGACAGAACTTGACGCTCTGGATAGGAGGGTCCGCACATTGCTTACTGCACATCGGATGCATCACCCACGGTCATCGGTGATGAGACTGTATATCCCGCGGAAGTGCGGGGGTCGTGGCTTCTTAAATGCTAAGACCCTGCACAACTGCGAGGTATGCAGTCTCAGGGAATACTTCCTAAAAACCGACGTGGGTATGCACCGAGATGTGGCAGCGGTGGATAAGGGCCTCACTCCGCTCTCCTTGGCCAACGGGAACTGGCGCAAACCTATAGTACTGGATACTAATGACCGCAGGGAAGTATGGCAGAGCAAGGAGCTTCACGGACGCTTTTACCGGGCCTTACATGGGCCCGATGTAGACCTGTTAGCGTCCGTATCTTGGCTGCGTTTCGGTGACCTCTTCGGGGAAACCGAAGGTTTTGTCTTTGCGATAATGGACGAAGTTATGATGACGAACAACTACCGGAAATACATTGTGAAGGACGGTACGGTTGACATCTGTCGGGCATGCCACCGGCCCGGGGAAACAATCCGACACATTATTTCTGGGTGTTCTCATCTAGCTAACGGAGACTATTTGCATAGACACAACCTCGTAGCTAGGATTATCCACCAGCAACTTGCTCTTAAATACAATCTTGTGGAATCAGAAGTACCGTATTATAGGTATGTGCCCGACCCAGTTCTCCACAATGGCAATACACATTATATTGGGATCGATCTATCATCACTGACAGGACTATTGTTGCCAATAAGCCTGACATAGTGGTGATAGATCGACTAGAGCGTCGCACAATGATTGTTGATATAGCAGTCCCTCATGACGAGAACCTCGTGAAAGCTGAGAAAGATAAACAAACTAAATATCTTGACTTAGCTCGCGAGGTTGTCGACATGTGGGAAGTGGATAGAGCAATCATCGTGCCGATAGTCGTAATGGCCAATGGCTTAATAGCTAAGAGCCTCGAACAACATCTAAGGAGGCTCTCGTTGGGCAGCTGGATTAAGGGCTTGATCCAGAAAGCGGTACTCCTGGACACGGCGCGCATTGTTAGGAGATTCCTCTCTCAGGAGCCCTGACCACCGGTAGCTTGGACCCTGTTCCCGATGCCGGTGGGCTACTATTTTTTATATTTTTAAATGTTTTTTTATTGTTTATTTTTTATAAGAAATATTTAAAAATGTAAACAATATGTGTATATAGGAAATAAATGGAATAATAATAATATCCGCAGGGCAGTTTTGTGGCGAACTTTTGGGCATTAGCGACCCCACGGACCCGATCTCCCGGGAAAATTCTTGTTCTTCATCTCCGGCTTGCCTTTATTCGCCGGCCGTAGTGAACACTGACGAGGAACAGAGCTCCCACCTCTCTCTTGCCTTTATTGGCTGGCTTGAGTGGAGATTCACAAGAGCAAACGTGCTCGGGAGATTCAAAGATTCAAGATTCAAAGCATTTTATTTCAAATAAACCATTTACAGGCACTTTTGAAATGTCATGAAGTCAGTCAGTCAGAAAAAAAAAATGATGCTAATTGCACATTCCAAAGCGTAGATCTCTATGGTGAAGAATGTGCAAGAAACTCCATGGACACTCTTTTCAATCATGTTTTGTAATTACAAATATCTTTGTTACATGTTTCTTGTCGCTATCATGTGAGAACAATGTAAATAAAGTAAAAATACAAACTAAATACAGATATTAAAATAGCAACTGGCAGCTAAGAGATGACCAGTCTCAACTGACAGCGCCCGTTCACGAACATGACGCCAATATTAGCACCACTCAGCTCAACCATTTTGAAGGGAACCGAATGATCCAACACATGCGCCACCATCAGTGAGACATTTGAGTGAGCATGATAAACTCTCAACTGCCATGCTGATTTATGTCAAACAAGTCCAATAGTAACATAAAAAACCATAAAATAGCTCCATGGTACTCACATTTACAAACTTCGAAAAAAATGCTTCTACATTATACAATACTTTTATTATTTAAAAATTCAAAAAAAAAAAACATTTAAAAATAATAACAATAATTTCCAAACTAATCAATTTGTTCACCCCGGTGGTAGTGGAGCTGGACCAGCTGGATCAAGATAAAAATGCTTGGCTCAATGCCAAGCATTTTTATCCTGAATATAATCCTCCAACTTATAATATGCCTGCCTGCATAGTGTGCGTTTAATACAAGATTTAAATTTTGTTTCATTGAGTTCTAATATTTGTGGAGGTATTTTATTATAACATTTCAAACAGTACCCCATGAAAGAAGACGCCACTTTAGCCAGTCTGAAACCTGGTTGAACTAATTGGTCCCTATTTCTTGTAACATAATTATGTCTATCGCCTCTTTTGCTAAAAAGATGAAGATTTTTTCTAACGTACATGATGTTTTCATAAATATATTGACAAGGCACCGTCATGATATTAATATCCTTAAACAGTTCCCTTAGAGAATCGCACCGGCGAAGATTGTAAATAGCTCTGATGGCTCTTTTCTGTAGTATAAAAATTGAGTCGATGTCTGCAGCCCGTCCCCATAGTAAGATACCGTATGACATGATACTATGAAAATAACTAAAATAGACTAGTCTAGCGGTATCAACATCCGTAAATTGGCGGATTTTTCTAACAGCATATGCAGCTGAGCTAAGCCGTCCTGCAAGGGATGTTAAATGAGGACCCCATTGTAGCCTAGAGTCAAGCGTTATCCCCAGGAAAACAGTTTTGTCGACAAATTCTAGTTTTTCATCGTTTAGTATTACGTCACAATCACTACTTTTGACATTCGGTAAGGAAAATCTTATGCATTTAGTTTTTTTCCCGTTTAAAACTAGATTATTAGCAGTGAACCAGTTTTGGACCTGCAATAGTGCGTTATTTTCGTCGTCAAGATTATTAGTCCTTCTATTTATCTTAAAAATCAAAGAAGTGTCGTCGGCAAACAACACCATATTAAGTTTATTTTGCAACAAATAGGGTAAATCATTAATATAAACTAAAAATAAAAAAGGACCTAAAATTGAACCTTGGGGTACCCCCATTTTCACATTTAATCCCGACGAATTGACACCGTTTATTTGAACTTGTTGCTGTCTGTCAATCAAATAAGATTTTAATAAGCTTAAAGCTGTTTTGCCTAGTCCGTAATGCTCAAGTTTCAGGAGTAATGTTTCATGAACCACACAATCAAACGCCTTAGACAGGTCACAGAAGATACCTATAGCATCCTGTGCCTCTTCCCACGCATTAAAAATGTGTTTTAGTAAGGAGACACCAGCGTCAGTTGTACAACGTCCTTTGGTGAAACCATACTGTTTATCGTGTAAGATGTTATTTGTGTTAAAATGATTAAGCATTTGATTTAACATCACCTTTTCAAATATCTTGCTAAAAACCGGCAACACGGACACCGGCCTATAATTATTAGTGTCTTTACTGTCCCCAGATTTAAAAAGTGGTATCACTTTACTATATTTCATCAGATCCGGAAAAACTCCTTGATCTATACACAAATTAAATATTATAGCTAAGTACGGCGCTATAGTCTCAATAATTGAGGTACAAACTTTGATAGACATACCCCACAAATCTTCTGTCAATTTAACCTTGATTTGTTTAAAAGCTTTTATTACAGTTATAGGGTTTATATGCTTAAAGTTAAATTCAGTCGAACAGGCTGCAACGTTCGCCTGTAATAAACTAAAAGCATGCGATGGCGACGAATTTAGGGCTTCAGTAGTTTTAATTGGTATACTGGCAAAGAAATTTACAAATTCTTCTGCAACTAGTTTGTTATCGCTAATAAGACCATGATGTGTCTCCAATGTGCGGAGAAGGATGTATAATCCAGTAAGGTGCTGATAGGGATCTTGACCGTACTTCCGGGATTGTCCTGATAGCCGTGGTATACCTCTCCACTCCTTAAGCACCTCAGGATATGTTGCCCTCTTGTTGCTACGTCACTTCGTGCTAGCGACCGTTTATGGGGGCCCATTTATTGAGTGTGCAAGTCACCCCCTGCCTTTTGTCGATGGATATTAATAACATTGTTTAGGCAGGGGCCATAGTCTTAACATAGTTCCTGGTAACCAGTCCACTTAAGACTCCAAAAACCATAGCCTTATATCTTAGTTTTCCATATGTCGCAATAGTTTCCCACCAACCGGGGGTTGTCCTTGGATGCACTAGCATAGTGCGTACAGGGATAATCACCGGTTCGTACCACTTTCCATTAAAAGCGTCTAAAAGGGCCTCTGCGAGTTGTTTTCGGCTCCTCGTACGCCTTCCAAAGGTCCAGGACCTTAGGGTGCTGAGATAAATAAAAATAATAATAATAACAATTAAATTGAAATCAAACTACATTAAAAAAAATCTACTATCTATTAAATTAATGTCGTAATAAAATAAAATAAACAAACAAACATTAAAAAAAAAGAATATAATAATTATGATCGCTTTATGAGTCGCAAGACTAAGCGGACGTGTGTTCTGTTATTGATTATAATGAAATAAACAATTAATTACGAGAAATAAATATAAATATTGCTCCGTCAGCATAAAATTAAAGTGTGTCGCGTGTGATTTGTAACCGACTTACATAAACAAGATGAACTAGATAGATCTTTTTGTACAATAAATAAAGTGTTTTCGGTAATATGTCCAACCCCGGAGCGAGCCCGTTTAGTCGTAGCCAATTACTACGGCGAAGTCCTCCACCGACGCCTACCCAACCAGTACCCCCTAGCGACCCAAACCCACCAGCACCCACGGAGTATGAATTGCCGAGTGAAGTCATCAGCACGCAGGAGATACAGAAGTGGATAGGATCCATAGATGCAATCCTGAGTGAAGTTTGCACTATTGTCGCGGATGGGAAAATGATCTCGGACCAGAAGCTTCGTGTCTCCGCTCTTTGCCGTAAGGTCTCAAGTGGGACGGCTCAGATGGCCGTCTTATACCAATCATTGAAGACAAAAACTATCCAGGCCCATACTACAATCCAGCACCTTCAGGTTCAGCAGAATGTTGTGAACTCTCTCCAGCAGTTCAGAGAGGTCGTAGAAACCAAACTGAATCCATCAGAAAATTCGTCCTATGCTAGCATGGTTAAGAAAGGTACCGACATCGTCCGTCCTGCAAATTTGAGATCAGTCGCCATCTATCCCAGCGATAAAACCCAAACAAGTGACGACAACAAGTCTCTTGTCCAAAAGATCATCTCCCCAGAACAACTTAAGCTTCATGTTCGTGGCCTAAAAAAAATGAAAAATGGTGGCGTTTTGATAAGCACCGAAAACAAAGGCGATATTGATAAACTCAAGAACTCGGAAAAACTGGTATCATCTGGCCTTAAAATAGAAGAACCTTCCAAACGCCGACCTAGGATTGCTATCATTGGAGTCCCCGTCGCTCTTACTGAAAAGGAGGTATTTGACCGTATTTACGAGCAGAACCTATCAGACAAGTTGCCGAATATAACTCGCGAGTCATTCCTAGAGTGCATCAAATTGAGCCATAAATCGGGTAAGAGAGACCTTCCAACTTGTAACTACATCCTGGAACTACCTGCTAGCATAAGAAAGGTTATCATCAACCAAAGCCGCATTTTTATCAATTGGACATCATGCCCGGTGAGAGATTTCACTATAGTCACCAGGTGCTTCAATTGCCAGCAGTTCGGACACGCAGCCAAGTTCTGCCGAGAAACCAGTCCTACCTGCAACCACTGTGGAGAAAGCGGACACTCCTTCAAGGAATGCAGCAGTAAATCTTCTCCCCCTCTATGCGCAACGTGTAAACGCTTCAAGAGGAAATGTGACCATCCAACTGGTGATGTAAGTTGCCCGGCCCGCAAACATGCAGAAATGAATTACATAAACTCAATAGACTATGAAGGCGCCTAAGAGCGTCACCTAATACTTTAGTTAGTTAGCAGATAAACAGGTAGCTTATTTTTATTTTTTTAAATTGTCATGACAAATCAGCTAATTTGCGATCTAGATAGTTTTTCTGTGTCGGAGTCCAAAGTCTGCAATGTTGAGGATTGTAAACACCTTCTCCCTGCTAGTGACAAAACACTAACCCTACTCACACAGAATATTCGCAGCATAAGTCGAAATATGAACGGTTTTGAAGTGCTGTTACAGGATCTTGACGTAAGCTGTGATATTATTGTTTTAACAGTGTTGGCTGTCAAAACAAATGGTTAACTTACCATCTCTTGACGGTTATTATTCCTACAGAAGTGACATAAACCAGAACGATGGTTTAGTAGTTTATATCAAAAATAATTTAAGAACTGTAAGAGAAAACCAGTATCCCTGGATAGTAATTGTTTAATAATTAAAGTTATTCCCGATACGGTAGTCATGGCTATTTATAGGCCTCCTTCTCAAAACATAGATGGATTTTTAGAGAAACTTAAAAAACATAGCATCTTTTAAAAATATAATACTTTTGGGCGATATTAACATTAACATTGCTTCCGGGAAAATAGATAGTAAAGTACATAATTATCTGAATATTTGCTCATTTCATGGACTTCTACCAGCTCACTACCACCCTACGCATCGGAGCGGCTCATGCTTAGACCACATCATTCTAAAATCAAAAAATCCATCCAAAACATTGGTTACTAATTCTACGCTTACTGATCATCAGGCTGTTTTACTAACATTACAAATAAGTTCACCTAGAAAAAACTGCATGAGTAGCTACACTAAAGTCAATATGACAATTCTTGAAAATGACATACGCGGTGTTGATCTTGACCCTGTTTATAATTCAGACGATGCAAATAGTTCGTTACATTATTTCATAAATTCGTTACAATCTGCGATACAGAAAAACACGTTTACTATGAAAATGCCTAGAAAGTATAGTTGCATTAAACCCTAGATCACCCCTGGTTTCGTTCGTTGTATAAGGCATAGAGACAGACTTCACCTAAAATTAAAATTAGCTCCTGATAACGAAGTGCTTTCTATAATTTATAAAAGGTATCGGAACTTCTGTAATAATCTTTTGAAAAAACTAAAAAATCAGTACGATAAAAACGAATTACAGAAGGCCGGGAAAAATAGTAAACTAGTGTGGAAGTTTGTAAAATCTCATACATTTCGATCAAAAAAACCCGAACCCCCGTTTGATATATTATTGTCAGGTATAAACCCAACAGAAGCAATAAATAAAGCAAACAACTTTTTTGTTAACGTTGGAAAAAACTTAGCTGAAAAAACACTCAACTCTAGTATCATTTCCCAACACAACTCTACCACAACATCCTCCACATTAAAATCTTTTGTTTTATTAGATACAGACGTTAACGAAGTAGTCAGAATTATAAGCGGGCTTAAGGATGTTTGTGCCACTAGGTGGGATAACATACCTAATAATATTCTTAAAACATTTAAAAATCTACTTGCCCCTCCTCTAACCCACATCTTCCAACTTTGCTTATCTAAAGGTCTATTTCCAAAACTACTTAAAAAGGCTGTGGTCACACCTGTATTCAAATCTGGAGATAAAACCAGTGTGAATAACTACAGACCCATCTCAGTGTTAACAGGCCTCTCTAAAGTTTTAGAAAAAAATATTAACAGTAGATTGATAAAATATCTAGAAGAAAACAGACTACTATCAGATAGTCAATTTGGTTTTAGGGCTAAGAGATCAACTAGCCAAGCAGTACACAATTTGACAAACTATATTACTACTAACATAGATAATGGTATGCACACAATTGGGATCTTTCTAGACCTTGCCAAGGCTTTCGACACTATTTCTTGTTCTTTACTTTTGCACAACCTTGAATCACTTGGGATAAGAGGTAAACAACTTTTACTATTTTCTGACTATCTCAGTGATCGTCAGCAATGTGTAAAAATAGGTGAATATACCAGTTCTGATCTTAAAAATAGCTGTTTTGGCATTCCGCAAGGTAGCATTTTGGGGCCCACATTATTTTTAATCTACATAAATGAACTATGCAGCCTGTCGCTCCAAAATGGTGTTATAATGTCATATGCGGATGACACCGCTCTATTGTTTTCAGGTAAGTCAAAAGTTGAGGTGTATGAATACGCTCAAAATGGTTTTGACATTGTTACTAAGTGGCTCCAGAAAAATCTCCTAACATTAAACGCAGATAAAACAAATTACATTTTATTTACAATGAGACATGCTAACATACCGCTTAATAACCTAAACATTCACGTACATATTAACTGCACGTATGCTGACACTGCATGCCCTTGCCCGACTTTAGCCAAAGCTGACCATTTAAAATATCTAGGTGTCACGATTGACTCAAATCTGAATTTCCGTAAACATATCGAGTTACTGTGTACGAGAGTGCGCAAATTAATATATGTTTTTAAAAATTTACGTAACATAGCCGACTACAAATTAATTAAACAGGTCTATTTAGCTTTGTGTCAATCCATTCTTACATATTGCATAACTTCTTGGGGTGGTGCGGCCAAAACAATTTTACTCCCATTAGAGCGTGCTCAAAGAGCAATTTTCAAGGTTGCTACCTTTCGCCCTTTTAGATTTTCTACGCACCAGCTCTACATAGCATGCAATGTGCTAACAGTGCGGCAATTATTTATTTTAAACATAGTACTACACCAGCATGCGGCACTTCCTTTTGACCCTATACCTTCTGACAAGAGCAGGAAGGACTTGGTTTGCATAAAGCCTCAAACCAGACATGCCTTTACTAAGCGTTTTTACGTATTCTTAGGACCATTTCTATATAATAGGCTTAACAAAGTACTAAGTTTCTATAGTGTAAGGTATAAAAAATGTAGTAAGAATTTGTCAGAATATTTAGTGAAACTCAATTATACAGACACAGAACAACTTCTAGAAATTTTGGCATAATGTTATCTGATCTCCTCGTTTGTGTTTATTTTTGTATAATTTCATAGACATAATTGAACATAATTTATTAAAATAGTTTTACTGTAACTTTAAATTTTACTGTCGCAATAAAACTGGACTGTAAAGTGATGGCCTGAAACACAGGTTTAAATTAACCTAGATCGGGCGGTCCACTATCAAACATTGCTATTCCGAACTACGATTAATTGCATCTTTAATAATATTTTAGTTTTAGTATATTTTTAGGCACTGTAATTGTATGGGAAACCTTGTTACTGTTGGCTTAATGTTAATTTTTTGTAAATGTTAATTGAATAAATTTTATTATTAATTTTATTATTATAATTAATTAAAATGAATTGCTATTAAAATAACTGTAAGAAAAAAAAAATGTAAAGTCAATCAATTTATTAATTGATCGACTTTACATTTTTTTTTTTAATAAAAAAATCAAATAAAACTATAATTTCATGTCAGAACTTTGAGAATCAGGACATTTATTAGAGAAATAAGTGGCAGGTGTGGCAGTGTGAAAGTATTGTATGTTTGTGTTCAGATACCGATCATCTCAATGGACAGATTAGATTTTCGGTTTGGTCATACGTTAGGTCTTGTAACCATCTCTTTAACACTTTCTTGGCTTCTAATATATTCCCAGGGACCCGTATTGAAGATTTATTAATGGTGTTGAAAACTCTGGTTGGGAGAAAGAGTGAAAACCGAGTGGCAAATATTGTTCTGACTCTTGGGATTGGTAGACTGTCAGCTCCGACCCTACCTCTTTGAGTGTAAGTGAACTGCCTTCCCAACAGGGCAACAAGTTGAAGAAGAGACCTCAATATATACAGTTGACGGACACGCAGAACGCCCGCTTCCTTATAGAGCTCATCAGTTGGAAAGCGTCGCGGTTTACCCAAGAAGACTTTTAGGACAGCCCGCTGAGTACGTTCGAGCTCAAGCAAGTGAGACTTGGCCGAGCTACCCCAGACACCCACACAGTACTGTAGTAGCGATTGACATAGAGCCAGGTAGACCTTTCTGCATAAATCTTTCGAGGCACAACCACGTAGTGATTTCATGATGTAGATGAATTTTCGAGTTCTTTTAGAAAGAATAGAGATATATGCTCTCGAAAGGTCAGATTTTGGTCAACCATAATACCTAAGTATTTTGTTGACTCGATTAATAACACCACAGTTGCACTTAGGGTCATGACATTTGACACTGTGTATTTTTATTTGGTCAATGTCCGGGCAGCGGGAACGGCTGGTATGGAAAGTGACAAAATAGGTTTTTTCAATATTTAGGGTAAGGAGATTTCTGTCAAGCCAGACGGTAAGCATGCCATTTTCTGCAGCGTCCGTGACATCTCTCCACGTATCGCCATGGAAAATGATAACAGTGTCATCCGCATAGCAAATCATTTCTAACTGTGGGATGGTTTGTCTGAGTAGGTCATCCACGTACATAGTAAACAATGTGGGCCCCAAGACACTGCCCTGCGGCACACCATTAGCAACCGGAAGGCTCTCCTAAAACAATTACAATCTTTAGAGCCCAATAGAGTCAAAAGAGGTCTTGTAGATGGACTAGGTTCAATTATAAAAAGCTTAACCGGGAACCTAGATCACGAGGATGCGCTAAAGTATAATCAGGCAATTGAAATTTTGGAACGTAATCAAAATAAAGTAGTAAGCGGATTCAATAGTCATATTAGTCTAAGCAAAGAGTGGATGTCAAAATATAATAGCATAGTTACACAGATAGTACAAAACCAGAATAAAATTAACACGACCTTAGAGACTATACTACAAAGTAATGCATTAAGTGAAAATAGCTTAATAAAATACGCTCATTTTGCCCAACTATTAGAAATTATAAGCGATAACGTAGAGGACTTAACTCAGGAATTAATTAGGATAGAAAACAGTTTAGCTTTCGTTCATGCGAGTAGTACACACCATTCTATGTTAGATATAGAAATACTAGAGTCAATGGTAAGAAAACTTAAAACTATCTACGGTGAAGAGCAAATCCTAGATCTAGAACTTAGAGATTATTATGACATCATAAAACCGGGATCATATTATGTAGATAAGCAAATAGTATTCGTATTTAAATTCCCAATCTTTTCTAAAAATAGTTACGATTTTTATAGACTGTCTGTGATACCTAACAAACATGCACAGGCTCTTATCCCACCCTTTCCCTTCCTTGCAACAAACGAGATGTTACATGTGTACATAGAGGCTGAATGCCCGAAGTTGAAAGACTGGTACCTCTGTGAGAAAGACATCACCCACCAGATTCGCAACAAAGCTGACTGCATCCAAGAGTTGATCACTAACCAAGCTCTACAGGACTCCTGCAAGTTCACCACAATCACTGTTGGGGGCAGAGGATGTAAATAATTACACAACACAATGGTCACGCTTGAAAGGCCTCAGCCAATTTATTTAACACGTATAAAAATACAGACTTCACATAACACGTGTAAATACTTTCACATAATCGAGTCCTTTACGTACATACGCGTGACGCTAACTCACAAATAGTTCACAGTTACTTTACAATACTTCACTGACTCTAATACGTTAGATAACTTAGGAAATCTGGAAATCTAGGGCCGCTCCAGGAGCGTAGGGTGCCAAGACAAACTGTCGCAGTGACGCTTCGAGTCGAACTGCAGAGAGAGAACGTCGTCTTCAAGGAAAGTGCAGCTTAAGTACTTTTTCAGCCGGTCGCAAGTCGTGGGAGAGAGTCCCTTTTCCTCTAGTCTATTTCCTAATCCTGTTGAGGCCGGCTGACGTTCACCTCCCGACCCCCCGCATACGGCAAGCACACCATTGGTCATCAATAGTGGCGTGATTTTCCCCGTTGTAATCTACCAATAGAAACCCAGATTATTCTTAACGGTTTTTCTGTACTATTTACTTCTAAGAACCGCATTATGTACTTCTAAGAACTCAGTACATAGCCTTATATACTATCCCAGTAGCTGATTGGACAATAGTCTGGCCTCTGATAGGCTTGCTCTCTATTATGTACAGCGCTTATGTACATACATTACGCGTCTGTGAATGACGTAATGTTGCTTATATTTAGTGATTCTAAATTACATGCTCGTGTCCGTAACAGCCTCCCCCCGGCGTAGCAACGCGAGCCTAACTTCCATCGGCCAGGACAACGAGCCTTCTAACTGGGCGTCTGAAAACGCCTCCACGCGTCTGTACCTCAGCGCTGCGTATGACACCATCAGGTCCTTGTATGGTGCGCACTATCTTCCCATATGGCCATACATTTCGCGGCAGTTGACCATCCGCAATGACTACTATATTTCCCGGTGCGAGTTGCGTGCGTGAATCTCGGACGTCGCCGCGCGGTGTTAACGTTGGTAGATATTCGTTTATCCAACGAGTCCAGAACTTGTCCGCTAGCGCCTGTGTTGCGCGCCATGTCTTTCGATCGGCGACGTCGCACTGCCCTGTGGTTGGTAGTCCAGTAGCCGAGCCTAATAAGAAGTGGTTCGGCGTGAGCGCCTCCTCGTCGCCAGGTTCAACACTTACGTGTGTGAGGGGTCGCGAATTGACGGTGTGCTCGATCTCGATTAGCAACGTGGAAAGTACCTCCTCCTTTGGTGCGCGTTCCTTCAACACGGCCGACAACGCCGACTTTACGCTTCTTATTAGTCGTTCCCACGCGCCGCCCTGATTTGGGGCCCCGGGGTCAATGAACCGCCATTCCATATCTTGCGTAAGCTGTTGATTCCCGCACGAACGCCGGCGGTCGTGCGCTATTGTCTTACTATTGTGTCTCTAATTACGCTACTCAAGAAGTTAATTGCGAATTCATTGAGGTCATTCGCCCACTGCTTATATGCCTGTTGGATTTCAACATCGGCTCCTCGAAAATTAGTCCCGTTATCGGACATCATAGTTTTAGGCCATCCGCGCCTAGCCGCCATTCTTCTTAGCGCTAATATAGCTGAATCGATGTTCAAACTTGGCAACAACTCTATATGTATTGCTCGCGTGACAAGACAGGTGAACAACATACCCCATCGTTTTTCATGCCGTCTTCCTATTGTGACTGTCATTGGGCCGAAACAGTCTACTCCGCAACGGGTGAACGACCGCAGGTGGGTGTCCAATCGTTCAATAGGTAAGTTCCCTTTGACGGGCCGTATTGGCGGCTTCCTTCGTCGCTTACATGTCACGCAATCTCTTATCAGTGCGCGCACTGTCGGTCGAACCTTTAAAATCCAAAAGCGTTCCCTCGCTTTGTTCACTATATATTCACGTCCCGCGTGATGATCCCGTTCGTGAATCTGACGTAAATATAGTGACGTCATCGGATGTTTGCCTTCCAAGATGGGTGGGCACTTCCTATCTTGAGAAACGTTCGCGGCATTTATGCGACCGTTTAAACGAATGACGTCGTCTTGAAAAATCGGGTCCAATCGGTAGAGTCGACTGGTCCTGTCTACTCTCCTACCTACAGCGAGTCGCGCTATTTCCGCTGGAAAACACTCTCTCTGAGCCTCCCTTATCAGTAGCAGCTCGGCCTCCTGCTTGTGACGCAACGTCAACCGGGTAGCGCGTTTGCGGCATTTGTCGACGAACAGCAGGACATACGCAGTCGTTCGTAGTAATCGTTCGTAGGACGAAAAACGAGTCGTGTCGACGAGGCTGGTGATGTGCGCTATGTGCGTGACGATCTCATCACCCCCCTCTCCCTGCGCGATCTCCGTTGGCCAGATGTGTTCTGGTCCGCCCAGGAAGAGGGGACCAGTGAACCATCTGCTGTCGCTTTCCAGTTGCGTCATTCCGGACCGAGTTGCGTCATCGGCTACATTGTGGGCTGTAGGTACCCAGCGCCATTGTTTTGTCTGTGTGAGTTCACATATCTCCCGAAGTCGGTGCGCGACGTACGGCGTGTACTTTGAAGATTCGTTCCTTATCCAATGTAGGGCGGTCTTGGAGTCACTCCAGTATGTCGTATCTAACGACTCAAAACGATGTTCCCGTTTAACTTGCTCGGTTAACCTCGCACCTACTAGACACGCTTGCAATTCGAGCCGCGGTATACTTTGCGCCTTCATTGGCGCGACCCTTGCTTTTCCTGCGACGAGTGTCACGATCACTCTTCCCTCAGGGGTCACTGACCTCATATATACCGCCGCCGCGTACGCCTGCTCGCTCGCGTCGACGAACGTGTGTAGAGTTCTATTCACTACACCACCTTTAAAATAACATCTCGGGAGTCGTAGGTTCGCTACGTATTTTAAATCACCTAACCATTCTTCAAAAATGCAAGCCTCTTCCGGGGGCAAAGGTTCGTCCCATCCGGTCTGTTTGCGCCACAGGTCTTGTAACATTATCTTAGCCGTTATCGTATACGGACTAAGCATGCCTAGCGGATCAAAAATGGACATTACTGCTGCTAATGTCTCTCGCTTTGTCGGTGCGCGTTCGCGCGCTTTCACCTCGGCGGGCACTCGTGGCATTTCCACGTTGAAGGCGAACTCGTCGGTCGTCGGTAGCCACATAATACCCAACGTCTTTCCGTAGGGATGTGCGTTCGCTCCTAACTCCTTTGGCGAACTGGACTTGTCGCTATCGCTTATCTCGCATAGTAGGTCGGCCTCGTTGGTTTGCCACCCTGCCAACTGAAAACCGGCTCTTGCGTGCACGGCGACCACCTCCCTCATAGCCTCAGCCGCTTGTTCCCGGGTGTCGTAACTGTCCACCCAATCATCCATATAGTGAGCACGCGTGATGGCGTAGTGCGCGTGCGGGCGACTTTCTCGGCAATCGTCCGCGTTCTTATTGCGCACGCTGTGTGCTAGAAAAGGTGAACTCCTAGCACCGAAAATCATGGACGCCATCTCGTACTTGATTGGTGGTCCGGACCGATCGTTGCCACGCCACAGGAACCTCTGCGCTCTTCTATCTTCCGGCCGAATCTTGATTCGAAGGAACATCTCTCGTATGTCCGCGGTGACGGCTATCGACCTTTCACGAAATCTAAATAACACGCCATAGAGAGTATTCAACATGTCGGGCCCGGAGAGTAACTCGTCGTTCAGACATTTCCCTGCAGAGGTTGCTGCCGCGTCGAAAACTAAACGTATCTTCCCAGGTTTATTCGGGTTCGTGACGGCAAAATGTGGTAGGTACCATTCCGGTATGACACTCTCCCTACCTACATTCTCGGCTACTTTGTTCGCGTACCCCTTTTCTATGAGGTTATTGACCTGCGACACATATGCTTTTTTTGAAGTCAGCTGACTTATCCATTTTCCTTTCAATGGTTTTGAGTCTACGAAAGGCCATATCGTAACTCGGTGGTAGGTGTGGCTCATCACTCCGCCACGGCAACCCTACCTCGTAGTGATCGTTAACCAGCCGAGCAGTCTTCGTGAAAATATCCTTCGCCCGTTCGTCTGCCAGCACTGGTCTCGGCTGGTGAACTATCCCCAGAGCGTCGATCGAGAAATGCGATGTGATGAGGTCCTTTAACTCTTCGCAATCATCGGATATTTCCTGTGGGTGCACGTGCAATGCTATCCCGCTGCTCGCCTCGAATCCAGTTACGCGCCGTGGTACCGTTCCGTGGACCACCCATCCTAGCTGCGTAAGTGAAGCGGCTGGCTCGTTCTGCCGTCCCGTGAGCAAAGTTCGCGACACTATCAAATGCCAATTATCGGCGCCTATCAATAGGCGTGGCTTCGCATTCTCGTAACACACGTCACGTGCAGGTATACGTTTCATGTGTTCGCAGCGTAGATAGCTCGCTTTCACGGTCTGACCGGTTATATTTAAACTTTTAACGGTACGCGCGCGTATGTTAAAATACTCTGAGCGTTTTCCCTTGATGTCTATTTCCACGCAACGACTGTCGTTCTCTTGTCGCGTGGCCGTAATCCCGTGGACGCGTAACGCTCGCTTAGTTCCTTTCGCGCCCATTTCGTTAGCTATCTCTTCGTCGAGTAGCGTAACAGTGGAGCCCTCGTCCAGTAACGCATGCGTCTCTATTTCCTTGCCGTTCGGCCCCCGCAACGTTACTGGGCACACTTTGAGTAACACCGCGCTTATCTCGCTGCCGGCATGGGCAGATGCGGTGGTCGCCGATTCTTCCCTCACGCTCCTGGTCCCACAGTTGGTGGAGGCGCTAGCCGCGTCCGACGTTCGGTCGGCGGTGTGGAGTAGCCTATGGTGCGATCTACGACATTCCTGCTCTCCGCACTTCCTCGCGGTACACTTGAATCGACGATGTTTACTCGCCAGACATTTGAAACATGCTCCAGTTTCCTTGGCCCATTCCCATCTTTGTTGGACCGTCATGTCACCAAGTTTCTTACAGCTTGGCGTGGCATGTCCCTCGCCACAGCACAAGCACGTCTTCTTAGCCCTCTCTCTCTCGTCCTCGCCAGGTCGCTCGGCGGCGGCGTACGTTGCGGGTACGCGCGCTTTGTTCTTCCTAATGACCGCTTGTGCTCTGGCGGGAGCTTGCTGACGCGTCGCTTCCTTTGAAGTCGTAGTCACGGTCGACGAGTACGCGTATCTTACGGCCCGATCAGCTTCCCTCATTAGGTAGCGCGACAGCGTAACGATCTCTGCTTCCACGCGACTACCATGCTCTTGGGCGTAATCACACCAACGCGCGCGCATGTGTGGGCTGAGCTTCTCTACCACGTGTCTGGACAGCATTGGGTTTTGTAGGTACCCCCTATCATCCAGACACGATAGCACGCTGACGATGTTCTGCAGCTTTATCGCGAACGCGTTGAGTTCAGCGGCCGTCGTACCAAGTCGCGGTAATTTTCTTAAATCGTCGAGTGACTTGTCGATTATAATCTCGGGACGTCCGTAACACTGTTCGAGTGTATGCATTATCACGGCGGGGTCAGCAGCGGTGCAAAGTAGCGCGGACACGGTCTCTCTCGCTTCACCTTTCAGGCTGTTGCGTAGGCGCGCTAAGTTCTCTCCTCGTGAGAATCCATACTCTCGTGTCGAGTCTCGCATTGCTGACTTGAACAGCAACCACTCGTGCGGCGCTCCCGTGAAAATGGGCAACTCTATCGCTTGACGCGGCGGCGGTCGATAACGTGTCATCCTATTCAACGCGTCGGCTAGCTTATCGATATCTCGGGATCGAGATCGAGATCGAGATTTATGTCGCGACCTAGGCGGTGATCGGAACCTAGGTTCGCGGGGCTCCTTATTCTCTACGCGGGGCGGCTCCTCCCTCGGAAAGTACGCGCGTTCTCGCTCCTCATACTGTGGCGTACGCGGCCTCGTAAATTCCTGCCTACCCCGGGCGCGCTCAGCTTCCTCCCCCCGTATGTGAACCGGGGCGGGTGCGCGTATCGCTGACGACGTTTGATCTATCGCAGTCAGCGATGGTAATTCCTCGTCCCCCGTAGGCTGCGCGCATTGCAGCCAATTCGTGATTCGATTATCGGTGTCCGCGACGTCCTGGGCTATATCACTATCTCGATCTGTTTCCTCGCGAATGGTAGCTACATCTATCGCTAATCTCTTCTTAACCAGCTCGGCTTCGAGTCGCAATTCCTGGCGGCGTATCGCGGCGAGGCGCTCCTCAGCATGTAATTCTGCTTGCCTAATGCGCAGTACAGCACTAGCGGTGGATTGGCGCGATCGTACGGATTGGACGGGCGACCTACTATTTATCCTATCAACGGCGGGCGCGGGCGCTGGGATGGCGGTCGCGGCGGCGGTTGACGTTATAGCATCCATCGTAATGTTCTCGGCTGTCGGCGCGTTCGTAGGCACTGTTGCAGGAACTGGTACAGACGCGGGAATCGTAACGCGGGGGTTAGCGCGTGATAATATTGTCGCGCGGGACGACGGTGACGCGGGGGGATCTTCAAACACGCGGGCTTGCGTATCTTCGTTCTTCTGGCTTCTTGTAGTCGGCATCCTTCCTCCTCGTTTGGCACCCTAGCTCTATCAATGCCCTAGCGGCCCTATCAGACCTACCGGAGGGCCCTATGAGAGGGATATGCTCCGGCAGGGATGGAAAATGTGCAGGAAATTGAAAGGTGGGGACTACCCTGCAGAGAACTACACGCGCTACGAGGTGCTCAGCAACCGGTGGGAACGACCGGTTGCCTCGGCAGTGCCTACAGTCCGGCCCTCGCAACGTGCGCAGCCTTACAGGCGCAGTAGTGCTGTTCAACCACGTTTGGTTGGCGACACCGCACAATATGTCGCACCGCCTTGAAACGGCGTTAACTCAGGCACGCACCTTTGACACCGTTAGGTGGCACGTACCTGAGCCGCGGTCCACCCGCTTAAAAGGTTCTTGACGCGACGGCGTAAAGGACCCGTGGATCCCTCTCTGCAGCTCGACACGACGGCTTGACACGATGACTTGACACGACGGCTTGACACGACGCTGGCGGCTCGAAGTTCCCGACGTGGCGACAATCCTAAGCACCTACTGGGTCGGACTTGCTGCGTTCCTGTGTTCCTTTTCCCTCTTCAGAATAGGTATTCTTCGTAACGTGACTTGCCGCGTTCCTATTCTTACTTGCAGCGTTCCTGTTCGAGCTTGAAGCGTTCCCTTCTTCAATCTTCGACACCCAACTGTATTTCTTCACGTCTCCCCAAAGACGCACAATAAGCCGCTCGATATTCCTTACCAAAGGACCAATATCCGGCTCGAAGGACCAAAGTTCCTCTGTTGGGGGCAGAGGATGTAAATAATTACACAACACAATGGTCACGCTTGAAAGGCCTCAGCCAATTTATTTAACACGTATAAAAATACAGACTTCACATAACACGTGTAAATACTTTCACATAATCGAGTCCTTTACGTACATACGCGTGACGCTAACTCACAAATAGTTCACACACTTACAATACTTCACTGACTCTAATACGTTAGATAACTTAGGAAATCTGGAAATCTAGGGCCGCTCCAGGAGCGTAGGGTGCCAAGACAAACTGTCGCAGTGACGCTTCGAGTCGAACTGCAGAGAGAGAACGTCGTCTTCAAGGAAAGTGCAGCTTAAGTACTTTTTCAGCCGGTCGCAAGTCGTGGGAGAGAGTCCCTTTTCCTCTAGTCTATTTCCTAATCCTGTTGAGGCCGGCTGACGTTCACCTCCCGACCCCCCGCATACGGCAAGCACACCATTGGTCATCAATAGTGGCGTGATTTTCCCCGTTGTAATCTACCAATAGAAACCCAGATTATTCTTAACGGTTTTTCTGTACTATTTACTTCTAAGAACCGCATTATGTACTTCTAAGAACTCAGTACATAGCCTTATATACTATCCCAGTAGCTGATTGGACAATAGTCTGGCCTCTGATAGGCTTGCTCTCTATTATGTACAGCGCTTATGTACATACATTACGCGTCTGTGAATGACGTAATGTTGCTTATATTTAGTGATTCTAAATTACATGCTCGTGTCCGTAACAATCACCTTGATGAGAGAAGCCATGGAAAAGCTGGATGACCTACACTACGGTGTCCTTTCCTCAAGAGACGAAGGTACAACTAACCTGTAACCAAAAAGATTACACATCGCTCCAGGGTAGTTATCTTGCTACGATTCCCGTCGGATGTCAACTGAAATCCGAGGAGTTCACTATTGCCAACGTCTATGACGAAATTAACGGCCAACCGTTGAAGTTAATGAAGATACCCTATGACGCTGAGAAACAAGCTACCACAGCAACCCACGTAAACCTGAACTCTATCGATCTCCAAGGACTACACTGCATCCAGGACCAACTTACGATCCAGACTCCTGTTGAACTTGAGAGCGTGCACACTGACGCTTTTTACCACACTACAATCCCGTTCTATGGAGTGCTATTGAGTGCTGGCGTACTCATCATCATCGCGTCGACCCGGCGTTATCTATGTGGACGTACCAACACTGTGAAGAAGGATCAGCAGCCACCAGCCGCAACCCCATAAAGGAATGAATGTCCCGACAACCTACCGGCAACATTTTCACTCAACGTGCTAAAATAGTCGCCGTTCTAAAGGGGGAGGAATTACATAGTGCAATGACATGAGGACCGCCGATGTTGCAACCGCGCCAATATTTATTAATTATATTTAAATCGCTGAATTCGCTGATGTATCTAAGACGCCAATCGATTTCGCAACTTGTTGTTTTAGCAATATTTGTAAGAATGATTATTCTTTCATCCCACTTCGAGTTAGAATCATCATTCATAGGCTTAATTTGTAATATTTAATTCAGTAATTAAATTTAGTTAAAATCATTTCGGTTTTTTTTTCGATCATCTGATCGCAGCAAACGTAATTAACTAGTTACATTTAAGGTTGTAAACAATTAGAATAAGATCTTATTGTATGCAATTAACAAAATATTATGAAAATAAAGACCTTCAGAAATCAATCAAATCATGTCCTAGAATAACACAGGATACTTTTTATCCTGGAATTAACATAATTCCAGGATAAAAAGTAGCGGGCGAAGCCGCGGGCAAAAGCTAAAAAAGTTAGTCCATAATTTGGAAAAGTACTGAATCGATTTTGCATCGCACTATTATCCTAAGTTGAAGTGAATGTAAACAAAAAAGAAAGAAACATCAGTCTGATCAATAGTTTCAGAGAAATACCTAGAGAAACACAAACACCTACAATGCGTTCCAAATAAGAATAGGATCGATTGCCAGGTAGTGACGTCACGTCATACTGTCAAATCGAAGAATTAATACGGTGAGCAAAACAAGATTTTTTTTAATTTAAGTCATTTACGATCTGTGAACGAAAATAGTTTAATCAGAATCCAATTCTTCAATTTTGCTCATCTCTGAGTTCTTCAATTTTGACCAATTTCTTGCGATTTCACAGTATGACGTGACGTCACAACATGGCGATCGATCCTATTCTAATTTGGAACCATCGACTTATATTCTAGCGATAGACAAGCATGTTCATGGAAACTATTTGTCAAAATACTGAAAAGTTAAAACAAAAGTTCGCTGCAGCGCTAGATTGGCATTATGTCGTCAAACAAAACTATTAAAACATACAGCGCCTAGATAGCTTTTAGAGGATACTTTTTTCACGACCAAAATGTTTTAAGCGCCATGAATTGCGTGGCACTTACACGTTTCGTTCAACATAGTGTAATGACATGTTATCCATATAGATTTTTATACCGCAGAAGTGACACAGCTTTTTGCCTACGATTCATTACAATAACACTCTATTTCAAAATATAATAATAGTCCTCGTTAGTGTAAATTCAAAAACCACGTTCTACTACTTTAATAAATAAGTGAATTCAAAATCGCGTAAAATATTGAAACCCTTTATTGTAATCATCATTCTGAAGAACAGCTATCCTGAGTGAATGAAGATCAGGACTGCGCCGCTAATATCTAGTAACAAAACAAACAACAACGGTAAATTTATATTTAAAATGTTTAACAATTCCAGTTAAAGATTCAGTTTTTTTTTTCGGAGATATTTATTTTTCTGTTGTAATTTTATAACTTTTTTTGCAGCTAAAACTTTTTTAAAATTTTTTCAACTTAAATATCATCAGCTTGAAAGTGTGCAGAGCAGATAAACGAATATTTTGTAGAACACGTGTTTTCACTTCTATCCTCTTGAAGAATTTTTATCCACTCTTCCCTTTACGGCTGACTAGTCGTCGGTGCGCTTGCCAAAACCTCTATGTGCATTTCAGTGATATTTTTCTTTTTACTAATTTTTTTTTTTATTATTATTTATAGGCTCGAGTTTGACCACCATCTCACCTGATGGTAAGCGATGATGTGGCCGACGATGGAGCACGCTTGCCTAGAAGTAACCTATTCACTCTTGACTTAAAGACCCCTAGGTTGTAGGGGTATATATAATATCCTTAAAATCGAGTACATTAACACTACATTTTAGCATCTTCACTTGTATCTCAGTTCATACTACATTTTTAAATTATTTATCAGTCAATTTATCATTAAATAAAACAGTTTATTTTCTCCTCTAACAACTTGATGAAAAACACATAGAGGTTTTGGCAAGCGCACCGACGTAGTGTGAACAAGTCTAGAATATAATTATAGTGTATGAAGGACGAAATCTCAATATCAGTAATGCAATATCACACATAAGACTACAAATTCAACTGAACCTAATGTATATTTGTATAGTAATCTGCACGTGATATCTAAGTAGGTACGTAATACCTAAGTGCTAACGAATGACAGAATGCTTACCTAACGACAAAACTTACCGATGAAAACTGATACCAAATGATTTGCTGACATTTCTTGCTAAGTTTTTACAGTATCAAAAAACACACGTCGTCATAATTTTTGAATTTGACGGAATTCATTGATATCATATTTTATACAAAAAAGAAATAACATTAAATAAAATATTAAAAAAAAAAAACAAACAATAAAACACCATGCAAGTCTGTGTTCACTCAGTTGTAGGTAAAAATCTGGTTTTTGTGGGAGTGAACATCTGCATGTTTTAGTCTGATTGTAAAATGGGAAGGCTTTTAAATAAAATAATATGTTTTCTAACATATTATTACGATATTAGAAGCTATTATATTGCTTGGACAACCAGTAATTTTACTTAAATTACTACAGAATTATTATTTACGTCCAGATTCACTTTAATTTGAATTTATAAGCGCCGCTCTCACACTGCATGAACGCCAAAACTGTACTGTCATCAATATCAAGGTGCATAGAAGACACTGCACCTGAGTCGGTTGAAGTGAGTGTACGGTACGCGTAATCTAGTACGTGGGCATTTTCACAAAAATGTATACCCCCTGATTTTCAACTGTCCCTCGAATTCGATTAAATTCTATGTATGAAGTAGTTGCCAGAATTATTTATATAAGTTATCAAAGTGAATAAACGTATACAATATTTTGTTGTTTTAACAAAAACTGTAATATAATCTCAAATAAATTTAAATTAATTATAAATAACAATTGAAAAATGGGTGATTTTGCGCTGTCCCCTGCTTACTCTTACGCGTTTATTAAATTATTTCTTAACTTTTTTGTAAGAAAGATACCATCTTTTAAGGTTTTATTTGGTCCAGGATAATCAATTACTGTGGTAATAGTTAAAATATAATAACCGAATTACAAAAATTAAATAATAAAAAATAAAAAAATAAATCAAAAAAATTGTCCTTCCCGGAACATTCAGTTTTGTCACCGATTTTCTAAAAAAAAAATTTACCGTAGTTCAAATAGTTTTGCATTACTGGCAACACCATAGCTACCGCTATGCAACTTGTCAGGTTAGAAGCCGTCAGTATCAAAAAACTGCTTAGAAGGAGTGCACGCGTGTTTGCAAGCCGCAGGGAACAGTCTTAGCTCAGGTATGTGACCATATTTTGGCTTATTTCTATCTATTTATCTTGTAGTATTTAGTTAATTAGTTTTAAATGTTTTTATATGTAAGTTGATCAAAAATTTGATGAATATAAGTGTTGTCGTCGGCAACCTTGGTTCTCCTGCGGATATCCTCATTCCTGATTCGATCACGCAAGGAAACTCCGAGCATAGCCCTCTCCATTGCCCTTTGGGGAATGGAAGGACGAAGAATCGCCAAACTAAAGTGGCAATGGGCAGGGCACATTGCTCGCAGAACAGATGGCCGTTGGGGCCGAAAGGTTCTGGAATGGCGACCACGTACCGGAAGACGTAGCGTTGGAAGGCCTCCTACAAGGTGGACCGATGACTTGGTAACGGTTGCGGGAGTCCGATGGATGCGAGACGCACAGGACCGTTCGCTGTGGCGACGCTTGGGGGAGGCCTATGTCCAGCAGTGGACGTCTTTCGGCTGAAATGATGATGATGATGATGAAGTGTTGTCGTTATATTTTAAACCGTTTTAATTACTAGAGGATTATCAAATGTGACTTCCGCTGTGTGACTATTTGAGCAGTCACATATACGCTGAACGAAAAATCACAACTTGCCTGAACACATAAAGCAAAGTTTACATGGCGATTTTCTTGAGCTATAAAAATATTTTTCTAAGACCTTATTGACTGAGTACCAAACTACGGCAAAATGTAGATTTCAAAATAATCATAATTGAAAAACAACTTGAAACAATTTGGCGTTGTTTTTGTGTTGCTTGTATGGGTGTATATTATTATGTTCGTATATTTGTACAAGGTTTCATTTTAGTAGTACCAAATTTTGTTTTAGGAATAATAACTTACATCAAAATGCCTCTTACCGGTGCTGAAAAAACTAGACGTTATAGGGAGAAACTAAAACGAGATCGCCCGGAAGAATATAAAGCTCAATGTAAAAAAAATTTAGAAAGAATGAAAAGCAAAAAAAAGAAAATATCAGAAATGACGCCAGAGGAAGCAGAAAAGCAACGCAAAATATGGAGAGAGGAAAAAAAAAGAAGCAATATGCAGAAAAAGAAACAAACTAAGCCAGCAGAACTAAGATATATAAACAATGTGCCTTGTATAACTTCGAAAGATAATAATGAAACAAAAATCAGGAAAAAATGTAAACAATTACTAAGAAAATGCAGAAATTTGTTGACGCAGGTTAAAAAAGTTCAGACTCAAAGAGGGGCTTACAAAAAACGATACCAGCGTCTTAAACAACGCACTACGAAAAAGATAACTGACTTAGAAAATGAATTGATGAAACAAAAATCAAGGGAGGAAGTCCTTGAATTTACATTAAAAAAGACATATCAAAGGGCAAAAGGTCATAAAGAGAAACAATATTTAAGAGAACTTGTGAAAAACACTACAAACAAAAAATATGTACGCAAAATGATGGGCTTAAAAGCAAAAGATAGAAAAAAAAGAAGATAGTAAGATTCGAAATTGAAGAGATAACAAAGTTCTATTTAAGAGATGATGTGAGTAGAAATACGGCAGGAAAAAAACAAGCTAAAACAAGAAACAAAATAAGAAAACAAATACGATATTTGATAGACACTCTCACACATCTTTACACAAAGTACAGAAGTGAAGGTGGGCGCTATAGCTTCACAACATTCTACAAGCATAAGCCTTTTTATGTTTTAACACCGCACATGAATGCAAGAGATACATGTCTGTGTATTAGACATAGTAACGTGGAGTTCCAACACACATCATTAAAAAAACACGGATTACTTAAAAATGGAGTTAGAGAAATTTTGAATGTTTCCTGCGATACTAAAAATTACTCCTGCATGTACAGTAATTGCGAAAATTGCAAAGATCGAAAACCACTTTATTGCATATTAGAAAATGGAGTAGATGATAATGATAAGAATGTTTCATGGTTACGTCGGGAAAGAAAAAATCATACATATACAAAAAAAGGAGATGAAACGAATGAAATTAAAACAAAAAAAAACAGAAAAGGTGATAAAAACAGGAAGTTTAGAAAATTTAAAAAACTAGTTTGAACAAGACTTGAAAGAATTTAAAAGACATTATTTTAATATGCAACGCCAACATAACCAGTATCAAATGGCTGTTTCACAATTAAAAGACAATGAAGTTGTTTTAGTTTGCGACTTCTCAGAAAACTACGAGGCTAAGTTGGGTGAGGAGATACAAGCCATGCACTTTGGTGAGAGAGGTTCCTGAGAGGTTTTTGAGGTTCCGGTATGAATACCGGAATGATTTATTGGGCCAATAAATCACAGTCCTTCTGTACCATATCAGAACTGAACAATCATCAACCACCCGCTATTTGGGCTCATTTGACGCCATTATTAAACCTCATCAAAGAAGAATCTCCAAACGTATCTGTCGTTCACTTTTTCTCAGATGGACCATCGTCTCAATACCGGCAAAAAAACAACTTTTATTTGCTGGCACATTTTACAATATACCTTGGATTGAATTATGCAACCTGGTCGTATTTCGAAGCTGGGCACGGAAAAAGCGTGGCAGATGGCATAGGTGGCTGCGTGAAACGTACATTAGATAGAAAAGTCTGCCAAGGAATGGACGTAGTTGATGCAAAAGATGCCTACGAAATTCTCAGGAATAGTCTTAAAAGAATCAAAGTTTTCCTGATTCCAGACAGTTCCATCAGCGATATCAGTAAAATATTGCCGTCAAATGTGCAGCCATTAAAAGGCACTCTTCTGGTACATCAAATTATCACAAGAGACGAAAATTCTATCAAATTCAGGGATGTAAGTTGTTTCTGTGGAACAGTTCCAGGACAATACGATTGTTTTTCCCCGCAAATCCATCATGTGGTCCCAGGCCATATTCAAACTCGAACTCAGATCAAAAACAAAAGAAAGAACGTTTCCGTACCATCCCGCAAAAACTCTGAAACATCACGTACAGATTTTAAAATGTCTAATATATATACCAAACCACCGTCTAAGAAACAAAAACATGACTACTCTGTTCCTTCAAGTTCCAAAGAAAATCTAAGACCAATAACATCACGTCAAGATTTTGAGATGACAAATATTGATACCGTACCACCGATACCTTACTCTCAAGACTTAGAAGATCTTTCGCAAGGAATTGAGTCTTTTAATACGTTGGACTTCGAAGGCGAAGGCAATACTCTGATTGAATTTGACGACTACGAAGACGAACGATTAAATTATCCTAAAAATGATGCTACATGGCCGATGACATTTATTCCTAATGACGACTCAAAAAGCGTTGAAGTACTAAAATCTGTAGCGATTATCGAAAATGTTAAATCCTACAAAACCTTGCAAAAATTAACCAAAAAACCTAATAGCTTTCTTGAATGCCACAAATGCACATGCTCTATTTTAGGGAAAAAAGCTAAATGTCTTGCATGTTCAAAATGGTACTGCGAAGAATGCGTTGATGGAGGGCCAATGGAGTTTGATTATATATGTGATCAATGTTTGCAAGGTAGGGAACTAAAATGTAGCTTGCGTGTCGCTTACGTCATCTTAGTTTTTGTCACGATATTTTACATTGATTTTTTTTTTTCAGACTAACCTCCGTGTTTGCATCCACTGAAACAAGAAATTTGGGTTTTTTTTTATCCAATATGGTGATTTACGTCGATATTGACAAATTACTTACCGTAAAATCATACAACTATAGTCCTAGGGGACAACTATGGTCCAAATTCACTCAGTCACATAATCACATTTAAAACTACGCGCACCGACATCTAGCGTGAAGTTATGGAAGTTTTTAGTTGTTAATGTCATACGTAACGTGTTTTGATCGATTTTGCATAGATGGCACTACTTGCATCCGATCAGTGAGCTCAACCGATGTAAACGAGTTTGTGCACGTTTTTGTTCACTGCGAACTTTAATTTGAAAAAAATAGTTTTTGTGTATTGTTTTGTTCCTGATTTTTATGGTTGATCGGTAAGTTATTCATACACTAAATTAAATGTTGTTATTTCTCAAACAGTTACTTAGTTCAAATTTAGTGATTTTTTTTTTAAATTTCGTACTATGTTTTCAACTTTACTCCAGGTTTTTTTTTGGACCATATTTATAAACTACCCTATGGTTCTTTGCAGAACGAGTTGCGATGTCTAGAAGAAAGCCAGGGGCCCGGTCTTATAAATTTTATAGTGAACGGCAGTTGCAACTTTGTATTTCTGATATAGAAAATAAAGTACTCACTCAAAGAGAAGCTTCTGCAAAATACAAAATACCGAGAAGTTCGATTATTTTAAAACTTAAAGCAATCAAACTGAACAAGGTCAGAAACCCTGGACGGCAATGCGTTTTTGCTGAAGATGAAGAAATATCATTTGTGGATCATGCAATAGAAATGTGCAAATTCGGATTTCCCATTACGGTGTTCGATTTGCGTTGCATAGTAAAATTGTACTTGGATAAAAAAGGTCGAATAGTGCCCCAATTCACCAATAATTTACCAGGTCGAACATGGGTACAATGTTTCCTTAAGAGGCACAAAAAAGAACTATCACAGAGGTTGTGCAGCAACATTAAACGAGTTCGTGCAGCGGTCAATGAGGAGACGATTAAAGACTATCTTAAAGTAGAAACAGAGGGAGTTCCACCACATTTGATATATAATTACGATGAAACAAACCTAGTGGACGATCCCGGGAAAAAGAAAGTGCTCACAAAACGAGGAACTAAGTATCCGGAGGCAATCAAAAATTCCACGAAAGCTGCATTTAGTTTGATGGTATGTGGTAATGCGGCTGGACAGATTCTTGCACCTTACGTCAACTACAAGGCCGATAATATGTGGGATACTTGGACAGAGGGTGGGCCACCTAATACTCACTACAACAGATCCAGTTCAGGATGGTTTGACACGCACAGTTTTGAAGATTGGTTTTTTACCACACTTTTACCTGTACTTCGACGAGAAGAGGGAAGAAAAGTGGTAATTGGCGACAATTTAAGTTCCCACATTAGTCAAAAGGTCTTAGAGGCGTGTGAAAAATATAACATTGCATTTGTTGCTTTGCCACCAAACAGCACGCACCTGACTCAACCCCTCGACGTTGCGTATTTTAGACCACTAAAATTACATTGGAGAAGAGTTTTAGACGAGTGGAAGAGCACGAGGGATGGTCAAGTTTTGCCCACTATTCCGAAAAATACGTTTCCTTCTTTGCTGAAGCGTTTGTGGGAGAGTGTGATGCCGAGAACTGAAGCCAATCTGAAAGCTGGATTTTTAAAGACTGGCATTTATCCAACAAACGAGACCCCGGTATTACAACGCTTGTCAACTTACAGAGAAATAGAAACAGAAAATGTTGATCCAAGCCTGGTATCAGAGTCATTTGTAGAGTTTCTTGAAAATAAAAGAAATACCGTTGTCGGTCGTGCGGGAACTGGACGAAAAAAGAAGTTAAATGTACCCGCTGGAAAAAGTATCACTGCTGAAGAATTGAAAGCTATATCAACCACACCTACGACATCTCAAATGAAGCCATCTAAAAAGAAACGTCGAGTAATGTCTGTAGATAGCGATACCGATGATTCCATAAATGAAAATGTCATAGAATTTGCAAACGATTCTGATTCCGATCGAACTTTCGTTGAAGGACTTGAAGATGAAGATCTAGTAGAATTTAAAGACAAAGAAAACGAGTCTCCAAATTGCGTCGCCACCTCGTCGAATTGCGAATTAATCCCAGAGGAAAATGATTTCGTCGTTGTCGAATATGAAGGCGAGTTATGGCCTGGCCAAATACAAACCAAAGAAGCTAATGGGGCGTATGTAAAGTGCTTGACACGCTGCGGGCTTTCTTGGAAGTGGCCTGAAAAGGATGACGTGATTTTTTACCCAACCAATAAAATTAAATTTAAAATTGAAACGCCAAAGAAAATGAGCACAAAGAGAGCTTTATTCAGGGTTCCTGAACTAGAAGACAAGTGGGGAAAGCCTAAAAAATAACTTCTTTTGTTTTTTTATTTAAAATACAACTGTTTTTTCATAAACCTAACTAAATATTTGGTCTGATTATTAATTTCTTTCATTAATAGTTCAATGAGTGAATTTTTGTAACAATATTTGGAAAATTAAAAAAATTTGACTAATATAATGTTTTATTTTTATTTTATTTGTATTTACATGGCCTATTATTATCAGAGTTACTTTCAAGTATAGTCCAAATTTAATATAAAAGCGTTTTCAGTGCCATTTTACGGTAGGACTATAGTTGAAAACACAACAATGGTCCAAAAAAAAGTAAAAAAAAAAAAATTAAATGATAATACTTGTTTGATGCTGTTAGGCGCATGTTAATCGTCGCTATACTTACAAATAATAAAACCACAAAGATTATTTGAAATAATAATAGTTTAGAGTAAAACCAACAATATGTTTGACTATTGCGAAATTTGGACCATAATTGTATGATTTTACGGTACTTACTAAGACTTCGTCAGGTTCTATAAGTATGATTTGAAGTGGCCTTATATGCGTCATCCACATATATGTGCTTTTATGAAAAGTTCTTTGTTCTGGTGCAATTTTTGTTCCACAAGTGTTTATGATCATTATCTGATTGATGAATGTACCTATCCATTGTTATAATTAAAATAAGAATTTATATTATTATATTTTAAAGCTACACTACAGATCTCAGTAACTAACTGTAACTATAGCTTATTCATTGTAGTTAGATATTTATAGCTAATAGTTGTTATGGAGTAGGGACCGGAATTGGTTGTTTGTTTAAAGCTATGATTCCGAACAATGTTGCACGCGGCAGTGCTGTCGCGTCACTACAGGTTGCCATATTTTTTTTTTCTCACATCTCGCTGTTCAACCTATGAGGTTGTCTACTGCTTAACCAAACTTTCCTGTGGGTCTTGTGGTGGCCTTAATTAAGAGCAATTAAGGCCTCCAACCAGAGCTTAAAACTAAATTATAAACTACACGCTACAAAGCCACAACACGCTAAGGGCCTCGGCTTAGGGCGTCGCTGGGAGAGGACAGCAAGGGGACAGGCTGGATCTGATCTATATTATTTGAGGGGAATTTAAAGCTACAGGCTCAGCGGCTCGGGCTGGCTCGAGCAAGGGTCGGGAGGGACTGGTTGCCATGCATTTTCTATAGGTTTATATAAGATTACATTCCGAGCACAGTAGCAATGTGACGCAGCAGCAGCATTGCTGCCGTGCTCGGAATGTAATCTCATATAAACCTATAGAAAATTTATGGGGACCAGTAGTGAAGTGGCAGCACTGCCGCATGCAGCGTTGTTCGGAATCATCCCTTAAAAATGTTTGCTATTATTTAATGTTAATAATAAACAAATCACGAAGACTGATATATAATTATGTTTTATATTGGCACTGATATATAAGTGCCAATATAAAACATAAAAAAGACTTATTCTTGATAGTAATTTACCCTTTAGATAAATAATAATAATAATGTGATGCCTTAAGCCGGAACTGATTGTGATAATTTAGTTTGAAGTTAATGTTATCTATTATATTTATAATTATATTTTTTATGTGTACTAATGCGTACTTTTTTTTCGCAATGTAAACGCACCCTTTCCCTTTTTTTAGGTATTCGGTTGTGTGACTGTCCCTATATTACGGAGCTGAATTTCTTAATTATTTGAGTAGATTTTACATTTAATGACCTTCAAATCAGTCCCTCAAATGGAAAATTATACTTAAGTATAACATTTATTTTGTTGCCTTTTCTCTAAAAAAGTATCTAAAATTTTAAAAGTAAAGATAATAATGACAGTTGAAGTACCAAAATCACAATACTGAATATACTATTGTATTTTTAATAAGCTTAGATCCAAAAGTTGGGAATGGTGAGTGTTTAAAAAATAAAAAATAACCATTTAAAAGTTATTAAACAAACAATATCTAAAAATTCTTATAATTTACACTGTTTTTCTAGCTACTGAATATAGTCACACAACTGATATAAATTTGCCAGACTTTCCATTGTGTTCTAATATTTTTACAGTATTCCCATTTTAAACCCATAATATTATATTTTTTCTTGAAGTATATTGAATTTCCGTTTTAAAGAGACCAAAAAAAGTTTAAAATATAATACTATCAAAAAAATATTATTTTTCAAGGTGGGGGTACATTTTTGTGAAAATGCCCACGTAGTACATATATATAGATGTTTGGAATGCATTGTATACTATTTTGTGAATGGTCACCAAAAAAGTGTACATACATGTGTCAACTTGATAACTCCTTTTCGGAAGTTGGTAAAAAATTAAGTATTTTTTTTGTTATAGTATAGAATTCATAATTATTATTTAGTGATGTGTTACATTCTTCAGTGATTAAATTATATTAAATATAGATTCTCACCCAGCTTGTACTTGTCTTAATACAGACATTATTTCACATACACCATCAGCTATCCACTCTAACGATTGGCTGTTAGCTATCTCGGCTTGCACCCTCCTTTCAGAAGACATGACCAGCCGCTCTCTGGCATCTGCAGCACTCATTCGAAGTCTTTGCCATCTTCACCGCCTCGTGCAGGCCGCTTCTGGTGTGCCCTGTAAGGCTGTAATGGTGGGCAAGGGGGCTGGTGGTGTCATCTGATAAGATAAGGCGCCTCTTTGCGCTCTGTATGGATATGGGCGATGGCTCTGTCAATGATATTTATGGTAGGTATGAAATTTCTCGGTGCAGATACAGTTGCATCCTGTCGAGATGGTGATAGTAGAACAGATTGAGACGCTACAGTCACAACTTCACAGGGTTCACTGTGCTGGTATTCCTATAAAAACGGAAACACATTATAAACATATTTATTTATAGTTATCATCTTTAAATACATAGGTAACAATAAATTACATACTTCACTGGATAAAACTTCTAGATAAACTGGTTCTTCATATTCAGTGGACTGGGAGGTATCCACATTAGTTGGAACTGCAATTACATCTTCATTTTTCTCTCACATTCTCGGACACAGCAGCTCACTGGGCAACAACGCAGCTGATGAGCTGGCAAAGCGGGGGGGTCTAACAAAACCCTAACCAGCAACCTTTTGCACAGACAGAGGTAGCATGTGTCTGGTGGCTGGGCCCATCTCCAGACACAGCTCACTGAACAAAACACTTTGCAATGAATATCACGGATAGTCCTCTGTGCAGAGGATGCATGGAGTCAGAGGAAACTGTTGCGCACATGCTCCTCGAGTGCACAGCCGTCAACTAAATAAGAAGTAACCCAGTCCCATAATCTTCCCCAAGGACACTGAGGAACTTTCTGTCTATTTCAGACAGTTCTAATTATGTGGCAGGTCCACCTCCTGTTGTTCTTCTGCTATCATTAAGTAGCCGATTTTATTTTTGAATTTGGACTTCATGTCCACCCAGTACTAAAAATAATATTGACAAGTTTAATATTATATAGAAAGAAAATCACAGGATGTGGGGGGGAAAAATAAGCTACTTACCTTAGACCATTCAGGTCCAAACTTAATAGGTCCTTCGCCTGTTGAGTTTAAATAAGGCTACCCACTGACCAAAATGTCTGCAACTCTTTCCCACATTCGTTTGCTGTGGTCCCGGGCTTGAGTAGATTTGTTATACCTTAGAACAATTTCCGTGTGGTTATTTAAAAACTCCCAAAAGTGAAGCAGTTGGGTCATGCTAACACGACGTCTTGTTTGGGTTTCACTAAAAATTAAAACATTACACATTTTAAAAACGACATTTCAATTAAATATTCGTAATATGTACCATTTTCGCAAAGGTAAACAAACGTACGACATTGTTATATTGTTACAACAAAATGTTATTTATATCGACGACTCCGACAAGACTATTTGAGAAATATGAATCGTACTCTGCGGAAACAAATTTTATTAAAAAGCACAAATGCAATTGTAAAACTGAATTAAAGTATTTCTTATCAACATCGATGTCAATTCAGTCAATTGGCCCCGTGTTCCGAATGCGTCAAAAGTGATTATATCGTGAATACGACCAAATCTAATAGTCACAAAATATAAGGCTATTGAGTAAAAATTGTGACTTTGCGCGTTGGGTAGGTTCGCGATATTATCGCTTTTGACGCAATTCGGAACGCAGGGTGGGAAACACAGATTACACAGTTACACAGACAACAGAGCGATACTACGGTGGGAAATAAAACAAACAGTCGTTGTTTTTTTTTAGTTTAGCGCCAAAAAATTACGAAACTTTTTCAGGTACGTTCATATCACGTTGTTTTTTTTTAGGGTTAAAAATAGATTAAATATTTTATTAAACATGTATGTTGTGCTTTTTAGACGTTTTAGATATTATTTTTAGACGTTTTAGATGTATCTTGGTAAGTTCTATCAAATAATTCTAAGAAAATCGTGTGATTCTCCAAAATCATCAGTATATTTTTAATTTTCAAAAAACCGGTATAGGAACGGTAAATTAGATGTAGGTGTTTGAACGTTCTATAGTAAAACGAAAATGACATTACAGCCGACCACAGACAAGCGTAACTGTTCACCTCTGTACAAAAGTCGTTCACCTTTAGAAGTGTCGTGGTATGATTTTTAGCGATTCAGAAGCAGGCCTGCTTATTAAAGGAAATTGACTCACTGGGAATTGAACGTTTCCAGAAGAGGTCATAGTAAGCCCCTGTGCCACTATATAAATAGTAGAGGTCAGTGGTATCGGTATCCCTTTGTAGTCTGTAAGTGGTATTGACTAAAGGTTCCTAATACACTACGCGTTGTTCAGCACACGATATTCCGATTGTCTTAATCTTAATACCGCATAGTGTAATAAGGGTAAGACTGTCTTCTCTGAATTCCGACGGCAAAATCGGGCTCGACGAAGCTTACTGTCGTACAGTCTGAATAACGAGTAGTGTAATAAGAGTTAGACCATTCAGTTTGCGCTCGCGTCCGAAGGGAGAGGACGTGTGCATGTGTTACGTATGTTTTATTCGTATATTTTGATGTGCCTTATCTAGTTTACGTTACCTTTACCACAAAGCTTGCAGTAAAGAAAAAAAAAGTATTATTAAGCGTCCCAGAGTAGTACCCCGAGATGCCATATTTATGCAAAAAAATCATAAAGATTAATTTAATAAAGAATCAAGTTCACAGGGTTTAAATAAGGTTTAAGGTATAAGTTTTTTGGGGATTAAGTTTTATTCGAAGTATACAAAATTTTCGATGAAAAAGCGACCTTAACGACGTTTAAAAATAAATTAAAATAATAATAATAATAATAACCCCATCGCCGTATCTCTACGTTGACGTCGTGGTGGGGCTTGCGTGCTCCAATATACCCTAGGTCTGTATCGGTAAAGTTTGCTTTGCCGTAATATGCCTAGGGTGAGGGGCCAGACTAAGAGAGATACAATCCGCAGTGCAGTTTTGTGGCGAACTGTTGGGCATTAGCGACCCCACGGACCCGATCTCCCGGGAGAATTCTTGTTCTTCATCTCCGGCTTGCCTTTATTGGCCGGCCGTAGTGAACACTGACGAGGAACTGAGCTCCCACCTCTCTCTTGCCTTTATTGGCTGGCTTGAGTGGAGATTCGCAAGAGCAAACGTGCTCGGGAGAAGGATGTATAATCCAGTAAGGTGCTGGTAGGGATCTTGACCGTACTTCCGGGATTGTCCTGATAGCCGTGGTATACCTCTCCACTCCTCAAGCACCTCAGGATATGTTGCCCTCTTGTTGCTACGTCACTTCGTGCTAGCGGCCGTTTTTGGGGGCCCATTTATTGAGTGTGCAAGTCACCCCCTGCCTTTTTTCGATGCATATTAATAACGTTGTTCAGGCAGGGGCCATAGTCTTGACATAGTTCCATGTTACCAGTCCACTTAAGACTCCAAAAACCATAGCCCTATTATCTTTGTTCTCCATATGTCGCAACAGTTTTTCAATAACCGGGGGTTGTCCTTGGGTGCACTAGCATAGCGCGTACAGGGATAATCGTCGGTTGATATCATGTTCCTTTATAATTATCTAAAGGGCCTCTGCGAGTTGGCTTCGGCTCCTCGTACGCCTCCCAAAGGTCCAGGACCTCAGGGTCCTGAGATAAATAAAATATAAAAAATAATAATAATAATTGTGCCGATTGTCGTGACCGCCAACGGCCTTATAGCCAAAAGCTTCGACGACCATCTGTCGAAGCTGTCATTGCGCGGTTGGATCAAGGGCCTAATACAGAAGGCAGTACTCCTCGATACGGCTCGCATCGTGAGGAGGTTCCTGTCTCTGGAGCCCTAACCACCGGTAGCTTGGACCCTGTCTCGATACCGGCGGACTACTATTTTTTATATTTTTAAATGTTTTTTTTTATATGATTTTGTTAAAAAAATATTTAAAAATTTAATTAATATGTAGGTATATTGAACGAATAAAGAAATAATAATAAAATATAATTCGTACCACTTTCCATTAAAAGCGTCTAAAAGGGCCTCTGCGAGTTGGTTTCGGCTCCTCGTACGCCTTCCAAAGGTCCAGGACCTTAGGGTGCTGAGATAAATAAATGTATAATAATAATAAAATAAACTTCATGTACAGTAGTGGTACATAAGCGAACTTAATGCAACAAGGCGCCCAACGCCATAATTATGGCGGTAAGTCTTCTTTTCAGCCACTCCTCAAAGAGGGGTCTTTGAGGAGTGGCTGGAAAGGCAACACGGCGTCCATACCTTCCGCATGACGCAGGTCCTCACCGGACATGGTAAGTTCGGGAGGTTCCTGCAACGGATCCGTGCTTAAGAAACGCCCGGGTGTCACCATTGCGTGGACCGCCCGGTGGACACGGTGGAGGTGTGCCCCGCTTGGAAAGAGCAACGCCGTGTCCTCGTGGGGGCGATCGGCGGCGGTGATCTCTCGCGCCGGGCCTTGGTACAGGCCATGGTCCGGAGCGAGGAGGAGTGGCAGGCGGTCGCCTCCTTCTGCGAAGCAGTAATGCTAGCAAAGGAGGCGGCCGATCGCGTAAGGCAACGGTCCTCACGCCCCAACTGCCGCCGAGATTCTGATCCCGATTCCCAGCCACCGCAGGCGCGGGCTTGCGGACGGTGAGCAATGGGTAGCTCGCCGTCCGACCGTCCGCTAACCGTCCGGACCGAGCCCAAGTCGTAGACGGCGCGTACTGTTTCACGCGCGCCTCAAGGAGATATCAGCAACTACGGGGGCCAAGGGTTTGATTCTGAAAGGAAGACTCGGCCTTGGTACGAAAGGCAACGAAGGAACAGGAGTGGGTTTTTAGTCAGTAAAAGTTTGAAACTACTGGATTAAAAAATAAGACAGTCTGAATATCGTGTGCTGAATATCGAGTAGTGTAATAGGCCCTTAAGACCGGTCTAATCCTTATTACACTACGCGACATCGACTAAGACTGTCTGAATATCGAGTAGTGTAATAGGCCCTTAAGACAGTCTGAATATCGTGTGCGGAATAAGGCGTCCATTACACACGGTCATGCAAGCGTCAATCAAAACTATCAATCATGAATGATGTTTGAATGACGGAATGTTATCACCATTATGTTTTCATCATGCAAACGTCAGTCATCGCATTAGACGGTAGGTTTTTTGTCAATCAAAATAATTTGACTGTGGCAAAACTGACAGCAAAACCTATCGTGTAATGGACGTCTAACGCGTAGTGTAATAGGCCCTTAACGTCTTCGTTTATCTGTGGTCTCTATTTTCTGCGTCCACTCGTAAAGTGCGGTCGCGTTAACATGGCTCGTTGCTGGGGGCGTGCTTAATGTTGCCAGCCTAACAAATCTATTTTCCTTAATTTAATTGAAAACCCTCTTTCATAACGGTGTAATTTAAAGAATTTATTAGCTCTACTACATTTATAGTACCTACTAAAAAGAAAGTAAACTATTTTGATATGTCTTGTATAAGCAATATGTATTTAAAAATGGGAAATACGTTTCATAACATAATATGTTCAGATTTTCTAAAATTATAGATTAGTAAACAATGTAGCTATAATTATTTTTTAGTAATTTATCTAAAAAAAAGTATTTTTAAGTACAGAAACTTGTTAAGATTTTCAGCTAGTACCTAAACCATAAACAAATCGACTATAGGTTATTTTCATTTGCGTAATTTATTATTGAAAAAAATAAACTTGAGAACTTTGTAAATCATTTGACTGGTCTGTTGGTCTAGTGGTTAGTGGCCCTGACTGCTATACCGGAGGTCGTGGGTTCGATTCCCACCCAGGACAAATGTTTGTGTGATGAGCACGATCATTTGTTCTGTGTCTGGGTGTAATTTATCTATATATGTATGTATTTAGAAATATATAAGTATGTTTATCAGTTGTCTAGTACCCATAACACAAGCTCTGCTTAGCTTGGGACTAGACGGCGTTGTGTGATAGTTGTGGAATATTATTATTATTATTATTATTTTATTTATCTCAGGACCCTAAGGTCCTGGACCTTTGGGAGGCGTACAAGGAGCCGAAGCCAACTCGCAGAGGCCCTTTAGATAATTATAATGGAACATGATACCAACCGACGATTATCCCTGTACGCGCTATGCTAGTACACCCAAGGACAACCCCCGGTTATTGAAAAACTGTTGCGACATATGGAGAACAAAGATAATAGGGCTATGGTTTTTGGAATCTTAAGTGGACTGGTAACATGGAACTATGTCAAGACTATGGCCCCTGCCTGAACAACGTTATTAATATGCATCGAAAAAAGGCAGGGGGTGACTTGCACACTCAATAAATGGGCCCCCAAAAACGGCCGCTAGCACGAAGTGACGTAGCAACAAGAGGGCAACATATCCTGAGGTGCTTGAGGAGTGGAGAGGTATACCACGGCTATCAGGACAATCCCGGAAGTACGGTCAAGATCCCTACCAGCACCTTACTGGATTATACATCCTTCTCCCGAGCACGTTTGCTCTTGCGAATCTCCACTCAAGCCAGCCAATAAAGGCAAGAGAGAGGTGGGAGCTCAGTTCCTCGTCAGTGTTCACTACGGCCGGCCAATAAAGGCAAGCTGGAGATGAAGAACAAGAATTCTCCCGGGAGATCGGGTCCGTGGGGTCGCTAATGCCCAACAGTTCGCCACAAAACTGCGCTGCGGATTGTATCTCTCTTAGTCTGGCCCCTCACCCTAGGCATATTACGGCAAAGCAAACTTTACCGATACAGACCTAGGGTATATTGGAGCACGCAAGCCCCACCACGACGTAAACGTCGTGGCGGTACGGCGGTTACGGCGATGGGGTTATTATTATTATTATTATTTAATTAATATCTCGTTGTACTTTTATATTTGGTATAACAATGGTCCTGCAGTGGGTCAATCTCTTCCATTTGAACATCTTCATCAGAATCCATGCTCGAGACTGTATCGGAAGAGTCGGATGACGTGTCACCAAATAGATTGATTAGTCCATTTCGAGATGTAATAATCTATCGGATTCAAAATATACACAGTTTGGATATAATTTTGAATGCCGCTTCAGTAATTGAGGCTATTTCGCTAAGAGCTTGATCAAGATTGTTTTCGGCAATACGCCTCTTTACAATTGCCCAAATCTTTTCTATGGGATTTAACCTATCTAATAGCGTAACACGCGTACACTGAGGACTGACGAGAAGATCACCGAACTTGAGGAGGAATTGAGCAGGTTGCGATGGAGTATTGTGGGATTGTCTGAAGTCCGAAGACAGGGGGAGGATACGATAATTCTCAAATCCGGTAACCTGCTCTATTTCCGGGAGGGTGACCAGCAGTCCCAGGGTGGTGTCGGGTTTATCGTCCACAGCTCCCTTGAGAACAATGTGGTGAAGATCGAGGGTGTGTCGACCAGGGTGGCGTACCTTATACTCAGAATATCATCAAGATATTCGCTGAAGGTCATACAGGTCTACGCCCCGACCTCGACACATCCCGACGACGAAGTAGAATCCATGTATGAGGATATATCAAGAGCCATGCATGGTTCTAAGACTCACTTCACCGTGGTCATGGGGGACTTTAACGCGAAACTGGGCAAACGAGACGGTGACGAGCTGCGAGTGGGGCAATTTGGATTTGGACGTCGGAACCACCGGGGACACCTACTGGCTAGCTTTATGGAGAAGGAGGGCCTCTATATGATGAATTCCTTCTTCAGAAAGCGTGAGCATAGAAGGTGGACCTGGCAAAGTCCTGACGGTGCAACTAGAAATGAGATTGACTTCATCCTGTCGACGAAAAAGCAAATATTCAATGATGTCTCTGTGATCAACGCGGTGAAAACTGGAAGTGATCACCGCGTCGTAAGAGGCACATTGAATATTAACATTAAGCTTGAAAGGTCTCGACTGATGAAGTCTACGCTCCGTCCAGCACAGATCCAGATCCAAAACCCCGAGAGCTTTCAGCTCGAACTCCACAATCGTTTCGAGTGCCTAGGAAGCTCCGTGGATGAATATAACGATGGGTTCGTGGAAACTGTCCATACGGTCGGGTCTAAGTTTTTCAAGACTCACCGTACAAATAAGAACAAGAAGCTCTCCGATCCGACCCTCGAGCTAATGAAGAAGAGGCGTGAGATGATTCTGCAGTCTTCAGACGATGCGTGCATATACCGGCAGCTCAATAGACAAATCTCGAAGTCCCTGAAACGCGACCTTCGCCGCTTTAATACCGCAAGGATTAAGGATGCGATTGAGCGGAATAAGGGCTCTAAAGTATTTGCACGAGATCTGTCTATTGGGCAAAGCCAGCTCACGAAACTGAAGACCGACGATGGCAGAGTCATATCCGCCAAATCGGAGCTTCTGGGAGAGATCGAGGCTTTTTATGGACAGTTATACACGTCCATCGCTAAACCCGCTGTAAATCTAGTAAACGACCCAAGAGCTAGATTGACTCGACACTATACCGAAGATATCCCGGACGTCAGCCTGTACGAGATTAGGATGGCTCTGAAGCAGCTAAAAAATAACAAGGCGTCGGGTGAGGACGGAATTACGGCCGAACTCCTGAAGGCGGGTGGAAAACCGGTCCTTAAGGCCCTTCAGAAGCTATTTAAGCATAATCAGCCTTTTAATGTTCCCACTGCTGGGACTCAGGCCTCCTCTCTAGGAGAGGGACGGAGGTTTTCCAGAGTCATCACGAATCGTCTCGCGCGCAGGTTCGACGACTTCCAGCCTCCCGAACAAGCCGGATTTCGAAAAGGCTTCAGCACCGTGGACCACATACATACGCTGCGGCAGGTTATACAGAAGACTGAGGAGTATAATCAGCCTCTCTGCTTAGCGTTTGTGGACTACGAGAAAGCCTTTGATTCGATTGAAACTTGGGCTGTACTGCAGTCTCTCCAACGGTGCCAAATTGACTATCGGTATATCGAAGTGCTGAAGTGTTTGTACAAAAGCGCCACTATGTCAGTCCGACTACAAGACCAGACCTCGAAACCTATCCTCTTGCAGCGGGGTGTGAGGCAGGGAGACGTTATTTCTCCGAAACTGTTCACGGCAGCAATGGAGGATGTCTTCAAGGTTTTGGAATGGAGAGGGCTAGGCATTAATGTCAATGGCGAGTACATCACTCACCTTCGGTTTGCCGACGACATAGTAGTCATGGCTGAGACTACGGAGGAGCTCAGTACAATGCTTGGTGACCTCAGTAGAGCTTCCGAAAGAGTGGGACTTAAAATGAACATGGACAAAACCAAAGTCATGGTAAACAGCCATGTAGCACCCACTCCTATCAAGGTCGGGGACTCTACACTCGAAGTTGTAGACGACTACGTTTACCTGGGACAGACTGTCCAGTTGGGAAGGTCTAACTTCGGGAAAGAGATCAATCGTCGAATCCGACTCGGCTGGGCAGCGTTCGGGAAGCTGCGCGGTATCTTCTCGTCCAATATACCACAGTGTCTCAAGACGAAAGTCTATGACCAGTGCGTGTTGCCAGTGATGACATATGGCTCCGAAACGTGGTCGCTTACAATGGGCCTCATTAGAAGGCTAAAAGTCACCCAAAGGGCAATGGAGAGGGCTATGCTCGGAGTTTCCTTGCGTGATCGAATCAGGAATGAGGATATCCGCAGGAGAACCAAGGTTGCCGACATAGCACGAAGAATCGCCAAACTAAAGTGGCAATGGGCAGGGCACATTGCTCGCAGAACAGATGGCCGTTGGGGCCGAAAGGTTCTGGAATGGCGACCACATACCGGAAGACGTAGCGTTGGAAGGCCTCCTACAAGGTGGACCGATGACTTGGTAACGGTTGCGGGAGTCCGATGGATGCGAGACGCACAGGACCGTTCGCTGTGGCGACGCTTGGGGGAGGCCTATGTCCAACAGTGGACGTCTTTCGGCTGAAATGATGATGATGATGATGAATAGCGTAATTAGAGACACAATAGAAAGACAATGGCGCGTTAACGCCGGCGTTATTGCGGGGATCAACAGCTTAAATCGCATTGATACGGCGGTAAACGCAAAACCTTGTGCCCATGTTTATCTAACAGTTGTTTTATTTTACACTGTGGGTCCCCTTTATGCCTTTTTATAAATTCATATAATTACGCTTGGCTAAACTTTCCTTTATGGAACGTTGATTTGGAAGTTCATTTTTTTACTGTAGATAGTACTCATAAATAGAAAGCTTTTTGCAAAATATTAAGTTGTGCAAACTTACCGTTTACGAGATATAATTATCCAAAGTTCCATAAAAATTGTAAATTAATACGCCATTTAGGTTAGATAAATTGGCATTGTAGATGTCAAATTTGACGTTTCACGTTTCGTTAAGCGTCCAAGCTTGTTTGTGGTTTGTTTCATTCAATTTTGTCATATATTTTTTTTTAAATAATTTTATTTTCACGTATTAAATTACGTAAGTAATTAATGTGCACAAAAACCATGCAGTAACAAGCAATTACATTGACTATTTACATAAAAAATAACAAATATTTGTTTTCACTGAGTAACGGAACGGAACGTGAAGCGAGCCCATTTTGTTTTATATTTGTCACGACGTCATGTCAGTCATCGTCCGTTTGTTTTTGTTGCCCTTGCAAGTTGCATTCGTATGACTGTGTTAGTGAATAATTTGGGTTAGGTTAGGTTAAAACAGTGACCTGCAACGCGCGAAGGTGAGCGAGCGGAGCGAGCGGGCAGCGACAGCGGCCGCCGAGCACCAGATCCCCCTCTAATGTTAGCGAATCAATTGGGTTAGGTTAGGTTAGAAACTGTGACCATCAACGCGCGAAGGAGAGCGAGCGGAGCGAGCGTGCCGCGGCAGCAGCCGCCGAGCGCCATATCCCCTTCTAATGTTAAAAACCATTATGATTTATGCCGAAACCGCCCCATAAATCGATGAAAATTAGTGTTCTAACTTAACCCAACCTCAAACTTTAAACATGGATATCTCCATAACCATGGGGTTCTGCGGGTGGGGATGATACAGGGGGTAGCTCTCCCTCCCCGCCTCCCTCCCCACCACTCCCCGACCCTTAAATCGATGGAAATTATTGTTTTAACCTAACCTAAAACTTAAAACATGAATATCTTCGTAACCATGGGTTTGCGCGGGTTGGGAATGGTACAAGGGGTAGCCCTCCCTCCCCCCTCCCCGACCCTTAAATCGACGGTCCATAAAGGAAAGTATAACCTTACGCTTTTGTCCAACAATTATCGACTGCAATATTATTTTTCGTAAACCACTCTTGGAGCTCTGCTTTTGTAGTGCCCATTGTAGGGGCCCTATTTATTTGTGCGCAGTGGTATGATGTATTATCCATTACTACAATACAATACGGTTGTAGATTTGGCACTACTTTTTCTTTCATGGATGAAGTTTGCAGAATTCATGTCGTCATGATAATCACTTGATTAAGATTTAAGCACATAGTAGCAGTCTATTTTTTACAATTCCTGTTTTCCTGCCAGGCATCGGCGGGGGGTACGATTATGTAGGGGATATTTATTGTTATGGTCACCAGAAAAATTATTTGATAAATGGGTCTAACTTTGGAAAATGGTACCGTAGGCCCTATATTTTCTCATTCCTCTTAAAAAGCACATTTGATTTCCAAGATAATATCTCTGCCAGCACTTTTAATCACTTTCGGTATAATGATAGCTATTATTTACTTTGGAAACGATTAAAAACACGAAACACAACACTTTCTCGTGACATATGACATAAACGTCAAGATGGCGGCAAACAATTAATTCCGATTTTGGCCACGCGCCATGTTAACTCGACCGCACTTTAATATCTCTCTGTGGTCTGTGGTCCAAGCAATGCAGTTCCATCAACTGACCACAAGACCCTGCGTTCCGAATTACGTCGAGACCACTGTTAGTGTTAGGCGTCCATTACACGGTCATGCAAGCGTCAATCAAAACCATCAATCATGAATGATGTTGGTATGACGGAATTTTATCGCCATACGTTTTTCGTCATGCAAACGTCAGTCATCGCATTACACGGTAGGTTTTTCGTTAGTCAAAATATTTGACTGTAGCAAAACTGACAGCAAAACCTATCGTGTAATGGACGCCTTACCCGTACGCGGTAAAGCGTTAGCTTTGCCTAAAGTGCTTTCCAAATAAGAATAGGATCGATTGCCAGGTTACTGTCAAATCGAAGAATTATTATGGTGATCAAAACAAGATTTTTTTTAAATTTATTTACGAACTGTGAACGAAAATAGTTTACTCAGAATCCAGTTCTTCAATTTTGCTCATCTCTGAGTTCTTCAGTTTTGTCAAATTTCTTGCGATTTGACAGTATGACGTGACGTCACAACATGGCAATCGATTCTATTCTTATTTGGAACGCATTGTACTCCATAGTATCTCTCTGTGGTCTGTGATATATACTCTTTCTTTCTTTTGTGCTTCAAGCAGTGTTGCCAGAAGGTTACTTTTGTAACCTTTTAGGCGATTTTTGAACTGCATTGGTTACCTTTAGGTTACACTAATGAAAAGGTTACTTTTAGGTGATTTTTCGGAATTTGTAGAATTAACTTTTAATTTTTTACTAAAACGAACGTTCCGTTTCACGTTGCTTTCATAGCAACGTGAAACGGAACGCTCGTTTTAGAAATTTTCATGTTGGTAAGCTTCGTTCGTTAGCAGTGGTAGTTGTAAAACTATAGACCTATAAGAACAATCATAGGGGTATGAGCACTTTGCCAATAACTAGGGCTGTTATTTTTTTTCTTTAAGTTGGCTCTCTCCAACCATTGAACAAAAAGCGAAAGTGAATCGAATGTCAAAAATAGTATGGTAATGTAGAATTATATTACAGCAGTGGAGGACTTAAAGATCCGTATATTATTAATATTATTACAATTGAATGTTATTAAATATAATTAAAATCATTAAAATATAAAAAAAATAAAATAATTCATAATAATAATGTAATACTCGTAGAACCTAAGATATTTGCACGCCATGAGAAATGGCAGACATGTCGTGAGCCATTTTTATTTAAGATCTTGCATGCATGTATTATTTTAATTCTGTATGCATACACATGTTTGAGCAAATAAAATTTCTTATTCTTATTACCGATTGCCAATATCGAATGGATAATTTTTCATTTAAAATTAAAATATCCAATGTCTTAATTATTTTATGGAAGGGAAAACATACGCTATCAATATGATACCGTCGTAAATGGAGTAGTAAAAAACGAAGTGACAGGTATGATGATGGTGGTAGGTAAGATTTCACAAAAAGTGGTAGTTTATTTATTAAATTTCCAAGCTCCTTCGTATGAAAGATTACGGGCTATGAATTCGCGTATAATTTTCGACAATATTGTACTTGTATACTTTTATATGCGGGCAAGTGCTCAAATACTCATCGATGTTTCTGTAAGTCAATACAAGTAATATTCTATTCTATCATCAACATATAATTACCTTTCCAGTAAAAAAAATATGAAAGGTTATTTTTATACAAAAAGGTTAAATTTTTTTATATTTCAGGTAATTTCTGACATGACCCTACTGGCAACACTGGCTTCAAGGCACTTCTTCAAGGCAAAGCCCCAAAGAGTATGTAAAATTGTAAAGCGAACTTCAGGGATAAAAACGTTCTCTCCGTCGACGAACGAATTGTTTAAACATATCTGAGTATAAAACTCAAGCGTTAGCTTTACATAAGATCGTAGTAAAGTAACTGTATGGTCTATGCATAAAACTTTGTGTAAAATTGTGGCTTCGTCCTTCGATCCTCATTCGTGTTATATTGTGTGGCATTGTTGTTTGTTGTGCTTTACTAGTTGTCGAAAGTATTAACGGTAGTGCGTCGTAGTTTGTTACATTAACTAAAGTATGTATTCTGCCGTGTATGCAGTGGTCTATAAGCGTCATCGCCCGGGTCAGCTGTTTTTGTGTCATTCAAGATTAAAGCCCACATGTGGATCTAAATTGCCTCTAGTTTGTTGAAAGTTAAGGGTTAGTTTACCTCTATTGTGAAGAATGATGCACGTCTCATTTGCGTAGGTACACTGTCTAACTCTGGTTAAATAGTGAGTTTACAACGTGTCGTATAAACACCCCTATTTGTCAATTTTCATTTAAAAAATTCTCAGTATTTGTTTTATTAGGTAATTTCCTGGTGTTAATTTGGATTAAAATCAGTGGAACCAATTATTTTGATAGTTACCTAAATTAGGTACTTTGTTTTTAGCCTAGAAAAAAATAATAATTTGTGATTCTGATTAAAAAGGAAATATGTTGTGGATTTGGTAGGTTTTGGTATTCATAACATATAAGATAATTACCTATTGTTTTTAGCTTAGAAAATAAAAATTAATTTATGATTAGAAAGGAATTATGCAGCGGTTATTGTTGAATTTGTGGATTGGTATGTTTTGGTACTCATAATATATGGTGGATATTGGTATACACAGCCCGCAAAGATATTGAGTTGTGGATTTGGTAGGTTTTGGTATTCATAACATTTATGATAATTACCAATTGTTTTTAGCTAAAATAAAAATTAATTTATGATTAGAAAGGAATTATGTAGTGGTTATTGTTGAATTTCTGGATAGGTATGTTTTGGTACTCATATGGTGGATATTGGTATACACAGCCTGCATAGTCTCAATTATTAAAAGTACAAGTTGTTCTGTAGAAGAAAAACATTTAATTTATTTTTTAAGTAAGTACTGTTATTGATTATATCGTTTTTGAATATAGTAGAATAAATATCATGTCACAGTGTTTGTTATTGTACTCCTCTGAAACGGCTTTACTGATTTTAGTGTTTTTTTTTATGTTTGGTACGTCTGACAATAGGCTGTAGGCAATTGTTTATCTCTCCTACCAACCTACCAGATCTTTCGTTTTTTGTCAGTTTGGTTTTTATGTTTATCGCAAAACGATGTGAACCACATATTTCTATGATGTGGACTGTAGCTGTTAGTCGTAAATTCGAATTGATAAGTTATCAGAATACTTAACAATCTTTTCTCTGAGTGTCTTGTCTGTGTGTGTGTATTTGATGTTCTAAATTGAAATGAAAAATCGTATTGTGAACGTGTTTACAATGCTGCGTGAGGAGTGTGTCCAGGACCCCACTTTTTTGCCTCGTGTCCACTCTGAAACTCTGCGTCGTGCTCAGGATCTAGCGAGCTGGTGGTGACCAATTTAGTTAGAAATGAGCGAGCTTAGGGTGAGTAAGTTCAATAATTCATACCTACCTACATTACGATCGATCGAATGTCGAACATCCGGAATTATTATTTAGGAATGAGATTTGTTCGTGTTTTTTCTTATCGTTATTACTTACATCATTCATCAGTGTTATTGATTAATTAAAATTGATGGTAGATATGTGATTTCAAATGTTGTCATCAGGTACATTTCAAAATTCCCTTTAGTTTTGTTATTGTGGTAAATTGGTAACTACCGGTCAGTAATTTTAATTCCACTTTCCCTTCATACTTTGCCAGGCTTAGGACTGGCTACATTAAAAAATAAAATGTAAGCAGTATTAAATGGGTCATTATAAGTTAAGAGGTAATATGTTGTATGAAGTGACGGCATGGCATTTTTTTTTTATATTTTAACTTAAGTATACATTTTTTTCATGGAAACTTTTAAGTTGAAAACGTTTACAAAGTGGCCAGTCAATTTGTTGGTTTTATCTCGTTTTATAAGTGACCAGGGTAAATACTCAGTACAGGGTAGAGACAAAATGCACAGGGGAGGATACTTTATGGACAGGGAAGAGAGATAGACATATTAAAGACAGGGTTATTTTTAAGAATCAACTTTATTTATTTGTTTTTATTTTAATTATGAATTATTTATAATCAGACTTATCATTTCTTAGCAGTCTTTGTTTATAAAATTGAACGTTCCTTAAGCGCTAGGTACAAAACATAAAAAGGTTCTTACTTTTCCTTTCCATCAAAACAAAAATATCTATAACTTTATTATCAATAGTCAATAATGAAATAAAAAGAAACAAAAACTTCTCTGAGTAACAGTATTAAATTTTTCTTGTACTTAAACTCTAAAATCATTTTAATTAAAAGGTACCGTAAAACGGGGTGACATTGATTAATTTTAAATTTGAAATGGATGCCACGCTTGCAATTTCAACGATAAAAATGTAAAAAAAAAACTGTAGTTTAGACTCATTACGTAAATTAATTATTGCAACAAAAAAAAATAAAATTAAAAAAAAAAAAATTGAAAAAATAAATAAAACCTGTTTATCAAAGTTATATTGATAATGGGGCTACTTTGTCACCCACCCTTTTTTTTATTCCATTGCAAAGACACCCCGATAAACGACAAAAATCAAAAAAAAAATTTTTTTAGGAAACTATAGTTTAGGTAATATTGCGATTTTAGTATTTTTGGGGTTACTTTGATTCAAGGGGCGAATTTGATGGTGGGTACTACAACATTAATAAAAGAGATTAACCAAATATTTTTATTAATATTTAAGAAAATAAAGTACCTAACGAGATCAATTAAATTTTGTATCACTTAAAACTATTACAACAGTCTCCCACACAAAAACAAATATTTTTAAGAAAATAAAGTAATGAGATCAATAATGATTTTGTCACTTAAAACTATTACAACATTCTCACAATTATATAAATCGACTTTGTAAAATCAAAAAATCAACAAGTAAAATGTTATTAAAAAGTAAGGTATATAAAAAAACTATAACTCTTTAATCATCACGTCATTTGGGAACGAGTAGCATTCGTTAATGTATTTCGGTTTGGGAAGGTAAGTTATAATGTCACTTACTTCAATGATTGATACATCTTTGGGAACTTCCTTAAAAATAGTTTTCGTTTTTTTTTGGGACTTAAAACCTTGGACAACCAGTTTAGTGCCAATGATATCTTCAATAGAACATACATAATGATATGTCTTTTTCCCCTTCTGTGATCCAAATTTTGCTAAAATAAATTGTCCTATTGTGGGAAGCTGTGTGAAATCGCTTAAAGTATTTCTAGCGTGATTTGGCACTATATTTTCAGTATCTGAATCGCAATCGGTAATATCATGATTGTTGTCCTCTTGACCAGTTTGATAGCTTGTAGATGGCTCGCTGATAACAGGATTTTGCATCGATTGTTGCATAGACATTGTTCCAGTTTGTACAGGACTATCAGGACTATCATTTCGATCCAATGTGTGTTCAAGCTCAACATTAACTTCTTGATTTGATTGTTCATCTACTGTTGAGATACTTTTACCGGGTTCAATTTGCAGTCTTGTCCTCTTCCTTGGTGGCTGTGATTCATTCCCAAATCTTTGTTCTCTTAAAAACTCTGTTAACGAATCTCGGATGACAGTTTCCATTTCAGGAGAAGGTGACTCAGGAGGCAATTTGCTCAAAACCCTGTTTCTATCAAGAGGAGCGATACCAGTAGCCTTAAAACTGCTCACCAAATTTCTTTTTACAGCTGACAACTCCGTACAAGCGTCTTTATCATTTTTTGGTGGTTTTCGGTCCATATTCATGATTGCCTTTTTCAACAAATGTGGGAAGGACTCCTTAGGTACAGATGTAGTTCGTAAATTGGCTTTTTTCCAGTCTTCAAGAGTTTGTCTCCAAGCTATTTTTAACGGACGAAAAAAGCCAACGTCAAGCGGCTGGGTTAAATGGGTTGAATTAGGCACCAAACATATACTGGCCGGATCTCCGCCCTGGGAACTGCAGGCGAGAGTCCTCGCCTCACTGTACCGGTGGCGCGAGGAGATGAGGACGCGGGGTGGTGAACCGATGCAGCGCGAGGTCGAGCTGCGTCGGTCTCAGCTCCACGAGGTCATGGTGGCGGAATGGCGGGACAGGCTTCTGCGCCCTACCGCCGGCCTCGCCACCGTCGATGCGATCCGACCAGTGCTCGACGAATGGCTCGGGAGGAAACACGGCTCCCTGTCGTTTAGGGCGACGCAGGTGCTCTCGGGGCATGGCTGCTTCGGGAAGTACTTGTGTCGCATAAACAGGGAGCCGGACGCTCGGTGCCATCACTGCACCGACTGTCGGGAGGACACGGCGCAACACACACTGGCAGAGTGTGCCGCATGGGAGGAGCAGCGCCGTGCCCTTGTATCTGAAGTGGGCCCCGACCTGTCGCTGCCGGCCGTCGTTCGTTCGATGGTCGGGGGCGCCGAGTCGTGGGATGCGGTGATCTCCTTCTGTGAAGCCGTAATTTCGCAGAAGGAGGCTGCGGAGAGGGAGAGGGAGGCCGTGGCCACTCTCCCGTGCCGCAGCAGGCGAACCGGGCGTCGGCGGAGGGCAGACAACGCCCTCTTCCAGCCCCCATAAAGAGGTCCGGAGGGACGGCGGACTCGGGGTCGTCCGCCGTCCCCCATCCAGCAAGACCCGAGGTGGCAGCGCGTAGTGTTCCACGCGCGCCTCTATTGGACGTCGCGGGGGGAGGACACCTCACACTCCCCCCGGCTTGAGGTGGCCCGCGTAGGTGGGCCGGCACTAGCCGGGGATCATGGATGGCGTATCAGCTCCCACGATCCCCGGTCCAAGTGTGGGAGGGAACACCGAGGTGGTTTTTAGTCAGTAAGAGTCTGACAGACCCCTTCGCCTGCCCCAGGCGAAGGACATCCATGAGGATTTTCCACCCCGGCAACAAAAAAAAAAAAAAAAAAAAAAGGCACCAAACATATAAAACTGATGTTATTTGTTTCACATGTAGTTATAACATCGTTGTCAATATGAGACGATAGATTATCACCAATTAACACCTTTTTCCCTTCTAGTCTTTTGGCATGAGGTAGAAAACAAGTCATGAACCAATCTCTAAATGTTGGTGTATCAATCCATCCACTAGTTGTTCTATTGTAACGGCATCCCCGGCTGCAACATGGCTCTTCACAGCACGGTTTACCAACAATACCTCTTTCCTTCCATGTATCATAAAGATGGGTACTTTTGTAAATAATATATGGCGGCAATAATGTGCCATCTGCAGAACCACAAATCATAACTGTAGTAGAACTCTTCGAAAAGTTCATCACTTTCTCAGGATATTTTACTCCTCTTCTATATACACATCTTTTTTTCCCCGGATCGTCGGCCATATTAGATTCGTCATAGTTGAATATATTAGACGGTGGTACATTTTCTACCTCAGAGTGAAGGTTGTCGAAATATCTATTTAGTGATTCCCGGCCCACAGTCGCTCTAGACCTTTTAATATTAGTTGATAGTCTTTGACCATAGGCGTTTTTATGGCGCTTCAGAACGCTAATTGCCCATTCGACACCTGGTAGGTTATTTGTAAACCGTTCTACTGTCTTCCCCTGTTTATCTAAATAAGCCTTTGCAAACATTCTAAGGTCTAACAAAGTAAAAGTGTCCCAAACGGAATTTTATAAAGAAGTGAAGCAGCATTTATAGACAATTCGCTATTTGTAATTTTTTCTATTGCTTCTTCCATTGCCTCCTCTGTGTAATTTTTATAATTGCGGGTACCCGCGGTCTTTTTATAGGTGACCATGAGGCAACTAAAACAAAAGCAACAAATGGGGTTAAATTGATAATTTGTATATTACTCCTATAAGACTGGGTACCACAACCATTGGGGTGACATTGATAACTATCAAAGTCGCCTCGTATATCCTATCAATGTAGCCCCGATGAACTTGAAAGTGTTCATAAAAAATAAAATGGCGACCGTAACCAAAAATACAAACATGCTATAAATCTTAAAGAAACGTTTAATTAAAACAGTGAAAAACTAAAATTCAAACAATAATACTTACGCCTGTGCCACTGAAGTTATTCAAACAATTTTTTTAAACCTTTTCGATACTAAACTTTAACAAATAATTTTACATAGTTCCGACAACAACTACTCGTTGACGCTTCGGCAAAATATGGCCGATCTGTCAGTTTGGCCAACAGAACAAACAAAATTTTGGCTGCGTTCAGTACCACGCAATAAATCCGAAAAAACATACCAAGTTTAGCTATCATCAAAGTTACCCCAGCTCTCAAAGTAACCCCGTTTTACGGTAACTAAAAAAAAATTCTTTTTCTAAAACCCGCGTTCAAAGACATCAATAGATTCATCAAATGCATAAAAAATACGCTGCCCTCTTATTTTTAAGTTAGGGGAGGGTAATTTTTTTAAAACCTGATCCCAGGTGATGAAAGAAATATCGTCATCATTAATTTTAAAAAAATTTCCAGTTTTATCACAGATTTTACAAAATATAACTTCAAGTTCATCATCTTGTTCAACACCTGTGCACATTGCAACATAACGATATTCTGTTTTTGTATCTCGAAGTTTAACCAGCACAAAGTCCCCGTTGCAGAATGTTTCCTTTTCAGATGTTGAGGGCTTTGAATCATCTTTGTGCAGTTTGGTTTTAATACTGGTAGGTACAGAATGCTGTGATGTTTGTTGAGGCTTCTTCCTCTGTTCTTGAGATGTGAAATTGATTAGTGGTTCATCTTCTGACTCGCTAGCTCCGTATATATCATCAACACGTAGAGGAATTTTACGATGTGTTTGTGGATAATCCAAAGTACCCAATTGAAAATGACGACATAGCTCTGAGTCACAGAAGCAACTCAAACTTCTTAATGTCAGGCAATTAGGTTTAAATACGCAACCGGTAACTTGGTGAACCTTTAGTGTGCCTGAAAAAGTCTTTATACCTTCAGTAGAACCTAATTTTGCTGCTTTTTCAGATATGTCTGCATCTTTTATGGTGAAAATTTTAATATTCGGGCAGGTTTTCTCAAGGGCTGTAGCTAAATCATCTATTGATGAGATATCGGTGCCACTCGCAACTAATCTATCTGCAGTTCTCTTGCAAGTAGCACCCACTCCATCAGGAGCTCCCTTACCGTGACCTGCTTCATGAAAATTCCATGTGAAATTTTGAAGGTTAGGGTAGAAATCTTCTAGCATTGTTGGCAAAACCTGGAACATCATTTTATTACGATATTGGGTGACTGGCCCATCGCTCAAGAAATGTAAAGTCGTAACAGTAGCCGGCAGACAGTCAAGTATGGGCTGTAAATGCGCCCAAATTGCAGGAGGTGAGTGCAATAAATTTTGTGACAAAGTGCAGTAACATTGGCTTTTTAGCTCTTGGTCGACATCTTTAGTATAGATTACAACGGTGTGCATACTTATTTGCTGTCTCGATCCTCTAAAATGAAAGGATTGTACTTCTTCAGCGTATTTTGTTAGATAATTTTCACTAAAATCTACGTGTATAATTGCTTCTGACTCAGTAAGGGACTCTTTTTTTGATTTTATAGTTTGATGTTGGTGCACTATGTTTAATTCGTGATTCAAAAACTTTTCCATCTTTGATTCCAAATCCAAAATCAAGTCCCTTGGTAGAATCTGTAGTGAGCTTTTAACGCATTTCGTTACAGTTCGTGGTTTTTTAGTTTTTAAATCCACGATATCTTGGCGTACACTTTGCCACTTGCTGTAAAATAGTGGAATGGAGTTATCGAATTCTTTGTAATGTAGACCTTTGTTTAAACACGTCTTGCACTCGCGTGATAAACATTTTTCGTTGAATCTGTTGCAGCAAACTTGGTTTAGAAGGTCCACGTAATTCGACACAGATATTATCTTAGCGTTGTATAGTGATTTCAGCATTAAATCGATATTGCTGTGTATAACACACATGCAAGTGTTACGACCGTCACAGCGTGGTTGGACGACTCAAAATGGTCGGAGTTTGCAGAACATTGTGTAAGATAGTTTAATGTGTGTCTTTTCCACAAAACGTTTGTGCAAGTTGAGTAACGTATCTAGCATAACTCGCTTTTGCTTACGCTCGCCCTTCTTCGTTATACAGTCTTTTTTTCCTGCACAAAGTCTACTGCTCGAATCATCTTCCATAAATTTGACTATGCACGTTTTCAAATTCTCAGTTTTTTCTTGAGCTGCGCTTTGTGTCCATCAGTCTTAATTTCTTGGCTATTTTACTCAAAGGTTTTATTTTCATTTCTTTCGGTAAAACATTGTATTTTTTGACTATTTTCCCACTTAACACTCTCCTGAAAACTCTTTTTTCTTGGACAGTGTTGAGATTTGAAAAATTTTCATTAAGTTGTTGAGTAATAACTTCACTGAAAAGCAGTTTCTTCTTTATAGTTTCTTTATCGCCTGCTCTTACTGCTGTTATAAGTGAATTTACTTTGGTGTTGGGTGTGCTAATTGGTGTTTTTTTTATCCGTTGTATTTGTTTCTTGTAGCGTTGGACTGCAGACTTCAATTGAGCTATTTCAGCCTCTTGTTTTCTTATTATCAGGTTTCTTGCTTTTCTTGCTCGAATTGACTTTTGCTGTGCTGCTTGCGCTCGCCTGTTTATATTTTGAGGGGGCGGTGGGTCTTCATTATCCGAACATGGTGGTGTTTCAGGAACATTGCTTATAACTTGGAGTGCTAAACGACGTCTACGAATTTTTGCTTTTTCTCTCCATACTTTTCTAACCTTCCGCTGCTCTCTGGGAGTCATTTGCTGAACTGTCTTAATAACTCCTTTTTCTTTCTTCTTTTCATATTTTTCCCTTTCCTTGATTTTTTGTTGAGCGTACTTATCTTTGTTCTTTTTTAATTCTTTGGTATCTTAATCGTTCTGCTATCCTTTTTTTTTCGGGCCGTTCTTCGCGCGTCATTTTTTTTCTAGGTGCCATTTTTTCTGTAAAAAAGTCATATTAAATTGTAAAGCTAAGTTATACATAATGCCAAGTAAAGGTTTAGAGAAAAATGTAGAAGTATTCATGAAAACGCATACAAATGTATCTCCCCTGGACATCAAGTATCTCCCCTGCCATCAAAAAAGCCAGGGGAAATACGCCAGGGGAGATACATTTTCGATTGATATCTAAAATAGCCGTAAAAGTGTTTTTCGTACGCAATTCACAATCAAACGTAACAATGTATGCACTATTCATAGTGAATATTCAAGTCTATATTAGTATTTTAACAAATAATTGCTAAATAAAACTTACCAGAGGAAAGACTGCATTCACTCAACACTTCTACACCCAGCGAGCGGCGTGACTGAAATGACAGTTAAAATGGCTGCGCAGTCGGCTTATGCGCCGCTTGCTGCTAGCTTCACGTTACATCCCATGCACTCAAGGTCACAACTTCCACGAACTAGCAAAACAAAACTGATTTTTAAACGAAAACAAAAAGCCTGGGGACGAGACACGAAACACGGAGGACAAATTTCGGCGTTGATATTATTTATGAAAAATTGGAATATAAGTAATTTTACTTATATAGGACACTGTGACTAAGTTATTGTTCTGTATAAAATTAACGATGATAAAGTAATTATTGAATTTTAATACATTCGTAATAACTGGTTTACAAATAAAGTCGGTTTGGGGACAGACCAGGGGAGAGACTTTTTTCTTATATTAGAACTTATTGTGACTAAACTACGTACATTTCTGTAATAAATTTGAGTGAGCATGAAGAAAGCATTTAGTTTTAAGTAATAAATAGGTTAATTAGGAAGTTAGTATAAAAAAAAAGTATTTTTTTGTCTTGGCCATGGAAAGTACCTCTTAACTTATAATAACCCAAATAGCAGATGTCAATCATTACAAAAACAAATCTATCGGATCCCGATGCCCCAGTCACACGCGAGTGACACAGCGAGCGAGAGAGCGAGGCTAGCGCGTGATCTCAGTCCCAAGAAATTAATTGTCTACAATCTTATTTGACGAGTCGCCTACCTTGAATTCAAAATATGAAACCGCTAATAATTACTTATTTAGCGAGTTAGTACATAACCGAGCTTAGTCAATTTAAGTTGCCTATTGACTACTGAGCGTCTTGCTTGCTCGCCGGTACGTGTATGGCGATGGCGCCAGCTTTACAGGGTCAATAAACTTTAATCATTATTTGTTTAATGTAGGAGTATTTCAAAAGTGGAATCAGCTTATTTACAATAATTCGTTTTCTATTTACAATTATTATTATTTACACGATATTGTTACCTCGCAATCGCAAGTCCCTCGGATGGCGATGGTTATCACGCACAAAACGTTCAAAATAATCACCGCCACATCCAACACAAACACCACATCGGAACACCGATTGTTCTTCAACCCGAGCTAACACCTGTGGGTTACTCCGAATCAGGTCAAATGCTTCATTAATTTTAGTTATTAGCATTTGCCTATTTTCAGCTGCACCGCCGCTGTACACTAAACTTTTAACATGACCCCACAAGTAAAAGTCCATTGGGGTGAGGTCTGGCGATCTCGGAGGCCAAGCATGAGGTCCGCCTCGACCTATCCATCGTTCGGGATACTCTTCGTTCAGCTTTGCTCTAACTGCAAGAGCATAGTGTGCCGGAGCCCCATCTTGCTGGTAATAAAAATCACGCAAATCGGCAAGCGGTAAATCCTCTAACAAAATTGGCAAGGTATCTGTTAAAAACCTTAAATAAGTATGTTTCTCCAGTAAGTCGCTCAAGAAATACAGGGCCAAGTAACGTTGACCCCACAATTCCTGCCCACACGTTAACTCGAAAGTCATGCTGAAAATTATGAGGTCGTACTTCGTGAGGATTTTCATATGCCCATGTGTGTTCATTCCGAGTGTTGAAAAGCCCGACACGACCAAACGTGGCTTCATCAGTCCACAGTACCAGCGGCCGTTCAGACAGGAACCAGTTGCAAAATGCCACTCGTGCTGGTTTGTCGGGGTCTATGATATCTTGAACACGTTGGAAATGAAACGGGTATTTGCCTTCATTGTGTATGACACTCCAAGCAAAGTATTGGGGAACGTTGAATCTTGCTGCTGCGTTGAATCTTGCTGCTGCGTCGTATGTGCTGGCTGACGGATTTGCTGCAAAGAAGTCCAGTATTTCTTCTTCTTCACGCACTGTATGGGTTGGCGGACGACCGCGGTCACTGGACCTAGGTCGAAATTGACCGTGATCACGTAGACGCTGTGTTGCAGATAACATAGTTTCATAGCATGGTCTACGTGAGTTAGGGAAACGTATTGCGTATTCACGGCAGGCCAACGACACGTTATCATCGCACCTTGCAAGCATCCGCACCATCTCCGTGTACTCAATGTTGGTATAATGGTAAGACATGATACTTAATATGTATGTAGTTAATTTACTAATACGCGCGAATTTCGATAGCGATAATCTCAGGATTTTTCAATGGAAATCAGGCTTTTTCTCCGGACTTTAGATTTTTTCATCTGGTAACCCTATATATACGTCTCTTGATTTTTATTTGGAAGTAACGCATACACTACAGGTACAATTTGTGTGCTTTTGGAATCAGAAAAGAAATCCACATGTTAGGTAAAAAGTTGGTAGAAAAGTGTGGCCGCCAATTGAGGGCTATAAAAGCAAAAAAGCCTCTGTCCACGTTATTTGGTATGGAAAAAAACGCACTTTAACATCTAGGTATTATGGACGCCTTATTTTTTTCTAAAACTTAGTTTGAAAACGTTCATTGATTCTTTGCAGTGAAAAAGAAAGAAAGAATTGGTAAATAAATGCTGAAATCACCTTTATATTTATAAAAGTTTTACGGACAATGGCGCATTTGCTTCTCAACAATGGATTGTGTCGTATTTGCAACGTTGAGTTGTTGAGAAGGCAAGCAAGGACTATGTCAAGTTTGCACCTCACGAGTCAGCCATTTTATTGGATTGACAGTAGGGTGTACCTAATATGGGCAATCAAAATAAATAGTTTTTTATGACATTTATTAAAAAAATATAATGAACAACGTTATCTATAGGTACACTTATTGATACCGACGGGATGGTAAAAAAAGTAAGAAAAACATTTCGGAACAAAGATAACCAACGGAGCGTTTTATTTTAAGGGTGGCCCTAAAAATCATAACATTAGTATAATTTTATACACATAATCCTATTTCGGGTGGATTTGGCTCACAAATTTCTTCATTATCTTCTGCATCACCTTCTTGAGACCCTGAGCCAGCTAGTACTTCTTTAAAATATTGCAGTTCATTTCTTGTTTGCCATTCTGAGCCGAAAAGTTTTTTTAACAACGTTTCAACGTCAGCAAGTTTAGCACTCTGTATTTTTATTTTGTTTTTCGTGATAGGATCAGGTACGACATTTTTGAATGATTGTTCCCTTTTCAAAACTGATATTTGTGATTCAGAACGATAGTGTAATTCACCTTTAATCGTTATTTTGTTATTGTGACTCCTTTTTATAAGGAATCGCTTGCTTGCCGCGAATGGGAAGTGCCAGTTTCCGGGGGGCTTTATGACAGAATTTAATGTAGACTTCCAATCCAGGTTCATGTCAAAATTTATCGCCCTTCCGAAACGGTCAAATATCTCCACATACTCAGAGGGGCTTATAATGACCTCTCTTTTTTTCAGCTCTCGCTCAATATTCCCAAAAACCCTATCAGCGTGAAGAAATGAATGTCCTGACACTGGGAAAACTAATTCGATAGAATTAACGTGTGCTGGAGCATTGGACAGCCATGTTGAACACATCCCCATCATTATAGAGTTTTTATTTTGTGCCCCACACCCATCCGCTTAAAGACCTCGTGGCTACGTCCCCGTCAGGGGGCGTGGCAAGCGGTGTCAGGGCTTCGCCCTCTGACCGCAGAGTCCAGCCGGGGCCCGTAACAACGGACCCGTCATTAGGGTGCCTGGCTAGGCTCGGCGGTTGTAGAGCAGATGGCTCTATGTGTATTTGCTTGTATGTGTGTACTGTAGGCACGTCACGACGCTGCTGCACACAGCGCCGACTCTTCACGACATACCGGCGGTCAGTCCCCGCCAGGTGAGACCCCTAGGGGAAGCCCGGCGGGAGACGACCAGCGACGAGTATGCCGACTTGTTACGGACCTACAGTAGGAAATGTGACCCCCGTCTAACCCGCTTCCAGAGCGAGCCGGTTACGGTTCAGACCGCAGGGACGTTTTATGTATGTGTGTGAGCGGCATTGTGTTGTGTTACATCGCTCAGTGCACGTGCACCGAATAGTTAGCTTGCGCTATCTATTCGGTGCGTGAGTCTAGCGCGTGTATGGTGGCGAATGTATGGTCGACTCGCGTCGTGCCTATATTAACTTAGCACACGACGTTTGTCGGGGTGCGAGTAAAAATGTAGAGTCATATTGTTTGAGTAGGCCGCGTGTAGACTGGTACGGCCTACTCAGGCGTCAGTCCGGGGGGGGGGGGCGGAGGGGGGGGACTCGCTGGCCGCAATCAGGTCGCGGGGGAGTCGTCTCGCGTCAGGGGGGCGCGTATGCCAGGGCGCCAGGTGCTTGACGTGAGGCCAAGCTGAGGCGTCGGCACGCGCGAACATCCCCTTCGCGAGGCGGCGCACAAACTCATCCAGGCTCTCAATCCCGAGGTCGCGTTCGATGATGTCGTTCCTCACATAGCGAGGAGCGTCGACGACTCTACGCAACGCAAGATGTTGTTGCGCGCGGAGTCTTTCTCGGCTCGACTCACTAGTGAGGGCGAACCATGCTGGAGCGGCGTACGTCAACACTGGGCGAATATACGCCTTGTATATGCCCAGTTTGACGCGCGCCGGGAGGCGGGACGAGAGCACTGGTTTCAGCCGGTGGCCGACGACTCTACCCTGCGCGACGACATTGCGTGCATGCGGTCCCATTGTGAGCCGCCGGTCGATGGTCACACCCAGGTACTTGGCCCGGGGCGTTCAATCGACTTCGGCTCCGCTGAGTTTCAGACGTGGTGGGAGAGGCGATAATCCCGTGATTAGCGCCTACGTTTTACCCACGTTAACCGACAGTCGCCATTTGGCGAGCCACTCCGGAATCAAGTCTAGCGCGCGCTGCATCTTCACCGCCGCGTACTTCGCGTTCATGGAGGTGGTAATGTACGCGGCGTCGTCAGCATACAGCGCGAGCGTGGTGTCCTCAGTTGTTGGGATGTCGTCGGTGTAACGTGAGTAGCACGCCGGCGAGACGCAGCTACCTTGCGGCACGCCCGCACGGATGGGCCGGGGGGCGGAAAGCGCCCCGTCGACCACCACTCTGAAACACCTGTTTGACAGGAAAGCTTGGACCACTTTAACGAGTCTACGGGGCGTGGGAGAGGTGGCGAGTTTGTAAACTAGCCCCTCGTGCCACACACGATCGAAAGCTTTTCCATGTCGAGGAATACTGCCACTCCGTACTCCTTCTTGTTCATCGCTGATGACAGGAGGTGCAGTACCCTCGACAACTGGAGCGTCGTGCTGTGCTCCGCCCGAAACCCGAATTGTTCGATTCCGAGATGTGCGGGGTGAGGTGTCGCAGCAGGAGTTGCTCGAACACCTTAGAGATAGAGGGCAGCAATGTGATAGGCCGATAGCTTTCCGGCTTCAGTGGGTTCTTCCCCGCCTTGGGCAGCATTATGACGCGCCCTTCCTTCCAGGATGTGGGGAAGACCCCCGTGCGCAGTATCCCCGTAAACAGGCGCGCCAGGGCCGCAACAGTACGGTACGGCAGGTGGCGCAGCGCTGTGTTGGTGATACCGTCAGCACCGGGGGCCTTACGAGGCTTCGTGCGCAGGATGGCGCGTCTAACTGCGCCAGGCGAGAAGAATATGGGGTCCTCTTCGGGGGCTATCGGCGACGCGAAGTAGTCTCTAAGGTGTTGCTCGACTGCTGCGACGTGGTCGTGTTCAGTAGTCGGGTTCGGGCTAAACTGACGCTCCAGGTGCTCTGCAAAGACTTCCGATCGGTCCTCAGCTACGTACCTACGCACCGGAGCTGGGGTGTTTGTGAGCTGGCGGCACAGTCTGTGTGTCGCCTGCCAATCACATGTAGCGGCGTCAATTTGTTCCTCCCAGCTCTCGGCGGCCAGGGCCTCCAACTCGGCCTTTACCTTCGCCGCAAGACGGTTGAGCTGCAGTTTGATGGTGGGGCAGCGCAGTTGCTGCCACTGCTTGCGTAGGCGCCTCTTCTGGGCGACCAAGCGCTGGATTCTGGGCGGTAGGGGCGGCTGTAGCCCTCTCCCCTGCGGCTGCGACTCTATCGTCGCCGTCGTCGCGTCGTGTGCTCCGGGCTCTGCCCCTGTCTGATGGCCTTAATTAAGTCCATCAGCAGTTGGATAGCGCAGGTCGTGATTTCATTCATGGGAGCCCCCCTGGGGGCCCTGTTGGTGGTGGTGGTGGTGGTGGTGGTGGTGGTGATGGAGGTGAGGGCGCGCTTCGCTCGCGCGATGCCGGCGCCAGTCTGCGCCTTTCCTATCCATCACGACCTGCGTCTCCCTCTGGGGGGGGGGGGGGGGGCAGATTTCGGGACGTCTGTCTCCTGTTGGGTCGCTGGGGGGTTGGGTTGGCCCTTCTTGCCCCCACGGTTCCGCTTCCTCCGCCGGGAGGATGTGGCCCCTCCGCGTACAGTGGGCCCGTTTGCTGCCGCCATCAGCGACACGCCTTGGTCCCTCTCATGCTCCTGGACCTCTGCTGGTGGTTGAGGTTGCTGCCGACGTGTCAAGGATGAAGTGATGGCGACAGCCCCCGCACGCCTGTTTCGTATTTCCCGCTGGAAGACGGGGCACCTGACGTGGCACGCCGGATGCGAGCCCCCGCAGTTTGCGCAGGTGGCCGGCTCCTCTCGCGGTCGCGGGCAGTCTCTCGCGGTGTGCCCCTCTCCACATCGAACGCAGGCGAGCGGGCGGTGGCATTGGTGCGACGAATGCCTAAATTTCTGGCACCGATGGCACTGTGCGGGCCCACGTTTGCCACGCTATGCCTCTATCCTGACACCACTCATGTTCATAAACACGGTGGTGTCGTAAATACGACGCACGTCCTCCGTGCGCCGTAGCACAGCGTGGAACACGCAGCCGGGTTTTCCCTGGCGCCCTCTAATGTGGCGCACGTACTCCGGCTCGTATCCTAGTACGCGGAGGTCCTCCTGTATCTCCTGAGGGTCAGTGTCAGCTGGCAACCCCCGTATGGCGATCTTAAAATTCTTCTCCGCAGGTAGGGAGTAGGCGAACCAACTCACGCCACTCTCCCTCTCCAGCGCCGTCAGGTACCGCTGGACCAGTCGGTATTCTTCCTCCGACTCCGGTGAGAAACGGACACCGGAGCCATAAGGGCGGGCATTGGGTGGGCGGCCCAGCTTGGCGGCTATCTCCCTAAAGTGGTTCGCCCAGTTTGGGAGTCTCTCCACTACCAACGGAGGGTAGCGCGGCTTCTTAGTTTTAGGGCCCTTTGCCGGTGCCGAGTTTCGGCGGGGGCGGGCGGGGGCGGGCGGGGGGGTAGCACTTTCGACACTTTTATTATTAGTGGGTAGGCCACTTACCTCACCGGTCCTGTCCGTGATTTGAAGAGGCGAGCGTGTCCCGCAGTAACGCTTCGCTCCTTCCGGTGCCTCGTCCGAGCTCCTACGCCGTCGCTGGGGCCTGGTCACCATCTCCAGCTCTTCCATCGACGGGGTCGGGGACATGGGAGTGTCCGTGTCTGCCGTGTCTCTTCGCACCTCACTGCACACCGACGCGAGGGAAAGACTCGAACCCGCACGCGATGAGCTAGCCGAATAAACGGCGGGCGAGCCGTAAGCCGAAGCGCGGGGCGGCGCGGGCGAGATGGGAACGGGGGCCGACGCGGGCTGCACGGTCGCCGTGCGCAATCTCGGGTCGCGAAAGTTTACGGCTCTACTCGTCAACGAGTGGCGAGGAGCCGGAGCGAGAGGGTGCGGCGGTTGTGACGCGCGATCCGTGGCGAATGAGTCGGCGGCCGTCATTCTCGAAGACGGTGGCGCCACGGGGCGCGTAGCGGACGCTGATGGTACTACCAGCGGAATGTTGGGAGTTGTTGACGTCCCAGGGGCAGCGACGTGCGCGTATGTTGTTGTGCGAGTCGTCCTCTGCTTGTGGTGGTTGCTGGTGTCGGGTGCCGGTGGTTGTGCAGCACACACCGGCCTTTGCGAAGTCCCGACGGTCGGCGACTTTCGGGACTTTTGTGGTCTACCCTCATTTTCCTCCGCATCAAAGTTCTTTGTTCCTCGGGCAGTTGGAGGAACATTTGCGGGAACAGGTCTTGTGTTGGCTTCACGGACGTTCGGGAGCGATGAAGTCCGGTTCAACACTGGTCTTCCGTCTCTATTTCGGCCGGCGCCTCCACGATCCGGGGGACTGCGGGCGCCCGGCTTCATCTTCTCCGTGGGCTTCATTCTTCAGCGTTTCTGTAGCCTCCGCGACCACTTTGGTGTCTAGACACCCAAGGAGAGCGCGAGGGAGCCTTCCCTTCGTGCTGTCGCCGGTACAAAACCAGGTTCTGCACCGTCGACAACACAAACGGTTGGCCCGATTTGAAATTACGGGTCCGTGCGATAGTTCGCGGGTGGAAGAAAAAGTTGCGCGCGACACGGAGCGCAGCGGAACTAAAATGCGTGTGTACTTCTTCGCGAACTAGTAGCTACTGGCCGATCCCATGTCCCCTTTTCAAAACTGATATTTGTGATTCAGAACGATAGTGTAATTCACCTTTAATCGTTATTTTGTTATTGTGACTCCTTTTTATAAGGAATCGCTTGCTTGCCGCGAATGGGAAGTGCCAGTTTCCGGGGGGCTTTATGACAGAATTTAATGTAGACTTCCAATCCAGGTTCATGTCAAAATTTATCGCCCTTCCGAAACGGTCAAATATCTCCACATACTCAGAGGGGCTTATAATGACCTCTCTTTTTTTCAGCTCTCGCTCAATATTCCCAAAAACCCTATCAGCGGGAAGAAATGAATGACCTGACACTGGGAAAACTAATTCGATAGAATTAACGTGTGCTGGAGCATTGGACAGCCATGTTGAACACATCCCCATCATTATAGAGTTTTTATTTTGTGCCCCACACCCATCCGCTACAAGACGTATTGTATCCAATGACGTATTATATATAAACACGTCATGAACCAACATCGCGGCGCTTAAAAACAGCGAAAGTACTAGAACTATTTATAAGCGTGAAGAAAGAGAAAGAAAATATGACACCGAACGGCGGGATGCCTGTTGCGAGAGGGAGATAAATATACATCTTCAGTCACGTCACAGGATAAGTAATAGTCAAATTACATGCTCATTGGTCGAGCGCATGAGTGACGTAGCTATCAGAGGCATATGGGGAAAAAAGGACATTCGATTTTCTAGAGTTAATAAAATAGTTGATATACTGTATAAAGTATTACCTACTTTACGAATAAAGTAATAAAAATATTAATCTTTAAAATATGAATGCTGTATTCCGCAACAGTAATTATTGTTACATAATAAATTAAAAAATAAAACAAAATATCTTTATAAACATAAAAAAAAAACTTTTATTTAACCCTTAAATGCATGACCTTTTATTTTAATTTGAAAAAAATAGTTTTTTATAGAATATTGTGATTAGGTTCGATAAAAAATAAAAAAAAAAAATCAGATTTAATTTTTTATGTATATATTTAGCAAAAATCAACATGTGCCGTTTTCGGCACTACATGCATTAAATGGAATTTTTTTTTTTGTGTAGGTCATTGAAGCAGTCTTTGTTTTTTTTTTTGCGCATAAATGAATTTTACATTTCGCACACATTACTACAGTCTTCAAATTGCAGGTTGGAAACGTACATCTCATCCTATTAGGTGTTCTTACTTGTTCATGGCCCAAGCCATCCAGTATAACGTCATTTGGGGGTAAAACTTGAAAGGGTTTTACTTTCCGTATCTTGGGAGGCGGGCCAGCTTCTGCAGTTGATGTAGAACGTGGTCGACCCCTAGGTATAGGTGTGGAATATTTGCAAAGTGTGTCTGCTAATTCAGAACGAAAGTCTGCAAGATTCATGATATCTTTGCTGGCTTTCCCCCTTTTACCCATTACTTTTCTGTAAAGAATCCAGGCATTGATGATGGTGAGGTCCAACAGATGGTAAAATATTCTCATGTACCATTTTCTGCTTTTGATGCGAATTCTATACCTGCCAAGGTGAGAATCCATAAGGTCGACACCTCCCATATGTGCATTATACTCTTTTACGAGTTTGGGGCAAGAAATTTCGAGTTTACGCTTCAATTTTTTATCATATCTATTGATTGTTCCCGCAGGTTCTGCACCTACGTAAGTAGATGCCAGGGTAACTTGTTTATTGTCTTTCCACGAAACTGCAGCAATGTCCACATCATAAAAATTGGTGACATATTTCTCATATGTTCCTCGAGGTACTGAACTTTTCATTACGTCTTTTTTATCAGGCAATTTACAACTTTTTCCCAAACGATTTCGCTGTATGGTTCCTAAAGAATGGCTTCCCTCAGTGGCCAAATGATACATTATGGCGCATCCACACATGCCGCCGGGTTTCAGACCGCCTTGCCGCTGAATGCAGGCCGCCGGCTTTACCGGCGGTTGCCGGCGGCCTGCAGATGCGGTTGCAATTTTCGCAGTAGTGTTGTGACTTTCGTCGAAGTTAGTCGTGTACGTAGGATTGAAAGATGTTGGACTATGATATAGTTGCGTGTATCGCAAGTGTAGTGTTGTATGTTATTATTCGTAAAAAGAACCGCAAAATCAAACGAAGATATTGGGTCAGACCAAGTCTACGAAATAGGCCTAATGTGTCCCTGATACTTGAAGATTTTAGAAAGGATGACATAAACCGAAGAAATATTCGTTCGAAATTTAACACTTTTCTAAGGATCTCTAGTGAAGAATTTGAAATATTACTGAATTTAACTGGACCCATGATATCAAAAACTGACACCCGCTGGAGAAATGCTGTGTCAGCTTCCGATCGACTAGCAATTACTTTGAGATACCTGGCTACAGGAGACTCTTATTTTTCACTCGGTACGCTGTTTAAAGTGTCTCCACAAGTTATTTCTTTAATAATTCCAGATGTTTGTCAAGCGTTGGTATCTACATTATCCAATTATTTAAGGGTAAGTACAAATATCCGTAACACATTAGGTAGTTAGAAACTGAACCTTCCTAAGTAACATATCTATTCCTAGTCGAATTATAATATCTATGATTTTATACTGTACCTGGAACTTCACACACATTTTACATACATATAACTAGAACTACTACACACACAAATATCACAAACAATTTTATTTTACAGATGCCGAATACACAGGAAGAATGGCTATCAGTGGCTCGGAGTTTCATGCAGAAATGGAATGTACCTAATTGCGTAGGTGCCCTCGATGGGAAACATATACGTATTTCATGTCCAATTAATAGCGGTTCTGAGTTTTTTAATTATAAGTCATATTTCAGTATTGTTTTGCTAGCTTTAATCGATGCCAATTATAACTTTTTATACGTGGACATTGGATGTCAGGGCAGAATATCTGATGGTGGAGTTCTACGCAATTCAACTTTATTTGATATGATACGAGATGGAACTTTAAGTCTGCCACAAGCGATTCCATTACAAGGGAGAAATACACCTGTACCTTTTTATTTCATCGGTGATGATGCTTTCCCCATCTCACAGAATATAATAAAACCATTTTCTGGATATCATGCAAAAGGATCACCTGAGAGGGTTTTTAATTATAGAATTAGTCGCGGGCGCATGGTTGTAGAAGACGCGTTTGGCATTTTATCTAATAAATTCAGAATTTTACATTCACGCATTGGCTTACAAAATGAGAAAGCAAAACTTGTCGTGATGGCTTGTGTGCATCTGCATAATTTTATGAAGAGAAATGAAAGAACTACTGATGGAGTTTTGAACGAAGAGCAACAAAATATTCCGCAGATCGCTCTAAATGTAGAACCAAGTGTAATTAGAAATGAGCTAAAATGTTATTTTCTATCGGAACAAGGTCAGCTTCCTTGGCAATATCAATTATAATGTTTTAAAGAAATAAAATATGATTATTCAAATAATTGTTTTATTTAGGAATCAGAAACATTTCTTAACACTTCTATAACACTATTTTCGGTTAAATTATTTTCCAAGACTTGTAACAGACTGTCACTTGTGTTGACATCTGGGCTATTTTGCATTTCATAGTCTGATTGAACAGAGTAAGAGCGCGAAGTTGAGGGCGATGGTGACATTGTTGACGTTGTAGGTTGGCCTGTGAAGTATCCTGGACGAACATTTTGATAACGAAGAGGCTGAGTAGTATTATTGGTATCAAAATTCATCGGACCCATTCTCATTTCTGCTTCATAGACAATATTCTGGATTTGATGTTGTACTGTACACATCGTGTAATGATCCATCTTCCTCAACTTGCTACTTATATAGTCTGCAAATATAGCAGCATCATCGCGTTGCCTTGCATTAGATGTAATCTCCCTCAGTAATTGCAAAGCTTCATCAACTTCAGGATCTCCCTCTATGTTTCGCTTTCGTGACCTCCTTGTCGAAGGTAGCGTAGTCTGGGGAGTGATATTAACTTGAGAAGACTGAAAATAAAAAGGAAATCTTATAAATAATTGCAAACAAGCTTTAACATTATGTTTTGAAATATCCAATCAGTATGTAAATATTTAATAAAAACCGGCCAAGTGCGAGTTGGACTCGCCCACGAAGGGTTCCGTACCATTATCTATGAAAAATGAACGTATCTATTACCTACAACTAGCCAAAATACAAACATTTTTCGGCAACCAAAAATAACTTTGTTTTTCATACAAATATATAATAATAAAATAACAAAGTTATAATTTGCGATTTCACACGTTTATTGTATGGGGACCCCCTTAATATTTTTTCATTTTTATTTTTAGTATTTGTTGTTATAGCGGCAACGGAAATACATCATTTGTGAAAATTTCAGCTTTCTAGCTATCACGGTTTATGAGATACAGCCTGGAGACAGACAGACGGACAGACAGACAGACAGACAGACAGACAGTGGAGGCTTAGTAATAGGGTCCCGTTTTACCCTTTGGGTACGGAACCCTAACCAAGCTTATAAACATGTATACAGTCACCATTGATGACGCCTATACCTACACTCTTGATGAGCGCTTATTCCCGAATACTTCGCTTTCGGTGAGCGTTTTGCCGACTGGCTCAAATACGAGAGTATGCTCGTCCGCTCTCCGTGGTATTATATATTGTTACCGGGTTGTAGGTAGTAGGTATCTAATATTAATACGCGAGAAAAAATCTTTGTACCCCTATTTACGAAAATATTACTTAATGAAATATGTATTTTAAATTAATTATGGTCGAATTTCGATCAATAGGCGACCAACTAGTCTACTTGATTATAAAAATTTGATGGGTACTTACAATAGGTGCGTGGCTGTTCAGAGTCGGTACCGGTGCATTCTTGTCACTAAGAAATGATAACGCCTTATAAGCAAACCATTTCGGCAATTGAACATCTTCCCGTCCAGATCCACTCCTTTTAGATTCTTCATATTTGCGTTTTTCTCGAAAATAATGGCTGGATAAATTCTTCAGTTTTCTCTCAATTTCTGATGATGCTATGTTGAACACAGAAGCAATATCCCTAATAGCATCATTTCTTTTGTTGCGATTCTTGAAATCCATATGCCTTGGGTTCCACAATGGTTCATTTTCTTGATACTTTTCTATTAATAAAAGTACTGCACTATCATCCCAGTTAAATTCTGTCATTTCGTTATTTACTTCTATGAAATTATACGACAACACTACCACTCCGTATCGAAGCCGCAAGCAAACTGCCGCCGGCAACCAAAAGCCGCGCGTGCCGCGGCTGTGATGCCGGCGGCACGGCCGCCGGCCATGCCGCCGGCCGTGCCGCCGGGCATGTGTGGATGCGCCATTAGGGGCAACGACGTATAATAATTATCGAAGTATACGATATGATTTTTTTGTCTTGGAACCACCCTGATCAACCTCATGACAGTTTGTCCAACAACTCCTATGTCAGGTTCACTTGGTAGTCTCTCGTCATCTTTTTCTTTACCCGCGTATATTATAAAATTATATGAATATCCCAGTAAGCTACAGAGAACAAATAATTTGAAACCCCATTTGTGAGGCTTGTTGGGCATATATTGTTTCAAAAAGTGACCAATTTTTGTTGAACACATTTGCTCATCGATTGACAAGCGTTGGTCAATCGTAACACTAGAAAATTTGTTGTTCAAATGTGTTATCACTGGCCGCAATTTGTGCAACTTGTCGTGGTCTGGATGGTCGACTGGAAGATGTTTTGAATTGTCGTTAAAATGCAACATTCTTCTAATTTTTTCAAATTTATTCACGGGCATAGTTTCTCGTATAGGGCCAAACCCAAATTTGCCCCAGTACGAACGAATATTGGGGTAGTGGTAAACAGACATAAAAGTGATAATCCCCAAATATTTACGCAAATCTTCTACTGTAAATGTTTCTACTCTATTAGGTTGGTTCTGAGTTTCGTAAAGGTTTGATTCTTGAACAATAGACTCTAAAAAGTCATTCTTAAAAAAGTACGTAAAAAATTGGTAAGGTGTATCTAATTCCAAAATATGTGAAGATAATTCTTCAGACCCTAAAAAGGTTATTTTGTCTTCAGAATAGACCAGATTTTGTTTTCTCCATAGTAGATTTCTACCACCACTTGGCAAATAATTAGAGCTTTCAGAAGTTGAATTATTAGGTATTATTGGAGGGTTACTGTCACAATTTGCGTCGTCAGTTGCTAAGGGAGGATCAATAACTTGCATATCTGTAAGAGATGGATCAATGTCTTCACCATCACCACTAAATGGTTCTAAAGGAGATTCTTCTAACTCATCTAAAAGCTCTTGACGAGACGGATAATAATCTAGGTCTTCCCCGTCGGATTCCATCTCGTCGTCAGAAATTTCGCCACTTTCTAGCATGCGAAGCATCTCTTCTATATTTTTGTCATCCATAGCTATAAAACAACACAACAATATGCAATAACCAACCACCCAGTAAAGTAAAAAAGCAAATAAATCTTTTGAAACGTGTTAGAACAGGTAAGCACTTAGCGGGAAAAGTACTAAAAATGCATGAAGGGTCGTTTTCGGCACAAAGATACTTTGGTGTTTTTACGAGTCAATGATTGAAATGTGAAGTAAAATAATAATAAGCACATATTTTGGATGAACTTACCTGCTAAAATATTAGTTTTACTCGAGAGAATATAATAAACGGACTTGGATTTTTTGAATTGAACTTCGGTAACTTCGCTTGGCGCTAAGTACTCAAACCTCTGTCATAATTCCACAGATAAAATATACTGGTAATGCAGACTAATGGCTCATTTACATTAGGTCGGTTTGAGGTCGGTCACCGAAGGCGGCGGCCGCATTCGGTTTAACTGAAACGCTTACCTAAATTGAGTTGTTTACATTGGTCGGTTAACCGAATTCGGCGACTTGATTGATGCGGCGATTGTATATTGAACAGTCAGGTTGCAAGCATCGTCATGAACAGTCTTGTGTTAGAAGGATTTTTAACTGTGTGCGATGTAATACAAGAAGTTTTGAGGAAAAAGTTTAAAAATAGGAGTACAAAGAGAAAGAGAGTGTGGATAACACCTCTATTAAGTCAACGGTCTTTGTTAGGAGCTTCAGTGTTGTTGTGTAATGAATTCAAAACTGATGATGATTTTTTATTATTTTTTAGAATAGATAGAAACCAATTCGAATGGTTACTGAATGAAATATCTCCGATTATAGAAAAACAAGACAGTGCATTTAGAAAGTGTTTAAACCCTAGAATAAAACTACAAATAACTTTACGTTTTTTAGCAACAGGCGATTCTTACAAAAGTCTTGAGTTCTTTTTTAGAGTTTCTGACAGTGCTATAAGTTTATTTATTCCAGAAGTATGCGATGCCATTTCTGAGACATTAAAGTCATTTATCGAGGTAAGTGGTTTATGTAGTAATTACTTTAATGTAGTTAATGTAAGTAAAACAACATTTTTTTTTACAATTAATATAATTTCAAAATTACGAAACGTGATCTTAAAGTTAATGGATCATGCATTTTGAGAATCTTCTAGGTTCGAAAGAACACCAATCACATTTGAGATAGAATCGTTGCTTGTATTTAGCTCTATGTTTTCAACTGCTATGTTACTTGGGCTACTAGTACTCATAGTAGTACTCGTAGTATAATTGGGTGTGAAATATTCATGTACTGGATAATTACTTGTAGTATGTGATGTTGTACATTCCTCAGATAAAATCCTCAACTCAAAAACTGTAATAGTTTGTTGAATTATTGATTTTGCTGAAATAAAGTGTTTTTTCGGCATTTGTCGCAACGAAGACGCAATGTATTTGCCAAATATATATTCATCATCCTTCATAGTTCCAACTTCTTTTCTTAAGTTGTCCAATTTCTCCAATGCCACAGCAATCACGTCTTCAGAGTTCTCGTTACCTTTATTTCCCACCACATGGTTTCTTTTGCGTTTAGGTTTTTGAGGTAAGTTTCGAGAATCATCAGAAAAATCAGTTGTATGTTGCGATGTACTTAAAAAGGTAGTTTGCGTGACATCACTGCCTGTATCGCTGATTGTTGAAGCACAATCAATATTTTCATCCTGAAATATAAAACATTTAAATTAGGTACTGGATCATCATGGTTGTTAAATAGGTAAGTCAAAATAAGTAATTTTTATTTTTTTCATTTCAGATCCCGAAAACAGAAGAAGATTGGCTTAAAATCGCTAAAGGTTTCGAATTGAAATGGAATTTTCCAATTTGTATTGGAGCACTTGATGGTAAACATATTGTGATTAAGGCGCCACCAAACACTGGGTCAGATTTCTTCAATTATAAAAAAAATTACAGTTTAATATTATTAGCTTGTGTAGATCACGATTATTGTTTTACGTATATTGACATTGGTGCAAAAGGCAGAGATTCAGACGGCGGTGTTTTTGATCATTCTCCCTTGAAAACGGCAATTGATAACAATGCTCTTAATATTCCTGAAAGATATGTGTTCGTAGCTGATGCTGCATTCCCACTCAAAAAATTCTTAATGAAACCTTACCCGGGTCATAATCTTACTGTTGCTGAAAAAATATACAACTATCGACTATCGAGGGCTCGAAGGATTGTCGAAAACGCCTTTGGCATTTTGGCCTCGCGATTTCAAATATTTGGAAAACATATCAATTTAAATATTAAAAATACGGAGAAAGTCGTGAAAACATGCTGCTGTCTTCATAATTGGCTGCGTAAAACATCCCCTGCACATGCACACTTTGAATATTCAAATACCTGGAGATCTAATTTTCTATCATTTGTTGAAGAAAACAATATGGACTGTAGTGAAGCAAGACAAAAACGAAATGCTTTACGTGATTATTTTAACAGTGATACTGGCGCTGTTTCTTGGCAAACAAATTGTCTTCAATAAATAAATAAATAATATGTAATTACTGTGTTAATTTAAGTTAATAAACTTGCTTACCATATTTGTATTTGTATGACTTTTACTTGTATATGTCCTCAAAAATCCATCAGCTATTTCAAACCACGCCATCTTTGGTTTATAAACAGATTGTGTACTGGCACCGGATCGGAAGCTAGCGTCAATTTTTTTTCTTTCTTTTATGTAGGTAGACCGTAATTTTTTTATTTTCTTGCTTATGTCTTGCAATGAAAGTGATGGCGTAATATTCAACGAGTCTCTGATTCTTTCATAGGCGTTATCTCTAGCGTCTCGATTTCTGTACGACTTATGTGTAACATTCCATAGAACTTCGTTTTCCCGATACAGTTCCACCAAGTGCGTCATTTCCGAGTCACTTAATTTTCGAGAGGCCATTTTATGCACAATCGTGCGCGTGCGGCGGACTGGCTCGCGGTCTTCGAACTGAGCTGCGGGCTGCGGGCGCCGGGCGACGGGCGGGGCACGGCGCACTCGACACCGACAACGGGCTCGACCGAATACGGCCAAACCGAATACGGCCAAACGAATACCTGTTTATATTAATCGGTGACCGAATACGGCCTGCAGCCGAATACGGTCTAACCGACTTAATGTAAATGCGCCATAAAAGCTGATATTCTCGTTTTTTTTTTCTTTATAGATGACAGATTAAAAATGCAACAGCTAATAACATGACAGTTTAATGTTTGGCGGGTTATTTGAACTTTAATTTATTGTGCCGTTTTTGGCACTAATGAAAAAACATTAACATTCTGATAGACAATCGAACAGTATGGTAATCGAAGTCATATATTATCGACTTGTGTTGCAGATACATATTTTTAAATCCCTTCAAACAAACTTAATTTATTTCTTTTTTGCCTCTTATAATTTGATTCAGAGCTTTTGTGTGCGAAATGTAGGCGAACATTGATAAATTTCTCAATGACCGCGCGAATAAGGTGCAGTCTATGATCAAATGTGGGATGTTGCTCTAAAGAATGTTGATGTGAAGAACCAAATACGTCATTGGAGCTGATAAACGACTTTAAAATACGGTTTTTTAAAATTTGGATATCTTTGTGATCGGGAAGGATAATGTGACCCATTTCTTTAATGTGGTTCAGTCCAATAATGCGCATTGTGTATGTTGAACATACCAACCCGTGTGAAGTTGGACTCGTCGGTCCACAGAATGTTGCGGCGTTCTTCTCGAATCCAATTACAAAATGCGAGGCGAGCTGCGTAGTCATTTGTATGCAATTCTTGTACTCTTGTGAAGTGGTAAGGATGGAGCCCTTCCCGATTTAAAAGTCGCCACACGTAGTTGTCGCTCACGTCGAAGACTCGAGCATAGGGTTGCCAGATGAAAATTCGATTAAGAAGGACCTATATGTCTAAAAAGGAAGATTTTCTGTAAAAAGGGAGAACATTTATAAATAAAACGATTTTTTATATAAAAATTATATAATTCACTTTTTTAAATTAAATTTTAATCATATTTTGCTGAGCTGCCAATTTTTGCAAGAAATTCTTGGTTTTTCAACAAGTAATTATGAAAATCTTCACATGACATTTTTTTTAAATTACATTGAGTAAGAATTAAAGATTTAACTGACTGAACACTTTATCTGTTCCTCTCTTTGCTCCACTGAGTATTAATCAGTGAGAAAACTCTTTCCACATTCGCGTTATTTGCGCTTATACAAAAATAAAACTCGCAGATCTTAAGCAGTTCTGAGAAACATTCAATGTTTTTAACACTTTTGAAGTAGATTGTCCACTGCTCGTGCAACTTCAAATCATAATACACTTCAGCCGAATCATCTGATTTGGATTTAAGAAATGACATTAGGTTACAAAATTGATCGTGTAGCTTAACATCGTCAATCTCTACACCTCTGATACTCAAGAACTCAATGCACGAAACCAAATCATCATATCGTCGACCGCATCGTCGCTTTCCATCAGGTGAGATAGCGGTCAAGCGCGAACCTATCAAGAATAAAAAAAAAATATTTTAGGTTTGCGTTATCTTTCAGCAACGTCATCCACTCGAAACATTTGAAATCTTCCCAGGGTTTAATACATTCCACCAAATAATCTTCACAAGCGTTGTAAACTCTGTAAAATTAGTTAGAAATGGTCTCGGCATCATCATTATCACGCAATAGCTGTTTTACTCTTAGCGGCAAAAAGTTGTTGTCTTTTCGATTTCTAAGCGAATGTAGTACGGATTGAATTATATTTGAAATTTCCAGTAGGGAATTATGTTCTTCGATTTTTGCCAAATTTGCTTGGTAAATAGACATAAGAGAATGCGTGAACCATAGATATGCTTCTGCAGCTTGGTTTTCAAAAAACGTTTTTATAATATGTGGTGTTGTTGTTTGGCTTAAGAAATATTCTTTTAATGCTGGATAGAGCTTCAAAATTCTTTCTACACATGGAAACAGACTAAGCCACCTTGTTTTACTATGCTTTAGCAAAGGCTGGTAATTGATTTCGACGTAATTGCAAAACTCTTTAAGTGTTTCTGTTCTTACTGTGTACACAGAAAAATAGTTAAATATTTTTAATATTAGGGATTCAATGTCCAGTTTCATCAAATCGACACCATTGCGAAGGCTGTTGTGCATAATATGTGCAGGGCAGCCAATCCCTATGAGATTTTCTTTTCCCAAACTTTCTTTTAGGCGCGTAAAAACGTTTCGACCTGGGTTTCGGTTCACACCCCCAAAATTTACATTTGCATTATCACCAACAAATGCCACACACTTTGAAGTCAATTGGTGTGCATTAAGTGTTTCGTATACAAGATTTGCAATAGAAAGCGAAGTTTCGTTTGGTAGACTTTGCAAATCAAGAATTTTTGTTTCTATTCCATTTCCGTTCCAGTCAAAATACTGAATTAATATAGGAAACAGTTTATCTGCACCATGGTTGCTGGCGTCTGTGGCAACAGAAATACATGAAATCTTCCTCAGGGGATGATGGTGTAGGGTTTTGCCATATAATTTTTTTTCCTTCTTTTCCACAAGTTATTCTAAGAGGAACAAAAGAGCTCAGAAACATATTGGAGTCTGTGTCTGTGGCATCTATGAATCTTTGCTTATATTTAGCCTGTTGTGATCCGTCACAACCCCACTTGCAAATTATTTTTAAGGAAATCCGCTCAATGTCTTTAAGGGAACAAAGGATTTCTTCCAGTGCTATAGATAAGCGCGTAATTGTGTTATCAATTAAGCTTTGTAAACTGCTTTCCGCACAGGTACTTGTGATCCTTATACAATCCTTGGGCGGGTAACATTCTTTTTTTTCCTTGAGTAACAGATCATAGCACGGGTAAAGTGATTTATTTGTGTTTCTAATAATTTCATACTGTCGCTTAGTTAAATGAGTCTCTTAGTTACAAAAACCGCAATGTCCGTTGTATGACATCGCGCGTAATTTGTGATTTTCGTATTTCGCATTATTGGCCCTGTGGGCTTTAGTGCAACTATAGTAGTTTGATTTAAAATAATATAGTTAATCAAATACTAAACTTAATCATGTAAAATCTTTATGAACTAGAACAATAACCAGAAAAACATTATGGACTTTGCTGACTTTGTAACACTCGGATGGACTTTGCGGTTTTTGTTGCAAAAACAACATGGACTTTGTTGGCTTTGAAACATACCTATCGTGGCCTAGAATGATTGAACCATATTGATACTTCGTACTTGAAATAAAACTATGATTGTTTTATGAGAAGTTTATTAGTTAGACAAAACCGATGTTAAATTATAAGTAATGGTGACTCTTCTTGTTCTTCACATACCGACTCTTCAAGGAAATCGATATCGTCAACCATATTTTCGTCCGGTATTTCCTGTGTTGATGGTACTACTCTGTTATAGTACTCCAAAATCTCTAAATCACGCCATTTATCCCCGAAATGAGTAGATAACAATTTATTAACGTCCCTAAATTTTAACGGTTTTACTTGTGCGCCCTGTGGAATAGCGGTTGGAGAAATCATAGCCGTGTTTTTACCTTTTTTGCACACGCTTTTATATTGACCTGATTCAAATCTGTAGTGGAGTTCTCCTCTAACTCCAACCATGTCATTGCTTTTACTGGCTCGTTTCAAATAAAACCTTTTGCATTTAGAAAAAGGTACATGCCATTTTGTAGTTATCAAAAATATATCTTTAACGACGGTTTTCCAGTTGCATACTTGAACCGTAGTAGCAACGTTTATGGCGGTAGAATGTTTTTCCACTACATCAAAGTATTCTTTCGGTTTGATTATATTTTCAAGTTTCCGTAACTCCTTTTCAATACGAGCAAATACTCTGTCCGGCGGAAGAAATGAGTGTCCCACAACTGGGAAGACTACTTCTACCAGATGTATTTGGGCTGGTGCATCTTTTGTTAGCCAACGTGAGAGCATTGCTATAAGCATAGAATTTTTGTTTTGACCGGTGCACCCGTCGGCCATAAGTCGAACTTGATTACATTCTGGTGGAAAATCTGTATTGCAAAGCCGATGGTAAACTGAAGACACTATGAGATTTGCATCTTTTGCAAATTCATCCTCTGTCCAGCAATAACTGAACACATTTTCTTTTGTTAATGCTGATTTGGAGTTACCTTCCACAATAGTAAAATTGTAAAAGTACAGTTGACGAGAATAGTAGGTACTCTGGTCTGGTATTTTGGGCAGCGGCATGTTTTTCTGGCAGTCAAAACTAATAATCTTTATTTTACGGTTGTCTTCTTTTAACATTTTGAAAAATTCATTAGCTCGACGTTTGTGTACTGTTTTCTCAGCCATCAGCGTAGCTTTGTCACTATCATTTTGAACAATTTTTAGTTTTTCATTAAGCTGAAGACAAGTTGAGCACACGTCAACCCGAGGACTCCCAAAGCCCAAGTTAAAACTAGTATTGAAAATGGCTCTAAAATACAACTTTTTCACTTTGAGGTTTTCTTGTGCTTGATCGTTATACATTTTGGCCATTTTATTAATACTTAGCTCTGAAGGCAAGTACATACGTCTCGAATTGCCACGACAGTAATGAGCTTCTGAACACTTAAATGTCTTTATGAATTTAATCACATTTTCTTTTTTGTCCTTGAATTTGTGGGATATACGGTCACCTCCGCGTTTTTCAATAGGAAAATTGCCATGTAGGTGATAATTCTTTATAACATTTTCTACGCGGTATCTTTTAATTTGCAACACCTGAAGGAATGCTTTTTGGCAAACTTGCATCATTTTAAGCTGTGATCTACAATATATCATATATTTCAGCTGCAAGCCTCTAGGTTTGTAATTTCGAGATTCAGATCTTGGACGACGACGTTTTGTTTTTATACCTTTCACATGTTTCAATATAAATGAGTCTTGTTTTAATTTGTCTTTCAATCGGTAAAAAGACTCATGGAGTTTGCGTACATCTTGCAGTGGAATTTTAGAGCATTGTAACTTTTTACATTTATGTTCACAAGTCGGCTTAACAGGCAAATGTTTAGCTGCATACCTGAAAAAAAAAATTCCTTGTCATTTGGGTTTTTAGTTATTAACAGTGGTCGAACATTCCGGTGTAATCATTCATAAAGTTGCGGAGCTTGCAAAATAGCCCAATAAAACAAATGTTGCTTCCACTATACTAATATAACTGCTATGTAGGATGAAAACAGAAATAAAGTGATATGTTAAGGAATATTATGATTTAAGTGAGATTGAGATTACTCAATCTCACTTAAATCATAATATTCCTTAACTTAACTTTTTATTAAAAATTAAACAAATTCATAAAAGGCTTTTATGAATTTGTTTAATTTTTAATAAAAAGTTGAATAAAAAGATTTCAATCATCATCTCGTACATACATAACTTTTTTGGGCATTAAGGATACAATATTTATGTTTGTAAGACTTTACCCTATAGGTACTTGTAGTATCCGGGCGACATATTATATACAAAATTTCATCACAATCGTTAGAACCGTTTCCGAAATAAATATACAAATAAGATTACTATAATGTTCCAAAAATCCAAAAATATAATAATATAAGGTGGCCCCAAAGGCTTACATTCTTCCTAAAAAAGTGAACAGGTAAAAAGTATCAAGACATAATCATCATAGTATACTCACCTTTGTTCTTTAGCACGATTCTTTGTCCAATTTGCAGCATTTACTCGTCGTTTTCGCGCCTGTTTATTGTCAACAACTTCAGGGTAACACTCCATGTCTCATATTTTAATAAACTTATTCCGAATTAATAACTTTTAGCACGAGAAAACTAAAATAAACCGAGCGCAAACTCACGACTGCACACAATAAACCGCCATATTGAAAAGCGTGACGTGATTGGTGGATAGGGACTATGCGTAATTTGATACAAACAGGAATGGACAATGCTGTTTTTGTAGCAAACTAAAAAGTTTCACAGCCGTTTTCTATTGGACTTAGGTTCATACGACTAATATAAAAATGATTTATTTTGTCTATGGATTTTTGTACAATAGCTAATTCATTTTTACTTTTTTATGGACATTGCGGTTTTTGTAACTAATAGACTCAAATCTGCTTCAACAAACATTGATAGGGCTTGCATTTGTGTAAGACGAGAAATTTCTGTTTGATCGGATTCTGCTATTTTATGTGCGTTTCTGTATTTCTGTGCACGAGTCGGAGAATTTGCAATATCTCGAAGTATTTTCGAAGCGTTCCTTTTTCCTTGAGCCTGTAGTGTGGAGTTTGCTGCGTGTATTAAGGCGTCCTCACTGAAAGTAGACCGCATTTCTTCAGTTTTCCTTCGTTTAGTCCTATCACTACAATCTTTAAATGATTTAGATGGCCGGCCCGGTCGGTTTCCAACATTTATCGGAAGTTCAAACGTTCCGCTTAACCAATTTTCATTAGTTTTCAAAAATAAAGCTTCTTTTCTATGAGCTTTAGACCATTTTTCTCTCATTGAAGTTTTAAAATATGCAAATTTTTGCTTTAAATTGCTTATGTTATCAGGTGTGTCACCATAACAGGTCAAAAGGTAGTTTTCCAAATAATTTAGTTTATCACTCAAATTAGGCAAATCTTGCAGTTGCATTTTATCGTAAAGATAACGTCGTGTCACTACTTTTTTACCAGAGGTACCTAAAGCAAAAAAAATACACTTTATAAAATTTTATAGAAAAAAGTTATTTTATTTTTGTATGACTTCCAATCTTTAAAAACCTTTAAGTCGGAAATTCGCGGCCATTCGCACTTAAAATATGTGTCGTAAACTAGCCTTATATGTAAAATATTTAAAACAAAAAAAATATTTCGCGAGAGAAGGCGATAACATAACTTAATTATATTTGAACAAAAAAATTAATTGTTTATATACCCTCTTTTAAAATTGAACCGATACTATAAAATGAAGTTAACACACTTAAAATACATTAGAATATAACAACTCATACCTGAATTACTTGAATCCATCACAATCGTAACGAAATATCAAGTAGAAAACACTAAAATCTTTTTCTTTAATTCCGTCAATTGAGATCGCGGAGAACAATAAATTACAATTGCGTGAAGATCAAGTTCGAACCTGCGCTCTGTCGCAAGCAAACGAGGCATGTTTAGTAGGTGGGGGGAGTAAATTCTTGTTACTGGTATATTTCTCTATCTATCTTAGCTATTATTGGTTGATAACCTTTTCATTTAAGAAATTGACTTATGACCGGCTAATTTTTAATAATCGACGTATGTGCGCCGCCGGCGTTCGCGCGATATTCCAGCCGGCGCACACAAGGCCAGATTACCAATTTACTATGCCAAAAATAAAATGTAACTTTTTTACGATCTAACTTGGTAATTATGTTTTATAATAACTATTAGAAGGTATCATAGTTATTATAAAACTATAAGTTATAGGTAAGTATAGTTTTGAGATGATAATAATAATAAAAAAGTCAGTGCAAAATCTTTATTTTTTGTTCTTAATACAAATAAAATATCCCTAAATTATATTCTGTGCTACATACTAATCTTGATCGTCCACATCATCATCGGAGTCTTCACTGTCTTTATCATCCATTTCTTCGCTACATAGCATTCCTACAACAATATCATTAAATTTTTCTCCTCGTTTCTTGGGTTTTGGTCTGTGAATAGTCACAACAGGATCCGAACATATAAGCATCCAGTGGAGAATGTCCGTATTAGTAAATATTCTGGACATTTTCCGGGAGTGATATTGTCGCATTTTTTTGTAATTTTTATGACTCGCTTCAATCACATCTTCTGACAATTGACCTACGGGCAAAGGCAGAGTTTTAATTATGTCAGAACCATGAATTAAAAGTTTGTGTACACTTGCACTTATTTTGTACCATCCATATAAATCTATCGCCATTTCAGCTGTGGTATAATAAGTTTTAAATTTCTCTTCGTCTATGTAATGTCCGGAGGAAACAACACACAAAATGTTTGAAAATCTTTCGATCAATTCTTTGGACACACCTGTTATTTGAGAAACAAGCTCTGGGTTTTTAAAAAATTTTCGGGCTGTGTTCCCGTCATTACTGTTGCCTCCTCCTTGTTTTGGTTGGTCAACAACAAGTCCCATTTCTTTATAAAAATCCTGGCAGATTTTATTTTTTCGCTCTTTCACTTTTTCCTGAGATTCTTTGCCTCTAGCCTGCCATTGTTTCAACTCCAATTTATAAGAAATATGTAATAAATATTCAAAGCAACGAAGATGAGCATGTAATACGGAAATCCCAAATTTATAAGTATCTTCGTTACATACTCTTTGTTTGATATTTTCTAAGTCGTTCATATGCGTTGGCGTGGCTTTACACACGTTACAAGCTTGTGTACTTTTAGTTTCTGTTAAGACATTAACCGTTTTGCCATCCAGCATTGTGCAAATGGGCATATGTTTAAAATGTATCATTCTGCCTCCTAGAATAATATTTGTAGGCTGTAACTGCCTTATTTGCTTCTCGATCTCATTGTACTCCTCTTTAGTGTTATGGTCGTTTTCTTTTTTTAATTTAAAAGAAATTGGTCGACAGAATCTGATGGAAGATGGAGTCATGTTTTTCCAATATTTTTTTTTTTTTCATTTTTCTCATTTCCGATACTTCCAGAGGCACAATTGTACATAGTATTATATTGGAATCAGCATACATTGAATTGTTTGTAAAGTTTTGCTTGTATATACTGTGACCACCACTCCCATCTAGGCCCCACTTATAATAGACTTCCAAAGTGTCGATATTGTCGTCCATGTTTGATACAATTACTTCTGACTGTACTTGTGCTAGTCTCTGGTGTGATCCAAAAGATCTTGTAACGGCACCACAGCTCCATTCTCAGTAATTCTCAAATTCAACGGATAACATTTTAGTTTTATGTCTGCAATCACATGGTAAGAGGGATATATATCAGCACCTCTTTTCTTAGCACCTACACGCATCGTCTTATATTCCGCTTTGGTTAAATTTAGATCCACTATGAGACCTAAAGCTTCTTCAGCAGTATACGGCACAATATTTACAGAACACGTGTGTGCCTTTTCCATTTTTTTTAAACGCTTTGGTGTTGAAGTTATTGCAAGTTTAAGAACTTGAGCTGCTTTTCTTTTGTAATGTTGGGGGTTCGCAAAGCAGACAACCAGTAGGTCTAAACAGGATTTATTGAATTATCTAACTAAAACATACAGTGGACTTACAATAATGCGCATTAAGTAAAGTACATATTAAGCATTAATATGACACCGTTTTGTTAAGGGTAATACTAAGTAGATTTACTTAAGGCTAATACACTTCAACTCCCGCGAAAGTGAAAAAAAAAAAAAATCTAATAAAGTTTTTTTTTTTTTCAAACAACATAATTATCATAAACACAAATTAACGTCTTAAGTAAAATAATATATATTTTTAATCTAGCTCACAAATGCTTAACATTAAATACACATTAATGGAAAAAGAAATTGTATATCAGTTAAGTTTCTGTTTTTTTTTTACTAATTTAGTTATAGTTAAGATTTTATTTATTTATTCATAATAGGGTCTAGTTCTATTCTTGTGCACTAATTCAATTTTATTATTCTTACATATTCTAACATTACAACCTAAATCTTCTATTATTTTATAGGGACCTTCAAATATCGCATCTAATTTCCGACCTGTCTCATTTTTTAACAAAATTAAATCATCTTTCATATAATTGAATGGATTAACAGATTTGTCATACAAACATTTTCGTCTTTTTACTATTTATCAAATTTTTCTTTGCATCGGCATAAGCTAACTGTAATCTATATTTTAAGTTTAAGGGATAGCCGTCAATATTGTACAATGGTTCTAACGTATCAGTAATTCTACTAGGTATTCTACAAAGTTTGCCAAAAACAAGTTCATATGGAGTGTAATTTGTTTCGCTATGGACTGTGTTGTTGAAACTAAAACACCAAAACGGTAACCAATAACTCCAACCGTCTGTGTGGTTTTCACACTGGATCCTTAAAAATGCACCCAGGGTTTTGTGCGCATTTTCAAGAGCTCCAATGGACTGGTGATGGTAAGCTGTGGAAGATAACTTTTCAATATTAAGAAGTTTACATACCTGTTCCATAGTTGCCGATATAAACTCTGCTCCACGGTCAGTCGCTATGATCTCAGGAATGCCAAAAATAAAAATAAAATATCGAACAAATGCATCTGCAATGGACGCTGTTTCCTTATTTTTTAAAGGAACAGCTTGAACATATTTAGATAACTCACATTGCATAGTTAATATGTAGCAATTACCGTCAGTATCTCTATCCAAAGGTCCTACTACATCTAAATATATTTTCTGAAATGCCGAGGAAGCCGTTGTGGTTAGTTCCATCGGCTCTTTAATATATCGAAAATATTTCGATTTCTGACATTTTGTGCATTTTTTGACATAATTTTGGACGTCCTTATCGATACTTGGCCAATAGTATCGTTTTTTAATAGTATTTACCATTCTACGGACTCCAGCATGACCACTGGATGGTAGCAAATGGAAATCGTTAATAATAATAGTTTTTTCCTTGTCGTCATTTATTTTCTTAACTCCTCGCAATATACATACTCGTGGTCCGGACCAATACGTGAGTGAAGATATCTCATCGCATATACTCTTTATAAAATCAATATTATCTTCATTTTTAATTATACAAACTTCATCGATACGTATCATTTTACAAAAATCATTTAATTTCTGCACAAATTCGGCTCGCGAGAAATGTGCCTTGAAATCTAGATTTATATACAATATCTTTTTATTTGAATTAAACGCAAAACATTCGATTTCCTCTGATATCAGGTTGTTACCTTTTAGCTTTTTTAATTCACTTCCTTGAATTAAACACATCTCTACGGAGTCGATCGGTTTTCTTAATATATCCACAACTCTTGGTGGATCAGACCTATTGTTAGTGAATTTACTAAGATCAATTGCCTCAGTTTTATCCTTATTATCATCACACAGATCGTTCATTCTCTTCTTCTGTGTTCTAGTCATCACAGCTACAACTTGTTCATGTAAACTCTTTAATTCATCTGATGTCATATACACTCTAGACAAAGCATCCGCAATAACGTTATTTTTTCCTTTTACATAAACAATTTTAAAATTATATTCTTCCATAGTTAATCGAAATTTAAGTAATCTACTAGAAGGATCTTTCATACTAAAAAGATAAACCAAAGGTTTGTGATCTGTCATTATGGTAAATTTTCTCGCATATAAATAAGATCTAAAATACTTTACGGACCATACTATCGCTAAAAGTTCTTTTTGAATAGTGGGATAATTCTTTTCTGCTTTATTTAACGGTCTACTAGCATAAGCAATTGGTCGAAGATCTTTATTACACAGCACTGCACCAATACCTGTGCCTGATGCATCTGTTTGTAGCACAAATTCGTTGTTTTCAGAAAAATCTGGGTATTGCAAAATAGGTGAAGAGATTAAAGCATTTTTCAAAAACTCAAAAGCACTTTGACACTCATTACTCCAAACAAATGATACATTTTTCCTACATAATTTATTCAATGGCATTGCTATATCTGAAAAAGATTTTATAAATTTTCGATAATAGTTACAAAAAGCTACAAAGCGTTTAACTTCGTCTGAACTTTTAGGAGTTGGATAATTAACTAATACTTTAGTTTTGTCTGGATCAGGCAAAACTCCTTTTTCAGATACAACATGACCTAAATACAGAACCTCTTTCTTTAAAAATTGACACTTTTGGGGATTTAATTTTAAATTGACTTTTCTTAATCTTTCCATAATATTAACTAAATTTTGATTGTGATTAGACAGATTTCTTCCAAATATTATCAAATCGTCCTGATAAACTAAACATTTCTCATAAGTTAGACCAGACATTGCTACAGACATCATCCGCCTAAAAGCACTAGGGCTTGTCTTAAGGCCCATAGGTAGGCGTTTCATCTGATATTGACCTGAATTCGTAGTAAATGCTGTAATTTTACGACTTTCGGGTTCCAAGGTCACTTGATAATAACCTTGGTGAAGGTCAAGATGACTGAAATAAATAGCTCCAGATAGGGAATCTAAAATTTCTGTTATATTGGGTAACGGGAATTTATCATCACAAATAGTTTCATTTAATTTTCTGTAGTCTACCACTAACCTCCATTTCTTTCCACTTCCTTCACTACTTTTTTTTGGTACTAATAAAATTGGACTTGACCATTCACTTTTCGACTCTTCTATAATATCATTCTCTATCATTTTACTAATTTGTTTATCTATTTCTGGTTTCAATGCATGTGGCAACCGATAGGGTTTAACATAAACAGGTGTAGAATTTGGCTTTAATATTATTGATTGTTCATAAATGTTTGTTGTAGTTAATGTATCTCCATTTACATAGAATACATCCGAATATTTCGTACATATCGCCTCTATAGATTCCTTTTCTTCTCCATTTAAATAGCTTAAATTCAATTCCGATAATAACGTTTGAACTCTAGGAACATTAATTTTGTTATGACTAAATTCACAAACGTCATACTCACTCAAAGATTGTAAATCAGGAGTAAAGAATGGTAGTGTAATATCTTCCTCACTAACGTTTAGTATTTTAACAGGAATTCTATTATTTATTACTTTTGCTATCGTATTTGCTAAAAAAACATTGTGCGCTAACTCTTTTCCGCAAAAAATCACATCTTATTCATAATTTGATCCACATAAACATAATGTATTGACTCTGACCTAGCTGGTATAGTTAAAGTATTCTTTATCCTATCACTTTCATCCACTAAGCTAAAATAACATGGATTTCCATTCTTAACCAATGTTAAAATATTTGAATTTAAATTAATGTTGATTTGATACTTTTTTAGAAAATCTAACCCTATGATTCCATCAGCTTTTAATGGTAAGGAATCAAAAATACGAAAATTGTGTGGAAACGTTTCGTTGCCATGCCTCAGAATTAAATCTACAGAACGTTTAGATCGACGCTGTCCTCCTATTCCATTTATTAAAGTATTGTCTCCATGAATAATACATTTTTTGGGTACTGTTTCATATTTTATAATAGACAATGTAGCGCCAGTATCGATTAGCCAATAATATTTAACATTATTAATATAAAACGTTACGTATTTAGCATTGCCATTACAAGATAGAATAATTTTTTTAATATCGAAAAAACTGATTAGGGTTGTCTAAATCTGGCTTGGGTTTATTATCACCATGCGGTGGTGTCTGTGGTATATTATTGTCAATATGAACACATTGCCGTTCACGGTTATGTTCAGCTGAATATACATTTGGAACTTGTCTTCGGTTTCTAAAATATCTTGGACCTCTATTACCTCTTTGAACGTTTGGTGACCCACGGTAGTGACCTCTAAAATTACCACGAAATACTTGTGAGTAAGCACCACTATATTGGTGACGAGGACCACGGTTATAATACTTGTATTGACCACGCGAGCTACCTCTTTGACTTTGGTTACGGAAACCATGACCTTGACCATTTGGTCGTCTCGCATTATGTAAAAACCTCGTCCATTTTTAAACAAATGCATCACATTACCTGATGATGACTGACTGGATGTAGCCTCCTCATCTTTTGCAGCTTGGATGGCGTCTTTCAGGCTTGTGTAGTTTCGGGCGGAGATAATCGTGCCTAACTTGGAACTTCGTAGACCACCTGAAAAACGTTGTATGGCAAGTTTTTCATTCAATGGTTTTAAAACTTTGAACGTCTCAACTGCACTCGGAGTATCAAGTTCATGTAGAATCCATGCACTATCGAAGCTTGTTTAAGTTTTTGCGTTATGAAATACGACACTTGTATAGAAAAGAATAATGTTTAAAACGCTTTCTTGTTTTCACGATGACGCTGAAACGGCTGAATGGAGATGTGGGCGGGTCGATTTCAATTGGCAGGTGTAGATTCGGTGGCTCGTCCTCTTATGGATGCTCTAATCCTTTGCATAGTGCTGAGCCCAATTTCCTCCTGGATCCATCTGCGTTGGCACTTCTTATAAACTCGTATCCAAATGTAAATAGCCAGTACCAGTATGCCAGCAAGAATGATGTAGGTCACGATGTTCAAGTGCTCAAGGTTGCTTCCCATTGTCTTCAATGTACCGTCATTTTGTCCTCCAGCAGCATTCTGGTTAAGAAAAACCTCTTCTTTCTCCACACTTGACCGACACATCGTAAATAATTTCGTAGGTAGAACTGTCCATAAATAACGCCGTTTACTTTTATTGGAAAACGCGACTCTTTAAAAAATCTAGGGCCCCTAGGCAGACCTTGATGGCAGGGTCGCCATGTAATGTTGGGGGTTCGCAAAGCAGACAACCAGTAGGTCTAAACAGGATTTATTGAATTATCTAACTAAAACATACAGTGGACTTACAATAATGCGCATTAAGTAAAGTACATATTAAGCATTAATATGACACCGTTTTGTTAAGGGTAATACTAAGTAGATTTACTAAAGGCTAATACACTTCACTTTTACCTGCTCTTACCAGACTGGCTTCAGTCGCTAAACCTAGTTTTTCAGTCATAAATCGTGAGACGAGAGGCTTAAGTTTTCTGTTTTAGCTGCGATCAGCGCATTCTGCAAACAATTTTTTGGGCCTTTCCTCTTCTTTGAAGAAGTAGGTTGTGGTCTTGATTCCATCTTCGGGAGTTTGAACTCTTCACTGAGCCAACTGGCGTGGTTGTTGTTAAAACGGTCAAACATATATTTACATTCACGCCATTTGCCTAAAAGTTTTGTCACAAACACTTTTACGACATCTTTTAATTGTTTTATCAAAGTTTCAGACGGATCTACTATGTTACACTTGTCCATTATGTATTGTAATAATCGTTCATTACACTTGAATGACGAAAAACCAAAAAAACGTTCATCTCTTAACAATATAAATAGTTCATTTCTATAGATCTTCCTCTGCTGTGAAACTTGCTCAACACGACTACCTGAAAACAAAGAGTCAGATTTAACAAAGGGACAAATAAGGGGACGGCATTTTTGCTTTTTTTACATCTTCATGGGTCATAGTTTATGAGAAATAACAAAATGTTATGGAACTATGCGGAACTTTTTTCAAATTAATGCAAACTCATGTGAATCTAAATATTTTTGAATAAAATTAGTGTTTGATGCAAAATTATATTACTGCTCAATACTTAAAGTAATTGACAACTAAACAATAAGAACTAAAGGAACATACCTGATGCTTCACTCTCCATTTTAAAACACAAAATTAATACGCACTGCAGCGCGACACAAGCGTGGTTACTTATCACGGTTTTGGACGCAACTGTACCTCTACCATGAGTTTAAAGCAATAGTATTTGTCGATACTCGCTATCGACGACGTAAATTTTTTGTATGGCAAATTTTACAGCGCCTCTAGCGGTCACTTACGGAACCAAAATCGGTAGTATGAGTTTTCAAGTAAATATCTATCGAATAGAAACTCGCTAGCGACTACGGTTTTTAGCAGTTTTTAAAGAAAATCGGTACCATGAGTAACAAATTTGACAGGTGCTATCGAAACAAACCGTTACTACAGTAGTAAAGTAACTCACTAGCATATTGAAGGGTGAAAGTGTTGTGAAGAGTTTCATGCAAAACAATATTTTATTTATTTATGCATAATACGGTGCATAAATATGTCCGGTAAAGCATATTTAGCGTGGGATATGTTAGCTACGGCTGCACATGAAGACGAACGACGCGACCAAGGAAATTTCCAAGCTAATGTGCGAAAGTCTCTCGGAGATCCACTTGAACATATTAGTGATAATAATTTCACTAAAGAATATAGGCTCAATAAAGAGGCTTTCGAGCATTTGTGTGGTCTCTTAAGAGTTCACACAGATTTGAAGTCTTCACAAAGAGTGTCCCTTGAATCGAAGGTAAGTTAGTATGTTAGAAAGGTTATAAGAATCATTGTTAAAACTTCTTTTGTACATGCATTTCATAATAGAAATAAATACTTACCATTTTTCAGGTTTTATGTGCATTGTTATTTTATGCACATGGGAGCTATCAGCGAATTACTGGTAAAGCTCTCCATTTCTCACAAGAAGCAATGAGTGTGTACATTCAAGAAGTCACACAGGCATTGAACCATCCCAATATTTTAAAAAACTTTATAAAATTCCCAACCACAAAACAAGAAAGGGATATCATTAAACAAAGGTATATATCTACTAAATAAGACGGGACAAGGGCAGGAAGATCATGATGATGATATATCTAATAAACATGTGTACAAAACTCATTTAACTTTTTCATGCTAAGTAAATATATATTATTTTTAGTTTTTACAATAAATATGGATTCCCAGGAGTTATAGGGTGTATTGATGGAAGCCATTTTAAAATATTTACACCGAATAAAGAAGAGGAGCACCTATTTTTCTGCAGAAAACATTATCATTCTCTTAATGTGCAAATGGTTGGTATTTTGAGTGGCATACCTACTTATTTACTTGTGTTATGTTTAATTTTATATAGCTCTATTATATTTTTATAGTTAAACTGAAAATTCAAAGAAATGAAAGCAGTTTCACTTCATATACAACACTTATAATTACAATATAGCTATTTCTTTTTTCAGATATGTGACCAAAATTGTTTAATCCTCTCCGTTAACGCAAAGTTTGGAGGTGCAACACATGATGCATTTATATGGGAGAATAGTAATGTCAATGACTATGTACAATCATTGCACAGGCAGAATGAGATTGTCTGGCTGCTAGGTGAGCAATAAATTAAGTTGTAACAATAAATAGTATCTAATGGTAATTAAATGGAAATGAAGCTATGGACAAAAATTAATAAATATTTTTTCACAGGTGATTCTGGTTACCCTCAACGGCCATGGTTAATGACACCCTACATAGACCCACCTCAAAACTCAATCATGGAGAATTACAATGTATCTCACATTTCCACAAGAGTGGTTATTGAAAATACTTTTGGGCGATTGAAGAACCGTTGGCGTTGTTTACACAGGGATAGAACTTTGCACTATCAACCCGAAAAATGTGCACAAATTATTTTAGCATGTTGTGTCTTACACAACATTGCACTGAAATACAATGTTCCAGACCCTGAAGATAATACTGCTGAACAACCACAAGGTATTTTAGTAAAACAAACTATAGATACAGATAAGTATTTAAAATAAAATAAAAAGTTTAACAACTGATGTTTACTTCTTGCAGAACCATTTGAACAACATGAGTTGGTGTTGGAAAATGAAAGGACCAGTGATTTACTACTCAGAGGACGCACATTACGGGATCAAGTGGCTAGAAGACTTTCTCAAAGACCATGATTATATACAATTATCTTAATTAGTGTTATTCTTTTAGTCAATCTACTAACTAGGTAGGCTTCATAAGTCGTTTTAATCATTTTTAATATACTTTAGATCATAATGTACCTTTTTATTTATCAACCCCAATAGCATCCTCACACTATTTTTAGCGATGTATATGTGGGATAGCCACACACAAGAACATAATATAGGCTTACGGGGTACTGATGCATATAATCTTCATCTGTTGGTTGTCTGTATATACTTACATATAGACAACCAACAAAAATACAACTAAGTTGTTTATTTGCTAATTAAAAGAGCTTTTGTGTAAATTAAAAGATTCTCATTTATTTATTGTTATTGATTATAAAAAATATATAAGTATAAATAAAAAAAAATACAATAAAAAGAACTAGTAAAATCAGAACATTACAGCAAAATATCTAAATAAAAAAAAAAAACAAAATAAATGCTATGATTCATAACAGTATAAAATACAAAAAAAAAATACTAGTAAAATCAAACTTAAATTACAAAATATCTAAATACTAAAAAAGAGAGACTTAAAATAAATTCCTTAATTCTTATCTATTTTCTAAACTATTTGCTATATTCCTAAAAACTTCTAAAAATTGCCCGAATAAATCTAACCACCTTTCTTGCATCCTTAACTCCAATTCCCTAATACGAATTCTCTCTCTTTCTGCTTCCTGCTGAAAGGCTCGCCATTCGGAATCGGATCTCACAAAGGCTTGTCTTGCTAGATCCGATTGGGTCTGTGTGCGAGTCCTTCTGCGAATCGGAGAGGTTATGTTTTGGAGACGGCTTCTCCGTTGACGACGAGGCGTGAAGGGCAAAGGTGTGGGGCTTTGCACCGCACGATTTTCTGGTGGTACACCAATGCTCGTCGGGCCCATTTCGCTCCTATTCACATGTGGGTCTGTAATAAGAAAGAAAATCTTAATATTAAAAAAAAATCTTACATTTTAAAATGTTATTTTTTTTTAGATAAGTTTTAAAGTAAGTTTGAAAAACCATTAGGAATAGCTACAATAGTATGAAATAGAGACTGCTCTGAAATGTGATAATAATTTAAGAAAACAGTTGGGTAATGATTGAACCTGTCCCTTACGTAATATATGCTAATGGAGCAACTACCTGTGCCTATATGTGCGTCTTCTAGAGGTGCACTACCCGCCAACCTCGGCTCTTCAATTGAAGCTCTATGCGCAGGTGGAAAAACTGGAACTTCAGTAGAAGAACCAGGTTGGTTCCAGTCTTCATGTCCTGTATTAAAAAATTACCAATTAATTATTATTTATTTACTGTAAGTACGCACTTAGGCATTTCACCACCAGTCCACCTGTGCTAATGAATCAGTGATATCATGTCCTAGACTATAATGTACTAGCTCTCAAGGTAAATAAATTAAATTTTTGAGCTTTTTTTTATTTAGCCATGAAATTTAATGCAAATATTATTTAGGTTGTAGTAACCACTACAAAACTTACCAAGATAAATTTCTTGTTGTGGCTGGCTGGCTTGATATGTAGGGTCAGGTGGCAGTTGATCGTTAGTTTCTTCCTGTAAAGATATTATTAATTGTTAAAAATTTGCTGAATAATTACTTGGACACCTATAATTTAAAGAAAAGAAAAAAAATGGCAATTAAGCAGTACAAGTTAGCATACCTGTAGTCCAACCTCAACAATAGTCACAATGCCTGTAGCAGCCTGAGTGCCTAATATACGAAGAACTCTCTCTTCTATATCAGACAGCTTAAGCCTACAAGCTGGACCACCACCAGTTCCTTGTGCAGATCTGTGTATGCGACTAGCTTTCCTCTTTGTGTTATTTTTGAAATCGCTCCAAACCTTTATTTCATGCACAAATGCAACCAAATTAGCAAAAGCTACATAGACAAGAATGAAAGTAAATAAATAAATGTTTTGCAAATGATATAATATGGAAATAATCTAACCAACAATAAAATTAGTATATACATAGTGTATGTAAGTATATTTATACATACTTTTCTCCATTTCTCTGCAGTCTTGGTGTCACCAGTGGCATCTGCATTTAAGAGGTCCGTTAATTCATTCCACCTTTGGGAATTAATAAACCTTCCTTGCGGTCCTTCAGAGGGTTTGCTGAGGTCACCATGACTAAAAATAAACATTCAAATCAAAAAAGGCCACTTGAAGCGAAGCCGTATTCCTGCAAAGCACTTGGAAACGAATATTTTGTTTCAAGTCCAGTGAACTGCTGAAAAGTGGCCTCGATATATAACAAACTTATGGAACTTATTTATAACAACGCTAATAACTGATTTGCAATATTGGCAATAAGGTTCTGTGTAAACACAGTTAAAAGACATGCACAATGCACATCATTTACAATTTTAATTAAAAGTTTAACAAAAATGAAACAAAATGATAAATACATACTTTTCCATGAATTCCACTAATAATTGGAATTGTGTTGCGCTGGTACGCATTTTATATCCACCTGCAGAATATATTGTTGGAAACTTTTCAACTTCAACTTCAACTACAACTGAAACTTTTCCACTTGTCTTGTATATTTTTAAACTCGAACACTTGCGCGGTCAACAATTCAACATGACATTGACGCAATAGAAACATGGCGTCTGACATTCATTTTACACACTATAATACATACAAGTTTAGGAACACGTTTATTTCTTAGATTTACAAATATAGAATCGGTGTTTCAAATTAGTAGGGTTTTTAGGGCTATCTGCCTTCTCTGTCTTTTACTCAAGCTAGAAAGAGACAGCAAATTTAAGTATGAAGTTAGATACATTACGGTTTTAGTACCAACATAATCACTCGAAAACTACATAAACAATCGAGTTGTCGCTAGCGAGTCCGTATGACTCATGGTACGAGTTTAATTGTAAACTATTCGATGCACGTTTATTCGATATCGACTACGTTAAGATCGTGTAGTTTTTCGATAGTAACTCATGGTAAGGGTACTGACTCACATTTGTACCGTTTGAAAAAAGGGATACAAAGGGCGCTCGCACAGCCTTTTGTGTTGCTTCCGTGGGCTTTATTGTTTTGTAAATCTATTGTTCGTTTATTGGAGAAGCTAAACCAACTATTTTTGTTAAGTTTGTGCACATTGTAAAATTATATTTTTGGCATCGTAAATAAGTAATCCGGCCTTGTGTGCGGCGGCCGGCGGCGCGCGACTGGCGAGCGGGCAGTCGGCTAGCGCGTGCGACGAACGGGGTAGTGAGGGTGAGGGTGAGGCGCGCGGGGCTGCGCTTTGACGACCGAGTGGCCGTCGCGCAGCGGCATTGTTTGATAAGAATGGCAACAGTGTATGATGAACGGCGCCGGCGTTTTGCGAAATGATTGAATTGAATTCGGTGCGGTGCGGCAACAGATTATTAAGTCTACGGGATGAGTTTATGCCAATAAATCAATTCAAATTTATACGTCCATTTTTTTGTATGAAAAAAAAAATACAAATGATCAATAATTTTATCTTTACTATAATTAATCTATAAACACAATACTGTCTCCCATTGCAGCCGTGGCAGATATTTTTATAGCACCTTATATACAACGTGTAACGGAATAAACGCAAGACCTCAGACACCCCAATTAGAAAATTAAATTATAGAACTAAAGAAACATCTGTAATTCGATTTACCTAAAGAACGCTATGTTTTTTTTATAAAATAGTTGTCCTAGCTGGACGCATAATGTTTGAGCATACTACTGTATCCCTACGCACACACTCATAGCGCACACTCGTGCGCGTGCCTACGTAACATGTAGGTAGGAATAGAAAGCAATGCATGTAAGCTTAGGTATGTATCTTTACGTTTAATGGCCGAATATTACGTACCTAGCTGATATTAGTAAGTTGTGATATTACCCTATTAATTATTGTTGCCAGCCTTTGCCCAGCTGTGGGACAGTATAGGCTAAATAAAAAAAATAAAAAAATATTGTTAGTTGCCTAACTAGTAAAATAATGATTTCATCTTTCCATCACACTTACAGGCTTTTTTTATGGTGGGAAAAATCATCTAATGACGAATCCCGCTCTTGGGCGGAGCGAGAGACAGTGTCAGACTCTTACTGACTAAACGACCCACCCCGTTCCAACGTTGCCTTTCGCACTGGGTCCAGGCCTTCTTTTCAGAAAAAGAACCCGGGCCCCAGCTGGCTTCGACCCTATTACAGGGTCCCTACGTTTTTCGGACAACTCCTTGAGGCGCGCGGGAACACTGCGTGCCGTCGACGACTGGGCTTGGTCCGGAATCTTACCAGACGACCGAACGGCGAACTACCCATTGCTCGCCGTCCGCACACTTACTACTACAGGCTTTGAACTTCGAATAATTCAGTTCAACTACGGATAGCTAAGAAAGTATTTTTAAACTGAGCAACCTTTCATCCCACTGCGATTTATCAGTACGGCAATACCTAAAGTCAGACATGTCACGCGTCTTTTAACCGATTTCGCAATATTACCACCTACTCGTCAGTGTGTTTACATTTTTAGGGTTCCGTACCAAGAGGATAAAATTGTCCCTGTTGTTAAGACTTCGCTGTTGCCGCTATAAAAAGAAATACTAAAAACGGAATAAAATTAATATTTAAATGGGTTATTCATACAACAAACGTGAATTTTTGGCGGTTTTTTGTCGATAATTGTACGGAATCCTTCGTGCGCGAGTCCAACTCGCACTTAGCCGGTTTTATTATTACGTAGGTATAAAACATATTCAGTGTTTAAAAGATTTCAATCATTTATGTATTTACAGTAGTAAAATCGTATTACGAAGGTACATACCTGAGCTATTTACACTAAATACTTCTTCTTCGTCCTCTTTTTAAAAGATTTTCAAAATGTCCACCACCTTGCTCGATACACATTATTGCACGTTTTCTTAAGTTAATTTTTAATTTGTTAAGCACTTCAGTTTCACTTTTCACTTTAACAAACGCGAGTTCAATTTTATGTTTGAGGTCATTTATACTGGTTGCTTCGTTTACATACACTAGCGATTTTATTCGATCCCACAAAAAAAAGTCCAACGGTGTTAGATCGGCAGATCTGGGAGGCCACGGTATAGGTCCTCCACGTCCAATCCAACGAGAGCCATACTCCGCATCAAGATGCCGTCGAACGTTCCACGTGAAATGCGCGGGAGCTCCATCATGTTGGTAAAACACGGGTCGTCGTAACAACGAGAGAGGGACCTCCTCCAATAACTGGGGCAATATCTCTTGCAAGAAGTGTAGGTAGGTATCTCCAGTCAACCTCGGTAAACACACAGGGCCGAGTATGTGTGTACCTACAACTCCCGCCCACACGTTCACGGAGAACCTGTGCTGAAATGAGTCTACACGACATGCATGTGGATTTTCGTGCCTCCACAAATGCATGTTATGTTGGTTGTAAATACCAACTCGTGTGAAGGTGCTCTCGTCCGTCCAGATGATGTTTCGTTGCCAGTTTTCCAACAACCATCTACAAAATTGCAGTCGTGGCAAGTAGTCAGTCGGCATTAGCTCCTGACAACGTCGTAGATGGAAGGGGTGTTCGCCATCAGCACGTAACGTTCTCCACACGTACATGTGGCTGCAGTCAAACAACGGCGCTGCTTCCCTCGTGCTGCTCTCTAGATGTTCATCGAAATAATCGAGAATGTTTTCCTGCAAACGAGTAGAGCGCACATTCGTCCCTCTATCCAAGGCCGTGTTAGGACGAAACGTACCGAAGTCCCTCAGGCGCTGAGTTGCACCTAGCATTGTCCTGGCGCTCACTCTGGTACCATGTCGTTCATTGAAGACTCGACACGCTAACTCCACATTATCGTCGCAATGAGCCAGTGTCCTCACCATCTCAGTGTACTGGATATTGCTGTACCGGAAAGCTATCGCGCGCGTAAACAAATAATTAACAGAAACAACAACAAAATTGCGTAATTCACTTGTCGGTTGCCGGCGAATGACTAATTTGGCGGCACGTGCGCCGGCGGCATATCAAACAAACGCGGCAACTCAAAGGGCTAAGTCAGTAAATTATTGCATCTCGCTCTTTCATATTGATTTAGCGTTTGCAAAAAACGTACCTTTGATTTTCTAATATTTTGTCATTTCTCAACAAAATATTGTGAATGCGGAATTACAAATTCAGTAATGCATTTAAAAAAGCTTTATTGCTTTGAGATAAGTTTGAAATTTCCTAAAATGATGTTTTTATTTAACTAGCTTAAATGTAAAAACCTACGTGTGTGTGTAGGTAAGGATAGAAATGATATTTTTATTTTTACAAATTCGGTTGTGCAGTTAAGTAAGACGTATTGCTTGGAAATAAAGACTAATCTTTCTTAAATTAAATATTTTACCTTTCGCACACTATCATACTTTATTCTAAAATGTATTGATTTTTTTACGTGTGTGTATGGATGGATATTAAGCGATCTACAAATTCAGCCGTGCATTTTTATGGGCTTTTATTACTTTGAGCTAAGGCTTATAATTCCCTAAATAAAATATTTGATTACGTTGGTTTTACGCAGTGGTCCTAATTTAGATTAAATGAAGGATATTTCTGGAGAAAATTAACACATATAAATAATTATGGGAATCGATTCAGAAGCCGATTCTGAGCAAACTACTTTCAGGTCTTGCGTTTATTCTGTTACATGTTGTATAGACACGTCATGAATCAACATCGCGGCGCTTAAAAACGGCGAAAATACTAGTTACTGGTAATTCGACGTATATTCGTTAGTGGCTTATACTTGGGGCAAAATGCAACAAATTGAACCCCCCATATGTATGGCCGAAATTCAATAGTTTTCGAGATATTTGAATTTTAAGGGTTTTTCGATATTTACCCAAAATTTGACATTTAATTCCAAATAAATAAAAAACTACATATTTTAATGGGTACCATTAAAAATGATGTTGTAGCTGGCACTTCAATTAAGCTATTGACATAATTAAAACTACTTAATTTAACAAAATAATTAAAATAATGAGCGATTTAAGAATAACATCTTACCAATATTTTCATTTTACGCTTCAAAAATGTTCTCTCGTCACAAAAATTTCTATGACATTAATTGTACAAATAACTAAAAAAACTTGCCTATTCTGTTAGCTTTCCAAAAAGGTATAAAAAACAATTTTAAAATACATACCTATTGAGTAGCGTAATTAGAGACACAATAGAAAGACAATGACGGTCAAACAAACGATTTAACTGGCGAAATTTTTCGTGGTGGGGCGGGGTGTGCGGGCGGGGGAGTACATGGCGTCTGCTGCGCTCGCGTCGCCTTCCTTAGTAAGTTTCGACTCTACGCCGCGCAAGCACGTGTGTTGTTATCTTGCTATTAAGCAATCTCTCATCGCGTTAATTTGTTATCATTGTTATTTCTTTTGTTATTTCGGATAACATGGCTTCGTATTCTAATAACGAATACGCAGACATAATGTTTTGTTATGGTTTGGCCGATGGAAACGCGGCTGCAGCTCAGCGAGAATACCAACGCCGCTTTCCCGATCGTTGACTTCCCCACGTTACTGTTTTCGGGAGCACCTATCGACGATTGTCTGAAACTGGCAGTGTTCAGAGAGCACAATTCAACGCTGGCAGACCTCGACGGTACACGGCTGACGAAGAGGACACCATTCTTCAGTGTTTTATTGATGACCCAAACATCTCAACGAACATTGTTGCAAGACAGCTCGGTATGTCCCAATGGAAAGTGTGGTCGGTAGTACATCTATCAGGTAGACACCCGTACCATTATCAACCTGTCCAAACATTGCACGAGGGAGATCCTGCCAGGCGACTTGAATTTTCTTGGTTTATGTTAAACGCTGACGCTGACCAAGACCATTTCCTAAGAAATATTTTGTGGACTGACGAGTCAAAGTTTGACCGGGATGGTATAACGAATTACATTCAGACACCCGGAATGTGATTTAGATGTTGCAAAATTGCAACATCTAAATCGTTGTTTTAAGTTGTGATGGTTGTTTAAGATCACAACCTAATAAATTAGCTGCATTTATATTAGATGCACAGCCGTCAAATGTTATGGCTACAATGTCAACTCCCACACGGTAGCATTCACTTAGACATTGTTTTCAGTAAATTTGCCCGAGTTTCAGCCGACAGTCCGTTAACAAGAAAATATGCTACTGGGATATTCCAACTTTCGTTCATACATACTAATATATAAACATATGCCTGAGTCGCTATTTCACACGATTTTGCTGATCCAGCACCAAAGTCCACGACACCTGCAGTCTTTTTTCCTGTCCACGTAGTTTGGTGACGAAGAGCCATCTCGTCTGCAATTAATGTGCACAATATTCGCTGGCCACTATATTTATATTTCTTTTCTAAAACATCTAACGCTTGTTTATTAAACCCAGGATCACCCGAGCTGTTTTCGTACCACTTCCCTATGACACGAGGATGTGGTAAAGATCCATTAAATATCTGTCTTACATATTTGTAGGCAGCTACGGAATAATAGTGCAGGGTGACTGCAAATTTTCTTAACGCTGGTGTATATTTTTGGCGATAGCCTTGCTATCTTGCTCTTTTGAGTCAGTCTATTTATAAATTCTACTGTTTCGGCTTTAAGATTCAGTTCATTGATCTGGTCAATGGTAAAAAAAAATTTTTTTTGGAGCTCAGAAACTAATTGTTTTAAGCTATTGCATTTTTCTTTTAACCTTTTACTATTTCTTACTAAATTATAATTTTTAAACTCTAACTTGTGTTTTTCTAAGGTAAGTTTACTAATCTTTTTCTTCAAAATAGCTTTCCTTGGCGTTTCAAAAATTGAACCTTCTTCTGACACTTGAACATGTTCCAAACTTGTTGGTGATGAAGTAATATTTTGTGCTTCTTGCTAAACAAAAAAATATAAAACAATCCGGTTATTTCATGAAAACCAATACTTTGAAATAATGTGTTTAAAAATGACGTATAATTTTACCATAATAATAGGAACTGCAATCTTTTTTATTCTTCGATAATTTTTCTTCGTCACATATATATCGCTAGCTGAGAAATGCTTTGAGCAAACTTTAGTATAGGGCGTTGGTAACCAATCGTTTTCACATCTTTGAACCCTTATTATGTTAAGCCACTTTTCTTTTATTAGCCCGTCTCTAGGCAATCTAAAATAAAAAGGAAAACGATAATTAATATTCATAACATAACAAGTACATATTATATTCCAACAATATTATAAATTCTATCAAAAAAAAAAACACTAGTGTAATAGTATCCCAACCTCCCCTAACGGCACGTGACTACTAACTTCATGCGCCGGCCGCCATTAGACGGCGTCGTCGAATAAAATGAAATTAAAATATGTAGTTTTGTTAACTTACGCATGAAATGACACATTTTTGCCTTTTACTTTTGGGGTATAATTTGTACATCGTCTGAAAACACACGACGGCATGTTTTCTTTGTTTTGCACAGGTTTACACACACGATTTATTAAATTATAAACAAACGTAGCGTCGCGCGACAGGTTGGTGCGTAAGCGCGATGTGGCCAATTGGCTTCATTTCATGTTGTCATTTTAGAGTGCGGACAACGTATCTATAGTTTATATATCATTGATTGTATCTATTTCAGTTAAATCCAAACTATTAAGTCTATAGACAGCAGAACATATTTCGTTGGCTCCTTTTTTTAATTGATTTTCTGTCCAATAATACAATGAAACTGTGTCTCTGTTTAGTTTTTTGTTTGGTGCAGATTTGACAACAGCAAAATTGTAAATATAGAGTTGTCTACTGTAGTAGGCTATTTGATCTGGTACTTTTGACAAAACCTGATTTTTTTGGCAGTCAAACGATAATGTTATCATGCCCTGTCTTTCTTCTCGTAGTAATTGATAAAATGCTTTCGCTTTGAGCATGTGCACTCGTTTCTCTATTATTAATGTATTCTTCAAATTAGCATCTTTTTCGCATTTAATTTTTTCTAGTGTTGTATGCGTGTATGGTGTCTCGTGTATGCAGGATAGTAAATAATATTCAGATGAGGAATTCACTTGGTTTATTTTGATCACTCAACAGTTCACATTTACACTTGGTTACAGGATACAATAGATTCGCGGTTCGGTGGCAACTGGCCTATGTGAGACCTACGGCGCGACTGCCTCGCAGGCGTCGCCTGTACGATTCCATTGAATATTGCTTACATGGCGCTTGATGACGTAATGCGCCCGCTACATCCACTGGGGGGAGTGGATGTATTGAAAAATAAAAATAAAATATCTATCCGAAAATACAAGTTTCACTACTTTTGATACATCATTCATGCTATTTAAACCATGACTAAGGGCGGGTTGTTTCAACTATATTTGACTCACGGGTAACAGTCAAAAATGGCGCTAACGTACGTTAAACCAAAAAATGGGTTGTTTCACAAAATGGCGGCCTTAACGTATGGTAAAAAGTTACTATTACCATAACCGATGCTCTACCCACTAGTTAACGTCATTTTACGCCATGTTTGTTGATGTTTTCAAGTAAATCCGTTCAACAATATGGACTCTCTTGTATTAAATTCGTTTCTGTTCGACGATAGTTCATCTGATGATGATATAAACTGTGTAGAAAGAAAGAAAAAAATATTTAAAACCCGTATAAATAACGTTTATCTATGGGATGAACAAGAGTTTATTGCAAGATACCGTGTATCAAAGGAAGAAGCACAACTATTAACAAGTTTAATTGAAGATGAAATAAGTTCTTCTACAGAAAAGTAAGTGTATTAATTCTTAGTTATTTATTCCTACCATACAGATACCTATCAACTTCATAATTCACAATATTTCAGAAATTTTGCAGTAAAACCCATAGACCAAGTACTTGCCACTCTGCAATATTTTGCCTCAGGATCTTTCATGAGATGTGTTGGAGACATGTCAGGCTTGCATAAATCAACGGTATGCCGTATTATTCACCGAGTGACGCGAGCTATAGCTAAACTACGACCGCATTATATAAACTTGCCAACTAACGATGAAGAGAAATTGGCTGTTGCACTTGAGTTTTATAAAATATCCAGATTTCCAAAAGTATTGGGTGCCATTGATTGCACTCATATTCAAATTCTTTCTCCTGGTAAGAATTATTTATTTTATTATACAGATTATATACATACAGACATACAGTCTATGTTTATATGGTACCTATTTATTTTACCTATTATTAAAATTAATGTTCAATTTTAAGGTGGTGAAAATGCAGAAGATTTTAGAAATAGAAAAGGTACATTTTCTATTATATTACATGAAGCAAACAATATGTTGTCAAACAATAATATAGACTCAACTACAAGGAATTATTTAATTAATAATTACTTAAGCAGGTACTATTATTGTTATTAACTCCTTAATAATTATTTATTTCCATTTTAAAAAATGCTAAACTTATTGTAGTAAAATTAATCTAAAGAGAATAGGTACTGTGGATGTTATTTATCATTCACAGTACCTATTCTATAATACTTGGAAAGGAAAAGAAAAAAACATCTAGAATAGACAATTAATATCAATGATTAATTATTTTTCACAGATTCACATAATTTATGCGGTGTTGGTGTGCTATTGGTGACGGGCAAATTGATTAATTGCATGTCAGGTGGTTGGTGTTAAAAGTCATTAATTGTTATATTATGATTTATTTTCTAATAAACTTATTTCTAAAAGAAGTTTTTTTTTCTTTAATTCAAAAATCTCCTTTTCCTCTTTCCTCTTTTCCTGCATATGTTTCAATTTAACTTCTTCGCATTCTCGAACCTTCTTAAGTATTTCAGACTTTAAATCTTGGCAACTGTTACTATGCGTCCTTTTACGAATGCCTGAAACAAAAGAAAAACAAGATTATATTTACTTTCTTTGTAATAGGATAATACAATGACCTTTCTGCATTTTACTTACGAAGTGGTTTTGAAACCGGTGTCCTGAGTAAGGAAGCCGGTGATTTTGAGTCAAATATGTTGTCCATCAATATTGTATCCGAAACAGTGCACATTATCTGTAAATAAAAAGATACATTAAGTTTATTTGGTGTAATGTTTTAAAAGAAGTTCTTTAATAAAAAAAAATTAGCTTATCTTACATTTTCACTTGGATTTATATTTTCTTGTTCATCGGCTTGGACATCACTAGCTCCAACATTTATAGACAGATCGATGACCTGCAGGAACAAACATCATAAATTAAATTGGTTTCTTAGGATGTGTATCTAGAAAGTAAGAAGATACATGCGGAGGTTGAACACTTACTTCTTGAGAACTATTCAAAGTTTGATTTGTGGCCACAGATTTATTCTCAATGAAATCATCATCAACAACACTTGGTAGCCCATCCATTGATATGGGCATTACCGTACGAAACCATTCTGTGTCTTGTTGAACAGGAGGTGCAGGAGGACCACCTCCTGTTTTAATTCTGGATTGCCTTTCTTGACTGGCATCCTAAAACAGAAAATATGTAGGTCTTCAATAAATTGTACTGAATATTATAAGCACAATGTAATGTATTGTATTGTTAAAGATAAAACTTAAAGATTACCTTGCGTGCGGTTTTCTTCATGTTATCAAATTTCGCCTTGAGTTGCCTTAAAGTCCTAGGCTGGTCACCACCAGCATTAAATTCTGCATGAATGGCTGCCCAAGTCTTATTTTTCTGTAAATTACTGATATTGTCCGTTTTTTTTTTAGAATAAAACATCCTTGTACTTCTCAAGTAGTGCTTGGAAGCGCAGTTTTTCATTTTTTGAGAAATTTACAGCTCGTTCCCTGTAAAAATAAAATACCACGTCAAGTCCAAAATATTGAGAAACAGCGTTTCCTAACTTAAAGTTTAACAAATATTATCGTGTTTATATATTGTTGGTACTTACTTTGGTGTAAAAGTATCCATTTTGTACTTACTTTAATGTAAATGAAAATCTTTAATGTAAATAAACGAATAATGAACTATTTGCTTGTTGATAATCTCACTTTGTTGTTAAACTCATAGATCAAATTATGACATAAATGGTGCAATGTTGCCATACTAAAAAAATCTCCCGACCATTTTTATTGGGAAAATGTGTGGCTTTCTACTGGCAACCCGAATAACTTTGACTGTTTGTTTTTTATGTGATGAAACAACGCTCTGAATTTAACGAACGTTAAACGTCTCACGTAATAGTAACTTTTAACCGTACGTATGTAACGTTAACCGACCTTTTGAAACAACCCGCCCTTAATCGTTACCAGACTACTCTAGTAAGGGGCAGACTATGAGTCAGCGCATAGTTGGCGTCATGTTACTTGTCGAGCGATGCGGTAAACAATGATCTGGAAGTGACATAGTTCAGAATTATTTTCTAACATAATACAATATACATGTCTTAGTCTCTGTTTTTTTTTCTTTCATAATCCTTTCATTCCCCACTGTAATGGTAGCTACCATGGGGTTCGCTCTGCCATTAAATAAAAATTAACATCCCTTGGGATCTGCAACGTTCCCCGTGGTAGCGCCGTGTAAATACACTCATTCTTCGCTACTCACGTTCTTCCTTCTCACGCAATATGTTTTTATCTGATTGATACAAATTAGAAATACATTTGGTCACCTGCAACACTATTTAATGATTATACAATTTTACATGGAATACCTTTACGTTATGACGACGTTGAACATTGGAACTGCTCTTGATATGCTGTTGATTTGCTCTGTGGCTGGCGTGGCGTTAAGCATTTGTTTGCCAATCCACCTTTTTGTTCTAGCGTTACATCTTGTGTACGTGAAGTATGTGATGATTATGGCGATTATTGTTAGCACCGCTATCTGTGTTATGTTGAGTCGAGAGAGTTGATTCTCAACCTCTGATGTGGTTGAGCCTCCCTGTGCAATGATGATCTGATCTTTGCTTTGAGCTTTCCCCATTATGTTACTTCTCCACGAGTACTTGGTGTGTTCTGATTGAGTTTATTCTACTAATGTATATGTGGCCTTTCGATTGTGCAATTCCGATGTCCAATTACAATATTTGCTACAACTAGTTACCGATTACAATGTATTTCGCAATTAATATTGACGCTCTGTTGCATGGTTTACATTATTTTGTTTGTGTGATGCATAACGAAATCGATGACCGTGTGCTTTATATTTTGAATCTTACGGGGCGTTTTACAACGCGCCCACTGTGTGTGGTGCGTGTATGAGCGTTTTCATTAGCGTTTTTCCTAATTAATATGCCCTTTTTGATTTTGGCTGCATTTTTTTTAGCTCTGGGTGTACAAAAATAGTTCTAGAGTCCCTATGCTGACTTGGTTTAGGTTTTAAGTTTCTAAAGTTTTCCCTTAATTGTTTTACATATTCGTCTGCGTCGTAATTTTGTACATTTGCGTTGTCGTAAAATTCTCCCGGTAACCTTAAGGTGGAGCCATATACCAATTGCGCCGCGCTAACGTTGGTGTCGCACCGCGGTGCGGCCCTGAGTCCCAGTAAAACGGTTGGTAGTTCTCCTAACTAGTTTTCGTTTTTCAATCTAGCCCTGAGTGCTACTTTTAGTGACCTATGTATCCTCTCGACCGCTCCGTTCCCTTGCGGGTCTTCCCTGCGGCTGTAGTGCGTATTTTCTCTACCCCTAAAAAGTTCATCAAGTGTTTGAATAAATCGCTTTCGAATTGTCTGCCTTGATCGCTTGTTAGTCTTAAGGTGTGATAAAAATTTCGGTAGTCTTCAGGCATCGTATTTTTTAACTGTTGCAAATCTAAATACTTTTTTTTGTTATTTTTCTGCGTTCAGTATGTAGCTGTGATATGTTTTCAAAAGGAGTTTTATTTAATGCCTTATTTCGTGGTTGATTAAGTAATGCGAATTCATCACGAAATCGAAGCTTATAGAACACTTGACCATCCGGATTATACTTCAGAGATCTTATATCGGTCACCTGGAAAACGAAGAGAAGTACGAGTAATTAGATTAAAGGCAAATAGGTTCATTTACAAAACGATAAGTAGGTAAAAAGCACATAAAGTTCTACCCCACACCCATCTACCCACTTCTACAATGGTATGGTAGGTATAATTTGAGCTCGAACTTGGTTTGGTACAGTTTGTCGTTTTTGTTAAATAAATGCTTACTTTTGCATCTCCTTTTAGTTTTCCCGGTCTTATTGATCTGAAGAAATTGAGATTTTTAAAACTTTTAATGTATGTGTGGGTTAAGTATTTCACATGGTAAGGTTTTGTCTTCTTCGCTTTTTGGCAGACAGTTATATACTCAGCTGGTACATTGATGGTTTGATTTTTTATTTTTTTTTCAATCATTGCGTGCATACTATCGACCTCCATCTGCGTATGGCCGACTTCTAAATATTTTTGAATGATTGTCACATTATACAACATTGCTACATTAGAAAGGGCATTCGCTAAGACAGTGTTCCTATTTTGGTAACAGCAACCATCGGAGAATAAAATAATTTCACGATTGTTATTGCCCATTTTGGGAATAACAGTTTCTATAAAGAATGTGGCTATTATGGTGGCGAATTCGTCTGAATTAAGACCACCCTCGGTCTCGTTCCAAAGAAAGAATACCCTTCACTACTTTTCATATCATAAATACAAAAGTTGTGTACGCACAACTTAGTTTTATAATAATGTGACGACACATTAGAACGAGGTGACATCAAGACCGCTTGTAGATCTACAGTAAACACAAAGTCTTTATGCTCTTTATCAGAATCTTTTTCTGCTCTAGCTTCTTCTTTCTTAGCAATATGAAAATCGTATTCCTCTTTTCTTATATTTTTTAGCTTGTATCCGTTGCAGATCTCACACAAGTCTTTTTTGGGTTTAAACAAAGATATTTTTTGGACTGCCAGGGCGTTGGAAAATGTAGCTATCGATAGTGAGTTAGTATTGTTGTCCAAGCAGTATTGTTTATAGAGATTGTAGAGTTGCCGTTTGCTCTCAGTGTCTGGTTGTAAATAAATCTGACTGGTCCTTTTCCTGCAATAATGCGAAGGCATCTTCGGTAACTCGTCCAGGAAATTTTGCATTGTTTGAAATTCATTCTGAAAAGGCGCCTTTTTAGGCTGTGTTGTTTTTGTTTCATCAGTTGTGGTTTTAGCTTGCGTCTTCCAACCCCAGATACATGATTTACCGATTGATAAAGTATTCAAAAATAATGTTTTACAAACTGTAATCGGCTCATCTCCTTTTTTCAAGTAGTATACAAAACTGCACGATCTTTTCGATTCATCGGGGTTTTTTCTGTCCCTTTGTCTGTTAGTGGGAATAGTTTTTACAAAATTTTCTACATAAACCCGTTTTTCATTCCAAGACATGGTCCAAAATTTATCAAAAACTGAATCATTCCTTTCGTTTTTTTACATGAGCATCGAGGTTTCATGATCCTATTAGGTCTCATAATATCTTTTTTCCATTCACCTTAAATTTTTTTCTTACCTAAGTATTTTTTTCCAGTTTCTCTCTTCTTTTTATTAATTTCTTCCGCCCAATCTTCTTTCTTTACTTGGCATCGTTTTTTCCTTTTTATTTTTTGTTCATCTGCTTCAGATTCAGTATCACTGTAATCAACGAGTTTGTGTGTATCTGTGATAGGTGCATTGGGGGTTTGAAGTATTGAAATACCTTCCTGTATATGATTTGAATTTGAAAATGTTGAAAGAACTACATCGTGTGAAAAGGCATTGAAAGAGTCAACTGCACTAACAGGATCAATAACCAATTCGTCGTTATTTGAGTACCTAGACTGGTCAAGCTGTGACAATAAACTTGGGGATTTCTCTTGAAATCTTGATTCAAACACTTCTTCAATAATAACTTCGTCAACAATGCTATAAGGGTATGTATTGTTGAGTGCAAGCATCTGGTCATGAGGTAAGTTTAAAGTCTCAGCGGGTACTTCAAGCGCGTAGCGTAATTCAGAGCTGTTGTTGTTAGAAGAAGTATTGTTTGAGTGCAAGATCAGGTAAGTTAAAAGTCTCAGCGGGTACTTCAAGCGCGTAACATAATTCAGAGCTGTTGTTGTTAGAAGAAGAAGGCAAAGTATATTCATCATAGGCTGTAGGAAACTGGTTATTCACAAATAAAGCAGAGTCTGGGTTATTTTGTTCATCTGTGCTTTCTTTTTGCATACTATTAAATATTTTTTTCAAGCGTGATTTTTGGGCAGCCATCTAGCGTAATAAGTACAATACATGAAACAAAAACAAAAAGGTTTTAACACACACACAAGCAGAGAAAACAAAAAAATATGTATGCATTTTTATGACAATTAAGGTTTTTACTTTTCTGCTGCTAGCGAAGCGGACACATTAACCTCTTTACTTAGTCATACAATATGATGACGATATACCATGCAGAAATTAGAACTTTTAATTGCAAGGTACATTATTGCAAAATAAAATGAATAAGATAAGCTAACTCCCACCACATATACAAAAACCACAAGGAAAATCGGCCAACTCCAAGCAAAAAATAAAAACACAAATTACCCAAAATTTACAATGCATTTATAGATAAATAAAAGTGATTAACACTTACCTTGAATCCTATTAATATTATTCTGCACTCGTTTTCAATCTTATACACTGTTTTTGTTCAATTTACGAAAATACAACGCAACTACAACGTACTCGTGCTGTACCACCATACAAAATGGCCGACTGAGCGGAGTTAGCTGTCAAAATTGGCGCGTTCCGAAACGCTTGGAGTTGTCTGATTTTCGAACACCAATTTAGGACAAAAATAGACTTTAAACGGAGTTACTGCTTTTTCCAGATTACGCGGAATTATTGTAGGAAAAAAACGACATCATAATATTTTTTTTTGACAAAAATGGAGTTGGCTGGTTTGCGGATTAAGGTATCGATATGTGTTGTTTGCAAGTTTCAATATCATTAATCTTACAGATAAAACCAACCCACATTGGAATATCAGGTAATTCTAGTGCATGACTAATTTATTTATTTATTTATGTACACACAAACACTTAATATCGAAAAGAACAAATACAGATAAATGAGTACAAAGGTCCTGCTTATTTCTAACGAAATTTCTTCCAGCAGACCTGCGACAGGAGAGTTGGATGAGAAATGTAGACGCAGTGTGTATAAATAATATAGAGAAGAATTAAATAGATTAAATTATCTAAATTAAACCTTATAATACAGTAATATAATATGTATATCAATAACAGTAAATAAATGTACGCATAAATAGAAACAAACATAGATTAAATTATAAAAATACATACAAATATAATATATAACTTACGAGATGGTAGAGAGGTAATGTTCTTTGACTAGCTTTTTGAAGGCAGATATATTTCTAGCATCACGGATCTTAGCTGGAAGTGAGTTCCATAATCGTACCGCATGAAAAGAGAAGGAGTTAGAATAAAAATGGGTTTTATGGGCTGGGAAATTGAGATGGAATTTAAGGTGGGATCTGCATGGGGCATCGGCAGGGCGAGTGAACGAAAAACGATCACGCAAGTAGCCAGGATAAGCAGGGTTGAATAGGATATTGTACAGGAGACATAATACCCGAGTATTCCTACGAAGACGGATAGGGAGCCACTTGAGATCCTTGCGGAACTGAGAGACGTGGTCGTATTTTCTTAGGCCAAAAACAAAACGAATGCACAAATTTTGCAAGCGCTCAAGTTTATTTAATAGCTCCTCGGTGGCATCCAGGTAGCAGGCATCAGCATAATCGATGATCGGCTGAATTAGAGTTTGAGCTAAATAAGTTTTAAATGGGAGAAACCTTTGAAGGGATTTAAGACTGTGGAAGGAAAAGTGTACCTTACGGCTAACCTCGTTTACCTGAGCTCGCCAAGAGAGGTTGCTGTCAATTAAGACACCGAGATTCTTAGCTGAGTCAGTGTACGCAATAGTCGAGCCGTTAAGGGATAATGGCGTCAAGGTAGAAATGTTAAGGGCATCGCGATAGTATCGACTACCTATGATCATAGCCTGGGACTTTGCAGGATTAATCTGTAAGCCGTAAGACTTGGCCCACAGATCAATACTCTCCAGGTCACGATTCATGGCAATAATCGCTGAGTCTGTTTCAGCCAATGTGAAGTGACGATAAAGCTGCAAATCGTCTGCGTAAAGATGGAAGTTGGAAGTGATAACCTTAGTAACAGTATTTATAAATATAGTGAAAAAAAGAGGAGAGAGAACGCCACCCTGAGGAACACCAGCAGTGAGATCACACCAATCAGAGAAAATCTCATCAAGGCGGACACACTGAGAGCGACCCCGAAGATAAGAGTCAAACCAGGCTAACGCAGAAGCAGAGAAGTTAATAGACTCAAGAACTCCAAGCAGTATGTCAAAATCTACTGAGTTGAACGCACAACTGAAGTCAAGTAGAACTAGTACAGTAAGAGATTTGTTGTCCATAGCCTGGCGGATGTCATCAGTGACTTTCAGAAGTGCAGTCACAGTACTATGACCTGAGCGGAAGCCTGATTGATAAGGGGAAATAATAGAATTAGACGATAGATATCTGGTGATTTGACCATGAACAATGTGTTCGAGAACTTTAGAAAGGAATGGCAAAATGAAAATGGTCTGAAATGAGATAAGGACGATGGATTTTGTATCTTAGGAAGTGGCATTATATGAGCCTGCTTCCAGGCTGAGGGAAATGTGCCAAAGAATAGGGAATAATTAACAATGTGAGTGAGAATTGGTAGCAGTTGTGGGAGAATAGGGATTATCATTCTCGAACACAGATTGTCATGGCCCACAGCAGAAGAGGAAATAGCAAGGAGAGATTTTTTGACGTCGTCTTCAGTGACAGGACTGAGGTTAAAAATAGGACAGTTCGGTAATGACATTTTGGAAAGCTCAAGCAGAGTGGAAGCTTTAACATTTGAATTCAAGGAGATAGGAGGAAGAGAAAAATGCTTATTAAGAGTGTTCAAGTCTACATCTTTACAGGTAACAGAATGAGATTTGCCAATACCGACTGACTTTAAGAATTTCCAGACATCAGAGGACTTACGATTTATAAGAGAATCGTGGAAATAGCGTCTCTTTGCATCTCGACACAGACGATTGCAGTGGTTACGCAGAGTTTTAAAGTGAGCAAGATTCTGCTCCGTGGGTCTACGTCTGAACCTACTCTTGGCTTCCTCCTTACTGGCAATAGCGTTTTAAATTACAACAGTCATCCACGGAGCAGGATCATGCTTGATTTTAACTCGCCGACGTGGCGCATGTTTATCATATAAACTTAGCATTATAGAATTGAAACAGTTTACCTTTTCGTCGACAGTGGTGCTTTCACTGACGGAGGACCAATCAATATCTCCTGCATCACGCGTCAACGCCTCCATATCAAGTCCATTATAATTACGCAGATAACAAAAGCGAGGCTTACGTTTAGGAGGACGGATACGATAGGATAAATAGATGAAGTCATGATAGGAAAAGGTTGCAGAGAGCTGCCCAAACTCAGCAACATTGTGAGGCGAAGAAACGATCATTAAGTCTAAAAGAGAGGGCGTGCAGTTTGGAGAATGATGTGTCGCAGAAAGAGGTAAAATTTCAAGGTTAAAGGAGGATAAGAGGGAGCGGAGTTTGAGTGAACGAGAATCATCTTTAAGTAAACAAGTGTTAAAATCACCCATTAAAATAACATGTTCGTACGACGGACAAAGATTGTTAAGAGATGATTCTAAAGAGTCAAACTAGTGAATGTGAAGATTAGGAGAGTAGAATACGGCAAGTAAAATTTTAGAGTGATTTACTGTTATTTCTAAAAACAAGAATTCAGCCGACCCAGAATACTGAGATGGAGACACACTAACAATTTTGTGCGGTATATCAGCTCGTATTTAGATGGCTACACCACCACCACCCTTACCAGTCCTGTCATTTCTGACCAGAACATAGCCAGGGAGTGCTTAGTGCGTAGAAAGGAGAGAGGGCTTGAGAAAAGTTTCTGATATCAAAAGTGCATCAAGATGAACACTGGTAAAGGATGCCAGAAGATCGGAGTAGTGGCCAGGAACACTCTGTGCATTAACACGTTCATCGCGGAAGCCCATTTATGCATCTAGTTAATATGACGCAACGAGATCTAAAAGTTCTCGTTGTGATCCATCAGGAATAACGCAACGAGATCCAACAGATCTCGTACGACTCAGTCACTTCAAACCATTTTTATGAAATTTGAATAATTCTATATTTTTTTTTGTATGTGCAGGTAGGACATGATCAGATCTTTCAGTAGATTTTCACCGCCTCAAGTTATGTCGAAAACAATCATGGAAAATTTACAAAATAGTAAAACGAGAACTTTTGGACCTCGTTCTGCACTAGATAGCAAGAAAATGCGAGTACTCTTAGATCTCGTTTTGCAGATATTGCATAGTATCGATAAAAAAAATAGTGATGGGAAACAATAAGACCAACAATATTATCGGTAGTGAATCATTTATTATAATACTATAGTAAGGCATTAGAAACTTATAAACTATTCAGTACAAAAAATGTCAATGTTTTTCATTAAAACATGGAAGACACATAGTTTTTTCGCACTTCACACAGAAACCTTTTACCTGTTTTGTCTTTTTATCCGCTTCTTTGCTAGTCATTGTTTTTCGTGCCTTTTCGTAGCAACTCACACAACGTCTCTTCTTGGTATTCACTACATATTTGTGTTCAGTGGTCACTTCCGGATTATCTTTTTCCAGGAAAAAAGGAACCCCTGTGAATTTCGTTATGATGCTTTCAATAAAATTCTTTTTTGGTAACTTCTTCTTTTTCTTATTATTATATACTACCCATGCATTTACTATAGCTGTTCCAAAAATTAGTTCCATCATCAATTTTCGAAACCACTTCTTTCCCCTCTTTAAGGGGCTGTAATAAGACGACATCTGGTCGCTATAATCAATTCCCTTTTTGCCGTCATTGTAAAAAAATACGCATTCTGGTTTCCTTATATGTTCCTCCCTCCCTCGCCTAAATCTTGTTTTCGTTATAAGTTTTGTATCATGATTTTTGCATGAAGTAATCATTAAGACTGCCCTTTTGTCCACCCACTTTATAACTTTTACACCTGTTCTTCTCATCTTTCCAATCACTTCACCCTTTTTTATCTTTTTTGCCACAATAGATTTTGGTAAACCTCTTCTGTTTGCTCTGAGAGTTCCACACAAAAAAGTTTTTCTCTTTAATAGTTCTTCAGCAAGTTCTACGCTATTGTAAAAGTTGTCTGTTATAATAATCCTACCGTTTTTGTCCAAATTTTGTAACAATTTCAAAACAGTCTTCATTCCATGGTCCTTTTCCCGTCCATCCTGTCCTTTTCCTGTGTACACGATCATATTACAAGTAAATCCGTCAACAGTACATAATTTATAAAGCTTTACTCCGTATTTATGTGTTTTATTCTTTATGTATTGCCGGAATTGTATTCTTCCGCGCCATGGCACCATGGTCTCATCAATCACTAGGATTTTACCCGGAACAATAACTTTCTTAAAGTTAGCAAGAAGCATTTCATATACATCACGTATTTTATTTAGTTTATCAGTTGTCCTGTCAATAGTGTCATCACTAAAATGCCAAAATTTTAAAATTGCAGTGAATCGATCTCTACTCATAACTTTTATGATATATTCGTTTCGATACATAATATTTTGGGACCAGTAATCATTGATGTGTGGAACTTTATTCAAACCCATAACTAAGGCAACACCTAGAAACTTCAGCAACTCTTCTCGGTTAATTGGCTTCCAATAACGGAAACGAGATTTTTTCTTTAAGCCTGGATTAGTAAGAAATTTTTCCGCGTACAAATTAGTCTCAAGGACCATCTTGTCAACTATCTCATCTGTTAAAAACAGTCTAAAAATCTCATCTGGTGTCTTAACATTTTCAGGTACATTGTATTGACATTCGTGCGGGTATTCTTCGAATTCCGGAGTCGTATCCTCTATGTCAACCCATTCATCTCCATTAGAGTCTTCTGCAACATTTTCTTGCTGTATTATAATGTTTGGCGGTGTCCCGTTGTCCAACTGATTGTTACTATCTCCATCACACTCATCTTCGGTTGTTACAATAGTAATATCAGATTCACTTTCCGAAGAAGCGCTAGGAGCATAACTGCTGTCATCATCTGAATCAATGACTGGATCATTTTCGTGGGTGTTATTAAGACTCGTACTAGTAATTGTCTCGTTATCTTCAACAACAACGTTAGAAGTAGATGTACAGTGTGCTTTTATTGCTTTATCCATGTCAAGAGGTAATCGACTGGGACCTGGCGCAGACAAAACTGATTGTAAGTAGTTTTTCTGGTGTCTCATCAAAATTCAAATGTGAACTTAGTTTTTCTTTATTAGTACGATTATTGCTTTTTGGTGTTTTAAGTAGATCAGATATCTTTTGCTCATCAAAAGACTCATCAAGGGTAAGCATATTTGATACCGAAATATTGCTGAGGGAACCATAAGTAGAGTTACCCCTAGTCAATGGCATTAATGGCAAAGTATCATTATTGCCCATTGAAGTATCTATAGAAATAGTCTCGTTTTTTGGTGCTGGAATTATTATCTCCTCTAATATTTTTATCTTTTTAGTTCGTAAATCCATGCCATCATAGTCCGTATTTGGTGTGCAAGGTGATACAAACTGCGAAGTCTCTTGTTTGCTGATACTTGGCGAATTAGATGTATGTAAGTTAGAATTACCCACATTTTGATCCGTGCTGCACGATGTACAATGTTGGACGCGTGGTGATGTTAACACATTAGTGAGCTCTTGGTAAGAATGTCCAGTACTTGGGCTAACACAAATATTTTCTCTGCGCACTCCAGGAACACGTTTGAACACTTTCCGTAACAGAGTTGAAGATTTTGGAGATTGATTATTTTCATTTTTTACGTTAGGTTCTTCAGAAGAACTAAAAGAAAGTTCTAAAATTTTTCGACAGCGTTTGCGATTCGACATCCTGATTATAGCGTAATTGTAAACATTGTAAATTTAAATAAGTTTAAAGTCAAATCTAAACTTTCTGCCTGGCTTTTAGAGCAGGACTATAATAAAACAGAGTCTTTAGTATCTAACATCGCTTAACATATTTTCGCTTAACATATTTTCATTTCAAGATTACTACAAACACCACATACACATACACACACACACACACACACCTTAACACTTTTGCATTGATAAGTATAGTAATTGTAAACGCTTCTAAAATGTTATATCGACACACTTTCACTTTCACTTTACCTTGTAAACCCTAGTTTTATTTAATTTCAGTTTGGCCGATTCACTGTCTCTTAAGATACAGGTCTCCTAGTTTAAGAGACAGGGTTCATAATTTTTTTGTATGCATAGACTTATCTAGTAGACGAAAATTATCTGTTCACAAAACTAAGCTTCTTCTATTTCTGCTACCTTGTTTTGAATTGTGTCTGTGTGTATTGCTTGGATAAATAAACAATTTTATTATTTTTTTTTTTTTTTATTGATATGCACACATCGAAAGTTGACACGGCACTAATTATTTTGGCCATAAACTGCGTTACGCGTGTGCACGCACGTGAGCACGTCGCGGGCCACGCTTCTGGTGCACGCACGTGAGCACGTCGCGGGCCACGCTTCTGGTGCACGCACGTGAGCACGTTCGCGTGCTTATGCGCGGGCATCGGCGCGTCAGTTTTCTCAGTACAATTTTGACGTTGGAGGTGTACAGTCGAGTAATTATGGATAAATTAATGTTGTATTATTTATCAAGACGACGGCGACGACGAATTGCCAAAAAAAGACGCCAGCCAGTAAGCCCGTACGTTGAATCTAGGTTACTGTGCGGGGAATTCGTGGTGAAGTTTGGTATATTAAGAGAAAATGAAAGGTTTTTTTTCAAATATTTTAAAGTTTCATTACAAGTCTATGATGAATTATATTCAAAACTGGAGCCCTATCTGAAGACTAACAATCTACGATTGAAATCTACGTCAATCGTATCACCAATGGAACGATTTGCAATGACATTGCGGTAAGTAAAGACATTTCGATATTAATAATCATCTTTATTCATGTAAAAAAAACAGTCATTATTTAACAAAAGTTTAGAACACTCATATTTTTTTGCCAATTTATGTAAGTCACACTACTGTTTAGCCACATCAAGCCAGAAAGAAGAAGAAGTTCTTATTGTTTCGGCAGTGACACCTGAATATGGCTTAAAATGTTTTTCTTGATGTGGTGCACTCTGTTCTTAGGGCCGAAACACATAACCGCACACTTATTAATCATCATATTAATCACAGTTTCTTACATTTATTAATTATATTTTGTTATTTCTAAATTACACAGTTTTATCGTTTTCGTTTTTTTTATCTATACCTACTTATTTACTTATTTTTTTATATAATCACAACAGTCATCACAGTGTCTTGCATAAACGTTACGTTACAATTAGTTTTTGATTATTCATTTGAAATACACTAATAAAATCACAGGTTCAAGTTTAAAATAAAAAAACACAATAACAGTTAAAACAGTACAATAAGTCTAAATGTCTTAATTATAATAATATAGCTACCTTACAAAGTATTAATTATAATGACGCATATTGATTGCAAGTTTTTACATACGAATATTTCCCTTATTAATTATTCCCTTCTATTACTAGATCGGGTACTAATATTATTTTAAATTCTTATTTATCATCACAATCATAATCACAGTTTACTACATAAAAGATTAAATTTAAGAAGAGGATATATGAAGGAGCAATGTTATGAGTAGGTTCAAAAAAAAGGTCCATTAAGTAAAAAAAGGGGTCTATTGATACACTTTTTTATTTGACCCTAAATAGGGTTTAAGATAAAAGTGTCCGAATCGACCCCGTTTCTTTCCTTATGAACATTACACTCAAGGCTTGTAAACTTTTGGCGAATGCCCTTGTATATCATAATAATTGCACATGAGACCAGAAAAATATAAATATAAAATTGCGCTTTTTACTAACTTAAATAGTTCTTCATGTTCTTCTCTTTCTTTTGTTCTTAATAATTAAACAGTCTTAATCAAATCTTCAGTCTTTCTTGTTACCTATTTATTCATTGTTCGTGTCTGATCTTATATTTAAGGATTCTAAATCATTCGTTACCGTATTTTGCGTTAATGAAAGGTCATCAATGGTAATAATAATTTCTTTTTCTATATCAATTAAAGCTTCTAATACTTTTGTACGAAATAATAATTTTTTAAAGCAACTCAATTTTTTCACAGTTGGTAATAATGACTTAAAAAAATTCAAGTCTTCGTCCATATTATCTGCAGTGTTATTCTTCACGCAATTTAACAACTCTAATTCGAAATCAGTTGGCGATTCGCACTTACGTTTCTTGGAAGATCGTGTTTCTTTGGTAACGCTGGAGCTGGTGCTAGGTACATTAATCAAATCTTCTTCAATAATCGTATTATTTTGTGAAGTTCTCGGTGACGCGTTTTGCTCTACTGACTGATTAAAATCGTCTGCCGATTCTTCTCCTTGAGTATTCGAGTTTGAATCTAAAAATGACAGCATGTCATAGTAAATGTATGTTTTATTTGCCCTGGAACCGGAACCTGATTTAAGTTTTTTTTTAGTAGACCTCACTCTTATATAAGTGTCTCTTGCAGTTTTCCATCTTTGCTGCAGCTTTTTCACTGAAACAATAACACAGGTATTTTATTTTATTACAGATATTTAGTTAGTGGACATACCTTCGTCGATATTCATCTGGCGTATCAGACAGGACTAACCACGGTCAGAAAAATAGTAACAGAAGTTTGTCAAATTATAATTGAATTGAATTGGTTAAAGGAAGAATGTATACCAAAATTTTCCCGTGCGCTATGGGTAGAGACTGAAAAAGGTTTTTTAACGCAAGCCCAGTTTCCTAACTGCATAGGTGCAATAGACGGAAAACATATACGCATTATAAGACCTCCACATAGTGGTTCCCTCTATTACAACTATAAGCATTACTATTCTATTGTACTGCTTGCAATGTGTAACGCCAACTATGAGTTTACCTATATAAATGTGGGAGTGCAGGGTAAAGAATCTGACTCCGCAATTTTCACACAAAGCCGATTGTACGAACAAATCAACAATGACTTAATAGATATTCCTCCTGCCAAAGCATTGCCCGTAATACACAATGATAAACCAACCAACACTGCTGCAACCGCAGCTTTGCCCTATATTATTGTAGGAGATGAAGCATTCGGGTTATCTAGCCATGTCATGCGGCCATATGCTCGAGCTCTCGATTTAAACTACAAAAAAAATATATTCAATTATAGGTTAACGAGGGCGCGACGTTATATTGAGTGTACATTTGGTATCATGGCTAATAAATTTCGCATACTCCATCGTCCATTGAACGTTGGAAAAGACAAAGCAATTTGTTTTCTTAAAACAATTTGTATTTTGCATAATTTTATAAGATCAAGAAGTCAAATTAATGACTTATACCAGACAGATATTGTCATTATACCAGACCATATACGTTCAGTTCGGGGGTTAATTGGAAATACCCACAGAGATTCGTATACATTACGCGATAACTTCGCAGATTATTTCGTTGCAGACGGACAGCTGTCATGGCAAGATCGCAGTATTTATTGAAGATAGTTGGCTTTTTTATAATTTATGTACATTCAATAATTGATTTTTCACGGTTTGTTACCACACATTTTTTATTAACATAGCAGGCATATTTTAATAATATCTATACCTAATGATTTTATTTGTTAAATTCATCGGATGTAACCAAATAACTTAGATTATGGAAAACTAAAGTTGAGAGATGTCAAAGAAAAACCTACAAAACTACAAAACGCACGCTTATTTTACAAAGTTACTAGCCCAATTCTAAAACCAATATAATAAATATTTTAGTTGATAATTGTTTTATTTATTTACCTACCGATCCACTGTTTCTGCCCTAAAATGATTTTGAACCCTAAATACACCGATAGTGTGAAGTAGTGTGAAGCTCGCAGTCGTGAACATAGGTACTGGTTGTCTCGTGACGCGCAAAATGGCGGCGACCGCGTGGCCGAAAGAAAGAACTTTGGAATTTATCGAGCAATATAAAACCATACCAATATTATGGGACATTGTTCACACGAATTTCACAATGTTCAGAAATACGCAGTATCTCTGCACTAGTTTTGAATATAAGCATGATTTTATATTTACATAGGTAAATTATTGTAAATATTCCGAGTTTTAATTTTATAGTTGGATTAATTGTTGAAAACATTTAATTGACACAAATACAATTGAAATAACTAATTATATATAACTAATTGCATAGATTATTAAAAATAAAAATTTGGCGCAAAGAATAGTTTACCTAACCTACGTTATTATAAAATAAATAAAGAGTGTAGGTACTTACCTTGTATGTTTTTTTCTGCTGCACTCCAGTCATCAAAATTTTGAAACAGTACTGTACAAATGTCTAGCCATGCTTTTGATTTAGCGTCCCGGTCTTTAAATATTTCGCTAGATTGGTCCCATATGGCAGGACGACACTGAACTTCAACAATTACCCTTTCTGTATCAAAATTTGTCATTTTTTGTTATGGGCCGGGCACGCGCGTGCGGTCGGTTCGAGATAGCGCTGTCAACTGAACAAGCACGCGCGTGCACCCGCTAGCGGGCTTCGCGCGTGGACCCGTCCAACGTGATGCGTGATCACGTCGCGTGCATGCGTGCCCCGTTGCACGGAAGTATCACGCGACGGGCGCCCGACGGGCTCACGAGCGTGTGCACGCGCGGGTCGGTTTTGTGTGGACACGCGAGAGGCACGCTTAACGCAGTTTATGCCCTTTCTTGTGAGGATTCGCACGAGATCGCTACGAGATCCTTTAGTTCTCGTTCCGCACTAGATGCAAAATTTTACTATTTGGTCGCAACGAGACCTATCAGATCTCGTTCGTTTTCATTCATAAAAATTCTACATCCGATGTACCTAATGTGGAAAAAAATATTTATCTCACTCTATCAGTAAAGAAACATACAGAAATATCATTTGCCGAAACGAGATGGACATAGGATTTCACTTGCGCGATACTAAAACGTCACAAACGAGAACTAAAAGGTCTCGTTCCGCGTTGAACGTGTTAATATGAGCTATGTGAAAATTATTAGGAAAGTTAGAAAAAAAAGTGGAGATGTTGTCATGCAAAGTACGAAACGGAGTCTCACTGTCCGCACTAACAAAACTAGAAGTCGAAGAACAAGAGAAAAAGCTGTCATTTAAGTCGACTAGACTATTCATAAATAAATATGATAATATATATTAATATATAGATATACCTACCAATAAAATTAAATCAAAATTAGAATAAACTACTGATTGTTTTCAAAACCACCACCCTTACTCACTGCAGTATTGGAAGAAATTAACAATTCATGAACTAAAAAAAAAAAACAAATATAAAACTACGAACAAAAAACTAACATAACAAAACGTAACATAATTGTTGTGCGTATAACGAACAACAATTACGCCTGAGCTTTGACATAATCCCCGTGTTCCGAACCGCGCCAAAAGCGACTATATCGCGAACCCGACCAAATTCGATAGTCACAAAATAAAAGGGCTATTCAGTAATAATTGTGACGCTGCGCGTTGGTCGGATTCGCGATACTACCGCCCCTGACGCAATTCGGAACGCAGGGTGGAACGCAACAATTTACGTCAAGAAATTTTTAAATTGACATTGACACTTGACAGTCGCCTCAAAATTGATTTGTCATAACAAAAGAAAAAGTTTTAATAATTATAAGTGTACCGACATGAATAATAAGTTATGCAGAATTATAATGTGGGTGATAAAAAAAGAGAAGAAAAAAAAAATTACAAATGTTTTGCTACCGACTGAGAAACTAAGTTAAGTAATCGTACACTCCTGCAAAGTTAAGAAGCGACTCGCCGACAGTACAGGACAACAACAACCTTAATTATTGCACCGGCGTGCCTTTCTCAGCCCTCTTGAAGGTGTAGGAGCAACCCCAGTCGGGCTCACATTCTTTGGCGGAGTATATTCCATAGACTGCGCCGCGTCACCAGAGCCGCAAGCCTTCGGAAAGCGTGAAACTAGTGCTCGAAGTTCACCTGGAGTTTCAATCTTGTGACGCTTGGAATTGGGTGCGACGATCACTATCCTGCCCTCCACCGACCAGCAATTCTTCACACCAAAATAATACTAATAATCCAGATATTATCAATTTCTGTATACAATTGTAAATTATTAGGGAGTATATGTTCAATTTCATCAGCGGTTATCTGCAAATCACTTGTCATTTTTGGTTTTTTTGGATAGGGAATTTCTTCTGAAGCTATTGCCTCAAAAGTTCTTCGTCTCCCTTTTCCTCTTCTGTGGTGAATTGTCTACTAGTGGGAACTGGTGCCTCGGATATTTCAGATTCTTCAGATGTATTGAATTCGATGTTCTGATAAATAATTCCGACGGTTTCATGTAAAGTGTCCTTCCGACTAGTAGTTTCAACAAAGCGGTCAAAATTATCATAAGCCAGTCCAGTACAAAGTTCAGGTGTTTTTTTAATTTTTTCGGGGCATAAATTTGACTTTTCAATGGAAGCATAGGTGGTTTCTGTTTCAAGTTCTTCGACACTTTGATAGCTGATACAATGACCATATCTGTTGACTATATCTACAATTTTTCTGCTACTCGTTAAACTCTTCAGAGTCATACCCAGCGTGATATGCTTAGACGTCTTGACTTGACCATTATGAATTGCATAAATAATATCTTGACAGTAAGACCGTACTTGACGAATACATTTTAAGTCACTTTTTCGTTTCTGTCTAGAACCACGTATGAGAGTAGAATAAAAATCAAATAGTTCTTGCGGTATAGAAGCTTCATCTGCAATTAAATGCTGTGCTGAAAGATTTTTAGATGGTAATTTTTTCTTGTCCATTGTCAAAATAGTTTTTCGTAAGACTAATGCCGCTTTTTGGATAATATTTTCAGATTTTAAGTTGTCCAAGACTGTTTCGTCAATCGTCTTCATATAATTGGGTGCTATTATTTTTTTATTCCGGATTGTAAAGAATTTAACATTTTTGGAAAACTTCTTATCAATTTTTTCTTCTAGGTGGTGTGCAGTAAAAGTAGTATCCATTTCAATGGAATTCTCTGCATAAATTCTCTCCAATGAATCAGTATATAATACATGTAAATGAATCAATAAATGACAGCGGCCATTGTTGATAATATCTTCTTCTATGATGCTACAAATTTCATTGAAAGATTCTTGGTGGTACTCTCGATAATGATGCCTGATGATGATTGTAATTTAACTTATTGACATTTTATTTTAATTTTTTGTTTGACATTTGTAATTTAATTTATTGAATTATTTTTTTTTGGTTTTACATTTATAATTAAATTTATTGACATTTTATTTTAATTTTTCTTGTTTGACATTTGTAATTTAATTTATTGACATTTTTTATTGGGTTTGACATTTGTAATTTATTTCGTTGTCATTTTTTTAATTTGACATTTGTGATTTATTTTATTGACATTTTATTTTAATTTAATGTTTTTGTTATTTAATTTAATTTATTGGCATTTATCTCATTGACATATTATAAATAGGATTGTTTTGTATAAGTTAAATGATTGTTTTTTAAAAGGAAACAAAATTTAGCTGAATTAAAATTTGCATGTTGAATATAAGGCGGAGCATGAAGAACCTTGTACCTGTTATATTATAAGATCTGTACTACCATGTTTCAGGCAAATAAATGAATTATTATTATTATTATTATACTCTTTTTGATTTTCAATGCTAGACATTATACGAGACTGAAATTGATTTTTATCACCTTCATAGAGTGGAAGCATTTTTGATCTCACTTGTCTCTTTTTTTATTGCAAAATAAACAATTTTTTTTACTTATATCAACACTGGTATCACTTTGAATCGAATTATTTACTTCTGTGGTTGCATTAGCATTTTCACTCACTTCTTCAAGTCCGCGAATGTCCACAGCTGCCTGGGAAGGTTGAAGTTCTGTTGATTGAGAAGCTGAAGGTGGGTGTGATACAGTTAACTCAGACAAATGTCTCGTCAGAAAATAATATTATTTACCACTACTTTTCTTACAAATAACACAAATTAATATATCACCCATGACTTAATTTTTTAAACAAAATCACTTTCATTTAAAAAATACACTAATAATATATTGAATATACTTTATAGTCTGTATATATTCGAAATATTTTATGTTGTTAATTTATAATAACTATTCAATTAATAATACTTGAAGATAGCATATAAGATTATTTTAGCTGATGTAAACATGTACTAAGTACTAAACAATACATGCGCAGTAGAAATAACAACTGCGCAGTGAGGGATCGCGATAGACCTATCTCGCCATCTCACTCGCACCCACCATACATATACTGTCTCGCGCTCGCTCCTACAGCGACCCTACATCATTGTCTGGCAAGGGGTTGGAACTATCAAAAATGTCTGGCTGATGAGGAAACATCATCTAATTATTACCTAAGTATTATATATAAAAATCAGCTTTTATACTATAACATAAGTAGAATTATAATTTCATGAACATTAGGGGTGTCTGGCAAGGGGTTGCCACGATGTTAAGTGTCTGGCAATCAATAACGTGATTTTTAATAATATTCTGAAGGTAATACCAAAAAATCACACTTTATTATTTGATGAATTTAGATCGGTATTTTACACACCTTTAGTACCGTTTACCTGCCAAAGCCACGGTAACCCAAACTTCATAATAGTCCATCGTTCTTACCTGTGTTGGGAGCATGCGCTGACAAACTTTCAGGTTTTATAAAATAACGAAGGTCTGGGGTTCACGGGCTCTTGCTCTATGCTTGTCGGCGCCGCATCGGGCAAGCAGGCGAAGTAATACCTATTGTGGCAAGCAAAATTGCCACACGTGGCGCCACCCTTCGCCGACAAGAACTTTCCGCACGCAAAAAATGGGTAGATGGCGTGCACGTCCCTCGTTCTGTTCCAGGCGTTGTTAGATGGCGCGCAGTCCGCGCAAAAATTCGAACCAAATGCACAATCTGTGGTACAGTACTAGTAACACCTGGAAAGTCACACTTTTGGAGATACCAGTCACAAAACAAAATGTATATGTAGCTTCAAATTAAAAAAAAGTTCAATACTACACAATTAGTTTTAATGCAGTTGCAATGCCAAATCACTATTGTTCCATCCCGCATATGTACTCGCACGTAAGTCGCACTTCAGCAGAGTTGTGAACACAAACTTTCCGCGAAATACTCCGTGATTATTATTTTATTTCAATGTAAACACGAACAGCTGTTGTGTACCGTAAAGCGTCCGTGACGTCACTCCCACTCGTCACTATCTAATCCACTAGGTACGCAATAATACGCAGGCAAACTAGTGTTTTAAAAGTGTAATTACTTACCAGCTACTGCATTCTTCCAAAAGACTGACGTAAATAAGATGATAAACTTCCCATCACACTTAAAACAGGCTTTGGACTGTCAAGTTAGTGTAAGAATCGCAATTTTTTTCTTTTTATTTTTAAACAATAGGTACTTAGATTAATATTAATAACGATAAATTACAGTAACTTGGCGTGTTTAAAAGTGAATCATCTTATTTACAACAATTGCACCGTATTCACAGTTATTTACACACTCCCTACCTACTTATCTACAAAACTGTTGCACAAGTCCGCCTTCGCGTTGCACACAAATGTAGGCACGCTTACGTACATGTCTCTTCACTTTATTGAATGTGTCCGTTTCACTTTTTACTTGCCTAAATGCGCGTTTGATGCGCCTTTTTAATTCTACCACACTCCTAATGTCATGTCCGGTTTGACCGTACACAAGGTCCTTTACACGACCCCACAAAAAAAAAGTCTAGAGGGGTTAAATCCGGCGAGCGAGGAGGCCACGGCACTGGCCCTCCTCGGCCTATCCACCTTTCACCGCCGTACAACACACCGTTTAAAAATTCCCGCACGCTGATGGCAAAATGAGGTGGTGCTCCATCATGTTGAAAGTGCAGCCCTCTTATCTCTTCAAGAGGCATACGTTCAAACATTCTTCTCACACGGGTTCGTAGTAAGAGCAGATACGTCTCTCCGTTCAGTCTGTAAAAGATCACTGGTCCTAGAATTCTGTTGCAAGTATTCCGGCCCACACATTAACACTAAAACGAGTCTGAAAGTGGTCAGGCCGCACAACACGAGGATTCGACTCAGTCCAATAATGCGCATTGTGTATGTTGAACCGACGAGTCCACAGAATGTTGCGGCGTTCTTCTCGAATCCAATTACAAAACGCGAAGCGAGCTGCGTAGTCATTTGTATGCAATTCTTGTACTTTTGTGAAGTGGTAAGGATGGAGCCCTTCCCGATTTAAAAGTCGCAATACGTAGTTGTCGCTCACGTCGAAGACTCGAGCAGCATCCCTGGAGCTCGCAAGATGATGACGCCGAAAGAAATCCAACACTTCCTCTTCGAGTTCGGCAGAATATGGAGGCCTGCCTGCTTCAACCGAAGGCGGGTCAAAGCGGCCGTGTTCTCTAAATCTGTACACGGCATCCAGGATGGTATGATGACTCACCCGCACGCCAAACCTCTGCTGGTATAAGTTTACGGCATGCGCTGTTATGGAGTTACACTCGCGTTAGCACAATACCATTTCAAGATATTCTTGATTGGAATACTGGAAACCTTTCGAATACCGTAATTAGACACAATAAAATGACAATGAGAGAGCGAACGCCGGCGATATTCCAGCCGGCGGCCTGCGGCGCGGCGCGCGACTGGCGAGCGGGCAGTCGGCTAGCGCGTGTTACGAACGGTATAGTGCGGGTGAGGGTTGGGCGCGCGGGGCTGCGCTTCGACGACCGGCTGGCCGTCGCGCAGCGGCATTGTTTGATAAGAATGGCAACAGTGTATGATGAACGGCGCGGGCGTTTTGCGAAATGATTGAATTGAATTCGGTGAGGTGCGGCAACAGATTATTAAGTCTACGGGATGGTTTTATGCCAATAAATCAATTCAAATTTATACGTCCATTTTTTGTATGAAAAAAAAATTACAAATGATCAATAATTTATCTTTACTATTGTAATCTATAAACACAATACTGTCTCCCATTGCAGCCGTGGCAGATATTTTTATAGCACCTTATATACAGGGTCATTGAAAAAATACCCAAAACCTCTTAATCCTGATTTCGTATCATGACCCTGAACAATATTTGGTCTACGACTTTGACCTCAACTAAACAACGTAGCCAAAAACAATTTGTTTTCATTTATTTGACGTCTGTAAAATTTGCGTATACTACGCGCGTACCCATTTTGATAGCCGCGCCGCGCGCATGTTAAATTGGACCTTGTCGACTTGCGTTTGACAAGGTAGGTACCGTACCTACAGCTGATTTGCTCAATTATTGGCGATTATTAAGTGAAAGCAAACAAAATCGAGTAAAATAATAAATGTAGGCAACATACAAGTAGTACATTGACCCCTGAATATTTCATCGCTTTGTTCTACGCTAATAAGTATGTACCTACATAACAAAGCGTCATTCTTCAATATCAACAGATGGATGAAGTACCTACATTACTTTAAACACTTTGTTTTGATGGACTACTTAGTCTTGTTGATAAGTGTGTCTCCTGCCAGGGTTGCGGAATTTGTCCGAAAGGGTTACCGTGGCCCTGGAACGCAAAGGGCATACGAAGGAACACGGGTGGGTTTTAGTCAGTAAGAGTCTGACACTCCCCTCCGCTCCGCCCAGAGCGGAAGAAGTCATTTGATGAATTCCCATCCAATAAAAAAAAAATGTGTCTCATCTATGATAGGTAAGTGCAGTACCATTTACTCTGAATGGCCGTTTTATCGAAAATAAGTACCTACACGACTAAGTTCTGCCTAACTGGTGTTGTGGTCGCAAGCGCGGCTACTAAGCGCTAGGTCCTGCCGTCATCGATCTTGAACATCTGGGCGGAGTCAAAGCGCTAGGCCTTGCGCGACAAAACAAAACATTGTGATATGCGGCGCGTCATTGTGCATCGGAACCATTATTAATTATGATCATAAATTATTATTTTAATAGAAGGGTACAGTAAGCGGAAGTGCACGCTAAGGATTGTATTGCTGTGTACAAGCGGTACAGGCCATACCTATATCTGGTGGAAGGTTTAGGTACCTAATGAGATTTTTAATTAAAAAACAATAAGTTTCCTTATTTACCAAAAAAAAAACAATGTGAATAAAACTTCAAACAGCTGATTCGCAAAAGTTCACGTTTGAGGTCAACGAGCTTTATACCTACGAGAGCGCTCGACAAAATCGAAACAGCTCGCAGTGCCCTAAGCTGATTTTAAAAGATTTTTGTCAGTTCGGTTTTTATGTTTATCGCAAAACGATGTGAACCACATATTTCTATGATGTGGACTGTGACTGTTAGTCGTAAATTCGAATTGATAAGTTATCAGAATACTTAACAATCTTTTCTCTGAGTGTCTTGTCTGTGTGTGTGTATTTGATGTTCTGAATTGAAATGAAAAATCGTATTGTGAACGTGTTTACAATGCTGCGTGAGGAGTGTGTCCAGGACCCCACTTTTTTGCCTCGTGTCCACTCTGAAACTCTGCGTCGTGCTCAGGATCTAGCGAGCTGGTGGCGACCAATTTAGTTAGAAATGAGCGAGCTTAGGGTGAGTAAGTTCAATAATTCATACCTATGCATTACGATCGATCGAATGTCGAACATCCGGAATTATTATTTAGGAATGAGATTTTGTTACATCATTCATCAGTGTTATTGATTAATTAAAATTGATGGTAGATATGTGATTACAAATGTTGTCATAAAATGTACCTGCATTTCAAGATTCCCTTTAGTTTTGTTATTGTGGTAAATTGGTCCTACTACCTACTACCGGTCAATAATTTTAATTCCACTTTCCCTTCATACTTTGCCAGGCTTAGGACTGGCTACATTAAAAAATAAAATGTAAGCAGTATTAAATAGCAGATGTCAATCATTACAAAAACAAATCTATCGGATCCCGATGCCCCAGCCACACGCGAGTGACACAGCGAGCGAGAGAGCGAGGCTAGCGCGTGATCTCAGTCCCAAGAAATTAATTGTCTTCAATCTTATTTGATGAGTCGCCTACCCTGAATTCAAAATATGAAACCGCTAATAATTACTTATTTAGCGAGTTAGTACATAACCGAGCTTTGTCAATTTAAGTTGCCTATTGACTACTGAGCGTCTCGCTCGCTCGCCGTACGTGTATGGCGATGGCGCCAGCTTTACAGGGTCAATAAACTTTAATCATTATTTGTTTAATGTAGGCGTATTTCAAAAGTGGAATCAGCTTATTTACAATAATTCGTTTTCTATTTACAATTATTATTATTTACACGATATTGTTACCTCGCAATCGCAAGTCCCTCGGATGGCGATGGTTATCACGCACAAAACGTTCAAAATAATCACCGCCACATCCAACACAAACACCACATCGGAACACCGATTGTTCTTCAACCCGAGCTAACACCTGTGGGTTACTCCGAATCAGGTCAAATGCTTCATTAATTTTAGTTATTAGCATTTGCCTATTTTCAGCTGCACCGCCGCTGTACACTAAACTTTTAACATGACCCCACAAGTAAAAGTCCATTGGGGTGAGGTCTGGCGATCTTGGAGGCCAAGCATGAGGTCCGCCTCGACCTATCCATCGTTCGGGATACTCTTCGTTCAGCTTTGCTCTAACTGCAAGAGCATAGTGTGCCGGAGCCCCATCTTGCTGGTAATAAAAATCACGCAAATCGGCAAGCGGTAAATCCTCTAACAAAATTGGCAAGGTATCTGTTAAAAACCTTAAATATGTTTCTCCAGTAAGTCGCTCAAGAAATACAGGGCCAAGTAACGTTGACCCCACAATTCCTGCCCACACGTTAACTCGAAAGTCATGCTGAAAATTATGAGGTCGTACTTCGTGAGGATTTTCATATGCCCATGTGTGTTCATTCCGAGTGTTGAAAAGCCCGACACGACCAAACGTGGCTTCATCAGTCCACAGTACCAGCGGCCGTTCAGACAGGAACCAGTTGCAAAATGCCACTCGTGCTGGTTTGTCGGGGTCTATGATGTCTTGAACACGTTGGAAATGAAACGGGTATTTGCCTTCATTGTGTATGACACTCCAAGCAAAGTATTGGGGAACGTTGAATCGTGCTGCTGCGTCGTATGTGCTGGCTGACGGATTTGCTGCAAAGAAGTCCAGGATTTCTTCTTCTTCACGCACTGTATGGGTTGGCGGACGACCGCGGTCACTGGACCTAGGTCGAAATTGACCGTGATCACGTAGACGCTGTGTTGCAGATAACATAGTTTCATAGCATGGTCTACGTGAGTTAGGGAAACGCATTGCGTATTCACGGCAGGCCAACGACACGTTATCATCGCACCTTGCAAGCATCCGCACCATCTCCGTGTACTTACTCAATGTTGGTATAATGGTAAGACATAATACTTAATATTTATGTATGTAGTTAATTTACTAATACGCGCGAATTTCGATAGCGCGCACGCGTGTTCTTACGAGTAAGGCACTCATGCGACTGTCACCCCGAACCCCGACCCCGCGCCTTTTCCATATTCGTACCTATTCTGGAGCGTGTCGCGCCGTTTGATCTAGCCGCGCCGGCCGGGCGGCGGCCTTTCGTCGGTCACCGCATAAATGATATATGCAAAATTTAAACTAAGTTTATTTTTTTTGTATGGAAAAAAAAGCTTCGAAATTTGAAAAGTCGTAGAACAAATGTTGTTCAGGGTCATGATATGAAGGCAGGATTAAGAGGTTTCGGGTATTTTTTCAATGACCCTGTATAGACACGTCATGAACCAACATCGCGGCGCTTAAAAACGGCGAAAATACTAGAACTACTTATACGCGTGAAGAAAGAGAAAGAAAATATGACACCGTACGGCGGGATGCCTGTTGCTAGAGGGAGATAAATATACATCTTCAGTTACGTCACAGGATAAGTAATAGTCAAATTACATGCTCATTGGTCGAGCGCATGAGTGACGTAGCTATCAGAGGCATATGGGGAAAAAAGGACATTCGATTTTCTAGAGTAAATAAAATAGTTGATTTATACCGTATAACGTATTTTACGAATTTACCTACTTTACGAATAAAGTAATAAAAATAAAAATACTAGTCTTTAAAATATGAATGCTATATTCCGCAACAGTAATTATTGTTACATAATAAATTAAAAAATAAAACAAAATATCTTTATAAACATAAACAAAAACTTATTTAATAATGAAAAAACATTGACGTTCTGATAGGCAATCGAACAGTATGGTAATCGAAGTCATATATTATCGACTTATGTTGCAGATACATATTTTTAAATCCCTTCAAACAAACTTAATTTATTTCTTTTTTGCCTCTTATAATTTGATTCAGAGCTTTTGTGTGCGAAATCTAGGTGAACATTGATAGAGAACAATGGCAGGTCTCCATACTAAGAATTGTCTTGAAGCGTCCCGTAATGAAAAATATGTTAAAAGATTCGACGTTAGCTCCAGAATCTATAAATGAAACTATTTTTATTAGGGAAAGCCGGAAAAAAAAGAATACGGTGTTTGAATTTTTAGGTTATGAATGAACGTCAAACAGCAATTATCATAAAACATCGCAGATTGAAAAATGATAAAGAGAAATGCATAATGTGGTGTGGTCTAAGTGAGGATAAGAGTATTTACGGATAAAATGAGAAAAACCCTAATAAATTCTAAACATCTGTGTCTAAGAGTACCTACCTAGTACAAAATTGTATGTTTTCGAAAGCTGGGCGCGTATTTTAAGAAAAAATGCACTTGCCCCGTAAACACTAAAACTGAGGGTTATAATACCTAATGTTAGGACAAATAAAAAACATTTTGTTAAACATACTTATTTTATTCCTCATCCTCATCTCGTATTATTATGTCATCAAGAAAATCTGCTGATGCTGAGATATGTTCTTGATGTCTGCCCATCCTAAATACCACACTAAGGTCATAGTGTGTGCGCAGCAGCCTACAGTGCGCCGGCCAACTAAACAACTACAGCAATATTCAACTATGCCGGTTCTGCCAGGAATATTATTTTCAATTAAAATGTACACATAGTATTGTTTCCGTGATATATGTCGGGACTTTATTTTCCCTCTTATAAGGGTCTTTTGTCCACTACCTCCTCTAAGGTTATAATCATTTTGATTTATGATTTCGCCCCTATTCACCTCTATTCTGTATCCGCCTTGGAAACGTACATGTTCGCCGTAATAAGACCGAGCTTGTCTTATTTGGTACGTCCCCAAGGCAAACAGAATTAAATCCCTATATTCCAATGTTGGAAAACATGAAATATTATTTTGGTCAGCACATATATTTTCAAACTGGGCTGATCGTCTATTCATATTAAGAGCCTCTACCATGTTTGCCAGATTGATTTCTAACTCCATTCTTTCTCGAATTATTTCCAATATTTCTGAGGAATAAATATTGTTCTCAAAACGAACACCAAATCTGTTCAACAATGCTGCAGCTATTTGAAAATTCTGCATCATATGTGGTAGAGACCGATGAAAATATTCTTGTCTTAACAGTTTAAAATCTCTTTTAAAATAACCATTGACGGCCTCTACCACCCACCTGCAAATTGTTACGCAGCGGCTTCTATTTGCTTGAGCAGTTGTTAATTGATGCTCGCTTTCTAATAATGATTCTGGCATACATGTTCTATAGCCACATGCCTGTAACTGATTTATACTATCCCTAAAACCTCTATCTAAGAAAAACACATCATCACGTTGAAAATACTCCCTTAAAGCAGAACCATCACAAAACAAATTATTCATGATATTAGCATCCGAAGTCGTTGCTTTGTAAGGGCCATAACAATCAAGAATATATCCATCACAAGCGACAATCATAAAAGGTTTTAAAAGATTTCTATATTTATGGAGCGAGTATGTTTGTTTCTGGAATGAATAATTCGACCTTTTTCGCACATAAATATAGGTTCCATCACATATGACAATACTGTTTGTTCCATTTCCATAAAGTCCATTTGGTATGATCAAAGTATGTTGGAGTAATTCTTCCCTGGGTAAATGATTAATCCCAAGATTCCTTGGTACAAAATCTTGGAGAAGTATCTCCCTTATTTTGTTCATTACAACTTCTAACGTTCTACGGGGAACATTCACCAAAGTCGCGATTCTTTCATCAGAATCCCCTGTTCGGAGTTTTAGTAAAAATACTAAAAGACCTAATGTGCCTCTATGAATATCTCTTATTCGAGGCACTTCATCAAGTAATAAATTAAAGTTATGTTTTGAACGTCCTATCCAGTACTCAAATATTCTGTCATCCATTTCTTCTATGTTTTCAAAATCAATTGAATGGATTGAAAGCATTTACAAACGAAAAAATATGTTGTATCTGCTGAACAGTAAATGTTGTGTAAGAGCCCCCGCAGACCACAGACTTTTTATCGGCCGATAGTTTAGTCGGGTTGGCCTGCTAGTACGCACACCGAGCCAACTAAACAGTTCAGTCGGTGATGAGTGCGCAAACTATCCAACAGTCTGCCGACTATTCTCTATTTGCTAGTTTCTAACCAACTGGTGAAAAGAGTGGTCGCACCGCACAATGAAAATTAATAAAACATTGTATAGAATTGTTATTATTGCTCTCATACACCGGAGGAGGAAAATTAATAAGAGAGCCCGAGAGTATTGGGTGCATCCTATCTTTAGTGATAGATTATTAAATGGAAAATTTTACACTATGCATTCCAAATTACTCGATTACCCGAAAAAATTTTTCGCCTTTTATCGAATGAGCATAACTAGCTTCAACCAACTTGTCAAATTAATTGGACCAGGAATAGCGAAGGAGGATACAAATTTAAGACTATCTATACCTGTGGAGGAGAGATTGAGCGTTACGATAAGGTAAGATAAACCACAAAACATACTTTAAATTTTTTATTATAATTCAAATGCCAAGTTTACAAGTCGTATATTTGGGAATCTTCTGAAAAATTTGAATAATATGACTGGGCTGACATGTTGGAATCAGCTGGTGATGAAACATTTTGAATGGTTGTTTGTGGTAAAGTGGGGGATGGTGTAGAACCGGATGTATAAGCCTGTGATTGTTGTTGTAGCGGCAAGAAAGTGGGGGATGGTGTAGAACCGGATGCATAAGCCTGTAATTGTTGTTGTGGCGGCAAGATGTTAGTCCCTCGTTGGTAAACAGGAAAAGAGTTCATGGGTTGTTGCAGTATGGTGTATGTTGGTTGAGAATGAGGCTGAACACGCCTACCAAGTCTTATCTGTTTAAATACGTTAAGAATACTAATCTTAGCATCGAGTTATTCATCAGCGGTTAAATTTTTGAGTGATGGGACAAGAGACAATGCAAAGTTTACATCTTCATCAACATTAGTCTCATTTAATGCTTTTAATATTGCTTCATCCAAATCCGTATTCTTCGAAACACGAGTTTTCTTCTGGCGAGGAGGTGCGGAAGCGGATGGAGCAGTTTCTTCATCATCTTCCTCATTTTCTGTAGTATCCTGGGCCAGGTTCAGGTTACCTTCCGTTTGACGATTTTCCATGCATGGAAGTAAAAATAATAATTGTTCAAAGTATACGTATTTACGCCGCTTGACCGAAGCCTGCCCCGACTTTGTGTTCTTTTGTGCATTTAATTCTCGGCGAAAGCAAGTCCGTAAATTGGCCCATTTTTTTTTGTATATCGTGGCCTGAAAAATAATAAAATATAATTAATTTATTACAGGTATCTGGCTACTGGAGCTAGTTTCAATTCATTATCTTTTGATTATCTGATGGGAGCTTCTACAATACGAGATATTACAAAAAGTACATGTGAGCAAATATGGAATATGCTTCAACCGTTATATATGCCAACCAAACAAGAAGATGACTGGATTGAAATAGCAGACGAATTCTACAGTCGCACAAATTTTCCAAACATCATTGGAGCGATCGATGGCAAACATATACGAATGATACAGCCAGAACATTCCGGTTCATCATATTTTAACTACAAAAAGTTCTTCTCCTGCGTTTTGATGGCTTGGACAGATGCCGATTATAAATTTGTGTACATTGATGTTGGTTCTTATGGAACAGCTAGTGATTCGGAAATATTTAAAACATCAGAAATGGGTAAACGGCTTTCCGAGAATCGACTAAATATTCCTTCTGGAAGGCAATTGCCTAATGATGATGTTGGAGATGTTATTCCATTCTCTGTCGTAGGCGATGAAGCGTTTGGACTTGGAAATAATATATTACGCCCTTATGCAAAAAGAAATTTAAACTACACCAAGCGAATTTTCAACTATAGACATACAAGAGCTCGACGCATGGTTGAATGTACTTTCGGGATTCTAGCTAACAAATGGCGCATTTTTCACTGTCCAATTGACGTAAATATTAATTTTTGTGTTAAAATTATTAAAGCTTGCTGTGTCCGAATCAAAGATGGAATACATTTTAAAGACACTCTACAGTTGTACCATGAATAACTTCAATACAAATGGAAATAACCGAGGAAGAAATAATATGAATAATGTGCGGCAATACAGGTCGTCATACTTTATATCTCCTGCAGGCTCAATTCCGTGTCAATATAATAAAGTGTAATGTAAATAAATAAAAATGTATCGTACCTTGATTTGTTTTTTCTTGGGCACTAAGCTCATTCCAATCAGGAACAACAGCTTCACAAACTTCCTCCCACAGTTTTTTCTTCACATTTACGTCAGAGTACTCTTTTAAGTTTTTCTTATAAAGTGCAGGGCGTTTTTCGACTTCCTCGATCAAGTTTACGATCAAAGATTCCGAAATAAGCGACTGAGAATTGGGCGACGCCATTTTACAAAACACGCGCGGCCGACCATTCGCTGTCAAAGCTCGGAGCGAACTGAACTATCGGCTTAGTCGGCCGACTAAAAAATCGTCGTGTGTGCGCGTGTGGTAGGGAGCCAATACTGATTATACGGTCGGCCGATAGTTTGCCGACAGTATAGTTTGAATTGAATCGGGAAGCCCATCAAACTTGTTTATCGGCCGATACCAAATCGTCATAGTGTGCGATTAAGAGCCCGACCAAACTATCGGCCGATAAAAAGTCTGTGGTCTGCGGGGGCTCTAACTGTTTTGGGAGTCAAATAATGTATCCCACATATTGGCCATCAAATGGTCATTACAAATACGGGCTTCCTTAGGCAGATAATATTTGTAGTCACTTGGGATTATTGCTCTTAATTTATCTGAAATACTGTGCAATGTAGTGCTTTCACAGTTTGGAAGGTGTTCCTCGTGCTCTTCCTCGGTATCACTCGCGATGATAATGTCATCTATGTAACAGAAAAGAAAATTCAAACCCTCCAGCGGGGCTATTGCGTAACTCTGTTGACAGTTCAAGTGATGATCACTTGTTTAAAATGTGCATTATTGAACTGTCAAACAGCTAGTTTCGTATTGCCTATCTTCAGTGACCAACTGCAGTGACGTCATTAGCCACTGGTGCTTTTGATAGCCACCGTAACACGCAACCCAGTGCTGGGCACGCCACAATTATGGCGGTAAGTCCCTTCTTTGAGGCGTGGTTGGAAAGACCTCACGGCGTCCTCACCTTCCGCATGACGCAGGTTCTCACCGAACACGGGAAGTTCGGGAAGTTCCTGCACCGGATTCGTGCGGAAGCGACGCCCGGGTGTCGCCACTGTGTGGACCGCCCGGAGGACACGGTGGAGCATACGGTGGAAGTGTGCCCCGCTTGGGAAGAGTAACGCCGTGTCCTCGTGGGGGCGATCGGCGGCGGCGATCTCTCGCGCCTCAGGGAGATGTCAGCAAATCGTAGGGGCCCAGCAGGGTCGAAGCCTACTGGGGCCATGGGTAGTGTGAAAACGAAACCGTGGCCCTGGGACGAAGGTAACGAAGGAACAGGAGTAGGTTTTTAGTCAGTAAAAGTCTGACACTATCTCCCGCTCCGCCCAAGAGCGGGATTTGTCATAAGATGATTTTCCCACCTATAAAAAAAAAAAAAACCGTAACACGTTTTGAAAGATGTTATTGTATCGATACTTTTAAAATTGCGATTGTGTAAGCTTTTGAAGCTGTATAATAGTTGATAAAATTTTAGAGTGGTCACAATAGGCACCGTAAATTTTATAATTCACCACATTTCCACCGTAGTTTGTTAGTCACTTGTGTGATACGTAATACCAATTTTATGAAATTGTCAGGTGACAACTAAGTTTAGTATGCACCGAATGCTAGTTGTCAACTGTTATTGAAAAAGTTAGCCAATAGCCCCCCAGAACGGTATGATGCATGAACCTTTGGAAGGACTGTGCTGCATTTTTGAGTCCGAATGTCATTCTGGGGAATTCGAATAATCCGAATGGCGTAATAATAGCTGTTTTTTCTATGCCCGCTGGATGTACAGGTATGAAATGGTACGCCCGATTGACGTCGACACTTGAAAATACTTTCTTACCTGCGAGGAAATAAGTGAAGTCGTGTAGGCGCGGAATCGGATATCTGTCCGGTTTGGTGATGGCGTTTAAGTGCCTGTAGTCACCGCAGGGATGTATATCCCCGTCCTTCTTCGGCACAACATGTAACGCGCTGGCCCAAGGACTCTTGGATGGCCTACAGATTCCTGCCTCTATCATTTTCTGAAATTCGGCCTTTGCCTTTTTGAAACGGTCTGGTGGTAGCGGTCTTGCTCTAGCATGGACAGGCGGACCACTGATCTCGATGTGATGAACTGTCGAATGCTGAGTAGGGTCTTTAAAAGAGGTCGGTCTTGTAAGATCTGGGAAAGAATTTAACAAGTCGAAATACGGATGACTTTCACAAATGGTTTTGACTGACGATTCACAAATTTCGATACTTCCTACTACTTTTAAATCTGTCAAAGTGTCAATTAACTTTTTTGTTCTTAAGTCGACTAACAATACATAATGGCTTATAAAATCTGCTCCTAAGATGGGTTGTTTGACATTAGCAACAATGAAAGTCCATTTAAAATCACGCCTCAATCTAAGATCGACTGACAAGGAATGTGTACCGTACGTTTCGATTTTAGTGCCATTGGCCGCAAATAAAGCAAAGTCTTCCTGCAAATACTTATTCTTACACTTAACTACAGCGAAAGGAACTACAGAAACATTCGCACCAATGTCTACTAGAAAATTTAAATTATTTTTCCTATCAAATATACATAATCGACGGTTAACGATACCTCCGATGCAAGATTCCGTCCTCGTCTGCACGGTCGTTAGTTTTTCGAGTTATTGCCTTTCCAGGTACACGGTGTTCGGCATTTTACAGCCTTAACGCCGAAACGGTTCTGGTAGAAACATAGCCCTGGCTGTCGGGATCGGGATCGCTTTCGACTAGAACTACGCCCACGCGTTCCTGACGGCGCGCGGTCGATCACGTCGGGGTCACCAATGTTGGATGTGTTGGTTCGTGATGTGTACCGCGAATGGTATACCTAAATCACTACTTGAAGGAATGTTCAAAGAAATACTGGTTTCGGTATTGACAGTTTATTTTACTCACGCACACTGTTACACGATAATTTAGAACAATAGGACATCGGCGTGTGTCTGGCTAGCGAGCCTCGGAGCGACTGTTGACGCCACCGAGCTACGTATCAAATGTCTGAGTCGAAATATTACAATGTAGTGTCGCCTCTAATCCTACAAATATTAGGTGATGTACTGAAGAAATGCCAGATTTTTTTTAATGGACTCTTCTGATGTTAACTCTCCTTTTTCTATGCAATCAATGTTATTTTTGCCTACTAATTTAACAAAGTCTTCTTTTGTGAGTAATTTCTCTTTATCTCGAATGATGTCAGAAGAATTGGTTGTTTTTGTGTCTTTAGTTCCGAGGCATTTACTGTAGTCTACTGTATCTTCATTCCATGGACAAAATTATCAAGTTTTATTCTAATCTATTCTAAAATCCTGTTGCTCTAAACCCGTTGATAATAGTTTGCGGCTTTATACTTGTTTCTATTGTGGCTTTAAACAATGGCACAGATTGAATCTTAGTGCTTGAGATGGATTAATTCTACGCCATTCTAAGACAGTTTTTTGCCACTCTGTTTTTAGAGGCTTAAATGCAGCAACATTGGCAGGTTGTAAAAGCCTTGTGCAATTTGGGTATAGTGCAATTAGAACTATCTGCAAAGTCGAACACAGTTCACTCACGGCATAAGTTAAATGAGACTTGTGACCGTCTACAAAAAGTATGATTGGTAATTTTGTGCCTATTTTGACCAGATGGCGATGTAAAACGTTCTTAATATATTCATAAAAAATATTAGTATTCATCCACCCATTCTCACTAAGACCCAAGCCTCAATCTCTTGGAATTTTAGAAGTTAATTCTGCAGGTAAACTTTTCTTTTAAAAAAATACCATTGGTGGAGTAAGATTCCCATCTGTACTAAAAGTAAACATCACAGTCAACGAAGTTTTTGCCTGGGCGTGAACAACTTCATGAACGTTTATTTCTCCTTTTAAACTCAAAACTGGACCTGTTTTTGGCCACAGCACAAAATTCGTTTTATCTCCATTACCATATTCGTCCTGGGTCAGAAAGTATGTGAAGCAAATTATTTTCAACAAAGTAGTCGTTGATTTGCCGAAACCATCCCCTAACATCAGTCGTTGATTTGCCGAAACCATCCCCTAACATCAGTCGTTTATTTGCCGAAACCATAATCATAATCATTTATTTGTTAGAACATGGTAGGTATGTACATTACATGGTCTTAGGTTTAAACATTTAGTCTCGGCACGTTCTACCACATGGGCGTACAAATATTAAAAAGGTTACATTAAATTGTGATAGTTAATATAATTGAAATTAAAAATGTCAGTTAAATAAAATCATATAAATAATAATTAAATTAATATGTCAAAGAGTCATTTAAGTAGTCATTTAAATTATAGTAACATTTATTACACAAAAATTCTTTAAATTTTTTCTTAAACCTGGTCAAATCCAACTCTCTAATAGATTTCGGAATTTTATTATAAATTTGCGGAGCTCTGCAGAATATGCTTTTCCGCATAAGAGCGGTCTTGGCTCTGCGTCCGCGTAAAATATCATTTCGCCTATTACGTTGGACCGTATCAGATAGGTAAGGAAATAAATGTGGATTGGATCTTACAAATAATCCATCCATCAATATCCATCCCCATCATCAATAATCCATCCCCTAACATCAGTCGTTGATTTGCCGAAACCATCCCCTAACATCATTTTCTGACACTGTCGAGCTGGCAGCTGTAACTGCTTCTGGTGTACGGAAAGCAAGGGTAGGATGTCTGGCTAAAAATAATTTAAACCATTTCTCGGCATTTTTAAAAGTGGACGGTCCGATCAGTTTTTTTTAGAAATTCCGAAACACTTTTGATCAAATCTTCTTGAAATGAAATGAAATTTATTTATTTGCTAGAATATAGGTATATAATAACATGTTGAAATATTTTTTAGACACTATATTCGACTTATCAGTCGTGCAAATATTTTTAGAATAGTCAAATAATAATACTGACATGAATAATAATACGGACATGTCCAAAAATGTATGGACCAAAAACCCAGAATCGATAGGAATGAAATGTATACCAGTGGATTGACATTGAAATATAATATAATGTTACCAAGGGGGCAACCCTGAAATCGTTATAGTATAGGAGATAGGAGCAAAAAAAAATAAGAAAAAAAAATCGTTTAAAACAATAATAAAATAAGTTTACGTCATGTTGTGGCTTAATATGACGTTGTTTTAATGTTGTATCACTTGTGATAATTATCATCAACACATTTCACAAGCAACAGCAACATAATAACAAAATCATATTAAATCACAACATAACAAACACTCTGTTTTTTGTATATTTTTTTTCTTTTGGCCCATAGATACTACAATCGTTACAGTACTGTGTGTATTATTGGTAATTCTGTGGCTAAAGATTGCAAATATAAAAATAATTGGTATAGTATAGGAGCTAAGAGCCATGTTGTGGGTGAGAATATCGTTGTTAATCATTTATTTTCATAATGTAAGTCTTATTGTGATAAGTTCTAATGATAGTTCCTATAACAACAACGACATTCTAATCCACAATAACTTGTGTTACACATGAATGTACAAGCAAAAGAAATACTCTAACTTTTATACTTATTTTTGTTCGCTCATAGATACTACAATCAACGTATTGTGTGTTATTGGTAATTATGTTGCTTTGGATAAAAAAAAAATCAACAATTATTATCATAAAGACTTTATTGCCCAAATAATCAAAGAAAATACAGTTTGGAACTATACACAAACTATACACGAACTAAAAACATGTACGCGGTTTTGTTGTAATTGTAACAGTAATCTCTTTTATTTATTAATTATTTTCTATGTCCAAACATACTAAGTCTAAAAATCCCGCAGGTTGAATCAAATCACCTTCGTTCCTCGCCCATGCAAGATAATATATGATACTTATAATATGGGCACAACTACCTAAAGTGGACGCCCATGTATACAACTACAATAGTGCTCAGTGACCGCGTGACTATTATATGCTATATAACAATAGTATGTTCTTGTCGTAATGTGTCTTGAATGTATTCTGCATCGCATTAATGTGTGTTCCCTCTCTTCATTAAAATTCACTCTTTCAGGATGCCTGTACACTTCTATTGAGTACACACCTGTTTCTCTTATATGTTCGTAGCAGTACGATCGAGCTAGTTTCACATGATATGTACCGATGGCAAAAATAAGCAGCTCATCAAATGTCATTCTTGGGAAATGTACAACATCCGTTGCCTCCATCCTGGTAAACGCAATATTTCTTTGTGCGTTCAAACGGTTATGATCGACATATTCGGCCAGTTGGTTTTGTCTATTTATGTTTCTTTCGATCATTTCGATGAAGTTCGCAGTCAGGTGACTGTCCCCATATGGTTCTTGCGTTGCGTTAACAAGCGCTGCAGCTATTCTGAAGTCTGTCATTGCCGTGGTTAAAGTGTTATTAAAATATTTAGAAATAAATATTTTAAAAACAAAAATCACGTTTCATTCTTCCGTTTATTGTTTCTACCACCCATCGAACTAGCGTCACTAGTCTCGACTTATTAGCAGCTTCAGTGCTCAGCTGACTTTCATGTCTACTTAATGTCTGTGGCGTGTAGACCCTGAATCCACATTCCTCTGCATCTGGCAGAGCGTCCCGAAACCCCCTATCTAAAACCATGACGTCGTCGGGTTCAAAAAACCATCTTATCGGAGCTTCTTCCATAGGTTCGCTGTGATTATCCAAGATCTGTTTCAATATTGTTGCATCGGACGTTCTAGCATTATAAGGTCCTGTCACTTCTATTATATATCCATCGCAACATACAAGCATAAATGGCTTTACTAGATTGGAATATTTATGTAAACTGTAACTCAATCTCTGAAATAAGAAGTTTGAGCTCTTTTGTATGTATAAATATGTCCCATCCATAATAACAATGGCTTTTGTATGATCTTCAGTTCCAAAAATATAATTAGGTATAATTCTATTTCTTGCTATAACTTAATTCCGGGTAATATGGTCAAATCCAAGATGGCGTGGAACATAGTCATTATTGAGACATTCTCTTGCTTGTTTCATTTTTTGACATATTGCTGACTTGGATAGGCCAAAAACCGTCTCCAGTCTTCGGTAAGGTGCACCGCTTCTCAGTTTAGATAAATAAATACCCAAGATTGTGTTTCTGTTGGATCGTTCTTGTAAAGAAAAGGTTTCTTCTAATATGCTATAGAATTGCTGGTGACTTATACCGATCCAATTATGAAGTTCGTCCGGACTTATTTCATCATTTTTTTCAAAATCCAGCAGTTTTTTTTTTCGAGAGCCTGAGTGTATAACTCTACTATATCGCGTAAGTTCTCGCCTCTGAAATCGTCTTGACATCTAGCGATGTTTCCTGGTAAGTCCTCCCAAGTAGTATTCCTTAAGTGGTGTGAACATATCCGTGCAAGAGGTGGTATGTATAAATGAAAGTAGCTTAAAATATATACTTTCATTGAATTGGGCACAGCGCGAAGTTCCAAACTCCTACAAACGTCGACAATACATCGTCTTGACGTGTTTGCTGCGCCTGCGAAGCCAGGTGTAGATATCGATGCAGTTGGAGGTCTGGGTGGTGGTGGAGGAGGTCGTCTTAAGCTATAGTCTATGCGCTGCCAGCACGGATGACAAATAGCTCTGGAGCCATCAAATGCAATCTGAAATAAGCAATAACATTCCCTCGTTAGTCTCACATTCATTTTAAAGTACCTATTGTTTATGGTATACTATCTGATATGTATACAACGTGAGTTTTACATCTATAGCGAACACATGAAAATACGCGAAACTAGACTCATTATTATACCATACCTAATAGGTTGTTGATGAATCGACGACGAATATTACTCGTATTTATTGTGCGTTGTCAGTTGTGTTAGTTTAATTACTATTCTATACTAATTCAAATAAAACATGACGCAATATGATAACACGCCGTGTCGAGCGACGCCGCTGACATGGGGGTGTCGCCTTGATTATAAGTTAAGATGAAACTACATACTATATTATATGTAATTGAGTAACCATAGTACTTACTTCTTGTGGCGCTTGTAAAGTGCTGAACATATGCTCCACGAAGTCCCGGTGTGACTCCAGAAACTCGAGGGACAAAACGTGATGCCGCCTTTGTAGAACAGAACGGGGACAAGTCACACAACGGTTACGTTCATCCATTTTAAACAATATCCAGTCGCAAAGAAAATCGAAGTCCGGTTTAACGCGCCACAGTTTCAAATCAACAAGAAAAATCAGTGTCCAGTATACAAAAGCAGAGGTCAAGTTAAAATCCACGAAGTAAAACAAAGCACACAGATCACAACGAAAACAAACGAAGGTCTGCGACGGGATATGGTCGTTAGTCGTTACCTGCCTGCCACACCGCCCCGCCCCCCACGTCACCCCGTCCGCCGCGCCGCGCCCGCGCATAATAGCCAGTAGCAACTGTGTATTTTTTTATTTGCAATCCTTAGCTACAGAATTACCAATAATACACACAGTACTATAACGATTGTAGTACCTATGGGCCAAATAAAAATAAATAAACACAAAAAAAAGATTTTGTACATCCACCCTTAACAAACGTCACGTAAGGCCGCAATACTGTCAAGGGTGTGATGGTACATGGAAATATATGGTAAGATAAAGGAACCTACAGAGACCTACAAGCCTAACAGTCCCTATGACCCTAAGCCCTATAAGCCCTACAGCCCTAACCTACCATATACCTAGTATGTGATAAATAAATATATAAATAAGTTCAGGATGTCTGCACCATGCGACCTAAGGTTACAGACGGATAGTAGACAGGAATACCAGGTTCGGGAAGGATAAACTCACTGCCAATCCCGCAGACTCACGGGACTGATCCGAAGATGGCTAAAGGTGTCTTGGCCACAGCGAGGGGTAATGAGACAAGAATATAAAATTCAAATCTGATTTATTTACAAAATGTTCTGCTTATATACTACTTTTTCTTAACACACACTATTATACTAATTCTATGTATTCTATGCGTGTAAGATGCAACCAAATCATTATTTTAACTGGGCCGCGCGTGAGCCAGGCCGAGTGCTGAGTCAATGTCCAAAGGTAACATTGAACAGATTTTTTTACTTATTTTATTTTGCTCTTAGCTCCTATACTACAACGATTTCAGGGTTGCCGCTTTGGCAACATTATATTATATTTAAATGCCAATCCATTGGTGGTACACAGTTCATTTCTGTCGATTCTGGGTCATTTTTTGGACATCATCTTTCATCACTGTCATTAGTCACATTAGTTAAACATAATAAAACAGTCTATAATATTAATTGTGCACATGTCATTATAAAATTATTAAAATGGTGTAGAATTTACTGATTAGATAATTTATAAATAATGTCAAGTTATAATTTAAATAAATGTTCGTAGGTCATATCTATACATTACGTCTGTTTAAATTTTAAATACTTAATCATCTATTGAATGAAACCATCTGTCACAAAGCCAATTGTTAAAATTTCTATTAAATTCTAAGTCATTCATTTTTCTAATTTTTTTCAGGTAGTTTATTATAAATTTTTACCGCCATGGTGTAGCAGTTTCTGTTACATAACTTTAATCTGTTTCCAGGCACTATTAGAGGTTCTTGTACGATGTTCCTTTTAAATTGGGCCTTATCATCCTGCTCAAAGAGTGAAAGGTGGTTTCTAACAAATTTACACATTTCAATAATGGATGTGTAAGCAAACGATTTTTAATGAAGATTGGTCGGCACGAATCAGTCCACTTGAGTCCATAGATAGACCTTATTTATTTTTTTGGGCGATAAAACGTCTTTTCTCTTTGGGACCTTTTTGGCTACTAACTTTGATCCAGTTTGTAGGGGAGGAAATGAAGAAACCAAAACAGTAAAGATAATTTCGAAAATGTCACGGACAAGGAGGGTGTACGTATGCGCTGACTTGTTGCATCAATCACACTACCCGATCGCCCCGCGGACCCGCGGTCCCCGCGTCACGTCCCCCGCGCTCGTCTGCCCGGCGCACACGCACAAGCTCCTCGAACGTCTATGAGTTTTGTACTATCCTTCAATATTGTCGGCTCTTAGCCGCGCGTGCCCTCTCACTCACACCGCTCACAGCCGACTGAGCTGTGTCGCTCGCACGCGCGCCAGAGATGACATAATGCTTCCCCCTCTTTCACTCGCATACACTACATCCCTCCCTTGTTTTATTTTTTTTAAAACAATAAAGAAACAATTAAAAACAATTGATCAAATAAATGATTCATCGTTTTATTATACTCGTAACTATTGATTACATTATTGAAAATCAACCTTTATCATCTCATGTTACTTTTAATTTTAGTATTCTTAACGATAGTCCTAATCGTCACCAATATTCTCGTCTGAACTCTCTTCTTCTACAATTTCTAAATGTTGTCCTTCCGTTTCTTTATTCATAGATGTCCATTCTCCTTCCACTTTCTTTAAATGGAGTATGTTTCTTCTTAATTGTTGTCCAGTTTCATCGTTCTGTACTTCCACATCTCCTCCTGTTTTAGATTTTACAGTATGAGTAGCTGTATCAAAATTAAGACTCAATTTATTAGATTTATTGGTATTCTTTACATACACCTTATCTCCCACTTGTATATCAGTTTCGCGTGCTCTTCGTCTTTTATCTGTATATTCTCTCCCTTTTTCTTTTTGTTCTTTATCTTTGTCTCTTACATCCAAATCCTCAAAATTTTGTTCCGCATAATCTATCATGGGAATCTTGTCCCTAAATTTCCTTTGAAAAAATAATTCTGCCGGAGTTTTTCCAGTCACACTATGGGGTGTGCTATTGTACATAGTCAGATATTTTATCAATGCTTCTTTCCAGCTTTTTCTCTCTACTTGGCATATTTTGAGTCGTTTAAGAATGTCTCGGTTCTGTCGGTATGACTATTCTTGTGCCTCTTAGTAATAATTATGTCCCCAAAGAAACAGAACTCGTTCGCAAATAGTTTGTAACCTTTTACTGAATCATCCCACTTTCTGCTAAATATGCCATGTTTTACTTTTTGTATGTCAGTGTCGGTCTTTGAATGTTCTTCGATGTCTTTTAGTGATACGGCTATTGGTCTAGCGTGATCAATGATATCCTGAACGTAATCTTTTTGCTGAGTTTCATCATGTTTAAATGTACATGATCTAGACAAGGGATAAGCTATGTTATTTTTTCCTGGACGGTATATGACATTATATTTATAAGATTGAAGTCTCAATATCCAACGTTCTATACGAGCACACGATTTGGACTTCGGTCCGAATATGACCTCAAGAGGTTTATGGTCAGTTATCAAGTCAAATTCCTTGCCGTACAAGAACATGTGGAAGTGTTCCACAGCCCACACCAATGCCAAAGCCTCTTTCTCAGTTTGGCAGTATCTACGTTCGCAATCACTGAGGGTCTTATTCCCAAACGCAATTATGCGTGGGCCTCTTTCATTTGTCTGCACTAAAATTGCTCCGAGTCCGACCGGACTAGCATCTGCAAATACCATGGTTTTATCGTCTACGTTGTAGAACCCCAAATTTGGTATATCACTCAAAGCAGCCTTTAAAGCACAAAGGCTGTTTGTTGACTTTTCCCCAAGAATCCCTAATATCAGCATTTTTGGCTGATCCTTGGCGAAGCAACTGCTTCAATGGTTCTGTGAGGGTCGCCATGTTGGGAATCCACTTACCAATATAGTTTATGAGCCCTAAAAAGCTTTGTAGCTCCGAAATATTGATTGGGGTTCTGAAATCTTTTATGGCCGATAAATATTTGTCTAATGGTCGAATCCCTTCGTCAGATAACTCGTGTCCTAGAAATTGAACTTTAGTTTTACCGTAAATACATTTATCTTCTCTTAACATGATGTCATTCGCCTTTAATGTCTCTATCACTTTTTGTAACCGTCTGTCATGTTCTTGCTTGTCTTCTCCGTAAACTAAAATATCATTAATAAAATTAACTACACCTTCGCATTCTATTAATACTCTTTCGTGTGTTTTTTGAAACATTTCTGGCGCACAGGTTATCCCGAACATTAACCTTTTAAAACGATATAATCCTTTACCAGAAATGAATGTAGTAATGTGTCTTGATTCGGGCAGAAGCTCCAGTTGATGAAAGGCATCCTTTATCTAATTTGCTAAACATTTTAGCATTTTGAATCTTCGGTAGTAGCTGTTCCATCGTGGGCAGTGGATGATTCTCCCGCTTAATTGCCAAATTTGCGCGTCTCATATCGATACAGAGACGAACATCACCATCTGCTTTCAAAATCGGTACTACCGGAGATATCCATTCAGACGGTCCTTCTACCTTTTTTATTATGTCCTTTTGAAGTAGTTCGTCTATTTTGGAATTAATTTTTTCTTCTAAGGGAATCGGTACTAGTCTGTAAGGTTGTGCGACTGGTTTTACGTCCTTATTTATTAGTATTTGTATCTGAATGTTTTTAAATTTGGGAAAGGGTGTCATCTCGACTTGATTTATGTCTAATCCTAGTTTAAGTACGCCTAATGCAATTGCAGTTACTTTACCTAATAAATTACGTGTCCCTTTGTCTATAACATAAAAGTTGGCGTTTTGTGTTTTTGTTCCAACACAAATATCCGTAGTAAAGGACGTCAATAATTTGAGAGGGACTTCACTTCCATATGCTACAAATGTTTTTCCTGGATTCTTTAGTTCTTTTTTTGTCTTTAAAACTTTTTCTCTTATTTCTTCCCACGTTTTATCTGTTATTAAGTTATGTTGACATCCGGAATCAATGAGCATCTCTACTTGGGTTCCTCCTACTAAACAATTGAGTGTATCGTTAGGCAGGATATTAAAAACATAATCAATCTTGTCTTCGATCGCATTGGCCTGCTTCATATCTTCAACTCTTTGATTTGGCTTCTTTCTTTTCGCATCTTACCCCTTTCCGATTTGCTATCATCATAGTTCCGTTTTTGGCCTGTTCCTCTGCACTGAGCCTGGAAATGCCCCACCTTCTTGCATTTGTTACAAATTTTTCCTTTGGCTGGACACTTCGCATCATACGCTAGATGATTCCAGCTACCACATCGATAACACGCCCTTTTATTGTTCTTTAATGTCTTTTCTTTCTCTTGTGTCTCAATTTTGCTTACAGTGTGTTCTTTTCCTTTCTGACTAAAATCAACTAATTGTCGTTCTACTACCTCTAAAGTATTAGCTTCAGTTATCACTTCTGTTAAAGTAATTTTTTCTCCTGCGCGAAGTACTTTCTTTCTCAGTTCTTCCGACGAACATTTCTCAATTATCTGATCAATTATATTATCATCTACATCTGTAAATTGGCATTTCAACGCTCGTTGCCTTGGGCGAACTAAATATTTTTCAAATTTCTCGTTTTCTTCTTGTTTCATTTGCCTAAATAGATGTCTTTCATACCGTTTATTTTGCTTGGGTGCGAAGTATTCATCTAACTTTTTTATTGCTACTTCAAATACATCTATGTCTTGATCATCTTCAACCGACGTGACGTAACCACCGGGTATGTTAAACAATATTCCTTGAAGTTCTTGTCCTCCCGAATGTAACAGACTTGCGCGTTTTTTAGAGCTATTATTAATATCTGCAGCTTCCAGGTAGATATTTAAACTCCTCTTCCAACGTTCCCATCTTGCTCCCACAGAACCTGCTTCACCATCGCACTCAAATTTTTCTAATGTAAAACTCGACATTATTTAAACAAATAAGGAATGTCTCATTTAGGTTATCAAATGGGCATTATCCTTTCAACAACCTGATACATTCATTATTTATTCCTATCAACCTGTCCTTCCAAAACCACACAAATTGTTGATAAGTTCAGTAAACGGGCGTTACCCGTATAAATATTTCAATTACGAGCATTGCCCGTATCACTTCGCATTACAGGCATCACCCGTACAACATTACGTTACAGGTAACCCGTAAAGGCATCACCCATCGGTATTTAATTACGTTACGAAGTCCTCACAGGCATCACCTGTTTATGGACTACCAGGCATCATCTGGTAACATCATAGCGTCTCTAATATACCTTCACTACATCGCACCACACCTACAGGCATCACCCATAAGTATTTAATTACGTTACGAAGTCCTCACAGGCATCACCTGTTTATGGACTACCAGGCATCATCTGGTAACATCACAGCGTCTCTAATATACCTTCACTACATCGCACCACACCTACAGGCATCACCCATAGGTATTTAATTACGTTAGGAAGTCCTCACAGGCATCACCTGTTTATGGACAACCAACGACACTCTTTAATATTGTAGTTAGAAGAGACAAAATTCGAAAATAATATATTTACCTGATAAAATAATAGACAATCAGACATAGATAGTAAACGAAGTTTAAAACGGAATCATGCAACTTAGCAGTATTTTAAGGATGTTCAATGTAATCGGACCTGGAATCGAACCCGGCCCCGTAGTTCAGGGACAAGTTTTTCATTTTTATATTTACACATCAATCATCAATTTATCAAAAGTAAAATTTTGCGTGTGCGTGTGCGCGTATATTTGTCACTTTGTGTACAGCCGCCGGGAATGTACTATTTAAAACACACATAAAACTTTTCCATGATAGAAAAGCAATCCACATAAATCGTACCGGTAGTTTCTAAAACCAGCCTACTCAAATGAATATATGCGCCAAGGACCAAAAGCGTTTGTAATCTAATTAATAATAATAGACTATACATATAAACGATCTCATAAGTATGTCAGTACAAAAGTAACAAATGTAAACAAACGTTGAATGTCGCTTTTGAGTCACTATCTAAGGTAGTACTAATACCCTCCGAAAGCGCTGACGAAAAAAATAAGGAGCGGTTGCCTCGTCCCGCATGGTAACTACCACGGATATCTATGGTAACTACCTACTTAGATGTAATGAAAATAAAATAAATACTTGCTTGTATCTGCAGTAATTCGTACTGGTAACTTTGTTTACTGCATTTCATTACTTATAAAAACACTACACTGCCACAGACACACACACTGTTTTTTTTTTTTTTTTATATAATTATTACTCACAATAATTGATCCTCGTCGCCAAAATGTACTATCCTTCAATATTGTCGGCTCTTAGCCGCGCGTGCCCTCTCACTCACACCGCTCACAGCCGACTGAGCTGTGTCGCTCGCACGCGCGCCAGAGATGACATAATGCTTCCCCCTCTTTCACTCGCATACACTACAAGTTTATTATTATTATTTACAAAAAACACATCGTTAAGTTGAATATCAAACAAACAAAGAATTTAAAGTAAAATGTTGGTTTGCACAGTTAACATTCCCCACCCCAGTGCGTCAGCACTCATCTTCGTTTGGCCGTGCGGCTGACCGACGCAACATACCCGTCTTGGTTTTTATATCAAGGACACGTATGCGTCCATCTCTCCCTGCCATTACTGCCTGCACGTGACCGCACGGCCAAACATTACGCGGCGAATCAGGATCGACGATTAGCACAAGGTCACCCACTTTCAAGGGCCTTTGTTCCTGATGCCATTTGGTTCTTGGTCGCATATCTGGTAGTACCTCCCTCACCCAACGCTTCCAAAATAAATCTGCGAGTCTTTGGGAAATGCGCCATTGCTTTCGTAGATATGTGTCTGACTCATCGTATGTACCGATTGTAGGTAGGTTAGATAAAGTGCCAAGAAGAAAATGATTAGGCGTCAATGACTCATCGGAATGTGGTTCCACGCTCACGTGGGTCAGCGGACGGCTATTGACCATATCGACGGTCCCTACGTACAATCCCCTAACTATAAATGACAAACTTTACAGGAGAGCACTTTAAAGTTTCAAACACCTGTAGTTCATGTTTTACTTAGCAGAAAGTCATGAAATTTGGAATACAGGTTTCATATTTGATCTATTTTATAAAAAAAATAACAACAACTTTAAATGGCCTTTCGAGCGTATTATTTGTCACTTACTGACTTATACAGCGGAATCATCAATGTGGTAAATAATGTTAGTGGTACTTATTGAGTTTTACGCTGGACGTTTTTAATTTACCAAAGTCGCAATTGCTATTTAGGGAGGTTTACGTGGCGATCATGGCACAAAGACTGTTATAAAAAGTAGATAAGTGTTGGACTCACTAAAAAAAAAAACAAGTTGATCACAAAAAATACAAATTATTTGCATTATGTTTTATTTTGAAGCATGCTAAATGTAAACAAAAACGTTGTTTTATTTTTAAATACTTATTTATTAATCGACAGTACGATGCAACTTCAGTATTTATATCTAATTTAATCAGTCTTGTTTCAGTAATGACCAGTTGAGTTTTTAGTACCTAATAACAATGTTACATTTGTATATTTAGGTAATAATAATAATGTCTTATAAAAAAATATAATATTTTTCAAAGAAGTATTGTTACACATACCTAATCAAAAACAGTAATACTTATGTAGGTAAGTTATTCGTTTTTAAAGAAACTTATAGCTTCTGTTCTTACAAATTAAAATATAATAAAAAAAAAATTACTAAGTAATAAAATCACATTTGTTTACCTAATTGTGGGTGATCCAACTTTAACAAAATGAAAACTCTTCTAAAAAAACATTAAAAACCAAAAGCATTATTTTGGAGTAAAAAATCAGCAAAAGTAAGAAACAAAACAATTTTTTGGTCAATTGAATAATTGCAAAATCTATTTCCTATCTTTATCATACTAAAAATTGTTTAGGTAAATACTAAAATTGACTTAAAGGTCCAAGTGACCAGGTAATAAAAATCCAAAAAAAAAGTAAGTACTAAATTGCACAACTAACTGAGAAATACTACTATTCTGTATCGGAACTTGAATCAGGAACGACATCACAAGAGACAAGGGAATTATAAAATCCATGGTACTGTCTAGGAATTACGTTATGTTCACAAAGATACTTAAGATCCATCAATTTTGCATTTTGGATTGGTAAAGGTCCAGTATAAGCCTGGCTCAACACGTCATCAGGTTGATTTTGACGCCTCCTGTTTTGACTTCTTCTGACAAATAAGCTATGGTATGTTTCATTAAATGTATTTTTGTATTTAAGAACGCCAGGCTCGGAAGAGGATACATGAACTTCTCTGATTTTAGACCACATTATTTTTATGTTTCTGTCATTTTTTTACCAATTTTTTCCTGCTAGTAACTTTTTAAAATCTAAAATGTCATCTCTTGCAACTTCCTTGACAATATACGGACTTCCAGTCTCTTTGGCCCACCTGACCAATGCGAACCATTGATCAGGCGTATATATTTCCTTATTCTTAGAACATCGCTCTATTAGAGCATGTATACTGTCATTTTCGTTTTGGGTATGGCCTTTTTCTAAAAATCTATGGGTGATATTTACCTTAAATTCTTTGGCAGCAATTAGATACATCATAAAAACAATTCTGTTTCTATTTTGCCCTCCGCAATTATCTGAATATAAGTTTATAGTTTGTATGCCTTTTAAAGATTGATTCTTAATAAAATCGTAGACACAACTAGCAACCTCATTCGCGCCTCGTTTGGCAGTGCCCTCATGCCACATATAACATGTTCCAACTTTCTGACCCATCTCGAAAATAGTGAAGTTAAAAACATTTAATTTTCTTTTATAATATAATATGCTTGTTTCTGCATGAGGAGATGAGTGTACTTTTTGAAAGTCAAACGCTGCAGTTATGACAACCATAACTGCTAGGTGAGTTGATAGCAGAAAGTTTATCCTCATTTTTGAGACTACGAGCCATGTCCTTATTTTTCAAATGTTCATTAAATTGTTCTTGAATTTCATGATTAACTGGCTTCGGCTGGTTTTTAAAGGCAATGCAAACGTCGCATTGATCTTTCTTTGGTCTGTGAAACTCAATATTGAAATTTTCATTTACAATGTCGGTGTATTGCCTCAATGTTTTAGCCTTATTCGACTCTGTCTCTGATACCCACTCATTGTAGAGTCTGAACATCTTAGCCATGCTTAATTCACCATCTAAATATAATTTTGAGGATTCCTTACGTGTATAGTGCGACTCCACAGGGGTAAATGATTGCACATGATCAGAAACGCTTTTAACCATTTCATCGTTCTTAACTTTAGGGTGATTTTTATGAAATCCTCTTTGATCAAAACCTACAGAGAGCCCTTCGCCTTCGTTAATTTTTTTCAAAGCTGTTCGTACGACGCCGTCACCAATAGCAAAAGTGTTTAAAAACATCTTTTTGCACACCGTAACTTCTTCGTGCCTTAAAACATCTAGAGATTTTGGCAGATAGTACTTGACAGAAAATAATCTTTTTGATAGGCCCTCTGTTGTTATGCGTCTCTTGCCGATTCTTTTACACCAACGAACCAAAAAATCCCACTGCCGCTCACGATTGCCAAGAGACCAAAATTGTTTGAACATTGCGTTTCTTACATCTTCGCCTATTTTCTCCTTGCACTTTAATCGACACTTATCATCGCAAGCAGGCAATATCAACTTTTTAGATTGTGCTTTTCCATTTCGACTGATGTAACTTAAACCCTGATTTTTTAACTGTTTTCTTCTGCTATCTATCCATGCCGATTTGTTAACCTTACGTATTCTACCTACATCAGTTTTCTTCTTAACTTTTCTTTTCTTTTTTGTTAATTGACTTTTTTCTGTGTTACTAACATCGGCATCGTTCTCTGTCATCTCATCAATACTGGTTGGTACATACGTCTGGTCACTCATAGGTGAAGTGACACACATAGATGAAGTTGGGGTGTCAATATGAAATGAACTTACATTTTCTGATTCAACATTCTGCATAATAGTTGAAATAGAAGGAGACCCTAAGGGAGTGCTTGTATCCAAAACTTGCTCAGAATCATGAAAGGCGTCAATTTCTTCTATAATTGTATTTGTGTCTGGATCGTGTGACGTTCTAACGATAACTTCCTGACTGTACTGTGGTTCTGGTTCTGTGTATGTGATAAACTCTTCTGTAATAATTCCAAGGTCAGAGAGAACGGCGCCATTGGGATGAGCGACAATGGTTTTAGTGGTTTGATTGGCTGACTGCGAGCTTAAAGGCAAATTAGAAAGGTTAAGTGAATCTGGATAAGTAAATATACTATCCTCATGTTTATCCTGTGATTGTAGGTGGGCCGGTAATCCGATATTAGATGATTCTAGCACTTCTAAAATGGTCGAATCGGAGAGGGCATTGGATGCTACATTTCTGTGAAATTGAGCAACAACTTGAATCGTACTTTCTTGTTGTTGTTCATCGTCTGAAGAATCACATTGTAGAACTGAAATAAAAAATAACATAAGTGTAAGATTGGAATAACATTACCGCCGTAAAATCTTGTAAGTAGTAGTTATGTATAAAATCTGGTATTATTTTCCGGCGTAGAATCTCATATCTACCACTCACTACACTATACTTTTAAATACTCCGACGTAAAATAACCTAGCTACCAAATACAGACATGTACGTTGGAATTAAGCAAAATTTGTTTGATCAATGCAAAAATGAAACATCTAAGTAATTATTGATTTGTAAAAGCTCAATATTAAGTATAAACTTAAATAAAAATACATTTGATCAATAATAATATCAAAATTCACTTACCTGTTTGAGTTATGTTGGAAACATTTTTATTTTTTGTGACACTTTCCTTTCGAGGCATCTTTTTAACTATTATCAATATACTTATTAACATTCACGCAGCAGAACATTAACGAACCGTCACCACAGCCGGCGCGAACGCTTATGTCTCGCAAGTGGCAGTTGCGGGGGAGGGGCGCGGGATAACATTGAATTGTCCCACGTAAAACGGCTGGATTACCACTATTGTTGTTCTACGTCGGAAGTTTTAGTCAATTTCGTAGTTACGGTAAATGTCGTGTGTGTATTTAAAGGTCAATTTGCCAACTTTTATTATTTTTTATTAAACTGGACGATGGTTTAGGTTTGTCTGAATGTCACGGAAGAAAGAAACACAAATCACACAACTACCACTTGGGGGATTGTACGTAGGGACCGTCGATATGTTCCACCTCTGCCAGCAGGGTATTTAGAGCCTCGTCGCGGGGTGCTCGTTCCTTCAGCACGACGTTTAGTGAATTTTTCACACAACGTATTAGGCGTTCCCACGCCCCACCCTAGTGTGGGCTGGCAGGTGGAGAGAATGTCCATGTGGTGCCGTAGTTAGCAGCTTCTCTCGTTAGCGTCTCTTCATCAAGTTCGCTAATCGACTTTTTTATTTCGTTTAGTCCCCCTTTCAGGTAAGTCTCGTTATCCGAGTACGTGTTGTGGCCACCCTCGTCTCGCGGCCATGCGTCGTAAAGCCATAATAAATGCGTTAGAGGTAAGTTTCGACACCACTTCAATATGTATGGCTCTGACAGTCATGCAGTCATGCCATATCTTTTCTCTCGTCGCCTGTACTGCACTGTCACTTCCATAGGCCCAAAAAGATCCACTCCACAGAAGGTGAACGGGCGTTGACTATGAGCCATTCTGGCTTCAGGTAAGTTCCCCATTCTGGGTGGTTGCGGCTGAGCTTTTCTTATTCTACAAAACATGCATTTTGAGGTCACATGTTTAATTGTAGGTCTCAAACGTATAATCCAATAATATTGTTTCAGATTATTTACGAGAACTTCTTGGTTTCCGTGGGCGGGCTTCACGTGGTGGTGTTTGACTATCAACTGAGCGACGTGGTTGCGCCCGTCAAGTATTACTGGATATTTGGTTTCAGGTGGTATTCCAGGCGCCTGGTCGATGCGACTTCCGACGCGTAAAACTCCGTACTCGTCAATCACAGGAGTATGGTTTTTTTTTGTTTCAGTTTGTCCAGGTCTTCAGCGAATGTCTGCCTCTGGGAGTGCATGATCAACAGGCGTTCTGCTCTCCTCCTCATGTTACCATCGATTGCACTGATAAGTTTTTTGCATTTATCAATTAATAATAATACCATACAAGTACTTTTCAGGAGGCGTAGCCAGGATGAAAATCTTTCAGGTTCCAGCACAGCAGGTGAGTACTCTTCAGTGACGACGAGAGAAACCCGTTCCAGGACATCAGTACCGACCTCCAGCTGTTGTACGGCCCGCAGAAGTACATCTGCGGGCTATGTCTCTTCTCCCCTGTACAAAAACTCGGGGCCGTACAACCATTCATTCTGTAGCGCATCCAAATCGCAGGCATCTCTCGTGCCGATGTCGGCTATATTCATTTTAGTAGGTATAAAATGCCATTCCTTTATTTGTGTCAACTCGTCAATTTCACCAAGCCGGTGCGCAACAAACGCTTTATAATCTCGCGCATTGTTTCTAATCCAGTATAGAATCGTTGACGAGTCGCACCAGAAATACCTTTCTTGTGGTAATATATTCTTATATTCTTTATTGTACATAAAAATAACAAATTATTTAAAAATTGGACAGCTGATGTACAAAGGCGAGCTTAACCCACAATTGGGTTTTCTTACAGCAAACCTAAAATATATTTCTAAGAAATTTTATTTATGAGGATAACTGAAAGAAATGCACAACAAAAATCTAAGTTAAAAAAAAAAAAAACAGATCAGATCTAAAATAAACTACACAAATACGTACAAAGCACACAATAAATATAAAAATACTATATACAATAAATAAAACCTATACATATAATGGGTCATGTTGACATGAAATGTTCCCTAATTCTTCCCCTGACGACCTCCAATGAGGGGCAAGCCCTAATGTTTGCGGAAGAGAATTCCAAAGGCGCACAGCTTGAACAGTGAATGATCCACTGTACCGACTAGAGGAATGGGGAGGAAAACGAAGGAGAAGAGAGGATGATGAGCGACAAGGCCTTCCTCTCGGAACAAGATACTCAAAGCGTTCACGAAGATACAAGGGGGAGTTGGGATTATGAAGAATAGAGAAGAGAAAAGAAATTTCGACACGTGGTCGTACTTTCGAAGGCCAAAAATGAAGCGGATACACAAATTCTGCAGACGCTCCAGCTTGTCAAGAAGTTCCTCAGTCGCATCAAGGAAGCAGACATCAGCGTAGTCTAGAATAGGTAGAAGAAGAGACTGAGCAAGAGTAACTTTAGTTGAAAAAGGCAGGAACTTCTGAAGACGTTTTAGTGACTGAAACGAGCAAAAAACCCTCCTGCTTACTTCCGCAATGAGGACCTTCCAGGACAGGTTACAGTCTATGAAGACACCTAAGTTTTTAACTTTTGCAGAGTATTCTATGGCGACGCCATCGTACAAAACTGGAGGGAGCGACTGGCTACTCAAGAAATTTATGAAATATCTGCCACCAATAATGAGAGCTTGTGACTTTGTTGGATTTACTAAAAGACCAAAACTTTTAGCCCATTGACAGATATTTTCAAGATCATTATTGATGACATCAATAGCATCAGGAAGCTCTTCAGGTTTAAAGTGGCGATAAAGCTGCAAGTCGACTGCATAGAGATGATAGTGTGAATATAAGACCTTTGTGATAACGTTAATAAAAACAGAGGAGAAAAGAAGAGGAGAAAGGATGCCACCCTGAGGAACACCCACAGCCAGATCGCACCAATCAGAGGAGGCCTCTCTTGAGCGAACAAATTGCGAGCGACCACGAAGATAAGAATTAAACCAAGCAATTACAGGAGGAGATATATTAAGAGAGGATAAGATTCCCAAGAAGATGTCAAAATCAACTGAATTAAAAGCGCTGCTAAAGTCCAATAGAATCAATACCGTAAGAAGTCTGTTTTCCATGGCCAGTCGTACAAAGTATAAAAATGAAAACGAGTTCCAACATGGATCTACCTTCAAAGTCTGAAAAAATATCAAAGTCGAAATCTCGGTCAAAGTCCACATCGTCATCAGTATTAGCTAGAAAAAAAAGACTGGAATTAGAAGCAGCAGAAGCTAAAGCAAAAATACAAATGGAAATAATCGATAAAAAGTTGGCGGCCGATTTAGCCGAGCTAGAAAACGAAGATACAGTTCACAATCGGAAGGAAGAGAAGAAGATCATACAAAAGTTGAAGTGGAGAAGTGGCTAGAACGGAGTCATCGCGAACTGGAGGCCGAGGCTGCTCAGCCGCAGGATACAAAACTGGGCGACCTTGATCTTCCGCTACCGACGCTGGCGCAGCAAGCAACTGCCCGTGGGGGCACTGATGGAACAGTTCACATGCTGGCAAGCGCTCTCAAAGATCTGGCCGCTGCTACCACAGCCAACGGATCGCATGCACAAATGCTAAGCCGATTGAGTACACCTAAAGACTTACTTGGTTTTGGAGGTGACCCGTTGGATTGGCTGCAGTTCAAGCAAGCATATGAAGACTCAACAAAGGTGTGTAACTTCAGCAATCAGGAAAACTTATGGAGACTACGGAAATGTTTACATGGAGCAGCAAAAAATGCAGTAACTGCACTGTTAATTAGTGCTACGTCACCGGATGTTGTGATGTCTACTCTGGAATTACAATTTGGAAATCCAGATATTATCATTGCAAAAATTATGTACGAGATCAATAAGCTTCAACCGATGGCCCAGGAATATCACAAAGAAATAATAACGTTCTCTGTAAAAGTAAAAAACTATGTCGCTGCTGTGCTCGCTATTGGTTAAGATATAGAAAGAAGAAGAGTACCTGAAAGGAACAAACGTTATATCAATAATCCTATCTAAATTACCTACAGTGCTTATCTCAAAATGGGCACACAATAGTTATCCAATCATCAGCAGCGGGAACAAGCCAAAACTTGTGATATTATCCGAGTTCTTGAACCAAGAAGCTATAAAAATAAATTTACAAAAAACACATCGTGAAGTTGAATATCAAACAAACAAAGAATTTAAAGTAAAATGTTGGTTTGCACAGTTAACACAGTTGACTAAAGCCTCTTCTTCCTCGTTATTTAAAATTGTGGGTGGGCCTGGTTTACAGCCATGCTCTGGATTTTTTACCGGAATTGTATGGTCGAACGCGTCTTGAAAGGTTTTGGCAGCAAGTTTTTTACTCATGCCTTTAGCAATTTCTACGAGGGCTTTTCGTAAGTTTTCTTCCGCTTTACCTTATCAGTCTTTACTTTGTTAATGTTTTTTGTATGAGGCTTCATTTTGAAGATAACTAAAAATATTTTTAAATAATTATTGGCACTCCAAATACTAATTACACACTACTAATTTGACACTGCTGCTAATAAATGGGTTTTCATACCATTGCACAGTGTATTATTTTGACTCAGATTTGGTCACTCTTGTTTTATATTTTCAGTCTGTGCATAATATACCAACAAAACTCCATAACAAACTCCCATTGAAATATCTTGCTTTATATTCAAGATAAAAATGACTGAAAGTTAGGTCCCTTATATCCTATTTGTTGTTATATTTCCTTGTACTGTTAAAAATTCCCAGATTCTTTTTTATTTTGAAAATCAAAACTTAATCTATCATTTAAAATTAATACATACATTATTAATATAGAGAATAACAAATAATTATATTTGTAAGTTTTTTTTTTCTAAAATTCTGCTATATTGGCGTTTATTTTTTTGCTCGGTTTAGATTCAATGCCAGAAATCAAGGTTTAAACACTTTCGGGTGAAATCTTATAGCACATCCTGGGCACCACTTACTACCGCAACCACGCACTATACAATTTTGCAACATATTTTGAATTATTATTATAATATCGCAAACGACGCTGTGAACCGCAAAGTAAACAACAGCCATTTAGCTAAATTTTATTGACATACACGGGCAACGTTGTCAACTAACTGAATCGTTAAGAAATGGGATTGTAATTCACTGATTTACTAAACCAATTATTCGTAATTAACCTACTTCCGATTTAGTTAGCGTGGAGACTTTTTCTTAGAGTTTATTAGGAAATTTAAATAAGGCTCTGGCAATACTGTCTTCACTAAAAAGAGAAGTCGGCCCACAGAGAGCGAGATAAAAATATATGTATAGATTAGTTTCAAGTAGGTATTCGAAGTCTGGTCTCCATCTTTATCTATAACTTCATGACCATAATAGCCTATCTTATTATAGCCATTATGGCACCTCAAATTTAGATCAAAGACTAAAAACCATAATAATGATTATGCTGCCATCTAGTGAATATTTGTTGTATCACTTTTAGGCCACCCTGGTTCTATCACAATGTTCAATTTGAACTGTAAAAAATAAAATAAGGTGAACCGAGGCTATTGTGACTATCAACTTTAAAATTTAAACTTTACCTTTTGCCACAACTGTCCACTTAGTTTAAATTGACATTCTAATAATCTCACATGGTTAAGCATATTTCTGTGAACATTATCACGTTAAAATAACGTTGAATAGTTGAAAACTTAAGATAAAATAAATAATATAACCATTGTGAAAACGAAAAAGTTACATTCGCCTCACTTTGGGGTGAATGTGACTTTTTAGTGACCTTACGCACTAGCGGTTGGCCGCTAGGCGGTTAGACTCGAGCGGTCCAACCGCTTAACGCGGTTTCTTCGCGGTTGGCCGCCATAGCGGTCAGCCGCGATGAAACCGCGTTAAGCGGTTGGACCGCTCGAAGGCGCGTGGCCCATAAACAAAATGGACGCCGTCGAGATAGCTTGTGTTATTTGTTTTTACTCCCGAAAACAACGAAAGAAAAATAAAAAAAGATACTGGATTCATCCTTTACTAGAAACACGCAACGAATTTGGCCAGTTCGCAAGTTGTTTTCAAGAACTGAAGAAGCACCAAGATAAATTTTTCGGCTATGTTAGAATGAGTGTTTCGTCATTTGAAGAACTACTAACAGTTTTATATGACACCATTAAAGGACAAGATACAAAATTTCGTGATTGTATCCAACCCGAAGAGAAATTAGTAATAACATTAAGGTAAGTATGATAAATAAAAAAGTTTTAATAGTTATTATGTTTTAATTTTAATCGCAATGTGGGTTCATAATTGAATAAAAAAGTAGTAAACTATAACTATTACTGAGAATTATTATCATTAAAAAGATCTAGATAATCAGATTCTTGAGATGTCTGTGAATATGTTGATTCAGGAGAGATTACAGATTGTTCTTCATTACATGTTCCACGGTGTGTAGGTGGAACTGAGGGCGGTGGTGGTGGGTTATTATTTCTAGCAAATGATGGTGTCTGATATCCTTGGGATGGCCCTTGGTTGTAGTTAAATGGTCGTACGTAATCCCAAGTAGAGTTACAGTAGTTGTATCCAGTTGTTTGGGCTTCAGTAATGACTTGCATTATTTGAGATTTTGTACGTAGGCGTATATGTTCAGGCACTTTTTTTATTTCACTAACCAACGACAAAAAGAAAAGTCTATCTTCATCTTCTTCCGCCTTTTTCAACTCTATATTCTTATTTAAGACGTTAATCAATTGAACTCCTATATCATCTTCTTTATTTTTCTTTTTTTTTCGTTTTGGCGGTGGTACTACGACTGGGTCAGCTACGTTTTCTGTTTCATTTCTTTCATTTTCTTGCCTTTGCATGCTTGAATCAGTTTTATTGATAGATACTGTGTCCTTCAAAAACATTAAATTATTGTAAAATATGTATTGAGTCTTTTTCTTAGCCGCTGACCCACTCCTGGTAACATTGTTCTTTAGAGCTTTCACGAAATTATCCCTAATGTTCTTCCATTTCTTTTGTAATTCTTTCCCTAGAACAATACAACAAACAAGTTAATGATTTAGTCATAAAGCAATAGATTTGTTGTAATTCGTGTGACATGTGCAATAAAGAATATACATAGGTACATTGAATTCAATAAAACATGTAATAATAACAAAATGTTTGTTTCAGATATTTTGCAACAGATTGTACATTCACGGAACTACATTATACATTCAAAATTGGAGTAAGCACTGTAGCAATAGTACGAGAAGTTTGTTTTGCAATTTGGTTTTGTCTGAAAGATATTTGTTTGCCTGAACCAAACAAAGACGCTTGGAAAAAAATTGCCAATGATTTTTTCCAAAGAGCAAATTTCCTAACTGCTTAGGTGCTGTTGACGGCAAGCACATACGATGCATTGCACCTAATAACAGTGGCTCGATGTGTTTTAATTATAAAAGTTAATTCTCTTTGGTTTTATTAGCAATATGCGATAGTAATTATAAATTTGTTATGGTTGATATTGGAGCTTTTGGTAAATTCAGTGACTCGTCAATATTTCAAAATTCGGTTTTCTATGAAAAAATTCAAAAAAAAAAACAATTGGATATTCCAGAGCCACGACCGATTTCACAAAGCAGCGAGACATGTATCCCATACGTTTTTGTAGGCGATGAGGCATTTGCGTTATCTACGAATTTAATGCGCCCTTACGCAAAAAAAGATTTGGATGAAACCAAAAGAACGTTCAATTACAGGCTTTCTAGAGCAAGAAGATATGTAGAATGCAGTTTTGGAATTTATGCAAACAAGTGGCGTCTATTTCATAGACCTCTAAATGTTCAATTCGCTCTAGCAAAAGATATCATAAAAGCTACTTGTGTCTTACATAATTTTGTAAGAGACCGAGATGGCTATTGTTTCGACGACTCACTCAGTTGCCCTTTGCCAGAAAATGTAACACAGGAAGGGTTAAGAAGGAACAATAAAACTGCGTTGAGATACAGAGAATTGTTTGCCGAATATTTTATGACTGATGGGAAATTAGAATGGCAAAGGAATATGATTTAACTGAAAATAGACGTATTTATTATGTTCTAAGATGTTTAAAGTATGTTTAGTTTCGTTTAAATATATGTAATAATAATAATAATAAATACTTACCAAGACTTTTTTTTGCCTCGGTTGTCATCTCCTCTTTTCCAAAAATATCTACTAATTCTTCCCATTGTTTCCGTTTTAAATCTATATTCTTATAAACTGCTCCTTCACAATTCCAAATAGCTTCTCGTTGTTGAATTTCAACAATGAATTTCTCTGTGTCGAAGTTCATGGCTGCGCAACTGAAAACACGTGCATACTTCACCGGCGGCTTGCCGCAAACTAACCGCCAGTGCGTATACACAAGATGGCGGCTAGACGCGAAGCGGGCCGCGGCCCTCCATTCAACCGCCGCGGTTGAAATTTTGTGGCGGTTTAGTGCGTACAATCATAAGCGGTTGCATATTAAACTGGAAAAGCGGCTAGCCGCGCGGTTAACCGCCCCCGCGGCCAACCGCTAGTGCGTAAGGTCGCTTAGTATAAGTAACTTGTTTGTGTTTATTGCTTTAAAGATTATAGTTGCATAGCACCTACTTTGAACAACTCAGCCTTCGTTACCGCCACTCTCATCTCTACCTCGGTCACCTCTGGAGCGTTGTCGTCGTCGTCGCCATTGTGGTCCGCGTGGGACACCGCTGGTGGCGGAGCCATGGGCGGGGGAGAGTGTTCCCCACGCGCAGGGAACAGAGTGCTCACCACACCCTCCACAAGCTGGGGCCGGAGGCTGCGTCAGCCGGGGGAGCCCAGGGGCGGAGTTTGTCCCGCACCACCTTGTAGGGGCGCCCATTCAGAGTCCCCAGCCACACATTGCGGGCCTCGAGCTTGGCCCGCCTTATCACCGCTCGGAGGGTGCGCTTTGCCTCTGTATCCCTCGTACAGCTCCGCCTCTCTGGCCTCCGCATCCGGTGGACGGATGCGGCGCCTACGGTATCTGGCATGCGTTGCGCAGTGCCGCAATCTCCGGCGACCATGAGAGCAGTGGTGGCCGAGTGGTAATGGCCCCGACTTACGGAGTTGTAGGTCGCGGGTTCAAACCCAGCCGGGCGCATTACTTTGTGTAATTTATTTCATCACCACTGCTCTCAAAACGGTAAAGGAAAACATCGTGAGGAAACCGGCATGTCCTAGAACCAAAAATTCGAAGACATGTGACATTCACCAACCCGCACTGGACCCGCTTGGTGGATTACGGCCCATTCCCTCTCCTAGAGAGGTGGCCTGAGTCCCAACAGTGGGAACATTATAAGGCCGACTATGCTATGCTATGCTATATGCAATCTCCGGCGACCACTAGTATACCTGGCGCTGAGCACGTCCAGGACGGACTAGGGGCATTGCCGCGTCGCAGTTTTGCGACATGGCCTCCCGGAACCACTCTGCCTCAACGTCGATATCGACAGGCCTGTCCGGTGCTTGCACCCAGGCCTGCACCGTCGCGGCTTTCAGGAGTAGCTCCCGGTCCATCTGCCTCAGCGCCCATCGCGGACCACAAGGGTTCTGTCGGACAGGCGTGGTCGAGGTTTGGGCGGAGACGTCAAACCGGATGTACCTGTGGTCTGAGTACGTCTCCACCCCCTCCATGACGCACCAGTCGACGACACGCGGCGACAGAGCGGGGCTGGCGAACGAGATGTCCACCACGGAGTCACCCCGCATCCGCACACACGTGGGGACAGAACCCCGGTTTAGGATGACCAGGCCTGTCTCCAGAGCCCAGTCCTCCACCATCCGACCCCGTTGGTTCGTGAACCGGGAACCCCAAGCCAAGTTCTTGGCATTGAAGTTCCCGCACACGACCACGGGGAGGGAACCAAACCCAGCGACGACGGCTTTCAGCTCCATTAGGGAGATGTGGAAATCGCCGAGAGATCTGTTCGGGGACAAGTAGACGCCTACCACTGCAATGTCCCCGAACCGTGCTGCCACGCAACCCCGTCCCCTTGTGACAGCCTCGAGGGTCGAAGTACCGGTGGCGGCCGACGAAATTAGAGTTTCCGAGCCGTTCAAGTCCTGAACCCAGTCTCCTCTGGGCAGGACATAGTACGGCTCGGAGACAACGGCGATGTTGATCGACCACTGCGCCATGCTCTGGAGCAACAGATCCTGAGCGGGGGCGCAGTGGTTGATGTTCGCCTGGAGGAGACGCAATGGAGCCATTATTGACCGTCCATTATATTCTCCTCCCGAGCACCACGTGAGGGCCGTGCCGCGGTGGTTGCGGCGGCGACAGCAGCGGCAGCCAAAGAGGAGGCTGCGGCGGATTTGGTCAGGGTATGCAGGTTTAACGAGGTTTTCTAAAATTTATTTATTTATTTATTTAAACTTCATGTACAGTAGTGGTACATAGGCGGACTTAATGCAACAAGGCATTCTCTACCAGTCAACCTTTGGGTTAAAAAAGACAACACTGTGATAGGTTTACACAATACACAAATAACAGATACTTTAAACAGAAAATAAAATAAAAAATAAGTTATTTATAATAATAAAATACATATATATGCTAAAATTATACACTAATAAATACTAAGAAAAATATCAAATCATTAAGAGAACTTAATAATGATTCCGACGAAGACCGAGCTAAGGTTGAGAAGACTTCAAGTAGTAGTTCCGAATTTTACGCTTGAAGGAAAATTTACTTTCAGCTTTTTTGATGTCAAGGGGAAGCACATTCCAGAGTTTTATGGTGGAAACAGCGTATGAGTTTGACATAAAGCCAGTACGGTGAAAAGGAATATGAAGGAGCATGTTTTTGGATGCACGAAGGTTAAGATTATGAGAACTGCCCAACACTTTAAAATATTGTTTTAAATAATCAGGAGAACATGGATCGTTCATTATGGTGAAGAGCATGCAGAGGGATCTGAGGGATCTCCTGTGACGGATAGGCAGCCATTTAAGCTGAGAACGGCAGGAAGAAATGTGATCATATTTACGAAGGCCAAATATGAAGCGAATGCAGTTGTTGAGAAGTCGATCCAATTTGTTTAGAAGTTCTTGGGAAAGATCAGAGTAACAAACATCAGCATAGTCAATTATAGGTAACACAAGCGACTGTACTAAAGTAGTTTTAGTGCTTGACGGGAGGAAATTTTTGAATCTATAGAGAGACCGCAGCGTGAAGGTGACTCTCTGGCTAACCTGAGCAATATGCTTATTCCAGCTTAACCTATCGTCAATAAATAAACCTAGGTCTTTAACGTGAGGCAAGAGAGGGATGACTGTATTGCCAAAAATAAGCGGCAGTAGTCGGCTAGTGTCCAAACTCCGTAAAAAGTAAGAACTACCAATGAGGATAGCCTGGCATTTGCTGACATTGACAGTCACCCCAAATCTGCTCGACCAATCAGCAATAGCCAGGAGGTCAGCATTTAGTAGGGAGATGCAGTCATCAAGGTTGTCAATGTCAGTTTGCGCGTAGAGCTGTAGGTCATCAGCATACAGATGGAAAGAGCACTTGAGAATAGCTGTGATGGAGTTAATAAATAAAAAAAATAAGAGTGGAGAGAGTATACCGCCTTGTGGAACGCCGGTTTGCAGGTCACACCAGTCAGAAAATTTCTGATCGGCACGTACCGCTTGCTGACGTCCACGAAGATATGATGAAAACCAATCCCTTGCCGACGAAGAAACCCCAATTTGAGACAAGATAGCCAGAAGGATGTCGTGATCAACGGTGTTAAAAGCGTTGGAGAAATCAATTAAAACTAACACCGTTAACCTCGAGTTCTCCAGGCCATTCCTGACATCTGTGACTTTAAGCAAGGCTGTGGCTGTACTGTGGCCAGGTCGAAAACCAGATTGGAAAGGAGATAACAGTTTATTCCTAAACACAAAGGATGAAATCTGTTTAAGAGCCACTGCTTCCAGGATTTTAGATAAGAAAGGAAGAATGGAAATTGGTCTAAAGTGATTTGATAAAGTGGGAGTGGGAATTTTAGGAAGAGGGATAATGAAAGCCTTACGCCAGCAACTAGGAAACACCCCAGTTTGGAGGGAGGAATTTATGATATGTGTGATAGTGGGGAGCAAACTTTTAATCAACAGGGATAACATAGTTCTGCTGACTCCATCACAGCCGACAGCCTTGGACTTAATTGCAGTGAAAGTTTTGAGGATCTCCGGGCCGGTCACTGGGGAAAAAGAAAAAGAATCATGAGGTAAAATTGGCGTGGAAGTTAAATCAAGAATTGTAGTATTTTTGACAGGAGTTGCAAGCATAGCCGACGATGAGAAGTGTTGATTCAAAACATTCAAAGATATATTAGAGGGAAAAGTATGAGAGGAGGACTTTGTTATACCAAGTGATTTGAGGAACTTCCAAATATCAGCCGGTGAAGAGTTGAGAACATTTTCGCAAATGTATCGGCGTTTTGAAGCTCTAACCATCTGGTTACAGCGGTTTCTAGCCAACTTGTAGAGGTTCCAGTTCTCCTCACTGCGATCTCTTCTATAGCTACGAAAAGCCCTGTCACGCCGTCTCATCGCCATTCGAACTCCAGGGGTAATCCATGGAGCCGGGGGACGCTTAACACGGACGGCCCTCAGCGGCGCATGCGCATCAATGAGTTTCAGTAAAGCCCTATTAAAAATCTCCACTTTCTCATCCACAGTCGCTGCCTTTTCGACATCGCCCCAATCAACCGCACTTGCATCACTGTTGAGCTTGTCCCCGTCTAACCTCGCAAAATTCCGGAGGAACACAATGGCAGGCCGCTGTTTTGGAGGCTTAATTTTATAAGACAAATAAACCAAATCGTGCCTCGATAATCCGGGGACTGCAATCTGGCCATGGTTGGCAACCAGATACACAGAGGAAGCGAGCATGAGATCAAGCCAGGAATCGTCTGAGTCAAGATTGTGATGAGTCGGATTAAGTGAGAGGAGTGATAAACTCGACGACTCCAGGATTGCTCTCAGCCTGCGCGATCTGGAGTTATCCTTCACAAGATCGGTGTTAAAATCACCCATGACTATGATATGTTTGTACTCTGAGGAAACAGAATCTAAGAGAGAATCAAGGCTGGAGAAATAATCTATGGCAGGTGGGCAGTAAACTACTCCAAGAATAGCTTTAACCCCTTTGACATCAATTTCAAGGATTAAGTACTCAGGGATGCCGTTTGCAACAGCCGGCGAAGAGAAAAGGGTCCTGTAAGGGATGTCGCTGCGTAAGTAAATGGCAACACCCCCGGCTCTCTTTCCCGTGCGATCATGGCGAATTAGGACAAAGCCGGGCAGGCTGTAAAACGTAGATGGAAGTTCGGGCTTGAGCCAACTTTCTGAAACTAGGATAGCATGTAAAGCAACATCACAAAATAAATCTAACATCTCAGAGTGATGTTGAGGTATACTCTGTGCGTTTACATGACATACATTAAAACAATGATTAAATGTCAGGAACTCGCTACTCAAGAAAGAATTGACGGAAAAAGAATCGTTTAAAGATGAAAAAGACGTAGAAGAACTATGGCAGGAATAAAATGAGTCGTCGTCAGACATAATTATTAAAAAGTAATAAATAGAAAAATGATAGATATGATAAAAACTAAAACTAAATTATATGAAATAAAGTTCACTAGTAATCAAATGCATAACCTGCCGGCAGACTGTTCACAGTATCCAGAAACAAATCAAAGTATACTACTAGTGCGTGTTTCCGAACGCTAAAATAATTTACAAAACAAAAATTTACTTGAAATAAAGGACCAAGTGACCAGGTCATTAAAATCGAGAAAAAAAAAAGTGACATTGACAGTTCACAATCACAACAAAAATAAAATAGTAAAACAGTCGGTATAACGAACAAAAATTCAGTGAAGTGCCTATTTAAAACTGGTTTCACGGAACAAATGCAAGAAATGGCTACCTTACAGTTAGGAAACACGCACAAAACAATAAGAAAATAATATATAACACAAATTAAACCTATCACTTCTTCTTAACAATCCGTCTGGATCGAGTCGAAGCCTGCGCCGACGCGCTATTAGATTTGGTGTTAGATACCGGAGGTGTCTCCTGATCCAGCTGTCTGCCATGCTCTGTTCCCAGCGCGACGACCTCCTCAAGACTGAAGACACGGCGTCGCTTACCGTCCGGAAGTTTGACATTGATGGTGCCGTCCATGGTCCACACGTTCGTCACGCCGAAGAGCCTGCGAGCCGTTGAAAATGCGGACTGCCGCTGTCGAGTGAGGAACTCAGAGACCACGTATGAAGACCCCTTCAGTTTGGTCTTGGTTTTCCATATCACGTCTCTGACTGAGTAGTCCGCACACCGAAGCAGGATAGGTCTAGAATGTCCCTCTGAGGCGGGTCCCAATCTGTGGCATACAGTCAGCGAAGAGGGTGACACATCCGTTAATCCAAGCTTAGTCTGTAGAATGGTTGCCACTGCTTCAGGAACCTTCTCACCCGGAGTCTCAGGAACACCACCAAGTAACAGGATTTTTTTCCTATGACGCATCTCTATTATGTCAACACTCTTAGACAACTCCGCAATCTGCAGCTGCAAGGCACTGAGGACACTCCAAACATGCTCCTTAAAAGCAGTGAAATCTTTGTGGAGGCCGCTCAAGTCTGCTCCAGGTGGTGACGCTTTCAGGTGCGCTTCAAAATCTGCCATCCGCTGGCTTAGTGACATCAAAGCCATGCGCTGGGTCTCCGCAATGTCAGCCAAAGTTGCCATGATTGTGACTCGGTGTTCCTATGACTATGCCAAACACCAATGACAGTTTATGCCGGCAAGTAAATGCAACTTGTCTTAGGGCATAGGAATACTACTGCCCACACAATATGTGATCTACGGTGATATAAATATACTTAAAATGTAGAAATTTTAATTTTAATTATTTTTAAAAGTAATGAAAAAATAAAAATATTAGGAGCGTATGTGTTAACTTTTTATGCACCTACCCCCCAAAAAAAAGTAAAAAAAATTTCAATTTCATTCGTACTTGTATTTCTAATTGTACCTCTTGGTAGAGGAAGTTTAGATGTTAGTTCAATTTTTTAAGTTAAAATTTTTTGCAGTTTTCGGAAAAGTATTTGTACCTTTTTGTTGTTCAGTTTCAGGATTCAACTCGTCTTTGTCTATCAAATCTTTTGAAGTTTTTTTCTGGTTTTGCTCTTGTATTTGGTTATGTCTTAGCTCTTTACTTGCTACTTTTATATTATTAGAAATATTTGAGAGTTTTCTGTCTTCGTCCGTCACTTTTCTTCTCTGAAATATTTCCAGTTCCTTTGTTTCACTGTGCATTTCCTTTTCTTCTTCGTAAATTTTCAGTTCTTTGGTGCCTTCTTATTTCACTTTTATTTCATTCAAAATATCTATTTTCTTTCCTTTATACCCTTGCTTGTCTCTGCCATTCAGTTCTTTTCTCATAGGTGGATTTGTTTGTATTTCTTCAATTGTGTGTTTTGAATTAATTTCTATTATTTCGTGGTCTACCGTCTGTGAATTTTGATTTTTCAAAACCGTAAGTACTAATGCCAAGAGTGATGGTGCTGTAATACCTAACTGCTCGTTAGATAAATCTTGTGTATTGTGTTCATATGTTTTTTTCCATTGAACCGTTAATTTGATCTTCAACGCAGTTAGACTGTTCTCGGTCACGAACGTATTGTTCCCATTTTAACCAAGTTATGGGATCAAACTTTTCTTTCGGTAGCACTTGCCGATTAACCCGATATATACCTGTTTTTCTAAATCCATTGGCCAGTATACAGTTATACTGGCCAATGGATTTAGAAAAACCGGATTAAGATTATCCCATATTTCAGTCAGAATTCGTGAAAATTCATTTTTGAGTAATTTGGTTGCAACGTGAAGTCTCTGCCACTTTACCAACGCATCTTCCCATCGAACTTTAATTGGCTTCATAGCACTACAATCAAGTGGTTGTAGAATATGCGATGTATGCGGTGGCAATTTCAAAATGGTAATGTATTCCAAAACGGCAATCTCAATCACGTTTAAGGGTCATAAACAAAACAGGAATAAAAAATAAAAAAAAATAAAAAAGTGTTCTTTATTATAAAAAATCAGTATGTATTATGCCAAATAGTAAAATAATTATACTGTCCACACAATCAGAGATCAAAACCTTATTTTCATGAAAATATGTGACATTTTTATTTTTCTGTGTCCACCGAAAGGACCAGATAATCCACAGAAAAGTTTAAAATAGAGCTTTTAATAAAAAAAAAGTAATTCCATAACTTCGAAAACATAAGAAAAATAACAATTACGCTGCACTTTACATCTTCGTATTAACAATACAATGAATCATTCAACACTGTTAAACAAAAAAAATTAAAAACTTTATGTCCACAGAAATGACATCTTTTCTGTTGACATAATGACGTCGTTGTCACTGCAGGATATTGTAAAAATGCAAAAACGTTTTTTTCACAGAAAACTTCAACATATTTTTTGGAGTCTAAAGATTTAATAATTTAATTTATAACTAAAATTATATATATATTATTATTATTAGTATATTTTTGCTAAAAAAAAAGAAAGCGTTTCTGCATTTACAAAGTCCTGCACTGATGTTAATGATATTTAAATAAAGTTAGAAAAATAAACGGTGGTGCTCATGTACCAATTTAAAATATAGATTCATCTTCACTGTCTGTGTAAGGATTAATGAATGGTTTTTTAGTTTGTTGCGGAAGGAGAATCAAATCTTCTTCGTCTTCCGTGTCTGTTTTGTTATTAATAAATGGCTGTCTTACAAATCGCGAGTGAAATATATCATCTGAATCATTGGAATCTGAAACCAGCCTCAGTCGTTTATTAGGACGAGACACTTTGAAATACTTCTTCTTCTGGTGTGACTTGAATTGACCTATATGACACTGTAGAAGCATCAGGTGTGGCTATATTTCTCGGAGATAAGTTTAAGGCATCAGAGACGAAACTATTGAGAGTGCTTGACCTTGTACTTTCAGGTTGAACATTTATTTGTCCGATTTCAAAATGTGGACATATTGTCGTAGCTGCGCAAGACAGACAACTTAGTCTTCTTGCATGTAAAATATTTGGTGTACTTCGACTCCAAGTAAGTTGGTGTATCTTTAAAGTACCCTTAAAAGCTTTCGTTCTACTCTTATCAGCAATGCTTTGAATGTCTTGAATATACGGGTCACCAATTCCATAAATCTCTATTCCTTTGCAGGTTTCTTTTAAACAAGATATAAGAGAATCATAATCCGATACGTCTTTGCCCATTGCAACCGAATTATCACATAGTCTTTTTATACATCCACCTACTCCATCAGGAGCTCCTTTTCCATGACCGTTTTCGCTGTAGTGCCAAGTAATATTATCAACGTTATTTAATTCTCTGGCTATGAAATTCGAAATAAAATAAAACATTAATTTATTGCGGTACTGTGTTGTCGGTCCATCGCTTAATATATGTAAATCTGATAAGTTTGGACTAATTTCTTCGATTCTTTGTAAGACAGGTCTAAGATGCACATATCATTACAGGGTCATGTCGTAAGTTTTCCGATATAGAGCACATCGATGTTGATAAAAAAGTCTTGTCTTGAGTTGCTGGTCCACTGCTGTAGTAAACACATGTGTGAAGTGACAATTGTGGCTTGGAACCACCAAAATGGGCGGACTGGACTTCAGAACTATATTTACAGTTATAGTTCTCCAAAAGTCGATATGTAACAAACCTTGAGAAGAAGATAGCTGTTGCTTAATGGTTTGTATTGACCTTATTTGATGAATCATATTGCTAATGTGTTGCATGTATATTGGTAGGTTAGTATTTAATAATTTTACGAGACACCCTTTTGTAATTTTCACTGTTTCTTTTACACATTTTTTTACATATTTTTGGCTTACCTTTAATAACTACTTCAACATTTTTAACAGTCCATCTCTCGTAAGTCCCACACCCTACCATCATATAGATCGTTGTGATCATATTCATGAAAGGTGATTTTTTTATTATGGCATCCCTCACACGTTCGCTCTAGGCATTTCGGATTAAGTGTGTCATTACAGCAAAGTACTTTAGCGACATGTGATGCAGATCCATACGATATAATTTTAGCCTTATGCAGTGATCGGACTATATGATCACTGTTTTCGTGTAACGTACACAAACATGTATCTCTTGCAGAAGCTTTCGGAAACAACACCCAAAATGGACGGTATCTTCTAAAGGTCTGATAAGAAATTTTAATTCCTGTTTTGTTTTGAAAAGATACATGTAAATTTAAAAGAGTGTCATTTAATAAACGAATTTGACGTTTGATCTTATTTCGAGTGATAGTCTCATTTTACCAGCAGTTAATCTACTGCACTCATCTTGTAATAAAAAATCATGCACAATTTGTCTCATATCCTTCCTTAATACTTTTTTTTAGAACCTACCATGTTCCCATTGTTTTGTTTCTTTTCTTTTAGTCTTTTTATACGCATCTTATGTTTTTTTATTTGTTTGCCCATTGCTAAGACCCTTAAATGTAAAGCCTCATTTTCTAATTTTAATTTTCTTTTATTACGAGCAGCTACTGCCCTTCCAACTTCAGCGCGCGAAAGGGACGAAGAAGGACTTGATGGCGGAGTATTTTCTTCTAATAAAACAGCGGTGGCTTTCCGCATTTTTATTAATTCACGCCGTTTTTTAGATTTTTCTCGCCACATTTTCCTAATTTGACGCTGTTGTCTAGCGGTCTTATTCATAAAAAGTTAAAATAGGTTTATTAGCTTGTTAAAATGAGAATGCTGAAAAGCATTATTCATAAACGTTCAATAGCGCTAAAATGCTTTGTAAGTATTCAATAGCGGCTTCGTAACTTAAAACAGGGTGGACCCTACTATAAACCTTTATTAAACAGAAATATGGCCGACAAATGTGCAACAGCTGTTTTTTATTTTTTTCTTCGAACCGTTTTTAGGTTGGTTAAGTTGGTTGAATGCTTAGTTCTTGTTCTGAGGTTGAATGTTATGTGCAAGGAACTGGGAAGTAGAGATAAAATTTTATATATTATTTTGTGAAATCGTGTTTTGTGTTAGTTATGCAGGCTCTGCAAGCATTACATGCTATTGAACGAGCAGAACATGTTCCACGTCGTCGAAAGATTTACCACGAGAGAAGTGATCCGTTTTCTTTGCCCGATGTAGAGTTTAAACGTCGATACCGTTTCAACAAAAATACTATGGCCTTTATAATTGATCTCGTCAGGCAAGACTTGCAACTGGACTCAAGAGGTTGTGGAACGTCACCAGAGTTACAGGTGCTTACCGCTATAAGATGTTGGGGTCGTCGTGAAGTAAGCACGTTTACATGTATTTATATCCCGCATTTTAATATACCTACTTACCTAAGTATTATTTGTTAACATATTTAAATTTCTGTAACATTTTAGGTTCAAGATGACGGGGGAGATATTCATGGGTTATCTCAACCAACTGTGAGTCGCATTTGTGCCAGAGTAGCCCGCGCGATTGCTCGCCACTCTGACACCTACATAAAAATGCCAGAGTCCCTGGCAGAACAGCAAAGAGTAATGAGGGAATTTTCAGAAATAAGAGATTTTCCTTCAGTCTTGGGTTGTATCGATTGCACCCATATAAAAATAAAGAAATATGGTGGCGACGCAGCTCAATACTATATTAATAGAAAAGGATTTTATTCATTGAATGTACAGGTACGTTCAAATTAATTAAGTACTAGGTACTTACCTACTATTATAATAATAATAAAAATATTAATTTCTCACCACAAATGTTAAGTAAGTAAATCAAAAAGTTATTTTCCTTAAAAATTTACCTCTGCCATGTCATCCATATTTTAGGTAACATGTGATGCTAAATTAAAAATAAGAGACATAGTTGCAAGGTGGCGAGGCAGCACACATGACTCTAGAATTTTTAATGAGTCCACTCTCAAAGAACGCTTTGAGCGAGGCGAGTTCAGAGGAAGACTTTTGGGAGATTCTGGGTATCGATTAGAGCAATATCTTTTTACACCCATACTAAGGCCTCAAAATGAAAAAGAAGAAAGATATATTCGAGCCCAGATTGCCACTCGCAACTGTGTTGAACGTTGCTTTGGTGTGTGGAAGCAGCGGTTTCAATGTCTACTAACAGGTTTAACAGTGCACATGTGCAATGTCAAACCAACCATTGTGGCACTTGCAGTATTGCACAATATTGCAATAGGACACAATGACTTGACACCAGGTAACGTGCACAAATCATTGGCTAGTTTTAGATCAAGTGACTCTTTGTGTAATGTCCACAATATTTATTATTATTTAATTTAAACCAATTATCTATTTACGTCATCTTTCTGCCAATGTAAAACCTAATTTAAATTTCCAGATCAAGACAATGACATTGAGATTCAGGATGCTGTTGCTGAACAACAAGTGAACGAGGACAGAGGAAGAGGCCCAAACAATGCTGTCTTACGAGCATTTATTGATAGGCATTTTAGATAAATAAGTAGGTATCTAGTTACAAGTGTTTATTTATTTATTATCATTTTCTAGTGATTGTATTCTTTTCTTAAAAAAATCTATTTTTACTTTTAATAATGTCTCTTCTAAGTCCAAGTTTCGGGCTCTCCTTTCTTCATTTTCCATTTGGACTTCATGAAGTTCTTTCCTACATGCAGTTTCCACACTTGCTATTTGTTCTGCTGCTGATGCCTGTAAGAAAAAAAGTCACGAATATAGATTTTCGTATTTAATTTTAATACTATTATAAAAACTCAATTTCACAAATAAACAGAATAAACGCCCTAGTTTTATTCAAGGACTTACCTTGTTCACATTTTCTTTTTTTTTAGGTTTCTTCAAGGAAGAGGGTTTTTTAAAGAGCGATGAATCAGAACCAGTGGATACAACCTGAAAAAATGAAACTTGTTATAATTATATTTTGAATCTATGTAAAGTTCTAAGTCATGGTTGTGGTTTCCGCACTTGGTCCTTTGTGTGGACCATGTGCGTGGATATATCTAGGTATGTACATATATATAAATAAAAAAACAATTTTAAATTTACTGTGTTATTTTACCAATTTTCATCCAATACTTCAACACTACCTGATGCCTTTACCTTTTGTATATTTTCTATCTCCTGAAGTGGTTCTTGTATGGCATTTATCACTTGACTTGTTGTACCCTACAACAATTAAACAATTATGAAAAAGATAAATAAATCGGTACCTATTCTGAGAGTGCCATATAGTTCCTCAACACACTACATTTTGTTTACATTGCATTACTAATACTTACAATATCTGGAGTCTCATCTGGTATGGTGAGTATAAGGCCATGTAACCCAATTATGTCCTGAAAAATTATAAACACGTTATTTAACCACTGATTGAGAGGGGTGAATATAATAAATGAATATGAATAATTTATTGAAACTTGACTATTCATCAGCGGTCAGCCTATTGCAGTTTACTGCTGGACGTAGGCCTCTCCCATATTTAAGGGTTTTGCTCATAGTCACCACACTGGACTGGCGGGTTGGTGACTGCAGTTTTTGTACAGACTATGTTATCGTCTGTTCGCTATCGGCACCACACATCACAACTATATCTCACCTTTTTATTTATCTCATCCACCTTAATATCTCATTTTTCCAATGGCTTACCAACAGTGATCTGCAAGATTTGAAAAATTTCTTTTAATATTTATGTTATATTTAGGTATCAATGACAAATATATAAAAGCAAGGAGTGTAGGTACATGTACCTGGTTTATACTATCCGAATCATAAACATTGTTATCAGTGACAAATTCATTAGGGAGCCATGAGCAAATATCATCGGCGTTTTCAGGCTCTGTTGATGGGGGTGGCCCACCACCAGTCTGAAGAAGTTTCTTCCTTTCGTCAGATTTAAGTTTTTTTTTGGTCATTTTAATTATGCTCCATTGCGATTTTAATTGCGAAAGGGAGCGCTTGCCACCTTGGCACATACAGTTGAAACTGGAATTAAGGCAAAACAAAATAATTTTTTTTTTTTTAACATTTCTATGTTCAACGTGGTTCTCTCAAATGTATCTGCATATTTTGGTTTGTATCTACATATTTGTTTGACGACAAAGCCCACATGTAACAAAGATGATAAGTAATGATAGTATACATACCTGTCTAACAAATCTGCCCATGCTGCCAGTTTTTTGGAGTTCGTGTTTGTATCCGTGTTTTTATTTTCGATAACGGATACCCGCTCCCTTACCAAATCCATCAATAAATTCTACGGAAATAAATATAGGTCTTCAGTTTATCAACGAAAATAGATGTAACTAAACACTTGTGTACCTTAGCGAAAATTGTTGAACTAACCTTATCTGCCTCCAGCCAATTTTCACTCCTTTGCCTTTTCTTTATATTTTTTTGATTTTCCATTTTGATTTCCATTGTTTAATAACTCGCAATCCAATTTTCTTCAAAAAATAAACACATCAACGAAACACAAGAAGCCAACAAACTCTCCGACCAAATGTCACAATTGATGTTGTCAAACCTTTTTTTCTTGCGTTTTTTGGCCTTGGACACCAGTTGTTTTGGAATTTCATCTATGGATTCATCAGAACGACAACTTAACGACGTTAAAACGTCTTGTAGCGACCATAGCGACAACATAGCTATGACGGGTTTATTGAACGTTTATGAATAGAGAATTTTATAATAGGTTTATTAGTTCTATTGAGCATTTTAACTATTGAGTGTTTTAAACCTATTTTAGGGGATTTTTATGAATAAGGGTGTAGGAGTATATTGTTCAATAGTCTTGATTTTACCTGTCTCTTTCTTCTTATGATACCTCTCTCTGACTTTCTTGCGTATCTCTTCAATAGCAGCATCGTTCAGTTTTGCACGTGCTCGCCGCATGCTAATTTTTTTTTTGTTCACGACGTCGAATCTTCTTTTCTTCATCAGTGAGATGCTTAAGATTACTTGTTCTTGGCAGTATTAGCTGAAATAGAAACCATAACCCACATGTACACACCACTTCAAGCAAAAACGAGCATTAACTACATATTACATTTAAAAACCAAAATGCCAAAAAAATTGTCAAAATAATTGGAGGTACTATTAGGCGTTAGGTCAGGAGTGCGGACGATGCCAAGTGCCAAAACAAACCTAGCAATACATGCTTTCTAATGTTAATTGTGTCATAAAAAATATAGGTTAGAAAAAAGTTCACTTCCGTGGACCTGGTCTATTCCGTGGACATTGTGTCCACCGAGAAGTTTGTCCACGGAAGGGATAAAAAAACTAAAATAGCCATTCAAAACATGAAATTTTGAGGTTACAATAGGACACCTGGTTTTTGCCAATGGCCTCTCATATTGCACCACGATAATCAAAACATGTATTTTTTACGCCAGTACTTACCAAAATATAGATGGAACTGAAAAGTTGCAACGATCTTTGACACAAAAGTAAAACAAACACTTATTTAAGAATATTTCAACAATTTTTTAACGGAGCGCAAGTGTGTTCCACCAAATAGCTTTACTCAACTGACAGCTCGACAATGTTGCCAACCAAAATAAATAAACTAGTGCCGCGTTCCACGTAACAAATATTGAATATAAAATTTAGTTTGACCACGGAAGGGGTTGCAAAATTGGTAACATCATGTTTATGTGTAATAATTTATTTATATTGTGTGTTGATTTTTCATAATAATGTAAAATGTCAACTATAAGATGTTAGTAACTAATAAAAAGACAAAAATATTGAAACTTTTAATTTGAAGTATTTTTTTTCTTTAAGCAAACTTTGGAACCTAGGTTTACACGGCCCACGGAAGGGTACATAAGCGTAACTTTTTTTTAATGTTATAAAAAATATCAAATAAAATTAAGATATTTTAACGTACATTGGTACAACATCGAAATCGTTAATTTATTAAATAAAAATATTAATGTACAAAGTATGTTTTAACCAATTTTTATCAAACGCACATTTTTTTTGCCTGTTTTGTTTATGACCCTTAACTCGTTGAGTAGTGTAATTAGAGACACAATAGTAAGACAATGGCGCCCGAAAGCCGGCGTTCGTGCGGGGATCAACAGCTTACATCAACGTGAGTTGAGTGGCCATCGTAAATTAATAAAACCGGTGGCTCTTTACCGATCGTAGGTAAAAATAAAGTAGTAAAGTATTTTTCAAATATAGATGTTTCCATCCATCCTTTCTGGCTGACTGCATAAGCCGTTTTGACGGTCTCGTTTTTGATGTGACTCAGGTTGGCTGGACAAATCTTCAAAATAGCTTGCATTTAACTAGGTCAATAGGTCACTTTATGTGACGGTTAAACACCCTTATTTCAGAATTTGTGACGCTACAGAATCTTAGATAAACGATCGAAAACGTGTCCAGCCATCTTGAAAAACCACTTTTCGTTGGTCTCTCAATCTCGGTAACGGAAGTGATTTTGACGACTTTTTGCATATCAACGGGCGTCACATAAATTTGTGACGGGCACCGAGCTAAAAGTATTGTGATAAGTACAGTGGTTTAGTAGAAAAATGCAAAAATCTGTGTCCAGCCATCTTGAATTTACGTATAAAACTTATGGCTGGCACTTCCGAATCTCAATAACGAGGGCGTTTACGAATATGGTTCCTTTACTAATACTTGGTGACGCAATGTGTGACAGTAATAACGTTTGATTTATGGCGTCACATGTAAGGGTTTACGAGAAATCAATAAAAACTTAATGTCCAGCCAACCTGAGTTCAAGATGGCTGGACACATGTATCTCCACTGCCTGATGATCTACGACCTTCGAAATGTGTTCAAAATGTTGTGACGGGGACGATAATGATAACCTGAAATTGTGACGGAGAAACTTTGCGTAGTTTCAAAGATATTGACCATTTAAATTTTTCCATACAAACATCCATTAATATTGTGAGGTGACCATAATTTTACATAAATAAAGGATTTCTTTTTAATCGATTAATTGGCCGATAGCATCCACGCCTGCTTTGTATTTGATTTCCCCGTGGGAATAAAAGGTTTTCCTGCAGTAAAAAGAGTAAGTATGTGTTAATTCAAAATAATAATTGACCACCAGCGCTGCAAGAGAGAGCCCACTTGTATTTCGCGTTTTGTTCATTATCCGATATGTAACTGAAAATGAGAACTAAACTCGACAGCCGGCAGTGTATGTACTTACTTTTCGAAGTGTTATCACTAATCAGAGTACTAGTAACTATTAAGTAATCTGCGGTAAAGCCGGCGCCAGACATTGGGATCAAAGTTTAAGCACACATTTTCAAAACTTTGATCAAACTTTATGTGCGCAGATGTATCCGGCTAGACTTGTATTTCAAATGATTTACGGGCACAGTTACCGCAAAGATGGCTGACAGAATAGACGACGATTTTGATGACTCCGTCAGTCTGTTTTATTTGAGTGCCTTTAATTTTTTTTTTCATTCTCATATTGTGAAAACTCCAAGAAGAAGGCGTGAATGGATGTCTACACGGTAAGTTAAATACTTTGCAATTTTAAACATTGAATTTACTGAATTAATTATTAATTAACCAATTCATTTTTTTTCAGTGGTTTCATGACTAATATGCTAGAAGATTTGATGCCTATACCCGTAGGCTACTTCGATAATTTTTGCAGAATGTCTTGTGCTGATTTTGAAGTAATATTGCAAAGAATTTCTCCTTTAATTTCAAAGAAAGACACTAAATGGAGAACTGCTGTTCCTACAAAAATTCGATTAGCATTGACTTTAAGGTTTCTAGCAACAGGTGACAGCTATATGAGTCTGCAATACCTATTTAAAATTTCTCATCAACTTATTTCAGCATGCTATATAACAAAATAAATAAAATAATTTCTATAGCCAATTGTTGCAAAAAAGAATGCAAAAGCAAGGTTACAAAGTGGTTGCTTACCTTAAGCTACTCGGAAACTGAAAAATTCCTTGACGTGTTAAAATAATTTCTTCCGACATTTATAACTACACATAAATTTATACACATATAAGTATACAAACATTCAAGCACATTATATTAACTTTATAAATGTATATTAAGCTGTTGATCCCCGCACGAACGCCGGCGGTCGTGCGCTATTGTCTTACTATTGTGTCTCTAATTACGCTACTCAAGAAGTTAAAATATTACCGACAAATATATATGTATGTTATAATATAATATATATATATATCTACACACCTCCACTTACTTATTACACACGTCCATATGCTCTTATGCACAAAGCATTGTCAAATATTTAAGTTTTTTTGATTATGGGGGGGCCTGGAGTTCTAAGATACAGGCTTAGGCTTAGTTTAGACTCCAGATCTCCCACAAATTACAAATTCAGATATTTAAGTTTTTATGTTTTTCCTGCTAAATAACATGTGTAATTTGTGGAGATTAATAAACACTTTTTTGATTTTTTTTTTTTTTTGATTTCTACTATTGTATATGAAGTTTGTAATGCGCTGATTCGAGTTCTTCGCGATGAAGTGAAGGTGAGTACAAGAAAACTACATAGTAAATTCAACCATTTCTTTATTGTTCATGAAGTTAAAGAATAATGAATTAATGAATATAAAGATTAATAATCAAATTAGTGTGTTTTCATAATTAAATATGTCATTTTGTAATCAAAAGTTATCCGAATTTAGTAATCATTCAAGTGGTAATGTTCATCATCATCACTAATATCGGTACCACGGCATCGTTCATATGCTTCTTGAATTATATCTTTGTTATTTTTAGGGCGTATAGTGGTTTCCGAAATAATATTAATTTTCTTATTCTTAGGCACTTCTGGTTCCTGATTAAGACTGTTCATACTAAATGATGCTATATTATTATCATAATCACATGCGATGCTAGTATTTGTTATGTAACTTGGTTGCTGCGACACAGTTTGAGAATCAAATGATCGCCCCGGTATCTCATGAATTTCAGTCTGTATTCGTATGTCTCTTTCATATGGCGTTGGTGTTGATTGAATATCGTATTTTTTAATGGATTGAGATCTTAGTTTAAAATCGTTTGAAGCTGCTGGATATTGCCGTGTGGATGACCCCGGTAGAACATACTCTTGTGGTGTAACTGAAGATTGTTCAGACTGAGACGATCTAGGTACATAAATAGAATGTTGATTAACTGGAATAGGAAGCTGGTCATTATATGTTATCGGTGAACGTATCTCTTTTCTGATTTTCATAGTGTACCTAAATATTAAATTATCAATCTCGTTCATTAATATCAGTCGGTGATCTTCTTGTAGTGACTTAAGCTTTTCAGCGAGTAGTTGGCCGTATAAATCACATTCGCCGACTGCTTTCGTATTTTTGGATCTTTCTTTAATTAATGCAAATGCCTCATCCATCTGTTTTTTTTGCAACTAGTACATCCTGCATTCGACACCGTCTGTTGGGAATCACAGAAGAATCAGACTGGTTTTCAGGAGTCTCACTTCGATTGCTTGATACAAGTGATTCAGATCTTACTGTATTTGAGTCCATGAAGTTACTTGATTCTGGTTCATGTGAACGGCCTCTCCGTTCAATACTCGAATCCGATCGCTCCTGCAATCATAATAAGTACTAAAATTAGGCATAAATTGTGCATTGTGTATGTAAAAAATGACAAAAATTATTAATTTCTGTTTCAGTTGCCGAAATCTACGAATGAGTGGCTAATCAAAGCAGCTGGCTTTGAAAGGCTATTTCCACATGCCCTGGGAGCTATAGATGGCAAGCATGTTGTGTTGGAATCGCCTATTCATAGTGCGTCTGAGTACATAAACTACAAAAAAGATTTTAGTGTTGTCCTATTGGCTTTAGTAGACAGTGACTATTTTTTTATGTTTGCTGATGTGGGTTGCCAAGGTAGAATGAGCGACGGTGGTGTTTTAAGAAACAGTATATTATGGGATAAAATGAACGACAATACTCTAAAACTACCGAATCCCCGTCCGTTACCAGGAAGAAATGTAAATGTGCCATATGTGTTTGTGGCTGATAGTGCCTTTGCATTAAGTAACAATGTCATGAGACCGTACCCAGGACACCACCCTGAACAAAGTATGAAAAGAATTTTTAACCAAAAATTATCTAAGGCAAGAGTCAAGGTAGAACACGTTTTTGGTATAATGACGTCAGTGTTCAGAGTCTTCAAAAAGCCCATGCTTCTCCAACCAGATAAAGCTTCAATTGTTACTATGGCATGTATATATTTACATAATTTTTTGAGAAAAAGCAGAACTTCATCCCATTTTTATTCACCACCAGAGTCGTTTGATCGAATAATTAACAAAGTTTTAATGCCTGGAATCTGGCGAAATGAAGACCCACCTACAGGGGCCCAAGTCTGCTATTTTTATAAATTTGTCATTCCAACACGATTCCATTGTCATTTTGCTAAAAGTTCGTAATCTGCTAAATTCATAATGGTCGATCATTGGTCTGTCAATGGTCTCGTAAGTCGTAATAAAATTGTGGTAGAATGACATTGCTGTATTGCCATTATTATAAAACCCTTTAGTAGAAATGATTTTCGAAAAACTATTACTAAATTTGAACATTTATTCACGCCAGATTTTATTTATATTTGATTGTACATATTATTTATTAGTGTTTTATGCAATCTGAAGTAGTAAGAAGTCCGTAAATACCAAAAAACATTAAATATACGTGTAACGCGGATTAACGTGAAAATAAACAAACTCAGTATTATTGCTGTTTAGCTGTCAAAGTCAAACGTGACATTTACGACTGCTTACTTGTTTTTATTTTTGTTTATATTCGGCCGGTGTTTTAATGTTTGGTTTTTGTTAAATATTTATTTTCATTTAAGTGTTTATATTTTTTTCGTGTTTTGTGTTTGTATATTGAAAATACGAAATGGTGCTAATTGAGCAAATTTCGGCTCCTATTGACTATCTAGAAAACCACCAAGACCTAGCGCTTGGCCACTGCAGCCCACCAATGAAGGGCGAAGTTTGTTAAAAAGGTACTGGCTGGACTGCCCCAATAAAACGCCGGCAGAGTGGCGCACAGTGAGTACATAAATACAATACAATTAGGTATGCATTATAAAATGATAAATTGTATAATTAGTCTAATTTTTGCTCTTTTTTTTAGTTCTACAATGAATATAAAAGCAAAATGCTAAAAAAAATTAAATCACAGAAGAGTGAAATAAGTGCAACAGGTAAGCTATACTTTTTTTTTGCAGCCTTGTGGAATTATAGGGTGAAGCATATAGTAATCATTTTATAACTTTTATTTAAGGTGGTGGTCCTGGTAAAAAAATAATACTAACACCACTCCAAGAGCCAAAGATCTGCTCGGCGTTATGCAGCAGAAGGTAAAGATCTTGCAAATATTTGTTATGAACATTAACTGCCCACTCTAGAGCAAAGTATAGCCTGATGTAACAAAATATTTTTTTATAGATAGAGACCATGCAGCTCTTGAAGCTGCTCAATCGAGGCTGGACACAATAGAAGCCAGGAATGCCGAGGCAACTTTAAAACATGCTGAGGCCATTAATAATTTAGCGGCGGCCATAAATCGACAGAGCTCCATCACAGAAAAAGTAGTGAACCTTTTAGACCGCTTTATGACACCTGTGTCAAAAAAGGTAATTACTGTTGATTTATAGTTGTTTAATTAGTTTGTTAATTTTTCTTTATGAAATGGTTCCACTAAAAATCAGAATTTCTACTCATTGTGTGTGCTACAAACATACTCACAATGAGTATTAAGGAGCATTGAAAAAAATACAATAAAAATTATAATAATTAATATAACCCCTCCAGCTAAGCTTAAAAGCTTGGGTTAGGTGTAGGCTCACATCAGTAGTAGTACATTGGCCAGAATTTGACATCTTGATTGTAACTCTGATATTAAGTGCTAGGTTACACAAGCTATATACAAAGTTCCTTTTGTATTAAAGTTAATTTTGTTTTTACAGCAACTCCACAGAATTTTATTGTCATCAGATTCTGAGTCTGCAAGAGGTAATTATGTCAGATTATTAAAAGACTAGCTTTTGCCAGTGGCTTCGCCCGGGTGAAAATAAAAAATATAGGCCTATGTTACACAGTGATAAAGTAGCTTTCTACTGGTTCAAGAATTTTGAAACTCGATCCAGTAGTTTTTGAGTTAAATTAAATTTATTTTAGGAGGAGTCTATGTTCAGCAGTTGATTCCAAATGGTTGTAAAGATAAATGATTAAATGAAAAACAGTGTTTATAAAAAAGCATTACTTAATTTATTTTAAATCTCTGTTTTGTTCAATACTGTGGATCTGTAACAAAATTAAATCATTTTAATAATAATTAGAGCATTTTCGTACTTCACAAGAATATTGATGTGGGCTTGCATTACTTACCAGCTACTTTAATTTATGCATTTCTCCACAGTCTGTCAACAAGAGCCTGCTGCAGAGCCCGACCTTCAAGAAGATCCCGGTTCACCCTTCGATGGTCTTGATAATTTGGTGCTGCATAATTATTTTCCTCCTTAAATTAAAAGACTGATTAGTGATTAATGTTGTTATTTGTATTATTTAAGTTAAAATTTATGATTTGTTATGCAAATAAATGACGATTAAAATATTGAAGATCTTTTTATTATTATTTTGTATGAAGACTGATTATGAGACTACTACATTCAGTATTGTAACTTTGATTTGTTTTATAATTTAAATGAAAAAAATGTCTTTTTGTTTTATATGAAAGTCAAGTTTAATATTGTTAAATAAATATTTAGTTTATGAGAAATAAAGAGTAATTTAAATGTTGATTTTTTAACATAGTAGTATTATTTTTTTCAAAATAGTGGAATAGAAATCACATACCTGTTGCAAGCGAAGTGCTTCTGCATAAACTTCATCAGAAGGCAATGGTTCTCTTGCCATGTTTGCTATGCCATATTGCTTGTGCCATATGCAACATGCATTCACAATCTTGCCTGCAGTTGTTGGGCTATAATGTAAAGCACGTGCTGCAAGCAAACATCTGAAAAAAAAAACTTTTATATAACCCCATTTAACTAAATTTGTTAATCTATAAACTTTTATATATCGCATATGCATCCAATTGGCGATAGTTACTGTTTTTGAGTACCTATGTAAAACAATTGCCTAGAAATGCTTTTTACCTGAAACATGCTTTTAATACGCCGATGCAACGCTCCACTGTATTGCGTGAAGTCACATGTTTCACAAAATAGTGATGTTGTGGTGTCCCTTCTACAGTATTGAGGATTGGGGTCATCATAGTTTTAGGGTATATTTCATTTCTCACTTAGCCTTTATAATATTCCTCACATTGTGTGGGCCATTTAATATACTTATGGTACTTATTTTATTTAGTGCCTCGGTAACCTCATTTATCGATCTCGACACAGTAATCTTCGGAACATTATGAAGGGCACTCTGTCCAATCAAATTCTGATAGGACCCTGATGCATAAAATGCAAGTGCTATTAGAACCTGAAATAAGAATTATAACATTAATCGACCTATTTAGTGTTTAAAGCTATAGAATAATACTTAAATCGATGTCAAATTCAGTTTTCTCACCTTCAGTTGTGCCAATATGCTATCATTTCGACGCGGTTTGGCCATAAGGGGAATGAGTTCGTCAATTAACCCCCTTACTGAGTCCTTTCCAAGGCGAAACGTTTTTACGAATTCCGCCTCGGGAACTCAAGAAAGGGGTTCGTGTTGATTCTCATCAACCGACGGGCTAAACGACGTCTTCTGGATTCCCTGCATCTTCTTTCTCTAGCATCCACTGCGTTGGCTAGTTCCAAAATATTTGATCGCAAGGAAAACATTGTCTTGGATGCAATACAATAATATTCCGTGTGCAAATTGTAAATTGTTAGCAATAAGTAACTTTGTGATGAGTAAATAAACGTTTTATATTATATTATATTTATTCCACAACACGATTATAGCACAAAGTTTTTGATACCGAGCTGTCTATTATGAATTTTTGTTTAGAAAAGCAATGACTGCACAATGACGTTCCAATGGTAGGTCACTGATCAAAAGAACTGTCAAAATTTTAGCAGATTACCGCATAACTCAGACATTCATCTGTCATTATGTACGAGATTACCATTTTATGCCATTTCTTTCAATGGTGTGTCAGTGGTTGATCATTGGAAAGTCATAATGACGCCATTATATTAGTAGATTACCAAACTTGTCAAAATCAACCATTTTGAAATCAATGATGGACCATTCTGACACTATTGTAATAGCAGACTTGAGGCCCAGGTCTCATTCCGCTTACATCAATTCCTAGAAGAGGATCAATTTCTGCACAAAAAATTCAGGAGGAGTTCGCAGAGTACTTACAATCAAGAAATTAATTTTAATAATTCGACACTTGCATGCAACAACATCGTAACTCACTTTGAGCAACTTTACAGGAGAGCGCGTCAAAGATTTTAAAAAATCCTACAGATTTCGGTTAAGGGTCGTAGCACACTTATCAAAACGGAAAGGGATCGTAACCGCCTCGCCAATAATAACAAAAAATTTAACTTGTTTTACAATGTAATTTAGTAATTTGGTGAGCATGAGCAATGTTGACAATGATGTGCAATTAAATTTACTCTTTTATGAACTTCAGTGGACACTCACGATGTATTTACATAAAAAAATCTTTATTTAAAGGACTAGAGTCACCGAAGTGAGTGCAAAAAATTCTCCATTTTTTGTAGAGTAAGAATATGATTGTAACTCAAAATCGCCAAAAAGTGAGTTACGATGTTGTTGCATGCAGGTGTCGAATTGTCGATATGATTTTGAATCAGTAAAATTGTAAATACACTTCTGGACACATCTATTGGCCCACCTTAGAGTTTAGGTTTCGATGGCCCCTACCGAAATATGATTGCTAGATTGAACAAAAACTGTTGATGCAGTTTTAAACCTGATACGTTTTACCATCTTTTTCGATCGTATTGTTTTAAATTTGAATTCAGAATACCATACGACATGGAGCTACGCCTAACAAGTCGGATATGCGCCTTGTTAAAGGCAATTGATTTTTGAATAAAAAACATGTTTTATCAAATAAAGGTTTAATTTAATAACGCGTGTTGCCTCCATGGGCATCTACCACAGCTCTCATACGATTAGGCATAGAGTTTATCAACCGCTCTATGAAATTTTGAGGGATCATCTCCCATTCCTCTTCTATGGCAGTTTTCAACTCCTGCATCGTCTGGGCAACTGGCTGACGAGCCCTAAAGCGTCTTTTTAGCTCGTCCCACATGTGCTCAATGGGGTTCATGTCTGGGCTTCTGGCTGGCCAGTCCATAACTGTGATGTTCACATCCCGAAGATATTCCCTGACGATGCCGGCCGCATGGGCTCTTGCATTATCATGCATAAAAAGGAAATTTGGGCCCACATAGTCCGCGTATGGTATCACGTGAGGTTCTAAGCACTCACGAATGTACCTTTCAGCATTTAATGTTGGCAGCCGTGGTCCTGTAACAACCTCAAGTTGAGTTTTGCCACTCGCGGATATACCGCCCCAGACAGTCCATGAGCCACCGCCATAAGCAACCCTCTCTTCAAAGCAGCATTGTGCGAAACGCTCTCCCTTACGTCGGTAGACCTTCTTCCTTCCATCATTGCCATGTAACACAATTTTAGACTCATCAGAAAAGAGTACACGGCTCCAATCTTGCTGTGTCCAATTTAAATGACTGCGTGCGAAATGAAGGCGCGCTGTTCGGTGGGCTCGCGTTAGTTTGGGCCCATTAGCTGGCTTGTGTGGTACCATATCGCGTTCTTTTAACCTTCTCCGAACAGTTCGAGCGCTCACAGATACTCCGTGGAAGTCGCGAAGTTGGTTTTGTATCTCAATGGAGGTAAGGTGACGATTTCTCAAGCTGGTCGTCACGATGAATCGATCCTGCCTTTCAGTTGTGACCCGAGATCGTGGCCTTCCTTGGCGACGAACAAAGCCGCCAGTCTCTAGGTGCCTCCGATAAACATTTCGGATCGCAGATCGACTTAAATTAAGTTGAGCACTCACGTTTCTTTGGCTGTGTCCGGCCTGAATAAGTGCCACAGCTTGGGCGGCGACTTCAGGTGAAGTATCCATAGATTATTGCTAGAACCTCACCTTAATGTTAAGAATAAGTAATGTTTGTTGCAAAACCAAAGATATCAATCACATTTTCAAGAATTAAATCAAAGTAAACCAATAAAACCAAGTTTTCTTAGTATTCGATTGTTTGATATCAACAAACAGGCTCCAAATTGTCTTTTGTTTCTTTAAATTCTGTGTTCGAAATTCAAAAAAAGACTATTGAATGAAATTGTGAATGTGCCAGGTTCAAAACTGCATAAAAACTTTTTGCTCGACCTAATATAAAATTTTAGCTAGGACCAAACGAAACTGAAAATACAAGGTGGGCCAATAGATGTGTCCAGAAGTGTATATCATTTTTAAATAAAGCATTTTTACATTAAATAATTGGTTTTTAATAATATTAGGAAATAACTTATCTGTCTATTTACTCACCTCAGTGCATAATGTTGGATGATAATCGTATACGGAACCCATATAATTGTGCATCGCATCGAACGCGAACCACGTTGGTTTAAAAATCTCATCTGTTCCTGAGCCTGTTTTTGTTGAGTCTTTAATCTTTTTCAAATTATCTCTGTACTGTGTTAGTAGGCTATTTCTCTTCTTTTTAAGTTCTTCTACAGTAAACGGCACGGAGAAACTATTTTTTATTCTAATCCATGCGTCGTTTACCAGGTTTCGATTTTTGTGATCCCTGTTTTTCGGATTCCATATTGAGGGTTCTGTTTGAAGTAGCTCAATAAATTCTATTACTGCGTCATTACCCCACTCCATTATTGACGCTCAAAATACCACTCACAGATTAATTATTGCATACAACTGCTCCGTTCAGCGGCGCACACGCGACTAAACACTGCAACAAGTGTGGCAGGCTGCACAAACTTTGAACTTTGTTTACTTTGATGTGCGCACTAAAAACCGACACATGATGGCAAACTACAAATATGTGTTCAAACTTTGCACAAATACGCAAATGTCAGTGCCACACTTCGCGACTTTGTAGGTATTTGCGTATTTGAACACATGTCTGGCGCCGGCTTAAGACAACCTAAAGAAGAGTTAAGATTCGACCAGTTGTCCTAGTAGTACCAACTTTAAGCAATAGATGGCGACACCAACATCAGCTATCATGGCAGTATAGTTTGTCTTGTCCTCTGACGTTTTCGTAGTAGCCTGCGAAATTCAATTTTTCTTCAGATTTTTGCAGTTATTTTTTTCGTCCGCGGAAAAAAATAACTTATAGATATGTATGATGATTCTTATGGTTATAATTATCTAAATACATACTTGTTATGATGATGATTAAAATGACGACGACCAACTTCATTTGCGCTTCAAACACTTAGGCTGCAAATTAGACGACTGCGGGCGCGGGCGCGGCGGCGGGCGATCACGCGTGTAAACTGCCCCCCTAGCCAAGTTGCTAACGATAAACGTGAACGCTTAGTAATCTCCAATAGATTTTCAACTTTATACCTAAGACCATAAAGTTGAAAATCTATTAAAGACTACTGAGCGTTAGCGACCGGAACGAACGAAAACACTATGTAATCTTTAATAGATTTTCAACTTTATATCCAATAACATAAAGTTAAAAATCTATTAAAGACTACTGAGAGTTTACGTTTATCGTTTGTGACTTGGCTAGGGGGGCTGGCTTGTTCTCGGTTTCGCTCAGACCAAAAGTACGAACGGGCCAGTTTACGCGTGTCGCCGCCCGCCGCCGCGCCCGCGCCCGCCGTCGTCCAGTACGCGGCCTTAGGACGGCGGTAAAACAACGTTGTGGTACAAGGCGGGGGTTACGGAAGTGCAAATGCGAGTTGATCATCGTCATTTTCGCCATTTGAAACGCTGTTTAAGTACAAATAAATAAATGTGATTTTATTTACAGCAAACATTATTTTTTCATTTAAAAACTACCTTCAGATCATTAGTTTAGTTTTCCTGACATAATATATACCTACTAAAAAGAATAGATATCTGCACGTAAATAATCAATAACATTTAAAAATTACACCCCCCCCCCTTCCTCACTTCTACATTTTTGTCTTCTATTGATTTAAATATCTACAGTTGTTCGTATTAGTATCACCAATACACGGATTTTCGTCCATTAAAGAAAACACCTTAAAATATACTTGTCCTACATAAAACCTACAATATTGGTTACCCTACTGCAGTGTTTGTATGGGGAAATTTAAATGATCAATATCTTTGAAACTACGCAAAGTTTCTCCGTCACAATTTCAGGTTATAATTATCGTCCCGTCACAACATTTTGAACACATTTCGAAGGTCGTAGATCATCAGGCAGTGGAGATACATGTGTCCAGCCATCTTGAACTCAGGTTGGCTGGACATTAAGTTTTTTTTGATTTCTCGTAAACCCTTACATGTGACGCCATAAATCAAACGTTATTACTGTCACACATTGCGTCACCAAGTATTAGTAAAGGAACCATATTCGAAAACGCCCCCGTTATTAAGATTCAGAAGTGCCAGCCATAAGTTTTATACGTAAATTCAAGATGGCTGGACACAGATTTTTGCATTTTTCTACTAAACCACTGTACTTATCACAAAACTTTTAGCTCGGTGCCCGTCACAAATTTATGTGACGCCCGTTGATATGCAAAAAGTCGTCAAAATCACTTCCGTTACCGAGATTGAGAGACCAGCGAAAAGTGGTTTTTCAAGATGGCTGGACACGTTTTCGATCGATTATCTAAGATTCTGTAGCGTCACAAATTCTGAAATAAGGGTGTTTAGCCGTCACATAAAGTGACCTATTGACCTAGTTAAATGCAAGCTATTTTGAAGATTTGTCCAGCCAACCTGAGTTACATCGTTTTTGTAGCACCATTCATTCCATAGGTACTTTCCTTGGAAAATAATGAATGGTGGGACTTTACCACCACATGCATTCGTTGCTAACAAGACAGTAGTATTATCTCGACCAGGGGAACTGGTTGTTGTTGATTGATACCCTCTTTGGCCAACTACTTTACTTTTTGAAGGGTCGTTGCAAAAACTGGTTTCATCTAGGTTGTAGATACGTTTTTATATATATATATACGTTTTTATACGGGTTTGTCTTTGAGTCCCAATTCTTCTGTTATCTTTTCCAGTAAGTCAAAATACTCATACACCGTAAACGAATTACAAGGATTTTTTCTTGCAATTTCTACTGACTGCGGTTTTTTGAAGGACAGTTGGTTTCCATATATACTATATAAACCAATCATCACCCGGTACACCGCCTTTGAATGGGATGACAAGCCCGTTTCTCCTGATATATTCGAAAACTAAAGTTTTGACTTCCTTTTTAGTCATAGGAAATCCATGCTTTTCCATAATGTGCAGATGACAAGCAATACCTTGTTCAATTTTATCTGAAAATACTGTTCTGCCCCCTGCATTCAGCTGTTTTTGACCACGAGTTTTGTAGATATGCGAAATTATTATAGATCTTTTCCGCTGCCTCGTAGCTACTCATTTGTTTTTTTTTTTACTTTTTCAATCGCATCAAAAAGCTCTTCTTTTGAATAATGCTTTTCTTTTTTCTTTTGTAATTGCGAACCATCTAAAAAAAAAAAACATTTAACAACCTGTTATTATTTAAAAAAAAACGAAAAGGTTGGAAGACAAAGTAGGTAATATTTTGAGATTGCAGAAAATTGGTGGATTGCGTTGACGTAAGACAGTTAATTTAGGTAGGTATATTATGTAAGTACGTATTTATAGCAATCTTATATTTTCGCTGCCTACATCTAAATATTTCACTTTATTTATAAAATATCGACATGCCTTTCTATCAATACTGAACATCGATACTGAACATCACTAGCGATTCACATTTTCCATACAAAAACAAAGGGGCTATTGCAACTACCACAAATATTTCAAAGTAGCTACAAACATCCCGCAATACAGAAAAATGAGGTGAAAGTAACTATAGGAATATCTTACGAAATATACGACATAGAATTACAAATATTATAGTAAAATAAACTTACGATTAGTATTTCTTCTTGTCTTTTTTCAAAACTGCACAAAAACTACTTTTACAATTTTTTTTGCAAAAAACTTGTGCGCGGGATGTCAACTTACACTAATTCAAAATAGCGAATACCAAAAAAAACGCTGTCGATCAAACAGTTTCACAGGTAGTAGCGACACCGGTTATTATTTGGGAAAAAGACTAATTTCCCTGTGTACCAATAGATGGTGTGCTCATCAATAACCGTTAGTTCATGAGAAAAATCGAGTAGTCGCATACACCCCTTAGTCACAAACGCCCCGGTTCACCTTACTCAATATTGTAAAAAAAAAATTAGGCCACTATGGTTCTCATGGCCTCATATGTGCTGTATAATATATAAGTTATGCTAGGATAAGAATAAGGATTTATAATAAAACATAGGTTGAACAGTAAAAGTTTTATTCATTTGTGAAAACATGAAAAGTTTTAAGACAATTACGGTCTTTGTTAAAGCAAAAGTAACATTATATTTACTGCAGTATACGTGAGACTTTTGTCCGCAGTTTTTACAACGTTGCCGATCATTTGCCCAACTAGGCCAATGTCCAATAGGGATGTTATGGATATGAAATTTCGGTTACGGATAGGATACGGATATAGGAATGATTATTATACCGGATACGGTTACGGATACGGATAATAAATTATTTCGGATTATCCGTTAGTTTCGGTTACGGATATTATATTTTTAAGGAATTTTAAAAGTAAAATACTAATAGGTAATAAAGTAGTTTTATTTCGTTTTTGGCAGGAATTACAATCAGTCTGTGAGTAATTATTACAGCTATTTAAAATAAAAATAAATATAAATAATTATATTATATTGAGTATTATCTAAATTTTAGATGATTTAGATCAAAAACACCTAAAATGAAAATGTAATAACAAAATTATTACTTATACTGAATCAGTAATTTCGTATTAAAAGAAAATATTGAAATCAGAATTAAATTAAGTTTACTATAACTATAATTTAAGTCGAACATAACAATCATAGCTTCCTTTTTTATAATTTGTGCAAACATAACAATCATATCTTCCTTTTTTATTCTGAACTTAATCATACATTGTCTTACATTAATTTATAATAACATTAAACATTTTCAATAATCAAATTTTATCAAAGGTAAATTATACTTGACAAAAAGTAATTTCGCAGCCTTATCACCAGAAAGTCTATTTCTTAAAGGATCATAAATTAACCCAGCAGCACTGAAAAGCTGTTCACTCGGTACACTGCCAGGCGGCGGAGAGAGGTACTGTCTGACTAAAGCACTTAAACTGTTGTACTTCGTATGCATTTTCCACCATAAAAGTGGATTTTCACTGAGTGTCAACCTTTTCTCTCTATTGTATTCATTTAACAATGCTTTTTTGACAATTAATTGATTGGGTACTGTATCATCCTCATCACCACCTACGTGCTCTTCTTCGTCACTTGCGCTTAATATTTCAGCTAGACAAGATTGAATGTATGAACTTGTTGATGGCAGCTGAGTCCGTGATCTCTTTGGTGAAGAAGGACCTTCATCATGAGAAGTTCTTGAACACCCAACGATTCCTAGAATCTCTGTCTGTACTTGTTCCTTAGTAATTTCATTGAAAAACTTGAGCTTGTAGCGTGTATCTAGATAAGTAGCTATTGTATATATTTTATTATTCTCAATGTCCTGAAATCTGACGCTGATATTATGGACCATATTTGTAATCATTAATTTAAAGTTTTCTGATGTGTCTTGTTTAGTCTTTTCTGTTTCTAATGTGTTTTTAAGAGTATAGACTAAAGGAATCACTGAAGCTATTGTCGCAGTTGCACTACTTAACTCCTGTGTAATTTCTTCGAATGGCTTTAATATTGCAATACACTTTTCCAAGTCGAGCCATTCATCAGCAGTAGGAATCGGTATAGTATGCGCGCCCGAATACAGTATCAAGGAGTCTTTTAATTTCAATATTCTATCCATCATATAATAAGTCGAATTCCATCTGTGAATAAATAAAACATATGTGAAATTAAACAACGTACAGAAGAAAAAAAAAACATTTATATAAAATTATTTTAGTTTAAAATAGAAATATCTTACCTTGTAGAACAATCCTGAACGATACATAACTCTGTTTGGTTCAGTCTTTCTGTTTGAATTTGTTTTAATTCATTTTGAGCAATTAGTGAGTGATGGAAGTGAGTAGCAATTTTTTTGCACTTTGTAATCACTGGCGAGATAAATTCTTCGGTTTCCATTGCTGACCTAACACATAATTGAAGTTGATGAATAGTACAGTTTGCATCAGGGAAATTGGCCGTTCTCATAGCTTTTATCATATTTGATCCTTTGTCGCGTAAAATACAATGAACTGATTCATTGCTTAAGCCCCAATCTTGCAAAATATTGTTTAAATTATTCGCTATAATTTCACCTGTGTGCCGACCCTCTAATTGTTCACACTTGAGTATTATAGAAACTCTTTCATAATTATTCGTGATGCCATGAGCAGTAAGACTAAGTAACGAGACATTTGCGCTGGGCTCGGACCACACATCTGTAGTAAATGATAACTTCTCAAATTGTTTCAATAAGTCCAGAATCTTTAACTTCATTTTGTTGTAGATATCATTGCACAATAAATTAGTAAAGTACTGCCGACCTCTAAGATTATAACGTGGTAAGGCTGCCCGCACTAATCTTTGAAATCCCACACCTTCTACAAAATTAAATGGCAAGTTTTGTAACGCTATCATTTCAGCCACTAATTTATCAATTTCTTTTTGTTTGGTATTAGTTTCATCCCAGGCACCTTTGTTTTTTAACGAATCTTTGAGTGTCAACTGTTTTTTACACTCTTGTAAAGGTGTCAGCTGCTTGGCTGGTTGTAGGTTATTTTGTTGGTTACCTTTTTCCAGTAGCAAAAGTTCTTCGTACTTATCACTATGTTGTGATTTAAGGTGAAGTTTTAGCGATGTAGTCCCACCTCCTTTCCTTGAAAACCTTTTACCACACTGTTTACATTTTGCGGAATCGGTCATTTCATCAAAAAACGACCAAACTGCACTCGACTTAGGACGCATTTTGTACAAATTCAATCGATTCCGTAACACAACCAACACTTTGTCAAAGAAGAAAAAAAACAAACAATACGCGCAGCTTGTGTGTCGGCACTGGCAGCGGCCGGCCGATCAAAACAACTTGTCATAACGTGTCTCAATTAGGCTCCGCCCCTATCCGATACTATCCGAAACTTTCATTTCGGATTCGGTTACGGTTACGGATGATTTTTTATATCGGATATCCGATAGTTTCGGTTACGGTTACGGAGCTCCCTAACATCCCTGATGTCCAATCTCATCTTCAGCCAATTCACGAGGCGGCAGATCTATGCGCCGTCTTTTAGATTTTTAATGTTTTCTATATTCTAGATATTCTGTTGCAAAAAGGGTGCTCTACCTCGCTTGATTGTTGTGAAAACGCCTGTCGTCTCTCTCATAAGAACGTCTGCAATATATAATTTGAAGTCTATAAGTGGTATATAGATTTCAATTCTTTTTTGTTTATTTCGTCGTCGAAATAACAACCAGCTGTTCACACATACTAAATCGAGCATGTGAGAGAAAATTTGGTGAGACCATTTCTCACTTCTTATTTGAATTCTATAAAATCCAAGAATGGAATCTAAAATATCCACCCCTCCCATATATTTATTGTAAATTTCAACCACTTGGACGAGTAACGTCGATTCTAGCCTTTTTTTTTCTTGTGAATATCTCTAAATGGTTGACTCGGGATTCTTTCCAACGTACGAAGAGCACAGATTGACAACCTTGTTATCTACCCACGTAGTGGCACTGACCTTCACATCTTCGATTTCGATGCATTTTTCCATAGAATAAACATTGCCAAGTTTTAAAAGCTCTTTCGTGCTTGGTAAATTAATATATTTTGCCCAGTTCAACTGAATTGAATAGTCTAATGGAAAGAACACAATTTTTAAAGGGTAGGCTTGTGGACCAGTTACTTATAAAAAGTTTATGGTTCAAATTTTTTTGGAACTGTGTCTATCAATCTAGTTACCACATTGCAGGTCGCGCCAAGCTCAGGACAGTTTTCCGGCAAATCAGTTCTATGTTTTCCCGTAAATAAATCAAAATCATAGCTGAATCCAGAAGCTCCGCTTAATACAAAATTCAAAACCCCCACTTATGAGTTTTTTTTTTAATTTTACTGCCGCATACCAGATGTTTTTGACTTCGTGGGTATCATTTGTTCATCGACGGCCAAGGGGATTACCATGACCTGTTATAGTAGGACTGGAGTTGAACTGCCCATTTTTGTACTATGACTTCGTTATAGCAGGTCTGTAACTGGCCTGCTAAGTGTCGTTTACGAAATCCGCTCAAGATTCGTTTACCTTTTTTTTTTGTGTAGACTTTTCGTACTATGGCGTGCGTGTGGCGTATAGACGTCTGTTTTTGGGGATTTCTTCGAGTGAAGTTCAGTGGCTGTTTTAATTATTCGCAAATTGATTCCTAGTGGATATTGTGATGTAAAATTGGTGTAGTTTTGTATCTCAAGTGTCTGCGCAACTGGACAATATGTGGAATCATTGAAATAGGCGCGATCTCGGTAAAATGGAGCTGAGAATTTTATTGTAGTTTTGGCTACCTCAGCGAGATTTGCTGAGAAGGCTGAATCGATACATTTGCTACCAAATACTACAAAAACATTAGAATGTGTTACACCCGCATTCTAATGTAAAACAAAAAGAAAAAGCTATGATATTTGAATACGAAAGACATTATTACAAGAAAACATGGACGAAAGACTAGGCGATATGGTCCAACGACTATAGCCTTCCCTAAGGGGTAAAAAGGAAAAAAATAGACGTGTATCAGCCAAAGACATTATACTAAAACAAGACTGCACTTTGTCAAATGAACGGACCACGTGAGAGACACGCTGCATGGTGTTTGTCCTCTTCTATTGTAGTGTCACCACACTTCTAAGATATACCATGGACATACAATTATTAATAGGCTAACTTTCGTCCATATCCTCTTTGCTATCCTTTGTGATCATCCTGTGTATAAAACTAAGTATACAGTAACAAACTGATTTATGCACTTGAAAGATATTGTCAAAATATCGATATGGGGGATCTATATATGACCAACGGAAGCCAAAAATATATTTTTTTGAATTTATATCTGTCTGTATGTAGGTACTCGCGTCACTGAAAAACTACTTGACGGATTTCGATGCGATTTTCGCAGGATAAATAGAAATAAATAATAAATTACGGATAAATCACGCTTTCATCTTCGAGTCTTGTGTTATGGGGTACACGATACTATATGTACGATACTATGTTTTTTACAAATACATATTTAGATAAAGATAAACATCCAAAAATAAAAAGCAAATAATTAGGTAATCAAAGGTTTATTCCAGTTTCCTTTTAAACATTACTAAACAATATGGTTTTATGTAATTTCTGGCGTAATGTAGCTCGATGCCCAATGTTTTCGAGTGTTACAGATTTGGCATATGCTTTGAATCTCAAATGCAAAAAATTTTGGGCTATAGCTTTAACTAAATCTATTTGATGTAATCCTTCACATCTTGGCAAATCAGAAGAAAAAATGTTTTTTGGTTCATACGCAAAATGCTGCACAGTAATATTGAGCATTTTTTTCATGTTTAGCTCATTCTTCTCTGTCATAACCATAAACATTTTTTCTACGTGTTTCACAATATCGTAAACAAATTTCGACGCAAATTTTAAACCACCTTTATCCACAAAAGCAGTGAAGGATGAAAATTTTGATATATCTACAATATAATTATGGTCATCATGGTGCTCATTTGTAACCAGTAAGGAACAGAATTGTTGACAAGTCATTTTATTCATTATTTTTCTAACAAGAAAGCCCGAAATATAATATAAAATATTATTTTTAAAATCCGATAAATTTGTCCGACTCATCAAATTAAGAAGATTTTCGGTTTGATAATCATCATCATCTTCTTCAATGCTTTCTTCTACAGTCGACCTTTTTGCACTACGAAATTCTAATATTGTTGATGTCTCATATTCAGGGTCCACGCAATTAGCATCCATGCTTGGCCGAATACTGTTTCTAAACAACAATTTTCGCAGAATATACATAAATTGAAGAGCGTTTGGATTGTCATTAGACCCTCCTCTTGCTCTTACGCATGAGAAAAACATTTCAATATGGTCTTGAGACGATTTATAAGGCAATAGATACTCTAGGATATTTCCGCCTAGCAAATCAGAAGCTAAACCTGCAAAACTATAAGTGTCCATAATAAGACCCAACACTGGCGTCTTCCTCCTATGTGTCATTATATTTTCACCGTTTATTTTAAGTTGAGACAAATATTCTCTCGTTTCTTTAAAAACCATCATCCACACATGTTTATTATTTTGACGTAAAGGAGATTTGAAACCTGTAGCCGTAGGATTTTTGGCATTAAAAATGTCAAAAATCCGATCCAAATATCGCAAAAATTCAACTGTTGCTTCACTTCCACAAAAACTTGGATGGCCACTACACCTCAAAAATTCAATACTGTCAGCAACAGAACTACTAAGAAGTTGAGTGGCTAAACGAACATTCATTTTTTTACCAAAGAAATTGACGTGCATTTTAGTTAATTTATTTTTCAACCTTAAGCCCGTTTCTTCTTGCATTTCGTGAAGTTTTTTCACAAAGTCAAATTTTATATCACCTTTGTCTGAAGACAATGAAGTCTCTGCGAAAACATTTCTTGCTAACTTCACCATGTGCGCAGGATCTAGTACGCAATATACTTTGGTTGGTTGAGTGGGATGTTTAAAATGAGTTTTCATAGGCGTGAGTGAAAAATCGCAGCCCAGCTTTTCAAATGTGCGAATGTTTGTAGTTGTCCCGTCTGCTGTTAAGGTTCGAACTGTAATTTTTATATCAGCAAGCATACGTATAGCAGTCATAATAAGTTGGACTTGCATATCTGCAGAAATTTTATCTATAAAAAAATAACCAATAGGGCATACAAATTTTTCTTTTAAGGAAACTATTTGGAATACTAATGCTTCTTTTGCAAACGATTCTGAATCATTTGGTACGATTCCACCTAAATCAATACCACCCCAAAACTTATCTGTGGATTTATCATACTGTTTGCCTACTTTTATGGCCATGGCATCAAAAATTAATGCTACGTTCCTTATATGTATGTTCTTAGCAACCTTAACCTTGATGAATTCTATTACTTCTGATATGAATCCCACATTACAATTGTGGGTGGCCAAAATTCTTCTTAATGTTGCCGGGTGTGGTAATGAAATATGGTTTCTTAAAAATAAATATGATTTGCCAGAATAAAAATATAGAGATAGAGCAAATGATTTTAGTTCTTCCGAATAGCGATTACCTTTATTTGATTTTCTAACATTTAGTTTAGTACTAATATTTTCAAAATTATTTTGGATAATTTGCTCCACTTCAGCATAATTGTCACATTTTTTTTTAATAATTGCCAGTAATGATTTTAAATTATCAATAGCTGTATTTCGTCTTATTATACGTTTCTTCAAATTTTTTATGTCACGTTTCAATTTTTTTTTCCGTGGAGTACTAGCCTGGGCACTAGTTTGTGTACACACATCATCAGCAAGTTTAATCTTCTTGGGTGGTGGTCCAGGCTGTGATACTGATGCTGCTGGTGGAGCCAGTGTTATATCAGACAAAACTGATATTTTATGTTCTTCGGGTATGATCTGCAAAAATAAAACAATATCTAATGTATAATTGTGAATAAAATCATATTGAAATTTAGAATCTAAATATATAAAACACAAAAGTGACTGACTGATCTATCAACGCAAAGCTAAAATAACTGGACCAATCAGGTGAAATTTGGTATGCAGATAGCTACTATGATGTAGGCATACGCTAAGAAAATATTTTTGGAAATTACACCTATATGGGGCTCAAAATTTGTAGACTTTTATTGTTCCGTTTTTGTAAGATTGCTAAAATTTAAATATATAAAACACAAAGGTGACTGACCGACTGATCTATCAACGCACAGCCCAAACTACTAGACATTTTGTGTAGTACTCATGGTTACAATATAGTTTAATTACAATATAAGTTTAATCTTACCTTTGGAAATATCGATGGTACTGCTTCTAGTTTTAAGACTCTTTTATTCATCTCAGGACAATAGTCATCTGTCTTGAAATGTGCACTGCAAATGACAGAATTTTTTGCGACGTGTCCAGGCATAACGGCCGTCCATACCTGTCTTCGTTGTTCATTCTTAGGAAATCTAAAAAATAAAATTGGTAAAATATGAAATCATTCTGATACTGTTTGTTTAAAATCAATGAGTAGCCTACTCAGTGGAATCATTGTCACCCTACACTTTTACTCACCGATGAAAAGATAATTTGGTGCCCGGATACGCTTCATTTTTACATCCTTTCACACAGCAACAGTTCACCATTTTCTTCAATAATAAGTATTTATACAATAAGTTAAGTACAAGCTTTATTTTCTCACAAATATCGAAAACAACACTATCGCACTTACAGATTGACGAGATCACGAGACTGAACGACGCACAGAAAATAATACTCTGGACGACGCCATTACACCCAGTGTTACCCAAATAAATATCTTTATTCTACTATGAATATTACATGTCTTTTGATATTACTTTGCAAATAAGATTATTTACGCCAAATAAACGTTAATTACTATTATTTTGTAAATAGCCTTACTATAAGGTTGTTTATTATTTTTCTTAATACAGTTGTAAATAAAATGCCTATAGAACATTGTTTTTTAATATTCTACCAAACTCACGTACGTTAAACACTGGCAAGTTGTTAGACAAGGACACCCACCCTGCAAGGTGCCTCTCAACCGGTCCCATACAAATTCACATATCAATTACAACTTTATTTTAAGGACTTAAAGACTAAATTGATTATGAAAAAAATCTGAAGTGCACTGTCTTGTTTTTAGTATAATGTCTTTGGTATCAGCAGATGACCGTCTTTTGAGCGTCTGTAATGTCCATAGACGTATTATACCATAGATTATATTGGTAATGTCTACAATCAAACGAGACCAAAACCATTGATCTAAGTATGCGTAAAATATAAGTGTGTGCATAGACAGTGTTGTGACTTGTCTAATTCTTTGTTGGTATCTATCGTAGATAGAGAACAGAGTTACAAGTCGTCAGCGTATGCAGTATGAGATAGCGATAGTTCGACATAAGTACATTACTACAGCTATGTGCAATTAATATTGCCATACTTAGACTTTTACCCCATCGTGTGGGTAATCTGGTACCGTAAAATGGGGTGAAGCGGGTCACTTTTGAACTTTGTTTACAATTTTGATATATGAGCACTTGACAAAATCAGATTGAAGGTTTTTTTTTAATGTTCCGAGACTCTAAAGTTTATTAAAAAATACTCTTAAACACAGCTCCATAAAAATCTCTTATTACAACCAATTTTCCAATCGCGCTCACAAGCCGTTCAGCCACTTGCTGCTTCACCAAAGGACAGTGAAAGCGTCTCCGGTAAATTTGTCATAGCATCGGAGGGAGAGAAGTCAGTCGAAAGAAACCTGCGAGATAACCGAAAACTCCGTACCGTCGTGCCAGCGCCTGCTGCGGACATTGCGATGGGCGACGCAGAAAGTCAGTAGACAGAAGTTAGGCTCAGACGCTCCCGACGTTCGCTTAGCAATGTGTTGCGCGGGACAGCAGCACCTGGGACTACAAATCTAGAAGCCTCAGAAAGATGGAGATACCTACACCTCTTCTATGTCAAGCAGGGTACATCTGATAACCAGGTACGTGATCACCTAATTAAAATATGTGGAACGGACATCTGCACCGTCGAGGTACTCAAACCCCGGGGCAAATACGCATCATTCAAGCTGGGCGTGCCCTTAAAATTGGCTGAACAAGTTCTAGATACTGAAAACTGGGCACAGGATATTTGCGTCAAGCCATGGCGCCGTAACTTTCGTGCCCGAACTGATGAGACCCAGTAAGCCTTTAAAAACTCTTCGTGCTTCCGCCCCTACAGTTCGCGATGTCTATCTGCGCTTACTTTACCAGAATGTTCGTGGGCTTAAAACCAAATTACCTTCATGGAGGTCAAGCCTATTACTGTCTGAGCATGACTTAATAGCCGTAACTGAGACAAACTTGGACAATTCAGTAGAGGACTCGGAAATGTCTAGCGGTGTATTGCTTGCGGCCCGCCCTGGTGTCACCATGATTAGGCAACATAATATTGAGACGGCCTGTGGAGAAGATTTGTGGGCTGGGATCACAGTTCATGGCATAAATATATATGTGTGTGTCGTTTACATCAAGCCTACTGCAACTGACGATGACTATTTGATGTGGTTCTGTAAGGTTGAGAGCATTATCCACAATTTGAATGGAACTGTTATAATTTTAGGTGATCTTAACTTAAAAAGTGCATCTGTCAATATTAATAATTATTACTGTTATTTCCTAAGCTTTTGTAATTTGACTGAGATGAATGAGGTGATGAATATGCGAGGGAGCAAGTTAGATGTAGTGTTGGCTCGGGCGGGCGCCGTAGTAAACTGCGAGCATGTTAAGGGCACGGAGCTGGTCCCAATCGATTTGTATCACCCTCCATTGGATATTGCGGTTATCTTAACAACACGTAAGGAAAATAAAAATTTAGACCCCAGCAATATAGATTGCTTTGATTTTTTGATTTGATTGATTGATTTTTGTAAAGGAGACTACACACTTTTATACGATCGTGTCCGTTCTGCTTCATGGCAAAATGTTCTTTGTTCCACTGACGCAGCCACCGCTGCTAGTGAGTTTTATAAAATAATTTATAATTTGTTCGATTCTTGCATTCCAAAAAAAAAGAGAAAACCCTTTGGTAACAGGCGGTATCCAGTCTGGTTTACTACAGACATTGTGCACGATACTCGGCGTAAAACTAAATTGCATAATAAATGGAAAAAAATCACGATGTTGTCTTACGTACGTTGAATTTAGCACTCTACGATCAGACTTAAAAGTTAGAACCCAGGAGGCCTACAGATTGTATTGTACAACTGTAGAAAACAATATAGGAAAAAATCCTAAACAGTTCTGGCAGCACATCTCTAGTCTACGGTCAAAGGGTGGGTTTGAGCCGAATGTTGTACTGAATGGTGAGACTAGTTCGGGCGTCAAAGCGGCCGAGGCATTTGCTCGGTATTTTGCCAGCGTATTTTTACCTGACACACCCAAATTGGACCCAACGGCCATAAATGTGGAAAATGAGGGAGACAATATTCCTTTACCCGTTTTAATTCCTCCCGACGTCGTTAAGGGGATTGCCAGACTCAAACCCTGTAGCTCGGTTGACCCTGACAACATTCCAGCCTTTATCGTCAAGGGTTGTAATGATATTTTGGCAGCACCGTTATGCCATATGTTTAATTTATCTCTCCAATCCGGTGTGTATCCTGAACAATGGAAAATTTCACGTGTAACTCCCATTCCTAAAACCAACGACAAAACTTCCGTAGAGGATCACAGACCCATCGCTATCCTGCCAACCATTGCTAAGGTCTTTGAGCATATTATCTTCTTTCTTAAGGATCTTGACGCCATCTACAAATGGAGCATCGAGAACAAGTTGTTTTTTAACACGAACAAGTGCAACGTCATGACTTACGGTCATAGTTAGAAATTATTTTGAATGGTCTGACTTTCCTGGCAGCTAAAATCACTTGGTTCCAATCTTGAGGGAATTTTTTTTTTTAAATCGTTTTTGTTTTTCCACTAGACCAAAATCTTGAACGCAAGTCATGTATGAATGTCCACTTACAAGAAACTTATGATCAATTTTCTTTGTAGCAAACTCAGGATTGGAAACAATATATTGGCAGATAAGAGCCATCTTAATGTTTCGGTTTTGGTCACCACATTGGTCAGAGTACATAATCAGGTGCTCACATTTTACAATATTTTTAAGAAAATACATAATGCAGGAACCTATTTCCTGTGGGCCACGAGAAGTTATGCTTTCATCCTATGTAAACATATAAACCTCATTTAAACATATAAAACAAATACAATGTTTGCAAGTCAAAATTTGCTAAAGCATAGAATTCTTTGAATAGCTTGTTTTGTTGGTCACTGTTTATTTTCAAATTGCATTTATTTGGACATGGACACATTCCTCATACCTTTGGTGTCTTAGCTAATACAGTTATCCCAATGTAATTGACATATTCCTCTCCTTTAGCACGTCTTAATTTCTTTACATTCCGGACCCAATTCTCACTGTTTCTTAATCTCTTCTTTGGTTTCCTTGCAGTTCTGTCTTCTTGTATTTCTGAACTTCCAGCCACATCCAGACTGGATGTGGCTCTTGTAAAATATCTTCCAAATCTGATGAAGAATGCTGTTCTGGCGGACAATATTCAGACCCAGAATCTTCATAATCAGAATCGAAAAGCGCTGAAACATATCATTATATTTTTAAGTAAAACGTTTAACACCAAAACAAACACGATAATCCTTAATTTGCTGTACTTACATCGCATATTATCTTCTACAACTTCTACATCAGCCATTGCGAATAGTTTTCAATAGTTAAATCGACGAAAAAAGAACAATTCAACAGAAACTTGTCAACAAAGTTTTAGCTGAGCCAAGAAAAAATGAGCCGTTTCATTGACAGCAGCTGTCAGCCTATCCCGCCAAAAATATATGTTACCAGTATACAAAAGTGGCATAAGCGGTTTAGGCTACTTTTGCATTATTATCGGAAAAAAATAATGCATTGCAAAAAGAACTTTGGCAACGCCATCTGTTAACGATAGCTTAAACAAGAGATAGGCCGGTTTTGCATTAAATTTTAGCATGTTTTAAATAATTTGTAGTAGTTTAAGTCAAATTTTGAAAAATTTAGGGTTAGGCCGCTTTTGCGCTGACAGCTTCAATTATGGAACTCGAATGAACACCAAACTGTAGGTAGGTACGTACGAAATACTTGACGCGACTGCTCGTAACAAAGACTTCAACCTGAGTGCGTGGGGGAGGGGCGCAGTATGCGTTAGCTGCTCGGACGAAATAGAAGACGACTTCTCGCGCGCACGAGAGAGAGAAAAGCATAACTAACATAACATAACACTCTCTCGCTCGTCTAGTCAGGCGCTACTCTAAAGCGCGTGATTTACTTGTGATATATTGTGATCGCGGGCCGTATCTTTGACATGACTGGGACCTGAATGGTCTAAGGCTTAGACCATTCAGGTCCAGACTTAATAGATCCTTTGCCTTTAAACTTACTACTTTAACTTTCTTTCGCCTTAGAATTTAAAATGTCTGCAACTCTTTCCCACATTCGTTTGCTGTGGTCCCGGGCTTGAGTAGATTTTTTTTTTTTTTATTATTGATAGGCTCGCGTTTGACCACCATCTCACCTGATGGTAATCGATGATGTGGCCGACGATGGAGCACGCTTGCCTAGAAGTAACCTATTCACTCTTGACTTAAAGACCCCTAGGTTGTAGCTATCAGGGAACACAGACTCGGGCAGGGAATTTGTTATACCCTACAGCAATTTCCCTGTGGTTATTTAAAAATTCCCACAAGTGAAGCAGTTGGGTCATGCTAACACGACGTCTTGTTTGGGTTTCACTAATTAAAAAGCTAAGTTAAAAATGTTTAAGTAGGTATACAAACGGCTACACATACAGAACTAGCAGGAATAGGCATTTTGACTGTGTTTAAAATATGGAACAATTTGTTGTCATCATAATAAAATGTAATGTAAAAAGCATATTTTATTGATGTTCTGAAAAATAAGGTCATTTTCTGTATAAAACATAAATGTTTTTTTTTTTGTGGTTTAATCACGTGTTTGAAAACGCTCTGTGATTGGTTGCAACTCTGATGACGTCACACAGAAGTAAACATTAGTTTCAGTGCATGCTTTCTGTTTTTCTTTATATTGATCGTGCGATCTACGTGTTATTTACATTATTTCCCAGCCGTCCTATTACAGTTTTGTTTATTTAAAGTTCTGTGCATAAAATGGAGAGAAATTTTGTGCGAGCTGACAGCAGTAACTTACCCAAAGTAGATGCGACTATGGTTGGACAATTTTTTAGAAATAATCCAGATTTTGGCTAAACTTTCCTTTATGGACCGTCGATTTGGAAGTGCATTTTTTTATTGTAGATAGTACTCATAAATAGAAAGCTTTTTGCAAAATATTAGGTTGCGCAAACTTACCGTTTACGAGATATAATTTTCCAAAGTTCCATAAAAATTGCAATTTATTACGCCATTTAGGTTAGTTAAATTGTCATTTTAGATGTCAAAGTTGACGTTTCACGTTTCGTTAAACGTCCACGCTTGTTTGTGGTTTGTTTCATTCAATTTTGTCATATATTTTTTAACCGTTTTCAAAAAAGGAGGAGGTTATCAATTCGGTTGTATTTTTTTTTTATATCGTCATTTTTTTTTTTTATCTTTGTTACCTCAGAACTCCGTCGTTTATGGACCGATTAGCAAAATTTTTCTCTTCATAGGATATGCTTCCAGATTGGTCCCATTTTTTTCAAAATCCAGTTCTGATGACGGAATCCATGAGGAATCGAGGGAACTCCTCAAAAATTATAGGTAACCCTATGGTAATTTTGGTATTTTCATCAAGAACTTAAGCATTTACAGTCAAAAAGTAACATTTGATGAAGTGGAACTGATGAAGAAGACCAGAAATGGTCAACGGAACTTCATACTCAAATAGATATCACAATGAAGATAGTTAAGCGACTATGACAATACAAATAAATGAATGATTCTGAATAGTTACGTTGAAAATGGTATTATCGAAGTGATCTGATGATGATGATGGAACCGGAAGGTAGGCACTGGAACTCCGTAATTAATCAATGTAACCTAGCCGTGTTTGGACTTATTAGAATTGTCGTGAGATGCTCTTTGGCTATAAGGTACTATCGAACTGATCTGATGATGGAGCCGGAAGGTGGAAGGTAGACACAGGAACTTTATAATAAAACAATGTAACCTAGCAGTATTTGGGTTAATTGGAATTGTCATGAGAAATAGGCACTCTGTTTATAAGTCTATCGCAACTAAAAAGTGTGAAATAAAAACTTTAAAAAAAAAAAAATAACCGACTTCACGAAAAAATAACTTTAATTTCGGAAGTCGGTGTTAAATAAGAAACAAACAATACCGAGAAACACCGACTTCCGAAATTAAAGTTATTTTTTAGTGAAGTCGGTTATTTTTTTTTTGTAAAAAGTTTTTATTTAAATATAATTTTATTTTCACGTAGTAAATTACGTATGTAATTAATGTGCACAAAAACCATGCAGTAACAAGCAATTACATTGACTATTAATTACATTGAAATGTACCTATATACTATGTACGTATTCGTATTGTACATACGAAAAACTATGTGACAGTACTTTTTTTTGTTAAATAAGTATCCTTTTACTTATTGAAATATCCGATCAAACATCATCATCATCATTTCAGCTGAAAGACGTCCACTGTTGGACATAGGCCTCCCCCAAGCGTCGCCACAACGACCGATTCTGTGCGTCTCGCATCCACTGCATTATCACATTGAACACTGTCTTATTATTTACACATACCTTCAAAACCTCATACCGTAAATCGATAATTTGTCATATACAATTTTGTCTTTGGGACACGTCGATTTATTTATTGTGCACACCTACCACAGTTTTGGCTTTTTTAATACATAGGTTGACTGGTAGAGAATGCATTGTTGCATTAAGTCCGCCTATCTACCACTACTGTACATTAAGTTTAAATAAATAATTAATAAATGTGATAAACTACGCAATAAGAAAAGTAAAGTACAGCAATAAGGAAATTAAACTATATTTAAACATTTAATCAGCATAAAACCTAATATAATATCATCATGCTGACCAAAGCCGGTGTATAAGTGCATTTCGTATCGCTTCACCAGCAACAAGATGGTGATTTCTTCGTGATACAGTTTCAATTTCTGTGTTTGTTATCTGGAACATTTTTTTTTGCTGTTCATTGGGAATTTTGATAGGCCTATAATTTCAAAATCTTTTAATGTAATAAGTATGAGAAATCAAACAATAGTTTTGTATTATTGTAAGTGTTTTTACACATTCACTTTTGATGATTGGAGCAATTGTAAAATTTATCTATTACTTACATCAATTAAATTGCATTTCTTACTGAAATATTTTACCTGTAAATTCGTTTCATTATGCTCTTCCTGTGTTGATAGTGCCATTATTGGTATCCTTGCGCTATTAGCGATGTTGTGTAATACCACACAAGCATTTGCTAAAGAACCGGCCATGGTAGGATGGTAATGTAGTTTCCGATCTACTAACAAACACCTCCAACGAGACTTAAGTATGCCGATGGCTCGCTCTACTGTATTTCGTACCCGACAACCCCGACAATGCAGTTCCGTACCTATAGAATCGTTTAGGTTTCTCAGGTTCTGTATCCACTACTGGAGTCATCAGAGTAATCTCACTCAGGGGATAACGGGAGTCACCTGAAATAGTGTTATTAAAACACCTCTATTCAGAAAACGTTAATTTTATTTTATTTAAACAAATAAAAAAAAAGGTTAATAATACCTATATTTATTCGGTAAAATAGGGGCCATATCGCGGCGATATAATCGTCGTGCTACGTATTTCTATACTCTCTTAGAACGTGTCTACACATGGCGATGTTATCGCGGTGATGCGACGAGTGGCTGAGTTGGGCTGAGTGCGAGCGAAACGTCATCGTATAGCCGCGCGTCTGTCGCTACCGACAGCGGGCCCGCCGCGCGCTAGTCTCGAAATGTGGCGCTCTCGCAGCGAGAGCGCGGCGAAAGCGCTGTCAAACGCAGGCGATTTCTGCGTTGCCTGTCTGCCAAGCAAGGACGTTACGTATTGACAAGCTTTTTTTAAACAATAAACAATGTTTGACATTGAAAGGTGTATACTTGAAGTGCATCTTATGATGTGCGCTAGCTCCTTTAAACCTTTGGTATGAACCAGATGCATACAAGCTTAAAGCAGTCAGAACCTAAAATAAAAATAATATTAATGCTCATTCAATAAAGGTCTCCTATCATAGTTTTTTTAAACAAGGAGATAAACTAGTAGGTATCTAGCTACTATGTCATAATAGTACCTACCTAACATTTTAGCTTACCTTGGAGACAGTACTTATTCCACCACGACGTGAACATAAGTAGGGCTCCAGCTTATTTATGAGGTTACGACATATTTAATCTACACTTTTATTTAATCTATAAAGCCCGATAAACTCGGGGTCCGGCATTTCAAGTGCCAATTCCATTTTGCGAAGAGCATCACTTCGTCGGCAATATAATAGGCTCTCCGTAATACGCGTGTGTTCTAGGCAGTTTTCGTAAAGTCCTAAATCTGCCATTATTTAAATTTTGATAAATATAATCTGCGAAATGAATTGAAATATGTTGCTTGTCAGTAACTTCTTATGATTCTGCTAAATGACATAAAAGCAATTCATATTATGTGAACCATTTTACGAATCCCCATACAAAACTGTCAAACAGATGAATTGCAGAATATGAATTGTTTACGGATAATAATATGAATTGCCAAATTGTGACCATTTTGTGATTTGTAATATGATTCATATTATTATCATAATATGATTCTGCTAAAGTGACCTTTTTAGCCCCCCTGGTCGTTATTCCAGTGAAATGACTGGGCAGCGTCTTGAACCACGAAGCTGTAGTTTTCAGCAAAATCGCACTGAATGATTATGTCACCCTCCAAAATCGACTCTTTTAATAATTTATAATACCGAGTTTGCTGATCTGTTATGTAGGCGTGAGGTTTTAAAGTGTCTAATCCTGAGCAAAGACTGTCGACAAATTCATCAGAAGGAAGAACTTGAGTGGCGATTGTGAAATGGTCTGTACCAACCCATGTATTAAACTGCACACTAGTCACTTGATTTGCGTCAAATATATTTCTTAAGTGCTCTCGAATTCCGACAAGGCCAGGGCAACTGTGGCATTGTTCGTTCAGTGACGATTTTCTTGTCATTAAATGGCAAGTTGGTGTCGGATCTGGACACATCATCTTTTGCAAGCAATCCTTGTACGATGATAGGGGGATAGCAGACTCAGAAGTAAGTGATGCAATATCTCCCCCGATTAGCATTAATTTAACATTCTGATGGTAAATACACACACAGACTATATGAGTACCCGAATCACCAGCAAGAATGCACTGCTTAAGACGTAATGAAAAAAATTTTGAAAGGCCTACTTTTGTGTCAGGGTATTCCAATTTAAACTGTTGATACAATTCATTGATGTTACACATCCCAAGTATGCCATATCCCATGACCATCATGTAACTTAACAGACACAAAGTCTTTTTTCCCAGGCATTATTCTGGTGTTATCTTCTCTAAGATAAAATTTTGAAACTAAATCTACAACTTCTGATGTTAACTTGCGGCCCTCTCGTGGATTAGGTGATGATAAAATACCGTTCTGCTCAACCAGTTCCTTGGCTTTTTTGCTTGCCGTCTAGAGGTATTGAATTCATCAGCAAGTTTGTTTTCGCTCCACGATTTAGGTGCTAAAGTAAGAATCATCGTTGTCTCAGAAACAGATGTAGAAGGATCATTAAACTTCTCTTTCAATTACAAAAGTATTTCGTTGTCAATGGATTAGTAAGAATCATCGTTTTCACAGAAACAGATGTAGAAGGATCATTAAACTTCTCTTTCAATTGCAAAAGTATTTCGTTATCAATGGATTTTATGTCGTTTGTCTGTGTTGACTTCGTAAGCGTATTTTCTTCCGGAACATAACATGACACTTGTGATTCTTGTGAATTTTGGACTGACGATTGGCTTGCTTGGCTATTTAGGATCACATTGTCTTCAATAATTAACGGTTCTTCACTAGCAAGACAGTCTCTACACTGCTTACACACATAATAATTTACATATTTATTTGTAATTGACCACTTTTTTGCTAGCACTTGTGATAACTTCCTCAAGCCTTTAGTTTTTCTATGTAAAGGTAAATTAAACGGATTATAACAACGATCCCCGTAAGGAGTCATGATATTCAAATGTTTATAATAGTGATGCAATCTCACAAAACTAACAAAATCACTGTCACGCGTCCGTACAAGTTAATTGCTATGCTACTAAAATCAAAATGACGCGGTAAAATTGTCAAACATGGCGTCATCACTATAACTTTTTTTTAATATTATGGCCTGGACACAAGTCCTTTAGGCCTTATCTCATATACACATTGGAGAATTAAAAAATGTATATTTATAATTAAAAGTGTAGATGTAACGTATTTTAGTACTTAATAGGTATTAAAAATGTATTGGTGTTATTAAAAATCTACAAAACATTCCGTCAAAAGTGATTTTATTTGATTGACAGTTTCACTAAACGCGCACAAGTGGCGGGCATCAGGCCCGGCAGCCGGCAGCGCGACGGCGGCGTGGCGCTGGACGCCACCCTTCGGCAGTATTTTCAGTCTAGCTCCTAATCCACTTTAACGCCTATTATAAAAGTTGGCACCAATGTTCTATACAATATTAGCCATTTATACAAAAAAAAAAAACGAATTGATCTAACTTAGTGAAAATTAAGGAAAAAAAAATTAATTGGTTTTTTTTTTTCGAAAAAAATTTTTTTTTCTTTTCCAAAAATACAATTAAAAAGCTCAGTAAATGAAGTAAGAAATCCAGTGGTTTAATTATTTTAATATATAATTTTATGACTCCATAATTGGCTTTGAAGTACTGCATGCCAACCGGTTGTCGAAAACTTCAGTCCCATAACTCTTTAACTAGTCATTATATCACAAAAATATTTGATACACGTATCAATAATACTTATAGGTAGAACATACTCAAATATTACTGAAATCGGAAACATCGAGTTTTTTTACCTGTCCGCTTCGCGTGGAATGCCCCCTTTACCTGGATCAAAAGTGTTGGTAACGAACGTGGATTTAAGTTCGCCTGCTACTTTTTATCCTGGAATTATGTTAATCCCAAGATAAAAAGTATCCTGTGTTAGGTTGTGCTGGAACATGGTCTACCTGTGTACCAAGTTCCATCAAAATCCGTTCAGTAGTTTTTGCGTGAAAGAGTAACAAACATCCATCCATACATACAAACTTTCGCGTTTATAGTATTAGTAAGAGAAAAGTGTTAGTGTGTAACATATCGTATCAGTACGCTTGGTTTACCTACTGATATGAGATATAGGTGTAGTGTCAAATGGCAAACTTCTAAAAACCTTTACTTAGTGAAAAATAAAATCATTATTTGTCAGTGAGATCTCCGGTAATACATCAGTGAAAACTGCATTACAATTCCGTGTTGTAGTTTTTGCGTGATTCGTGTGCAAACCATGCAGACAGATGAACTGACAAAAATGTCTAAAAACTGTTGTTTTAGCTGTTGCTCTGAAGAAAGACCTCCATATTAGTTTTTCTTCTATGTATAGACATCAACCTAGAATAAAGACAACTGCAATTAAACTATAAACTCAAAATTACTTTATTCAAATAAACCTATTTACTTTTGAATCATCAAGGAGTTAGTCAAAGAAAATTTAACTTAATTACTCATTCCAAAGCAATTGGTTCTTAACTTCTTGCTTGTTCTTCTTATAATATATTTTATCTGTTTCAGTCTCCCGGGCGCAGCTGCCAGAGGCGAGCAACAAGATCCTGCCTAGTAGTTATGCCAATCTGCAGTTCTCTATTCTGTTGGCCAGCTGAATCTACATGCAAATTTGCAGACTGCATGAAGGCTTCTTGTTGCACCTCATCTTCTGATAGTTCGGGTACAGCTATATTTGCTGAGTTACAGATGTTATGCAGATTCACACATGCATTTGCAAGAAAGTCAGCTACTTGTGGTGGCGATGGACTAATAAACATCTAAATCGAGCATTTAGTATGCCTATGGTCCTCTTAATAATGTTGCGGGCCTTGACATGTTTTTCAGTGTAGTATGCTTCTGGAGAATCTGGTTCTGCATTTAAAATTGGTGTCATCATTGTTTTTCTGAAAGGGTACCCGTAGGTAATCTCCTGGAATAAATAGATTATTAGATTACTTACAATTGTTTTACATTGTCTCTATTTTTAACAAATTATATTTTATTGTATGAAAAATTTAAGATAATTAATTTAATGTGTTATTGTAGGTCTGGGTAATTTAAATGAGGCTTTATTGTTCTATTCTGTTCTTAAGTATTCCTGCACACTTCTCTGGCCGCCATCCCTCCGTCGGGATTGCGGCCAGAGAAGTGTCAACTTTGCCCAGCGCTTGAAACAGCAGCAACTTGGCACTGCTTATCTCCTCCTCGTTGAAGCTGGTCTTACAGATCTGCATGATGCTGACCTCGTCCATGTAGTCAATGGCATGTTCGATGAATGCCAACAGCTCGTTGGCTATGAGTGGTTGACTCATAGCGACGAAAAACGGGCAACGGCTACTGCCGCGCAACACGCGAAATTGGTATCGAGCAGCGCAAACACGTCCTCTGTACTTCACTGCGCATTGCTCTGCACTGAATGCTATCGGCTTGCGACTAGCCAGTAGCCTCATTTAGCGGTAAAACGTGAGACGTACGAACAGCAAAGTAGGTACATATAAAAGATAAAATACTAGGTACGTGTTCTAAGAACAATACTGATGCCGTAAATATGTTTTATTACAATGTTTCTTTGTCCGAGTATCACGCAATTTCTATTGGAACGATTAAAAAATTTTATACCTACTCATTGGCAAAAAACATCTTCACAATTAACACAGTATGTCCCGGTAACTCTCGGTATACCAGGGGATCCTAAGTTAACCAGAAGGATTCTCGAGCGTCCCTAGACATTTCTATTAATGCTTTGACATGTCATCCCACGCATCGACTAACTAACTAAACAGTGAAACAAAAAGATTTACTTATAAAAATGATTTATTAATTAAATGCACAGTTTGCATTTTTAAGTACACTTAAAAATAACTAGTTTGTTATAGAAATGTCGAATACTCTCTTTATTTACATTTCGTAACTTGTGTTCGTATCTAATTCTAATATTAAAAAACGTTTCAATAATTAACTTTACTAGTAGATATTTATGATTATTTATTGGATCTTGATCATAAATATGATTATTTAGAGACAGGAAACAGTGGTCATTTAGAGCGGAAAATTTGTGCATGAAATTATATATGGTCCTGGTAACAATCAAATCTAATTTAGTTTTATTAAGGTTTTTGGACTATTTTCTCTAAACACTGTTTCACAAAACAAACATATTTCTATCACGTCTTTTGAAGGATAAATTAATCCTCCCGTGTCTTTGAAAAAAATTAATGAATTTACGTCAGTGTGCTGCGAACGCAAAACTGTGATACATTCTTCACACTTAAGTTTCTTTTCTAAAACTCTCACGCTGAATCCACCTATGTATTGAAGTATTATTTTAATAACTTATTTATTGTGTGTGTCCTCACGCGGTAAAGAAATCGAGTTGATGACGTAACACAAGTGGCAGAAGAGTTAGTCCAAGTAAAATGTTTAATTAACTACGGAATAACTTGAGAATCTGCTGAAAGCGCGGTGAAAGCACGCGCCATCTAATAAGTCAAGAAAAACAAAGTTGTTTCCGATGTATGTAAGCGACATGTTTGGTCACGTCGCTCAGCAGATCTCGTTCTGCATTGTACAGTCCCAATACATGGGGACAGATATCAGACGGCCCGTCGGTGTTACTTACAGTTTTGTCCTCAAGATTTCTTTCTCGCCAATGTAGTAGTCCGCGTAACTCGTCTGCAAATTGTGTCGGATGACTTGAACCACTCCCAAGACGATTGCTGTAGCTACGTACGGCAAGCAACCTTCCCCGGAGGGTGATGAAGATCGCAAAGTTGAGATACCCTAAGAGGCTTGGCCTGCTTGAAGGATCAACTGCCGGCTGCTAAGCGAATCTACAAACACAGTCTTCCTTCTTCTTGATGTTGGATTGCGTGTCCTAAATTTATTAAAAACCTACACAAGGTGTGACAATGCAACTTTCTCCTAAGGGTGATAAAGGTCACAAAGTTGACATAGGTACCTTAAAAAGGTGTTGCACCTGTTTGAGAACAACTGCCGACTGCTTCGCTAATCAATAAGCTACAATAAAAATAATCATAATAAAAAGTGATTCGTAATAGGAAGTAACCTGAAAATTCGCGGAGTCTACAGTGTTCTCACATTGCTCATTGCACAGTTGCTGAGCAAGTCAATAGGCAATGAAGGATAATGCAAAACATAGTCTGGAGGCCAACTCACGGAAATGGGCTACGTATCTTATAGAAACTTCCAGAAGCTTAATGTATGATACGGCAAGCAACCTTCCCCGGTGGGTGATGAAGGTCGCTAAGTTGAGATACCCTAAAGCTGGGTATCCATTTGCGCAGCCTCGTGGCGAGCTGTCTCATCCTGAGCGTGCCGCGGGCTGCGGAAAGTACATGCGTCTCCACTTGAACACACATAATATCGTATCGAGCGGCAAGCCTCAACCCGAGCCACAATTTTCTCAATTCCTCATTAACCACCATGGTTGACGCACGTAAAGTCTCTGCAGCATTAGTAGTAATAAGTCACTACAAAAGGAAGCAACATAAGAAACGGAAACATCGATGGTGGATTAAGGAAATATATCGTCAGCGAAATGTTCATGCAAAACAATTGTTGTCAGATATGACCTTTGAAGGCGTAGAAGAAACTATTAAAAATTTTACCAGAATGAACTCTGAAACCTTTGAAGATCTATGTATCAAGCTTGAACCAATAATTGGAAAAAAAGATACATCGTTTCGCAAAGCTATCACAACAAAAGAACGACTGGCCATTACCCTGAGGTTTTTAGCAAGTGGTGATTCGTTTGTTAGTTTGCAATACCTTTTTAGAGTGTCAAAGCAATCTATTTCAAAAATTGTTCGCGAAACATGTGATGCCTTGGTAAAAGTGCTCAAAGAATATGTTCAGGTATGTTAAAAATGCTTTATTAATCAAAATTTTAGTAAAGTACAAAGTTACAATAATGAGAGAGTAGTAAATTGTTCAGTATTTCCAGTAGAATCTTGTGAGTTCACAGAAGTTTGGCCGTATTGTTGCGTGTAGTATCCTTGTTGTCGTGTACCTGGTAACATCCCGGTATCAGCTTGAAATAAGATATCCATTATAGCTTTTTTAACGTGTGCTAAAGTAATTGGATAATATTTTCTAAGTTCTGCAGTAATATGTTTACCAAACGTATCATAACTATCATCTGTATAATTTAACACTTCCATAGCTTTATCTAGATCTATATTATCTTCACAAGCATCAGTCATTTTTCTTTTATTTGATCTTGAAGTTTCGGGCTGCGTCTGTTGTGGATCATCGCGGGGCAAAGATGATCGCTCCGAAGAAGAAGTTTCACGCATCGATTCATTTCCTACGAATAATTCTTCATTCTGTAAATTAAAATAAATAAAATCATCAAATAATGTTTTAGCAGTACGATAGCCTAATAGTAAAATATGTGACATAATTTTCAGATACCATCATCAGAAGAAGAATGGTTAAAAGTAGCACAAGATTTTGAAAACCAGTGGCATTTTCCTCATTGTGTGGGGGCCCTCGATGGCACGATTCACGGAGAATACATAAATTATAAAAAAATCCTAGCATCGTATTGCTTGGCTTGGTGGATGCTAATTATAATTTTATGTATGTAGACGTTGGATGTCAAGGACGCATATCCGATAGTGGAGTCTTTAAAAACAGTGCATTGTACAAATCATTGGAAAATAATGAATTAAAGTTATCAGCACCCTGTATATTACAGACACCATATTTTCTTATTAGCTGACAAGGCATTTGCTTTAAACAATTACACTATGAAACCGTTTGAAGGAACCCCAGACAATGGTTCTCCGGAAAGAATATTCAATTACCGTCTATCTAGAGCACGAAGGGTAGTAGAAAATGCTTTTGGCATCATGAGTTCTGTATTTAGAGTGTTAAGAAAACCAATGTTATTGGAACCAGAAATTGCTACGAAAGTGGTACTGGCTACTGTTTATGTGCATAACTTTTTACGAAAAACAAGGGCAAATATTTATACACCACCAGGAAGTTTGGACTCTGAAATCGATGGAAATTTCGTACAAGGGTCGTGGAGGAATGAACCAGATTCGACTTCTTTTGTGCCTTTACGTGCAATTCCTCGAAGGTCTGCAAATGACGCAAAAGCAATTCGGTCACACTTGGCTACACACTTCGTTACAAATGGACAAATAACATGGCAACATAGATATAAAATATAAAATATAATTAGCACTAATCACTATCCGAATCAGAAGAAAACATTATGTACGTTTAAACACTGCAAGGTTCTGTTCAGAAATGAAAGAAATAACGCCAGAGCACGCCACGACACGACACATAAGTGTGCACACTCACCGTCACGACAGTAAGCACCACGACACGTAAATATGTTTCCGCCTTTAGCCCAAAGCTTACTGACCCCAGATACTTACAGAAGGCGATGGTTCTGAATTTGTTGTCTCTTGCTGCAGAAGGCGACGATGTGTCGATAGACATTGAGTTTTGAGTCTCACGGGGGGAGAACTTGTCAGCTAAGAAGTAAAAGTGCTCATAAGCGAACCATTTCGATATATACACCTCATTACGACCTAGAATAAAAATCATTTTTAGAGGTACACTACACACGTGAGTAAAATGAGTATAAAATAAATGACAAGAAATATACAACAAATTTTCAAAAACCCATGAATTTTTACCTGATCCCGTGACGAGACTTTTTTTATGCCGAGATTTTTCCCTCCGAAAAGATCCACAAAGCGAAGTAATTTTATTTTTTTACTTCGGAAATGAGTAGTTTCATTTCCTTGCTTATTATTTTCCAAGAATCTTCTTTCAATTGTTTATTATAATGATGTGGTGAAGTTGGATCCCACAAATGTCGGTGGTTTTCATATAACTTAATTAATTCGATACATTTCTCATTATCCATTTAGCCGCGTGCCGAGCACACGTACGTCCGTCTCCACTGATCGCACGCTTCACACTGAGGCGTCTTTGAGCATGGCCATTAACCGACACGATTTGGCTCGCTGCGCGGCCGCCTCGTTTGGTGCAAGTCGCGTTTGGCAAGCCTCGACTCGCGGCACGGTCTCCACTAGCCTCGGGTCGAGGCAGCCGCTCGGCCCGAGGCTGCCTCAAATGGATACTTAGATTTCGAGGCTTGGCCTGCTTAAAGGCTCAACTGCCAGCTGCTAAGCAAGTGACTTGGCACTGACGAATTATGCAAAGCTTAGTCTAGAGACAAACTCTTGGAGCTAAATAGCGTCAATTTCACGGAACTAAATGCAAGCTACGACAATGCAACCTTCCCCAAGGGGTGATGAAGGTCTCAAACTAAAGTTACCCTTTGAGGCGTTGCGCCAGCTCGAGAGTCTGACTGCCAGCTAAGTCAATAGGTATTGCAATTTTTTTTTGTTTTTTTCACCAGAAAGCCCACACCCCTTGCTCCTTTCGTTTGCCCACAGTAGTATAGTACATAACTACCTCTGTCTTCTATTGCGAATCCTTCTCTTCGTACATCCGAAATTCCTATAATATCCCACTTTATAAAAGAGATTGCATACTCAAGTTCTATTATTTTTGTTTCACTTGCTAATGTTCTAACGTTATAAGTAGCTATGTAGTACTTTGATTTTTCTGCAGGTTGATTAGACATTCCTTCAATTTGCTTTGGAGGGTTTTGGTCTACTGCCCCCTCGGTGACCGGCCGTTCTGGGGGAGGATTTTGCCGGGTGGTAATTATTTTTGTGGTTGATTTTTGTTGTATTTTGTATTGTTTGTCTGTATCACATTTGGGGGGCTTGTTTTTTGCTAATCTGATTCATCTGAAGAGAGGGCTGTAGTATATCTCAGAGTATCCTGATTCTGCATATTATGTAAATACGAGTAGCTTGTCATGGAACTTTGGCCCGTATGTATTTTATTTTTATTAATTTTTTCACTTATTGCTAATTAAAGAGTTAAACAGGTTAATGAATGGTACAAATTCTGTGAACTTACCACTAAATACTTGTATGTCAATCGGAGATAAGTTAACTTTAGGCACTGACTTAGGAGTTGAATGATTGTCGCTAGCACTAGCATTGTTACGGCGATTGAGTTCCTCATCAATTGCAGTGATGATGGAATAATAGCTGTTTTCTACTTGTTCCATGTCCTCCTTGTCTTCCGTATGGAGTAATGTTTTTTTTTTATTATGACATTCATATTGCATAAACGTATCTACTAACTTTTGTCGTTTGGCTAATAACGTTTCTCTGGAAATACTAGATAAAGATTGCGAACAAGAAGATTGTACCTTTCATGTAGCCGCGTGCGGCGACTAGATCCTTCAACTCCATATTGTATCTTAATAAATACTTAGAAACCACTTAACCCACTTGTTACTGAATAGACTTTTTGTATCCGATTGCAATGAAATTCAGATATATGTATCCTTGTATAATCAGATGATTAGGAAAAATGCAAAAAAAATTAAAACCTGTTGGGAAACCGGGAAATCGGTGTCCTTTTAAAAGGACATTGGTAATATGTAGGGTAGGGTGGGGCTGAAAGGTCCATTTTACGTAAATTGCCTTGTAACTATTTATGTGTAAGGTTCAGAAAAATATCATTTTAGCAATGGATACTGCTATCCTTCATTTACAAGAAAGAACAAGTGAACATAAGCAATTTCTATCTCTAACCCAGATACTTGCATTTTTTAAAGTCAAATCGAATGGTCCCTTTTGCCCCAAGGGTGGGGTAAAAAGGACCGGTGCTGGGGTAAAGAGGACCAGTATAATTAAATAGTTTTCTAAGGTTAATTAAAGCAAGTAAATAAATGAAAACTATTTTAAATCAACCAGTCTTTATTTTAATTAAAATAAACTAAACAACTTTACTTATTTTAACTTATGGCACAGCATTTCAGTCTTAATTAGTCCAGCTTTTTGGTCCGAAACCTATAATGTAACATTAACATAACTTTTTTACAATTACTCGTCATCTGAGTCGCAATTAATACATACATAGGTCAAAGATGACAGTGAAGGATTAACACACTTCTCGTGGGACCAACCTTTGCAATTAGAACATTGCATCCAGCCTTCCCCAGGAATGCTCTCCAGGTATGATTCACAGCACACCAAGCAAAAACATTCCTCTTCAGAACTAGAACTGTCCTCCTTTTTATCATTTAAAATTGTTTTCTTCACTTGCTTTTTTTTCTGATCGACAGCCTTTTTTCGGGAAACAGTTTTCTTTTTCTTATTTTGTTGTTCTAAAAGCAGCGCTTCCTTTTCCGGTGTGTCTGTTAAAATAGCTGTCTTGCGTCGCTTTCTTCCACCTGTTCCCTTACGAGCTCCAGCCTTAGGGTAAGGTCTAATGGCTTCGGGAGAAAACACGTTACTCGTAGATGTTGATGGCTGAGGCTCATTTAAAAAAGATAGAACAGCGTGGGAAGTTGATGGCTCGGGCTCCATCATACCAATAGTGCTAGCAGACAGCAATGGATCACTTGGTGACAACAAGAGCGAAGCGGTAGATAAATCAGCTGCTGCTGGGTCGCTAGGTATTAACAAACTTGGTGATGTGGATGAAATAGGTGGATAAGTTTGAATAGCTGCGGGTAACTCAGAATTATTATACGGCTCAGTAGACGTAGAATTTGTTGCCTGTTGATTATTAGGGTTTGGTCGATCCGTCACATAGCTTGGAGCGAAGTCCGATTCATTAAAAACTTCTCGATTGAATGGATAAGCGCCCGTTTTTTGAAATCCATTTGAAATATTGTTGGGAGTTAGCGCCAATGGTAATGCAGTTCGAACTATTCCTGGGAGGTCATATATAGTCATGGTTTTGCCGGGATTGTTACGCATCCATGCATCTTGTGCTGATGACAAATACTTTTTAAGTGGACCGAATACTGACACATCCAAGGGCTGCAGCTTGTGTGAACAGTGGGGTGGATACGAAAGCATCACTACTCCATTATCTTTGGCTAGATCCAATACAGGCAAGGAGAGGTGAGAACAGTGATTATCTACCAGAAGCAATACAGGAGAATCTTTACTTGGTTTTACATAGCTAATGAAATGTTTCATAAATTGCAAGAACTCCACATCAGTCATCCAACCGCTTGCATTTCCTGCACCTATGCATTCTGCAGGCCCATCTCGCACAAAATGATCCTGATATTTCTTCCTGGGAAACACAAACAATGGTGGCACGGAACCACCAGTTGCTGAAACAGCAACCAGTAATGTAACGTTGGTTCCTCTTTCAGCGGATGTGACTGATCCAACGTTTCGTTTCCCTTTAGCCGCTATAATTTTAGATGGTTTGGAGACAGTTGATACGCCCGTTTCATCGGCATTCCATATTTGAGACCCTCTAAATCTGTGACGATCCATGACCTGTGCTAATTTATCAAAATACTCTGCAACATTCGTTCGATTAAAAGAAGTTGCCCTACTCAAACTGGTAGCTTCTGGTTTCCTTATGGAGAGACGGTCGTTTCTTGACAAGAAACCTTGTAACCAATCTTTGCCATCCATTTTATTTACATGCCATGTGTTTGGCATCTGAAGATTATATTTTGTGGCACATTCATATGCGAAGCGACGAACATCTTTTGGTCCTAAACCATGAAAGATTTGAGCAAGTGTAAGCAGATACTCACCGAGAGAAGATTCCTGTTCAGCGTTAAATACTAGTCTGGGAGTCCCGTAACCAAATCGTGGTGTTTCTGGATTTTCTTTTAGGCGTGCAATAAATCTTATTAGAGAAGTTTTACTAATTTCGTAGTCACGACAAACTTGACGTATGGATTTATTTTCGTTTGTGACTAGCTCAGCCGCACGTTGCATGATCTGGACGGACTTTTTACCTCTATCGGTGGTTCTTTTGTAATTCCGCATTCTGAAAATAATACCATAACATGATATATTTTGTATAGGGTTAAAAGGTCCACCGCGGGGCTTAAAGGTCCAAAGTGGACCTTTATACCCCAACTATACGTTCATTGAAGTTTGAGGTTATAGAGAAAAATCCACACAGACAATTCAATAAATAATGGCTTTACGTTAAACTGTATACGTTAAACTGCACCTTTAATAAAAGTTTAGTTCTGTAATGTTATAAGCACAACAGTCAGACTAAAAATAAGTGACGTGAAAAAATTTACTTACGTGAATTTTTAGCACCGGGACCGCTTACACTCTCGTCGGCGCTCGCAAGCTCACTGCGCGGGGCCGCGTGGGTAGTGTGGGTACCCCTCCCGTACCCCCTTCATACGCTTGTCATTTGTTTCGCTCGCGCGCTTATAATTTCTGAGATAGACATGGTGGACCTTTTTACCCGCGGACCTTTAAGCCCCAACCTACCCTACTACTTGTTGAAGTAAATCAAAAGAAAATACGAAGTGTCTTTAGTGTCGTTTATTTATTACATAAAATCATGAAAAAAGTAAAGATTTTGAAAAAATAAATTTAGACTTGAAAAAAAAAACATTATTTCGTATGGTACGTTTCAAAACATTCTTTTGTATGTAATGTAACTTCACACGTTTAACACGAGAAATTGGCTTTTTTGTGGCAAATCACGCACCTCAACTGCGTTTTGTTATATTTTACAAGGTGCTTCTTATTATCATACCGAGAATTTTGGTGATAGTTTTGTGAAGTGCGACCTGATTTTCTATTTTCCGTTCTACGATATGTTTCTAGAAGGGAAGTTGCAATATTTCTACGAAAATGCAAATGATCACAAGCTCCGCCATCGATGTGGTATAGTTGCCAAGCATTTTTAACTGCCATGTCAAGTGCGTGACATATCAATGGGAAATACCATTTTTTTCGTCGTATCGATGTTTGGTATAAACCAATATTTTGGTCTGACCTGTCTACACCTCCCATGTTTTCATTATATTCCTTTATCAAGGCTGGCTGGTCGACTTGTACATATCTTTTCTCATGTTGTGAAAAGCGTTTTACTTTGCTCAATGGTAAAACTTTAGCAGCATTTGAAGCCACTGTTACAACACTATTATCATTCCACTTACACACAATAATTTCTTCAGCTCTTGTTGCTTTGTATTTCAGAGAACCACGATCAGTTTTCTTGAATTCTTTGTTTGTTGGAAGCGGACATTTCGATACGCGATTTTCTCTGATTGTTCCGGTGGCCTTCAACCCCCTTTCACGTAGTTCATCTAGTAATGGAATCGATGTGAAGAAATTATCAAAAAATAGGTGGAAAGGTGCCTTTGCATCGATTGTACGAAGAACATCTGCGAAACGTAAAATAACACTTGCTCCAAGTCCCATTTTTTTATAATCATTGAAGTCGTCTCCCGTTTGCCCTTGATACGGATCAAACCATAATATGTACCCAAGACGTGTCGATCCTACCCAAAATTTGTAACCCCATCTGATAGGTTTACCTCTTATAAATTGTTTACAAGGGTGACCACCATAATACGGAATCATCGCTTCATCAATGCTGTAGTTTTCTTCGAATGGGGCATAGTTTAGGAAGTTCTAAGAGTAGTCTCAACTTCGCATATTTGTCATTAGATGCTAAATTTGTATTATCACAGCAATGAATATGAGACATTATAAAAGTAAACCTATCTCTCGACAATGCATTATAAACTATTGGGTTCCCACAGTCTGCAGCATTTTCCCAATACATACAGGAAAAGTTTTTAACCACTGCGTAATACACAATTTAATCGTAGTATTATGAATGAATACCGCCGAGCGCGCGGCGGCATGGCGGGTTGAGTGGAGGTTGCAGGCGGGGGGGGGGGGGGCGGCGGCGGCGCTGGCGTTTGATCGAGCGCCGGCGCTCGGCAACCCAGTACGTCACACACGGAAGTCGTATGCGGATGTCCGCTTCGTTTCACCTTCGCGCGCGTATGACACGTACTCGTGTTCTATCGGTCTCGTTTATGTAGTCCCGTGTGGCCCGTGTGTGTTATCGTGGTCGGCTAGGTCCCCAGATCTCAGTCCCTGTAATTTTATTCTCTGGGAAGCAGTGAAACTCCGGGTGTATGAAGAGCTTAGATGACTTGAAACAGAAAATAAATTCCGATTTAAATGAAGTGATAATAGTGTCCTAAACAAAGTTAATACAAAATTTAAACGTGCATGTTTATGTCTGGAAAAAGGAGGTTACTTCGAACAATACGTGTGTTCCGGTTCAACAATAGTTTCTTTTTGTTTGGATATTATTGTAAATAAGTAGTTGATGTCTATTTTTTAAATACCCCAAGTGTAAGTACCTAACATACGTAAGTGCTTTAATTTGAATGTTTTTTTTTTTTTTTTTTTCTGCATTTTGATGGTCGCCTATGAAAGTAAGAATGAAAAATGGGAATTACATTTACTAATAACTTTATAACCTAAACTTAAAAATGTATTTCGAAATTGTTAAAATAGCGGTCAGTGACCGTACCCCGCGCACACCGCCGTACTTTACCTACAATCAGCTGACCGGCGCTCGACCCGCGCGGCGGCTTGTCCATAAAATAAGTTTCTAAGTAAATAAGTCTCGTAAGCGATAACTTTATTTTTTACTATTAACACATATCAAAATAAAAAATATGTGTTTATTAAAATATATTCAAGTTCATGTCAAAATTTGCGCACTGGTTAAAAACTTTTCCTGTATATCTTCTGGGTACTACCACATACCCACTTAAGAGAAGTATTCGGATAAAACATTTCATCTCTTCACACGTTATGTTTCCAATTTTATTTTTTTGATTTATATAATTACTAGCTTTTGCCCGCGACTTCGTTCGCGTGGAATAGTGACTTCCGGCAGATTTTTGGTTTTTACCCACATAGTTCTCGACCTCGCGGGATCTCTTCAAAAATGAAATGTGGAAGATATTCTAGGGAACTCTTCAAAAATCAACATAATGAGCTCTGCGTTTGAATTTAAGAGATGTATACTCACTTAGGGCATTAAAGCCGTTATTGCCGATAGAAAAAGGCGAAAATGTTATTTTTCCCTTATTTTCCCATCATTCTACTGATTTGCCATTTCAGTTCAAAAGGAAAAAAAGACTGTTTCTCCCTTAACAAATCTATTATTTTAGGCTTTAGAGATTATGAAAGTTTCTTACACCAAGACATTTCTGTATACCACGGTTTTAGTTTTGCCATCCTTTGCAAAAATATAAAGGTTTTGTGGTTTCGACACTCTTGAGCACGCAACGTAGAGTTCTCCATGGGAGAAACAGTCTTTTTCAAGATGTACCCCCGCAACTTTTAGCGTTTGCCCTTGGGCTTTATTTATGGTCATTGCAAACGCAGTTTTCAGCGGAAACTGAACTCTTTTGAATTGGAATGGAAAATCAGTTGGAATGATGGGAATGCGGGGAATAATTACAGTTTCGCCTTTTGCCATTCCAGTCATAATAACGGCTTTAATGACATTCCGTCCTAAATAGGTTATTTGTAACCGTGTGCCGTTACATAGCCTTGGTGGATCTAGATAGATATATTATTATTATTATTTTTTTTTGTTTATTTTTTTATTTTTATTTTTTTATCTAGGTTTCTCATAAGCATCACAGGAACACCAACTTTCAGCCTCAACTTGTGAGAAGGCACTCCTGATAACTCTAAGGAGTTGAGAAACTCTGTTGGATAAGATGTCACTTGCTCGGTATCCACGACGTTATCTACTGATAGATACTCGATGACATCTCCCTCTACGTCAGACATAATTTGGTCATTTATCCGGCCTACTATTTCATTTGTTGGCGCCACTATCGCCCTTTCGCATAACCATTCCCGATTTTCGATATTGGCGCGTAAATCCGGATAGACACTATTTTTTAAATTGTATGTGCTATCCACAATTTGGCATAATTCGCTGCTCAGCGTGATCATACTCTCGGAGTCGGTAGGCATACGATCCTCGCCGATCTTCAGAAGAGCAGCAGCATACTGCCCGGCTTGACAATCATTATGGAGTAATACTCGCATATTCGTCGACAGTGAAACCTTTTTCACATGTGTCCATAGCACAGATGCTTTTAAACAGGCATTGATTTCATCTGCCGGTGTGCCCCTTGCTATAATCGGCAGGGTCTGCCGGAAGTCACCGGCCAATAGAACCACCATTCCAGCCATAATACCTTGATTGTTTTTAATGTCTTTCATCGTGCGATGAAGTGCTTCGATTGCTCTTTTATGGGACATCGTACATTCATCCCAAACCAGCAGTTTACACTGTTGTATCATTCTTCCACGCTCACTACTTTTACTTATGTTACAAACTGGCATTTCCTCATGAGCTAAATTTAGTGGCAATTTCAGAACTGAGTGGGCCGTTCGTCCTCCACTAAGCAGCGTAGCAGCTATTCCGGATGAAGCTACTGCCACAGCAACTCCTTTATCTTTACGGATTTCAGCTAATAATAAGTTTAGAAGAAAGGTTTTGTCGGTACCTCCTGGAGCATCCAAAAAGAACAAACCACCTTCGCCACTGGCAACTTTGTTGATGATTGTGTCAAAGACTAATCTTTATTCTGGATTTAAAAGTGGAAGGGCCTCTGTTATTTGTTGTCCAAACTATGTCTGTACCAAATTTCACACAAATCGGTTCAGTAGTTTAGGCGTGAAGAAAAGACAGACAGACAGAGTTACTTTCGTATTTATAATATTAGTTTGGATTAGTGTAATTTGTTAGCAAAACTGTAATTCTGTCGCTAAAAAGTTGCTCAAAATAATAAAATGTATTTTGCTGTCTTGCAACTTGCTGCATTCCGGCCCATGGTCTAAATATTGGACGTATATCTCTTAAAATCCAGTTATACTGTTTAGTTTTTGGAATTGTTATGCTTGTAGAAGTTGAGGGTGTTGGTTCGTCGTCAGGTAACTGATTTTCAATCGGAGGATTGGAAATTCTGATGCGCATTCTTATCGATACTTGAGCTAGACTTATTTCGTCTTCACTGTCACTACCGTCTGTCAAATTCATATAATGAACTTGCGCTGGAGTCCTTAGTTGAGTGCCAGGTAAATTTTGAATGCGGACTTGATTTTCGTCACCAGAATCTTCGTTGGTGACATCAGCATTACAATTTTCTGGAGGAAAAAATGTGATGCTGTCAGGAATAGGAGCCTCCTCATCAAATTCCAATTCTTCCATGATTTCATGAAGTTGCGACTCCCATCCTCTTCCAAAAACTCACCTAACAAAACAAAACATTTTTTTGTATCAAGTAGTAGTAGATATTACTATTGGGCTTTACAAAAAACACGAAATGTTGCACCAAAAAAAAGTATCAAAAATGACAGTTGGTGCTTATATTTAATCAAATTCACTTTGTGTGGAGGATAGTGTATTTTATTACATTATGTTATGTTTTTTCTGGACAATAAAAGGATTAATACTATTATTACTATTACTTAGAAGAGATGTGAAAGTTTTATTATTCATTGTCAAAAAAAAACGATTTTTTAATAATAATAAAATAACTCGCCTCATGTCAGTCATGATAAATTTACCGTAAAACAAAAGCTCCAAAACTGATTAATAATAATGCGTTATACCACTCACAATACTTATATTGTACTGCCACACAATGAAACTTTCAAATGTCACCAACAATATTTGTTTACTTTACCCTCATTAATCACAAGATTTTTGTTTATGCGCCGTCCTTTTAACCCTTAATTCGACAGATTTTGTTTTGTATTAAATTTGTAAAATTACGTTACTAATTTTGTTCCTTAGCTTGTAGGGGATTGTAGAAAAAATACCAGAAAAAATTTACCGGCTTCAGTTTCCTGAAAAATCTACGTCCACTATAATGGACATCATCAAGTTCATAAGAAACAGATACACTCCAGCTATGTGCAGTATACTTTCCATTATCAAAGAGAAAGAATAAAAAAACCAGTGATTCCGTAGGAAAATACTAATTATATTTTAGAAAATAAGTCTTATTGTTACATTGACTTACGCTTAAAACACTAATAGGAACTCTGAAACCTTATAAATACGAAGAAATCACATGTTATGAAGATAATAACAAAATATCTATAAAATTCTTTTTAAAATAATCAACATTTATCTTATTCAAAAATAATCAGTCTTCTAGTTCTTAAAAGTATCAAAAATATTAATCTAGATTAATCTTTACTCGCTTGTCTCCCTTACTTACTTATTGTGGAAATTATAAAAGCAATTTCTTTTGGTCACTAAGCACAACCTTTGCTTGCATTTAGAATAATGTATATTCGTTTTGTTGTTCTTGCAAAACTTGCAACGTCCATACGTCGTATATTCAGGCCAGTGGCTGAAACCATCATAACGTACTGGCTACACGAAGCCAGTAATGCTGGCGCCAGTCTGCAGACAAGCCAGCGTTGGCCTGGCCCTTGTTGTTTAGACGCGGCCAATCATTCACGGATTTTTTCTTCTGGTGTGCACACGTTTGGAAAAAATAATGAATACGCGGCAAAGGCTGTTGAAAAAGAAATGTTTAAGGAATATCTCTGCACTATTAAGAGAAGAGTTGATTGATATATTACAAAAAAAGGGAGCGAAACGAGTTTGGATAAGAAAATGGTTAAGCGATAGACCTGTAACTGGAGCTTCTGCCTTGTTGCTGAAACAACTAAGATTAGAAGATCCTTCTGAGTACAGGTTGGCGTTGCGGGTTACTGCTGAAAACTTTGATGAGTTGCTTTCGCTTATACAGAGCTCGATTCAACGCCAAGACACTCTGATGAGAGATGCATTACCAGCAAAAATAAAATTAGAAGTAACGTTATCGTTCTTAGCATCTGGAATGAGTTATCGAAGCTTGAGTAATTTTTACCGTGTTTCTAAACCATCTATATCACAATTCATACCAGAAGTTTGTCGAACAATTTATGAAGTATTAAAACAGTTTGTTAAGGTAAGTGTTTATTTATTTACTTAAAATTGAAATAATAAGGCACACATTATTACAAAATACAACAAACATATATATTAATATTAAGCGTTATTGAAGGCTTGTTGAATGGCATCACTGTTGTCTACGCTTTCGCCGTAACTGTCATAATTATATAGAATTTCTGGGGATATGACATTAGCAGTAAACTGGGAACACGAAGAAGAACATGTCGATGGACTGGACTCTGGAGGAGGGCAGATTGTAGGTGTTGAGTATTGGGGTACTATGTAGGACGGAAGAACTTGTGTAGAATTCCAATTAGTAGGTAGCGTATTTTGCGATTGCTGAACCGATTGTTGCACTTGATACGCATTCTTGGCTCGTATATCTGTGAGCATGCATTGAGTCAATATACTCTGTATTTTTTCCTTAGCAATGACTGCCTGTTCCTCTGTCAATTTTTTTAATTGTGCCGAGACGCTTTTTCCAAATAGGTCAAGATCTGTTTCTTCGCAGCGTGTGTTGTCGTTAATTTCCCTTAAGTCATTTATCATGCATTTATCATGAACACGAAGAAGAACATGTCGATGGACTGGACTCTGGAGGAGGGCAGATTGTAGGTGTTGAGTATTGGGGTACTATGTAGGACGGAAGAACTTGTGTAGAATTCCAATTAGTAGGTAGCGTATTTTGCGATTGCTGAACCGATTGTTGCACTTGATACGCATTCTTGGCTCGTATATCTGTGAGCATGCATTGAGTCAATATACTCTGTATTTTTTCCTTAGCAATGACTGCCTGTTCCTCTGTCAATTTTTTTAATTGTGCCGAGACGCTTTTTCCAAATAGGTCAAGATCTGTTTCTTCGCAGCGTGTGTTGTCGTTAATTTCCCTTAAGTCATTTATCATGTTAGATATCTGTGATAACTTGCTCCGCTTAGGTTTTGTGGGTGGGGTAAATCGAGGTGTCTCTTCTGCAGACTCATTTTCTATCTCATTTTCAGAGCGTGGAACCAACGATGTTCCTGGTTCATTGCTATTCGATAATCCTGATTCATTGCTATTTGGGGTATCCATGTTATCCTGTAATTAAACAAAATAAATTAATGTAATTGTAATGTTATAGATTTTTTTGTTGTGACTAAAAATGGTATTAAATAGGCCGCTTTAATTACTACCCTTTTTTTACAGGTACCAAACGCAGAAGAATGGAAAAACATCGAAAGGGGATTTAAAACACGATGGAATTTCCCCTTATGTTATGGTTCTATAGACGGAAAACATGTGACAATTAAAGCTCCTCCTAAAAGTGGAAGTTTATACTTCAATTATAAAAAAACAAGCAGCGTCGTATTGTTAGCTATTGCCGATCACGACTACTGTTTTTCGTACATAGATGTCGGCGCGTGTGGTAGCGCATCTGATGGAGGAGTTTTTAAGAATTGTTCTATATACCAAGACCTGGAAAATAACTTATTACCTGACAACGGAGTCATCGTAGGAGATGCGGCATTTCCACTAAAGACTTATTTAATGAAGCCGTATCCAGGTGTAAACCTCAGTACAGAAGAAAAAGTTTTTAACTACAGGTTATCTCGGGCAAGACGGAAAATCGAAAATGTATTTGGAATCTTAGTTAGTAGATTCCGGGTATTAGAAAAGCCAATACTAACTAACTTGGAAACAGTAGATGCAATCGTTTGTGCTTGTTGTGCCCTTCATAATTGGCTACGAAAGAAATCAAATTCATACATCACCGCTACTTGTGTTGATAGGGAAGATGAACAGGGAAATATTCAGCCCGGTTCATGGAGGAACCAAATACATGCCCTACAGAGTATTGGCAATCAAGGTAGCAATCATTCAGCAGAAATAGCAAGAGAGAAAAGAGAAGTTTTAAAAAATATGTTTAATAACGAAGGAAGAGTTCCTTGGCAATTAAATAGCATACATTAACAATCGACTTCGAAAATCAACATTGAAACGGACAAATACACGAGCTTCTTTTGTTGTAGTATGCGTGTGTCTTTAAGTGGCTTTATAATTTTGCTTAAATGTAATTTTCGTTTAAAATAAATAATAATGTGATTTTACTTACTATGGTTTTTCTCCTCATAGAAACCGGCTTTACAAACGAATCATATTCATCAAACCATTTTGCCTTTGGCTTATAAACGCTCCCCCCAGCCCCAGATCTTGTAGATTTTTCGATTTTGTCGAGTTCCAAGTAGTACGTATTTCGAATACTTTTGATTTTTGATTTAACTTCATCGAGAGTCAGTTCTTCTATATTCATTCCTACACGAAGTTGTTCTAGTGCCGAAGCGCGCATTTCTTTATTTTTGTATGCATCGCAACGCTTATCCCACAAGCATTCGTGCTCTCTATAAAGTTGTACGAATTTCAAAGTATCCTCTTCGTTAAATTTTCTCGGCATTTTGTCGCAGAAATTCCAAATAAAACAACAAAGAACACACACCGTACGGACGTTCGCTAGTGACTGGCGACACTCGTCTACACGTGTCCGCAACGCTGGCGCGGGGGTCGAAGGGTCGGAAGGGCGGAGGTCACTGGCTAGAAAAATAGACGGTCGCTCTATTCTCGCCAGCGTTGGCAGCCAGCGCTGGCTTGGCTTGAAAAACTGTTTACACAAGGCCAATACCAAGCCAGCACTGGCTGCCAGTCTTATTGGCAGCCAGTGTTGGCTCCGTTTAAACTATGCTTAACGCACAGAAACTGGGGGCCTCGGTGCACTTGGATTTTGTATTAGATTAGCGCTTTTTTAGGTACAGGGCTTGGTAGGTCCGTCTCATTTGATCTTCCCATTTGCCTCAATTCGACTGATAACCTCTGTCTAAACTTTTTTAGGCTTATGTTTTTCAGGCTCTTCATGTCACAATTTCTCCTGTAGAGTAGCCAAGCATTGTTAACCGCAATATCTAACATTTGGCCAAAGATGTTCATATACCAACGGCGGCTCTTAAAAGATGTTCTGTACAGAGCTATCAACATATCGCACAGGTCAACGCCTCCCATATGTTGATTGTAGTATCGTACTAACTGCGGACATGGGACACCAACTTTCTTTTTCTGTTCTTTGCTCCATCTTTTGATTTCTTGAACTGGGTAAGCATCTGCATAAGAACAGGCCAAAGTTACAACTTTATTGTCGTACCATTTAACAATAGTGATCTTTTTGTCGTTGTCTACGACTTGGCTAAATGAACCTCTGCCTCTTTTTTTTCAGTTCTTTGTCACTTAACAGACCCTTGCAACCTTTCAGTCTGTTTTGCCGTATAGTTCCGAGACTGAAAATCCCCCAGTTTTCACGAAGATACCAGATCAAGTCGAGCGTTGTGAAATAATTATCGAAATAAACAGCACATCCTGGAGTTTGAATTGTCTTACAAAGAGCTAATACCATTTTAGCACCCAATGTCATTTGTTCTTCCTCTTCGGTAAAATCAATATAGCGGAAAGTGTCATCGCCACTGTACAATAAAAAATCATAGACGATTCCAGACGCACCAGCGTGTACTACGTTTTTGAAACCCCATTTATCAGGTTTCAGGGGGTTATATTGTCTCCGATTTCCTGCTTTAGTACCCTTATATGGTATAGTCATCTCATCTATGCTGTACTTTGTTTCTTCTTCCGTTGCAAGGCAGTTTCTTCTTATTTTTTCAATGAAGGGACGTATCTTGTAATATCTGTCCTCATCTGAATTGACGTTGTCCACAAAGTGTAAGTTGCGTCGAATCTGCTCAAATCGTTTCAATAGCATGACGTCAGCCACTATGGCATATCTGAATTCTGTAGACCAATAGTCTAGATAGGAAGGCATTTTTACTATACCCATAATAAGAAGAACCATGAGAAAGTCCTTCAACTCCTCGATGGTCAATTGTATGCATTTACCAGTTCTTTGGGTTGAGTATAAATTCGTGTTTTCGACGATATCAATAAGTACCTATGTCTGGTGAGAAAAAACGATAAAAAAAATCCAACGGAGAGTCAGTAGCCGGTAAATCAAACACGAAGTCGTTTGATGGAATGTCAGCCTTATGTCTGAATTGCCCTTTCTTCCATTTGTAGCTCACAATTAGTGTTTTTTTGGTCTTTTCTGCTCGGACATTTGGCACAGCTTGTACTGGTAGTTTTCTCTTACGTCTGGTTATTCTTGTTGTTGATGGACTGGCAATAGACGAAGCATTTGACGACGGAATTGACAGTAATGAGGCCAAACTTGGTAAAGCATTAAAATTTACTTCACCAGTCGGTGGTAGCACGTTGTTAATAATAGGAGTCAACGGAGGTTGCGCTTGGTTCAAGTTATCTTCAATTTCTATCACAGGATTGTTTTCACTGCCACTGTCGCTAACATGGTCCTCTGATGTATAATTTTCGGAGCTGTTTAAGATATGCATGCGCTCTATGTCTGAATCGATGGAAGGGCAGGGTGAGGAGGACAACTCTTCAATTCTATAAACAGCGATTTCCTCTTCGTTCTCAGGTTCAGAACCGCTGTCTATATCTGATGGTGCATTTTCAGGTGGGACCAATCCTACTATGCGATGTCCTCTAGACTTAAAGCTCTGAAAAATGAAAAGTAATAAGGTGTAAGACAGTTTTATCTACTGATCCCTAAAAATATATATACGAGATAAAACAGTACTTAAGATTCTAATAATACGGCAATGGGAAGTATACTAGACATACGATTTTGTATTTCGTTTTCTACTAATTTGACGAGGGGAAGAATACTGGACATAAGATTTAGAAGTTACTTTACTAGTAATTCGACGACGGGAAGCATATTGGACATACAAATTGTTGGCGTCGTAAAATCTAAATAAAACTAAATAAGATAATCAAAATATTATGAGTAACTTTCGAGGTATGTTATCTTTAGTTTTCAATGATATTACAAGAAAATAAACTAAAAAACCACGAAAACAATGCAACTTAGGCTTACTGTCCACGGACGCGTCATTTGACGAATGCATGCAAGCTACAAATGACGATAGGCGTATTTTGCATATTTGCTATGTCCACGCTGCTTCATGTAATCGTCATGCAATCGTCAATCACGCTACAAAACATCTCAGGTTTCTTTCAACTAGCATTGAGAAAGCATGTCTTTTTGTTGTGAAAATGTCAAGTGATGATGATGAAGTGATTATAGCATACAACTTTATTAGAAGACGACGAAACAGGCGAAGAAAGTACTGGATTCATCCATACATCGAAAGAAATATAAATTGTAGATTGTTTGTGGCAGCCAGAGAGTTATCAGAAGATGATTCTGTTTTTCAATCATTTTACCGAATTACTAAAAATACGTACCAAAATTTAGTTTCTATTGTTGGACCACTGATACAAAGACAAAATACTGCAATGCGAGAATGTGTCAGTCCAGAAGAAAGGATACTAATAACTTTGAGGTAAGTTATAATTTAAATATATAATCGTAGGTACTACTTACTACTTATTGCAGCCAGGGGCCTGTTTCATAAAAAAAATTGTGTAATATTATCAGTATTAACTATTAATTATTGAGTTGAAATTATCAGTTTCTCTCATATTAAAAAAAATGAAGAGCCATAATGGTCTAATAATATTAAACTAATGTTTTTTTTTGTAATGGGAGCTCAGGGACTTATGATACCTTTAGCACAAAAAAAAAATAAAAAAAAAAAAATAGTTAAAAATGTATTTTAATATCGAAAAAACTTCAAAGAGACGTATTTTAAAGTTTCGATTATAAGTTTTCAAAGTTCTCCAGTTGTGATAAATCTTCAGAAACATTTGTATTTACAGAATAATTAATTGGAGATATTGGAGGAAACGATGAATTTGTATTAGAATCTACAGAAGATATTGGTGAATGATTATTGTCCCTGTATTCTTGTGACTGCTGTATTGGATAATAGGTGTTCTCATATTGTTGTGTCACTTGTGGCGGATGTGATTGGTTTGACTGAATTTCTTCGAGTAACAATAACATCTTAATTCTAAATTTTCTCATTCGCTCTTCAGATAAATTTTCTACATCTGGTAACAAACTTAGTAAAAACATTTTTCTAGCACTGTCCGTCTTTGTTTCTTTTTTTTTTATCCAATCGAGAAATGCTTTATCAGCCTCGTTGGTAACTTTTCTTATTTTTGGCTTCTTAAATGAGTTTGATTCATCGGATCTAGAAGATGGCGTTTCCAATGTATCGGTAGGTCTTTGAGTACATGGGACTTCGTCAGTTGTAGAACTTGATTCATCGGTGTTCTCTTTTGGTGGTATAGGTATATTCCCCGGTTCATTAGTGTGAACAATTGATTTTACAAAAGGAAGAAGAAACTGTAGTTCTTCATGTAGATAGGGGTGATCCAAAAGTAATGATAATCAATATAAAATAAGGGTATTTTAACTAAAAAAAAAAAATTATTTCTCTACATAGTCTCCTAGTAAGTCAATGCATTTAGTCCATCTTTTCTCTAAACCCATAATTCCTTTTGAAAAAAATTCTTTGTCTTGACCCTCCAAAAACGCCTCTACAGCAGTCATCACCTCGCTATCGTCCTCAAATTTTTTGCCTCGGATGTGTTCCTTGAGTCGAGGAAAGAGAAAGAAGTCGCTGGGAGCCAGGTCTGGCGAATAGGGCGGTTTCCAAGCATTTCAAATCCCGTTTCTTGAATGGCAGCCATCGCGACGGCGGCTTTGTGAGCCGGTGCGTTGTCTTGGTGAAACAACACTCCAGCTCGGAGTTTGCCTCGTCTTTTTTCTTTAATGGCTTCCCGCAATCTTCTTATTTGGTCTGCGTAGTAAGAGCCCGTAATAGTGGCTCCCTTTTCTAGGTATTCCACCATAATAATTCCTTCAGCATCCCAAAAAACGGACGCCATAACCTTTCCTGCCGAACTTGACACTTTGAATTTCTTCGGCGTCGGAGAAGAGGCTCGTTTCCAAGTCATCGATTGCTGTTTGGTTTCCGGATCAAAATGGTGGATCCAGGTCTCGTCCATGGTCACGAAACGAGACAAAAAAAGTTTCCGATCCGTCTGCAACTTTTCGAGATTCGCCCTCAAAATGTCGACTCGTTTTTTCTTTTGCTCGTCGGTTAACATTCTCGGCACCCAACGCGCAGAGACCTTTTTCATATGCAGTTCGTTCGCAAAGATTCTTTGAACACTACCATATGAGATCCCTGTGACCTCAGCCACATGTCTTATGGTCACTCTTCGATCTGCCAATACGATATCTTCGACTTTTTTGACGTTTTCTGCAGTGGGGGACGTGGATGGGCGGCCCTCGCGATGTTCATCTTCTGTTGATGTTCTACCCAGCTTGAAATCCTTTGCCCAGCGCGCAACCGTGGAATATGGAGGAGCAGAGTCCCCCAATGTTTCCACTAGGTCGCTGTATATGTCTTTGGTAGACATTTTTTTCATACAGAGGTACTTGATGACAGCTCTGATTTCGTTTTTCTCCATTTTGATGTTTACTCTCCGACTGTTCGTATTCAAATGAATGTACCTCGTCGTGGCTTTCGCTACGTCCCCGTCAGGGGGCGTGGCAAGCGGTGTCAGGGCTTCGCCCTCTGACCGCAGAGTCCAGCCGGGGCCCGTAACAACGGACCCGTCATCGTGGTGCCTAACTAGGCTCGGCGGTTGTAGAGCAGATGGCTCTATGTGTTTATGCTTGTATGTGTGTACTGTAGGCACGTCACGACGCTGCTGCACACAGCGCCGACTCTTCACGACATACCGGCTGTCAGTCCCCGCCAGGTGAGACCCCTAGGGGAAGCCCGGCGGGAGACGACCTGCGACGAGTATGCCGACTTGTTACGGACCTACAGTAGGATATGTGACCCCCGTCTAACCCGCTTCCAGAGCGAGCCGGTTACGTTTCAGACCGCAGGGACGTTTTATGTATGTGTGTGAGCGGCATTGTATTGTGTTACATCGCTCAGTGCACGTGCACCGAATAGTTAGCTTGCGCTATCTATTCGGTGCGTGAGTCTAGCGCGTGTGTAGTGGCGAATGTATGGTCGACTCGCGTCGTGCCTATATTAACTTAGCACACGACGTTTGTCGGGTTGCGAGTGAAATGTAGAGTCATGTTGTTTGAGTAGGCCGCGTGTAGACTGGTACGGCCTACTCAGGCGTCAGTCCTGAGGGACTCGCTGCCCGCAATCAGGTCGCGGGGGAGTCGTCTCGCGTCAGGGGGGCGCGTATGCCAGGGCGCCAGGTGCTTGACGTGGGGCCAGGCTGAGGCGTCGGCACGCGCGATCATCCCCTTCGCGAGGCGGCGCACAAACTCATCCAGGCTCTCAATCCCGAGGTCGCGTTCAATGATGTCGTTCCTCACATAGCGAGGAGCGTCGACGACTCTACGCAACGCAAGATGTTGTTGCGCGCGGAGTCTTTCTCGGCTCGACTCACTAGTGAGGGCGAACCATGCTGGAGCGGCGTACGTCAACACTGGGCGAATATACGCCTTGTATATGCCCAGTTTGACGCGCGCCGGGAGGCGGGACGAGAGCACTGGTTTGAGCCGGTGGCGGACGACTCTACCCTGCGCGACGACATTGCGTGCATGCGGTCCCATAGTGAGCCGCCGCCGGTCGATGGTCACGCCCAGGTACTTGGCCCGGGGCGTCCAATCGACTTCGGCTCCGCTGAGTTTCAGACGTGGTGGGAGGGGCGATGATCCCGTGATTAGCGCCTGCGTTTTACCCACGTTAACCGACAGTCGCCATTTGGCGAGCCACTCAGGAATCAGATCTAGCGCGCGCTGCATCTTCACCGCCGCGTACCTCGCGTTCATGGAGGTGGTAATGTACGCGGCGTCGTCAGCATACAGCGCGAGCGTGGCGTCTTCTGTTGTTGGGATGTCGTCGGTGTAACGTGAGTAGCACGCCGGCGAGACGCAGCTACCTTGCGGTACGCCCGCACGGATGGGCCGGGGGGCGGAAAGCGCCCCGTCGACCACCACTCTGAAACACCTGTTTGACAGGAAAGCTTGGACCACTTTAACGACTCTACGGGACGTGGGAGAGGTGGCGAGTTTGTAAACTAGCCCTTCGTGCCACACACGATCGAAAGCTTTTTCCATGTCGAGGAATACTGCCACTCCGTACTCCTTCTTGTTCATCGCTGATGACAGGAGGTGCAGTACCCTCGACAACTGGAGCGTCGTACTGTGCTCCGCCCGAAACCCGAATTGTTCCGGCCGCGGAGAGATGTGCGGGGTGAGGTGTCGCAGCAGGAGTTGCTCGAACACCTTAGAGATTGAGGGCAGCAATGTGATAGGCCGATAGCTTTCCGGCCTCAGTGGATTCTTCCCCGCCTTGGGCAGCATTATGACGCGCCCTTCCTTCCAGGATGTGGGGAAGACCCCCGTGCGCAGTATCCCCGTAAACAGGCGCGCCAGGGCCGCAACAGTACGGTACGGCAGGTGGCGCAGCGCTGTGTTGGTGATACCGTCAGCACCGGGGGCCTTACGAGGCTTCGTGCGCAGGATGGCGCGTCTAACTGCGCCAGGCGAGAAGAATATGGGGTCCTCTTCGGGGGCTACCGGCGACGCGAAGTAGTCTCTAAGGTGTTGCTCGACTGCTGCGACGTGGTCGTGTTCAGTAGTCGGGTTCGGGCTAAATTGACGCTCCAGGTGCTCTGCAAAGACTTCCGATCGGTCCTCAGCTACGTACCTGAGGGCCCCGTCGGCTGCTTGTAAGGGGCGCACCGGAGCTGGGGTGTTCGTGAGCTGGCGGCACAGTCTGTGTGTCGCCTGCCAGTCACAAGTAGCGGCGTCAATTTGTTCCTCCCAGCTCTCGGCGGACAGGGCTCCAACTCGGCCTTTACCTTCGCCGCAAGACGGTTGAGCTGCAGTTTGATGGTGGGGCAGCGCAGTTGCTACCACTGCTTGCGTAGGCGCCTCTTCTGGGCGACCAAGCGCTGGATTCTGGGCGGTAGGGGCGGCTGTAGCCCTCTCCCCTGCGGCTGCGACTCTATCGTCGCTTCGTCTAAGGCGTATTGTACGCAAGCAGTGACGTCGTTCGCTAGGGCGTCGACGTCCGCGGCGGTATCAATGGGCCGAGTTGGTGTTGTGGTCGCAAGCTTTTCAGCGAACAAAGTCCAGTCCGTTGTTCGACGTGGCGCTAGTGGCTTCAGTCGGGTCGGCATCCCCGAGAAGACGACGAGTACAGGATGGTGATTGGACTGTAGCTCGTCGTCGATGACCTGTTGCGTGATCTGGCAGCGTAGCCCAGCATGGACCACAATGTCCAGCACGTCGGGCATGTGTAGCGGGTTATCCGGGTAGTGTGTGGGCGTCTCAGGGCCGGACACTGTGTAGCCATGGGCCTCCGCGTCATCGAAGAGCCGTCTCCCCTCGTTGTTCATGTGCAGGGCGTTCCATGCAGGATGCTTGCAGTTCATGTCGCCGGCGAGGATTGCTGGCGACTCGTTGGCAGATAATGTGGCCCTCAGCTCACTTAGGTCTAGCTGAACTGAGGGCGGCTTGTAGCACGCGTAGATTCTTATGTCCTCACCGGCAACGTACAGTTGAACGCCCAGCACGTACAGTGAATGTAGCGACGGCGAGGGGGCCTCCTGATGGACGACTCTTCTTTTCACCAGCACTGCCAGACCACGGTATCTGGTGTTATAAGCCGACCTTTCGTCCTTCCTGTAAACGAGGAAACCTGGGAACTTGGCCCTATCTTCAGGTCCCAGGTGCGTCTCGCTTATCAGCGCCACGTCTATGTCTTGTTCCCTCAGGAGGTGGCGGAGTGGGGCGACCTTGTCCCGAAGGCCGCGGGCATTCCAGTGGAGCACCCTACCCTACGGCCTAGCCATGGCACAAGGTGAGTAATTTGGCCAGACCGTCAAGGATGACCTGCTCCGGGCTCTGCCCCTGTCTGATGGCCTTAATTAAGTCCATCAGCAGTTGGATAGCGCAGGTCGTGATTTCATTCATGGGGGCCCTGTTGGTGGTGGTGGTGGTGGTGGTGATGGATGTGGGGGCGCGTTTCGCTCGCGCGATGCCGGCGCCAGTCTGAGCGCCTTTCCTTTCCATCACGACCTGCGTCCCCCTCTGGGGGGGGGCAGATTTCGGGACGTCTGTCTCCTGTTGGGTCGCTGGGGGGTTGGGTTGGCCCTTCTTGCCCCCACGGTTCCTCTTCCTCCGCCGGGAGGATGTGGCCCCTCCGCGTACGGTGGGCCCGTTTGCTGCCGCCATCAGCGACACGCCTTGGTCCCTCTCATGCTCCTGGACCTCTGCTGGTGGTTGAGGTTGCTGCCGACGACGTGTCGAGGATGAAGTGATGGCGACAATCCCCGCACGCCTGTTTCGTATTTCCCGTTGGAAGACGGGGCACCTGACGTGGCACGCCGGATGCGAGCCACCGCAGTTTGCGCAGGTGGCCGGCTCCTCTCGCGGTCGCGGGCAGTCTCTCGCGGTGTGCCCCTCTCCACATCGAACGCAGGCGAGCGGGCGGTGGCATTGGTGCGACGAATGCCTAAATTTCTGGCACCGATGACACTGTGCGGGCCCACGTTTGCCACGCCATGCCTCTATCCTGACACCACGCATATTCATAAACACGGTGGTGTCGTAAATACGACGCACGTCCTCCGTGCGCCGTAGCACAGCGTGGAACACGCAGCCGGGTTTTCCTTGGCGCCCTCTAATGTGGCGCACGTACTCCGGCTCGTATCCTAGTACGCGGAGCTCCTCCTGTATCTCCTGAGGGTCAGTGTCAGCTGGCAACCCCCGTATGGCGATCTTGAAGTTCTTCTCCGCATGTAGGGAGTAGGCGAACCAACTCACGCCACTCTCCCTCTCCAGCGCCGTCAGGTACCGCTGGACCAGCCAGTATTCTTCCTCCGACTCCGGTGAGAAACGGACACCGGAGCCATAAGGGCGGGCATTGGGTGGGCGGCCCAGCTTGGCGGCTATCTCCCTAAAGTGGCTCGCCCAGTTTGGGAGTCTCTCCACTACCAACGGAGGGTAGCGCGGCTTCTTAGTTCTAGGGCCCTTTGCCGGTGCCGAGTTCGAATCGGCGGGGGCGGGCGGGGGGGTAGCACTTTCGACACTTTTATTATTAGTGGGTAGGCCACTTACCTCACCAATCCTTTCCGTGTATTGAAGGGGCGAGCGCGTTCCACAGTAGCGCTTCGCTCCTTCCGGTGCCTCGTCCGAGCTCCTACGCCGTCGCTGGGGCCTGGTCACCATCTCCAGTTCCTCCATCGACGGGGTCGGGGACATGGGTGTGTCCGTGTCTGCCGTGTCTCTTCGCACCTCACTGCACACCGACGCGAGGGAAAGACTCGAACCCGCACGCGATGAACTAGCCGAATAAACGGCGGGCGAGTCGTAAGCCGAAGCGCGGGGCGGCGTGGGCGAGACGGGAACGGGGGGCGACGCGGGCTGCACGGTCGCCGTGCGCAATCTCGGGTCGCGAGAATTTACGGTTCTACTCGTCAACGAGTTGCGAGGAGCCGGAGCGAGAGGGTGCGGCGGTTGTGACGCGCGATCCGTGGTGAATGAGGCGGTGGCCGTCATTCTCGAAGACGGTGGCGCCACGGGGCGCGTAGCGGGCGCTGATGGTACCGCTGTTGGCATGCTGGGGGCGATTGACGTCACGGGGGCCGCAACATGCGCGTATGTCGCCGTGCGAGTCGTCCCCTGCCTGTGATGGTGGGTGGGGTCGGGTGCCGGTGGTTGTGCAGCACACGCCGGTCTCTGAGAGCTCCCGACCGTCGGAGATTTTCTCGACTTTTGCAGTCTACCCTCATTTTCTTCCGCGTGTACGTTCTTTGATGCAGCTGAAGGAACGTTTGCGGGAACAGGTCTTGATTGGGCGTCGCGGACGTTCGGAAGAGACGACGTCCGGTTCAGCGCAGGTCTTTCTTCTTTGTTTCGGCCGGCGCCTCCACGATCCGAGGGACTGCGGGCGCCTGGCTTCATTTTCTCCATGGGCTTCATTTTTCAAACAATTGTAGCCTCCGCGACCACTTCGGTGTCTGGACACCCGAGGAGAGCGCGAGGGAGCCTTCCCTTCGTGCTGTCGCCGGTACAAAACCAGGTTCTGCACCGTCGACAACACAAACGGTTGGCCCGATTTGGAATTCGGGTCCGTGCGGTAGTTCGCGGGTAGAAGAAAAAGTCGCGCGCGACACGGAGCGCAGCGGGAACTAGTGGACGTATATGTTTCTTCGCGAACTCGTAACTACTGCAATTTTTTTTTTTGAATGAATGTACCTCCCGGTAATCGTGTCCTATTTATATGATTTTTTATGCTGAACTAGTGGATATATGAGGCAGCAAAAAATTTTTTTTTCATATTTTTATGTGCTCTACAAATATCTGATTATCATTACTTTTGGATCACCCCTCGTATAATTTCTTTTGCTTTGTGGATGAACCACTAGGAGTTGGTTTCAAGCTGCGGACAAATCCATTCTTTATATTCCTCCACTTAGTTTGACAATCAGCCACTGAAAACAAACAAGCATAATATAATAAGTTTTTTTTTTAGGTACCTATAAACTGGGTGTAGTTTTAGAGCACTAAAGTTTTACTTTGCTCGAGGAGAATGCACTATATCTCGAGTTGTAGCAGAGACAACAGAAGTTATATGGAGCGCACTCAGAGACACCTACATGCCTGTGCCAACTACAGATGAATGGAAGGCTATTGCAACCAGATACTACGAACTTTGGAACCTCCCAAACTGTCTGGGATCTATTGATGAAAAGCACATACGAATTCAAAAGTATCCTAACACAGGATCTGCAAATTATAATAACTATAAAGGATACCATTCTATTATTTTGTTGGGATGTTGCGATGCAGACGGTTGTTTTACGGCTATAGAATGTGGATTTGCCGGAAGAAATAGTGACGGTGGTGTTTTTCAAGCATCGGCTTTGGAAAGGTGGTTAGAAAGAGATGGCTTAAATATTCCAAATTCAGGATCACCTTTACCAAACGATGACATTACTGGAAATATTTTCCCATATTACTTTGTTGGGGACAACGCATTTCCTTTGAAGAAGTATTTAATGAGACCATACTCTGTGAGAAACTTGGACAACGTTAAAAGAATATTTAATTACAGATTGAGTCGTGGACGAAAGACGATTGAATGTGTTTTCGGAATGATGTCACAAAAATTTCAAGTTCTTTTGAAATCCATTGTATGTCGCAAATATGCCACTATAATTTCTATAATAAAATGCATATGTATTTTACATAACTACATACGTAAACAAGAAGGATTGCAGTACACAATCAGTACATTCAGTGAATCGGCAACACAAAGACAAAAACCGATTTTAATACCTAATATGACTTTTGTTAACACACCAAATGGTTTACGTAACTATTTATCAAATTATTTTTTGAAACCTGACTGTGCACTACCTTGGCAGTAGAATTACTGTGTGATTGAATAAATGAAAACATATTGTTACTTATCTATCAGAAGTGTTTCAATTAATAAATAAAAAACTTATTATTACTTACCGGAAGTGTTTGTTTTTTGTGCCACTTCACTCCAAGCTCTATCCGTTACATCTTTTCTGGAGTATTCCGGCAGTTTATTGTTATATAAACATGGATATTGTTCTATAATGTTAACAAAATTCACCGCCGAGCCCGCCATTTTGTAATACAAAACAACAAATAAGCGTCTCGCGAGTCGGTCGAGTAGTGACATGCTGCCGCGCGCACCGCATGGCGACCGCATGACGAGAGGTTGACGCGACGTTGCCGCTCCGTGGACACAGTCTTGATTGTTTCTACGCAAGATGCAAGCATTCGTCTTGCAATCGTCAATTGACAAAAGCGTGCGCATGACGTGCGGTTTACGTGGACAATAGGCCTAAGGGATTGTTCACACCAAACGTATTGTCCGCCGCTGACTGTGAGTATACTCACTGTCTGCCCCAGTGTGAACGTCGACTCAATCTGCAGTACGCGTACTCACCAAGCCGACAATAGGCTATAGCGTAGGGGAGAGTGGGTAGGATTCGTACACTTTTTACTTTAAGCCACATAAAACAAAAACTATCCATTATTTAAAAATAACTTTAATGCTGTCACATACTGCACTTATCAGCCTTTAAGATGAATGATGTGTTGTTTCGATATAAGAAAGCATGGCGATGCTATGACAACTTTACTAAAATGAGAAAAACGTACGAACCTACCCCACACGTGGGGTAGGTTCGTACATAGCGTAGGGAGCTTTCGTACATAGTGGGGTACCTTCGTACAATGAGAGAAATAACCACTATTCAATGTAATATTATCATTTATTGAGATCACAATTAACACAGAATCAGCCTTTTTTTAGGGACAATTATCAATTATTATTTTGTGTACCTCAGTAGGTACTACAAATAACTACTTACTCTTAGTAACAAAAAACGTACCTCAGTACTAAAAATGACAAGTAGTCAAAGTCTTGGTAACAAAAACTTATCATAACTTTTCTCTTATTAATATAATAAGTAGGTACCTAATGAATCAACATAATAAACTCTACCATTACAGCAACAAGCCTTAGTCTTAAGTATTAATATACGTACTATCCGACAGCATACACAGATAAGTCTTTCTCGAAGCTATAAATGTGGGACGTTCTCGCTGTCAAAGCAGATTTTGATGGTGTCAGTATATGTATACCACATCTGTTATATTGACACTCCCCTCATCCTTGGTGGTGGGAAAAATAAATTTCCAGGAACCAGGCTTATTCCTCATAAATGAAACTATGTATTCAATAGGACTGTATTTTATAAGCACTTGCCCAACATAATATAAAACAGTATTTTTTTTAGCAAATTTGACTAGCACGAAACATCCTTGGTTAATGTTCATAGACATAACTAGAGTTTCATCTTGAACATCCAATTGCTCGGACGCTTCTTCGATGGGAGAACAAGAACTTTCTCTTAAACTGATATTAGTTTCATCCTCAGAATCAGACTCGTCCTCACTGACAGGCTTGAAAGTTTTCTTTTGCCTCTTTGATTTAGTTGTCCTTACAGTTTTCTTCTGTCTTTTTGGATTGGTGTTGGCGGATACTAAATTGAAAGCTCGCTTCATCTCCTTAGCCTTTTGTTTTATCTCTTGCTCTTGCTTCTTCAACTGTTTTGCTTTCTCTATTTCTTCTAGTCTTATTTTCTCCGGAGTATCTGTATATATTCTCGACTTTCCTTGCTGTTTCCCTTTTCTCGACTTTTTAGACTCAGTTCTGTCTACTATAGGGTAAGGCCGGATAACTTCTGGAGTTATTAGTCCTCCAGCAGGTAAAATCGCCGGTGGAGTTGTAGATCTATGTAAGGAAGGTGAAACAGGAACTAAGCTCTCTACGAGATCTTCTTGAGTAAGCTCCGTTTCCGATACATTGGCACCTTGACTCGCTGTTGAAATAGACTGCTCATCTTGTGCGGATTCTGACTGTGGCGGAAAAGAAGCTGATGTAGGGGCCAACCCTGGTGGTAAATCTTGTTGTTCCACATCTTCAACATTACCTATCTCGTCGATCTCTTCTGGAGCTGACGTGGACCCGGATTGGTATACGCTTACAGCTGCAAAGTCATCGTCTCCGAAGGCTAGCTTATTAAATGGCCAGATTCCAGTCTTCTCAAAGGCACGTGTTATATTTCTCCCACTGAATGATTCAAAATAGGCTACTTTGGCAAGCTTCGGTATATTGTATATGTTTAGAGTTTTGCCCGGGTTATTCACATGCCAATCGTTAAATGCCACTTTCAATTTTGCCTTGAAAGGTCCAAATACACCAACGTCTAAGGGCTGAAGACGGTGAGTTGTATGCGGTGGGAATGAAAGGTAAACTATGCCATTGTCCAACACCTCCAAAAATATAGTGGTATTTATCCAACCACTGTTGCTTGTTGCCATTCCCAGACTACCTTCCGGAGCACCGTCCATAAAATGGTCTTTAAAATGAACCCTGGGGAAGATAAATAGAGGCGGAATTGTGTTGCCACTGGCTGATATGATTCCTCCAAATGTAACAAGTTCTCCTCTCTCAGCCGAAACAAGTTGACCGATTTGTTTTTGGTTTTTCTCAGCTAAAACCTTGGGCGTATTTAATACTGTGGATATCCCCGACTCGTCAAAATTGTAAATTCGGTCAGCAGTGAACTTGTATTTTACGTATACAGTAGGTTTTCGAAGAAATCTTTTATGGCAGTCTTATTGAATGCGAAGCACCTTGCGGCACTGGTGTTTTCTGGTTTTCTGAGGCTTAAATTTGTGCAACGCTTGCGAAAACTCTCCACCCAATCCTTTCCTGCCATTTGATTGTGATCCCAATTAGAAGGATAACGTAATCTATTAGCTTTTGCAAATTCGTACGCAAGTTTTCTTACTTGGACAATCGTTAATCCGTAGTGCATTTTGGAGCATTTCATTATGTACGTATTTAAATGAGCCTCTTCTTCTGCAGAAAACACTTGGTTTGAAGAGTATTTGGAACTGAAAACACGTACCTTACTATGTCTGTCTTCAGTAGCTGCTTGTTTATGTAACTTCGTCAAGCGACTTTCGAGCGTAGTTGGTTTGACGCCATATTTTTGCGCAGCCTTTCTGATAGATAAGGTTTTATTCAAAACTTCGTCTATCGCAGATTTCATGCTATCTTCGTCTACTTGTCCCGTTCTCGTCCCCTTTTTCACATACTTTCGCGGCATTTTGATTCTGTAATAATAATATATTCGGTAAAAAAAAATGTTTAATGCTATGCAAGTTAGTGTGGGGAGGATTCGTACAGTACGAATCTACCCCACTGCTAACTGCACGAAGCTACCCCAAACCGAAAATACAACGATTTAATTTAAAATAAAAATACCCGTTATAGTTATCAGAAAACAACTGCGTGCATTTAATTCATTAACGCTCAGGCGGTAGCCGGCGCCCGCAAGCCATTGTCTTACTATTGTGTCTCTAATTACGCACGTCAAAAGGTTAAGACCTCAATACCATTCCACCAACTAAATTGAATCACTTTTATAACTAGAGTAAAACTAATAACATTTAAACACGTTTCAAAGTGAATCCAAAAATTACTTACGTGGAGCGAAAACATGAACGGGCCTGTTGTGTCGAAGCCGGGAGCCGCACTGCCCCGCCGCTCCGCGCGTAGCCTATGCATCCGAGTGGGAGTTACGCACACAAACATGAACACGCCAGTGTGCTGTATAGCTTAGATATCACTACTGTACGAATGCTCCCATTGTACGAATGCACCCCACTCTCCCCTACGATGCGCTACATGTGTGAACAAAAGAATAGGCTCGTGTAGGTTCACACTAGATGCGTACGCTGAGCGGCTGACTATTCTACACATAAAAGAGCTCAGTATTTGAAGTTGCTCGTAGTATTTTATAAACGATCTCTGAGATCACTCGTGGTTCCCATACGATAAAACTAGCGTAATTTTTTTTTTAAATCAGACGTTTTACTGATATTTCAATTAAATGATTCGCATTCAGATAGTTGCCATTTGCGAAGCTCTAGAGGAAGACGAAAATAATAAAAAGAAGAGATTGTGGGTACATCCCTTAAATTTGAAGAGATGTTTTCTTGGTCAATTTCATACTTTATATTTCGAATATAGACTTTATCCAAATAAGTTCAAGAAATATTTTCGTATGACAGTAAAAACATTCGATGAGTTACTATCTTTAATACGTATAAGTTTATATAAAAGGGACACTAATTATCGACGTGCTATTCAGCCAGAAGAAAGATTGACAATTACTTTAAGGTAAGAGGAAAACAACTTATACTGTAATCAACACTTATTTATTATAATGAACAAAACAAATCAATCACCTTGCAAAAATTCTTGCGAAAATTTCAATCACCTTGCAAAATTCGTTCGATGTCTTCTATAGAAGCTGGTTCCGATACATTATCTGGAGATTCAGTACAGTGGCGTGCCAGATACCTTTAAAGGGGGCAAGCCAAGGAACCTTGACTTATCTACTACCTACCCAAGTACCCATTTACCTAATATTTCGAATAAAAAAAACTCGCGCTATAATTCGCCGTCACGTATCATCAGTGCAAAATCTCTTGCTGTAATGCTGATTAATTGCTACATTTTCATTTGTTATTAATAAGATAGAAATTAATTATACATCATACCTGTATCATAAATGATTTAAAATATGTAAGAGCCATCTATTGATATTTTTTGGCAACTCTTGCTCGCTCACAACAAAATTCTAGCTGGCTACTTCTGAATAATCCACTAGATGGCGCACAAAGTAGTAATCAATGAAATCAATCATTTGTTTACGATATATATGTAATATAATTAGCATAGCAAATACTCACAATTTAAACAGCCATAGAGTATACAACAGCATAGCCGTTCTTCGTTTCTTTATCACACACTTAGAAATTTCATCACATAACTGTCGAGAACACGGATATCGGTCGAGAAATAGAGCCAAGTTTTTGTTCGCGGTTTATCAAAACTACACAATGAAATAACAGCATTTGAGAATTCTGATGTCTTTTCATAGCACCAGCGAAGTTATTTAAGTCATTATAACCTGATGTATTCCAAGCATTCTTATCGTTTGAGAAAAATATGCAACACGAATGAAACTGCCTATTATGTGATTTAGTTTTCTGAGAAATATTCAAATCAGGGGTATGTTTAGGTGAAGTTACGAGATCATATTTATCTCTAAAAGTCAAAGTCTTTACCTGGCCAAGTATTTTTTCCACACATTTTAATCCGTCACAAGGAACAATTGCATGTATTTCCGAATTCATTTCAAAGATAATAAACTTTAATCACTTCAAAACAAAGTAAGTTACAGTAATAACTAATCATAAAACTTTAAATGACAGAAATCAAAAATCTTTGTTAACAAAACACACGTAAAAGTAAACAAGATTTAACCGCTCAAAGCAAATTTGAACTAATTTGTTTGCGGAACTTTTAAGCGTCATAGATAGAGGGCGCCTCGGAATTTGTGCGCCTTGTAGTAAAATTCATTGATCAAACATTTCAAGCCCGGAATATTTTAAAGAAAAAATGTTCGATTAGTACTTGCACACAGTATCAAATTTTACTCACACAGACTCACATTTTTATGTTTTTATAGGGAAAAGTGAGATGGCAGAACAAGCCTCATAACAAGCCTTTGCGCCAGACAGAGGCAGCAACACACTAGTGTTCATCTCTTTTTTTTGTTAAGTGTTAGAGTGAGATCGGAGAGATGGCGCTCAGAGCGGCAACATTACTTAATGTGCATACGTCCTAGGTATCGTGCGTGAATGAACACGAAATGGCAACAGCGCGTAAACGCATAAGCGCGCGAAGTTTAAAAATTAGAGTTTTATTTAATTTAATTAATTTGTTGTGTTTTATGATATAGATGACTGTGGTGTGGTGAGGTATTATTTTCACATCAAGCCCGGCTTTTTAACTTGTATTGCTCGCACGTCGCTGATTCAGTATTATTCTCTGAGGTGTCGATTTGTGCATCGGCGTCTCGTTGCATACTCGTAGGTGAGGATGTGACCTGATATGGCTGTGGTGGGGGTGTACACTGTGAACGGTTCTGTGGCGATGACATGTACCCATAACTCGCCCTATCATAATCATAATAATGTTCATGCTGATATGATGTGCTAGTTGAAGGACCGGATCCGTAAATGTAGTCATTATTATATTTAATTTTATGTATTATTTTCATTATCTCAAATTTAAATTCAAATAATTGCCTTTCAGACATCGTATTCATTTCGGGTACAAGTGACATCAGAAAATTCATATGTGGGTTCATATTATTCTGTTCCTGTCTATTCATTGAATTTAATAAACATTGTTGAAATACAGTTAATCCTTTCGATTTTGACTGCTGAGATGAGTTGTTCATGATAGTATTATCACAACTATCTTCATTATAATTTATAGTATTATTACCCGAACTGTGACTGACTGGTGTACGTGCCGAGGGTAGTTGTATATTTGTGACTGAAGCAGGGCTCGAAGCACGTGAAATTGTTAAAAACTGAAGCATATCCAAATAGGGAGTTTTGCGTTTCTTCGGGGCACCGCTGCCACTTTTAATATTTTGTTCTTTGTTTTTTTCCCGAACAAAGTAATCTCTGAGATGTTTCCATTTTTTTTGAAGTTCTTGAACTGAAATAAAATTTTATAATATTAAACCCTTTATATATGTATAAATTTTTGTGCAATAAAGTTTTAAATAAATAAATAAATATATGTATTTGATTAAGGCAAATGGGTAGCTGGCGCCGCCAGTTGATTTGATCCTCTAACTGCTAAACTTAGCATATTTTTGGCAATTTCGGATTTTCGGAGACTCGGCAAACATGTATACTATTTATTTAATAATCATACACAAATATTTGATTTGTCTTTGTACCCAAAGTTTTGAGTACAAAAACAGACCAAAAAGTAGTGCACAATGATTAAATAAATAGTATACAGGTTTGCCAGGTCTCCGAGGATCCGAGGTTGTTGAAAATATGCTCAGTTTAGTGGTTAGAGAATTGAATCAGCTGGCGGCGCTGGTTACGGTACCTACCCATTCGCTATAAGTAAATAAATAATAATGTAATAAATAATTACTATTTATTAACCTTGCATTACAAGTACTATAATATCATGTAACGAGATCTATTTGATTTTACATTTCACAGGTATTTGGCTACTGGGAAATCATTTGGTACGTTATCCGAAGATTTTCTAATGGGGAAGTCTACGATATCTACAATTATTTCTGAAACCTGCTCAATTTTATGGGAAATATTAATGCCACTGGAGTTACCACAGCCTACAGAAGAAATGTGGATGAATATATCAAATACATATTATAATAAAACAAATTATCCCAATTGTTTAGGTGCTGTAGATGGTAAACATGTTCGGATAAAAAAACCAGCTCACAGTGGTTCTAACTATTACAACTACAAAAAATTCTTTTCAATCATTTTATTTGCCTTAGCTGATGCTAACTGTTTATTTACTGCTGTTGACATTGGATCTTGTGGCAGAGAAGCAGATAGTAACATATTTAAAAACAGCAATATGGGCAGAATGATAACACTTGGACAATTACATGTACCAAAATCTGCCAAACTACCTAATTCAAGTGGACCCGCACAACCATATGTGTTTTTAGGAGATGAAGCATTTAGTTTGAAATCAAATTTTACGAGACCTTACCCAAATCGCAACTTGACCATGGAACAACGCACATATAATTTTCGCCACAGCCGAGCGAGAAAATGCGTGGAATGTGCATTTGGTATTTTATCTAGTAAGTGGAGAGTATTGCATACAACCATAAATACTGATGTCAATAATGCTATTAAAATTGTACAAGCCACGTGTCTGCTACACAATTTTGTTCGTAGAAGAGAAGGCATAAATTTTGAAGAACAGTTAAGAACTTGTAACCTAAGGGATGTACGAACATCACTGTTAGTTGTTTCTACGTCGGGTCAGAGGGTAAGAGAGTTTTTCAAAGAATATTTCGTGAACGAGGGTCGGCTGTACTGGCAGGACAAATACATATAATGACACTTTGTTTTATTATTTATGTAGTGCTACTAATATAATTATATGTACCTATATGTAAGTTGGTAAAAAATTTAGATATCAGAAAAACTATACTTTTTGTTTAGGAAGTAAAAATTTGAATAAACATTACTTACTAGTTTCGTTTCTCTTTTTAGTTCCATAAACCCCCCAATCTTCATACATAACAGATGCTATGTCTTCCCAAGCGCATCTTCGTAATATCACTATATTCTTCTGAATTCGCATTCCAAATACATTCTCTAGAATGTACTTCTGCAATAAACTTTTCGGTGTCGAACATCGCGAGGTGTCACGTGTCACGTCTGTCCTCATTGAAGTTTGTTTCTCGAGTGAATTGCAGCCGAGGCGCGGCGGTGCGGGCGCGGCGGAGCGGCGCTATTCGGCAACTGCGTCCGCGTAGCCAATCCGCGTCCGCCGTGCATAGTCGCGTTGTAAAATAATCGGCCACTGAGAGTCAGCGACAACAGACGACGTAATAGCGTATAGTCGGTTCGGTATGAACGACAATTTCAATATATATGGAAAAGCAATAAACTGCGTAACGCGCGCTCACAGTCAGCGGCCGACAATACGTTTGGTCTGAACGATGCCTAACGCCTATTGTCCACGTAAACCCGCGCAGCGAGTCCTTCCTCCCCGCCATCTCGCCGGCAACTGCTCGCGTCCCGTCGATGTGCGCGCGTTGTTGATTTTTACACGACTGCCTCAAAAAGGAGTGTTATGTTTTCAGGGTTCATGTATGTATGTATGTATGTATGTGAGTTTCTTTATTCCACCATAACTTCTAAATGACTGAACTGATTTACATGTATGAGGTATCGTTAGAATCCTTGCATCGTCCCAAGTAACAATGTGGTGGGTATGATAAATAAATGAACACCCACTCAATTTTTTTTTAATTTTTAATCTATTAATGCATGTGATTATCGTCTAGGATTTGACGAGTAGATTCCAAAAATATAAATATGTTACACTGTTAATCGAAACTGTCGAGTATAAAAAAATCATTTTTGACATTTGGTTACGAAACCCCAATTAATATTATTAATTAATATAAGAAAACAGCCAAGCACAAGTCGGTCATGTGCGTGAAGGATTTTCGAACCATTATACAATGAATACTAAGTACAAGAACTAAACAAGAACCAACTTTGTCGATTAAAAAAAATGGATAAATAACATAAACTATATACAATAATAGCCTACCGAGTGTTTGACAGTTTAGTGAATCAATTGTACTTTATCTACTCAAATAGAACATTAACGTTGGTTACGGCTTAGTAAATGGCGCTATCCCTCAAAGGGAACAACTAGGTATGGTGTGTTCATTTTAGAGCCATCCGTGTGGATGGCTCTAAAATGAACACCGGTACAGGAGCGGGGGGTACACAGCGACCACTGCAATCTTAGCCTAAGCATGGGCAAACTGACGACGGTCTTCCAAGCAGAGACCTTTGCTATAATCGCATGCGCGTAGGAAATACTAGACAGTGGCACCAAACCCCTTTGGTGCCACTGTCTAGTATTTCCTACTACACTATCTACGGTTTAAGCGACAGTCAAGCAACACTTAAGGCACTCACGTCCAATAGAGTGGATTCTGGGCTGGTGCTAAACTGTATTAAATACTATACCGGATAGGAAGGCGCAACAAGGTCAGATTGATCTAGATGCCAGGTCATACAGGAGTAGAAGGCAATGAAAGAGCCGACGCTCTGGCAAGAAAAGGATCCGAGATACCCCTATACGGACCGGAACCCTTCATAGGACTCTCACCAAGGGTCATCAACCAAGCATTGAAAAGGGCTGCGTTAGAGATACACAGCACACACTTGCGCAATACAACAGGCCAGAAGCATGCAAAGCTATTTCTCAATAACATAGATAAGGCCTGGACCCAAAAACTATAGAGGTACAGCAGATCACAGCTCCGAACAATCACAGGAGCCTTCACGGGGCACCATGCCACCAACAAACAGCTCCACAACATGGGACTAGCAAGCGACCCAACTTGCAGGATCTATGGAGATGCAGAGGAGACTAGGCTACACTTGCTGTGCGACTGTGCAGCACTAGGCTCCCAAAGAGTAGAGTATCTGGGCCAAACATTTCTAAGACCAGAGAACTACAGGCTCAGCCCCATCAAGGCCATACCGGGACTCAAGAAGAAGGTGCACGGAGGGCTAGGGGTTGAGTAGACAGGAGGGGCATAGTACAAAAGATCCAGAAGGGTCGAAGTGCTCAGGCCTAGGGCCAGCCCCAAAACAAGATAAGATAAGATAAATGGCACTATAGTGATCGTCCGATAATTCGAATGGCCATCGCTACTCCGTGACCAACTAGAACCAGAAGAATTATCACAAGCCGTCTTCGTAGAGTTCAACGACAACACTATTGGTATGGGTGTCAAAATTAAACAGTACAGTCGAATTTGACGGGCTAAGGAGTCATGGAAAAGTAGAGCGCCGCATGCTACCGCTTATATTATGTTGGGCCGTGACAGTCCACAAGTTACAAGGGACAACACTGGACAGAGCCTTCGTGGACCTAGGCCCTAAAATTTTACCCAAAAGGCAAGCTTATGTTGCGCTTAGTCGCTTGAGGCAACTATAAGATTTGGCAATCAGCGTTTTGGATCCACGTAAAGTGATTCACGAGCCACACGACAGGAACTCTCTTGATGAATTTCATCGCCTCAGAAATCTTCAACAATTCTATATGAAGCGATTAATCTTCATCTCTTCTTGTGATCGTATAAATGCTTAGAAACTATATTGTGATGCATGACATGTTTTAAAATTAAACTTATCACTAAAAGGTTTAAAATAAAAATAAATAATTAAAAAAAAATAAAAAAACACGACTGCCATGTCAAAAAAATGAACTAAAAAGCAAAAAAACAAGATGTTAGTTAACATTTTCACGGACTCTCAGATGAAGTTGACATTTTGAAAATGACACTAAAATTTTTCATATAAAATAATACCACGCGTATAGCCGGACTGCCGTAATAAAAAAGCCTGGGTACCTTTAGTATGAAGGTACGTCGATTACCGGTACCGTCGACAGGCGGACTGTCGTATCAAAGAAGTTAGTTTACTTGGTATATGGCGATCCGCCCGTAGCCGGTACCGTCTACAGGCGGACTGTCGTATCAAAGGAGTTAGTTTACTTGGTATATGGCGATCCGCCCGTAGCCGGTACCGTCTACAGGCGGACTGTCGTATCAAAGGAGTTAGTTTACTTGGTATATGGCGATCCGCCCGTAGCCGGTACCGTCTACAGGCGGACTGTCGTATCAAAGGAGTTAGTTTACTTGGTATATGGCGATCCGCCCGTAGCCGGTACCGTCTACAGGCGGACTGTCGTATCAAAGGAGTTAGTTTACTTGGTATATGGCGATCCGCCCGTAGCCGGTACCGTCTACAGGCGGACTGTCGTATCAAAGGAGTTAGTTTACATGGTATATGGCGATCCGCCCGTAGCCGGTACCGTCTACAGGCGAATTGTCGTATCAAAGGAGTAAGTCTAGTTGGTATATGGCGATCCGCCCGTAGCCGGTACCCTCTACAGGCGGATTGTCGTCTCAAAGGAGTAAGTTTACTTGGTATATGGCGATCCGCCCGTAGCCGGTACCGACTACAGGTGGATTGTCGTGTTATAGGAGTTAGTTTAGTCTCCGGTATGATCTTTCGTCCATAGGCGGATCATCTGTAGCCGGATTGTATAAATAATCAAATATATCTAGGAACTTGCAATGCGTGCGACGATCCGTCTCCAGGCGATACTAATCGTATAATCATCTAAATCAAAGAACATTTGTTTGTAAGGGTTAAATAAAAACAGCTATTTTTACTATAGGAACTTTAATTACCGCTATACATTCAGGATGCATAAACTGTATATAAGCATCAAAATCAAAATAATAAGAAAAAAACAATCAAAAGCAGATAGGTACACCTTTTATGTGTACGCTAAATTTCAATAGAAGCATAAAAACTTCAATTTCAAAACTTGAATAGACAAAACAATAGGTATAGGTTAGAACTGTTATGATACCTATTGTTTTGTCTATTCAAGTTTTTACTGATTAAAGACTGATAGAATCTAGATTCTATCAGTCTTTAATCAGTCATAATATTTGGATGGAATTAGAAACTAGGTAACTATCTATAAAATAAAAAAAAACATTAGAAAAATAATCAGTCAGAAGTATTAAGATGCCATTCTTCGAAACATTCTGGGCAAAGTGGTGGTGACCTATGACATCCTTTGCACCTATAGCTAGTCTCACGGCGTATTTTTTTTTGGTGGCAAACTCTGCAATTTAAAAAGGAATATTTTTATTTTGAATTTTCTTTCGCTGTTATACGCGTTGGCCAATGGATTTGTGGTTGTGAGGAAGTACTTGGTTGTGGCTCAGCTGGATTCGCTTGAGCCGTTCTTTTGTGCCAATGTAGCCCCCCTTCTTGAACTAAATCTTTTCCGATCACACCTGTTTGAAGTTGCAATAGATTTTTTATCAACTGATCTCTATAATCAACGTATTCGTATTTTGGATCTTTTTTTACATACTTTTTGAATAAATAAAAAGCATTCCAAACACCGATGTCTAGCATGTGGAACAAAACCTTTTTATACCATCGTATTGATTTGCGTGGTGACGAATAATAACTTATCATTTGATCTGCGCGATCAATACCTGCCATGTGGTTATTATAATGCAGAACTTCTACAGGCTTGAGCTTCTTTGGCCCTCGCCTGTTAGTTATTTCAGCCATACCTGGTTGTTTTAGCTTTTATTAAAACTTGACGTTTGTCCTTCCAGTTGCTCACATATACCTTATTTTTCCTGAGCCAAAAGTATTCCCCCTTTTTCATTTTTTTTTTAAATTACAGCTTCAGGGCTTCCCTTTCTGTTGGAACGAAGGGTCCCAATTGTGTAGGTTTTAAGGTCTAAAAGTTTCTCTGAGAGCGGCACAGAATTATAAAAGTTGTCCATATATAATTCGTGTCCTTTTAGAAGGTAAGGTCTCATTAATCTCAATACCAACTTCTGTAACTTTGATCCAGTTTCACCAGAATCATCCTCAAGATCCTCTGTTCCAGTGTACATCTTAATATTCAATACGTATCCGTCAGAGGTGGTAAGAACATAAAACTTTATTCCATATTTAGTTTTTTTGTTTTTCATAAATGTACGGAATATCAATCGCCCTCTAAAAAGCATTAAAGACTCATCCAGTGATAGCTCTTTTGTTGGATAAAAAACAGTTCTAAAATTTTCTGTAAGCATATTTATAAAGTCACTTATCTTGGCAAATCCAATAGAGTTCAATTGGGAAGCATGTAAACACCGTAAAATTTGCTCGTAACGTCGACCTGACATTTTATAGCAAAAAATTGGGTGATAATACAGTGGGTCACTGTGCGTAAAAAGCTTTTGCCTTTGTGGAATTTTCACGTGCCCTTGAAGCAATGAAAGTGCAAAAAACTTCTTCATTTCATCTGCATTCGTTTCACGAAAAGCCTTCATTCTGCAGTTTCTAGTATGTGGGCGAGATTGGTTCACTAACGCGTTGCCGTAAGCGTTAGTACATGTTACTAAATAATCGATTATTTGCGATGTAAAAATAATATCAAACATTTCTTGAACCGTGGTATTTTCGTTGATATCAACGCGGGGGCCAGTTGTTGTATCATCAAAATTAAAATTGGGAATATCAGATACAGAATTTTCCCAACACTCACTTTCTGGAGGTGGTGTACTCGAACGAACAGGTTGTCGCGCCTGCCCTCGTGTTGACTGCAGTAAAACTAAATCTTGATGTGCTTGACTAGCACTGTAAGATTGGCGGCGCTCGATAGTAGCTAGGCGTGCACCTACAGGTTCACTAGAGGAAATAGAGAGGTGACGACGCTCCTCGGAAACACAACGTCGATGTGGCTGATTGTGAGGGCGTCGGCGTTCTTCAGAGGCAGATCTTGTTTGTGGCAGCTTAACAGACTCACCGTGAGGGCGTCGGCGTTCTTCAGAGGCAGATCTTGTTTGTGGCAGCTCAACAGACTCACTGTGAGGGCGTCGGCATTCTTCAGAAGCAGATCTTGTTCGCGGCAGTTCAAGAGACCCACTAAGAGGGCGTTGGTATTCCTCGGAGGAGCATTGGTTCTGTGTGAGTGTGTGAGGCCTACAAAAAGAGCGGCGGTCCTCCTCGAAAGAAGCGCGGTGCTCTAAAGGGCTAACAGGAAGAGAATCTTCGGTTGAAGTATCAGAAATATCAGAACAAAGACTTTCTGACACGCGGCAATGTTTTGAAATTCGATTAGTTTTTGGCTTACTAAAAATTTCCAGGCTTGAATCACTGCTGATACCGTCTCCGTTCTCTGGTTCGTAATTACCATCTGAGCCGTACTCCCCGTCTACATCACTATATGGGTCGCGGACGGAATATATTATGTCACTACGATCTTCTTCTTCGAATAAGTTTGGGTATTTTTGAGAACAAGTTCTTACCCGTTTAGCTTCGATAGTACTCTTGGGTAGTATCTTTGAGCATTCGCCATCGCCGTCAGATGTTTTTGGACGTTTTTTGGTCAATTTCTTTTGTTCTGGAGCCATCTATGAACAAAAATATTTGTCAGAGAAATAATCATAGAATAAAGAATACCTACACATATTTATTTCGTGTTTTATTCATATAAATTGATAATGAAATAGATAAAAATAACATAATTTAACAGTATAAATAAAAAAGTAGTCCGTACTAAAAAAAATAAGCAAGTTTCTTACCTCTTCAGCCCGCTGCTAACGACGAACGCTCCGAGCAAACAGCGAACACGGGCTCCGCTAACCGTGACACTACAGGACTGTTTGCATAGAAAACTAACGTCCAGAGGCGCGTCGTCACACAGACATGTGCGTCGATGTGTGAGTGTGGAGCGGCGGGGGGATCTCGAAATATATTTATATTTCTTTTTGCCTTGACACTAGACAAATTTAATTGAGTGCAATATGACACTGGAATGCGTGGCTTCATAGTAATGTTCGCAAATTTACACGGGTATAGGCGGTCTGTCTGTTTTGACTTGGTAAAATTAACCGCCTGTGGGCGTAGTGTCATATCAAACACGAAAAAAAAATACGCCTCTGGCCGTGTCGTCAACGAAAGTGTTAAACTATATAAATAAAAATGAAAGTTGTCACTCATTCACTCACTGACTAAACACGATGTCAGTGAGTGAATGAGTGACAATTTTTGACATGGCAGTCGTGTTTTTTAATTATTTATTTTTATTGACAACGTAGTTAAATAGTTCAGGATGCAATTATAGTATCTCGGCCTTAGATTTACGGTCTAATTTTTAAAGTATTTTTTTTTTAATTCAACGTGAAGTATATTGCACAGCGTCGAATCAAGGGTTAAGAGGACGATAGTAATAAGTGGGTTAAACTTATTAAGAATGTAGTTAGATAAATACTTATTGTTAAATAACACTGCTTTGCCGATCACGATATTAATTTATAAACGTGACAACCACGGTGTTTGGCGCTTGCGCTTCAAAATGGCGTTCCCGCGTCGTTGACGGTGACCGACGAATACTGTCGACGCCCCGCCCACTTCGCCTGGTACACGCGTCGCTCGCACCGTGTCCCCGTGCTGTAGGTATTGTCTCGAGTGATGCTGCACTGTAGGTATTGCATGTACCTATATGCTTGATTTTTGGAATTTTCCTAGTTATTTCGCTGCACTGCTACGCCGCCAGGAAATAACAGGCCAAGCTTGTATATCTTCTCGCTTCCCGTCTAAGAACGCCTCTGGTAGAAGGTACTCGTCTTCTTGAGATGGATTTAAGCGATAGGTTATTCATCTGTTTTTAAAGGCTGTGGCAACAATAAATATATTTAAATTGAATAAATAATATAACAAATATATTTTAATAAATTTATATTTGCAAGCTTCGATTTCAATTAACAATTGGATTTATGAATATTAGTTCTCTTATGATATCTGAATTCATGTTCTAGGATCTCAATTTTGCATTTATCACAGTAAATATAAGTACTTGATGTTGATTAATTAGGACGTGGTTTACTAGTAACTGAAAAAAAGAAAAAATGTGGTTGTGTACAATAAGTATATTTATTAATAACACTAAACTATGGAGTACATGGTGATTAAACAATATGAATTTATGTATTGAATATAATAATAATAATAAACCTAAATGTATAATCCAGTAAGGTGCTGGTAGGGATCTTGACCGTACTTCCGGGATTGTCCTGATAGCCGTGGTATACCTCTCCACTCCTCAAGCACCTCAGGATATGTTGCCCTCTTGTTGCTACGTCACTTCGTGCTAGCGGCCGCTTTTGGGGGCCCATTTATTGAGTGTGCAAGTCACCCCCTGCCTTTTTTCGATGCATATTAATAACGTTGTTCAGGCAGGGGCCATAGTCTTGACATAGTTCCATGTTACCAGTCCACTTAAGATTCCAAAAACCATAGCCCTATTATCTTTGTTCTCCATATGTCACAACAGTTTTTCAATAACCGGGGGTTGTCCTTGGGTGCACTAGCATAGCGCGTACAGGGATAATCGTCGGTTGGTATCATGTTCCATTATAATTATCTAAAGGGCCTCTGCGAGTTGGCTTCGGCTCCTTGTACGCCTCCCAAAGGTCCAGGACCTCAGGGTCCTGAGATAAATAAAATATATAAAAAATTTGAATGCACAAGGGAAACTTCAACCACAAAGAGTATATTGGATCATGTATGTACCAGCCTCAAAGATCATAAAATACATCTAGCTATTGTCGAATCTGCCATGTCTGATCACAAGCAGATTTTCTTAGAAGTCGAGAGGTATAAGCCTGAGCCTATTAAAAAGGTGAAATTTCAAGCTATATCATACACAAACTTATATAAAACTGTAGAAGACCTAGACTATAATAGCATCGGGGAGGAATATACCAGATTAGAGGAAGCAATCCAGTCAGCAATCAACAAAAATAAAACAGTTAAAAGTAAAATACTAAACCCTCCAAGGACAGATTGGATAAATAAGGACATAATTAATCAAATAGACAAGAGAAATGAATTGTGGAGAATTTACAAGAACAATCCAAATAACCGAGAATCGGAAGAAGCATTTAAAAAAGAGAGAAACAAAGTTTTTGAGAATATTCAAGCGACAAAAAGTAAATTTTATCATAAATCTTTCAAAGAATGCGAGCGTAAGCCCCTCAAGATGTGGCAGTTGATAAATAGTTTATCTAATAATAAATTAAAGAAAAGTGTTGCTCCCTCCAAATTACAATCATCTACAGGGCTGATTACTGACGAGAAGGAAATATGTGAGTGTTTTAATGATTACTTCTCTAGTGTAGGTACACTCCTAGCTAATCAGATACCTGCTAAATATCACAATAATCAGACTAACACTATCACCCCAAACAAAGCCGTAGATGCGGCAACACTTTCTCAGATAGCACCAGCTACGGCTGACGAGATTGGGAAAATAATTGATGACCTGAATGCAAATACCAGTACAGGTTTGGACGGTATTAGCGTTAAAACACTCAAATGTATAAAAAATCTCATATTGGCTAGTCTAACTCAATGTGTCAACAAATGCTTGAGTGAAGGTCACTTCCCTGACACATTAAAGTACGCCAAAGTTACCCCTATTTTTAAGGCTGGCTCCAAACTGTCCCCGGGAAATTATAGACCTATTTCGGTCTTGCCTGTACTGTCTAAAGTTTTTGAGAAACTGTTGCACAATCGGCTCAGTCTATATTTAAATTCGTTTAACTATCTTTCTCAACGACAGTATGGCTTCAGACCAAAGTCCAATACCCTTTCAGCAGCAACAGACTTAATCACAAGTCTTAAAACTAACATAGACAAGAAACACATTGCTTTAGGGATCTTTATTGACCTAAAAAAGGCGTTTGATACTGTTAGCCATAGCCTGTTAATGAATAAACTTGCCTCGATCGGTATAACTGGAAATGCTTTGAAAATTTTGGAATCGTATCTTCAGGGGCGCCGACAGGTTGTTAAAATCGGTGACAATGTTAGCGCGCCTAAGGATATCAATTGCGGCGTGCCCCAAGGCTCAATTTGTGGTCCCCTTTTGTTCCTAATCTACATTAATAATATAGACAAGATAGGCTTGAAGGGGCATATTTCTTTATATGCTGATGACACTTGCCTTTTTTATTTCGGTCATTCAATTGACTCAATAATACAGGACGCACAAGAAGATCTTATAATCTTGGAAAGATGGTTTCTAAATAACCTGTTAACTATCAATACATCCAAAACCAACTACATGATATTTGCAGCTAAAAACAAAAAAATCTCAGATCACAAACCTCTTAGTATTAATGGAGTCAATTTAAATAAAGTTAATGAAGAAAAATATCTCGGACTTATTCTGGATAATCAACTTACATGGAAACCACATATAGAAAAAACCCGTTCTAAAATACTGAGCCTAACGGGGGCGTTACGTCAAATTGTGAGATGCTTTCCTCTAAAAGTCCGCCACACTATTTATAATTCGTTGGTGAAACCGCATATCGAATATCTTATAGAACTGTGGGGTTCAGCAGCTAAAACCAACCTAGAAAAGCTACAAAGAGCGCAAAACAGAATTATAAAAGTCCTATTTCACTACCATTATTTGACCCCTACACACAAAATTTACAAAGAAACTAAGCTCTTTAACATTTCTGACATATATTTTTATAACACATGTATTTTAGTTCGCAAAATTCTTTCCAAAGACTTACACACACAAATCACACTCACAAAAAATTTACAAGTGCGAAAACGTTTTCTGAGGCGAGCACAAGACTTACACATACCTAGTACTAGAACTAACTATGGAAAAAAAACAATAATACATGAGGGAGCAAAACTTTATAACTCGTTACCTAAAGATATTAAAAATACACAATCGTTATTACTATTTAAAAAACTACTAAAATGCCACATCTTAAAAGGTCATAAAAGAATTAATTAAACTAAGTAATAAAATTTTTTGTTCCTAGTGTAAACGTGTCCTTAGATTTCAAACATAAAAACAAAGCTAACGAGTTACCGCACATCGAGCGCGTCAACGCGCCGTACGGCGGTAGATAATACAATTTTTTTTATCAATTACCTTCTTACTTCATATTAAATGTAAACACTAAGATCCTGCTACTCCTGGACAACAAAAAAAAATGTTATCAAGTAATATTAAGTATTTATTTCTGTACAAGTGATTTGTAATCTTTAGAAATAAATGAATTCAAACCGTAATATAAAAAAAAAAAAACCTAATTTATCTACCAGTACATTTATTATTTTTTTACAACAAAAATGTTTTTATGACAAACCAATTACATTATCTAACATAAAATGGGTCATCAATCATCATCAATAACAATAATTATTTATATGAACTTGTAAATGTAGGAGTACAGTCCTTTAATTCTGTTCTAACACTCTTGACAAAAGCATTTATATGCTTCCTTGACTCGGCCTTAGTTTCACATTTATTTTTAAAAGTCATGATTGAGTGGCGCCATCTATTTACTGGTGCCACTCGTTCAATATTCTCTCAGTTATATATTTTTAATTCTATATAATAACTGCCTTTTTTTCGTTCGTTAATCTGCCTTGAAAAACCGTTCGCTAATCTGCGTGTGATATACGAGTATATTGATTGAATTTTTTGACCCGTTGCTTCTAACTGGTCGTCATCAGAGTCGCTTCCAAACAGATCACGGGTAGTTAGGCGGGGGGTGCTCGTCTTCTGCTTCTTGCTGGTGCTGGGCTGGCACTCGGTGGACCGTTGCGGTGACTTGCGCTTCTTTTTTTCCGGCTTTGCCTTCGCCACCACGGTTTCCGATGCCGACTCATCGTCAGACGAGAAAAGCTGATCTGCAATTTATTCGACCTAAAAATAAATAGTTTTTATTGAACATAAGTAATAGTGACAATTTATTGATCTTTTTATCTAGTGCCTTGTAGCTAATCTTGTGTTAAAATTGAAACCCTGTAAGTAGGGGAAGGTAGTCTGAGATGTCATAGATTTTGAAAAGTTTGATTTATAAGAAACTCGTAACCAAATAGAAATAAATAGCAATTTTGTATGAAAAAGTGGTTTATTATAAGCATAAAAATAATCAACAAAACAAAATAAAAAAAAAGTTCTTTGGATAATAATTAAATATAAAAATGTTTTGAAAATCCATCTCACCCAATCCCTGTAGGTAAGATGGCATACACCAAACTGGAGGCGCTAATTTATTTGCAAACATCGCAGATTACATTTTTAACCGTTTTTGGTATCCCAATTAGGGAATGCACCGACCAAAATTAAAACCCGGTTTTTTTTCGGGTTTCCTGAAAAAAAAACCGGTTACCCGGGTAACCGGTTTGAAAGCAAGTTTTTTTTTATTGTTTGTATAAATGATATTTTTAAACTGATTGTTAAATTCAGGCCGCTTACATCTTGCATCTCTTTAATTAAATAACAACTTATACAGTAGTAGGGATCGGGGGGCACGTTGTTACAATTTTTAGATAGTTGTTAATATGACAAAAGCTATCAAATAAATTATACATTTGATTACTTGTAATGTTAGTATGTCTATTTAGCTATTAAAATATGACTGAAAAATTATTAAAATTTATGTATTTTTTTTACAGTGAAGTGAAGAATTTAACTAAACAAGTAGATTGTAACATCTTACCCCGGAATCGGGGCTAGTTGTTACATCATCGGGGCACGATGTTACGGTAGATAAATAAACAAAATCATCAGTGATACATATTTTTTTATTAGTATTTCAAAACGATATAAACAATAGAGATCATTTTTTACAGTCTTCTAACATTTATGAGTAATTATAATACTCGTAAATATTATGGTAATTATTTAAGTTGTTTTTTTTTGTAGAAAATCACTTTGGCAGGAACATTTTTAAATCTTATATAAAAACACAGACTTAGTCTGCAAATAACAACTTGTTGTAACTGAATTATTTACTTTCACTTCTTAATTAGTTATTTTAATAAACTTTTGTCAAACTAAAATACTTTGGATTCTAACATTTTTAAGGCACTAAGATTATAGAAAGATATATAGTAATTTTTATAGAGGTAGGTAACAATATCACATACAAATATTAAATCAGTCTTCAACAGAATTGCAATTAATGCAAATGAATGAGCGAACATTTCCCGTTACACATTTGACATGGGCCCACATTTTGCATTCTAAACATTCTACCCAATTTTCTTTTATCGAGGTGCTATAACTTTCGCTACACACTAAACATTCATCAGTATCAGAATCTGAATCGGAAACCAATATTTTTTTCTTCAGCTTTTCTTTTCCTTCTTCGCTCATTTTCGAGGACTTTCCTTTACCTTTCCTAGTTCCTAGTTTTCTCGAAGGTGATAGAAAAGGTGATTTATGAAAAACTAAACTATATTATGTGACGAACAAATGGGATTACGTAAGAATAGAAGTATCAATATGGCAGTATACATATAATCTTATCAATCATATAATTACCAATGTTGATAGCAAAACGCCAGCATGTGCTCTGTTTACTGACATGACAAAAGCATTTGACTATGTAGATCATAAGACTAATTGAAAAACTAGATGCTTACGGTGTAAGGGGAAATGCCTTGGAACTGTTTAAATCTTATTTAAGTGACCGCAATCAATATACAGAAATAAATAGAGTCAATTTAAACACGAAATGAGAAATAAAATGTCTGTCAAACTGTAGGAAACTTTACTATGGGGTACCACAGGGTAGTGTCCAGGGACCACCTACATTTCTTAATGAAACTGAAGCTAGCAGCCAAACAAGTCAGGGTGGATCTAGTGTGGGTCCCTAGGCCCAGAACCAAATTGTCAATGTAAAGTTAAATAGAGCTGTATGGTACTGTTTCAACAGCTAAAACAATAAATTTACGCAGATGGTAAGATTCCTGTAATAAGTCCAAACATTTTAATTGCAAATTAAATAATATTTTTAAAACTAATCCCCCGTAACTTTGGTTCTAAACACTCGAATCGGTTTAAATTTGATACAACGTCTACTTAGAGTGTCATTGAGGTCTGATATTATTTTCAAGAGGGATACTCAATCCCTTTTTTTTTTTTATTTATCAATTTATGCATTTGGATTTTTATGATAACTCTTCTGTTACTTTTATCCTGAACACTCGAATCGATCCAAACTCGGTCCAACGTCTACTTACAGGGTCATTAAGGTCTGATATAATTTTCAAGAGGGATACTCTATCCCTTCTATTTTTTTATAATTTATTATGTTACGAATTTTGGCTTTTATCATAAGTCTTCTGTAACTTTAGTCCTGAACACTCGAATCGGGCCAAACTTAATTCAACGTCTACTAAGAATGTCATTGAGATCTGATATTATTTTCAAGAGGGATACTCAATTCCTTCTATTTTTTTTTAATTTATTAATTTATGTATTTGGAATTTTATGATAACTCTTCTGTTACTTTTATCCTGAACACTCGAATCGATCCAAACTCGGTCCAACGTCTACTTGGAGTGTCCTTTAGATCTGATATTATTTTCAAGAGGGATACTCCATCCCTTCTATTTTTTTTAAATTTATTAATTTATGTATTTGGATTTTTATGATAACTCTTCTGTAACTTTAGTTCTGAACACTCGAATCTGTTCAAACTTAGTTCAACGTCTACTTGGAGTGTCCTTGAGGTCTGATATTATTTGCAAGAGGGATACTCAATTCCTTCTATTTTTTTTTTAAATTTATTAATTCATGAATTTGGATTTTTATGATAACTCTTCTGTAACTGTAGTTACGAACACTCGAATCTGTTCAAACTTAGTTCAACGTCTACTTGGAGTGTCCTTAAAGTCTGATATTACTTTCAAGAGGGATACTCAACCCCTTCTATTTTTTTATAATTTATTATTTTACGAATTTTGACTTTTATCATAACTCTTCTGTAACTTTAGTTCTGAACACTCGAATCTGTTCAAACTTAGTTCAACGTCTACTTGGAGTGTCCTTGAGGTCTGATATTATTTTCAAGAGGGATACTCAATCCCTTCTATTTTTTTATAATTTATTATATTACGAATTTTGACTTTTATCATAACTCTTCTGTAACTTTAGTTCTGAACACTCGAATCTGTTCAAACTTAGTTCAACGTCTACTAAGAATGTCATTGAGGTCTGATATTATTTTCAAGAGGGATACTCAAACCCTTCTATTTTTTTAAATTTATTAATTTATGTATTTGGAATTTTATGATAACTCTTCTGTTACTTTTATCCTGAACACTCGAATCGATCCAAACTCGGTCCAACCTCTACTTGGAGTGTCCTTGAGGTCTGATATTATTTTCAAGAGGGATACTCTATCCCTTCTATTTTTTTTAAATTTATTAATTTATGTATTTAGATTTTTATGATAAGTCTTCTGTAACTTTAGTTCTGAACACTCGAATCTGTTCAAACTTAGTTCAACGTCTACTTAGAATGTCATTGAGATCTGATATTATTTTCAAGAGGGATACTCAATCCCTTCTATTTTTGTTTTAATTTATTAATTCATGAATTTTGACTTTTATCATAACTCTTCTGTAACTTTAGTCTGAACACTCGAATCTGTTCAAACTAAGTTCAACGTCTACTTGGAGTATCCTTGAGGTCTGATATTATTTTTAAGAGGGATACTTAATCCCTTCTATTTTTTATAATTTATTATATTACGAATTTTGACTTTTATCATAACTCTTCTGTAACTTTAGTTCTGAAAACTCGAATCTGTTCAAACTTAGTTCAACGTCTACTAAGAATGTCATTGAGGTCTGATATTATTTTCAAGAGGGATACTCAAACCCTTCTATTTTTTTAAATTTATTAATTTATGTATTTGGAATTTTATGATAACTCTTCTGTTACTTTTATCCTGAACACTCGAATCGATCCAAACTCGGTCCAACGTCTACTTGGAGTGTCCTTGAGGTCTGATATTATTTTCAAGAGGGATACTCTATCCCTTCTATTTTTTTTAAATTTATTAATTTATGTATTTAGATTTTTATGATAAGTCTTCTGTAACTTTAGTTCTGAACACTCGAATCTGTTCAAACTTAGTTCAACGTCTACTTAGAATGTCATTGAGATCTGATATTATTTTCAAGAGGGATACTCAATCCCTTCTATTTTTGTTTTAATTTATTAATTCATGAATTTTGACTTTTATCATAACTCTTCTGTAACTTTAGTCTGAACACTCGAATCTGTTCAAACTAAGTTCAACGTCTACTTGGAGTATCCTTGAGGTCTGATATTATTTTTAAGAGGGATACTTAATCCCTTCTATTTTTTATAATTTATTATATTACGAATTTTGACTTTTATCATAACTCTTCTGTAACTTTAGTTCTGAAAACTCGAATCTGTTCAAACTTAGTTCAACGTCTACTAAGAATGTCATTGAGGTCTGATATTATTTTCAAGAGGGATACTCAATCCCTTCTATTTTTTTAAATTTATTAATTTATGTATTTGGATTTTTATGATAACTCTTCTGTAACTTTAGTTCTGAACACTCGAATCTGTTCAAACTTAGTTCAACGTCTACTTGGAGTGTCCTTGAGGTTTGATATTATTTTCAAGAGGGATACTTAATCCCTTCTATTTTTTTATAATTTATTATATTACGAATTTTGACTTTTATCATAACTCTTCTGTAACTTTAGTTCTGAACACTCGAATCTGTTCAAACTTAGTACAACGTCTACTTGGAGTGTCCTTGAGGTCTGATATTATTTTCAAGAGGGATACTGAATCCCTTCTATTTTTTTATAATTTATTATATTACGAATTTTGACTTTTATCATAACTCTTCTGTAACTTTAGTTCTGAGCACTCGAATCTGTTCAACTTAGTTCAACGTCTACTAAGAATGTCATTGAGGTCTGATATTATTTTCAAGAGGGATACTCAATCCCTTCTATTTTTTTATATTTATTAATTTATGTATTTGGAATTTTATGATAACTCTTCTGTTACTTTAGTTCTGAAAACTCGAATCTGTTCAAACTTAGTTCAACGTCTACTAAGAATGTCATTGAGGTCTGATATTATTTTCAATAGGGATACTCAATCCCTTCTATTTTTTTAAATTTATTAATTTATGTATTTGGAATTTTATGATAACTCTTCTGTTACTTTTATCCTGAACACTCGAATCGATCCAAACTCGGTCCAACGTCTACTTGGAGTGTCCTTGAGGTTTGATATTATTTTCAAGAGGGATACTTAATCCCTTCTATTTTTTTATAATTTATTATATTACGAATTTTGACTTTTATCATAACTCTTCTGTAACTTTAGTTCTGAACACTCGAATCTGTTCAAACTTAGTACAACGTCTACTTGGAGTGTCCTTGAGGTCTGATATTATTTTCAAGAGGGATACTGAATCCCTTCTATTTTTTTATAATTTATTATATTACGAATTTTGACTTTTATCATAACTCTTCTGTAACTTTAGTTCTGAGCACTCGAATCTGTTCAACTTAGTTCAACGTCTACTAAGAATGTCATTGAGGTCTGATATTATTTTCAAGAGGGATACTCAATCCCTTCTATTTTTTTATATTTATTAATTTATGTATTTGGAATTTTATGATAACTCTTCTGTTACTTTTATCCTGAACACTCGAATCGATCCAAACTCGGTCCAACGTCTACTTGAAGTGTCCTTGAGGTCTGATATTATTTGCAAGAGGGATACTCAATTCCTTCCATTTTTTTTAAATTTATTAATTCATAAATTTGGATTTTTATGATAACTCTTCTGTAACTTTAGTTCTGAACACTCGAATCTGTTCAAACTTAGTTCAACGTCTACTTATAGTGTCCTTGAGGTCTGATATTATTTTCAAGAGGGATACTTAATCCCTTCTATTTTTTTATAATTTATTATATTACGAATTTTGACTTTTATCATAACTCTTCTGTAACTTTAGTTCTGAACACTCGAATCTGTTCAAACTTGATTCAACGTCTACTAAGAATGTCATTGAGGTCTAATATTATTTTCAAGAGGGATACTCAATCACTTCTATTTTTTTTAAATTTATTAATTCATGAATTTTGACTTTTATCATAACTCTTCTGTAACTGTAATTATAAAAAAATAGAAGGGATTGAGTATCCCTCTTGAAAATAATATCAGATCTCAACGATATTCTAAGTAGACGTTAAACTAAGTTTTAATAGATTCGAGTGTTCAGAACTAAAGTTACAGAAGATTTATTATAAAAATCCAAATTCATAAAAAAAAAAAAATTAAAAACATTGAAGGGATTGAGTATCGCTCTTGCAAATAATATCAGAGCTCAATAACCCTTTAAGTAGACGTTGAACTAAGTTTGAACCGATTCGAGTGTTCAGAACTAAAGTTACAGAAGAGTTATGACAAAAGTCAAAATTCGTAAAATAATAAATTAAAAAAAAATAGAAGGGGTTGAGTATCCCTCTTGAAAATAATATCAGACCTTAAGGACACTCCAAGTAGACGTTGAACTAAGTTTGAACCGATTCGAGTATGCAGAACTAAAGTTACAGAAGAGTTATGATAAAAGTCAAAATTCGTAAAATAATAAATTATAAAAAAATAGAAGGGGTTGAGTATCCCTCTTGAAAACAATATCAGAGCTCAATAACACTCTACGTAGACGTTGGACCGAGTTTGGATCGATTCGAGTGTTCAAGACTAAAGTTACAGAAGAGTTATCATAAAAATACAAATTCATAAATTAATAAATTTAAAAAAAATAGAAGGAATTGTGTATCCCTCTTGAAAATAATATCAGACCTCAAGGACACTCCAAGTAGACGTTGAACTAAGTTTGAACAGATTCGAGTGTTCAGAACTAAAGTTACAGAAGAGTTATGATAAGTCAAAATTCGTAAAATAATAAATTATAAAAAAATAGAAGGGGTAGAGAGAGTATCCCTCTTAAAAATAATATCAGACTTTAAGGACACTCCAAGTAGACGTTGAACTAAGTTTGAACCGATTCGAGTGTTCAGAACTAAAGTTACAGAAGAGTTATGATAAGTCAAAATTCGTAAAATAATAAATTATAAAAAAATAAAAGGGGTTGAGTATCCCTCTTGAAAATAATATGAGACCTTAAAGACACTTCAAGTAGACGTTCAACTAAGTTTGAACCGATTCGAGTGTTCAAAACTAAAGTTACAGAAGAGTTATGATAAGTCAAAATTCGTAAAATAATAAATTATAAAAAAATAAAAGGGGTTGAGTATCCCTCTTGAAAATAATATGAGACCTTAAAGACACTCCAAGTAGACGTTTAACTAAGTTTGAACCGATTCGAGTGTTCAGAACTAAAGTTACAGAAGAGTTATGATAAAAGTCAAAATTCTTAACATAATAAATTATAAAAAAATAGAAGGGATTGAGTATCCCTCTTGAAAATAATATCAGAGCTCAATGACACTTCAAGTAGACGTTGAACTAAGTTTGAACCGATTCGAGTGTTCAGAACTAAAGTTACAGAAGAGTTATGATAAAAGTCAAAATTCTTAACATAATAAATTATAAAAAAATAGAAGGGGTTGAGTATCCCCCTTGAAAATAATATCAGACTTTAAGAACACTTCATGTAGACGTTGAATTAAGTTTGAACCGATTCGAGTGTTCAGAACTAAAGTTACAGAAGAGTTATTGTAAAAGTAAAAAATTCGTAAAATAATAAATTATAAAAAAATAGGAGGGGTTGAGTATCCCTCTTGAAAACAATATCAGAGCTCAATAACACTCTAAGTAGACGTTGGAACGAGTTTGGATCGATTCGAGTGTTCAGGACTAAAGTAACAGAAGAGTTATCATAAAAATACAAATTCATAAATTAATAAAATTAAAAAAAAAATAGAAGGAATTGAGTATCCCTCTTGAAAATAATATCAGACCTCAAGGACACTCCATGTAGACGTTGAACTAAGTTTGAACAGATTCGAGTGTTCAGAACTAAAGTTACAGAAGAGTTATTATAAAAACCCAAATTCATAAATTAATAAATTTAAAAAAAAATAGAAGGAATTGAGTATCCCTCTTGCAAATAATATTAGACCTTAAGGACACTCCAAGTAGACGTTGAACTAAGTTTAAACAGATTCGAGTGTTCAGAACTAAAGTTACAGAAGAGTTATTATAAAAACCCAAATTCATAAATTAATAAATTTAAAAAAAAATTAAGGGATTGAGTATCACTCTTGAAAATAATATCAGAGCTCAATGACGCTCTATGTGGACGTTGGACCGAGTTTGGACAGATTCCAGTATTTAGAATCGAAGTTAAAATATTCGATTTAAAATTCCAGTTCAAAATTTTTAAGGTAGAATTTTATTAAAGTGTAATCTGTGTAATCTTTCTTCTCATCTTCGTAAATTTATCAATTTTAGATGACTTTTACTTTATAAATATTTTGTTGCCTAGGGCCCTTTTCACAAGATCCGTCCCTGGCGGCCGCTAGCTGCTAGCTGCTAGTTTCAGTTTCGTCATTTCTTATATACATTAATGACCTGCCACAACAAATAAAGCATCCAATGATACTCTTCGCTGATGACAGTACAGCAATAATTAAATGTACCAATAAAATGACTTACAAAGAAGATGTAAATAATACTCTTAAACAAATAATTAATTGGCTTGATAAAAATAACTTAGTTATTAATATACAAAAAACCAAGTTATTGCATTTCTACTAAAGACTAGAACCCAACCGTTTAAATGTATCGTATAATGGTCAAAGAGTAGAAGAGGTTAAAGTAGTAAGATTTCTTGGCATTCTTGTTGACAAGCCAACTAACGTGGAAAATGCAGGCAGATGACATATGTGCGCGGCTAAGCAAATCTGCTTATGCTCTTTTCATACTGGCAAAGAAAGTTAATTTACAAACGGTACTCATAGCATACCATGGCATAGTTTCCTCAGTATTGAGATTTGGCATAATATTTTGGGGAAACTGTGCTGAAAGAGAAACTATATTTAAAACTCAAAAAAGATGTAAGTATAAGATCTATGGTAGGCCTAAAAACTACTGACAGCTGTGAGCCTGTCTTCAAATCTTTAAAAATCTTAACATTCCCATGCCTTTATATTCTTGAAGTAGCATTGTTTGTCAAATGTAACCTGAACTTGTTTCCTGCGGTAGTCGATACTAGAAAACGAACCAATCAACTTAGATCTCAATACAAAACCATGTTGTGTACAAGTAAATACAAAACAGCACTAGCAAGGAGGAGTATTTTGGGCATGGGTCCTGTAATATACAATAAAATTCCTGATAGCATTAAGAATGAAAATTTGCACAACTTTAAAGGAAAATTGAAGAATTTTTTAATAGAAAAATGCTATTACTCAGTCACCGAATATTTGAATGACACGTTGTTATAAAATTTCTGACATTTCATTTTCTATATTGACATTTAATTTTACATTTTGACATTTAATTTTACATTTTGACATTTAATTTTTACATTTTGACATTTAATTATACATTTTAACATTTAATTTTACATTTTGACATCATTCGAATTCTTTAATATTCTTTAAATAAGTGCTGACAATTTCAACTGCGGACATTTTGTTAATTCCATTATTTTATTTGTCTTTTGTAATTATTTAATCGACAATGTTCAATGTGATTGCAAATTCTTAATGCGATAAATTATCAAAATTATTTAATTATTTATTTGTGGTCTATAAATCTGTATTAAATTCTTGTTTTAATTAAGTATATTGCATGTATTATTACTTATTACTTTGTACGCCCTAGAGGCAAAACAGCGCTCTCAATTTATTATATAAGAACTTATCATATACATAAGTTTTACAATGAATAAATGAATCTTGAATCTTTTCCTTTACCTTTGCCTTTTCCTTTAGTTTTGTCACACGTTTTTTTGGTATTTGCCAGTTTTTTTTCATACTCTTTTTTAATGAGTCTTTTTCAGGTGTGTCGGTTAACACAGCGGATTTGCGTTTACGACGACTGTTGATAGATTGTTTTCGAGCTGCTGCTTTAGGAAAGGGTCTTATTTTTGAAGGTTCAAAATTTTCATGGGATAATGCCAGATACTCTATAGACCTTTGCCCCACTCAATAAAATTCATTTACAAGCATGCAGTATGCTTCATCTTATTGTATATTTATTACTGATAACTAAACATTTGTCCTGAAACCTGTAAAACTTGCGGTTTTCGTTTAAAACTATAAACAATAATGACATTGATTTGTATCCATCAAATTCATTTCCATCTGGCGAAGAAAAAAGTGCTGTTTCACCACGACAACGCACCGGTTCACACGTCTGCCGCTGCCATGGCCAAATTGGTCGAATTACGCTACGAATTGCTGCCCCATCCACCGTATTCTCCAGATTTGGCCCCTTGTGACTTCTTTCTGTTTCCTAATCTGAAAAAATCACTCGCCGGGAATAGATATGGATCGAATGAGGAGGTCATCGCCGCCACGGAGGCCTATTTTGCAGAGTTTGACAAAAATTATTTTTCCGACGGGTTAAAAAAGTTGGAGCATCGCTGGGCTAAGTGTATCGAACTAAAAGGAGACTATGTTGAAAAATAAATTGCCACTTTTCCAAAATTTTCGTTTACTTTTTGTAGGCTAAGTATTTATTGAATGACCCTCGTATAATGGTATGTTTCATTTAAATTAATTTTACTGCTACACAAAGACATGGGACTAACATTTACGGGCATAGGTGCTGAAATTGGTTCTAAATCATTGTAGCTACATACCTCAGATGAATTATCTTCTTCTTGGCACATTTTCACCATAAATCTACCCCGCGAATCCATTATCTAGGCAAGCGTGCTCCATCGTCGGCCACATCATCGCTTACCATCAGGTGAGATGGTGGTCAAACGCGAGCCTATCAATAATAATAAAAAAAAAAAAAAAATATAGTGTAAAACTCTCACTCTGGTCACTGACGTCAACGCAATTGAAGGTTACGCATTACATTAAAATGCTTGTGACGCGAGCGATGCATCAGTCACACGCGCTGACACCCGCGCTTCACCCCGCGCACTTCCTTGTTCCGATTCATTGAATAGACACTACAATATTTCGCGTGGCAATTATAAATAACTTAATCTATTTGATTTTATTTGCCTATCATCTTGTAATTAATAATTATCTAGTTGTAAAAGAAATAGATAAAATCAAGTGTTTATAAAGTAATGTACGTTTTGACAGAATTCTGAGTAGCAAAATTAAATAAGTAGAGTTATTTAGTTTTCCTAGAACTTTGTTAGTTTTATGATAGAATTTGTAAATTGAAGAAAAAATCAACAACTTATTTTATTTTATTTATTAAAAATTTAACTAATCATTGACCACAGTTATTGATTTATTTATTGAGTTGTTTATTTTTCCTTCAAAAAATTAGAATTAGTTTGAAGATATGCATTATTCAATCTGAACGACAAAAATGGCTATATTTTTGGAACGAAATAAGATAAGTAAATTCCTGTAAGACTCAAACATGCGTCATGTTTTGGATTATTTAAAAATAGGGAAAAGACAAAATCGCCAAAAACGAAGTTATTCAGTTTTCCAAATACTTACGGGGACGATATTCATTTTCATAAAATAAAACCAATTTTTAACATCATCAATCAGGAGGGGTAAAAGAAACATAGTTTACTGGTTTTTTAACGTTACGACCTCCAGCTAGTAAAATATGTATGTATTCTAATAGCAATACAAACAAAGTTTCGCTAACGAACCATGCTAACTATTATTTTAAAAATAAAATAATAATAATAATAACGGAACAATCGCATAACGAAGCCAGGTCTTCTAATTGTTTCTTTTTCCCGAAATTTGGGGTAAGAGAAACGCTTCGATTCGTACAAGTAAAAACACGTATTTTTATATGTATCTTTAGAAATTTAAGAACTGCCTGTCGACCTAATGGAAATTAAACCATACCATAGTTAAAATATGGTTTATTTTAGCATTACCGAAAAATACAAAAGATTTGGGTTAAGAGGAACATATTAGTAAAGTCAGGGGTGGTAAACTACGAATGTTAAAAACATATAAATTTGGTTATTAATAAAAATTGAAACTCTTTGTTGTACTTAACAAACGTACAAAAAAAACTTAAAACACTTTTCTGACATTTTTTCACTCTGATCGTTATGCATAAACGGATATACAGTGCACTGCGTGTATACATAATGACCAAAATATTCTCAAAATTAGTTAAATATGGCTTAACTTGTAACTAAAAAATATTATCCATTACTTTAATCAGTCTTATTCAACGTGACTATGTTCTATTTAAATAAATAAACAAAACTAAAAAACCTTTGCTTACTTTCTATATAAATATTACCAAAAAAATTACAATAGTAACTTCTAAAATCAAATTGGCATAGGCCTTAGCATAATCAGCCTTTTAATGTTCCCACTGCTGGGACTCAGGCCTCCTCTCTCCAGGAGAGGGAATGGGCCGTAATCCACCACGCGGGCCCAGTGCGGGTTGGTGAATGTCACATGTCTTCGAATTTTTGGTTCTAGCACATTGCCGGTTTCCTCTCGATGTTTTCCTTCACCGTTTTAAGTGATGAAATAAATTACACAAAGTAATGCGCCTGGCTGGGTTCGAACCCGCGACCTACAATTCGTAAGTCGGGGCCGTTACCACTCAGCCACCACTGCTCACTTGCATAGGCCTTAAATTCTAATATAGATCACACACCACCACCACCACCTCATCAGTCTTAAGAGCATTCATCCGTTAAAACTACGCAGAAGCCAAAATCAATGATTTCCGACGGACAATATAACAATAATGTGTTTAATTTCTAGATAAGATATTGACGTCATATTATTGAGAATTTCATAATCTAGTGTATGATCCAAAAACATTTTCAAATGATCGTATAGTTTTCCCATTAGAACAGTTCTTATCCAAGCCGTTTTTAAAACTAGCGGTCGACGGTCTACGCAGATGCGAGATAGTAGTTAAACCGTGTATGGTAAACTTACTTACACTTACTTACATTTTACTTAAAATAAAAATGATAACATTGACTAGTGGATGGCTCAAAAAAAAACACGAGTGCTGTAAGTTTTCATTCAAGAAAAGTAATCTCAAAACTGTCGTTTTTAGCTGTTTTTGGAGATATTAAACGTGTTAGTTTAGGATAATATATGAGGCATTTTTGTTTTTTTTTAGACTTATTAATTGAACGCATTTACGATCTATGACATGGTACAATAATTTTTTTAATAACTTATTTGTTTACACTACAATTAATTATTTAATATCATATGTCTAGGTTGTTGAGCACACGCACCAACAACCTAGACATATTTGCGAACAATTTTAATGAATTCAGACGATGTGTGTTCTCGGTTCCTGATTGATTTGTTTATATTTTAACTTCGTGTGAATCAATTCAATTTAATTAATCTTTTAATTTTAACTGTTAAATGAAAAAAAACAAAAAATAAATAAATATTAATCTATTATACTTGTAATTAATGTAATGTGTCCTAATCAATTTGTATTTTTTTTTTCCACTTGGTTTTCTGTTATTTTAATGAGAAATTTTGATTTTGTATTTCAACTTAATCGATATTATTAATTTTTGGTATATTTTAATTTCAATGTCTGACAATACAATCTATTTGAATTATAATCAATGTAATGTGTCCTAATTTATTTGTTATTTTAAGTCCTAATTTATATTTGTTTTTATAATCCAGTTTAATTAATGTTCAAAATTTTTTATTGTTCCTAATTCAATAACTACCTAGTACTATTTTATTTTGTCATCTTTTTTTTTAACTTATATTGACTACCGTTAAGTGCTGTGCACGCCTATAAGTGACGAATTCACCGCACAATACAAGAATGTCATAACATCTACTGTAAACAATTAGTGAATAAGTCGTTGGTGTGTCATTATATAAATAAATAAATAAATATCACTATATAATAGACGCGAAATCGCGTCAGAGCTTTGTACCGGCCGAGGTCTTTCAGATTTTTAGTCTTTCTATTCTACAGTGATACTAAATAATTAATTGTATTGTAGTGCACATTATTGTTATATTTTCCGTCGGAAATCATTGATTTTGGTTTCTGCGTGGTTTTAACGGATGAATGCTCTTAACAAATAATGTTTTATCCCGTATTGGTGTGATAATATAATAAAAGCATATAAGTACACGTGCAAAGCCGCGGGTGGTCCTAAAATTTAAATTTTGGAAAAACACTTTTAAAAATAATTTGGCCCCTACGGCCAATAACTGGCTTAGGTAGCTTTGCATCAATATCCTCATGATGCTTGACTTCAGATATATCTTCCAAAGTAGGATAAGTGAACATTGTCTGGTCTCCTATTTTAGTCACTGTCTTTCTAACATATTTAACCACTGTGACACCATCATCATTGGTGGGTAACACTACCAACGTAATGTTTAACGAATTTTTCGTGCAAAATTTAACCAACAGTCAATCATTTAGATTAATTTTTAAATTTGACTTGTCCTCTCGTTGCTCATCTTTACTATCATCCTCCATTTCATTATTCGAATAATTAGCTCGCATTTGTTTATTTATCGCCACTTCTTCGTCTTCCTGTATCAATTAGCCTTTGCAATATTGCTCATAATCTAAATCATTATCACTATCATCACAAATTTCTATTATTCTGTCAAGAAAGTACCGGGAAAAGATCAATAATACACAAAATGTTTGTTATTCATCCAAATTTCTTTTATCACCTTCAAAGTATGCTCCTTCAGAAACGATACACTTACGCCAACGAATAATCCAATCATCAAAACATTTTTTAAATGCTGTTTCCGGAATTGAGTTCAGTTCTCGCCGCGAATTCTCCTTTATGTCTTCTACCGTTTGAAAACCTGAAATGATAGCCTTGTGCGAAGGCGCATTATCGTGGTGCAACACCAAGAATTTTCTTTCCACTAATTTGGCCTTTTTCGTCGAATTTGCTCTCTTAAATGCATAACGCTCAAATATTTTTTAAAACTGTTTGACCTTCTGGCAAGAATTCCGAGTGCACAACACCGCGATAATCAAAGAAAACAGTCAACATGACTTTGACTTTTGATCGACTTTGGCGTGGTTTTTTCGGTTTTGGTTCAGTTGGAAGGCGCCACTCCGAAGCTTGTTGACTAGTTTGCACGTCAAACTCGTAAACCCACGTCTGGTCACCAGTAACAATGCGTTTCATGAATATTGGGTCGGAATTGACTCGTTCTAGCATGTCCTCAGCGAGTCTCATGCGATTGAGTTTTTGGAGAAACTTCAGGTCTTTTGGGACTAGCCGAGCGGTAACATGTTTCATACCCAAATGATTAATTAAAATTGTACGGATCGACTCGTGAGATCAGAAAGTTCGGCGGCTATCTCTCTCAAAGTTGAATGATGATTTTCAGTCATTACTTCAGTTGAAGACGTTGATGGCCTACCAGAGCGAGGCAAATCTTCCATCACATCTCGACGCCTTTTGAACGCTTTGCACTACTCATAAGCACGTATTTTTGATAAAGTCGATTCACCGTAAACCTTCTGTAACATTTACAGTGACTCCGAACACGAAATTCCATTGGCGATGCAAAATTTAAGACAAACTCTTTGTTCGATGTTATTGTCCATTACGAAATTCGCAATATCATATCTAGCACACTAGATATGATATAACTAAAAACAGCACTGTATTTAATATAAATAACAGATGCAAATCAAACTCCGCGACAAAATGGAAAACAGTTGTGCCAATCTACCAACAACAAAAATTTGAATTTGGAACCATAAACAAATCATCCATTCCCGATACTTTTCTGACTGAAGGTATATCCATTTCACTTTCGCTGGTCGATACGGATGAAGCTCGCACTCGTGATTTTTTTTTACTTTCTTGTTTTTTTTACTATCATTTTTTGTTCTATTGAGGTATTTATATTTTTTTTTCGTCTTTCTCTGCAGTGTTCGTCATTTTCTTTATTGTTTAATGATATTTGTATCCTGTTTGCTTTGGTCTTCTTGTTTTTGTTTCAGTTTTTCAGTTTTTCTAACCCTGTTTGCTTAGATCTTCTGTAAACATCATCTTGTGTGATTACTTCCGCGCCAGTAGCAATTTTTCTTCTTTTAAGTTTTTTACTTGTCCCTGCTTTTATGTTCATTAGAAGTAAATCTTCGAATGTTACTAGCCGGTTTTCAAGAATTTGAACCTTAGATTTTGGCTTTTCTGTTTGAGTTTGCGTCTGATGTATATAGGAATCAATTTTGAATAAAACCAAGTTAAGGCGACGAATTGGGTAACAATAATTCTAAAACCAGGCGCGCGCACCCCGCAACCCGCACGCACCCCGGTAAGTCACGTATGCATTGCAACGGGCGGCGCCGGCGAGCGGCGCGCGGCGGTGGCGGCGCGGAACATAGACACCTTAGAGTTGTCTTATATATATTTTTTTTTTAATTTACCTATGACTTTTTTTTATTGATTGTCTTTTCGGAAATAAACTAACACGTGCTAGTGTTATTAAAATAACGAAATTAAGATTTTCGTGATTTGAAAAACACTAGCACATCTCTTTTTAAAGTAAAATATTTTTAAAAATCATATTTTTTTTATAATATTTTATACGATCAAAATATCTTTATTTACTTTTGCATAAGTATTCTAAGGCTGGAACCTTTTCCTTGTAAGTATTAAATTATTGTGAGTGTGTTTATTTATTTTAACAAGGAACATAATTTATTCTACATTGATATCATCTTATATATAAAAATGAATCGCAAAATGTGTTGGTAAGCGCAAAACTCGAAAATAACTGAACCGATTTCGCTAATTCTTTTTTTGTTGTGTTTGTTATTGTCAGGAGAAGGTTCTAATGAAGAAAAAAAACTAGGGTATAGTAGGGGAGAGTTGGGTAGAGTAGGGCAGGATAGGGTAGAGTAGTCAGTTCATGGGAGCGAAGCTGCGGGCAAAAGCTAGTTTACAATAAAACACATATTACACTTCGTGTGTATTATTATTATTATACAATATTTATTATCGTAATAAGAAATTATTACAAAAATTAAGAATAAAAGAAATTAAAATTCCGAAAATGAAAAAACATCCTCATATTCAACGACTGATTGTTGATTTGAATCAGCATTTTCCTTTCCCGAAATAGTTGCTTTTTCTAATTGTTCGTTGCAAGTATCTGGCACAGAGTTTTTATTGTTATTAACAATCACGTAATCCGGATCACGAATAGGCTTATTCCCGGTGTGCCTGGGGTCGACAAGTTCGGGAAGAAGACAGTCGTAATAGAATTTTAACAACTTTGGTTCCATCTCTTTTTTCCAGAACGCGTCATCCTTTTTAATCATTTCAGTTTTTATTTTATTATTGCCATACCATATACCCAATAAACAGCTATCTTTTTTGCAGATATGTAGTTGGCCTTGGATCTGAAAATACCAATCCGATCTTTGGTTAATAACCACCTCACCATTAGTTTTTTTATAAAAATGCATTTTTTTATTTTGTATTGCATCTTTTATGCCATTTTTAAATGGTGCAATAGGACATTTTATTTCCACTAACATATCACTAGTGGTGATCCCGTCAGGTGTAGCACCCAAAAAAGGATATTTTTCATCTATGAACAAGCCGCAATTTTTAATGTTGATTTTATGCATTGAAGACAGTTGCTCGAGTGCTACTTTTTCATATTTTTTTCCGTGACTAATAGACTGAACATGGTCGATGCTGGGTTTGTAAAGCAAATTTTTTACTAAATTTTGGCAAGAATTCGTCTGCTTTCTCTTTATAACCTTGCCAAAATTTGATGCAGTTAACATGTTGCGACGAAGTTCAAGCCATTCGCCAGATTCACTTTGTAGGATAGTCCTTTTTTCGATTTCTTTTCGTTCTTCATTAGTTTTTGATAAATTTTGTACAAAAGTCTTTTTTGCTTTTTCCAGAGTATCTTTGTCCAAATCTGGTTTGTCGACTACTTCGCCATAATCTAAATTTAGCGTTCTTTGTACCAACGTCCGATTTTTTTTTCTAATGTTGAGTTTGGCCTTGAGCCTTTTTTCATTTATTGCATTTTCATGCTTTTTTATGGACAATCTGGGGCTTGTCCCATAAACTTTTCGCTGAACTGTTGATAGTAATTTCCCTGTATTAAATGAAATCAGAGCTCCTGCGCATCTTGCCTGATAAGAACGTCTTTGAGCATAATTAACACGTTTACCCCCCACCATTTTTGCTATAACTCCATTAAATCTTTCTACAACATTGCTGTCTACGTCTTCAATTAAACTGTGTGCTTTATCAGCTAATTGTGCAACAACTGTTTTAATTTTTTGCCAAAGAAGACTGCCAAAAAATGGATTTGTATCATCTAGACCCATATGTTGGCATAATTGGCGGTTACAATTTTCATGAATATCAAAAGCATGAAGAATGGACGCATTGATGTCTATGTATAAACCATCTTCATTTTTTGTTTCTTTGTGAAGCTTTATAGCATCACAAATATATTTTCTTGATCGCAATATCTTTTTCTGTGTTAAATTTTTTCTGTCTGCTGCAATATATTGCGTATTGGAGGCCAGTTGTAGCAGTTTATTACTGTAGTTCCTCAGCAAATGGTTGCGACAATATATTTTTGTGACTGTAATGCCTGAATATGGGCGAGCATTTATTATTTTTGCATATGTACTACTATCGCCATCGGCGATAAATCTTGAATAAATCAATCCATGCATGTCAAGAGATTGTTTAAATCCTTCGGTTATTATTGTTGACTCCATGGCCGTAGACGCACCATTGAAATTTTTGTAACAATCGTGCTCTTTTGGCGTTTCTTTTTTTTTCTCAGCTCGAGCGCAAATGCAACAATATTTATTTTTGACGCACATATATAGTACTTGGCCGAAACGTCTACCAATTATAGCTGCACACCCTGATAATGCCGCATAATTAGTCCGGTAAGATCGCTTACACCAACAGCCATCTACAATGACATCTATTAGCGGTATACCGTCTTTATTAACTCTCCCTTCCTTTATTGCAGCTTCTTTTTCTCTATCGCCAGCCTTTTTCATCTCATCCCATGCAGTCTCTTCCCAGTCATCACAGATATCGTTATGCATTTTATTGTAAGTAAAATCGGACATGTTGGGTAAACCTACTCCAGACAAAAATTGATTTAGTTGTACTTGACCACAACCAGCAGCCATAACTCCAGCAACGGCGTCTTTGTTTACATCAGCCAATGATGATTTTATTTTATTTCTGTAACCACACAATGAACAAACATATGTAAATTCTGATTGCAAGCCTACGTGATGTTCAGACTCAAATTTTAATGTGGCTAATCCACAATTAAACAAAGACTTGTGTTCAGAGAACTTTATAAGTTCTGTTACAAAGTGGTTCACATCTATTATTCTATGGCCTATATCTTGTACCTCCGGCTCCATCTGAAACAAATATAAAAAATAAGTATCAATATCGTACATGGAATGTGATAGCATGGCGCAGGAAAATGTTTTTCTTGCCCATTGTGTATTTATTTATTTATTTACATCAATCACTTCACAGATATTGATTATGTTTAAAAATTTTTTTTTGGTTCTCATATCTAGGCAACCATTGAAACCTGCTTCCAACTCCAATCAGACAAAATATTGTGTTTTATAAACCGAGTACTTACTGGTGCCTCAGTAGGGCGTTCAATTGTCATTTCTGTAGAAACTGTATCACTCGAACACTGTCTGCTAATCTGAAAATATAAATAAATTAGGGCCTAGTACCAACTTCAGAGATAACATATTTCGACTAATACGTCGGTTATGTATAAAGAACAAAATTGTCTAATATACTCACTGTAGCTGCAGGAATGCCCTCGTTATGTGATATATTAGTGTCATTAGTATCAGCATTTCTAAAATAAAAGAAGTCCTTTAATTTTAACTTCATCGTTGAATTAGGTCTATTGATTGTAATATTGAATAATACATAGCAACAAAAACTTACGCGGGCAACACATTTTGCAACTCTGCATAATTCGGTAAAGCGTCGTTTTCATTTCTAGAAGATACCAGAAAAAGTGTTTTTAGTAATAATAATAATGCCTATAGCTTTTATAAAACGTTAGGAGGTTTAGGAATTTTTCATACGTACCCTAAAAAGGCAGCTGTCATTTCTTTATTTTTGTTGCAAGTTGACGACTCCATAGTTTCGTTCTCCGAACATTGTTCTAACGATTGTTTCCTAAAATATAACACAATATACATATTTTTTTTAAACTTATATTGAACTATCACTTTACAGAAGATATTGTAATCTTCTTCTTATTCTTATTGTGATTGTAGCACAAAAAATGGAAAACAAAATAGGTACTTAACCTACTTAGTTACTTACATATTTTTTATCACAAAAATAAACATCATTGAAGTTACAGTCAAAGTGACTTTTTGAACGTCATCTCTTTTAGTAAACTACCACCGCTTCACATTTCATTATGAAAACTTACTTTCTTTTCGTCATATTTGCACATTTTTCTAAAAGACATGCTCTTCTTTTCCTTTTGGAACATCTTTCTTTCTTTTTTCCCATTTTTATTCAATAAAACCGCTAAATTTGATCACGCAATCGCCGATGCAGTCCGGAAGCCGACTAACACAGACCCGTCGCTGACAATGGTCAAGAGGGGACTGAGCGTCTCCGCGGGGCGAGGATTGCATATGCGCGTTAGCTTATAACAAAACGACGTAAACGACAAAATGCTTTTTGTTATTTTATTTAGTCGGAAATGATAACTTGAGAAATTCCTTCTACAATTTTAAGGAGTATTTATAGACTTGTCTACAGAGCAAGTTGAGAGGCTAAAATCGGTCACGTTTGCCCATAAAATGTGAATCTCTATTTAGAAAGAGGTATGTTTGATATTTTTTTCTCTGTTACAAAAGTTACTTAATCATGTAATGAAAACTAACAAAATAAGGTTTTCATCATGAACTGTTCAGGTCACCAACTCATATTTTTATTCGTTTCGTAATTACTGACAAAAATAGAGATCACTGATGCCAAAATTTCCAATTTTTCCTCTTAAATAACAAATCTGGACTTGAACTACTATTTGACGGATTGCTCAATTGATGGTGACTTTGGAAATGGTTTGTAGGACGAATTTCTTGAGTGTTTGTTATGTCGTTGACAAAATATATAACATTTGATGTTAAATTTTGTTTCCATTCTTGCAAAAGAATTTGGTTAAATTTAGATTCTAGAACAATGTTTTTGTCTAATGGGTAAATTCCTGCTATTTTAAATCCAGCTGCACACACATTAGAACCTATAGCAGTCCAAAATTGGCCAAGAATTTTTGCGATCTCTTTTTTCGGGAGTCGCTGGCCGATGTGTAATCGTTGCCATTTGACTAAAGCTGCATCCCACTTATCTTTAAAAGATTTATTTACAGCCAAGTCTAATGGTTGCACAATATCGCTGGTATGAGGAGGAATTTTTAAAATCGTTATTTTTGCGGCTCGGGCCTTTTCAATAATATTTACACCAGTAGGGTATTATTGGGCATTCTATGCCACTGTCGGCAAGTAGCTCGGCTAGTGCGCCTCGCTACACGACAGTGGCATAGAATGCCCAATAATAAACGATTGACTCGACGGTAGAGCAAATTACTGTACTCTCTTCGAGATCTTGCAAGTTATACCACTGGCCGCCAGTAGCTAGGGCGAGTTCTCATTGCTACAAAACTCGCGTAGAATACCGAATAATGTACGATCGCTTCCAAACCACATAATCAATGATCTTGCGAGTTTGTCATTGTTCAAACGATCGCACTATCGCGAAAAAGATAGAGTACTATTTCAGTTTATAAATATTAATGTATCAGATACATTTACTCATTAGCAATCAGTTGGTTTCCAAGTGTAATCATGAAGTTTGTAAAGCAACCACAATCACTACATGTTACAACAATCTGCGAGGATGTTTGTAAGACTAGTTTTCGTCACGGAGAATTGTTACCTGACTCAGTTCGATGTATCATTTGCGGACCATCCAATTGTGGAAAAACCAATTTATTGATTGGTCTTCTCATACACGAAAATGGATTAAGATTTAAAAATGTTTATGTTTATTCGAAAACTCTGCACCAACCCAAATACATTTTTTTAGAAAAAGTTTTACAACGAGTACCAGGTATTTCACTTCAGAAATATCATGGAAATGAGGAAGTGCTAAGAGTTCAAGACGCGAAACCTAACTCTGTGATAATATTTGATGATGTTGCTTGCGAAAATCAAGATAGCATGCGTGATTATTTCGCAATGGGAAGACATAAGTTCATCGATTGTTTTTATCTAAATCAAACTTATAGTAAAATCCCTAAGCAGTTAGTAAGAGACAACGCGAACTTAATCATAATTTTTAAACAAGATGACATTAATTTACGTCATATTTATGAAGAACATGTCAACACTGATATGACGTGGATTGAATTTCGTGAAATGTGTTCAAAAATATGGAATGAGCCCTTCAATTATGTAGTAATTAATAAAGATTGTTTAAAAAATAAGGGATGTTACAGAAACAAATTTGATACCTTTGTAGTCTTTGATTAAGAATATAGTTATTTAAGTCCGTTACCTTCGTGATATTATTATTCTTCAATCATCGCTTAATCAATCACTATCGGCTTGTTTTTCTGCAATGGAAAAATCGTTAAAAAGACAAATAGTAGTTGCAGCCGAAGCTGTTAAGAAAAAAGTACGTAAAATGAGAGATGTTGACATTAACAATCAGCAAACACTGGAATCAGTTTTCAAGCCTGTAACAGGACCACTCAACCAGATTGCTAAAGCCAGTAAGCAGACTTCTTCACTGTGTCCTACAAAAAATGAAGAACTTCCGTTTATTGATAAAACTTTGCAGAATCAAGAAGCCAATGATAAAAAAGACAATTCAGATGAATATGAATCTGATATCGAAAGTGACTCTTCATATAAATCATTAGTTGAAAACAACCCAGGTCGTGACACGTCATCCTGGTCTGTATCCTCAGAAGCACTGTCAGATATTCCATTCGGTGTCAGAGTAGAGAACGGGAAATTGATGTTAGGTTCTGCTCGTATAACGATCGGCGATGAATATATCACTGTAGCTGGACGCAAATACCGAAATACGTCTGGTTTGAAACAGTTGTTATTGAAGAAGACCGTAGATTTAAACATGGTTACAGAGAGTGACATGCAGCATTATAAGTCAATGCTACTTGATACAAATGCACATCGACGAGACTATGAGCCGGATAAACCAATAAAAAGTAATAAAGGTCAAAAGTATATGCAAGTTATTAAGCCTATTTTCAAACTACAAAGTACTATTCAGACCCCTCAATCGAAGGGAAAAGGATTACCCTTAACAAAAATGTGGAAGAAAAAGGTTGATTTTGTATATTGGAACGATCCAAATGAACTGGTGGATAGATTAAAATTATTAATTGCATCTCGAGATGCTGGTAACACAGGATTAGATAATGAAATTATATCTATCATTGAAGAAGTAAAATTATAAATAAATAAAACACCTACATATTTTAAAACGTGTGTTCATTTTATCATAAACCTCACAACACAATACACCTTAAACATGAACGTAGATAAATTCGGACATCATATTCATAAAAGAATGCGATTATCAGAGTTATTTGAGATTAATGAAAATACCTTATTAAAATCAGAAAACGGAGATTTTGATTTAAAAACATCGAGACTGAGAGGAATAAAAAATCCAGTAGAAGCTGGTGATGCAGTGAACAAGGATTATGTAGATCGAATGAGTGCTAATATGATAAAAGAATTTAATACACTTATTGGTACATTGCGTTCACAAAGTATTATAGATGCACGGGAAACAGTTCAAGTTACTTTAAAAGCCAAGATACCTGCAATTATAAGTCATTTGCAAGATAAGTTTTATACTAAAGAAGAGGTCGACAAATTACTTCAAAAAACTCAGTAATGACAAAACAGCAAATTGTTAATGAAATACACAAAGCAGCACGAAGAAATTTCCTTAGACGTCCTGTCATTCTAAAGGGAGTCGATGACTTGTGGCAAGCTGATCTGATGGACATGCAAAACCTAAAGAAATATAATAAAGGTTATAATTACATTTTAGTGGTGATTGACTGCTTCTCAAAGTATGCTTGGACAGAGCCATTAAAAACAAAAAATAAACTCGATGTTACTCGAGCATTCAAAAAAATATTGATAAACAGCAAACGCAAACCTGATAATTTACAAACGGATATGGGAACAGAGTTTTATAACAACTCATTTCAGATGCTTATGAAGTCATACAATATTAACCATTACTCATCATATTCTACCAAAAAAGCTTCGATTGTAGAGCGACTCATTAAAACTATTAAAAATAAATTATATAAATGTTTTAGTCTGAATGGAAACTATAAATGGTTAGATTTACCGTTACAAGATATATTAAATACATATAACAACACAAAACATCGAACAATTAGAGTTAAACCAATCGAAGTGAATAAAGCTAATGTATCAGTTATAGAAGAAAATATAAAAAAATCATTAAAACATGTCCCTATTTGTAGAAAACCTAAGTTCAAAGTGGGTGATTTCGTTCGGATCAGTAAATACAAACACCAGTTTGAGAAAGGTTATACACCTAATTGGTCAACTGAAATATTTACCATAAAAAAGATTAATTTTACCAAACCTGTTACATATCATTTAGAAGATCAGCGAAAGCAAGCTATATTGGGAACTTTTTACGAGCAAGAACTTCAAAAATCTAACTATCCTGGTGTTTATTTGATAGAAAGAGTTTTAAAAAGAAAAGGATCAAAAATGTTCGTAAAATGGTTGGGTCTAAACAATTCAGAAAACAGTTGGATAGACAAAAATGCAATTGTGGGTTAAAATAATATTAATATAAACATTATTTTTGCACTATTTTCATCATTGCAATTCGGACAATGCAAGGAGGTGAACTAGTTAATTCATTAATTAATAATCTGCCGTTCGAACTTCATTTGCCTGGTTACAATTATTGCGGGCCAGGAACCAAACTCCAGAAACGATTACAACGAGGTGATCGCGGTGTGAATAAGCTAGACGAAGCTTGTATGCATCACGACATTGCCTATGCAAACCATACAGACTTACCCAATCGCCACAAAGCCGATTTACAACTATTAAATATGGCTAAACAAAGACTTAAGTCGAAAGATGCCAGAAAAGGTGAAAAACTGAGTTCATGGATAGTGAGCAAAGTTATGAAAGCTAAATTAAAATCTGGTGCCGGCGTCAAAACGTTTAAGAGTTTCGTGTCAAAAATAAGTTCAACGATCAAGAAACTGAACCCAAAGGATAACAAAACATTAATCAACGTTGCTTACGCAGCGGCAAAAAAAATATTTCCAAAAATTTCAAAAATTCGAGTACCGCGTGTGATACCATTGCCAAAAACTGGAGGAATTCTACCTTTAATCCCAATTTTTGCTGGTTTATCGGCTTTAGGTACTTTAGCTGGTGGTGCGGCGGGTATTGCAAAAACTGTAAACGATTACAAAACTAGTCAGCAAAATTTGCAAGAAACAGTAAGACACAATAAGGCCATGGAGTCTTTAAAGTTAGGCAAGGGCTTATACATTAAGTCACATAAAAATGGTAAAGGTTTATTTATAAAATCTTCAAAAAACTAAGAAATAAGCTACCTAATCGTCCTCTAACTAATGTAGATATTCAAAAGTATGCACGTAACATCCCCTACTTTCGAGGAGTCTACATGAAAGATCAATTACCAAGGATGCCAAAACGGATTGAATGTGGTGTCGTTAACTTGGATAATTATAAGAATGTTGGAACACATTGGGAAGCTTATGTTAAAGTTAACAACTATTGTGAATATTTTGATAGCTTTGGGGATTTGAAACCTCCATTGGAATTAATGCGATATTTTAATAAATGTAATATTTTTTATAATTATACTAGATATTAGAAATTTAACACAGAAAACTGTGGTCACTTATGTTTAGAATATCTAAGGACTTTTTGGAATAAAAACGTATAAAAATTATAATTTTCTTTTATTTCTATCATTTGCAAGATGTCATTCACATTGTCAATAACTGGAAACTCGTCAACTTTATCTACGTACTATCCTAACACATTGCAACTAAATGAACAGTATGAGTGTGCCTTATTGCATTTCTCAACATTTAATTCTATTCCAAACATCGACAAAACAAATAACAAATTCTATTATGGATCTAACGAAGTTATTGAAATACCTGAAGGCACCTACGAATTGCAAGATATTAATGATTACTTAAAATCTAAAATTAAAGATGCGTCAATCAAACTGCAGTGCAATAACAATACATTAAAAACTACTGTATTCTGTACAAAAAACATAAATTTTAGTAAAGAGGATACTATCAGAAATTTATTAGGTTTTGATAAGCAGATCTTGGAACCAAATAAATGGCATGTGTCACAGTTTCCAGTCAACATTTTACCTACGACAGTGATCAGGATCGAATGTGATATCGTAAGCGGCTCGTACACAAACGGAAAACCGAGTCACATAATTCACGAATTCGCGCTTAACGTACCTCCTGGCTATAGAATTATAGAAATTCCAAAAAACGCAATATACTTTCCAGTCAACCAAAACAACATAAGCTGCATACATATCCGATTGATAGATATAAATAACCGCTTAATAAATTTACGCGGTGAAGAAGTGCAGCTGTATTTGCATCTTAGAATCAAAAAATGATTGACTACAATAAATATGTGCATCAACAAATTCAAAATATCAGTCCCGCTCAAGCATCCACCCCATTAAGAGCTCGCTGTAAGAAGAAAATAAAATTAACTAAAGACAACAAGACATTTCTCAAAGTGATTGGGTTACTAAAATGAATATAATATTCCACAATATTCCACAACTATCACACAACGCCGTCTAGTCCCAAGCTAAGCAGAGCTTGTGTTATGGGTACCAGACAACTGATAAACATACTTATATATTTCTAAATACATACATATATAGATAAATTACACCCAGACACAGAACAAATGATCGTGCTCATCACACAAACATTTGTTCTGGGTGGGAATCGAACCCACGACCTCCGGCATAGCAGTCAGGGACACTAACCACTAGACCAACAGGCCAGTCGAAAATATATCTTAGACGTTTTATCCGCTCCAACTTATGATAATACGGTTGAAGGAATTGAATTTCATTCTTACAAGCCCTATGTAACTAGTTTTAATAGAAATGACGAAATTCGCATACCTATTAACAACAGGACTTGTACATTCTCCCATCAGCGAGTACCCTGTATTTGGAAGGATCCGTTATCGTTAGCAAAAAGGATATGAAAGATAAAGCCACTAGTGTTCATTTCACGAATAATGCTTTACTCTACTTGTTTCAAGACATAAGGTACGAGTTAAATGGAGTAGAAATTGATAGAATAAAAAATGCTGGCGTAACTACCACCATGAAATCATTGATATCAATGAATGAGAACGAATCAAAGACATCGAATTCATGGGGCTGGAATATAGATGGTACAAAAAACATTAACGGAGGTAATTTTTCTGCTTCTATACCACTCTGTAATATTATCGGTTTCGCAGAGGATTTCAAGAAAGTCGTGATAAATTGTAGGCACGAACTGATATTGCTATGAAGTAACACTAACCTGAATGCTGTAAAACTTAACACTGGTGAAATTGTAGAAGACGTACAGATAAATAAAATCATTTGGCGCGTGCCGCACGTTAAAGTGTCTGACAAGGAAAAAATAAGTTTGCTGAAACTATTAGAAAAAGATCGACCACTCCAGATGATATTCAGAAATTGGGATCTGTACGAATATCCTGCTTTACCTAAAACTACAAAACATACCTGGTCAATCAAAACATCCTCGCAAATAGAGAAACCAAGATACATTATTATGGGACTACAGACAAATAGAAAAAACAATAGCAGTTCTGATATGTCTCAGTTCGATCATTGTCATGTTCGTGATGTAAAAGTGTACCTCAACTCTACTTACTTTCCGTATGAAAACTTAAATGTGAGTTTCGCGAATAACAGAATCGCTTTATTATACGAGCAATACGTCAGATTTCAACAGTCTTATTACGGGCGTCGACCGGAGCCCTTATTAAGTGAAAAACAATTTAAAGATTTGGCGCCACTATTTGTCATCGATTGCTCTAGACAAGCTGATAATGTAAAGACAGGCCCTGTTGTAGACGTAAGAGTGGAAATCGAGAGTGATTCAGAAATACCCGATCAAACTTCTGCGTATTGTCTTATATTGAATGACTGTATTATTGAATATAAACCTTTAAGTAATACAGTCAGGAAAATATCATGAATCCGAATACTGTCATATTAGATGTTCAAGGGTTTAAAGATCTGTACAATAATTTTATAATAAAAGAGTTAGCTTTTGCTACCCGTGATTATACGCAAACATTTTTAATAAAACCACCATACTTGTTTAAATACTTAACAAGTGACGAAAAGAGGCAAGTTAAATGGCTGGAAAGAAACAGAGGCATTTATTGGAACGAAGGGTATATCGACTATAAAGAATTTCATCGTGTAATCGTTCCCTATCTAGAAAATAAGGAAATCGTTGTTAATGGTTTGGAGAAAGTAAAGTGGATAAAGGAACTTTGTGAGAACTGTAAAGTATCAGACCTTGGTACCGAAGGATGTCCTAATTTCTATATTTTACATAAAAAATACTGTGAAGGAAGAATTAATTTAAATTGTATAAAACATTTAAAGCATTGTGCTCTTAAAAATGTGTTATGTATAAGAAAGTATTTAGAGTTATAAATGTGTACCTACTTATATGGTTATTGGTTTTATAAATAAAAAATCATTTGTATAGTAAAACAGCTTTTATTTTGTTAAACACCCAACACTTCTTCAAATAAAACACTCTACTTTAAAATTAAATAAAACAACATAATAAGTACTAAATATTAGCCTAATCAACTTCTTACGCAAACAGATATATATTAAAAATCACTATCTATTAAAGATTTAGATATTTTTTAACTAAAGATTTAGATATTTTTTAACTAAAGATTCAGTTTCGTCCATAACATTGTCGATAGCGTCTTTAACAATGTATTGAGCACTTATAATAACGTTCTCACTGTCACTGTCAGTGTCACTGGTTTGCGGATTGTTATTGGTTAGATCTACGACTGATATTTTTATTAATTTCATGCCTCGTCGCTGTAATCGGCTCATCACAAAAGATTTAGTTGGATTGTGCTTCTTCGACTTTTCCCTGCATCGCTGTTTTGACTTTTTTTCTTTCGTCACATGTTTGCTGTGCTCGGGTTCGTTGTGAAGCGTTTCGGAGAATCCTTCATAAGGATTTTGGGCGTACTGGCTAAACATAATCTCTGATTCTGTATTCTGGAACAAAAATAGACGCTCATTAAGTTTAAACTAAACCGTAGACGTTGATATAGTGCTGCATAAACGAATTGTCAGCGGGTTACAACATTCATAGCAGATTCACTAATAGCTTTGAGCAAAATTGCTGAAAACTCTATCGCTAGTTACTAAACAAAATAAAAATAAATTGAGAAACTTACCAATGACATGCTCGCGATAAGCAATACGTTGTGTGCTTCGTACAAGTACTCAAGGTGAGTTTTATTTCGTAAATGACAAAAAAAAAATACCATCGCAACGATTCCCAATTTAGATTAAAATGTTAACTAAGCTTTTCTGAGGGTAATGCACTGTTACGTGTTTGTAATAGGTATTTTGTATGATCAGCGTTATGCAATTGACGCAAACATGGCTCTTCAAAATTTGTATAATCAGTCTTATTGTATTACGTACAAAATACATTTTGCCTCTGAAAAATGATCGATCCAAGTTTCAACGCGCAGTTCATGTTGCAACTTGAATCTTGGTCGGGTTTCATTTTATTTAACCAACTACAAAAAAGGAGGATGATGTCTTAAATCATAAATTAAACAAGTAGTCATAGTCATTCACATTTTATTTATATTTTTACAATAACTTAGGTTTTTAAAACTATGAATTATATTTATCATACATTAAAAAGTTATTTAGGTATATTTTAAAAGCTATATTAAGATTACGTACGTTACATAAATCATATTCGAACTCTATCACTAATTAGCTTAATCTTAAAATACATTTTCGCTCTTTAAAATAAGTGAGTGACCCCAGGCACGCGTTGATATTCCATCTACAGATATTGAGCGTTTATCGTCATTTCGAGATAAAGCAATTTTGTTGACACTCTTAGTAAATATTTCGTGCTTTATAGATTTAAACATAATATTTTTTCTACGAATAATTCCACCATTTAATAAAATATTTTCATAATCTGTTATATTTAAGTCTCTTACTACACTTGATTTTACTCCTTTTGCTTTTTTAATGACTTTATCGACGGTTTTTATTGAGTAAAGCTTCGATCTCAAACCAACAAAATCTGAGATATATTTTCCTCCCATTTCGTCTTTGAACAAACCTGGCACTTTTTTGTTCATAATTGGTATGTTAAAATCATTTTTATCATCATAGTTACTGGTGTCGAAATATTGCAAAAAATTACACTTCAAGTCATGGTAAAAATCAAACGTGAATATTTTATAAACAAACGAATCGGTATCTGTATAACACAGCTGCACTCGATCTTCATAAAAAGGTTTAACAATATTATAATGAAAGTCATACATGTGTGTCTTAGAAAGTTCTAATACAGTGAATCCAATATAAATAGGTTTATCTAAAATAATTTGGTCAGGTTTCATTTGTATTGCAACTAAGTTTTCAGTTAGAATAGAAGCGCTATGGAAATAGGGGTTGGCTACAAGTCTCTCGGAGGATATAAATTTCTTAGTTCGATTAGATTGATCACACCATTGATTAACTAAATGAACGGTTACTCTATTTTCAGTATTTTCTAATGTCTTGCCAAAAACACTGTTGTTTAACAACTTAAAAAAGTCTTGTTCGAAAGAACTTTTTGCCTTTTGTCTTAATCGAGTGTTTAATTCTATGTACTGTTTTAAATAGGGACTTTGTCTAAAAGTAATAGCTTTATGAACTTTACGTAATATTAAACCATGTTCTAAACATTTTTTTAAATGAACGTAATGTATTACGTAGTTGTACTTATTATGCAAATTTGCAACTAGTTTCTTCGTTTTACCTCCTGGAGGTATACATTTCTCAGGACAAAATGGTAAATCATTGTGGTGTTTGTGTAAATGTTCAGGATAAAAAAGATCGACTTCTAATATAAAGCCCCACTCAGAGTTATTCTCGATATTTTCTACACGAAAATTAGTTAATTCAATTTCATCAAGAAATCTAAAACTAGAATATGGTAAATACTGACACATGCTGAAGCCGTATAGGTTATTACAGTCTAGATATACTATAAAACTCTGAGGCTGTGATGCATCATGTTCTGGCATGTATTTGTGATTTGCTTTTGCATACCGATGGGAACACATGCACAAGCCACCTCGTATACCGCTTTGAATCATTCTGATGATAGCTAGATCCGAAATCAGTTCTAACTGAACACCTGTTTTTAGCAACATTGCATCGAACGATAAACTGGGTGCAGTTATGTAAAAGGCAGGATCGAGTTTGTAATATTGTTTACATGTTTTCCGAAAATTTTGAAATATGTCTGTCAACAAAAGCACGTCAGTTTTTAAGTATAGATCTGTATACTCGCCTAGGTCAGTAATATTGAATTCAGCCCATACATTCTGAGCATGATTATAATCTTCATCGCTTATACCTTCGTTCGTCAAAGAATTATGGAAATAATATTTCGATGGTAATGACTTTTGTTCGTAACATTTCCAATCTTTCATATAGTCATAGGGGTACACACCTTTACGAATTAGCAAACTAAATTGTGTTTCATCAGAAAAATTTGATTTAAGGTTAACAAAATCGTCTACTTGCAAAGTTTTAGCAAGTTTGTCTAAACTAGTTCCTAGAAAGTTGAAAGAATCTAAAAACCTTATTTGTATAAACTCATTATCAGCAATAGGAATAAACTTTGTAAACGATATATATTTTTCCTTAGTCTTGGGTATTATTTTAATTTGTCCTGGAATTTCGCCTAACTTTTTAATAAATAAATGACAATCGTATCCGGATAAGTTATGAAAAAATATTGGGATGAATTTTGGTACTTTGTGTTGTAGGTTGCAGTGTCGATGTGCTGCACCTCGGTACCGGCCTGTAATATGACAGTGATCCCTTACTCGATCTGTCAACAGTAAATTTTCACAAAGGTAGCACTTAATAGCGCGTTTGAAATCAAGAGCATCTATTTCTGTGAATATCATAGGCTCGCTTTTAGTTAGAATTCTGTGTATTGCTTTAGCATCTTCAATCAGTAAATGTATAAATTTTGAAACACAATCTTTTCCGCGATAACTTCTATAGCCGCCAACCCTATCGTTAAATGATGACACTACATTATAGGCGAACGCGGCCGGTACGTGACGATGTGAGTATGACGTGTTAGTGGTGTTGAAATTATCGCCGGAAATCGGTTCGAGTATCGTTTCGAAATCAGCATATATGACGTAAGGAATGTTTTGTTTTCTATCATAATTTTTGAATTTTAAAAATGTTCCTTCTTCTGGTAATACCGTGGCAATCCCTCCACACATGTGTGATTCAATTTGAATGCGCGTCGGAAAAAACAATAAGCACGTTTCGCAAAAGTACAGTTTACCATGATGTTTAGTTATCTGATTTCTGACTAGACGAGGTAAATCATTGATAAGACAATAATGGGTATTAGTATTATTTTCTAAGAACAATAGATGGATACTCTTAGATTTTTGATTCGATGTTGAATACAAAGGTCCAACGATAGTCTTATTATTTTTTAAACCATACACGTAAATATTCAAAAACGGATTATTTTTCTCAAATATAGCTATACCCGAAAATGTTATCGGAAATGTCAAACCATCAACATTCAAAACATCCTGGAAGTAGGGATAAGATGAAACTCTGTCGGGGTGTTGTTTAGCAGGGTACAGAGCCGCCACTACGCACCATAAAAAACAATACTCATCATTGTTACGAATATTCAAACAAGCTTTTTTATTTTTTATACATTTTGGTAAAGTTATAAATTTAGATCCACTGAGAGGCTGATATTTATTCATATTTATTTCTACATGGGAATTGCTCAAAAATGTCCAACCACTCTCCTGAAACTCTTCAATTTTCTTTAACAGTAAATCAACCGTTGCTTTATAAATTGAATCAAAATCGTAATTAAAATTAATAATAATGTTTTTTGTGGCGAACGATTTCATTTCCTTTTGATCATTTTTAAACATAAGAAAAAAAGAAAAAAGTTCAAAATTTATTTTCAGAGCTGTATGTTTCAATAATGATCGGTTTATTAGAGTTTCAACTTGTTTACTAATATTATTAAGAAACATTTCAGGAAAATTATTTATTTGTTCGCCAGCTGCTATGATTTTGTAACTTATGATTCGTTCTTTAAAAGAAGAATTAATAATTGCAACATTATCATAAATAGAGGTAGAGCTATTGTTTTTATGTACATTGCTACGTAAATGACCAGACCATCGACGATTTACCACAAATACTTTGCAATCAGAACAGTAAGGCATTATGTTATTTTTAAAATTAAAGAACACTTAAAATAATTGCTTATTTAAATAAAATAGATTAGGTAATACTTACAACAGTTACAACTAATAATCACGATCTTAGGTTACAAAATATTTAAATTATTAGTACAACTTGATCAGGACTATTTTACGTTCGTTCCAAGATTCCTTGTATAATTCTTCACATGCAAGTCGGTAATTATGTTTAGGTAGAATTTATCTGAAAAAAAAAATGGATGCATTAGGTACACAATTTAATTAGGTAGATAATTGTATGTTCTGGGAAGAAAAATGTATTAATAATTAGTAATGAGTAATAATTACCAGCAAAATATGAAATGTTTTAAACATAGGAATGTGCATCTGCTTGGTTCAAATATGTTGTTATATTTCGGGTCATTACATAGTTCTTCACTGGTAAGTTTAAGCAATGTATCTGAAATAAAAAAATGGTTTTATTTGATGTATCGATAAATAATTAGGTATACATGTAATTATATATTCTGGGTATAGAAAAATAGTCATTATGTTCTGATATTTGATAATTACCTGCTCAGTATGAAATGATTTATACACGTGTTCCAATTATGTAGATATATTTCGGGTCCCAAAATATAGCGATTACAGCTGCTCCAGGAGATGAAATCGTTCGTGTGATCAATACAATATTTATTTATAATAATTATTAATATTAATTATTGAATAATAAGTCTATGCTATCCCACTGCTAGACAAAAAATGGAGGGAGCTCCATTTCTTCAACTGTCACAGAACAATTAAGTAAGTCATTATTTATAATTTACTTAATTGTTCTGTGATAGTTTAGAAAGGTGCTCACTCCATCGTACCTTTGAAACAATAAGTATCTAATATTTTAGAGTTTACAACATAGCAACATATTATTGATGCCTTACGAAATTTTATTTTTTTGTCTACAAGCAGAAAAATATTTCATCATAAAAGTTGTTTTTGCACAAATGTGACACGCGTGTCAAACTTAATTGTTTAATTCACATTCACAATAATCAGCTATTTTAGTTAGGGTTGGTAATAACTTGGTACGCATTTTATGTATAAGCAATATACAAATTTTATACAATGCACTATTACGATTATAATATATCATAGTATATCGTTAGATATTGATGAGCGTGGTTTCACTCATGGCTGTTAGTGTGGTTATGGGAATTATATTATTGATTTATTTTAGGAAGTCTAGCAAAGTACGACGAGACCAAAACGTAGATGGTCAAATGAGTACCTTAGAAACGTTAACTTATTTCCTGTACCCACTCGAGCATAAAAGTATTAGAAGTAAAACTTGGATGTATAACATAATAAATACTAATCTAATGATTGTCTCTAGATTGCCAAATATTTAAATTACTTGCAAGAATATTCCCTATTAGCGTTGTTGATAACTTATCTACTGGTTAACGTTTTGTCAACCCTAAGTCGCTTCACTGTCTCGTCATTCGATGCTACCTGAGACAACCTTATTGTGCACTTTTTGAACAAGTATAATACGTCTAAGGATAAAAGTTGTTTTACACAATATTGTATGAACGGTTGCCGTCATTTTTAATATGGTGAATTATCGTTCGTTTTCCGATTTATAAGCTACATGTTTTCGATGTACTCGGTACAAACTAACTGAAGTCTACAAGTGTGGAAGTAATCTTCAAGAAGTGCTCTGCGATCCTGCTGCGTTATTCTGTCAATATCAGTGTTGATAGCTAACCGCTGCCTGCTGCTGTCAGTCACTACGACTGCTTTCATCAGCCTGCCATATCGATTGGAGATAATTGGAAAATGTAAGTATAAAACATTCCCGCTCGGTTCATAGCTCAGAGATCTGACCCGATGCAGGTGATAGTAATAATTATGTTTGACTATTATTTTGTTGTATCTTTATTTCAGGTCTGATTCTGAGTGCGAGTACTTTCAACTAGCTCCGATCCCCGACCAGAAAACGAAACCCAGCCGCAAGCCGTCTGCAGACAACAATAAGAAACGCAAGTTGCACCCACCATCAACGAGTTTAATTCGTACGAGGTAAACAAACTATTCAATAATTTAGTTCGCCATACCAGTTAAAAATCATCAGTTATTCGTGTAATGTTACAAGTCTGCTGACAGATATGACTTTATAAGTGCCTGATATATTTTTATTTGTACGTCTCTCATGTTCTGCAGGCATATTGAACTTAGTCAATATGCCTGAGATAGTGTATTTTTTTTCCTGTGCGTATCTAAACGGTAAATGTACCCTGTAAGTGTATGATGAACTAATAGAAGTTTTCGTTGTTGTTTCAGTAAAAAAACCAGTACTGATAATGATGTATTCGGTATCAGTAACAACTACGGGTCTGATACCTTGCCAAAAGACGATTCATCGAGTACATGTCTATCATCATTCTTCGTTAACCGAGTTGCCAACGGCTGCGAGCGGCGAGCAGCGAGCATCAACGGAGAGTACTACGTCGACTGCAAGGTATACAAGGCTAACGACGCGCGCCACACCGACTCCCAGGAGCTGTGGAAGAAGGCGCTTGTGCGACTCAAGTTCCAGACCGACTCGGATTCGTCTCAGTGGCGAAAACTACAAGAGCTCGTGCGTTCGGTAGATACATTATTTCCAGAAAAACCAATGTTTTACGACAAATAAACCAAATATAAAATGTATCTTGTTTATTATGCAGATCCCCTTCAAAGCAGTGAGTGAACAAGTCGTTTCTAATACTGAAATGCATGACCAAATCACTAAGTCGTTTCCCTGCTGAAACGCATTACAAAACCCAACAAGTCGTTTCTAATACTGAAACGCATTTCAAAAACACCAAGTCGTTTCAACCCACGAAGCGCATTACAAAAATCATCAAGTCGTTTCCATGCTGAAGCGCATTACAAAACCCAACAAGTCGTTTCTAATACTAAAATGCATGACCAAATCACTAAGTCGTTTCTATCATTGAAGCGCATTACAAAAACCAACAAGTCGTTTCTAACCACGAAACGCATGTCAAAATGACTAAGTTAAATCTTAATCATTGATCATGTCGATGGTTATCATTACTGTCCGATGCCAAGCAAACTTGCCTAGCTACTGGCAGCCAGTCGTATAACTCGCATGATCTTTGTATGAGTCCAGTAACACCAGTCGTTTCTAATACTAAAATACGTGCCAAATTCATCAAGCCGTTTCCAAGCTGAAGCGCATTACAAAACTCAACAAGTCGTTTCCATGCTGAAGCGCATTACAAAACCCAACAAGTCGTTTCCACCATATATGAAGCGCATATCAAAATCATCAAGTCGTTTCTAACAACGAAACGCATGTCATACCATCGTCCTCAGCACGGTGAACTCGCCCGGCTACTGGCGGCCAGTGGTATAACTCACATGATCTCCAGGTGAGTACAGTAATATACTACACAGTCGAGTCGATCGTTCATTATTGGGCATTCTATGCCACTGTCGGATAGCGAGGCGCACTAGCCGAGCTACTTGCCGACAGTGGCATAGAATGCCCAATAATACCCTACTTACACCTACATTCAGGTCGAGTGTTCATCCTAAACCAAAAGTATAGAACGTTTTTGTTCTACTGTCGGTAGAAAAACTTTTTTGAACCACGCCTCATAAACAGCTGTCTCCATCCACCCATTTGATGTAACAGCATACGCTATTCCTAGATAGCCTTCTTCTGAGGTCCACTCAATTCATCCATTCAGAGGTATACACAATATAATTGTTTTTGTATATTCTTTGAAGCCTCTTCTTTCTAAATTAGCAATTAATATTTTATTTATTACTTGCATATTTAATATGCAGGTTAAAAAATTGGGCTAGGGCTGGAAAGCCAACGACGACTGGTATATTCCCTTGTTTTAATAAATCATCTTCCGTTTCGCTGTAGAGATTAATTACCCTTACATATTTTAGTGATCCGATTACTTGGGGCTGAGTTTTTTCATCTAAAGGCGTAAGGGTAATCTCATTAATGATGTCTAAAAAGATATCACGAGTGGTCGCAGCTTCACTACTCTTCGTAACGACGAGGGCGTGTAGTGCATTGCATTGATCTTCCTCACAATTTGAATGGAATGGTAACAGGACAGGCTTTACCAATAAAGTTGTTAGGGCTGATTCGAACCTTTCTGGCGTAGGATTTATGTTACGGCACCCATGACTTCTTATAGCCCCAAATAAATTTTCAAGATGGTCTTGGTTTAGGTGCCGCATCCATAAAGATGTATATACGTATATATTCCCTAGCCGATTTCGGCTACGTTTACTGGATTCTGATTTAGTGCAACTACGGGTTGCGATCATGTGCTCTGATGTGACTAATAAAGCCTATCTTTGCTGTAAACGTGCTAAACTGTAATAAAGATGTAACATTATGGTCAATAGCTAATATTTTTATTAAGTTTTCTATGCTTTCCAGTGTCCATACCCAATTGTTTATTAGTATGTACACTTGCAATTTTTTTTTATCCGTTATAAATTTCATTGATTTTAAAAAAATTTTCGCTTGCATCTATTAATTCATAGTGTTTTGAATGGGAGTGAGGGTCCCAGGAGAGGTTTTGCAAACCTGTTTTTCGTACAGCTGCCATTTACGGAGTTACAAATTGTCAAACAAAAGCAGCACATCCGCAGTCTCCTTACATTCCACTGGGAGGATTCCGTTATCTGTAAAATAATAATAATCCAATTTTAGATGGCTTTTTAAGATTTTTTGCGCATAAAGTACACTGTGTATAAAATTGTATCTATTCAAATAACTAGTATAATATAGCATAGACCCATGCTCTAAACGAGTATGTCTTTTTCAGGGTTTGGAAAAACTCATGAAGAACTCTCTGGGAATCTGAAAAAAGGAGTTTTATTGGGTAAATTGAGGAGGTTAGGAACAAAAAGTAACATTTACACAATTTAGTTTTTTGAATAAATTAGGAACATAAAAAATTTTTTTGTTGATCTGTAATATTATTATTTAATTTTTATTTGCCATAATGGTGTCAATTATATTGTAGACTTTAAGCATTTGTGTAGGTTTTAAAATTATGCCAATATGCTGCAAAGTATTTATAAAAATAATGTAATATGTCACCTTTTGAAACTAACAAAAAAAATTACCTTATGAAACAAATTAGGCAAGCAAATTCAAAATTTAAATAATCATATATTTTTTTTTATTATACATGTAACTCTCTACAGTCAGGCTCCAAACAGTAACACTCAGCATCTTCATTATCTTCATCATTGTTTTCACTGGTATTGCTTTCATATAAAATGTCACAGTATCATTTTAAGGCAGGCTCATTTATCCACTGCAAAGTGCTAGTTTCAGTATAAATAACTTATCCCAATACTACGGAATTATCGAGAACAAAATAAATAAGCCCTAAAAACCTTGTATAAGTCTGGATATAACAAAGTTCCTAGGTTTAATAGTCGAAATTTTAATAACCAATACGCCCCATTAAATAAAAATTGAGTCATCAAAATTCAGATTCGAAAGTGACAACCCTAGCTAAAACAGTTAATTTGAAATAACTTCTAGATTCCACGCAATAAGGATGTGTCATTTTTGTGGTATATAGGGCAGATGAAGGGCATAATTTCAGTATAAATAACTTTTCCAAATACGACGGAATTACCGAGAAAAAAAATAAAAACTAAAAATCTCGTATAAGTCTGAATCTAACGAAGTTCCGAGCTTTATTTATACTCTAAAATATGCAGCATAAAAACGCCGTCGTTTTTACTTAGTAGCGCCTTTTCATATGCGCATAGTTGTGACGTTAGATTCTCAACTGTACGGTTTTCTTTTGACAATAAGCTCCAGCTTGATTTAAAGGCAAAGTAATTATCTGGTAACGTCCATTATTTTTCACATTAATAAAATATCTGGTAACTCAACTGTTTCAGCTTTGGCTAAATCTGTCTTAAGTTCAAACCATATCTGCTTTATTTTTGAAATATGAGTTGCCATATTATATATAATAATATAATATATAAGTAGTTATTTATATTATAAGTAGTTCGTCCCAGACTTCTTTTGAGGAATTAAATCGCATGATTTATTCGAAGCACCTTCTAGTTTGCTGATATCAATTTTCAGGTTTGCCATTTTGATAGCTTGCTGGTACTAGTCGGGAGTTCAGTAAGTACCTTTTGGACGCTCTGCTACCATACTAAAATAAAACAAGTTGGATCGTATTCATTATGACTTTTTTTGCAAAGTTATTTTACGACAGTTCGGTTGCCAAGAGTAACCTACTTGATTAATAATCCCACTGGATGTGGTATATAAACATAGATTATATTTATGGCTGGACATGCCATAACATATGAAACTAGCAAAAAAGGAGACGGGCGAAAATTCCTAGAAAGTTGGGCCTGATGTTACAGTAACAATTATTGCATTATTTTATTTATACCCTAATACCATTTTAAAAAAACGAAATTATTTACGACTGCAACATGGGAGAAAGAAAATATAGGATGACATTGGTTTGTATGAAAACAACCTCTAACCTAAGGTTAAACACTGAGCTCTCACATAATACTTCAAGAAAATAACTATTTGACTTTATTGTTGACTAGAGTTAACCTGAATTTATTGTAAGACACATTGAAGATTCAGACGCCTTCCAACTAGATTCTAGAGGTAGCAGCAAAGGGAGTATGAATTAAAACACTTTCTCTTTTAATGATTTATTCATCATCCACATCATTATGACAATTAAAATATCGCCTAAAAACTGTGCAGGCGGTATTAAATTCTCTTGATGCCTTGCCCAGCTTAGGTACCATATTATGGACATCACATGACAACAGCAACCTACTGTTCTTTTTCCTACCAAGCAATTACAATAATATTGTTTGATGGCCTCTCTACCATTAAGAGAACTGTCAACTAAAATATACGTAAAATATGTCTTTGAGCTTACATGCCTCGATTTTATTCGACCTCTTAACAGCCAGCTAGAATTATTAGATATTGACAGTTCTCTTAGTAGGTTGCTGTCCGTTTCTCGACACACTTCTATTTCATATCTTCCATCTTGACGTATGTGTTCTCCATAATAGGACCTAGCCTGCTTAATTTGATAAATACCTAAAGATATTTTTATTAATTCACTATGTGTGAGCTGGGGAAAATCATTTAAATTATCATTTTCCACATGTATTCTTGTAAAATCAGCTCTACGTCGGTTTATATTATTTCGAATCACATAATAGCCTAAATCATTTGCTTTGTTCATGTTCTCATTGATTATTAGTAGAATTTCCCCAGCATCGACACGATTCGTAATAGGCGGGTGAAAAGCATTCAGTAGAGCGGCAGCCACCTCAAAATCAATCATTAAATGCTTCGAAGCAGTATTAAAATAATCTTGTTTAAATAATTTAAAATCCCTTTTAAACCTTCCATTTACTACTTCAACAACCCATCTGCATATGGTGACTGCCCTTGATTTATTGGCCTCTAATGTGGAATGCTGCCATTCACCCGCCTGCAATGTTGGTGGGACGTAGGTTCTGTAACCACATTCATTTAATAAAGGCAAGGCATCCCTGAAGCCCCTATCCAAAATGAATGCATTACCAGCTTGAAAATATTTACGTAACATTGAACTAGGGTCACGAAACTCATGATTAATGATATCTGCATCTGATGTGGTAGCAGGATAGGGGCCCATTACATCAATAATATGACCGTCTGCACATACAATCATTAATGGTTTTACTAAGTTATTATACTTATGTAAACTGTAAGTTCTTTTTTGGTACAAATAATTTGAACTTTTTTCTATGTAGCAATTATGAATGTATGTACCGTCAAATATTATTACAGGTTTATTTTCCCCATTATGGTTTCCAAATAAACCATTTGGTATTATTAAGTTTCTTTCAAAAACTTGCTGGCGATTTATGTGGTTAAGTCCTAAATGCCTTGGTAAAAAATATTCGTACATTAAGTGACGAGCTTCAGACACATATCCATCAAGGGTTCTTTTAGGTAGGTATGTTAAATAGAGCTGATATTCTTTCATTGGAATCACCGGTTCTCAGCTTCATTAATTCTTTTATCCGTTTTTATATAATTGATTTGTATGTTTTTGGACTTTAATTTAACTTGATTTAATTTGATTTTAATTTATTTAATTTGATTTTAATGTATTTAATTTGATTTTAATTTATTTAATTTAATTGTAATTCATTGACAGTGTCTTATTAATTTTAATTGTAATGTATTTAATTTTATTATTTTAATTAATGTATTGATGATGAGATGAGTTTTGATTCTGTAAATGGGTATATTTGACCTGAATAAAAATTATTATTATTATTATTTTATATTTTATTTATCTCAGGACCCTGAGGTCCTGGACCTTTGGGAGGCGTACGAGGAGCCGAAGCCAACTCGCAGAGGCCCTTTAGATAATTATAAAGGAACATGATATCAACCGACGATTATCCCTGTACGCGCTATGCTAGTGCACCCAAGGACAACCCCCGGTTATTGAAAAACTGTTGCGACATATGGAGAACAAAGATAATAGGGCTATGGTTTTTGGAGTCTTAAGTGGACTGGTAACATGGAACTATGTCAAGACTATGGCCCCTGCCTGAACAACGTTATTAATATGCATCGAAAAAAGGCAGGGGGTGACTTGCACACTTAATAAATGGGCCCCCAAAAACGGCCGCTAGCACGAAGTGACGTAGCAACAAGAGGGCAACATATCCTGAGGTGCTTGAGGAGTGGAGAGGTATACCACGGCTATCAGGACAATCCCGGAAGTACGGTCAAGATCCCTACCAGCACCTTACTGGATTATACATCCTTCTCCCGAGCACGTTTGCTCTTGCGAATCTCCACTCAAGCCAGCCAATAAAGGCAAGAGAGAGGTGGGAGCTCAGTTCCTCGTCAGTGTTCACTACGGCCGGCCAATAAAGGCAAGCCGGAGATGAAGAACAAGAATTCTCCCGGGAGATCGGGTCCGTGGGGTCGCTAATGCCCAACAGTTCGCCACAAAACTGCACTGCGGATTGTATCTCTCTTAGTCTGGCCCCTCACCCTAGGCATATTACGGCAAAGCAAACTTTACCGATACAGACCTAGGGTATATTGGAGCACGCAAGCCCCACCACGACGTCAACGTAGAGATACGGCGATGGGGTTATTATTATTATTATTTATTATTATTATTATTAAATATGCTGTCAACCCAATAGGGCCCGATGACTTAGGCAGTAATTGTGGCACTTCATTTAAAATATTTTGATACTGGTCTTTTGTAAGGCCTATCCAATGGTGCACCAAACGGTCTTCCATGTTTTGAATATTAATAAAATCAAGGCCAGCATTTGATTGACCTTTTAATTGTAGCATGTTTTGAATATGCACTGCTGTAAACACATTAACATAATTATGTAGAGCTCCAGTAATAAAATCCCAAGATTGCGTATTAATGTGGCGATTGCCACAGTGTCTCAAGATGAAAGTCTATGACCAGTGCGTGTTGCCAGTGATGACATATGGTTCCGAAACGTGGACGCTCACAATGGGCCTCATCAGAAGGCTCAAAGTCACCCAAAGGGCAATGGAAAGGGCTATGCTCGGAGTTTCCTTGCGTGATCGAATCAGAAATGAAGACATCCGCAGGAGAACCAAGGTTGCCGACATAGCACGAAGAATCGCCAAACTAAAGTGGCAATGGGCAGGGCACATTGCTCGCAGAACGGATGGCCGTTGGGGCCGAAAGGTTCTGGAGTGGCGACCGCGTACCGGAAGACGCAGTGTTGGAAGGCCCCCTACAAGGTGGACCGATGACCTGGTGAAGGTTGCGGGAATCCGATGGATGCGAGACGCACAGGATCGTTCGTTGTGGCGACATTTGGGGAGGCCTATGTCCAGCAGTGGACGTCTATCGGCTTAAATGATGATGATGATGATGATGTGGTGATTGCATAATCTATTGTTTTTTGGGATGTAGAAGTTATAAATATCTAATAACATTTTCCTAGTTGTATCAGGAACTCTATTCCTTTCTTGTCTCCGGCAACCTTCAATAAAACAGCGAGCTGCGGTTTCTACTGCCCTTATATAGTCAGGTAACACTATAGCTTCGCTTGGTCTGGGTGTAGCTTCTGTAGTAGTTTGCAAAGCCTGTGAAGTAGCCTGTGATGTGGACTGCAAAGTAGCCTGCGATGTAGACTGCAAAGTCAATCCTTCATGCTCACTTGCTTCATATGCTGATGTTGAGGATCCAGAGGGTCCAGATACAAAATGATGGGCATTTCTATCAGCTCTCACCCAGCAACTGTGACATATCAGAGCTCTGTTTCTTAAAAATCTGAAAAATAATTTTATAATAAGCCTTTACAATAAACAAATACAACTAGTGAAATGCGAGTGTACTGCACTACTCTGCTTTATCCCTTTGGGGAATACGGACACAATATTATGTTGTATTATATAAAGCATTGCAACCATAGTCAAAGTGATGATGTGTATTTATTAATACTGTCTGACTATAAGTTCAACCCCAAGATAGACTTCCAGTCAAAGTCAAAGATCTTTATTGTGAGACAGCGGTTTAAAAAGTTGTTCTAAAGGTTGTTGTGCTCTTGCCTCCACCATGTGAAGCATACAATAGTTTGTGACAAAATACCAGTATTTTACATGCAGCGACTGCTTGTCTGACCTCCACTAAGTAAAACTGGTTTTCATTCTTTGAGGCTTAAATAATAATAATAATATTATTCCACAACTATCACACAACACCATCTAGTCCCTAGCTAAGCAGAGCTTGTGTTATGGGTACTAGACAACTGATAAACATACTTATATATTTCTAAATACATATGTATTATAGATAAACTACACCCAGATACAGAACAAATGATCATGCTCATCACACAAACATTTGTCCTGGGTCTGGGTGTAGTTTCGAACTACTACTTACGGAATCGAACCCACAACCTCCGGCATAGTAGTCAGGGTCACTAACCACTAGACCAACAGGCCTGTCGATATATACATTACCATCTAATAGTATAGAAATAAAAATCAACTGATTACAATAAATACTTACAGTACGAGGCAAAATCCATTCACAAATGACTGTATGAATCCTTCTTTCTCGTTCAGTGTCAGTACGCAATAAATGAGATCTAGCACGCAACACTGAACGTCCACAGTTGACACACACTTGACGATGTCCAGTTGTTGATGAAAGCTGCTCGTCTGTGCCCAAAGAATTTATCACTAAATCCCTGCATTTGGCAAATACGATGTTATGCGAACTGTTGACCTAAAACAATATTAGTTTGTTACTTACAGTCCTCGGTAAGAAATAATATAGGTACATGGAGTTTAGAGAGACTAGGCAAGAACATTGTATTTGTTACAACTACTTTAATATTAGCCAGTATAATAGTGAGAAGACTGTTTACAAATTGCTCAATTTTTTTTAACTGTTATTAATTGGCTTAATCATGAGAGATATTATAGTGATTTAAGAATAATAATGAAGTAGAGTCCAGCAAAATATAAAACTTGTAATAAAATAAACTACTTACCACTTGAGTTGCAACCCATTGCTTGAATAACTGAAAGAATGCCTTCGTCTTCTATTTGATGTAATCCTATAGAAGGATTACGCCGCCAAGTAGCTATGCCGCAGTTGATACAATGATGGTGTTGATCACTCATTGCGTCGGCCTAATTCGTTAACCTGCTAAGTCCATTTTTTCATAGTTTACAGGACGAAGAAAAAACTGAATAATTTCTTTAATTATTTAGCAATCAAAATTCTGAAAATCCCGTTGGTTTCTATAAGTTTTCTTGTAATTTTAACAATATAATTAGTAGCATAACTTATACACATCTTATAAAATTCAGAAAAACACTTATTTAGCAGTTTTTCGAGGAGAAGTTTCGATTTGCTTGAGGACTTAGCACTTTTTGAGTTAAATTTAGTATGCTGTATCGATTAATTAATTGTGCAGTGAAACGAAGGCAATCAAAATATTTATTATTAAAAATTAAACATTCAGTCTTCTTTAATAGGAAACAGGGTTAAAATACCAAATTTAATAGAGACTAAACCTAAAAATTCATTAAAAAATTAATTCGAAGACATGGGACATTCACCAACCCGCACTGGGCCCGCGTGGTGGATTACGGCCCATTCCCTCTCCTAGAGAGGAGGCCTGAGTCCCAGCAGTGGGAACATTAAAAGGCTGATTATGCTTATGCTTTTATGCTAAACCTAAAAAAAAAAACAGAAACAATTCTCCTAAAATCTTAAATTGGGTAACAATATTTAGAAATCAATCTGAAACTTTGGTAAAATGTGAAGTTGTAATTAAACTTAAATTCTACTTATTGGTTCTTCTCATTCTACTCATGAGGCAAGTCGTCGTAATATTTATGATAGTCAGAAGGAAGGGTTTTTTTATTTGCTGCAAGTCTTCAAATTTTCGTACAGTAATTTTACGTCGGTTCTGGTGCAATTGAGATAGTTCAGTAATCTCGCAAGGATTACATTGCAAAGATCGCCTTTGTTGTAAGCTTTGCCATTCATCCTTAAGGCAAGTTTTATAAAGAATTGATCCATTGCTTTCGTAACGTAGTGCACGAATGTCAGTCAGTTTGAGATCCCCTTTGGATCTTCCTGGACGAATACTTTTATAAAACTGAATTTTTTCGAATTTTTTGAAGTAAGTGTGGTCCAAATATGTCACAGAGTAGGGTACTGGGCATTTATTTATTTATTTAATACTTCATGCACATAAAGGTACAGAAGCGGACTTAATGTCTTAGGCATTTTCTACCAGTCAACCTTTGGGTGATGCAGAGAAGAATAGTGGTAGGTGCGACAAAAGAAAGAAAGAATAGAGGTTAATATAAAAAAATATACAAATGAATCATAGATATAACACAATATAGGTAAATATAATATATACATAATTTAATGAACTAAATATATATAGTCAAAAACTAAAAAAAACAAAACATGGTCCCAATCGACAAACAGAAATATTAACGTTGTGATGATACTACTGCCAACTTCTTACGAATATGCTCGCGAACCTCAATCTTGAATCTTAATCGGCTTGTAACCATCCTGACCTCTTGGGGGAGCACATTCCACAGAGAAATAGCCTGAACAAAGAAGAAACAGTGAAGAAAGTCGGTGCAATGAGTAGGACATAGTAGAAGACGGTTATGAGATGAGCGTAGATTTTGATTGTGGTTGGCGCAAATGTATTGAAAGTGAGGGGCTAAATAACTAGGGGAATTGGGAGAATTGAGAAATGAAAACAAGGTAGTGAGCGCCCGTTGTTCTCTGCGCTGACGTATGGGCAACCACTTTAGAAGCGACCGATGTGAAGAGACATGATCATATTTGCGCAGATTGAAAACAAATCGAATGCAGTAATTTAGAAGACGGTCGAGTTTATTGAGGAGATCTACATTCAGGTCATAGTAACACACATCGCCATAATCGATGATAGGAAAAATTAGGGTCTGTACAAGCACTGCCTTCGTGTTCGACGGCAAAAAGTTTTTAAGACGATACAGGGCCCGCAGCACTCCCGTAACCCTCTGACTAACACTAACGACTTGAGTACGCCAGTTCAGAGTGCTATCGATGCGCAAGCCCAGATCCTTTACGTCACAGCTGAAAGGAACGATCGTAGAGTCGAACAGAACAGGTGGCAAAGCTGCAGAATCCACTTTGGCGATGCTTCGAGAGCTCCCAATGATTGATCGCCTGACATTTATTGGGGTTTACTGCAACACCAAATTTATCAGACCAGGTTTTAATGGCCATCAAGTCCCTATTTATCTTTTCGATAGCATCAGATATTTAATCGACTCCTGCTTGGCAGTACAGCTGGAGGTCGTCTGCATAGAGATGATACGCACACTGAAGAACGAAAGTAATGAGATTAATAAAAATAGAAAATAGAAGAGGAGAAAGAATGCCACCTTGTAGAACGCCAGCTGCCAGATCACACCAGCGAGAAGAAGTGTCTCCAACGTGAACCGACTGCTGACGTTCCTGAAGGTAGGAGGTGAACCATTCCAGTGCTCCAGGAGAGACCATCAAATAGGACAGAACGGCTAACAGAATATCGTGACTGACGGTATTGAAGACATTCGAGAAATCAACCAACACTAGTACAGTGACTTTGGTATCTTCCAGTCCTGCCCTTATATCGCCAGTCACTTTAAGGAGGGCGGAAACAGTGCTGTGTGTTTGTGCGGCCTGAACCCAGACTGTAGAGGGCTAATCAGTGAGTTAAAGTGCACAAAGTTAGAGAGTTGTTTGTGGGCACAGGCCTCAAGCACTTTGGATAGGAAGGGAAGGATTGAAATTGGGCGGAAGTGGATAGGAAGAGTGGAATTTGGAATTTTAGGTAGCGAATGAACATAGACTTTTCGCCACAAGGAGGGGAATACACCAGAGTACAAGGAGAAGTTTACGATATGGGTAATTGCGGGTAGGAGTTCATCCAGAATGGTTATGATCATACCACGAGTGATATTATCACATCCCACTGCTTTGGATTTACGAGCATTTACGAGCATGCTTAGCAATAGATATGTATTCAGCTGGCACATTTATGACTTTGTTCTTTAGGTGACGTTCTATAGTGGAATGCATTGAATCGGCCTCCATTTGGGTATGACCCACCTCCAAAAATTTTTGTTCGATAGCTATATTCTTGTGCCTCATGACAATATTCAAAAGAGCGTTAGATAAAATACAATTCTACTTTGATAAGTGCAACCGACACTATAAATTATGATTGTTTTTTTTCCATCTTCAGCATTAACTTCAGGACGTATTATTTTGGCTTCTAAAAAGTCAACCCAAATGGAGGCAAACTCTTCAGCATTAAGTCCACCTTCTACTTCATTCCATATGAAACAGAAGCCATCTTTATTTTTTATATTGAAAAAGCAAAGATTGTGCTTGAACTTGCAGCTTCGTTTTATAGTATAGCGTACTAACATTCGATTTTGGTGCCATTAGTACCGCCTGTAAGTCCACTGTGAAAACGTAATTGTCTCCTTTCTTATCCGCATCTTTTTCTTCCCTTGCTTGTTTACTGCTCTCGATATGTTCTTTGTATTCTTCTTCTGTAACTGTTCCTACTTTATAACAGGCGCATTTTTCGCATTGATCTTTTTTCGGCTTAAATAGGGCCAAATTATTGTCTTCAAATACATTCGAAAACAAACTTATGGAGAGAGCTTTTATATTTCGCTCTTTGCACCAATCGTTAACGTAAAATTTGTAGAGGCTTTCTTTAGAATTCCATTCTGGCAATAAATATAACTTTTGTGACGTTGCTCGACAATAATGAGATTCCATTACGGGAAGAGACTCCAGAAACTGAATAAGTGATTGTTTCGGCTTCGAAGCAGATTCAGATAATTCTGTTTGACGTCTCAGTGTACTAGGAGGCCGCATTGAAAACTCCTGCTTCCAATTTTGAACCGTCCATCTTCCTAAATCCAAAGTGTTCAAAAACATCTTTCGACAAACTTTGAGACTTTGATCATTTACTTTTAAATGATAAACAAAGATGTTAGCCCTCTTGGTTGTTCCTTCGGTGTTTCGATTTCGTGGCCGGACATGGAATAGTTTTTACCCATTCGTTAACAAGGGTCTTTTTTTCGCCCCAAGTTAGACTCCAAAATTGATAAAAAATACTTCTTCTTACATTTTCATCTACTGTTTCACATTTTAGAGTACTGTACTTCCCAATCTTACACGAGCATCATGGTTTAATGGAACGTGCTTCTTTAGTTTTATTATAATTCCAACAGTCTTGTTTTTTCTCTCTCCCAAAATGTGTTTTACCTTCTTGTCTTCTTTGTTTATTCTTTTCACTAACCCATTCTTTTTTATCAACTTTAAAACGTTTCTTTCGTTTCTTAATATTTTTAATTTTAGCAAGCGAATCTGAGTCGGAATTAGAATAAGGCACAAGCTTTTTCTCTGTATCACTATCATCCGATATCGGCGGATTTGGTACAACTTGATGTGTCTTTTCAACATGAGGTATAATTTCTACAGGACTGGTAATTAGTTCATGAGCAAATACTTGTTCATTACCTAATGGTTGAATACTATGCGTATCGGAACTATTTACGTGACCTGAGATCAAAATATTTGTTGCTTGTGAATCTATTTCAATTTGTGATGGTACTATAATCAAATTATCGTCTATGATGAAAGTATTATGAACATCATAAACCGTTGACAAAATGTTATCATCTGAAGGCACGTCATTGAATGTAGTATTGGGAAATGTAATGTCCGAACAAATTGTATGATCTATCTTTTCTGTAATAAAAGTACTTGGTAGATCGAGATCAGTCAGTGATGTTATATTGACATCGTCATTTATCTTATAATAAGTTTTGTCTGAAGGTCTTGGTATAAACTTTCTTGATTCTAAATATTGTAACTGAATATCTTCTAAAACGTGTATTACTTTATTTGGATCATAATTTGACTTCTGTTTTTAGGTCTATCCTGTAAGGTACAAGCCTCAGAAACCAAAGCCACATTTTTTTTTCCCCGATGCATTCTGAAAATATTGAAAAAAAAATTTTAATGAAATTAAAGAAGAAGAATAAAAATTATGACAACATAAATGAATTTTATCATTTATATAATTATATTACCTAAAACAGATTTTAACTTAACTGTTTATTTCTAAATAAATACTTAGTTTTAAAATATATTTAATGAGTAACATCTTCGAAATTATCTTGAATAAAGCAATAAACTAATAAAAACTATTAAATTGATACACTGCTAAATTCGTGTCCAAATAAGATAATATAGCGCGTAAACCTGCTAAGTCCCTAATGTTTAGGTTAGGAGTTAAATGTGATTAAAACCATTTGATTTAGGCACTAAACGAAAAAAAACTTACAGATTAAACAATAAAAACTTACCTAGTTTATAATTAGTGGTTTAAATCCTCAAATAATTGACAAAAACACAACAAAATTTGACGCGCCGCAAACGGCACGTGGGTTTGGGAACGTTGTCAGTGCAAAACTGAGGCCCCAATAGGATTTAGCAGGTTTGCGCTGTGGAGATTGGGTGGTGAAAGCAGTTTTTCGGGCATAGTATTTGTCACCTTTATAAGCTAATATCGCTGTTATTCCTTATTCATTACGGTAGATATTTGACTGAATTTTTTGATTATTATAAAAAGTAAATTTTGCCAAAAAATGGACTTATCAGGTTAACTAATTATTAAGGATAACGAATTAGGCCGACGATTGTATTTTCTTCGAAATCCGGTATACGAAGCTGAGGTATGTTTAGTAGGCAAGTAATCTGAGTCCGTTGTAAGAAATGCGTGTGTCATTCGTTAAAGCAATAACCGTCAGAATCCTTTATACGTAGCCAAAGTCGTTAGATCACTGATAGAATATTAATAATTATAGCACACGAAAGCACAACAGAAAATATCCACTAACGTACCGCCGCAAAGACAACGAACGAAGCGAATGATGTGATTGACGTTCGAGTTTTTGACCTGACACTGACATTGACATAAGTTCCGCTTTGTTACCTGTATATTAAAACATTGACAATCTATTTTGAAATCGATTTATGAAGCAATTCATTTTTAAGACCATTGTATATATCATTATTTAAAAAAAAAAAAATAAGTGTGGCACTCGGGGACTGCCGCGGTAAAGCTATTGCATAGCATTTTGTATCAACTTATGCAATTATAATTAATTATTTATTTTATTTATGCAGTATTTCTTTTTCTTTGATATTAATTCAAGTTACACTTTTTGAGTACACTTTTTGAGCGTGGTGACCGATAAGAAAACAATTTTTTTCTTTATTGTTTACTTCATAAATTGCTACAAGTATGTTCAGTTGTTATCATAGAACATTACTATAATCTATTATAATACAAAAAGGCTATTTTGTTTGACCGAGATTTGAACTCGAGGCACGATGATAACATAGGTAGAACGCTGTACCAATGCGCCACACAGGTCGTTAACGACTTTTCTAAAATAGGTGTTCGGTCTCTGTCGGCCTTCAAACCACACCTCCGTGACCGTCGGAGTGGGGAGCGTGAGGTATATTTTTCGTTACGGAATTTCTGGATTCGGTCCCCGCGCTCAAGGCCCGCAATAGAAGCTATGCAATAGCTTAATATATGTGTTTTATTTAAACTTATGTAATAAAAAATAATTATTAATATTTTAAATAATTAATTAATTATTCATTCTATTTCTGTAATAATAATCGATTGTATATCTATTAACTTACCTATATCATATGGCAACATTGTTTTAATATGAAAATAAGGGAAGTCAGTATTGATTTGATTAAAAATATTTAATTTCTTATCCCATGATAAAACTGCTTAATATTTTATAATTGACCACAAAAAAACTGAAACAAAATATTGATAAATATTTCATTAGTGTAACGTTAGGCCCAGATACTATTTTAAATAATTAATTAATTATTCATTCTATTTCTGTAATAATAATCGATTGTATATCTATTAACTTACCTATATCATATGGCAACATTGTTTTAATATGAAAATAAGGGAAGTCAGTATTGATTTGATTAAAAATATTTAATTTCTTATCCCATGATAAAACTGCTTAATATTTTATAATTGACCACAAAAAAACTGAAACAAAATATTGATAAATATTTCATTAGTGTAACGTTAGGCCCAGATACGCCCGTCTCCTTTTATATCTATATGATTATTCATATATTACATTTCTTGCTAGTTTCAACATATGTACAGCATCTAAAAGACAGTGCACTTTTGATATTCCATTTGGATGTGAAAAATAAGGTCTATAATCATCGTCCGTAAATGAGCAACCCAATAAGCTTTAATATTAGACTTTGCACCATCACATGTTACTGAATGCACAGTAAGGCTGTTTACACATTATGCCGCTGCGGCAGCGTTTTTCGCCGCCGCGGTGCCGTAGGAGCTGCGGCGTTTCGCCGCAGAACCAGCGACACAAATGCGGCTTATGCGGCGCTATTGTAGAACAGTCTCAGTCGGTCAGTTGGACAGAATGGACAGCACCGAAACTATTGCGGGGCTTCTTTGTGTTCTGCGTCGTCGTAAAAAGAGAAAAAGAAGAACAGTTTGGATTGATCCATTTATATCTTCAAGGAATATTAACGGAAAGTTTTATTGTGATTATGAGAGCTTGAGAAGAAATCCTATACATTCGACCAAATATTAGAACGTGTCCACAACGGTTTACAGCGCAAGGATACGAAAATGAGGGAATGTATTTCACCTCCTGAAATGTTAATGGTGACATTAACGTAAGCAAAAAATACTGCATATACGAGTATGTAATCAAGTTTTATATAATTCACAGTAAGGCACACAAAGTTTAAGTAGTACTAAGGCTAATTAGGTAATGAATCGTCGGACGTTGGTGATGTGATCTGTTCATAAGAATTCAGAGAACTTGTTGACGGTGTGCTCTAATGATGATCAATATGTCGATGTATTATATCCAGTCTGGTAGCCGTAATTAGATTGATTTTGCCATACATTAGTAGGGTACTGAATTTCTGTTATACTTTGTAGTACTCTACTCTGAAACTGTAATACTTGTTGATCATTAAATTTTTCGAGACTTGGCAAAAAACTATTAAATAAAAAAAGATAAATGTCTATTATTTTTTTCTTTTTTTTAAGATATTCAAAACTTCTGTTTCAAAGTCATCTGGTTTGCGTTTGCGACGCGATGTATTTGAAGTACTCGTTTTATTAATTTGTACTGAAGCTTCCTGTTCATTAGGAGATTCTTCTTGTAGTTGTTCGGATGGTTCGTCTTAGACATGGGTCGTATTAGGTAAAAACGATACCTATTCCACCTAATCCTAGTATTTAAAAATACCTAATCCATTTACCTAATCCGAATATTTTGTTCAATATAGCCGCTGGCCTGTTACAAATATTATACCGATATTACGTAGCGTATGTGGATATTAGGTAAGAAATATTGGGCATGGAGTATGGACTTTCCGTTTCTGATATATTGTAGAACAATGGATTATATTAATTTTGTTTTTTTTTTATGGGCTAACGGTACTTAAACAATCGTGAATACTCTGGTTTTTAACGTCTAATCTAATATATAGTGATCAAAATCACCCTTCATACTTAGAGTGCGCAGCCTGCACAATGTCTTAATAATGGTACAGCACAGAATCTTAAAATGTCGTTTATTAGACATTCTCACAGGCTTAGGACTGTCATCTTGTGTAGATTCACACAAAAGACGTAATACGTAAACAAGCTAAACCAATGGAATTTAATAAATAATGCAATTCTATCAATGGTCACGTAAGCATGATGCACTTGCACTGCCAAAAGTTAGGTCAAGGTTCATTGTATAATTAGGTACTCAAACGACATATTTTTTTGTCTTTATTACCGAAAAATAGGTTAACATTAAAACAGGTACCTACCTAGAAACCACAACATTACTAGATTAACATGCATTTCACCCATATCATTACGTGAGTCTGATTTTTACACATTTATTTTCAAAAGACGTGAAAGTTTTGTTATTTTTCTTCGAAAGTATTTACAATAGCGCCACATATCAACGACGTATATTCGTGACGACTTATATCGCTAGAGCACTAACTAGTCCGGTGTAATCTCACATAGATGGCGCTGGCGGCAGTGCTAATTAAACTTCAAACTTTAAAGTCCACATTTTAAGGTGCAGAATATCTTCTGTGTAGACTGTGTACAAATATTGTGTGCCATACCTAATCCCCGACGCTATGGATTAGGTACGGACTCGCATCGAAAACTACCTAATCCACATACCTGTTCCAATATTTATGCCTCACGTCTAGTTCACTATTTCTTGTAATACTCGAATCTGTCTCGGACTGAGCATTTTTTTTCAAAAACGATAATTGTTCAAACAAATGATATTTCTTAGTAGTACTTGCAGCTGATCCTGATCTCTTTGTTTTGATCTTTGTTAGGTATTTGAAAAAATTGTCCTTCACATTCTTCCATTTATTAAAGACTGATTTACCTGAAAAAATAAATAATTTAGTTAAGTGACACGTACCCCAGATTATACTTTATTATTTGTTTTTCAGTTATTTGGCCAAAGGACATACATTCACAGACCTGCACGAAAATTTTAAGCTTGGAATATCTACTATAGCTAAAATAATAGAAGCACATGTAAAGTGATTTGGAATGAACTATCTCAAGAATGTATGCCAGAATTGACAGAACAGCGATTAATTCATTAACGCTCAGGCGGTAGCCGGCGCCCGCAAGCCATTGTCTTACTATTGTGTCTCTAATTACGCACGTCAAAAGGTTAAAAGAAATTGCAAGAGAATACAAGTCTAAAGCTATCCCTCATTGCATTGGCGCCATGGACGGCAAACATATCAGAATAATTAAACCTAACAATAGTGGATCGCTTTTTTTCAACTACAAAGAGTTTTTCCCTATAGTATTGTTTGCTGTAGTTGATGCAGATTACAGGTTTATTTATATAGATGTGGGCTCATATGGTAAAGAGTGACTTAACAATTTTTCAAAACTCTACATTATATTGTGATGTAGGTAGTTCTATATTTTATATTCATAGCAATAAGTGGGTATGTACAACTTTGCATGTGTGAGCCAGTCTCTCAATAAATCTGTTACGCGATTGACGTGGTTTTACTGCCGCCGATTCCCCGGGGTTCCCGGTGTCCAGAGATCCTTCAGTGGCGACGATTAAGTGATTTCACGCGTGTAAATTTTATGTTGCGACCAGAAAACTCTAAAGGTGACGTGCGAACTGTGCGGTGTAAAGTTAAATAACGGACTTAAAATGGCGGTTGGAAAGATCGGTGCGTTTGACCTAACGAAAGACAATTGGGACACGTATGTGGATCGATTAGATCAATACTTTATTGCCAACAGTGTAAAAAGTGAATTAAAAGTCGCAACCTTAATTACGGTCGTTGGTAATAGTGCATATGAGTTAATGGTTAATTTATGCACACCCGTTAAACCATCCACAAAAACTTATTCGGAGTTAATAGCGGTAATGAAAGGACACTTAGAGTCTGTCAAGCGAGTCTAGTCCCATGAAAAAGGCGGCAAATTTAAAAATCTTTCAGGTGTCAACACTGATATAGCACGCTGAAAACTTATTGATACTTGAATTTTTGATAAAAAAAAACATATTTGAAATAAATAAAAAAAAAACCTTTCAATGTAAGTATTTATTTGTCACAATCAGAACTAAAATCAGAATCAAGAAATTCAATGCCTTCATATGAGAAATCACTGTCAGTATCATCATTACGCACAGAAATGATGAAAGGTTCCAACTCAGTTTCGGATATCCTGTCTCTTACTTTATATTTGTTTTCGACACTAATAGTGTGATCTGTGCATTTTTTCCAATCATTGGCTGTGACACTATTAAAACATTCTTTTATAAGGTTCTCCATTTCATTACCTGGAATCCCTAAATTTTTGCTGGCTATTTTTCTTTTAGCCAAACTCCATATGAGTTCAATAGCGTTCAGGTCACAATGATATGGTGGAAGTTTCAAAACTTCATGGCCATGTTGTTTCAAACATTCTTCAGCTTCATATATTGGAGTTGTTTTATTTTCATTCACAAGGCACATAAGCTCAGCCTTTGTGAAAAATTCTTCATAATGGATTCCATTTTCAGTTAGCCATTTCTGAATGTCAGCCTTTAAATCATTCATAGATGGTGGCTTATTTATTTGTGTTACATGGTAGCTAGCGTTGTCCATAACAATGACACTGGGCTGACTTAAATTAGGTATTAATTTTTCATGTAACCATTTCATAAAATTATTTCTGTTCATATCATCATGATAATCTGCCATTTTTGATTTAGTACTGAATACTAATAAAGCATTGGGGACAAAACCTTTTTCTGATCCAGCATGAACAACAATATGTCTTTTGCCTGATGATATTTTATCAATTACACCGCTTGTTGATGGCCCTTGCCATGATTTTTTAACTTTATAATTTTGGTGGACATAGGTTTCATCGAGGTAAACTATTAATTTTCCTTGTTTCCGCTTTTCATCAATAGCTCTGAGATACCTATGTCGCCATGCAGCTAGTTCATACTTTTCAAGAAGAAGAGATCTCTCATTTTTATTTTTTTTGAATTCAAATCCATTTTTGAGTAATAATTGTCTTAATGTTTCATAACATCCAGTAAATGCAATAGACTCTCTTAAATCTGCAAGCAAACTTCGTAGAGTTGGTACTTGCCTTTTCACACAGTAAAATTCATTAATTTTATTGCGTATGGCTGATAAATCAAAACTATCCAGGTTGGCTACAGTTGGCTGTCGTGGACGCTTTTTCCCTGGTGTGTTCCACTCAACTTGGTTAATAGCACCTTCTTTTTTAATTCTCCGCAGTGTTTTCACACTTAAATCTGAAAATTCAATATATCAGTTCAGTATCAAACGCACAAATTTTATGATAACATAATAATATGTAGAAAATGCAGGGTAAACCAATAAATGTGTACTAACCTGTCATAGCAGCAATTTTTGTCAGATAGTCTGTTTCAGATTTCATTTTTTTATTGTCTTCTATGGCTATGACTTGCTTAACTAAATTATGAATTGTGCTTTTTATTAATTCATCATCAAAGGTGGCTGAAAAAAAATGACAACAATCTTTATAGTAGTTTTCACTTAAAGATGCCTCAGTAAGTTTCAAGGTCATGAACACGACGTCTGGATCTAAACCAAAACGGAAATCGTGATTACATCACAGTAAAATAAAAAAAGTTAGACAATTGTGCTAAAACTATCAACACGTCGTTGCCAACCTACCTGATGTTGAAACAATTTCATCCAAAAGTCGTCGTTTTTGCGATAACACGTCGTCAGATTCACTCTGTACATGATTATATTTATTAATCATTGTAAACAACAAGCTCCTGACACTACTTTTAATAGGTTTCGGCATTATAACATTAAAAAACTCAACAAAAACCGGATTATTACGAGGTTAGAAACAGAATTTGTGACAATCTGTTTGACAGATCGTAGTATTGCCATTATAAGAAATCAGTAAAAGGGTTGTGGACTCGACTCGCTTGACAGACTCTAAACCCCAAACCATGTATGCTCGCTGAGAGGTTCAAATTTCGGCAACGGATTCAAAAACCTGGTGAAAATATCGCGACGTACTTCTCGGAGCTTAAAAGACTGAGTAAAGATTGTTCTTTTACGGCGGACAGTTTAAAAGAAAATATGAGAGATCAATTTGTGTGCGGCTTAGTAAACGATGACATTCGGCAGAAGTTGTTTACTGAAGACGACAGCATCAGTATCGACCGGGCGTATAAGCTGGCCTTATCGATGGAGGCGGCTGAGACAAACGCGGCAATAGTGGAAGACGGTACGAGAAGAAGGACCGGCGGCAGTGCAGCGGATGCGGAGTCCATACCCGTTCATAAGATCGGGCATGATGGCGGCGGAGGAAGGCGCGGGGCGTTGGGAGGCGGCGGCGGCGGTGGCTATCGGCCGGCCGCGTGACTCACGACAATCCAGCGGCGGCGGTCCAAGTACCATAGGCGGAGCGGGTTACAACTTACTTCGAGCGGGCACTAAAAATGAGGAATGCAAAGTCTGTGGAGGCAAACACAATTCGAATACGTGTAAATTCAAACTGTATGTGTGTAGAATTTGTACCCAGGAGGGACATTTGAAGAGGATGTGTCCGAAGTTGACCAAGAATAATTTCTTAAATAACATACAAGAAGACGGGCATGGCAGCGACGACAGGTGTGGCGCTTACTCGACGGGGAGCGACAGTGACGAGGTAATAGTACCTATTAATCGCTTATCACTTGGACAGTGTGAACCTATTATGATTTCTGTAAGTGTGCACGGTTGTGACTTAAAAATGGAATGTGACACGGGGAGTGCAATCTCGTGCATTAATTACCAATTATATCAGGAAATGTTTTCCAGTTTAAGTATTAAACCCACTAAGTTAGTTTTAAGATATTACACGGGTGAACTAGTTAGGCCTGTAGGTGTTATTAAACCCGTTGTTAAATATAATAATACTGAAAAGATATTGGATTTATATGTTATTGACAATGGAAATACCGTTTTAATAGGTAGACAATGGTTAGCAGAGCTAAATATATCGGTGTCGACTATGCATTATAATAAGGTCAATAATAATCGGAATTTGGATTTTAATTTCTCGGAATTCAGTTCCAGATACTGTGAGGTGTTTGCGGATGGCCTGGGGCGGTTCACGGGAGGACAAGTGAGCATCCACGTGCGCGAGGGGGTGCGGCCGATGTTCCTGCGCGCGCGCCCGTTGGCGTACGCGCTGCGGGAGCCGGTTGAGCGCGCACTGGAACAGCTGGTGCGCGACGACATCCTCACTCCCGTCCACCACTCAGACTGGGCAACACCAATCGTGCCGGTCGTCAAGAAAGATGGTACCATTAGAGTCTGCGCCGATTTTAAACTAATCTTAAATAAAGTGTTAGAAGTCGACCGTTATCCATTACCTAAGGTAGAAGATCTTTTGTCTCGGTTGCACGGAGGCGAAAGATTTAGTAAAATCGATTTGTCACAGGCATACGCTCAGTTTGAACTGGATGATACTAGGAGATACGCGGTGATTAACACACATAAGGGGCTTTTCATGTATAAACGATTAGTGTATGGGCTGTCGTCGAGCCCAGGAATATTTCAACGATGTTTAGAACAATTGTTTGCAGATATACCCCACGTAGGAGTTATTTTAGATGATATTATTATAACAGGAAAGGACACACCCCAACACTTAAGTAGCCTACATAAAGTTTTTGAACGCCTTAAGTCGAGTGGCTTGAAAGTAAAAAAAGAAAAATGTTCTTTCTTTGTGGAATCGCTCGAATATTTAGGGTATGTAATAAGTAAGGAAGGTGTTCACACGTGCAAAGATAAAGTGGAAGCAATTGTTAAAACTCCGATGCCGAGGAACGTATCGGAGTTGAAAGCTTTCATTGGGATGGTCATGTATTATGGTAAGTTTATAAAAAATGTAAGTTCAATCCTTACACCATTGTATAATTTGTTGCGTGCCGGGGCGAAGTACGTATGGAGCGATGCTTGTGAGGTAGCCTTTGCTCGGGTTAAGCGGGCGCTGAGCACGAGTGAAGTGCTTGTGCATTACTCCCTGGAGCTACCGCTTGTGCTGACGACAGACGCTAGCGCCACGGGGATAGGCGCCGTCATCTCACACATCACGCCGGAAGGCGAACGCCCAATCGCATACGCGTCACGCACACTTAACTCCGCGGAGAGATCGTATGCTCAAATAGACAGGGAGGCATTAGCGATTATATACGGTGTTAAAAAATTCCATCAGTACTTGTACGGTAGGAAGTTTACTTTAAGAACAGACCACAAACCCTTAACATACATTTTTGGGAATAAAGTAGGTGATGACGCGTGTAAATAGCATCACCTGATAACGGTGGAGTTTTAAGACTACCAATATGGCGGTGAAATTATGGTTATATTACACAAAATTAAATCCCTGTTGACGATTCCCTGCGACACCAGAATCTGGCGACGTTTATAGCAATTTAGAGCCCACGTACCTTGCTAATCCAGTGACCCAACTTGTCGTCAGGAAAGCGCTTCATTCACGGACGCGTGGTATGTGTGTGTGCTGCCGGCCGGCGAGCTAATCTGGATTCATCCACCGGTGGGCTGGTCCGAACTCGTGAAACCAACACTGCACTATAAGGTCTCAATGTCTCACGGTAGCAGATACACTTATTACAGAAGAATTCTCAGGTTTCCAACATATACGGGATTTATATCGCGGAGCGGTTCCTATTTCGACGCAATGTCGAATTTGCGGAGCGGACAACTGATTTGTTAGCGGGTTAGACGCCATCTAGCGGTCTTTAGCGAGCGTCTCAAGAAAGCATTCGATACGTCACCAGTGGGCGTTGCGGTCGTAGATATTGGTGAAGGAAATCGTCAACCGAGACTCAATTAACTTAGAGAATGCGGGAAAGGTAACTAATTTATATTATTTATTCTCTAAAAATACATATACCTTAAGAAAAGGCATTGACGCTTCACCAGTAGGCATTCCGGTTATGGCAGCATCCAGGTTACAAAGGTGGGCAATAATATTAACAGGTTATTCGTATGATATAGAATATGTTGCGTCTGCTAAAAACTGTGCCGACGCATTGTCGCGACTGTCTCAACCAACAGATAAGAATAAAATCGGGCGTGAATATACCTATTTAAATTTTGCAGAAAGTTTTTTGCCGGTGACGAATGATGATGTACGTCTAGCAACTGCGCGGGATCAGGTGCTTAGTTGAGTGACGGTGAGCGTACAGTCAGGGTGGCCGTCGCATTGCACAGACGAACTGATGAAACCGTACTTTAATAGGCGACACGAATTATATGTGGAACGGGGTTGTATTATGTGGGGCTATAGAATTGTTGTACCACCAACGCTTCGGGACACAATACTAAAAGAGCTTCATGTTAGCCACATGGGCATAGTTAAGACCAAGTCGATGGCTCGAAGTTTTGTGTGGTGGCCTAATATAGACGCAGACATCGAATCGACATGCCGCTCTTGCGAAACATGTGCGATGGAAGCAGCTGCGCCGCCGCAGGCTGCTCCACGTAGTTGGCCGTATTTAGCCCAGCCGTGGAGTAGATTACATGTAGACTTTTTAGGCCCATACCAGGGAAAAACGTTTTTCGTAATTATAGATTCCAGTACAAAGTGGATTGAAATTTTTGAAATGAATAAAACAAATGCTTCGGCAGTCATTAAGGTTATGAGGTCATTATTTGCGCGATTCGGTTTGCCTTTGGAGGTTGTATCCGACCAGGGCCCACCATTTACTAGTACGGAGTTAGGAGAATTCTTAAAAATGAACGGTATTAAGCAGTCATATTCCCCAGTATATCATCCAGCTTCAAACGGGGCAGCAGAAAATGCCGTCAAATTATGTAAGCGAACAATAAAAAAGGCAGTCCGAGAGGCAGTAGACATCGACACAGCTTTACAGACATACCTACTAGCGTATAGAAATAGTATTCAAAGCACTACAGGGGAAAGTCCCGCCATGCTGTTGCAACGTAGGCCGTTGCGTTCCCGGTTAGACCTTTTGCGCGCAGACCGCGCGCGTCAGGACCGGGTGGAAGGGGTGCAGCGTCAGCAGTCGACGAGTTCGGGCACTGAACCATTGCAACACACCGTTGGTGATACGATATGGGCCAGGAACTACGGTAGCAAAGACAAGTGGTTAAAAGGAACGGTAGTAAACCAACAAGGTTCACGTAGTTATGTAGTAAACAGCGATGATGGTCGACTTCTCACACGGCATAGCGATCAAATTAGGCATAGAACTCGACGTTCAAGTATAATGTACCCAGACGTAAGGTCCGAGGGACAAGTCAGTGGGGATGTCGTTGAACCGCAACAGCAACAGCTGTCTCCAAGTATATCAGAGCCAAGGGTTCGTGAGGGGACAAGTAGGGGCGAAGTCGGGGGCGACAGCCCAGTAGTGAGTGACACGGTGGATACAGCAGTCACTAAGACCTCACCAACCCGTAGGGCACCATCGTCACCACCAGTCGGCAGTAAATCATCGCCGACGGCCGCGACCGTTCCGGATTCCGTGAACCGTCCCATCCGTACTCGCAAGAAACCGGTTAGATTTGAGATCGATTAGATGTAAGAATATATTGTTATTATTATTATAGTACATAGAGTAAAAGTCTAGTTATAATTAGGTTAGTTAATGTTAACGTTTAGTTTTATATCTTCCTATATTAGTTATGTACTAGAAGTTTAAGTGTGGAGGTGTGATGTAGGTAGTTCTATATTTTATATTCATAGCAATAAGTGGGTATGTACAACTTTGCATGTGTGAGCCAGTCTCTCAATAAATCTGTTACGCGATTGACGTGGTTTTACTGCCGCCGATTCCCCGGGGTTCCCAGTGTCCAGAGATCCTTCATATATGAGCACTACAAGAGAACCAAATAATACTACCGCACCCAGAACCATTATCGAGCACTCAAAGTTAAATAATATGCCTTTTGTTTTCTTTGCTGACGAGGCTTTTGGTTTAAGTCCATATATAATGCGACCTCATAGTGGTAGGAACTTGCCCACACCAAAACGTGTGTTTAATTATCGCCTCTCTAGAGCCAGGCGGTACGTAGAATGTGCCTTTGGCATATTGTCCCATAAATGGAGAATTTTTCATCGTCCCTTAAACGTGAATACAGATTTAGCAATTCACATTGTTAAATGTTGCTGCGTTTTGCATAATTTCGTTAGAGCCAGAGACGGAGGTCATTCTAGAGATTCAATGGCAATTGTAGACGATGAAGACGTGATCATAGACATTACACAATCACAAGCTATAAGGAGAGTTCCAGCAGCCAATACAATACGTGATATGTTTTCAGACTATTTTATGAGCAAAGAAGGTGCATTACCTTGGCAGTTGAATGTAATTTAATACCTATCCACCTGTAATAATTATAACGTCGCCCAATGGTGCCGATTCCCTTATTCACAAACTAAACTAAATTTAAGTTCAGTGCATCTTTTTCTTTCTATTTCATTAAATATAAAACAAAGTCGAGCTGAATGCATAAATTCGGAAAGGGATTGTAATAAAATAGCTGATATATTTAAATCACATTTTAAGGTAAGCTCACCTTTATCTCCAGTATCGTCACAATGCAGCCTCCAGTCAGATACAACTACCACTGTACAAATAAAATCTAAAGATATTAGGAGTATTATTGACAACATGAGTCGTGGTAAATCGCCTGGACATGACAGCTTGAGTGTTGAACATTTACGACATGCAGGCTGTCCTTTACCCAGAGTATTGGCCATGTTTTTCTCACTGTGCATGGGTCATAAGTATCTTCCTCAGGACCACATGAGAACTATAGTCGTACCAATCGTTAAATGTAAAACTGCTGACATATGTGATAAAAAGAATTATCGTCCCGTCTACCTGGCTACAATTTTAGCTAAAGTACTGGATAATCTGCTTAATATTCAGTTAAGAAAGAACTTAAACTTACATCACGCGCAATTTGGCTTTCAACCTGGCCTCTCTACTGAGAGTGCCATTCTCTGTGTAAAGCATACGGTTAGGTATTATTTGGATCGAAGGACACCAGTCTATGCTTGTTTTCTAGATTTGTCCAAGGCCTTCGATCTTGTTTGTTATGAGGTCCTGTGGGATAAACTTCGAGAACGAAATGTACCTGCGGAACTAGTGGAGTTATTTAAAATTTGGTATGACAATCAATTAAACGTCGTTAAAGTGGGCAGATTGCTTATCTGAGGAGTACAGGCTGGAGTGTGGCGTGAGGCAGGGGGGGATTTCCTCACCCACCCTTTTTAACGTATATATTGACAGCTTGATTGGCAAGCTCAGCAGCATGCATGCGGGCTGTTACATGATGGAGTCGCTGTCAATAATATAGCTGAGCCCATCAATAGGGGCTCTCCGCGACATGCTGCGGGTTTGTGAGCAGTATGCCGAATTGCCGAGAGATATGGTCTCATGTACAATGCCGCCAAGAGCGAGGTGTCGATGAACATCAAAAGTGGAAAAATCCGTTATAGATGCTTTTACACAATGACGTATTTTATTCTATTCTATTAATGCAGGTTCTATTTACGTCTCTTTTGAGCGAGATAAACCCATATGGGTCAGAAAAGGATGCCTAATATACAATCTCACCTTAACTATGGATAATTAAGGCGCAAAAAGCAGAAATTGATTGGATTTTACTAGGTTTGATATACACGCTTGGATATTACCAGTTTTGGAAAAAATCTACTGTGGATATTACCATTTTTGATATAATTCGTCATTATGAATCATTATCAGGGTTGTCACTAAGAATTTTAACAACAATAATTTGAAATTAAAATTTCTCTATAACTTAAATAAATAGATACCTATTCTTTGCAATTTTTTTGCGAAAATCAAACAAAATCAATAAATTAGATGAATTTATTTTATCATTTATTTTATAAAGACATTCTACGAAAATCAAACAAAATCAATCACCTCTTCCATCTCTTGACCATGACAATAATTCTCAATTTCTCCCTGGGGTAAATTATTGTCCCTTTCTAATAAATTTTTAAAAAAGATTAAGTCATCTATATTTTTTCATCCATCTTTAACTGTGTGTTGGAAATGTGACCTGCAACATCAATAGCATTCACACAACAACTCACTCGTGACAATCATTCGTCATCTTGTGACAACAACAACACAGCACCCTCACAAACTACCATCACAACATTTTGTAGGAACTCTTGACCTATAATTAACTTATAGGGCATTGACCCTTTAGGTACAACATGAAAAATTACATCAGAATAGCACTGTCCATCGATCTCTATACAAACAAATATTTTTCCTTGCGCTCTTACTTTAGAAAGTCCTAGTCCCGCCAAGATCACATTATCGACGTGATACGGTACATCTAATTCACTCCACAAGTCCTCTGAAATTAAGTTGACGTCACTTCCCGTATCTACTAACGCACTTATTGTTTTATCACCTATTTTCACTAATTTTACCGCTCTGTTATTGTTCACTAGCCGGTCAAAATGTTTGTTTACGTCTTGCATGACGTCGTTCGCCATGTTATCCTCCATCTTGAAACTTTTGACATGATCGCCCGCCGTAGCGCTCTCATTGGTTGCCGACGTCGCCCCGACCATAGCCGAGTGTTTCTTCGTCTCCGATTCGACCTGCTTTATCGACGGATGTGATCACTCCTTTTCTGATATCTGCTTTACCGATGTCTTAGTGGCTGCTGCGCTCGGATTGGTGCATTTTGTGCTAATATGTCCGACTTCGTTACATCGAAAACATTTCAACCCATTACGGCATGCTTTCGCTCGATGATCTTTTTCCCCACAATTGTAGCAATGATGAGCCGTTTCTGATACATTTTCTTTGCTTGACGACTCCGCAGCCCGCTTAACTGATCGTTCAGCGTTCTGCCTTGCCGCCTTTTTCTTGATGGCTTCATACACCGCCAGTTTTTCCTTCAGCACCGGGTAGGTCACCGCGCCGTACAATATGACCTTATTATTTTCTAGGTCGGTGATGCCGTCTATGATGTACTGGATAGCGACGTAGTCGGGAAACTTGGCACGTTTTCCCATTTCCTTCATGATTAACATATACTGATAGCATGACTCATCTTTGCGTTTCCTGCGCGCCGCCATTATTTCATGCATCTCTTTGCTGTTCGCTGCATCAGGAAACTCCTTTATGAGGGCTGCTTTTAGATCCTCGTACGTCTTGTGAACCTTTTCGGTTTTTAACCACAGCTCCGCGGTTCCGTTCAACGACCTACGGGCGATGATAAGCCGTTGTTGAGGTGACCAACCGAATATTTCCGCGTTGTCATCAAGATCTTGAGCCCATTTTTCTGAGCTGTAGGTATGGTCTTCGCTACTGAATTTTGACATTTCAAACGTGTTGAAAAATATATCCTTGGTCTCGGTCATCGTATTATCCTGTAATTCGTCTTTCGTCTAACTGTATTTACGCCTTTCGTCTTCGCCTTATTTGTCGTCGTTTCAGCTTGCAAGTCCACGCGTCGCCGCATCCAACAGTTTTTCTTTTGTTTGTTTTTCTCTTGCTCCTTCCACGTGGTCGCGATCCTGGACGAGCCCCCAAAAATGTAGTGTGAACCCACTCACACTACATTTTTGGCGGCCTTGTAGAAAAACAAATAGATATTCACAACTTTTTATTTTTATGAAAAAAAAAACCTTCTAATAAAAATTAACACGCCCTCTCCTTATCGTTTAAAAGTCGCCATTCCGCCATCTTTTTTATTGTCCCTTTCATACCCTTCTTTTCTCTCGCTCTCACACTTTTACGCTTCGTTTCACACATCATTCTTACGTTCCTTTTATCCATCCTACATTTCTAAAAAGCAGAATTGATTCTGCTGTGACAGTACCCGGTACAAAAAAATACAATGCCTTTTTCCCGATAACTGATGGTATCATGATGAAGCAAACAAGCAACAGGCTTATAACATTGTAAAAATTCATAAATAAACGAAAATATAATAAAATATAGCTATAATCATGTTAGAAACAAATAATAAAGATCGCGCTGTCAGTCCAAGCGCGCAGATGGCGTTGACTGCCGTGCCGCCCTCCCCTACTGTAATCGACCTGGCTCCTATTAAGTCCATTGTGAAATTTTGCGAGCGATATGTTAACACTAAGAGCTTTAATTATGAAAAAAATTTAGCTACAATTTTTTTTTTTTTTATGCGATATGTAGTTAAAAACCTCATTAGATGAAGAATAAATTCCATTACTTCATTTATTTAATTTCAACTTCCTTAAGCTGGATAATGGCATTCGAAGTAGCGCATACCTGAGAGTTCGTCAAATCTTCAAACCCTCATAACTCGTAAATCATACAAAACACGATAAAAATATTATGTACGTATATCGGGAACATAGACATATATAACATACTCAAATACTTATTACTAAAATCGGAAACATCGAAATTTTTTAGTTGTCCGCTTCATGTGAAATGCCCCCGTATTCATTCGCCGGTGGAGACCGATCATGACGGATGACGTCACAGCGAGTCGCTTCGTTCTCGGTCGCGTTTCTGGAACTATTATACTGAAATTGCTGTATCTTCGTATGGTATTTGTGGGTACATTGATTGAATTATTGATACATTGTTTGTATTATATATCATAGAATACTTTAATTAGTTAAAAAAAAAACTTATTAAAAATGTGCGAAGGTGTGTCAGTTTATTCACAAGTTAAATATCTAAAAATCAGTAATGACAGTATTTATATCGCCTCCTATCAAAAACTTTGATACTCGTAACTACTTGAATGACAAGCAAATTGTAGAATCAATGCTATTTAATAGATGGCGCATGCGGAAAAAAATCATAAAAGATACTTCTATTGAATCACAATTCTAATTATTATTCTTTTCTTACACTTATAACATTTTAATACATTTGGATCTAATTAATTATTAATATTTGAATGAGTTAAAAAAAAATACAAGCTTACTCACAAGGAAAATAAAATCAGTGTAATGACAGTTGAACTATTTTGTTATTCTCTTTTTTTGACTGATATGCTATTGATTAATTACAAAATGGATCCAGTGTTTAAGACTGTGCGTAATCAAAAGGGATACAAATCTCTGATAATGTGGTAATAATAGGTACAACAAACAAAGACAAATCAAAAGTAGGAACATTACTGTGTGGCGGTGTATAAATCAAAAATATTGTAGTGCTATATACAACTTGACGACTCAAATAAAGTTATAATTTCCTAATGTAGATACAAAAAAATTTGCTATTTTGAAAAAGTTATAATATTTTGTTATTAAGTGTTATGATTCTCAGAAGCATTCATTACTTCAGTTTTTATTTTTATTTTATTTTATGTTAAAATAAATGAAAATGAATAAATGTGATTAAATACGGGAAAAAATTAAATTGGTATTATTTTTATTCATAATTTGACTAACCCACATTGAGCAACATTTATGATTTACCTCCTACCCACTTAGCAGTTCACATTTTTGTCATTGAAGCATTTGACTGAATAGGAAAGGGTTAATTGAAAACTGACAATACTAATTATTTCTTAATTGATTGAAGGTGTCTACACGCTAGCTGCGGGAAGTATTTGAGGCACTCTTTCCTCCAGTGCGTTACAAGGTCTATAGGCCTTTGACCTAAACTTTCTACCAGTGCGTTAATGGGTCGAAAAGCCTTGTTATATATGGGTGAGTTCAAATTCAAAAATCTTTGCGATGACTTTTATTTTATAATTAATTTTGTGACTAAGTTATTGTAAAAGAGTGGACTTACGTTATACTATTGTCGCCAATTGCTTCGGCAAGTACTTTAAGAAAACAATGGAAAAACAAACACAAGGCTTATCGACCCATTAACCGCACTTAGTTAAAGGTACATGTAAGATTATTTTAGTGATGGGAAAAATCATAAACAGTATTTTATCAACATTATTTTTTTATTATTATTATTATTTTATATATTTTTTTTATTTTTTTTTAACTTTCTAACTCACAAATGACTTTCATAAAAACATTTCGTACAATATCCTTTATTACATTCAGTCAAGGCAATATGATTTTATTTTTTTGTCTTTTTTTGGGCTTCTTTACTGTTCAAAGTATTACGAAGCTTATTATAACATCCTGCACAATTCCTTCTTTTTATTCCTATTTCCAATGTGTGGTTCGTTTTTCGTGCAACAACATAATTATCTCTTTCAGTTGAAATCGACACCTGAGTCAAAGCTTCAATTATTGCTTCAGTGAAGTCTTTTTTTGCCATTTGAACTGGTTTTCCATGATTATATAGTACCCAGCTGTTTACTAATACTGTGCCAAATAATATTTCCATCATGACTTTTCTGAACCATTTCACGCCTCTTTTCAAACTAGAGTAATAAGAGGACATCTGGTCACTATAATCTATGCCTTTTTTATTCTGATTATATGTTAGGACGCATTGCGGTTTTTTAATTTCCTCTCCAGTGATTCGGTTCGTCTTACCGGTAGATATAAGACTTAAATCGTGATTTCGGCACGTAGAAATCATATGAACTGGCCTCTTATCTGTCCATTTTATGACTCTTATCCCATTTGGGTTCATTTTGCCAACTATTTCACCTTTTTTCAATTTTAGAGAAATTAATTTCTTTGGATTCCCTTTCCGATTTGGTCTCAGAGTACCACACAAAAAGGTTTTTTTACGTAAAAGTTCCTCTGCAAGATCGATGGAGTTGTAGAAATTGTCAGTTATTATTATTCTGCCTTTATTTTCTAATCCTTTTATTAGTCTTAAAACTGTTGCCTTTCCGTGATTATTCTCTCGACCTTTATCTCCTTTGCCTGTATATATAATAACATTTCTTGTGTATCCTTCTGGAGTGCAGAGCTTATATAATTTAACGCCATATTTGTGACTCTTATTTTTAATGTACTGGCGAAATATTAGTCTTCCCCGCCACGGAATCATGCTTTCATCAATAATAAGATATCGACCTGGCTCCAAAAGTACTTGAACTCTTTCTAATATCATATTAAAAGTGTCCTTTATCTTTTTCAGTTTATCTGTATCATCAGAAGTTTCGTTACTGAAGTGCCAAAATTTCAAAATAAGCAAAAAACGATCTCTAGTTATAACTGAACTAATATATTTATTATTGTAGATGTTCTTTTTTGACCAATAATCATTTATACGGGGTATTCTTACAAGACCCATCGCCAGTAGCACTCCTAAAAATTTTTTTAGCTCTTCCCGATTTGTAGGAGTCCAGTCTCGCAATCGTGATTTAAGCTTAAGATTTCTTAGATTGCTAATATGATCTTGTGCGTAATTATTTGTGTGTATGTACCATTTGGTCAATAATTTCATCCGTAACAAATAGACTGTAAAAATCTGCTGGCGTTATACAATTATCTGCAATATTTGGTTTACAATTGTCTGTAAATTCATCAAAATCCGGTTTCGTATCATCAATGTCTCCCCACTCGTCATTAGCATGGTTTTCACTACGTTGAGTATATTCAGGTATATCAACTTCTTCATTTTCATAACTGCTTTCATCAAAATTTGTAACGCTATTATCACTGTTACTGTCATCAGAGTCAGTAGAATCAGTTTCTAATTCAGAGGAATTGGGAGTAAAATTATCATCAGATGAATCAGGGACAAAATCTTGAGCAGAATTTGCAGGATTATCAGAATTGTTCGCAAAACTTTGGTCATTCTCCGTTTGAGTATCTATATAGTATATTTCACGGATTTCTTCGTTCGATAATGGGCACGGTAAGTCTTTTACACATGATATATCACTTATAGAACTAGCCCTGCTTGTAAGATTTGAAGCGTTTGGAGTAAGAAAAGTTCCTTTTCGTAGGTTATAATTCTTGTGTGTAGGGTTGCAGGTGTGTGTTCAACATTTTTCAGCACATATAGAATATTTCCTGTACTAGGGCTAACATAAACAGTATTGTTTTGTTGTTGTATTTTGGTTCTTTTAGGTGTCAATTCTAAACTAGACTTTCTAACTTGAGGTGTATTCTTAATACTAGGTCTTACTCCCATCGAGGCCTCGTGTGGAGTTGAACTGCAGCGAGGTTGTTGAAAATCAGCGTCACAACTTGTAGATGCGGGCTTAACAATAATATTCTGAATGATTTTGATCCGGCTATTTTCTTGCAAATTGGCACTATTCAAGTTATTATTTTGAGCATCATCAGCTACTTTTTCTTGTTTTTCAAAAGATAGTTCCAATATCTTCCGACAACGTTTATTTACTTTATGCATTTTTATAGCACTTTCACTGCACGTGTGTTCACAAAGAAAGTCAAAACAACACTATATTTTTTTATTTAAATCAGTGCGTTATAAGGCTAATAGGCGTTGTGCTGCACATAAGGTCTTTAGGCCTTGTATCCGCAAGGAATTGCAATTTTTGGCTTCCAGTGCGGCATAAGGTCGAAAGGCCTTATACAAGTATTATTACAAAAATAAGCAGCCGTTCAAAAGAAGATCACAAATATATATTTGTCTCTTTTACACAAAGAGCGCTCTTTAAATTACAGCGTCCGCACCAGAGGGAGAACGCTATATAAGCGCTCCGCACTGACTGCGAGTTCATGCATAAGGCCTTTTAACCTCATATCGCACTGAGCGTGTTAATTGACAGCAACCTCTCTTGGCGAGCTCAAGTGAACGAGGTTAGCCGTAAGGTACACTTTTCCTTCCACAGTCTTAAATCCCTTCAAAGGTTTCTCCAATTTAAAACCAAAATTTATTTAGCTCAAACTCTAATTCAGCCGATCATCGATTATCGCAACCCAGTGCTGGGCACGCCATAATTATGACGGTTAGTCCCCTCTTTGAGGAGTGGCTGGAAAGGCAACACGGCGTCCTTACCTTCCGCATGACGCAGGTCCTCACCGGACATGGTAAGTTCGGGAGGTTCCTGCACCGGATTCGTGCGGAAGAAACGCCCGGGTGTCACCATTGTGTGGACCGCCCGGAGGACACGGTGGAGGTGTGCCCCGCTTGGGCAGAGCAACGCCGTGTCCTCGTGGGGGCGATCGGCGGCGGCGATCTATCGCGCCGGGCCTTGGTACAGGCCATGGTCCGGAGCGAAGAGGAGTGGTAGGCGGTCGCCTCATTCTGCGAAGCAGTAATGCTAGCAAAGGAGGCGGCCGATCGCGTGAAGCAACGGTCCTCACGCCCCAATCGCCGCCGGGATTCCGATCCTGATTTCCGGCCATCGTAAGCGCAGGCTTGCGGACGGCGAGCAATGGGTGGCTCGCCGTCCGACCGTCCGGTAACCGTCCGGATCGAGCCCAAGTCGTCGACGGCGCGTGCTTTTCCACACGCGCCTCATGGAGATGTCAGCAACTGTAGGGGCCTAGCGGGGTCGAAGCCTACTGGGGCCAAGGGTCTGATTCTGAAAGGAAGACTCGGCCCTGGTACGAAAGGCAACGAAGGAACAGGAGTGGGTTTTTAGTCAGTAAAAGTCTGACACTATCTCCCGCTCCGCCCAAGCGCGGGGGATGTCATAAGATGATATTGTAACTGTAAGGTGCCCCGGGGCTAAAGAAACTACGGGGCTATTGTAACTAAATTAAATAACTCAGTTATGATAGCATTTTTAAACATAATGCCATCTAGAAATTACGGAGCATACCATATTGTTACGTGGAAATAATAGATGGAAGCACTACAGCTAAAAATGAAGATAAAACAGGTTGATCTGTCAAACCGCCATTTTAAAGCATATTTGTACGAACGCACGTGGTAACAAAAATCTACAAAAAATACATTTTTAAGTGTTTTATTGCTGGTGTTTCAAGTGGAGTACATAGTTGACAACCGTAAGTAGCTATAATTATTTTTTGCTTAAGGATTGGTTGAAGTTACAATAAGATGTGTGTGTAGTTACATTTTCCGTGATAATAACGTAAAATGGGGTAATTGTAACTTTGAGGTTAGTTGCATTTTCCCCGTGTCGGTTTGTATGAAACTATGAAGCAATAGTGTTGTGCCATATCGATGTTTTAATTCTGTGGTTTTTTTATTGATATTGTGTATATTACTGAATTAGATATTGATATGATATAGACTAGATACGTGGACTCAAAGAACAGCTATATTGTACATAATCCATCTTCAATATTTTAAAGGTGTATTTTTATCTGTATGTACGCTTTCACAACTTTCTTGCACCGATCCTTGTGAAATTTGGCATGTAGATAGCTTGAACCCCGAGGGTCACAAGCTTTTTTTACAACTAAGAGACATCAATAATTTGAAAGGTTTTTAATTTAAAAAAAAAACGACCTAGTACAAAGCTGCAATTTTGCGCATTCGCTTCATAAATGAAATTAATCAATTGTTTTAGATGGTCCGGAATTATACACGGAGGACAGAAATAAAATATTCCCAGGACAATTTGTTAAAAGCATTGGAAGCTGTTAGGAGCAATTAATTGAACACCTATCAAGCGACTGACGTTTACTGAATTCCGAGGTCTTCTTTAAGGTTTCGTAGGAACAAGAAATTTCTATATTTGTATGTTTTTTTTTATTTATACTGTGAGTGTTAAATTTTACTTCTTATTAAGACTGACAACTCATAAGTATATTTTCTCTCTTATTAAAACACTGTATCTATCCTGCTTTTATTATTCCTCATAACAAACATTCAATAAAATTCGGTTATCGACAAAAGTGAAAAGTAAATTCACTACACTAACTATTAACGAAATAGTTTTATTTTTTTATTAACGATAACTATTAAGGAAATATTTATATTACTCCAAACTGAGCTTAAATACGTGAACTTTCGTTTAAAATTCGCCTACGATACCACATTGCGTTAAAAAACCTCTGTTTTTAATAATTTAAGGACCAACAGATACACTACGATTGTCATTAGTTGCATTTACCCCTTATCGGGGGTAAATGCAACTTTTTCTACTTCTAATCATCTAATCTAAAAAAAACCCGTTTTATTATTTCAATTCCTTACGGACTTTCTTTTCAGAACTAGGTAATACGTAATATTTATGAAATTGTTAATCAAGTAGAATTATCTAATAAGGAAAATTTACGATAAAAAAGAAACTGCACAAAATCAAAGTTGGAACCATATTTTTTCTAGTTGCAATTGCCCAGGGATACCTTACTAAAATTAGAAGTTGGAATCGAGAATCAAGGCATTCATTTCAAATAAACCATTTACTGGCACCTTTTGATTTGTCAAAAAGTTAATCCACACTTCAAAGCGCAAATCCCCATGGTTCTCCATACGAATACGCAAGAGATATGGACACTTCTTAAAAACATGTATACATATATGCAGTAGAAGTGCTGGTTGGATAGCACGGCATACCAGCACTAATGACATCATTGGATTTCATCATCATTTGTATTTCTAGTGTACAATAAAGAATATATATATATATCTGTCTATCTATCATCCACCGAGCTCCTGTCACCGGGGTGCCAGCTGTTTTAGAATCCAATAGTTGGCACGTGACGGTAGAAAGAGGCCAGACGAGATGAGCATAATGCCTTGGAAATTGGATAGGCCTTTGGTGTGGGATACAACATATGACGACACCCTTGCGCTATCCTATCTACCGAGTACAGCAAGCTGGGCTGGGGCGGCTGCTGCAAGTGCAGAAAACTCAAACGGCGTAAACATAGTGGAAGTTATATGTTTGAGCCGCTCGGGGCCGAAACACTAGGGCCATGGGGTCCGAGCGCTCATCGAGTTGTTCGTGATATTAGCAACAGCTAGTCGACTCTTTGCGTGACCAGAGGGCTGGGCCTTTTCTCGGTCAATGAATCAGCATTGCTTTCCAACGTGGCAATGCTGCCAGCGTTCTGGGAACTTTTCCCATTGATCTCGATGTGGATGAATTTTTGATGCACAAGTAAGTTCTTTTTCTACCCGTTTGTATGTATGTTTTGTTAATTAAGTGTTAATATTTATTATTTTAGAAGTTTAGATGTTTATATATTTGTACAATACGTAACGGATAGTTTCGGATAGTATTACAAATGTCTCGGTTACACTTCTTGTTTTTTCGCTAACAATGTAAATAAAGATTGGCGGTCAAAAGGTGACCAGTTTCAAATGACAGCGTCCGTTCATAGATAAGACGCGTATGTCAATTCCACCATTTTTAATGGTACCGAATGATCCATTACAAACGCCACTATCAGTAGGATATTTTAGTGAGTATGACAAACTTATGTCAAACAAATCAAATAGTAATTTATATCATAAATTACTCCATGGTAGTCACATTTACAAAATTTGATATGCCTTATAAAATACCTTATTAAATACTATAAAAATGTTTTTTTTTTTTGTAATTGCAAAGAAAAGTTATTTCCAAATACTAATCAATTAGTATGTGCGCGCTAGTGATAGTGGTGCTAGATCAGCATTGATCCAAGCATTTTAATCTTCAATATAATCTCCCAACTTATAATATTCTTACCCGCTTAATGTACTTTTGATACAAGATTTAAATTTTGTCATATTGAGTTTTAACATGTGGGGCGGTTCTTTATTTATAACATTTTGAACAACATCCCTTGAAGGAAGAGGCTACTTTAGCCAGATAGAAACTTGTTTGATCTAATAGGTCCCTATTTCTGGTAACATTATTATGTCAATCGCTGATTTTACTAAAATAGACCAGCCTACTAGTATCAACATCCGTAAATTGACGGATTTTCTATCACCATAATAATGTGCTGCTGAGCTTAGCATCACCGTTTTGCAGGAGATGTTAAATAAGGACCTTATCTTAGCCTTGAATCAAGAGTAATCCCCAGAAAAACTATTTCATCGACGAATTCTATACTAAGTCACACTCACTACTTTGATATTTCTTAAAAGATAAAACTTATGCACTTAGTTCTTTGCCCATTTAGAACTAAATTATTAGTAGTTTTGGACCTGCAGTAGGGCATTATTTACACAGTCCGTGTATTTATCTTAAAAATTGTAAGTGTTGTGTATTAAGTTTGTTTTGCAATAAATAGTAATGAAAATGGCCTAAAATTAAGCCTTGAACCCCCATTTTCACATTTAATTTCGACGAATTGACACCGTCAATTTGAACTAATTGCCCTTGAAAATTCTGTCATTCAAATAAGATTTTACTAAGTTTTAGACTGTTTTACCTAGTCTGTAATGCTCAAGTTCCAGATGTAATGTTTCATGAACCTCACGATCAAACGCCCTAGATAGGTTGCTTGTGCAACCGTGGTTCGTGTTAAAATAAGCACAAGATTCAACACTACCTTGCTGAAGACCGACAGCACGACTACTGGTCTGTAATAATTATTTGTGTTTTTGCTGTCCTCCGATTTAAAAAGTGGTATCACTTTACCATATTTCATTAGATCCAGAAATACTCTTAGATCCACACACAAAAAAGTTATCAACACGCGATAATCTATATGCGCTATAGTCTCAATAACTGAGGTACAAACTCAATATCTATATATGGGTGAATTTTGTCTCTCAAATGACATTTATAAATTTTATAGATTTTTTTTTTTACTTTTGTACTTTTGGTACTTTTGGTGCTTTTGTACTGTACTTTGGTCCTTTTGGTAATTTTGGTACCTTTGATACTTTTGGTACTTGTGGTATCTTTGGTACTTTTGGTATTTTAGGTACATTTTGTACTTTTTATGTTTTTTTTGGAATATTTGGACTTTTTTTTTTAATGATTGATAGGTTTGTGCTTGACCGGTATCTCACCTGATGGAAAGTGACGATGCAGTCGACGATGGAGCGCGCTTACCTAGAAGTAACCCATTCACTCTTGACTTAAAGACTCCCGGGTTGTAGCCATCAGGAAACACAGATTCCGGCAAGGAATTCCACTCCGTAGCTGTACGCACAATGAATGTGTTCCCAAAACATTTTATGCGTTTAGGTGGTGTCAACCATATGTACCGGACTTTTCGACATTTGACATATGACATGACATTTGACTTTTGCCATAGTCTGACTTTGACATTTGACATGACATTTGACTGTTTTTTTTTTCTTCTTTGGCAACTGAGCCGATGTCGGACTGATTTGTTATTTAACTTTTGCCATAGTCTTTGACTTTGACATTTGATTGACGTTTGACATTTGTCATGACATTTGACTGACTTGTTATTTGACTTTTGCCGTAGTCTTTGACTTTGACATTTGATTGACGTTTGACATTTGGCCATTTGATCATTTGATCGTTAGACCATTTGGCCCATTTGGCCTTTTTGGCCCATTTGGCACTTTTGGCCCATTTGGCACTTTTGGCCCTTTTCTCTCATTTGGCTCTTTGTTTTGGCCCTGTATTACACCCTTTGTGCCATTGATATAGTGTTCGTATTTTAAGTTGTACTTCCAGTAAAATACAAATTACTGTCCAAAAGGACATTGGCCAAATCGTACCTAATTGCGCCCCTGATTTGCCGGATACATGAGAAAATCCGCATCCGCAATTTTTTTACTGCCTTGGAAAAACCAAGAAATATCTCACTACTAATGTTCAGAACGCACCTACTGACATTACCTTTTGTGCGCGAAATGACTTCAGACAGAAGTTATAATGTTTATCGTAGCTTTCTTAGTTATTAGCAGTAGTTTACGTTGTTGTTGTTGTTGTTATACGTAAACAACGAATCAACTACAGGTTTTTTTTTATTGTTTGACTCTATCAAAAATAATAGTCATGTATATGGGTAGTACGTATCAAGGTTTTGCGTAGATGTGTAAAACATAACGACAAATATTATTGACGCTATAGTCTTGGTTTTCGAATTGACAATCCATAACTTGGTCTTTATTTTTGAAACTTGACAATTCATTACTTGTCTTAATTTTCGAAACTTGACAATTAACTTTCTTGTGTTTTCTGTATTTTTTTCCACTTGATAATTCATGATCTGTCTTATTATTATTATTTTTTGTGACTTGGTATTTCAATACTTGTTTTGATTTTCGAATTGACAATACATTATTTCAATTTCTATTCATTGATAATGATTATTCAGCTCCAAATCAACAAAGTTAACCGAAATACTTATTATTGATACAGAACTTTTTCATCACTCATCTATTCTAGTGCTAGGATCGAACTCGCGGCAATAAACTCGTAATATTAGCAATACTTAACTTCAGTTTCGTAGCGGTACTCGTTTCGAACGAACGCGTGCATTTTAAACGATATTTGTACCTCATTAGCTAACGAGCTTGTTTACGAGTCTAGGGGTTTGACCTTGAAACGGACTAGCGCATCCATGAGCGCATCGTTAACTAATATAATGTGTATTGGAGTATTTATTTACAACGGAGGATGATATGGAACTTTTTAGCGATAATGTTGAATCAAGAAGTGTTTTGACTAGCAGCAACAATTCTTTAGTAGAACAAGACGTGGTGGTGACATTTAATATGGAAATAACATCTAAGAAAGAATCGATTAAACCGCTAAAACGAGGCAGAGAAGAGGACGATACGGGTTGGAAATTAGTACAAAATAAAGAGAAAAAATTCAAAGAAAGCATTATTGAGATTTATATTTCGTCAAAGGAAAAACTACCGAGACAGTTTGCGCTGGCCAGGTTATTTAAAGAAAAGGGGATTAGCGATATAACGAAGGTAAAATATATAAACAGTTACAGAGTACGTATCGATTGCAAAAACGAGATGAGTGCAACAAAGTTAGAAACTTGTAAAGACCTTATTGATAAAGACTGGAGATTTAGTAGACCAGATCACAAAAGTTACTCATACGGTGTCATCAAAGACGTAGATCTCGAGCTAACTGACGATGAACTTAAGAGTTGTATATCTTGCCCTGACTCCTTCGAATTGGTTTCATTGAAACGATTAAAGAGGCGTAATTTTAGTGAGGCGTCTGAAGAGTTATGGGTTACGAGTGAAGCAGTTCGGTTGTGCTTCAAAGGAGATATGCTACCTGCATATGTGTATGCCGATAGTTTAAGGATCAAGGTGGAGCCATTTGTATTTCCTGTGTCGCAATGCTCACGTTGTTGGAAGTTCGGGCACACAGCAAGAGTGTGCCCATCCAAAAAAATATTATGCCCAAAATGCGGCAGTAACCACCCAAACTGCGACACACAACATTTTAAATGTATAAACTGCAATGGACCACACATGGTGCTTTCAAAAATATGCCCTGCATATTTAAAAGAAAAAAAAACTTAAAGACCTCATGGCTGAGTTTAATTGTACATATAGGAAGGCTTTATTGTTATACGTAGCACCTTCACCTTGCAGAGAACAGTCGGAATCTATCACAAACACAGCTGATTTATTTCCGCAGCACCCAATAAATATCGAGTTCACAGAGAGATCAAGCTTACCTTTATATGCAGACATGGTCAAAACTAAAGCAGTTGTTCATAATCCAACCACCACAAAAGAGAAAAAAAGTGCTAAAAATACACGAATTGCTAAAGAGGATGAGTGGGCAAACTGGTCACCAAGAGAAGTGGCAGAAGCAAACGAATCAAATAATGATCCCGAGGAACCCAGAGAGAAAGAGGTACATTTTGAGGAGCTGATAGCTCGAATAAAGGAGATTATTTTTTTGAAGAAAAGCACGATAGCCGAAAAATTTTAAAAGATAATCCAATGTTGTGTACAGTGGCTAATATTAGTAGTTGTTGATAATGTGTCGGATTGGAAAATGATGAAGAGATTGCTTGACTTCTTTAATGGATCACAATAAAACCAGTATTAAAATAAACATTCTACAATGGAATGCTCAAAGTGTGAAACCTAAATTGGTTTTGTTAGAACAATTATTAAATCAGGAAAATGTACACATTGCTGCTATAAGTGAGACGTGGCTAGAAACGGAAAGTTCTTTGAGGCTGAGTAATTACACAATCTATTGTAAGGACAGGTTCGATGGATATGGAGGGGTTGCAATTCTTACCCACAAATCAATAAAATCTCAGATGTGTGTGAAGTCCAAGTCAGTAACCGAGGTATAGAACTAGTTTATGTGAAAGTTTTTAATTGAGGAATGCTAGAAAATATTGTTTCCATTTACTGCCCACCCTCGCTTCGAACATCTCAAAGCGATTGGGGATGCTTTACTTTCGATTGTTCCAAAAAATGCGGTTATTCTAGGAGATTTTAACGGACACCATTCTAACTGGTCAAATAAAACGGATAGTAGGGGTGTTCAAATTTTTGAAGCATTGATGGACAATAACTTTATTTCTTTAAATAATGGCAGCCCTACTCGTTTAAAAATGGTTAACTTGCTATGTCAAAAGTCCTCACCCGACATTTCTTTGGTATCATCTGACATAGCGTTGCTTTTCAACTGGTCAGTCATGAATGAGACATTAGGGAGTGATCATAAGGTTATTAAAATCACTTCAAATGTGCAGGCCAGTCCTCCATCAGTAGTCCGTAAAAATTTCAAAAATGCTGATTGGATCTGATACAGTGAGTTACTCAACACCCTTTTTTCTGAATTTAAGTTTTCTGGAGACTTACAGACCGATTATGACACGTTCATTGATTATATTAACTTGGCCTCTGATATTTGTATCCCTTTAGTTAAAATTAACCCTAACCCGGATAGTAAATTTCTACCTAAACCTTATTGGAATTCTGAGCTGTCTAAATGTGTGGCTGAACGCAGGTTAGCATTGTCTAAATTTAGACGTAATCCAACTCCTCAAAATTATGAAATATTACAAAATAAAATTAGTAATTCCCAGAAAATGATTCGAGCAGCTAAAGGTAAAGCATGGGGTGATTTTTGTTCTTCATTGGATCATTCTACATCGCAATCAACTGTATGGCAAAAAATGAAATGGCTAAAGGGACACAAATATTCCAACCATGCTACTGATTTGCTTCTTAGCTTAACGCTGGACTTTGTACCCCCGTGTGACATGTCTTTCGACACAAATAACCCGGATCTTGATGTACTTAATGATTTTACCCTCAGAATTCCAGAAATGTGTCCGATCGAAGGATACTGCACCTGGGGGTGATAATATTTCTTACTCCATCAAATTTTAATTTCTGGATTTGTTCCTATTCAATGGCGCGATATTGTAATTGTGCCAATCCCTAAACCGTGTCGAGAATCACAAAGCTTATCATCTCTTCGTCCTATTTCAATGATCTCATGCGTTTGTAAAGTTTTTCATAGCATAAGTTTTAGAACATGTCGCTCAACTGTAGATAACTTATCCGTTTTAGTTTCTCGCATTCAAATTGGCTTCTCCAAAAAACTAATTACGGTGGCTGTTTTCATAGATATAAGCAATGCATATAACTACGTGGACGTCAAAAATCTACTTAAAATCATGCAACGAATTGGCGTGGGATCTAGAATTTGTAATTATATCTGGAATTTTCTTAAGTTGAGAAATCTTAAAATTACAATAGGGAATCATGAAATAACTCGTACATCCGGTCGGGGATTGGCACAAGGCGACCCATTGTCACCATTACTCTTTAATATAGCAACCTTGGACGTTTGTCATAGTAGGAGGTGTATTTCTATCGCAGTACGCGGACGACTTTGTGTTGTACACCACTTGCAGTAGCATCTCATCGGCACAACAATGCTTACAACTCGCTTTAAATAAGATGACTAAACTACTCTTGAATCTGGGTCTTGAGATATCCCCCACAAAAAGTAGCGTATGCATTTTTAAGAATGGTGTAGTAAGAGACACTGTCACATTAAAAATTAACGAGGTATCGCTGCCGGTGGTGAACAATGTAAAGTATTTGGGTGTTTGGCTTGACCGATCACTTAGGTGGGCTGAGCATATTAATGAGACCCGAGAGAAGGTACTCAAGTTGACTAATGTTTTTAAAATTCTTTCTGGATCTGGATGGGGAATACACCCCAAACATCTAAGACGGTTATACATCGCAACAATTCGAATTAGAATTGACTACGCTTGTTTTCTTTACGACAGTAGTTGTGAAACTCACTTAAGTAAATTAGATAGGGTCCAAAATGTTTGTATGAGGGTTATCGGTGGCTTTATTAGAACTACAGCCATTCATGTTATGGAAAGTGAATTGAACTTGCAACCTTTGAAGTTTCGTAGATATTATCTAGCGGGTAAATATTGGCTCAAAATAAAATCATACGCGGATAATAATATTATTACTATGTTACAAGAACTACAAGAGCGTTGTCAACAACCGCACTGGCGAAGAAAGGTGCCGCTGCTAGTTAGAATTCACGATTCACTTGAATCGCTGTCTGTCTACACAAGCCCGCAGCTTGAAATGTTCTCATTGGATACTTGGGTTCACAGAATTGATTTGTCTCAAATTGTATTGCCAAGAGTAGATGGTTTGGTTGCGGCTAAAAAGTGCTACCAAAGTAATAAAATGAGTGAGTTGTGCACTACCTATTTAAATAATACCTTCTCAGATTTCTACAAAATATATACAGATGGATCCAAAGATAAAATAGGTTCTGGAGCAGCATTATTCGACCCACAAACCAAACTTGCTGTGCAATTAAAGGTAAACTCAAAATGCAATATAATGTATACAGAACTTATTGCAATAGAGGAAGCATTATCTTGCATTGACTCATTTGAAAGCGGCAAATATGTTATTCTAAGTGATTCGAAAAGCGCCCTTCAACATTTAATTCGATGTACCACGAATTATCGAGGTACTCCGGTTGCATACAGTGTCATTAAATCCATATGTAAACTTATTGCTAAAAAAAAGAATATTGTACTCCAGTGGATACCGGCTCATGTTGGCTTGAAAGACAATGAAATAGTAGATGGATTGGCAAAAGATGCATGTGATGGTGGGTTGGTTTGCCCACACCTTCCGGTGCACAGTGATTTCTTGTACACAGTAAGAAAAGAATGCAGTAAAATGTGGCATGAACACTTCGACCAGAGGTCGCTGAGCAAGGGGATTTGGTACCGGACGATCAAACCAGCACTTCCTTGTTGTCCGTGGTTTGAACAGGCCAACATGAGTCGATCAGAAATTGTTATGGCTCTTCGGCTTCGATCGGGACACGTACCTTTGAACAGTTTCGCATATCTTATGGGTAAAGTTACTGCTCCAAATTGCCCTGACTGTAGTATAGTGGAAGGAAGACACGTACCATATACTGATGGAGTGTGTCCGGAACGAGGCCGAAAGAATTTCAATTTTGCCCAAGTCACTAGATATGGGTAGATGTAACAGTATTCTTGCGTTCCCTTTGTCAAAGGATGCAAGAGCTGTATATAAACTAGCTAAAATAGGATTTAGAACATGATTGTAATATTGTAAGAAGAACTGGTTATACCGATGAGGGTGGCATAATCAGATTGTGATTAAACCCTCTATAAAACAAATAAAGAAAAAAAAAAAAACTTAACTTGCCTCGTTAGGATACCGTACCGTACCGTTTTGACAGTTCACAATATGCCTTGTTTAGATAAATGAATTTACCACATACCGTTTTGACAGTTCGTAACCTGCCTCGTTAGGATAACAAGATTTAGGTACCATGTACCATTTTGACAGTTCACAACCTGCCTTGTTTAGGTACATGAATTTACCACGCTTTGACAGTTCACAACCTGCCTCGTTAGGTTACATGGATTTACCATGCTTTGACAGTTCACAACTTGCCTCGTTAGGTTACATGGATTTACCACGCTTTGACAGTTCACAACCTGTCTAGTTATTAAGTACTTAATAATCATATTGATAACAGACTTCCCGCACGTAAAACCATAATCACACATAACTGACGTTTGGTGTATTTTGTATGATAGGTTAGAGTAACTATGCTGCTAGGTAGCTGATATATGGCTTGGTTACAATCAGTAGGGTCTTAGGTAACTCATAGGTACCAGGCTCAATTCTTTCAAACTTAGCCACACTGTACACATTTAGAATAACGGCCGTACTAAGCTGTAAGCCCCGATGCGTACATTTTGATTACTCGATAATTCACACTTTCATTTTTCTCTCAACAGTTTCGAACCATTTCATATTTCAAACTTTCGATAATTCCGGGTGTCCCGTGTATGCGAATTCACACGTTTGCGAACGCACCCACGATACTGGAATAATTCCTAGTGTGGGGTAACGTTTCTTCTTTATTATTGAAAACAAAGAGATTATACCTTTGAGTAATCAATTCACAGTATAACAGTTAACCTTTTTCTCGTTTCGGGGATATAATTATACAGTATTAAGTACTCACTTTTATCCTCGTCGCCAAATGTGATGTTTTAGGTCACACACTGTGATATTTTAGAACACACACTATGCTTTATATTTATTACGATGTCCGGAGCTAGAGGTTGACACGTCCGACCCGCTCGGTAGCTAGCTCACAACTGAGGGCCGACTACCCCCGCCACCTAGCGGCCAGTCTAGTGTTTGTATACTGTACAGTATACAAACACACACACACACACAAACACACATACACACACACACACACACATACACATTACTGTGATGTACATCACAGTAATGATAAAAGCCAAACTGTATGAGGCCTGATAAAGTTAGGCCTAGTCCTTGTCGTGGACATGGACAGGTAGGGGGGACAGAGTAGGCAGTCTCAGGCTTTCTAGGTAAGATGCTGAGGCCGGGTAGCCATCCCCCGGATTCCAACCCTCTGCAGGAAGGAGTAGGCAGCCTCTAGTATAATAGGGGTGTGTGCCGAGGCCTGGAGAAGTGTGTCTCCGGGAATCCGACTTGTTATTTTAGGAGTAGGCAGCCTCTAGTATAATAGGGGTTTGTGCCGAGGCCTGGAGAGGTGTGTCTCCGGGATTCCAACTTGTTATATTACGGAGTAGGCAGCCTCTAGTGATAGGGGTTCGCTGAGACCTTGAGATGTATATTCCTCTTGGATTCCGGTTAATGACTCAAGAGTGTTACTTGAGGTCTTGCTCGGGTACGTTGTTACCCGAGTGATGGCACAATCGACTGTAGCTTCGTTGTTTTAGACAACGAGCTGTTCGCTCCAATATTATAAACTGGGTAATTTAGAGTCTCGCGGTGTTGTGCGAGCATGGGGTGCTGGACGCCTATTTGAGGGTCCTGGTAGTACCTCCTGGCCTTATCAAACCTCAAGTTTAATGGTACAGGATGAAGATGTTATTATGTCATATTCATCCTGGCGAGGCTATTGATTACCTATTATATAATGTTGAAATGATGTTCTTTAAATGAAATTATTAATATGTTGTTTACACTGTAAAATATAGGGTCAATTATGTAAGGGACAGAAATATACTACGAAGAACTAGCAGCCCAACTCCACAGGTATGTGACGCATTTCCTACAACACATTCCCCATAACGTAATTGTCGTCACCTACACAGAATATATATATATATATATATATATATAGTTCATCCCTATCCTTAATTTATATACCTACTCAAAGTTGTGTGAGGTGACGACAGGAATCATAATTCATAGGGCGTCCGCTCAGCGACGGCCTTTACTAGTAGAAGGTGAAATAATAATAATGGCTTCTACTAGTAAAGAACGTGGTTCTGTATTTACATTTACAGACACTGAAAAAGGCAAAAAAAAAACTATTACGTGCAGGATATCAATTCCATTTTTACTCCACAAAAAAAAAAACGGTACTACAATCTGGTGTTGCGTAAATAGAAGCGAGTGCAATGGATCCATAACTTTAAGCAGTAATTCTGGGTCAATTCTGAGGGAAAGCGGACATACCTGTAAGCATAACTTTGATAAGAATTTGATTGACATTAAGATAAATAAATGCAAAGAAAGAGTAAAGAAGGAATGGAAATCAGTAAGTAAAATTTTTGAAGAAACTGGGTAAGCTTGAGGAAGAAGATGATATTGTGGACATACCAAGTTTGAAATCAAAGCGTCATGCTCTATACAATATCCGAAAGAAAGCAATTGGCGTACAAACATGCCAGTTCCCAACGGTAGATACTTTTTTCGACGATTTTTTGGTTTATGAAAGAAAAGACGGTCTACCGAAATTTTTCATCTTTGCTACCGCTGACGGTATAGAAATAGCATCAAATACAGATTTGATTTTTGTAGATGGCACATTTAAAACCGTACCGCGACCTTTTTTTCAACTGTTATCAATACACGTAGACGTGGGCAGTACAAGAACAAGCACCATGATTATTCCCATATTTTTTTGCTTCATGCCTAATAAAACTCAGCAAACCTATGAGAGAGTATTCTCGGTTTTGCGAGACCGAAGATGGTCAATTTTTTGACTGTGTTGATAGTACCAGTGGTTCTGTGGCTGAACCATGTACAGTGACCCATCAAAAGTGCTTAGATACCTTAACGCCTATTTTCCCTTGCACGTTAGAGTTCAAGTTTTCGAAAATTAAACTAGATTGCGATTAAACTAGAAGGCTATTCCTCTTCCAAACTTGCTGAATCTACATCGGCTCTAGGAAACATTGGCTCGTGGAAATTTTCCTGCTCTTCCATAGCTGCAGTTATTTCTTGACTTTCTAAAAATTCCGATGTAAAGTCTGCTGCAAAAGTGCATAGGAAGTACAGAAATAAAATCGTGTGAAGCGAGAAATGACGCCATCTAGCGTAAAACCAGATTGAAATGTTGCTATCGACAACATTACATTATACTGTTAATAGATGGCGCCGCTGTGCTTCAAATGATTAATGCTTAATTAATGCTTATTTTTGTACTTTCTTTTTGTTTCTTCAAACATTGAAATAATTTATAATTTCTTTTAAAGAGATGAAGATATTAAAATGGAATATCAATTTATAAATATTTGATTATCTATGTGTTAGTTTTCAAACTTGAGAGGGTAGGTTGAATATGGATTTACAGTGAGGCCGCAAAATTCCATAAGAACGCTAAAGATTACATTGCTACGAACCGAGCAAGCACGATACTTCCGTGCGTATGTGTGCGCGTGTATGAGTATCCACATTCCACAGATAACACACACTAAGGAACTGTCGTCGCACTGAGCATAACATCATTATTATTTTTCTGCGCCATTGAATACGCATCACACAGTCACAGAGGCGACTTGTTCTTACCATTGCATTGATAAAATTCACGCAAATATGTCATGTGCTGGTAGCCGTATGAACTAAGTGTTGGATTTGCAAACAACGTAGCCCGAGTTCTAATCATGGTCGCTCCGTTGTGGTTATTTCTGACTTTGAAAATTCCCAATCTATATTTATTTTAATGTATTCTAATATAATTTAATTAAATCTGACATCATTTAATTAATGGATCCTAATGTAATATAATTCAATTTGACATAATTTATTTAATTGATTGATTTATAATAATTCCTTATTTTATTGATTCTGTTGTCTTTGTTTTCGTCTTGTACCTAGTTATTATTTATTAAATGTACAATTAATTCAAAATATAAATAATATTAGTTTGCTAAATTCTGTAAGTGCTGTGCACACCTTTAAGTGAAGAATTCGCTGTGATAATTGATTATTGTTAAAATTTTTCTTCTGTAAATGTTTTTGCGAACTATTCGTTGGAGTGCCGTAACAAATAAATAAATAAATATAGTTGTTTTTTATATTTCTATGAAAAATACTATTGCATTTTTTGCACTAAATAGTTGCAAATTACAAATATGATCTATTAACCACAAGAAGAACACATTCGTAATTTTCAATTATTTAGTTGTTACATCTTTTCGATGTTGTAAGGTGGAAATAAAAAGACGTGTTTAATAAAAAAAATTATTCTTTATATTTACAAATTAAACATTTATGAGAATTGTGACGTCGAATTGTTACCTAGACAAAAAAAAATATCTTGTAACCGTTATCTATGTTACGTGTAAGATTGTTTGTTGGAAGTATACCCACTTAGACCATTCATAATATGAATAACGTAACAATGAAAGGATATTAAAATTTTAATAAAATAAAATATAATTGTTTATATCCAGTTATTTATTGAAAAGTGATATATGTGTGGAGGTATGCAGAACAGAGAGTAAAGTCCCGCAAACCTCCGTTGAAAAGGGAGGATCCTCCAACCAGACGGGATGTTATGTCTGGCGGGCTACTGCCCGATATATGATTTCGGGCTGTTCTATATGTTCCAATCGCGCGGAGAACTTTGATTGCGCGATGCAGGATTAGTTCTTATTTGACGTCATAGATGTCGCTACATCACTCCCCTCCGGAGATCGGAGATCGATGGTTCTTGATGCTTCTTGATGCGTGCCAGACCAGTGGTAGGTTGGTTCCAGTGGGTCGGAACCGAATGCCGCATAGTTCTCGGTGAGTCGGATATGAATGCCGCATAGTTCTCGGTGAGTCGGAACTGTCTGCGGTGATGCCCCAGTGAGTCGGGGTGCTGCTGTCCCAGTGAGTCGGGATGATGCCCCAGTGAGTCGGGGTGATGATGTCCCAGTGAGTCGTGATTATGCCCCAGTGAGTCGGGGTGATGATGTCCCAGTGAGTCGGGGTGATGATGTCCCAGTGAGTCGGGATGATGCTGCAGGCTCCAGTGAGTCGGAGTAGTGCTGCTGGCTCCAGTGAGTCGGAGCGGTGCTGTGCGATGTAGTGGCTTGACTGCTTGCGTCGACCAGGAGAGGTTCTTCATAGCTCTTCATGTGACTGGCCGAAGGTGCGGTGTGATTAGCCAAGGTCGCTGATGAGGCTGAGGGTGATGACCAGGTATGACCAGGTAGGCATGCTGGTGGTCAGGATACCCTTTAAAGCCGTGGGTGCTGGCTGTATGGCTCGCTGCTCGAAAGCTTGAGGAAGTGATGATGACGTCACGAAGTAGTAGCTGCACGAAGGCTGCGCTGACGTTCTTTGTCGAGGGTCACCAGTGTGGAGGTATGCGGAACAGAGAGTAAAGTCCCGCAAACCTCCGTTGAAAAGGGAAGATCCTCCAACTAGACGGGATGTTATGTCTGGCGGGCTACTGCCCGATAGATGATTTCGGGCTGTTCTATATGTTCCAATCGCGCGGAGAACTTTGATTGCGCGATGCAGGATTAGTTCTTATGTGACGCCATAGATGTCGCAACATATGATTTAGACTTTGTGACGTTACAATTGAGGTCATAGCTTAATTGTTCATTTTCTTGACAAAAAGAAGATTGAAACTAAACCTCAATTTCTGTTAAAAGAACTTTAGTTCTCACAAGATAATCGTCAATTAGATGAGAAAAATAAATTGAACTATTATGTTAGAACAGTGTGGGTAGAAGAATAAAAAACGAAATAGAATCATGATTATTGTCAACAAAATTGATAGCGAGTTCACTGCATTCTTAAGATAAGGCGATGGCACAAGTTAAAAGATATAGCTGTTTTAAACGAAAGTAACACAATATAATACAGTGTTTGTTAACGAATAATCATGGATATGTTAAAATAAAATGGCCTACTAAATATTTAATTACACCGACTGATTTCACTAAAACTTAATATTTTGTATAACCCCATTACTTTCGATACAGTCAAGTAGACGTTTGCGAATGGATCCAATTATATTACCGCATATTTCCCACACCTCCATGCAATGGGTTTTTAATTGTTCCGTAGACCTCTCATTCCGCGAGTCCCACCTTTGCACCATCAAACCCCATAGATTTTCTATGGGGTTGAGGTCGGGTGATCGCGCTGGCCATGGAATAACAATACTTCCGGGTGATTGTGAAACCAGTCACGCACAGTACTCGCTCGGTGAATAGGACAATTGTCCTGGACAAACGGAAATTGTGCTAACTCATCAGCTGGGTAAATGTTGCGCACAGTAGGTAGCATAATTGAGTCTAACACTTCCACATAAGTTGAACTGTTTGCGCGTGGAGGAATGAAAACCAGTTCTCCTGGTCCTGCTGCACTCATCCATCCCCACATATTAATTGTGATTCGACCTGATTCGGTGTTAGGAATAATGTTGTTATCACACCAGCGAGTGTTATTCTTGCGCCATAAGTGAAGCCTGCCCTTTTGACTGGATTTAAATGTTTTTTCATCTGAAAATACCGCAGTATTTCAGTCAAAATCTAAATAATCACGTGCGAAACGTAATCGTTCTTGTTTATATATTTATAACAATTGCGTGGGATTTGAACTTGCGGCACACTGATTTGCGCTTCAATCTGTGTGCTCTATACCACTAGGCCATCTTGACTTATGCTAAGTTGATGAAATTATGAACTACAATCAGTTTTTGACGACAATGATGACGCATGTGTCTATTATTTGTTAAACTAAAAGTCAAGTTTATACTTTGTGAGATTGCCTTTGCTCGCCATTTAGCTGTGAAGAAACCAACGCCATCTAGTTTAATTTTCGAAAACTTGAACTCTAACGTGCAAGGGAAAATAGGCGTTAAGGTATCTAAGCACTTTTGCTGGGTCCTGTACATCGGTTGTTTAAAATATCAAAATCGTCTTTGTTCATACTTATAAGTTTAATACAAGGCATGCCTTTTAAGTTTTGTCGTTTGAAGAAAAAAACTTAACTAGAACCTTATAGTACTTTTTATTGTTTTTTAAAGTATTCACCACGTAGCTTAATACACTTTTCCATTCGCTCAAACCAGTTATTATAACATTTATTCCACTCTAAAGTTGGGGTGTTAAAAATGGCTGACTTGAAAGCGTCGACTGCTTCATCACCGGACCACGAAGACTTTTCTTAATTTTAGGAAATGTAAAGAAAACGTTAGGGCTTGGTCAGGACTGTATGGAGGATGGTCAAGAATTTCTACTTTTTCCTGCTTCAAATACTCAATCGTTTGACGAGCGCTGTGTGAGCTTGCGTTCTCGTGGTGCAGGATGATGCGTCGCTTCGAGTTTGATTTTCGAAGTTCGGCAATGACTTGTGATAAACAAACTGTGGTATACCACTCTGCGTTAACCGTTCTACGATCTTCAAGTGCAATAGTCGCAACATGGCCGGTTTTTCCAACGAACGTGGCCACCATCTTCTTTGAAGTGCTTCGAGAATGAACAACTTTAGTCGGCTTTGGCTCGTCTTGAAAGACCCAGATTGTAGATTGTTGTTTGGAATCAAGATCGTAGGCATAGATCCAAGACTCGTCACCACTGATGTTGTCGTAGACGTGATTTAACTCTCCTCGGTTGAACCTTTGCTGAGTTTGTTACACCATCTGACGCGGGCCGCCTTGTGATCATCGGAAAGCAGATGCGGTATCCAACGGCAAACTAGCTTTCTCTAACCAAGCGCTTCATGCAAGATCTTCTGAATGGTTGTCTCTGAGATGCCTAATAGAGCTTCTATCTCTCGATACGTCACATGACGATCTTCGAGAATTAGTTGTCTCACAGCAATGATGTTATCTTCAGTGAAGGCGGATTTTGGGCGTCCTTCGCGATATTTGTCACTAACACTAGTATGTCCACGCTGGAATTCTAAACCAGCGTTCGACAATCCGCAGACATGGGGCTTCATCACTGAGCACAAATGTTAGCTCTTCAAAACACTGAAGCCGTGTCAGGCCTCTTCTAAAGTTGTAGAAAATTATTGCACAAACATTTTCCTTCGAAAGATTCATTTTCGTACGTAACCTGACAGATTCCAATCGACGCTGTGACTAAACTATAGCATTAATCCTAATACTTTCAACTGTTTTGAGATTCAAAATTTAAACACATTTGAATATAGAACAGTTCCAAATCCAAAATTGCCGGGAAATAAGGAAACGACAGAATTTAAAAGGCATGCCTAGTGCCTAGAGCAGTCACGAAATTTATATAATTTTAAATTCTCTTTGTAAAATTTAAGTGCATCTGCGACAGATCTATTCAGCAACTGTGTGGCTAACTTTATATTCATTTTTTGTTTACTGTAATAAATATGAGCTTCTGTAATTTTGTTAGCTAAATGTTGGATGTCATGTAATAATTGTAAATAATCAAACCTAATTGTATTACCATCTTTGTCAATTAAAATGCAATCACAACCCTAATCATATGACATAGATCATAAAATAGAAAGAAAGAAAACATTTATTTGAGACTCGCACAGGACAAACAACAATAAAATAAAAAGTAACTACTTAATCTACTTATAAATACTTAACTTAAAAATAATAGAATTTTAAACGATAAAAATAAAAGACCTGTGCGAGGCCAAAAAGGCTCCTATCTCAGCATATGCTGCGATATTTAACTAAAAAGTAAAAATAACGCAGCGCTGCTATTCTGATAGGGCCTGGTGATGCCACGGACACACTCACGGAACACAAAGACAAATAAGATAATAAAAGAATAAAATAAAAATATACTTAACATATAAACAAATCAATTAAACTACAAAAAAGTGTAAAATAAAAGCACTATTTAACCAATTCATACGCCCGATGCTCCGTTATACATTTATCTATAGCAGACAAACGAATGGAACGCGCGGGCGCAGATGTATATAAATACATTACTTCTCGTATTATTTAATGTAAAATATGGCTTTAATGATATTAAATTCAAATCACACCCCAAACTAGTTGCCACCCACGGGTAGTGTGAAAGCGAAGCCCGGGGCCCCGGGATGAAGGCAAAGAAGGAACAGGAGTGGGTTTTAGTCAGTAAAAGTCTGACACTATCTCTCGCTCCGCCCAAGAGCGGGATTTGTCATTAGATGATTTTCCCACCTAAAAAAAAAAAAAACTAGTTGCTACGTTAATATTACTAGCAGCCCCATCAAAAATTAAAGCACAAACAAAAATGTTGATGTTGTAAAGCATTTCTACTGCTATTTTTACAAGACTAGCTCGTTGTTAACCAGTCATGGACATAATAAAAAAATATGCTGTGGGAAACTTCCATGAAGCGTTGATTACTAAGGCTTGTGTGGCAAGCGGTAGACTATCATCTGATACATCATATTTAGAATAAACCTGTATCAATATACCCTTTGTACTTATTTATAGAACCTACCCATACCAATCCTTATGGCCATTTCGTCGATGCACAGATTGCCATAAATAGGATATGCACTACTTCAAGACAACTTTTCTAATGTGTCAAATGATTCAGATGTGAATCCTAGTTCCGTATTGACTTTTTTATACCAGCGTGTAACTGGATGAGGCAAATTTGTGTTGAATGTTTCTCTTACAAAATGATGCCCTAGGCGAATAAAAATGAAGTTGTAAGGCGAATAACCTTAATTGTGGTGAATATGTTTTTTCAAATGTAAAACCCTTTGCTTTTTTTTTTTTGATATCGGACAAGAAAGTCTTTGTTATTACCTAGAATATTAGTTAATAAATAAATATCTTCTTGATTTAATTTATTCTTCAATTGTGTAACTATATCCGAGAACTGTGATGCTTTTTTTCTCAATCGTCTACGTTGTTGTTGTTAATAGCAAGCAAAAAGTATCCATTAATGGGGCGACGTCCTCGGGGTCTTTAGTAAAGATGGGCGTGCCTCAGGGTTCAATTCTTGGCCCTTTCCTTTTTCTAGTTTATATTAATGACTTTTTACATGATGGCTAATTTGTCCGATATAATTATGTTTGCTGATGACACTTCTCTTATTTTTAAAGTAGATAGAAAAGATGGGGATGTCTTGTATGTCAACGAAAGTCTGGCTGTTCTTTCGAAATGGTTCGCAGCTAATAATCTCTTATTAAATGCGAATAAAACTAAATTTATAAAATTTTCATTACCGAATGTCCCTCAAGTTGGCGTAAATCTAATTCTTGACGGCAACAAACTTGATGTTATTACGGAAACTGTGTTCTTAGGTATAACTATCGATTCTAAACTGCAGTGGGGCGCTCATATTAGAACTCTTTCAGAAAGATTAAGCTCAGCCGCATATGCAGAAGAAAAATAAGGCAATTGACAGATGTAGCCTCAGTTAGGTTAGTTTACTATGCTTATTTCCACAGTATTATGTTTTATGGCATTTTACTGTGGGGATCTGCAGCTGATGTAGACTCAATTTTCATATTGCAAAAGAGAGCAATCCGGGCTATTTATAAAATGGGTCCTCGCGAGTCCCTCAGAAATAAATTCAAAGAAATCGATATACTGACTCTGCCTTCTCTTTATGTCTTAGAAAGTATTTTGTATGTTCGTAAAAACCTAGGACTCTTCAAAATTAGAAGAAAATTTCATAACATAAATACGCGTAGTAAACACGAAATTGTATTACCCAAATGGAGGTTAGCTAAGACCAGCAAGTCATTTTTAGTAAACAGCATACGCTTTTATAACAAGCTCCCAAAGGCGGTGACTGAACTCAGCGAGGGAAAGTTCAAAACCCATATTAAGCGTGTCCTAACTAAGAAAGCGTATTACAAGGTTAAAGACTATGTCGAAGACACGCTTGTTTGGCAATGACTGCTTCTGCACATGTGGCCCCCTGGTAACTCATTATTATTGTGTCTATTAACTGCTCTATCTCTGTTTTAATATATACTTACATTTTTTTTCAACACATTGCTTTTGCAATATTTCTTATATTATTAGACTCCAACCACCATAAATTCGTTAGTAATTTATTTTGTTAACATGTCATTTATTGATAATTGTAATTATTTATTTATTTTGCTTTTTTTTTATATAGCCTCTTCTTATATAGATACATTCGAATATAGAACAGTTCCAAATTCAAAATTGCCGTGAAATATGGAAACGACAGAACTTAAAAGGCATGCCTAGTAACACAAGTAAAATCACTTCACATGTTGTATATATATACCAAGATCCCAGAGCTGTCTCACATAACTTATTTTCACATGGATGAAACCTTAGGTTCTTAGTAGCGTCTCATGTGCTTTGAATACCTGTGTTCTTGTGGAGCTCCCCCTTGGGGCCCCTGGGCAGGTGAGAAAGGGAACTAAAATAAGAGTAACTTAACTTAATTTTTTATGGCTGATTTTTATAGATGTTTTGTGGAATATTATTCTAAAGTAGTATCATAAGTGTCGGACACTTTCCATGGACCAAAACTTCTGTCAGACTCTAAAGCTCTTTACTTATTTTTACATTTTGTGAGATGTAAAAGTACTGCACCTACTCTAATTCATTTTATTATGAAAGTAGCTACTTTTGTTACAAAGATTAAACTGTATTTTATAGAATTTAAATAGGTAAAACTAAACATGGTATGGTACTCGTACTTTAGCAATATTTGCTTATAAATAAGTAGTTATGTAGGTTCATTTTGTGTTGATGAAAAAAAAAACTTTTATAATTTCCTACTTATATTCCATTTATTGACGTAGCTACATTAGTAGGTACTTAAATATAAATAATCTTGACATATATTTTTATCTTAAAATACGTTTATAAAATGGATTTTATTTCACATTTTTCAATAACATAAATATTTTTTTTTGTGTGTACAATAAACAATAAAGAGAGTTAGTCCCTGACTTACTAACTAACACATCAACGCACAGAAGTTTCTTTCATGATGAAGGAATAAGAAAGGATTATTCAAAATGCACCCCCTCCTCCCCCAAAAAAGGGGATGAAACGGGGGTCTAAAGTTTTTATGAAGGAACCTACTTTCACGCGAGCGAAACCGCTGACAAAGCTGGTTTTGTATAAAAGACATACCTATCGGAATTGATGAGGTAATGTAAAAAATGGATTATTTATAGATAGTCAAGAACTTCCATACATTCGATTTAGGTACTTAGGTATATTATATTGACATAAATATCTATTTAGTATGGTACCTAGGTATTTAATGGAGGTTCCATCAATAAATATTCTCAAAAGCGCTTTTGCATTCTGTAGAATAAGTAAGTATGTGACTTACTTATTCTACAGAATGCAAAAGCGCTTAAAAAGAAAAAAATAAAAATATACTTCTAAAAACAAATAAATATTAGCAATTTTATCACCGCGTTTCAAAGTGACTGTGTATTATAAATATAATAATATAAACTATAAACACTGATTTGTAAACAATATTTTGACTCCTGACTCGCGGAAGTAGTGATGGGCAAATGAAAAACAATGCATCGATATTCGCATCGATGTTTTATTTAATTTAAAACTTAATTTAATTCAGCCCCTGGTAAATTTATAGATTAACAAACAAAAGTACTTAGAAAACTAATATGTCTAAAGTTATGCATAAAAATAAATATAATCCACGTAAAGCCCAACCTAAATTTAGGTCCGTATACATTACGATCACTAAAAATAGGTGCAAGTAGTTGAGAATAAATAGATTAGATTTATTATATAATTTTAGACAGTTATTTAGAAATCATCAAAAATCTTTCTTCAGGTAGCCAGTGAAATTAAATTTTCCGTATCTTTTTTGCAATTTGCAGCTCAGTATCGAATAGTATTGTAATATAAATTATATTTCCGGTATTGCCATGATACTCATTAGAACCATGAACATATTCTCTAACTTAGAGAAGTTATAATGAGTTTATTACCGCAAATTTAATTTTTATTAACATACTGAGCTGCAAACTGCAAAAAACGTACCTCTTCTTCCTGCCCTTATCCCATATTACTTGGGGTTGGCGCAACACGTTTTTTTCTTCCATTCTGTTCTGTCACCCGTCACACTATCACTAACTCCCTTTTCTTTTATATCACTCCTCACACAAAACTTGAGTTCGCAGGCTACCTGGAGCATCTACCTTAAAAATATCTGGGCCACATAATTACTCAACAAAATTCAAAGTTAACTGTTTTGTGATCGTAATAAGTAGTTACATAATTTATGAGTACTTATGTCAAATATTATTGTCCATTCAGGGTGAGCACGGAACCAATTTGCTAAATCACTTATCATCACATCATCCAGACAAGTATAAAATTGTACATGAACGAAATCAATTAAATGATCAAACCCAACAACCAACCCAATCAAATAATGAAAATAATTTTAATGTATCAAATACTAGTGACAACACTAAAACCAGCAATAGTTCTGCAAGCTCAGGCTCTCAAAAACTTATTCATGTACGTACGCAATATGTAAACTTAGTAAATGTGCACGGAAGGCATTTTTCTTTATTAGACGATTTGGCATTTAAAAATATTGTGGCAATGAGTGGTCTCAATCCACGAGAACTGCAATATATAAACTCGCGTTCTATAAGAACCACAATTACAGAGGTAGCTGAAAAAATAAGAAAATACATAGCTAAAGATTTTCATTGTAGGTTGGTTTCAATAAAAATTGATAGTGCAACGAGACTAGATAGAACATTTTTTGCCGTCAACGCCCAATATACAACGTGTAACAAAAAGGGTATATACGTATCAAGTGCACGGCTTCTTGATAAGATAACAAACGATACGGGAAGGGTTTTCTAACATTATATTTACATGGTAGGAAATTATGAATTATTTCAATACACATGATACCAGAAACCGAACATTTCAAACTGAAATCAATACATCACTAGCAAAAAGTCAGCTGATCGGTGTCAGTGAACTGTTCATGAATAAAAACAAACTTCTTACTCCTGGTATTTCTTCAAACAGTGGATAAAGGGTTCCGGATGTTTATTTTTCTTAACAAAATTTTTCAAAGGAAAATAGTTTTGAGAAGAAAGAAGTTTTTCTATTTTTAGTTGAGGAGACTCGTAAGTAGATAAGGGTATTCGTAAGGATATGGAATAATTAGGTATCTATCTGGTATCTACGTGAAACAATAAGAAATACCTACTTTTTATTGTTTTACGTAGATAGGATAGCAACAAACAAATGAGTGAACGTAACAATTATCGACAAAGTAATCTACCATAGAATCGAGTAGGTACCTACAACACAGTAAATAATACCTAATTTAGTAACTACATTCCCACAAATTTTCTTACGTACCTAATTCTTTTTAAGTCGGTTGCCATACATAGGTAGGTACAGTGACCCAGCAAAAGTGCTTAGATACCTTAACGCCTATTTTCCCTTGCACGTTAGAGTTCAAGTTTTCTAAAATTAAACTAGATGGCGTTGGTTTCTTCACAGCTAAGTGGCGAGCAAAGGCAATCTCACAAAGTATAAACTTGACTTTTAGTTTAACAAATAATAGACACATGCGTCATCATTGTCGTCAACAACTGATTGTAGTTCATAATTTCATCATTCAAATTAGAGTCATGTTGACCTAGCGGTTTAGCATGTGCAGATAGATGCGTAAATCAATGAGCCATGAGTTCAAATCTCACGTAGTACTCACACTTTTTGTAAGTTACGAATAACAAACAAAAGAAGTTGGAAGGAATATTATATCAAAGCTAACAAGTGGATATTTATTTGTAATATAATATTCAAGTGGGTAGTTACTCAGCAAAACGAAAAAAATGCAGGTAAACAGGCTCATCAAACCAAAAGGCACTATTAAAAAATGATATGTTTATTTCTTACAATTTCTTAATCAAATTTAACAATCACCGTTTATTAATCACCGAATAAGATTATAATATTATATATAATTTCTTATTGAGGCCATAGCTTAACACGTTCCCTGCGCCATCACTTTCAAAAAACTTTCAGCTGGTGCTTAGGAGACCTAAAAGGTCTCCAAACTAACCTACCATTTGGTGCGTTTGAGACCTAATCGGTCTCCTAAAGATACAGTTTACAAAATAGTTTATATCTTCCAAAAAAATAATCAAATATATTTTGAAGTTTTTGTGGGTGAAAGATAGCCTATTGCTTAATATTTTGCTAAGTTCGCACGCAGTTATGACATTTGAATAAACTACAAATAACAAAAAAAAAAATGATATCGATTGTATCTCGTACCGCAACGGAAGATAGTTCAATATGTGTAGTAAGTAGTGATGGGAATAAAATAATATCTCAGTTGTCGATTGAAAAAGTTTTATTAATTATGGAAAGTGTTTTTCATTAAAACATGGTAAGCACATTGATTGCTTGCATTGCGCGCAAATGGTAACAATTCGTTTAGTTTTTTTAGAAGCGTCAGTGCTGTTTAATGTGCGTCGTAATTTTTCATAACAACCCACACAACGTCTTTTTTTGTCGCCACGTTGGAAAACATGATCAGTACATCTTCCTTCGGGTAATTCTGTAATAAAGTGCATTGTATAAATAAACAGCATGCAACTATGTCAGTGAAGTAAATGCGATGGAATCTAATTTTATTAGTTTTGTTATTCGAGTGTCTTATGTATATTTTTGTACTTAGGCTGTTGTTGCTTTAAAAAAATATACGAAGGTATTAAATAAAAGCTGGATGTCACAGGTCTCTTGTAAGTTTACTATAACAACGTTTTTGTTTTAATAACCGAAATTTAGGCTACCAGAAACTTACCAGAGAGTGATGTGAACCCCCCCCCTTCCCCCTGTGTAGTATAATGCTTACATAATTAAAACACTCTAGCATTAGAGATAAGTAGCAAAGCCCACCAGAAATGCTACTAAGCTAAGACAATCTCAAAAACAACCAAAAATTTTCAGGCAATCAACAGAAGAAGTAGGTACATAACGCGTTTCAAACACAAAAAAATAAAAACCACGTAATATCGAAAAAAAGGCAGGCAGATGTTAGTTGGAAATAAAGTCTCCCCTCTTTAATTTATGTTATTTGAATTGTATCCAAGAAGATTTTTGTTCAGTAAACTCGAATGATTAAAGTGCATAATATGCTCAGTTTCATGCAAAGCGTGCTGCAGTTAGTTGACGATGCTAAGCTTACGCGTTGTCTGGAACCATTACCTAAGTTTCTGGAGAGATTTTAGCTACCTTTATGAGTAAGAACAGTTTGTTTTCGAAGAACTGTTAGGTATGTTGACCACGGCAATCTTCTGACACCACCACGCTCGCCATCGGATTTATCAGCATACCCTTGAACCTAAACGGTTATGTTTAGAACAAATCAAGATGTGTTTCCTCAAAAAAATGTACTACAACATGACATCTACTCTGCAAAAATGGTGAGAAAAACGCAGTAGGTAAGTACACAAGTATGTATCTAGTATTTTGAGCGCTCTTAGGCAAGAGGGATGGCCTAGTGTATCTGCTTTACATTAGATATCATGTCACAAGAAACCTGCAGGTTTTATATACACGCTTGTTGTCACACGAGTTGTATTAAAAATAATATTTTGTGCAATAATAAGTTAATCATACCTGTTCCAGAAATTTTTCGGCCTCCGAATGTTTCGATTATTGATTCTGTGAATTCTTTTTTTGACATTTTCTTGTCTGTATTTGCATTGTATATTATCCATGCGTTTATGAGTGCAGTACCAAATAAAAATTCCATCATCACTTTCCGATACCACTTTAGACCTCGTCGTAAAGTAGTATAGTATGCCGACATTTGATCTGAGTAGTCTATCCCTTTTTTATTATCATTATAAGTTAAAATGCACAGTGGCTTTCTGATCATTTCATTAGTTCTCTTATGTATCTTACCTGTATCTACTAGAGACGCTTTATGTGCTTTACAGGAAGTTATCATTGAAACTTGGCGCTTATCGTGCCATTTAATAACTTTTACACCACTAGGCAGCATTATCCCTTCAACTTCGCCTTTCTTCAATTTTTTAGACATAAATTGCTTGGGAAGTCCTCTTCGGTTTGATCTTAGCGTGCCACAGTAAAATGTTTTCTTTTCTAAGAGTTCCTCTACTAAATCAAGAGAAGAATAAAAGTTATCGGCTACTAAAACTCGTCCTTCATTTTCTAGACCCTCTATGAGCTTCATAACTACATTTTTTCCATGGTTCACTTCTCTGCGATTTCCTTCTTTACCTGTATATACTATGGTTTTAAAAGTGTACCCCTCAGGAGTACATAGTTTATACAATTTAACTCCATATTTATGCGATTTATTTTTGATATATTGGCGAAAAATAAGTCTCCCGCGCCAGGGAATCATTGATTCGTCTATCACGATAAATTTTCCTGGAGTTAAAATATCTTTAAAACGATTATTTAACATATTAAGTATTTGTCGAATTTTGTAGAGTCTATCTTCAGTATCATTCCTTTCATCGCTGAAATGCCAAAACTTTAGAAGCAAGATAAATCTATCTCTTCCCATGAGAGAGCATATATATTCATTTCTGTAAATGGATTTCTTTGACCAATAATCGTGAAAATGTGGAACCTTATTTAAGCCCATCGTGAGTATGACACTGAAAAACTGACGCATTTCATTTGCATTTGTAGGTTTCCAAGCTTTAAAGCGTGATTTTGCTGTAATTTCTTTTTCTAATAAATATTTATCTGCGTATTTATTAGTTTCTTCTACTATTTTATCAATAATATCGTCAGTGAGAAACAAACTATAAATATCGACGGGCAATTTATTACGAATAGGTACATTTGTCACGCTATCAAGTATGCTCTCATCGAAGCTCAATACGTCATTGTCGGGAATGTCAATCCAATCTTTATCACCCTCAAGCTCTCCACCCTCACTTTCTGATATATTTTCAGACATATTATCTTCATCTTCACTTATTATATCAGATGAGAGATTTTTACTTGTATCATCATCACTTCCATTTGAAACGATTTCTTCTATTTCAGTATTGGTTGCTTCATCAGTCTGCGTCTCCAGAGCGTCTTCTTGTGTTTTTTCGTTTTCTATGTCCTGATCTAGTTCTTCCACTTTTTCATTCTGTATTTCTAGACTTCTATTTTGCTTATTCTGATCTTTTTCTTGTCCTATTATATTATTTTCTTGTTGCTTTTCAGTGTTTCTCTCTTCTAAATGTTTTTGTGAATTATTGTTCAAGTTGCATTTAGTCGTTTTTCTTTCTGCTTTTTCGTCATAAGTGAGCGCATCATCCTCAAAAGTATACTCAAAAGAAAATGGACTATTGTTTGTATTACCCGTGGTTCTTCTTTCCTTTATAGTTGTTTTAATCAATTTTTGCATACTGCTTTCATTAAATTCTAAAGGTAATAAGTTCGAACATGAAATATTATTTAAAGACGAGCACCTACTTGATGTACATAAAGCATTCAATGAGATAGGAGAAGCTCTAGCATTTATGTTGGATGTTTCTGTAAGCATTTGAGTGCACGAGCTAGGAGTAGATAAACCACTATGGTTACGAGAAACAGTACCACAAAATCTACGAGTAGGTGTCATAGGATCAGTAGGTATAGTCGTTGTAGTATTCGTCATCAATAATGTGGTATTATTATGACTACTTTTTGGACTGGATATCGTATTCTGAAGCACACTAAATCGTTTTCCAGTACATGGGCTGATATATATATTATTTTCATTACTTAGCTGCGTGTGCTCCAACGTAGAAAGGTTCATCATTTTCTTTTTAGGTGCGTCAAATATTTCATAATCAGAATCACTGTCATTATTAGCCAATGGAGGGCAAATTTGAACATTTTCCAAAATTTTTATTTGCGATGTAGCAGTATAATCCGGCGTTGATTTTTTGTTGGTAATCTCACCAAAATAAATAGATTTTTTACACTTTTTTCTTTTATAAGCACTCATTGTATAACAAAAATGATAATCAACACGTAATACGTAATATACGCGAGTGTTATTTTGCAAACGTGCGCGCGACCTCCCACGTCGATGCTAGGACAACACTAAAACGAGTCACGCAGCGCCCGCGCCGCCCACCTTCCCTCTCTTGCGTCTACGAGGCGTACGATTCCACGAGTACCGACATATCTCCTAACGCAAGGAATGAAAATAATTACAGTACTGTGCGTTAGGGACCTAATCCATCTCTAATTTCTTTTTTAATGTCCTTGAATTCATCTTTAAGTGAGAAGCAAATATGTATATTTGTCCTACTCATACCTAAAGAACTTTACATGTTAGATCCTCCCGCAAGGAGTGAAACAACACGATTATGTTCAACGCACAATACAAAAGTCCTGCAAGAGATCTGATAGATCTCATAATGCAACGAACGTGTTAAGTATTCGTTTCCAAAATTGGAAAGAGGATTGAAGCTTATGTAACCTTAACAAAAACAAACAAAAGACCAGATAATTTTATCACAAAGGTCAAAAGGATTAAAAATGTAGGCTAAAAACTATAAAATTGCACAACAACACATCAAGTGTTCATAACTTTTTTAAGTTGTTTTAAATACGGATATTAAGTTAAACACACATAGAATAAGTACTGAGTAAATAATATTAATTCAGTATTATAATTATTTATTATCTTGTAGCCACAAACATAACCGTCCATGTTCACTGGACTTAAAAGTTTTTTCATGAGTAAATATGACATTACTCTAATCAAAGTTTATGTGATCCAAAGCAAACTGCAATGTTGCCCTTTTATGGTTTTCTGTAAGCAAGGATTTTAATACTACGGATACCTTTTGAGTGTGTAATTAGAGACACAGTAGAAAGACAATGGCGCGTGAACGCCGGCGTTAATGCGGGGATCAACAGCTTACGTTAAACACACTTAACAAGGTCTCCAGTTAATACAGAGAATAAGTATATATAAAGCATAGTGGTTCGTCGACCGACGTCCGTTTTCTTCGTACTCCCTTATCATGGTTTGATGCTGCAACATGTTTATTAGTTTTAGTCTGCCAGCTCTTTGATGGTGTTTTAAAGAACCCTCTTCTTCAAATCATCATATCCATAGAACAACTGTTTTTCTCTGCAACAATAAAACAGAAATATATAATATCCAATAATGATTATTCTAAAGGAGTTTTTTTGTTTAAAAGCGTTAAAAAAAAACTACTTACGTTTAGACCGGTCTCTCTGGCTACTTCTGACAAGTTTTTAACTTGATTATGCATAGCAATTATTTGAGTTCTTTTTACTAAATCTATATAACAATGCATATTTACTCATTTTGGTAAAATAAGTAGACAATACACCTGGTTAAAAATAAAATTGAACGAAAGGTGCTGGAACGAGATAATCGAAATTAACTTAGCGAACAACCAATTGAGCTTAGTCATAACTCTTTGGTCTAAGTATTTTTTATACTACCTACTAGTTATTATTTATAAATCCATATTCAACCTACCCTCTCAAGTTTGAAAACTAACACATAGATAATCAAATATTTATAAATTGATATTCAATTTTAATATCTTCATCTCTTTAAAAGAAATCATTAATTATTTCAATTTCAGGAAAATCACTCATAACTTATTAAAAAATCACAATACCTACAAAAACCAAAATGCTATCAATAATCTATACATATAATAAAACAGTAACGAAAGAAAAACTGTACATTGAGAATTTTCGAGAAAAAATAAGTGGCTTTTGTTAGAAAAACGTAACTGATGACAAAAAGTGACTTTTTAGAATTTTTGTCTGTTTGTCTGTGTGTATGGTACGGCTTCACGCCAAAACTCCTGGATAGATTGAATTGAAATTCAGCAAAAATGTTCTTTGTAAACCAAGGAAGGCTTTAGGCTACATATTATCACGCCGTATGTTATGGGAGGTAAGCAATATTGATTTTAAAAGGTTTTTGTTCGTAATTGAATGCACAAAATGACATGTTATTTAGTTAATAAAAAATTAACTCTGGGAACATAATAATCACGCTATTTTTATAAAGGAGCGGGGCAGTAATATTATAAATTGCAAGTTACAACGGGGAATTTAAATTTCTTAAGTATGTAATTCTTAGAGTTTTTCCTTGCTGCTGTTACCATTTTTTTTTTATGCAAAAATATTGTAGTTGTCTGTTAAATTAACGACAATTTAGGTTTATTCATAATTTAATTTGGGTAAATAATATGTAGTTTCCGTTTTCTAACTAGATGGCGTGGGCGTAGAGTTAGATCGCGCTATGGTTTCGTTCCCAAAAAGTGATGTTATAGGTCCTGATGTGCCGTTCTCATCCTATAGAAACGGGGGTTACTTTTGTTGTCTGTGTTGGTTGATGTGTTTAATTTTCCTGCGAATAATAATTATTTTTCTAATAATTAGTTCGATCTCTCGAAACCGACGCAGAGCGTGAACAACGGCTAGGTGCTAACCGTGAGCGTAATGCACTAAGTTTGTTTCCGCAGAAACTAGCACGCAGCGCCAATTACGACTAGAATTTAAACGAGTCCGCACTACTGCTTCTCGATCTCAGGAAAGTGTGGAACAACGAGAAATGCGTTTAGCTATCGACCGGGATCGTCATTCTTTGTCTCGCGCATCCGAAATGGTTACACAGAGGGATCAGAGGTTGAGTCTTTAGAATATCCGCTCTGAGACTGCTCGATCACTTGAGAGCAGTCAGGAGTGTGAGATACGACTTGCACGTGACCGAGAGCGTCATTCTTTATCTCGCGCTTCCGAAACGGATACAGAGAGAGAGAGAGCAGAGATTAAGTCTTCAGCTTTTCCGCTCTGAGACTGCTCGGTCGCTCGAGAACAGTCAGGAGCGCGATACACGCCAAAGCAAGTGATCACGAGCGCCACGCAGTATGTCGCGCTTCGGAGACTTATACGCAGAGAGACTCGCGTTTAAGCTCCCAGTGTATTCGCACATTCCACATCTCGATCACTTGAGAATCCTAAGGAGCATGAGACGCGCCTTAGTGCAGACCGCTCACAGCATGCTCTAGCTCGGTCTTTGGAGACAGACGAGCAACGCAACGTACTTGCTCGGCAAAGATATCACAACATGCATGTTGAGGTGTCTATTAATTCCACGCAAGAACGTGAGCGGATTCAGGAAATTCGGTCGAACAGCTTGTGGCGCAAATTGATCTAGACCGTATACGTCGCAATCTTCGCAGTTCATCCTCATCGCATACTGAGTCTATGGTTTATGATCCTGAAGAGCAACCGTGGTGCAATAAAGAAAGGAGAGCGTTTTCCTATAACCCATTTATTAATTACATCGAACACGGAAACATTGGCATCATGTCTGAGGTGTGTGCACACTGTCACGCGCGTAAGTGGAAGGGAGAGACCAAGGGAATGTGTTGTGCGTATGGAAAGGTACGACTAAACTCTATGCAAGAGCCACCGGAGATCTTACGAGTTCTTATGAATGGCGAGCATCCCAAGTCCAGCCATTTCTTAAGCAATATTCGAGCCTACAACAGTGCTTTCCAGATGACTTCATTTGGAGCTCATCAAGTACTGAATCTGGATTCGAGCCGACTTTTAAAATTCAGGGGCAAGTCTACCATCGGATAGGTTCCCTGCTTCCCACCGAAATGCCGAAATTTTTGCAAATATATTCAATTGCAGATTTTGCTAAACAGGCTAATGTCCGATGCCGACACCCTCCTAATTTAGAGTTGAGCCTTATAAGGGGATGACAAAACACTCTTTGCACAGTGTCAACCCATACGTTACCAATTTCAAAACCGCTCTGGAATCGGTGCCTGAACACGAGCGCGATAATTTTAAATTTATTACGACCGCAGCCCATCCAGGACGATACAACGCACCAACGTCGAACGAAGTAGCCGTCCTCTTGGTTGACCAGGAATGCGACAAAAGGGATATTGTTTTACGTACACGTGATGATAGCCTACAGCGTATCAGCGAGACCCATCGCGCTTACAGTATCCCTTAATGTTTTGTCGCGGAGAGGATGGCTACCACTTTGCCGTACTTATACAATGTAGACCCGCAGACAGATGCCCCAAATTATAACAAAAAGACTTCCGCTCTCCAGTTTTACAGTTACATGATTTAGCACAGTTTCAACGACAACTCTCATCTCCATTATTACCGTGCACTCTTTAGTTAATTTCTGGTAGATAAGTATGCTAAAATTGAATCGGAGCGGTTGGTGTTCATGAGAACGAATCAACGGAAACTGAGGGCAGAAAACTACGTGCTCCTAAGGGACGAAAATGTTGAACTGATGGTGATACTATCTTCCATCTTTACGGGAGGTCCGCGGTACATACACGAGCGGACACAGAACGCATTCTGTTACGTGCGGAAGTACGGTCGACCGGACCTCTTCATCACCATCACTACCAACTCTAAGTGGCCTGAAATAACCCGCTAAGAGCTCGCGGGTTGGCAGTGGCAGGGCAGGTGCCACATGACAGGCATGACTTGATTTCTCGGGTTGCATTTAAAATTAAAGTGCCTGATGGATCTTCTCACAAAAGAAAAACTATTTGGTGCTACCAGATGTCAGATGTATTCGGTAGAGTGGCAAAAACGCAGTTTGCCCCACACGCATTTGCTTTTGTGGTTGAAAGATAAAATCAGGCCCAACGAGATCGATGATGTCATCATAAGTGCTGAGCTGCTAGATCCCAACGTTGATCCCGTTCTGTACCAAATTGTAAAGGGTCACATGGTGCATGGTCCTTGCGGCGCCCTAAATCGCAATTCTCCTTGCATAAAGGTCCGTCCTTTATGCAAGGAGGTGCTCAAAAAGGTTCCCGAAGGGATTTAGCAGCGAAACTCTTACAGGTGAGGATAGATACCCTTCATACCGGCGTCGATCTCCTGCTGAGGGTGGCAGTCGTGCCGAATTAACTATGCGTGGCCAGGCAGTCGAGATCGACAACAGGTGGATAGTTCGATACTCACCTGTACTTTCCAGGACGTTCAGTACCCACATTAACGTCGAGTCGTGCACAAGCGTACAGTCGATTAAATAAATATATCTGTAAATACGTCAACAAAGGACCGCAACAGACCAGCTAAAGTATAAGAGATATAAAAATGGTGCCATAGTAAAAAAAAATCTACGTGAAGAGCATTTTCTGCTAAGAGAATAAAGAAGATCTGGAACACCTGTTTTGGAATTCCAAAGCCCAGCGACACTATAACATATATAGGAATGACGTCTTAGTAAAAGTTGTTTGGTCTGATGGGCATTTCCTGTTGACTTACAAAAATTAAAGATCTGGAACGTCTCGAATCGTCTCGCGCCTCACGTTGTTTTCCCGTCCCCGCGCTCTTAGAATTCGAAATCAGACGTTTCAGATCTTCGATTTTGACAACCCCGTTGTCGCTGGCATAAGCAACAGGATCCGCGTACGAAGTCGCGGGCACAAGCTAGTAAAGTATGAATGTCTATACAATGTAAAGTGCGCAGAATTTAAAAACAAACAGTTGAGAGATGCGGCCCTATTGAAACTGAGTGAAGCGATCGAAATTCCCGACTTCGGTCCCAAAGAAGCGTACAACAAAATACGAAGCTTGTAATCGACCTTCTCCCAAGAGCTCAAAAAAGTAAAAGATTCTATTAAATCGGGGGCAGGGCTTGATGATATACATATGTCGCATCAGGGGTGGCCGAGATGCCAAACATGGCCGACGATGGAGCACGCTTGCCTAGAAGTAACCTATTCACTCTTGACTCAAAGACCCCTAGGTTGTAGCTATCAGGGAACACGAGATAATCAAGTAGTTATTTTTTTAACTATTGGGCATAATATTTACTCATTTTCATTTTAACACCATGTTATCGTATTTTCTATAGATACTTCACCATTTTCTTCGTATTCATAAAACATGTTTTGTTACAACAACATGTTGCTAGCCAATATGCGTCTTTGTTATGACATAACAATGTAATCCTTGATTACTGCGTTTTGAAGTGATAGGCTTAATCTTTGGTTTTATGTATTTTGCACTGACTTAGAACAAGAGTACAAATAAACGTGTGCATCAGATTTTTTTTATAATTAAAAAATTAGGTACATCCGCCATCCTGATTTCAGAACCGCGGGTGTACTGCTAACCAATATAATTATGTAGCCAAGCATACTGTATAAGTAAATTTGGTACCTCTTGTGTACCTGCAGATACAAGTATTAAATAAACGAAATACTGTAAGGTTGCTGCGAAAAATAAAAAATAAAGATTTTCTTTCTTTGACGTATTTTTTAAAATAACAATTTACGACAAATCTATATGAATACATAATTACAAAAACAAACAACATATTTCCCGTTTTAGAATTGTGAAGGATTTATAGAATTAGGATGTTTGTCTGTCAGTGTTTCCAGAATCAAAATAAAAAATGAAATAAGAGACAGTTTTAAAGGATATTTTAATTAATTTGAACGATAACGAAATAAGTAATGATTATTAATGGTCCAGTGGTCGTAAGTATGCGACTGCTGAACACGAAGTTGTGGGTTTGATCCCCACATAGAACAACAATTTGCGGGTCACATAAAGTGTTGTCCTAAGTCTGTGTGTAAGTTGTGTCCGTTAATTTCATTTCCGATTCCCGGTATGGTCACGCAATAGTGACTAAATGATATACGGAGGTTTGGGATTCCTGATATTAAGGTGATTGCTACGGGTTGTTCGTGGCCATTTTCCCGCTAGATGGCGCTGAAGTCAACATTTTCAGTTTTATTTTGTTTTGAGTGTAATTGAAACAATATTAAGTCACAGAAATAGCTACAGCGGAAATCGGACATTCCACTTTATCGAAATTAGTCCAATTATAGCCTCAAAACCCATCTGATTCGCCATATTTCGAAAAGATAATATCCAACTCTGCTTATAGTATCGTTTACACACACATAGACATGAGCGACTACTTTAAAATCAAAGCATTCAGCAAAATTAACCACTCGATAGCGTGCATTTAAAAGTTATTAGGCTGGATTCTGTAGAAATTATAATTGTCTGGGGAGTACCTGTAACGATTATATTATAAAAATTAAAGGTGGTATGTCAGGTGTAAATTATTTAATTGACTTATTATTTTGGGAATCAAATAAATGTCAAGAATGCAATGTAAGACGGTTTTATTTTATTACCTTATACATTATTTATAAGAACATATATACCAACTAACAGTTATTACAAGTATTTATAGTGACATAAATGCTTGATACATGACCATTTACAAAAAAAAAAACATTTTTTTTTTTTTAATATTTAGTCCCAATGCAAGTTTGAAGTAATTCAAGGTACATTATTTACAACAATTACACATCAGTACAAGGCAAACGCACGAAACTATAATTCATAAACAAGACAACAAATTTAAAACACAAATTAGAATAAGAGATTGCATCCAAGAAGCTGGTTTTTTTTTTTGATAATATCTAAGCATCTATATGTCGGAGAAGTCAATAGTACGGAAGCTTGAGAACGAATGAACGAGCTAAGTGAAAAGTGACACCTGCCACTTTGACATAATCCGCGCTGACGTTTGCACGAACCGAGCAGATAAAAGTGCCGACCGCAGAGGTTCGGGGCTCTTTCCTTTGTCGGCAGCCGTGCGTACAACGTCTAGTCTCGGGGACTGTCTCACTGCTCGTTGTGTAAAGTGAATACCTAAAGCTTGCATCATAATAAATCAGTTGTGTGATCTAAAATAGTTTGTTTATTGCTCGATACCCAGCCATCGCATACAAACATAGTCTCTGGACTGAACTTCAATGATGATCGGCATCCTGCACCGATATATAGATGCTTAGATATTATCAAAAAAAATTCTACATTCACAATCACAATTTTTTTTTAGTAAAACCTAAACATAACCTACTGCTGCAGCAGGATCGAGAGGAGTGTGTGTTTACATACTGCCCTACCACTCACTTCGCTTTCAAGTTTCGGCAATGGCAGACGTCGAAATAATTACAGCGGCCGCGCTGTCTCTTTTTGCGATACATAATTATGTTCGATATTTAAAAAGATATCGAATACAAAAAAGAATGTTCGTCGTAGACGATGGTGGATGATATCTATCCATCGAAATAGAACTTTGTAAGTAGGTACCTAATTATCAACCTACTTACTTAACTAATTTTTTAATGCATATACTAATTCTACTAGTAAGTATGAGTTATTTATCATGCCTATCTTTTGTTTCAGGGACGTAATGAATAACTTTTTCAATGAAATGAATAGTGAAGAATCTGGGGAATTTACTAACTTTTGCAGAATGTCTCGTACCGATTTTGAATTTCTGTTGAACAAAATTGAACCTATGATAAAGAAACAAACAAGACTAAGAATACCTATTCCACCAAAAATACGCCTAGCAATAACCCTTCGATATCTAGCGACTGGAGATAGTTACCGAAGTCTACACTACTTATTCAAAGTTTCAACACCGGCTATTTCACTGATTGTCCCAGAAGTATGCTAGCTAGGCTTTTAACACAGTTTTAAGAGACGAAATAAAGGTAAGAAAAGTATATTTAAAAAAAATCACCATGTTTTTATTAAAGAAAAGAAAAGAATTACAAACTCTTAATAGGTAATAGTATTAATTTCACTGAACATAATAATTATTTATGTCCACATTTAGGAATCATTGTATGCGTTTTTAATTATGTCGCTCATTTCAGAAGGCACAATAACTTCTTGTGATAAAACATGTATTTGCTTTTCTTGTGCGATATTTTTTCTCTCTTTTGTTGAGGACTGCAATATAACCTCGTTTTGCATATTTTTTTGGATTTTGGGACGGAAGTACATAAACAGGTGGATCATATTGCGGAGACGGAGTTGGGAAATATTGTGAAGACGGAGTTGGGAAATATTGTGGTGACGGAGTTGGGAAATATTGTGGAGACGGAGTTGGGAAATATTGCGGAGACGGCGTTGGAACATACTGCGGAGACGGAGTTGGACCATATTGCGAAGACGGAGTTGAAAATGTTTGTTGAGCATAGGGAGATGGCACTGAATAAGACGTAGAGGCACTTGATGATTGCTCGTCATCAGGGTAAGGGTTATCCAGAAGAAGACCATCAATTTTGTACATAATCCGGTCTCGCATTCTTTCTGGATATTTCCTTAACTTTTTTGCTAACAATGAAGCATAAACATCGCACTCGTCTTCCTCTCTTTTTTTTTGTCTGCAGTATGTTGCTTAAAGTTTCAAAACTGTCATTAATTTTTTTATCGGCTTCACTGATAATATGGTCCATGTGACTTTTCTTTGCATTAGATTTGGTTGCTGTATAGTGAACTGTTTATAAACTTTCCTTCTCTTTTGTTTGCGGTGGCTTCGGAGGCATGGTTTCACCCTCATTGGAACCGTTGATTGGTGGTGTAGTATCATTCTGAAGAAGCTGAAACAAATAAAACTAATGAAATATGTTATCTTTGTTACAGTTACCACAAACACCAGAAGAATGGTTAGCTATTGAAGAGGGATTTAGAAAAAAAATCCCGCGATGTGTTGGAGCTCTCGACGGGAAACACATCGTAGTAAAATGTCCATTACATAGCGGCTCGAAGTATTATAACTACAAAAATACATGTAGCATTGAGCTAATGGCCTTAGTAGATAGTAACTATAATTTCGTTTTTGCCGATATCGGTGGACAAGGATGTATAAGTGATGGAGGAATTTTTCAACATAGTTTGCTTTGGCAAATGATAAATGATATTTATTTTGTAAATAGGTTTAAAAAACACTTTTACACGTCAATTTTTTTTTCGTCATTTTTAAACTAGATGAGGCCGGTGTTTCCTAGCTGACTACCCTGAGAAAAAACACCGAAACAAACTCAGGGGTCAAAGTCTCTTTTAAAGTCCATACAGTAAATATGTAATGGTCAAATCACATGAGAACCATGCAGATTTGTCTGAAATGGTCTTTTGAAGAAAGAACCATACAGATTTGAGTGGACCTGTCCAGTCAGTGCAAGTATTTGTCAGTATTCGTAAAGCTCAACTCAGGACTACTAAGGAGCTCAAAGACTTGACGAACAATACCAAGGAAATGACATTTGTGTAGGCCGCAGAAAATACTCAAATTGCCAGACATAGGTACATTAAAATTACTGAAAAGGAAAAAAAAAAAAACAATCAACATAGTCCTCACGTTCACAATAATAAAAGGAAAAATATAGTTTACAAAATGTAATACTTTAGCAAAGTAAACATTTTTGTCAAAAATTAATAGAAAAAAAAGTCAAATTGCAAAATAAAAATAATCTACAATATCGAATTGTAATAAATAATAAAAAACACATTTAAAAATAAAAACAAAAGAAAAAATAATAATAAGACAACAGTTGCAGTGCGTACTGGAGCAGGTCAATCCCAAGCCTTTTGGTCCTCAACATAGTCCTTTATAGTGTAAAAAGCCTTTTGGCAAAGTTTTCGCTTTACAAATAATTTGAATTTATTAAGGCTTAGTTGTTGAATATGACTAGGAAGTTTATTATAGAAGTGTATACATTGGCATCTAAATGAGCCCCCTATTTTTTTCAGCCTGGTTGTAGGAACCACAAATTTGTGTTTGTTCCTAGTATTAAAATTATGAACATCACTGTATTTTTTAAACATGTTTATATTTTTATGTACATACAAAATGTTCTCGTGAATATACTGTGAAGGTACAGTCATTATATTGATTTCTTTAAATTTATCTCTGAGGGAGTATCTGGGACTTAATTTATAAATTGAACGAATAGCCCTTTTTTGCAATACAAAAATTGACTGTATTTCGGCGGCATTTCCCCACAGTAGAATACCGTACGACATGACACTATGGAAATAACTAAAGTAAACTAAACGGGCAGTCTCTACATCAGTTAAATTTCGAATCTGTCTAACAGCGTATGCTGCAGAGCTAAGTTTTTTTGATAATTTGTCTATATGTGGGCCCCACTGCAGCTTAGCATCTAGAGTTATGCCCAAGAACACTGTATTATCTTCAGGACTCAACTCTTTACCTTTTATTAGCACACTAGTTTCTACTTGCCTAACATGAGGCATGGTAAACTTTATACATTTAGTTTTTTTTTCATTAAGAAGAAGGTTATTTACATCAAACCAGTGTACTATTTTTGAAAGAGCTATATTTATATCGTCAGTAACCGGCTGCTGACGTTTAAGTTTAAACAAAAGTGAAGTGTCGTCTGCAAACAACACTATGTTATGGTTATCCTTTATGAGGTAAGGTAAATCGTTTATATATATAAGAAACAAAAATGGGCCAAGAATTGAACCCTGAGGGACACCCATTTTTACTACAGATCCAGGAGATCTTTTTCCGTTTACATCAACTCTCTGAATCCTTTCACTCAGATAAGATGTAAGAAGATCCAGGGAGGAGTTCCGGATTCCGTAATGGTGTAGTTTCCTGATTAATGTTTCATGGAGAACGCAATCGAAGGCCCTTGACAAATCGCAAAAAATGCCCAGGGCATCGCATTTGTCTTCCCATGCATTATAAATATGTCCTAAAAGTTCAACACCGGCATCAGTTGTTGAACGACCCCTTGTAAAACCAAATTGTTTGGTATGCAATAATTTATGTCTGTTAAAAAATCTTTGTAGTTGCTCTAAAATAAGTTTCTCAAATATTTTACTAAAAGTGGGTAGCACTGAAATGGGTCTGTAATTCGTGGGGTCAGATGTACTACCCGTTTTGAACAATGGAATTATTTTACTATTCTTCATTAGATCAGGAAACTCACCGCGATCAATACAATTATTAAAAATAAAAGCTAAAGAAGGAGCTATAATGTGGATTATAGACTTAACAACGTCCACAGAATTACCCCATAAATCTGCAGTCTTTTTTACATTCAAGGAGTTAAACGACTTAATAATATCTACATAAGAAAAAAAATGACAATGGCACTCTTAACTTGCCACCAGATACTCCACCACCAGGAAGAGAAATAAATGTTCCTTATGTGTTTGTCTGTGACGGAGCTTTCGCTTTACACAAAAATGTAATGAAACCCTTTCCTGGTAATCATGACATTGGCACTGTAGAGCGCACATTTAATTACAAACTTTCTAGTACTCGTGTAATCGTTGAAAATGTGTTTGGTGTGTTGTCATCTGTATTTAGAATTTTCAAGAAACCAATAGAACGTAATATAGAAAAGGTACCACAAATTGTTATGACATGTATTTTATTACATAATTTTCTAAGAAAAAGCAAATCTTCTCAGATTATTTACACACCTCCAGGAACTTTTGATTCCATTAGAGGCGGGCAATATGTTGAAGGCACTTGGAGACAAAACGACACTTCATCATCAGCTATAAGGCCAATACCACTTATTGGTAGACGTGCTCCAAGTAACATTACAGAAATTCGATCAGAATTTGCAAATTACTTTGATACCATCCGTTAAAAAGACTATTAGTAGGTACCTACTTGCATTATATAAGTACACCTGGAGAAAGAGTGGTTTCAAAGCCTTTCCTAAATAATCTTAATATATATAAATCTCGTGTCACAATGTGTGTCCTCAATGGACTCCTAAACCACTTAACCGATTATAATAAAATTCGCACACCATGTGCAGTTCGATCCAACTTGAGAGATAGGATAGTTTAAATCTTTATGAGGGAAGTACTAACTTCACGCGGGCGAAGCCGCTGTCAGAGGCTAGTATAATAATAAAAACCAAAAAGACATGTTTTATTCAGTAAAATTGCCTAGGTCACCTTCTGCGGGTTGATTTTGATTATGTAACGCTTTGTACGCGCGTCAGGCAGGACTATCTGTCATTTTTAGTGTACAAAATAACATATAAATAATAATAGTAATTACGCACGGTCGAAAACGTTACATAATCAATCTGGCGCAATCCTAAATCTATTTCCCAGATTGAGGACCTGAAAAAGGACACATACTACACATACCTACTATAATTAGTAATTAATTTCAGTTCGGCGCGTGCGCTCCTACCGTGCGGACTATTGATTACGCGATACCTGTGACGCGATTGTAATATTGACGGTTTACGGAAAACGATTAAAACTATATCGTATCGTAATGGTGCAGTGCAAGACATGTAAATTGTCGCTAGCCCGAGCAAAAGGTGACAGTATTACTAAGTGTAATGGTGACTGTGGTGGTGTCTTCCATAAAAAATGTGTGGCAAAAATCAAGGCATTTGGTGACGCCGGTCTATGTGACGAATGCCAAACCACGCCGCTATTTCGCCAGCCAAACATAGAAGTCGATATATCCCGAACCACACCAGAAAAACTACAAGCTGAAGTTAACGACAAGCTAACAATAGTCTTCAATATGAAAAAGACTCTTGAAGCGATGTCAGACGACATAAGTTTCTACGCTGAGAAATACCAGGAATTGATCGAAGAGAAGGAAAAAACGGATGAAAAAATTAAAGCGCTGGAACAAAGGAATGTTCATTTGGAAACCTGTAATAAGGCACTGGAAGAAAGGATAGTTTACTTGGAGGTTCGTGAGGAAGAAAAAAATGTAGAAATATTTGGACTAGAGGAACAAAACGAGAATTTAGAGAACACAGTTAAAATTATAGCAAGCAAATTAGGAATAGAAGATGGATTGATATGTGAGGTAAAGAGGGTGGGTGAAGAAATAAAAACAGAAAAGCCGCAGCGCGAGAAAAAATCGCGGCCAGTGGTTATCACTCTGGCTACGCGTGCTCTCCGCGACAAATGGATCGCAACTAGAAAATCCCATCAGCTAAGTAATGATGATATATTTGCTAATGGGAATAGACAGCGAATTTATATAAATGAGGATCTTACCAAACATATGCGAAACCTGTTATGGACAGCTAAGAACGAGCTAAAGCCAGCATTCAAGTACATTTGGATACAAAACGGTAAGGTGCTTATAAAAAAAGATGATACAAACGATAGCAAAATCAAGTCGATTCGCACACTTAGCGATATTAGTGTGTATGCAGCGAACAAAAGACGTATTGTTTGTGTATGATGCTGTTAAATACGTGAGTATCACTTTTGTCACAATTCGATAACCATATATCACATCTAACAAGTAACATTGAATACAATAAATATTTGAGTACAGATAGCTGGCAGCATGATTTGTTGCAATGTGATAACAATCTAAATATTGTTCATTTGAACATAAGATCACTCAGAAAAAACTTTAATCAATTACAAGTACTAATAGACGAGTGTAAAGGAAAGTTGGATATTATTGCATTGACAGAGATCAACATCAGAGAACATGAACTGTGTTTATATCATTTAGAAGGATATGACACATACATAAACACAAGGGAAACGAAAAGAGGAGGGGGGATTTTGTTATATGTAAACAAAAAGTTAAATTTTACTGCCAAAACAATTAAATCTAATTACTATGAGATGATACACGGAAAGCTTTTTCAAGATAGGAGTAAGTTTATTCATATTTTGGCTATTTATAGGCCGCCTAAAACAAACAGACAAGGTTTTGTTGAAGAAGTGCACAGATTATTATCCCACATCCCTTCAGGCTGTGACGTAATTATGGTTGGTGATACAAATATAGATCTGTTGTGCGAAACCGGTTCAAGCAGCGTTATCAGTAACTACACAAATAATATGAGTGAGTTGGGCTTGGAATGTGCTATCCGTGGCGTAACGAGAGAGGAGGTGTACGGCGACACAGTGACGCGATCGTGCATTGACCATGTGTGGGTTAGAACTCAGCGTGCAATATCTGCGTATGTGTTAACTGTTAAGATATCAGATCATTATATTATAGGTATGCGCCTCGTTAGTAAATCCGTCGTCGAAGATATTCCAAGTGCATTGTGTCCTAACAAGACGTATTATTTGTGATAAAAAGGTATTAGAAAAGCTTAAAAATGTTTCATGGAATGAGCTATTGAATTGTGAATGTCCAATAGACCTGTATGGCAAGTTATGTTCAATTTTTTCTGATGCTTACAAAGAAGCGAAAACTCAAGTTTTAGTACACTCACAAACTAAAAGAAATGATAGGTATTAGGGATAAGTTATTTAAAAATTGGAAAAATAAACCTGATGATATGAATTTACGTAGACAATATAATAGATATAGAAATCGACTAAATAAATGTATAAATAAGGCGAAAAATAAATACCGTCAGGAAGAAATAAAACAATGTAAAAATAATATAAGAAAGATTTGGACTAAAATTAACTCATGGGTAGGAAATGAAAAAAAGAGTGTTGATTCTGTTATTTTGAAGTACTTGGGAATTATTGAAATCCGAGCTGAGCCCTGTAATAGCTTTATTTGTTAACTTATGTGTTGATAAGGGGTTATACCCTGAGAAACTAAAAACTGCATTAATTAGACCTATTTTTAAACAAGGTGAGCATTGCGATTATGCAAACTATAGGCCAATAGCCATATTGTCAGTTATAAATAAAATCGTAGAGAAGTTTGTTGTGAACCAGGTTAGTGTTTTCTTGGAAAGTCATAATATTTTAACAAATGCACAACATGGTTTCCGACGTGGGCGGAGCACGGCGACGGCCTTGGCACAGTTCGCGGACTACGTCAATGGTTGCTTGGACCAGCGGAAGCAAGTGGTGGTGGTCTACATTGATTTCAAAAAAGCATTTGATACTCTGGAGCACCACCAGCTGCTTCAAGCCATGGAAGAGTGTGGGGTCGCGGGACCACTTAACAGGTGGTTCCGTGCCTACCTCGCAGATAGGACACTACGAACGGTCATTGACGGCGTCGTCGGGGAGCCTAAGCGCGTCACGTGTGGTGTGCCGACCGGATCCGTGTTCGGCCCCGTCGGATACATCATGCATGTCAATAGCATGTGCAATGTCGTTCGTAAGTGTCAAATATATATGTATGCTGACGATACTTGTCTAGTTTATGCTGACAAAGATTTAAATTTAATTGAAAGCGCTATTCAGGAGGATTTAACTAATATTATCAAATGGGTTCATGACAATGGAATCATAATTAACATAAACAAAACCAAATGTATGCATATACGATCGCCTTACAGTAAAAAAACCGAGCGTCCGCCGCGCGTAGGATTCTGAAACATTTCTCCGACATTCGTTTCGCCGTTGATCGGTTCACCGACAGAACGATTCACTTTTCATTTTTTCTCCGAAAGAACTTTTCAATGACGAACGATTCGCTGACAGAATGATTCACTTTTCATTTTTCCTCCGACAGAACTTTTCAATGACGAACGATTCGCCGACAGAACGATTCACTTTTGAAAATTACATCGACAGAACCTTTCACCGGCGAGCGATTCGCCGACACAACTGTTCATCTGCCCCTGGATATAAAACATAGGTATTCGACATGTAGACCTGTTTCCGTTTGTTGTTTACACCTGAATCAAGTTGTGAAGACGAAACTTAAAGTTTTATGCAAAACTTGAACAAAACTAACCAAAAAAGTGACAAAAACGTATTTGCTTCAACGTCAATACATGTATCGTACATGTTATCAATTCAATTCATTTATTTATTCTCTCTTCACAATAGGTTTTTTGACAGTAACAATAGGACTTACAGACTATACTTCCACTATTGTAAGAGTCTGGTGCCTGAAATAGGTTTTTGAAAAAAAACCTGTGGTACAGGTCACCAGGGCCCCCCTACAGGAAAAAAAGAGAAAGTACATTGTTAGTTACAGAACAGACAAAAAATAGAAAATAAACAAAAAATAATAACAATAATAATAGTTATATAAAACCAAGGTAAAAATAAATAAAAACTAAAACCTAACAGAAAATTACTGTTTTTGCAGAGCAAGTTATTGAAAGTGTCTTGGGGATGTGTATGTGAGTGTCATAGTGTTTGGGAGCGAGTATGAGTTTCAAATCAGCCGTGGAGGAAGGGAATGAAGGAATGAATGTTTATTTAAGGACTGTTAAAAGATTTTCAGTGTCCTGATAGTTCAGGGTTTTGAGAAATGCCTTTACTGTTCTGTGACAATTTGATTTGGTTTTAGGGTATAGATTGAGGGTGACATTTAATTTGTTGTATAAGAACTGACCAAGAAAGCAAAGGAATCTCTGAGGGAGTGTGGATTTGAAAGGCGATGAGGGGCAGACTCTTCCCATGCGTCGTTTGACTTTAATAATCTTGGGGTCAAACTGAAGCTGGGAGTGTTTTTTATCTATTGCGTGGAGGATGAAAGTTTGTCTAACCGTCAGAAACCGTCAGTTATGGTTATACATACGTTTTGTAAGGGGAACTGAAATATATTTGCAAATGAAAATAATTTTTATTATTAACAAATAGCTAACCAACATGATTAAAACCAAAACAAAAACATAACAAATCAACTATGATTAACAAAAACAATTACAAACTTCATAGGATACTTATTTTGTATTACATAAATGAGAAATATGAGCCCAGCCACTTAAGTAGGTTTTTATGTCCATATCATCCTTTTCTGACAAATGTTGAGTAATCCTCTCTTGATATTTTGATATAATATCAAAATATCAAGACCCATTTTTGCAAACAAGAACCAACCCACAGCAGATTACTTTCGAGAAAATGAAACTTTTGTAAACAAAGTGTGCAAAATGCATACTTAGTATATTAATGAATGATTACTTGTTGACCATATGTGGCATACTGTAGGCTATCTAGGAATATCAGATTTATACATTTTATGAAGTTATGGTATAAAGTAAATCGTTAAAAACCCGGTTGGTTCTTTCTAGCAAAAACATATTTTGTTGCTTAGTTCCTACTTGCAAAATGGACGTAAGATTCAATTGTTGTGATATTTCTAAAAATAAAAGTAATTACTTATAAAATATACTTTTTAATCATTTTCAATACAATATTACAGAACAATGGAAGCAAGAACCCTTAAAACTAAACATCAGTATTATCATCATCGCCTTCTACCTCAAAATCGATAGGCCCGGTAAAGCCATCGATATCGTCTTCTATGTCTGAACTTGTCAAGGTTTTGTAGAAATCTTTTGCGTCGTTTGGTATTAGATGCAGAATACTTTTTATATCTGATAGCTTAGCCTCAGATATGGCTTTGCCTGTAGGCCAAAGTAAGTCCATATCACTTTTGGTTATCACGGTCCTGCTTCTGATATTTTTCTTTATACTAACTTCCTTCAACTCATCGTCCAGATTGTTTCTCATAAAAATAGAGTACATTTCTTCTTTTTTAAGCACTATTTCTTAGGTATCCAGCCAACTTATTTTAGATCCATCAACTGCCTTTTTTTCTGTTTGTGATTTTTGTCTCAAAATTGCGTGACGACAAAAAGTCTTCTTTGGTAAGCCTGTCTACAATCATTGGTTTAATTTTTCTACAGTTTTTCATGATCTCTATGTAATCATCTGGGGTGTACAATCGTTGCTGGTGTTTAAGAGAGCACTCTATCCTGCCAAAATCCGTGCCATTTGGTAAAAAACTGTGGCCAGATTCTAAAAATCGATGATGTATTTCTTTTAGAGTGGGATGATCATTCAATAATGCTTTCAACATTAGGGTCAGTTTAATATTTCTATTTTGACCCCCACATGAGTCACTCCAGAGGAATAAACTCTCAACACCATCTTTTAATCTTTCTGTGATATGTTTTATTAAACACGAACCGACTTCCTGCGACCCTCTGCCTGCCTCCCCTTCCACCCACACATTACAATGTGCTTGGTCATTACTGCCTGTATGGATACCCAGATTATATACCCATAGCTGTCTTTTATAAAAAACAATATTTGTGGGTATCCTCGGAAGAGGCAACGTTTTTTGAAGATCAAAAGTAATAGTTTCTATAGTTGGGTCATCTTTTGCCAGTTTCATATCTTTTTTGAGTTCTTGTTGCAAAAATTTAGCTTTGTCGATATGCTTTTTGTGGTCTTCTTCGATTTTCCTTTTTTCTTCTTCCGATGCCTGATTCTTTTTACTTTCATAGAAGTCACATCTGTTGCAAGTGTCTTTTTTAAGGGGTTTGGTACGCAAGTTAAATTTTGTGACGAACACATGTCTTACTTTAGAGTAAGAAAGAACTTTTTGACCAGCTGATTTAGCTTCTTCACTATAGAGATTATATATTTTGGGTAAAGTCATGTCCAATGTGAGAACCTTTGCGTCGTTACTTTTAGCTCGGCGATAATGTGATATATAAGTTGGTAATTTCCTAATTATGTTTTCCAGAAACAATTTACTGTCTGTTGAAGCCGCATTTTGACCCGCTTGTAGTCCTCGCATATCTTTCAGGCAATTATTCCGCATTTTACAAAGAGCTGTGTTTATTCTTTTAGATGACGTTTGAAGTGTATTCAAGAACATTTGTTGCAGACTAAGATATTTTTCAAATCATATTCCCGAGTATATGTTTTGTTGTTTCTTTTTAAATTATGTCGCGCAGTCGTGACGTATGCTCGTTTCTTAGGTTTTTCCTTAATGCAAGCTATCAAATACATATTTTGTGCAACATATGAACCAAACGAATAGAACTTATTAAATTCTTCTAGTTTTTGTTCAGATGATACCTTTTCTTGACATTGTTTTGGACAATTACAGCTATAGTCAATGAATACCTTACTTTCGACTACCTGCTTTTTAGTGTTCACATAGCTTAGATTATTATATTTTTTCTTCTTTCTGTCTTCTCTTAGGTCTCCACCATATAATTGAAACTGAAGCATCTTCCTTGGAATGATGCTTCAGTTTCAATATCTTCTTCTTGCAAAATTAGACTGCTTGAGTTATGGTTTGATGTATTAGTTTCATCCCGTATTTCTATCGCAGTTTGAGGTCCTTCTTCTATTGTCGCTAACAAAGATACGGAATCTTCAGAGCTTTTATCACTAGATATTCCGTTTTCATTATGACAAACGAAGTCTGGGTCCTGTACGGAGTCATCACTATTCATGATGTTTGTTATGTCCGAAGGAATCGGTGAACCTAGTGCAGCGTTTTCATTGCTATTAATGTTGGATTCTTCATTGTCAAGGGAATTTGGTTGCAATGGTGAAGATAAAAATTGAATGTTTGGGATGTTTTCTTTTGTTGAACAATGTGGTTTCGGAGACATAAGCATTTGTACATTCGGTGGTCGAGGAGTAAGGGGGGAACAAGCTGGAGGTTCTATGCTCCTTTCAACAGGTTGAACCTCATTCGGTGGTCGTGGAGTTAGGGGGGAATAAGCGGGAGGTTCTATGCTCCTTTCACCAGGTACATTCAGTAGTCGAGGAGTTAAGGGGGAATAAGCGGGAGGTTCTATGCTGCTTTCACCAGGTACATTCAGTAGTCGAGGAGTTAAGGGGGAATAAGCGGGAGGTTCTATGCTGCTTTCACCAGATTTTTCATCATCAATATTAATGGTCGAAGCAATTAAAAGCGGCTCGGCATTAGCAACAGGCAAAGCTGCGGAAGAAAGAAAAATGTTATCTTCTGACATTTTGTTTTTCGTAAAGCTATACGGGGTGGAAGGACACCGATGCAAAAACGATTACCTCGTATTCAGTACACATCATCCTGAGCCCCCCCTACATAGAATTTTTTAATCGGTTATTAAAAAAAAAAACAGCTGATTTCAACAAAAGTGCAATATAAGTAGTATTCACAAAACGATCGTTCGTTTTTACAGGACCGTTCGTTGTGGCGACGCTTGGGGGAGGCCTATGTCCAGCAGTGGACGTCTTTCGGCTGAAATGATGATGATGATGATGAAGTAGTATTCGCCATGAGTCGTGAGCACAAAGGTCAAGTTAATTTTCGGGTTTTCGGGTTTCTTTCCGAGTATTTTTGGGCCGCCGACGCTGCACGTGATTGGTCCGTCAGAGTCGGCCCCCCAAAAAACCCCGAAAGGAACCCAAAAACCGAAAAATTTACTTGTCATTTGTGCTCACGACTCGTGGCGACAAATATACCTACACGGTCGAAATGTATGGAACAGCTTTTTTTTTAAACCGCTGAAAAATTTCTGTGTAGGGGGCTAAGAATGATGTGTACTGAATTCATGGTAATCGTTTTCGCGTCGGTGTCCCTTCCACCCCGTATAACCTATCATTCATTATTTTACTTTTAATATGTTGTTATAGCGGCAACGGACTGATAGCGGAGGCTTAGTAGGGTTCCGTATGGCAACCTACGGGTACGCAACCCTAAAAATGTACTTTAAAACAATAAGCAAAAAAATACGTCAATACGGTTTTACTTTATCCATGTAAAAATTTTCATTATAAATAACCCTGTCTAAACAATGCAATGGAAATTATATAAGCTTTCAATAGGTAGAGTTAATTTAGTTTTATAGACTGATCCAATCTGTATAACCGTTAGTCAGAGTTTGGAAAGTACTTACCTTTATTCACCTTCGTGGGACTGCTTTCCGGAGTTGCTTCTATAACATCTGCAATATAATTAAATAAATGATGTGTGTAATGTAATGTGCATGTTTAGGTAGCTAAGTAGGTTTTGTTCCTGTTTACATGTATTTACATAGGGACGAACCTAAACAATATGAAGCATGTAGCTACTGAAGTCATTAGTGTGTATTGTGTTGACTTGCCCTGATTGACAGGCCGCGAGGCATAAGATCAAAAATATGTAGGTACTTACCAAAATTAACCCAACACAGAAATAAGGTTTGACAAAATTAAACCACAGATAAGAACCTACATAGATACATGGGGAACTTTAAATAATATATGGGTAGAAGTTCATCATACCATTCTGTCTTATTTTACCATAATCATGTTAGTTTAAAGTTAAAATCTACTACATTTTGAGGTTATAAAACAAAACAAAAGTTTAGGAACAGGTTAATTTTATAATCACTTACCATTACTGTCACTATCTTCTTCATCTGAACTTTGTAACAAGCAGGCACTAAGTAGGGCCTTTGTTCTAGCACTAGCATTTTTTCTAAACATTTTAAATATCGAACGAACATTTAACAAAATGAAGACGCAAGTCGCAAACAGAAATATTGTGTAATGTTAGTGTTGCCAGTGTTATTTTTAGTGTGTCCAATACAAAAAAAAAACTTATTATGTACACGTGAAAAAAAAATACTACAAAAGTAAAATCACATTTTGTTATTTTTTATTATTATCTGTATTAACGATACCCGCGATTAGAATGGTTCTTTTATTTTTGATTAAATAATGCTGAATTTTAACACCATTAAGGACTATGCTACATGGATCTTTTATTTTTGTTTAAATACTGCTGAATTTTAACACCATTAAGAACTATGCTACATGGTTCCTTCAAGACTAACATAATTTGCATTATGCAAAAAAGAACCAAACTCTCTTGGTTCTATTTAGTTATAAAAATATTATAACTTTTTATGCTAGATGGAACCAACGAACATTGGTTCTGGTTTGCATAATTAAAATGCTTAAGTTGAAAAGGTACCAAGGATCATGGGTCTGTTTAACAATTAGTTTTAATAAGTGTTTAGGGGACCATGCCGTATAGTTCTTTACAGTTTATTAAAAGGTGGCCAAAGTGGGTTGGTTCCGCAAATGACAGTGTTGTATCTCTGTTGTTAGTCGGTGAAAAGGAACCATTTTTTTAGAGAAGCTAGAATGCGTGATTTGAGCGCCATCTATGTACTAAACTCAATTTCACTCAAACTGTGGGTTGGTTCTTGTTTGCAAAAATGGGTCCTATTTTTCTCTTAACCGTTGGCTCCGACGAATTAATAAGTTCGATAGTGCATTCTGTGTGCTTTTGTTCCTTCTGGAACTCCACTATTGTTTTGAAAATGTTCCATTTTCGCCGGCCTAATAAGGTATTCCACCTATTGTGCCACGACTCCAGCGCATTTTGTGATAATGGTACATGTGAAAGTTGGCTGTCGTGTACTGACCACATCCTTGGAGGAAATATTGGCGGACTTCGCTTTACTGTAATTTTGGAGCTAATGGATTTTTTAATTATCGCTGATCCACTGACATAATATTTTTCAAACCATCGCATCACTCTCTTAGCTTCATCAGGTATAATTTCGTTTTTTATTATATCAAGTGCATCGGGAATTTCTATTGGCTCTAAAAATGCCAGTGCAGCAATATGTCTCATTTTGTGGGCAAATACTGGATCGCTGTTGTATTGTTTCGCGAGACCACCCGATTGAATGTGACGCCATATGCTTTGGTTCAAATGAAAAAAACAAAGTTTATTTAAGCAGTCCGGGAACACCATTTTTATAGCTTTCATTGCTGCACGTTCAAAATCGGTGAGGATTATTTGTGGGCACAAATCGATATTCAAGGTATTTAGTGTGTGTCGTTTTAATATTTCTAAAAATAATTCATAACATTTTACAGTTTCGACACCTCCTAAGTACAACTAAGTACCTAACTGAAAAATGCAAATTTTATAGGAGAGCGAATTGAAGATTTAATTTTTTTTAAATCGCTATAGCTAAGCCCCTATATGGAATTAACGTATAATATTTGGTGAGCGGGTTTAAACTTAAGTGAAATTTATAATTAAGAGTATATTTTGTTTCTAAATCTTCAAGTTTTTGTTTTATCACACATGCATACTTTTACTGTGTTGTAAAAAACAATCAAAATATGCTAACTGGCACATACATATTTCTTCATTGGAATATTCAGGCATCTTATTGCTTTAACTGCCAGATACGTACTTATAATTGGTAAAGTCAATAGAAATATCCTGTGTAACTGATACTTACATATTTTAACGCTGTAATTATATTGTTGTGCATACAAGTGTAACTGAATTCTAAACTTGTAAAAATCATCATGTGTTTTGGTATTTTGAAATAAAAGCAGTGGATGTATTTGTATTATCTAATGTTTATTTTCAAAACACAAAAATATAAATTTCAAACGTTTCACGTGTCAAAAAGTAACATTATTATTAATAATATGTTGTATGTTTATAACACTGAAGATCTAATGTAACATTAATTAAAAATGGCATCTACCCTACTAGTAATCAAACATTTCTCTTTTGTTTTATTAGGTATGAGTTCTTACTGAACTGGAAATCATGTAAAACTATCCAATAATAAAAATATTCATAAACTTTATAAAAAATTGCCTTATAGGCAGTTTTTGTTCATTTCGTAAAAAGTATGGGGTTTGTCTCAAAATAAATTCTCAAAATCATCATCATCATCATCATTTCAGCCGAAAGACGTCCACTGCTGGACATAGGCCTCCCCCAAGCGTCGCCACAGCGAACGGTCCTGTGCGTCTCGCATCCATCGGACTCCCGCAACCGTTACCAAGTCATCGGTCCACCTTGTCGGAGGCCTTCCAACGCTACGTCTTCCGGTACGTGGTCGCCATTCCAGAACCTTTCGGCCCCAACGGCCATCTGTTCTGCGAGCAATGTGCCCTGCCCATTGCCACTTTAGTTTGGCGATTCTTCGTGCTATGTCGGCAACCTTGGTTCTCCTGCGGATATCCTCATTCCTGATTCGATCACGCAAGGAAACTCCGAGCATAGCCCTCTCCATTGCCCTTTGGGTGACTTTAAGCCTTCTAATGAGGCCCATTGTAAGCGACCACGTTTCGGAGCCATATGTCATCACTGGCAACACGCACTGGTCATAGACTTTCGTCTTGAGACACTGTGGTATATTAGACGAGAAGATACCGCGCAGCTTCCCGAACGCTGCCCAGCCGAGTCGGATTCGACGATTGATCTCTTTCTCGAAGTTAGACCTTCCCAACTGGACCGTCTGTCTCAGGTAAACGTAGTCGTCTACAACTTCGAGTGTAGAGTCCCCGACCTTGTTAGGAGTGGGTGCTACATGGCTGTTTACCATGACTTTGGTTTTGTCCATGTTCATTTTAAGTCCCACTCTTTCGGAAGCTCTACTGAGGTCACCAAGCATTGTACTGAGCTCCTCCGTAGTCTCAGCCATGACTACTATGTCGTCGGCAAACCGAAGGTGAGTGATGTACTCGCCATTGACATTAATGCCTAGCCCTCTCCATTCCAAAACCTTGAAGACATCCTCCATTGCTGCCGTGAACAGTTTTGGAGAAATAACGTCTCCCTGCCTCACACCCCGCTGCAAGAGGATAGGTTTCGAGGTCTGGTCTTGTAGTTGGAATGACATAGTGGCGTTTTTCTACAAACACTTCAACTTTGAGGAGGAATTGAGCAGGTTGCGATGGAGTATTGTGGGATTGTCTGAAGTCCGAAGACAGGGGGAGGATACGATAATTCTCAAATCCGGTAACCTGCTCTATTTCCGGGAGGGTGACCAGCAGTCCCAGGGTGGTGTCGGGTTTATCGTCCACAAGTCCCTTGTGAACAATGTGGTGAAGATCGAGAGTGTGTCGACCAGGGTAGCGTACCTTATACTCAGAATATCATCAAGATATTCGCTGAAGGTCATACAGGTCTACGCCCCGAGCAATTGCTTGAGCTATGACTGACGAGAAATTTGGCGACTCAATAGAAATATCATTTCGAATACCTGAACTGACATTGCTCATCATGGGTGATTGGGGCGTTATTGTTGCCAATATGGGGTCATGAGAGTTACTTGGCAAAATCACTGAAGCTGTATGACTTGTGACGGTTGGGGAATGTGCTCTGGAATATTCTGAGGGTTTAAGATGGTTTTGTGCAGCAGTTGTTTCTTCGTCACTATTTTCAATGAATTCCGTCAACTGTTGCAAGTCTTCATCAGTGAAATATTTTGAGAAGTGTACTGGGGTATCTGAAACAATCAAACCACAATAAAACACTCAATTTTCTACGATAATCAACATCATTTCATAAAAGTAAAACTATGTAAGTATACAGATAGATTTTAATAATCATGTTAAAATCCAATGTAAAACAATATAAGTGTTAGTTAACTGATTTCATTTTAAACACATTCCGTAGAATAAGTATGTAAGTGCCTAGATACATTTTTCAATCAAACTAAATTCCGACGTAAAAATGTGTAACTGCGTAGTTACATACTTATGCATCGGAAATGAATAAATTGCAGTAATGTCGTCATGACGATAGATTTTAGTTCTAAGACGACGTGTTCAAATATTTACAGTATAGGTAGAAATCTCAATTTATGGGTGCGTTTAAAATATATACTTTAATAATTATAAAATATTTAGTTAATATTACTTACCTTGCCTTGATGGCGAGTCTATCTGGTCTGATGTTACGCTTATTATTTGGTCCACAGCATTTTTTGGTCTTTTAATTGCATCTTCCCTTAATGTAGTTAAAAATTTATAACGTTCACTCGACATGGTAAAAAACAACGCAACACTCGCGCGCACAACTCGCTGCCCGCCGGAGAACTGAGTGACTGGCAGTTACCCGCACCGCGCGCCCTTTTCCCCCCGCGTCAAAGTATGTAACTGGAACTTATATGGTTGTACGCTGTGTTTATTTGTCACCTTATGCAGATAAACAATTATACGTTTGAGAAAAAACTATGTTGGGTTAATTGAAAAAATAAAATAAAAATATATGTGGTAAATATAGGTATATAGATGCCAAAAATGCAATAAAAACCGTTTCGTGTATCTGGCAGATACATACGTATACTTAGCGGGTGTCGGTTTTATGTGAAAGTAAACCATAAATTAAAGGAAGTACTTTATGCGTACCGTCCGGGATTCCGACTATTGCATGTATAGAATATATTTGTCGAAACGGGGTGGGGCAACAGTTAAATGTTCCATCCATCAGCCAATAATTTGCTTCACTTAAAAGTCTGCAATTCTCATTTGTGCCAAATACGATTACGGATTCTTCATTATGAGTGTAGTGACCGATAAGGAAGTTGACATCATTGTTAATTTTGGTTAATTCATCGGGAATCACAACAGCATGTATATCTTTGGGAAAACTTGGTAAATTCTTATTCCTTACCCGATGAACCATCATTCTCATGGCATCCTTAGTCGGCATGTAAGGAGCACTAATACTTGGTACATCTTGAATACACCGTTGAACAATTTGTGAGGGTGCATCCATTGAATGGTGGGCTTTTTGTTTGATGTTAGCTTTTACAGTTAATTTAATCTGCTTATCGGGATCCGGCAAATGAACATGTTTAAAATTTTTCGAAATAACAATATGAGAATTATTCGTAGACACTGTTGAAGTGATAGCAACATTGCACCGGGTAGAATCTTTTCTCGTACACCGCCAGTAGAACTTCGTATTTCGTATTCTATTTAGATGATATGAATATCCTTCGTGAATCAATATATCTTTACCGCGTTTTGACTTTAACATTACACAATCACTCATTTTTTAACAACAAATCTAAACCTTTTCATTAACACGTTGGAAATTAATTCCGGGCAGACAAAACAACGTAATGAGGGATGTTGACAGGTAAAAAACTGAAGACTACCCTCATTTTCATATTTAATTGTTTTCGTTTAGAAATTAATATCAAGTATGTATGTCTATCATTACCTCAATAATACTAGCCTGCATTGTGCATTTAATTTAGAATTATATGCAATTAAATGATAAGCTAGCCGGAAATTATAAAATCCTTCGGAATGACTATGAGTGCAAAGTTTAATTTTATGTATTAGTATTATATTGTATTATTGATTGTATTTTGTGTGTATTTGTGTGTTTCTTTAAAACAATAAACGGAAACAGGTCTACATGTCGAATACCTATGTTTTATACCCAGGGGCAGATGAACAGTTGTGTCGGCGAATCGCTCGCCGGTGAAAGGTTCTGTCGATGTAATTTTCAAAAGTGAATCGTTCTGTCGGCGAAACGTTCGTCATTGACAAGTTCTGTCGGAGAAAAAGTGAATCGTTCTGTCGGTGAACCGATCAACGGCGAAACGAATGTCGGAGAAATGTTTCAGAATCCGCGCGTAGTGGGGCATAGCTATGCATGTCTGCACAGTGACGGATTGACGATGTGTGAGTGTGCCAATATTGAGGTGGTGGAGGAATACAAGTACTTGGGTTTAGTCATAGATAACAGCTTCTCATGGAAAACACACATTATACAATTATGTGACAAACTCAGGTATGTGCTTGTGAAGTTCCACCACCTTAGTTTTGTGCTAGATAGGACAACATTGTTCATGGTTTATTATGCGCTGGTGGACTCACTGTTGTCTTATGAGCTGGCGTGTTATGGTAATACGTTTAAGACATACTTAGATAAAATAAAAAAATTACAAATTAGATTCATGAAACAATTAGTAGATAAAAATACAAAAAAGCGTTGTAAAATTGGTGAGTATGAAAATTTATTTTTGGAATGTAAAATACTGCCGGCTCATGAGGGGGTGGTGTTGGCAATAGCTTTGGAACAGTATAATAGTGATATATATTATTGTACGTACGAGATCTCAGAGGACAAATAATATGAAAAGGTTTGTTGTACCCAATTCCAATAACTATTATGGTCGAAGATGTAGAAAGTTTTTAGTTCAAACTATTTTTAATACCCTTCCAGTCGATATAAACAGCTGTATTACAAAAGCGTCTTATTAAAATAAAATATATAAGTACCTCTTCAATGAATTTTGTCAAACCCTCAATGTTGAGGATATTTAGAAAGTGTTTACTGTGAATGTGTATGTTTGTGCTAGACAAAAGGAGCTACATCTGCCAACAAACTGCTTTGCAGTTTGGCAGAGGTATTATTTATAGTGATGAAAATGTATTTCTGTGAATAATCTATTTTTCATTTTCATTTTTTTTTTTCAATTTCATTTTTTTTATTTAAATAGCTAGTAATAATAATATATAAAAATCGATAGTCTAAAATCTGCTTACCTGTTCTTCCGTATTCATTGTATCATCTACAATAAAAGTGGGCCCCAAAAATCTCTCCATAATATCAAAGGCAAACCATATCGGATTAAATATCTGCACCTGCACCGGATCGGATTGAATTATGTTTTTTCTTCAAAAGAGGCCTGAAAGTGGCCATCAGAGACTTTTTTTTTATTTAAGTTCGTCAATAGGTATGTCTAAAGCAACACTGACTTTTTTCCACGCGTCGCACATACGGCAAAATGACCACATTAGGAGGTCAAAAATAGATTTTACTACTTTAATATAAGGTTTAAAATTGCTTGTATTCTTCGAGTCAAGTACCTGGGCCATCGTGCTGCCGATAAACATCCTTTGTTATGCTCATAACAAAGGCGCCCGAGGGTTAGACAGATAAGCATTGTGCAGCGTACGGCTAGTTGCATTTGAAACCAGAAGGCATCACAACGTGTTATTTTCGTTCAACTCGTTCAAAAATCAAAATATTTATTATGGACATTGAGGTCACAGGTATGTTTATTAATTAATTATTTTTTCACCCTAATTTTACAATATATGTAATAATAAATGACGGTTTCATTCCACTCCTACTTTTCATAAAAAAAATATACTTCCTTAGACTTTCAAAAAAAGTTCCGCTTAGTACCGCTTTCTGTCCTAAATATTTACACTTATGTGTATGTTGACTTCTAATACTGTGAATTTTAGGAACTCAAACCAACTCATTGTGACACTAGACCCTTTTTTTCGCAGGTAGTCGGAGTGGACCAAGTCACTCGGAATTCAATATGAAAAAAATGGATCTGGTTTTAGTGTTAAAAAGCGAAAACTTTTATAAACAATCACCATCTCAGTGTGTAGAACGATTAACTAGTTACATAGTGGACAAGTTTAGTGAATATAAACAGTCAAAAGACTGTGTAAATAAAATCAAGTGTGTTTTGAAAGTGTTTGTTTCAAAATTGTTACAAAAGTGGAAAAAATCTAATTGGAACATGGAAAGATTTATGAAGTCCAATTCGAAATGGTTAATGAACGATTTAGTCTTACCAGCAGTAGGCACTATAAGCTCGAACAATGATTTGCAAGTGAAAAAGACCAGAGGCAGACCTGCAAAAACTTTTGGAGAGAGCTCTTTACGAACAAAACGAAGGGTGTTGAAACCACTTGTTTCTGAGTCAAGCCCAGAGCTGTTATGTTCTGCTGCTCAAGCCAGCCTTACTAAGAGCGGAAAAAGGACAGCTGCCAAATTAGTGAGTTTAGCTTTAACTACAAGCCCTAGGAGATACAAACGCATGAAAAAAAGTTACGATACGCCATCATATTCGGCTTTGAAACCTTACTCTCCTGAGGAAGCTTTAGCGCTCATAATCGACTCAGACATGGGAAAAGAAGATTACATTCATTGGCAAAAAGGAGCGAAATCCCGAGGCGCCAACATATATCCAGCTTACAATGTCATAGCACAAACAAAAAGGCAGTGTTACCCGAATAACATAAAAATCACGGAGACTGAAGTGCAAATTCCAGTTCAAGATATTTTGGACCACACTATACAAAGACTTGCTCATGTGCAACAGGATGTACTTTTATTACACCACGATCACGAGAAAAACTCAGCGATCAAAGTCATTTACAAGTGGGGTCTTGATGGGAGTGGTGGACATTCGATTTACAAGCAATGTTTTGCCAACAATTCATTGTATGGAGACACCAACATAGTTTTATGCACCATCGTTCCATTGCAAATGTCAGAGTTCACCACGAATGGAAAACAGATTTTCTGGCAAAACCCAAGTCCGTCTTCATCGAGATATTTAATCAGAGGAGAATGATAATCAGTTCATGTGTGCGTATGTATAAAACTTTGTTGATTAATAATTTTAATTCTGTACATTCGGTAAGAGCTAATTGTGAGAACGATTGTAATAAATCATTTCAATCAATGGTAAATCTGCTTGGTAACAAATGTAATGATTCAGAGAATAATGATTTTGCATGTGATATTGATGCTTTATTAACGACGATGAACAATTATAAAATTAGTGATTCGTTGATTTATAATGAATCAAAAAAATATGTAAGTGGATATGTAATTAAAAAAATGAAATCGAAGATATTCAAAAATTGTGATACTTGTGCACGTGATTTATGTAGACCTGAAGCTGATTTGCAATCTTTTAATTATGAAGTTGATTATACGAAAAAATCATTATTCCACCCTAACGAAAATTTTAATTATTTGATGAATGATATTTATCACATAATCATTACATGTCTACGTGATTGTCCAGAATCAATTTTATTAAATAAAAAAATCAAATATTTGCTTAATTGTGCTTGCGATTATAATATAATTGTGTTCAACATAAGGAGAAGTTGATTGAATGTATTAATAATCTATCAATCAAGCTAATTATACATAGTTGGTGTACAGGGGTAAATCGAATTTTAAATGGAAAGATATCCCGATTCGATAAGAATGACCATATAAAACGGCAGGCGTATGAATATTGTAAAAAAAATCACAAATAAACAAAATTAAATCCATCTTCACCGTGTTTTAATTTTTGCCACCCTCTAAAATCTAATCTTTGGATTATAGAAGTACTAAATTGGTTGAAATAAATATTCTAATCAACAAAATATTAAAGTTTTTGATTTTAGAATATTTATTTCAATGAAGTTTTTTTATTATATTGAACTAAACATGATTATTTATACATGAAAAATAAAAACACTTTAACTCCTATCTAAAATATGGCGTCAAAAAATTCCTCCGCATCGCTGTCGACTGGAAGTGTGCCCAAAAGACTGGCGGCATTGCCACGTTGTATGGCAATGCTTTTTTTTTTTTTTATAGGTGGGATAATCATCTTATGACAAATCCCGCTCTTGGGCGGAGCGGGAGATAGTGTCAGACTTTTACTGACTAAAAACCCACTCCTGTTCCTTCGTTGCCTTCGTCCCAGGGCCTAATCTCTGACCGAGGTAAAAGCCAGCCCTTTGGTCAATTTATTTCAATCAATCTAGTACTTCTATAATCTTTAAAATTAGAAAATATATCAAGATGTCAGGTAGACGCCACCTATCGGATTTTTTATAAACGTTATAATGGCGGGACCAACACTTGTATCCGAGTGATTCTACCACGTATATTTAGTACGTTTTAGTACTATTTTGTACCCTTCCTGAAATTTTTGTACCTCACACGGTGTAAACGGAATATCACGATATAGTTGGCCCCGCCATTATAACGCGTTATAATGGTGGGACCATGCTTGTACGCCAAAACTAAAGAATTTCATCATTCTGATAAAACTAGTATTTAGTACGCGATTTAGTACCTCCGAAAATCAACAATAGGTGACGGAGATATTATTAGTTTCTTTACAAAATATTTTATTTTTATTTTTGACATTTTCTACGCCTGATTAATTTGACGACCAAAAATATGTCAGGTAAAAAGTTGCAGTTACATTTCGTGTAGGCGCTTTATTATTATTTATGTGTCTTATTTATAATAATACATAACACTATGTTATTACTAAATATTGAGTAGGCCACACAGGAAAATTATTATTGTAGGTTTTAATATCTTTAAATTTTAAGTAAAAATTGTAAAAATCATCAAAAAGTAGGATATACAGATTATTTATAGTAATAACTTTATACAATATATTAAAACGTACAATAATAATTTTCCTGTGTGGCCTAATCAATATTTATTAATAATATAGTGCTATGTAATAATATAAATAAAATACATAAATAATAACAAAGCGCCTGCACGAAATGTAACTGCAACTTTTTACCTGACGTATTTCGGTCGTCAAATTGTTCAAGCGCAGAAAATGTCAAAAATAAAAAAAATGATTTTTTAAAGAAACTAATAATATTGGTGACGCGTGTAAATAGCAATCACCTGAATGGGATGGTGTTTTAAGACTACCAATATGGCGGTGAAATTATGGTTATATTACATAAAATTAAATCCCTGTTGACGATTCCCCGATGCACCGACCTCTACAACAGCGATAGCAACTTATAACCCACGTACCTTGCTAATCCAGTGACCCCAACTCGTCGTCAGGAAAGCGCTTCATCCACGGACGCGTGGTCTGTCTGTGAGCTGCCGGCCGGCGAGCTAAATCTTCATCCATCCACCGGTGGGCTGGTCAGAACTCGTGAAACCAACACTGCACTTTATGGTCTTAATGTCTCACAGTAGCAGATACACTTATTACAGGAGAATTCTCAGGTTTTCAACAGATATGGGATTTTTACAGCGGAGCGGTTTTTATTCGACGCAATGTCGATTTGCGTAGCGGACACAACTGTTTTGTTAGCGGGTTAGACGCCATCTAGCGGTCTTCAGTGAGCGTCTCAAGAAAGCATTCGATACGTCACCAGTGGGCGTTGCGGTCGTAGATATTGGTGAAGGAAATCGTCAACAGAGACTCAATTAACTTAGAGAATGCGGGAAAGATAACTAATTTATATTATTTATTCTCTAAAAATCCATATACCTTAAGAAAAGGCATTGACGCTTCACCATGCTCCCCCCCTTGGAAGGACGCAAGTGCTTTCAAAGGGAAAGGTGAAAATTGTAAAGATTTACTAACCTAGATCATGATCGGAAAGTCTAAGCTTTATGACTAAATGCGGGAAATAAAAATCATTTAGACTACTAATCCTAAACCTTAAAAAACTACGAGTATCGTTAAAATGAAATTTTATTGCGTTGGAATAGGATATAGTTTTGTGACAGAGCGTTTAAAATGACCGAACCTTGTCCTCACCATTGCAACGTGAGCGACATTGTCAGTCCCTTTAGAAAGATGCGTTTTTAATGGTTTTACATTGGCTTCCCACATAACGCCAAAATGTGGGGAGCGAGGTGGAATCATTTTCCACTTAATGCGGCGAGTTGATAACTCATTTAAAAGAGACGAATTCAGATTTGACCTCATTAAGAAATTATAAAGTTCATCTAGCTGAGCTTTAGCACCAACGAAATTGGTAGCGTTATCCGAATAGAGACAGGATACTGGCCCTCGACGCGAGATAAAACGTTCAAACGCGGATAAAAAGGCGTCGGTAGCAAGTTCAGAGACTAACTCTACATGGACAGCCTTGGTTACCAAGCACACAAACAAGCAGATGTAAGCCTTCTGAGCGTGTTGACCTCTGCGACGAGAGAGAGTTATGCGTATGGGACCAGCATAATCCACTCCAGTATGGACAAAAGCCTTTGATTCCGATACACGGTATTCAAGAAGGGCCGCCATCATTGGAGTGGGGTGCGTCGGATTAACTCTAAAGCATGTGTTGCATTGTCGCAACTTGGACCTAATGACAGTCCTGGCATCTAGTATCCAAAATCGCTGTCGTAAAATAGACATAAGTAGCCCTGGCCCAGTGTGACAATTCATCACATGGTAATGACGAATTATCAAATCCACAACAGGATCATGTTTGGGAAGTAAAAAAGGATGCTTAGCATCAAAGGGAAGGCATGACTTTGAAAGTCTTCCCCCAATGCGTAATATACCCTCTTCATCCAAAAAGACAGATAAACTGCCAAGTTTCTTTGGCAACAATTTACCACATATGATGAACTCAATGTCATCTGCGAAATGAACAGATTGCACAGCACGGATCATAACTCGTTCCGCCGCTGACAATCCCTGCGGCGACCGGGGTTCACAACGAACCTTCGGTCTAGCGAATTTAAGTATATAATAATGCGGACTGTCCGAGGCCAGCTGTCGCACAGTGCGCATAGCTATGTAAGGACTCGACTTCAGTCCAAAAGGTGAGCGGTTAAAAGCGAATGTCAACACAGGATCATTCTCACTGAATCGACACAAAATGCGTAAGTACTTACGCTGCTCAACAGGTGCGCAAATTCGTAAGTACATCTGCTTTATATCAGAATTTATAGCGATAGGAAGTAATCTAAAATTGATTAAAAGAAGAAACAAATCTGTTCGTAAATTTGGACCAATATGGAGTACATCATTTAAAGATAAACCGGTATGAATCCTGGCACTCGCATCCAATACGACGCGCGGCATCGGCTTGTCTGGCCGAACGACAGCGTGATGAGGGATGTAGTACCCGTCATCCGAAATGGCGGATTCGTCGACTGGACTTAAGTATCCATTATCTATGTACTCTTGGATCACTGCGTTATAATTTTCCCGCAACGTCGGCGATTGGCGGAGTTTTCTCTCCAGCGCAACCAGTCGACGGTACGCGGCGGTACGGGAGTTACCCAACTCGCTGGGATCCTTACTAAAGGGTAACGCGACAGTATAACGTCCCGCATCGTCACGTGACACGGTCGAGGAAAAAATATTCTCACATTCGGTTTCCTCAGGAGATAAAAAACGTTTATTTTCAACTTCTTCCAATTCCCAGACCTTTTGTAATGAATCATTAAGGGCTAATGCTGTGAAAGAAGAGCTAGGTAAATTTAAATTATCTTTACTAGGCGGAAAATCACCCATAAGGACATACCCGAATGTGGTCAATAATGCGGGTGGCGCATTTGAACCTAAGTCTACCCTATTCCCCAAATAAATATACGGAAACAGTTGAGCGCCTAACACTATGTCAATATCTCCTGGAATATTCCAGCTTAAATCAGCGAGCGGAAGCGAGTGGAAGTCCACATGACAATCCCACTTAATATGGTGCGAAGGTAGCTGGTCCGTAATGCATTCAACTACTAACGCGTGAATAGTATATTTTTGATGCGGGTATACGCGAGACTCGATATCTAAATTCACATAACCTATTATCGGCCGCGACACAGAACCAACTCCTTTGACAAAAGAATTATTCAAAGGAATTATTACTAAGTTGAGTTTTCTACAACAATCTGTAGTTATTAAATTATTTTGCGAACCATTGTCAATTAAGCACCTAACTATTGTTTTATGGCCCGAACTATTATTGTTAGCGCGCGCATAAACCTGAGCGGTCGACAACAAGACTGCCGACTTAGCCCTCGTATCTGCAGCCAATAATACGGCCGTGTTATGGGTCGGACAGGTTTGAGCAACGTCACCCGAACCACAAGACGCCGCGTGGGGCGGGGGGAACGCGGGGGGCGCAGTGGCCAGCGGCACAGCCAGGCTGGACGCGACGGCCACATTGCAATTCGTCGGTTTAACATCAGCTACATGCGATTGTTTATTATTTTTCTCAAAATGTAATAAAGTATGATGGCGTTTTTTGCATACGTTACAGACTGAGGTCGACCTGCAATTACTCAAACCGTGCGACGTGCTCAGACAATTTGCGCAACCATGTACGGATTTAATAAACTCAAACCTAGTTCTAGGAGTCAACGCGGATTGAAACTCAGCGCACTTATACAAATGAACATGAGCGTTATCTTTACAATACGCGCAGACGGAGCGGGGCGGAGCGGGAGGAGCTGTAGAATTAGGCGATACATTCACAACAAACGCTTTCGTTTGCGTGCGAGGCTCGCGAGATGCGGGACTATGAGGTTTATTATAATTATTTTTCGCGTTCGAATGAGATAAATTCGAGCGTGCTAATATCTTAGCCTGATCTTGAACAAAGCTAATTAACAATTTAGTTGTAGGTATTTCAACATCGCGAACGGAAAGTTCAAACGATTGACCAGTCTGTGAATCTATTTTTCTCATAGCGCAATGCAAGAGAATAAAATCCGCAAGATCCGGAATACCAAGTTGTTTCAAGGCAGAAATACTTGCACTAAATGTTTCAATGAAAGAATCGAGACTATTTGCGTTACACAAACAACTTTTTAAATCTAATATATTATTTAAATAGTGTATACCTAATGTACGCTTATCCTGGTATTTATTAACTAAGCTGTCCCATAGAAAATGATAGGTATCAGCCGTAGGCACAATACCGGCTGTAATCTTTAACGCGTTATGTGTAAGTCTACCCACTAAATACTGCACACGCTGCGAGTCAGTCAGCTGATCATTGTCATGAATATTCGACTTGAACGACTCATAGAAAATAGGCCAATTCTCAGGTTTCCCGTCGAAAGATGGCAATGCAATCGGAGGCAGCTTTATTTTTAGTGGTTCAAAAAGCGTTTTCGAATTACTACATTGCGATAACTGAGATTGACTACTGTCGATTTTATTCCTAATACGCTTAATGCGAATAAACAAATCTTCAAAGGATTCTAAACAAGCATAGTCGGGACTCGAACCAGGTTTCAAATTAATGTTTATGTGGTTAATTTGATCGACATAAGATTCAAATTTATCACGAATGTCGTCAATAGTTTCCGATTCAGTCATAAAACTTTCACTATTTCTCGTATCGAACGACGAAATATTTTTCGATAATTCATATAATCGATTAAGGCGTTTGAATAACAATCCTTTCTTCTCATGAAGGATAGTCAGTAAATCTTCCGGCTTTAATTGTTTCTCAGTCATTTTGTTAAGTTAATATCAAGAGCAATATCTAAAAATATGCGCGGGTAAACTTATCAGGCGGTTAGCAATCGTAAAGTATCCTCCCGCTCTGTGGCGGTATCTGAATAAAAATCACTAATACGCACAAAGCCGAAATGATGTGAAACTACCTCCTATTATATGTTATCAAAGTGAAATACGTAACTCATTAAATTCTATGAAACGATATTGACAGATTTACCAAAACCTACGTAGAATCTATTGTCAATTATGTTTATGTTATAGCGGAGAGCGGTTTATAGGCAAGAATAATTTACCAAAGGTTTACGTAAATATCTATAACCTATATATACCTATTATGATTTTCACCAAATATTACGTAAAAATCTAACTAGGGAGCGGTTACCTGGTTATCTATCCAGGCTCGAAAGGACCAAAAAATTATGATGACGCGTGTAAATAGCAATCACCTGAATGGGATGGTGTTTTAAGACTACCAATATGGCGGTGAAATTATGGTTATATTACATAAAATTAAATCCCTGTTGACGATTCCCCGATGCACCGACCTCTACAACAGCGATAGCAACTTATAACCCACGTACCTTGCTAATCCAGTGACCCCAACTCGTCGTCAGGAAAGCGCTTCATCCACGGACGCGTGGTCTGTCTGTGAGCTGCCGGCCGGCGAGCTAAATCTTCATCCATCCACCGGTGGGCTGGTCAGAACTCGTGAAACCAACACTGCACTTTATGGTCTTAATGTCTCACAGTAGCAGATACACTTATTACAGGAGAATTCTCAGGTTTTCAACAGATATGGGATTTTTACAGCGGAGCGGTTTTTATTCGACGCAATGTCGATTTGCGTAGCGGACACAACTGTTTTGTCAGCGGGTTAGACGCCATCTAGCGGTCTTTAGCGAGCGTCTCAAGAAAGCATTCGATACGTCACCAGTGGGCGTTGCGGTCGTAGATATTGGTGAAGGAAATCGTCAACAGAGACTCAATTAATTTAGAGAATGCGGGAAAGATAACTAATTTATATTATTTATTCTCTAAAAATCCATATACCTTAAGAAAAGGCATTGACGCTTCACCAAATATCTTCGTCACTTATTGTTGATTTTCGGAGGTACTAAATCGCGTACTAAATACTAGTTTTATCAGAATGCTGAAATTCGTTATAGTTTTGGCGTACAAGCATGGTCCCGCCATTATAACGCGTTATAATGGCGGGGCCAACAATATCATGAAATTCCGTTTACACCGTGTGAGGTACAAAAATCTCAGGAAGGGTACAAAATAGTACTAAAACGTACTAAATATACGTGGTAGAATCATTCGGATACAAGAGTTGGTCCCGCCATTATAACGTTTATGATTTTTTCGGTATTAAACTACTGTTACGCCACCAGGCGAACAGGGTCAACAACTCAATTTTCGGATCATAGAGTGGCGTATCTATCTCAGTATTTATATGTATAATCTATGCTCGCGTCGTGTGATAGTGAAGTGCGTGAGAGGGAAGAATTTGTGGACTCCCCCATGTCCCCAACCCCGTCGTTGGAAGAACTGGAGATGGTGACCAGGCCCCAGCGACGGAGACGGAGTTCGGACGAGGCACCTGAAGGAGCGAAGCGCTACTGTGGCACGCGCTCGCCCCTTCAAAATAAGGACATGAATAGTGAGGTAAGTGGCCTACCCTCTATAAATAAAAGTGTCGGAAGTGCTACCCCAAACCGCTGATTCGAACTCGGCACCGGCAAAGGGCCCGAAGAATAAGAACTGGGCGAATCACTTCAGAGAGATCGCCGCCAAGCTGGGCCGGCCGCCCAACGCTCGCCCTTATGGCACCGGCGTACGCTTCTCGCCGGAATCTGGTCCAGCGCTACCTAACAGCGCTGGAGAAGGAAAGTGGAGTGAGCTGGTTCGCCTACTCCCTACCAGCGGAGAAAAATTTTAAGGTAGCCATTGCTTGGCTACCTGCCGACACAGTCCCTCAGGAGATTGAGGAGGAACTCCGCGTACTAGGCTACGAGCCGGAGTACGTGCGCCATATTCGAGGGCGCCAAGGAAAACCCGGCTGCGTGTTTCACGCTGTGCTACGGCGCACGGAGGACGTGCGTCGTATTTATGACACCACCGTGTTTATGAACATGCGTGGTGTCAAGATAGAGGCATGGCGTGGCAAACGTGGGGCCGCACAGTGCCATCGGTGCCAGAAATTTAGGCATTCGTCGCACCAATGCCACCGCCCGCTCGCCTGCGTTCGATGTGGAGAGGGGCACACCGCAAGAGACTGCCCGCGACCCAGAGAGGAGCCAGCCACCTGTGCCAACTGCGGTGGCTCGCATCCGGCGTGTCACGTCAGGTACCCCGTCTTCCAACGGGAAATACGGAACAGGCGGCAGGGACTGTCGCCATCACATCGTCCTCGACACGCCGTCAACAACCACAGCAACCATCAGAGGTCCAGGACCACGAAAGGGACCAGGGCGTGTCACTGATGGCGGCAGCAAACGGGCCCACCGTACGCGGAGGGGCCACATCCTCCCGGCGGAGGAAGCGGAACCGTGGGGGCAAGAAGGGTCAATCCAAGCCCCCCGCGACCCAACAGGAGACAGTACCCTCATTTGTACTTTGTTGTGAACAGACGTGCCGAAGAATTATTGAAATTAATAAATAAAAACTCGCTGAATCGTGACCTGGTTTTACCTACTGACCGGATAACTGTGTCAAACGTAGTCATAATATGTACTAGTTATTTTACGTAAATAAATAATGTGTAAGGTGTTACCAAGCCAATAACTGTGTCACAATGGCAAGCAGCCCCTTCAGCCGGGGTGACCGATGTGCTCGGAGTCCACCTCCTACACCCGTGCCTACAGCTGCACCTAAACCAGTGCCCGCACTCGCATCTCATCCTCAGACGCCTAACCGAAGTAACGAGGTCATGGATGTGATTTCAACGCCGGAAATACAAAACTGGATGACGACTATTGACCAATGTCTAAACGAAGAGTGCACTATTGCATCAGAAGGCAAATTAAATACGGAACAAAAAATGCGCATAAGTGCTTTATGCCGAAAAATTGGTCACGGCACGTCACAGATGGCTGTCCAGTACCAGTCGGTCAAGATGAAAGCAGTCATGGCAAACTCCACCGTGCAAACACTTGAAGACCAAATAGATCTGTCGCAGCAACTGCAAGAACTTAAGATGACAGTTGGAGCCTCTATAAAGCCAAATACGGGATCTTCCTTTGCTGATATGGTGAAAAAAGGTACCAACAAATTTATTCAGCCCTTAAATTTAAGTTCAGTGGCCATATATCCAAACGACAAACTAAAGTCTAGTGAGGAGACCAAATCACTTGTCCAAAAAATTATATGCCCAGAGCAGATGAAACTGCAAGTAAGAGGACTACGCAAGACAAAAAATGGCGGCGTCATTATCAGCACTGAAACAAAAGACGACATTGAGAAGGTGAAAAAATCGATGCAGTCAACAAATTCAGGCCTTACAGTCGACGAACCTCAGAAAAGAAAACCTAGAGTCGTAATTATCGGAGTGCCTTCATCCATGCAAGAGAAGGAAGTTTTTACTTGTCTTTTCAACCAAAATCTAGCCGATAAACTTCAGGATTGCAGCCTCGAGACCTTTTTGTCCTCCATTAAGCTGAGCCACAAGTCAGGTAAGAAGGATGCAGACACCTGTAACTTTATTATTGAAGTTTCTGCACAGATACGTAAAGCCCTGATATGTAAAGACAGAGTGTTTGTTAATTGGTCTTCCTGCCCTGTCAGAGACTTTACTTTAGTCACACGTTGTTATAAATGTCAGCAGTACGGACATGCGGCTAAATCATGTCGGGAGACCGCCTACACGTGTGGCCACTGTGGTGAATTGGGTCATTCCATCAAAGAATGCACTAAGAAGGCAGAGGAACCAAAATGCGCTACTTGCATGCACTTCAAAAAGCCAAGCAATCATAAGACAAGTGCAGCGGACTGTCCGGCGAAAATTATGGCAGAAAATAGGTACATAAACTCTATTGATTATGGAGGCGCCTAAGAGCGCCGTAAATTACGATTCTTCTTGGCCTTTGTTGTTATTTTTAATAATATTTTAATATGATTAATCATTTAATTAGTGACATAGACAATTTCTCTGTATCTCAATCACAAGTTTGTGACGTTGAACACTGCAAGCAATATCTCTCCTCTTACACTAGTCCATTAACCATATTAACCCAAAACATTCGTAGTGTTTTTAAGAATTTCGATAATTTTAGCATTTTTCTAAAACGTCTAGACATAAATTGTGACATTATTGTCTTAACTGAATGTTGGCTTGCTAAACAATATAACATACCACAAATTCCGGGATATTGTATGTATAAGAGTAACTCAACTTCCAATCAGAACGATGGGGTGATAGTTTATGCAAGAGATCATCTAAATGTGTCTGTCGTAGAGCCAAACATGCACGACTGTAGCAGATTGTTGGTTAAAATCGGAGCAGAATTTGCGATATTAGCTGTATATAGATCTCCCTCTTTTACGAATATAAAAAATTTCACTGACTCTCTAAACGACACCTTGCAGAACCTATCATCCTTCAAAAATACAATTTTAACTGGAGATATTAATATCAATATTCTTCCGGGAAGTGGAGACGCTTCCGCTGAGGAATATCTGAACCTATGCGCGTTCCATAGTTTGCTTCCCGCTCACACGCTTCCTACACATCAAAGTGGCTCCTGCTTGGATCATATAATGCTCAAGGCCAACTTCCCTGCACTCACCCTTGTAACTAATTCAACAATAACCGATCACAATGCTACCCTACTCATTCTTAATTGTAAATTGCCTAAGGTGGCCTCTCGCACGGTCTCTAAATTAAATTTACATAAATTTGAAGAAGACTTATGCAATATTGATTTTGCCCCAGTTTACAATTCCGATGATCCGCAGTTTTGTATGTTGTACCTAATTAAAAAAGTGCAAAATGCAATTCAGAAGAACACGGTCATATCTCGGTTAAATAACAAATACTGCAACATAAAACCATGGATCACGGCTGGTCTTATACGTTGTATGAAAAATAGAGATAAACTGCATATGAAAGCTAAAGTTAATCCGAATAATTTAATATTGCAACTGTCATATAAGCGATATCGTAACTTTTGTAACGACCTCATAAAAAAAGTAAAACGCAATTATGATAACACTGCACTAAAAGAGGCTGGTACAAATAACAAAAAGATCTGGAAAATTATTAAAAATGTGACGTATAATTCAAAACAGAATCAGTCTTCTTCAGGTTTATTACAGGCACATTCATCACAGTTAACATCTGCGAACATTGCAAATAATTTCTTTGTTAATGTGGGCAAGTGTCTAGCTGAAAAACTTCGGGGACAATCGCAGTACCTAACAAGCTCATTGTTTGCATCTAGCACTAGCTTATCATCTTTTGTGTTACTAGATACTGACGAAACGGAAGTAGAAAGGATTATTATGGGTCTAAAAGACGACTGTGCAGTTGGCTGGGATAACATATCTAATAAAATTATTAAGCAATTCAAAGACCTTTTGGTACCACCGTTGACTTACATTTTTAATAAATGTTTAACTACAGGTGTGTTCCCCAAGTGCTTAAAAAAAGCTGTTGTTGTCCCAGTTTACAAATCAGGTTGTAAAGATCAAGTGACTAATTATAGGCCTATTTCCTTACTGCCTTCTATGTCTAAAATATTAGAAAAGATTATAAACAACAGGCTTTATAAATATTTGGAGGATAAATCTATTCTCTCTAAGCGGCAGTTTGGATTTAGACCTAAAATGTCTACAGATGATGCTGTACATCATTTAACTAACTATCTAGCACAAGAACTTGATAAAGGTAACCACACCCTAGGAATATTCCTGGACCTCGCCAAAGCTTTTGACACAGTTTCTGTTCCCATTTTGTTGCGCAAGCTTGAAGCCATAGGCATTAGGGAAACGCAGCTGAAACTATTTAAGAGCTATCTAGAAGAACGTACGCAATGTGTAAAGATTGGTAATATTATCAGCGATGACGAAAAAAGCACAGCTTTCGGAATTCCCCAAGGAAGTATTTTAGGACCTTCACTTTTTTTAATTTACATAAACGATCTCTGTAATCTAAATTTAGATCACGGCCATATCGTTTGTTATGCTGACGACACTGCTCTTTTGTTTTCGGCTGACTCAGAAGAAAATGTCTACAAGTTTGCGCAACACGGATTCAATGTTATTAATAAATGGCTTCAAAATAATTCACTGACTTTAAATGCTGACAAGACAAATTACGTCAAGTTTTCGATGCGAAAGCAAAAACTAACTGGCACTACCTCAACATTGTATGCTCATAACTGCACATCTAGCACAAATAACCAATGTGTTTGTCCCAATATTAAAATGTCAAATACTGTTAAGTACCTTGGAATTATAATCGATGAAACACTTTCGTTTAAACATCACATAGAAGCTGTAAATAATAGAATTCGTAAATTGATATTTGTTTTTAAAAAGTTACGCTACATTGCAGACCCAAAAATAGTTAGACAAGTCTACTTTGCTTTATGTCAATCGATAGTAACATACTGTATTACCACATGGGGTGGAGCGGGTAAAACATTGTTACTAACCATCGAGAGAGCCCAGAGGGCCATTCTCAAAGAGGCTACTTTTCGCCCATTCCTTTTTCCCACTAACCTCCTATACAAAGAATGTGAAGTACTAACAGTCCGACAGCTATTTATAATGGGTATTGTATTAAAACAGCACGCAGATCTAACATATAGCACGGAGTTTACTAACAAAAGACGTAAAGATCTAGTCTGTCCTCAAAATCATACCAAACATGCTTTCACGTCAAAATTTTACCTGTTTCTCGGTCCTCTCCTCTACAATAGGTTGAACGCGAAAGCAAACATTTATAGCTTGAATCAAATTAACTGTAAGAAAATTCTTAAGGAGGCTCTTCAAAGAATGTCCTACGATGATACAGAGAATTTACTGATTGTGCTAAAGTGATTTTTTTGTTTTTATACAATTTTTGACCTAGGTTAAGTATCTTGTTAGTTAAGAAACTAGAAGTTAAGATTTGGTAACATTATAAATTAATAGTATAAGATAACTTGTCTACTTTACAGATTTTTTACACGTTTGTATTGTACTATAAAATCCTTTTGATTATTTGTTAATTTTAAATTATTTTAGCTCTTCTCGCCTGAAACACAGGATTTCCTAGTTCAGGCACGTAAGACTCAGAATTAAGATTTATATTTAAGACTGTATTACTTTATCCTGTAAAGAATTTTGAATAAATATTATTATTATATTTTATTTATCTCAGGACCCTGAGGTCCTGGACCTTTGGGAGGCGTACGAGGAGCCGAAGCCAACTCGCAGAGGCCCTTTAGATAATTATAATGGAACATGATACCAACCGACGATTATCCCTGTACGCGCTATGCTAGTGCACCCAAGAACAACCCCCGGTTATTGAAAAACTGTTGCGACATATGGAGAACAAAGATAATATGGCTATGGTTTTTGGAATCTTAAGTGGACTGGTAACATGGAACTATGTCAAGACTATGGCCCCTGCCTGAACAACGTTATTAATATGCATCGAAAAAAGGCAGGGGGTGACTTGCACACTCAATAAATGGGCCCCCAAAAAAGGCCGCTAGCACGAAGTGACGTAGCAACAAGAGGGCAACATATCCTGACGTGCTTGAGGAGTGGAGAGGTATACCACGGCTATCAGGACAATCCCGGAAGTACGGTCAAGATCCCTACCAGCACCTTACTGGATTATACATCCTTCTCCCGAGCACGTTTGCTCTTGCGAATCTCCACTCAAGCCAGCCAATAAAGGCAAGAGAGAGGTGGGAGCTCAGTTCCTCGTCAGTGTTCACTACGGCCGGCCAATAAAGGCAAGCCGGAGATGAAGAACAAGAATTCTCCCGGGAGATCGGGTCCGTGGGGTCGCTAATGCCCAACAGTTCGCCACAAAACTGCGCTGCGGATTGTATCTCTCTTAGTCTGGCCCCTCACCCTAGGCATATTACGGCAAAGCAAACTTTACCGATACAGACCTAGGGTATATTGGAGCACGCAAGCCCCACCACGACGTCAACGTAGAGATACGGCGATGGGGTTATTATTATTATTATTATTATAGTAGTCCCGAAATCTGCCCCCCCCCCCCGCCCCCCGAGGGGGTCGCAGGTCGTGAAGGAGAAGAAAGGCGCACAAGTTGGCACCGGCATTGCGCAAGTAAGACGCGCCCCCATCACCACCACCACCACCACCACCAGCAGTGTCCCAAGAGGGGCCCCACATTCGGAAATCACGACCTGCGCCATTCAGCTGCTGATGGACCTGATTAAGGCCATCAGACAGGGGCAGAGCCCGGAGCAGGTAATCCTCGACGGCCTGGCCAAGTTTACTTACCTTGTGCCATGGCTAGGTCGCTGAGGGTGTTACACTGGAACGCCCGCAGCCTTCGGGACATAGTCGGCCCATTCCGCCATCTCCTGAGGGAACAAAATATCGACGTGGCGCTGATAAACGAGACGCACCTGCGACCTGAAGATAGGGCGAAGTTTTTTACCCATTAGATGGGATGATTTTAGTCTGGATTATTTTAATGGGTCCCGACTGTTACAGTCAATATGTTCCGTATTAGAATTGTTTTATTTAAATTAGTTTTTACGCTAAGTACTGGACTGAACTTGTTTTTTTCTTTTTAGTTTTTATCTAAAAATATTTTTTACGCAGTCGGGTTTTTTTTTACACTTTTTAGTAATGATAATCTAATAACACTATTTATTCACTCTATTTTAGGCGTACATTTATCACTTTAAAGTTCACAAACCTATCGAATCATCCGGCTCGCTTATTTTGTATCTTAAATAAAATTGAAGTGTCTGTGTATCAAAAAAATATTGGTTTACTAAATGTATATCTAAGTGTATTCGAAACTTATAACAAAAATGTGAATTTTAAAATTTTTGGTGATCTCTCGGTTTGTTCCAGCTAATATCCGTAATTTTCTCGCAGGAATGGGATTTCAAAATACTGGATAAATCTGCGAAAAGGTTAAACAAAACTGGGATATAGCTAATATTATGATGAGTACCTACCTTAAGCTATTTTTTATATTCTCGCGGAAACTGGAGTTAATTCCGGCGGTTTGGCCCCCCCACCCCACCCACATCACCACATCCTGATTCCCGGGAGAGAACATCTTCGAAAGGGCTGAACCGATTTTGACGGGACTTTCACTGACGGAAAGCTTTTTTTATATTTATGGGTAATCATCTAATGCCTTCTTCGCTCTAGGGCGAAGAGGGAGAGCGTGTCAGATTTTTACTTAGTAAAACCACACGTAGGTTCCTTCAGTTACTCTTTGCGTTCTAGGACCACGGGTTATCTTTTCAGAAGTCCTCCCACGGCCCTAGTAGGCATCGGCCCTGCTGGGCCACTACGGTTTTGTTGACATCTCTTTAAGAAACACGTAGTACAAGACGCGTTATCGAAAATCTGCTCGGTTCGGACAATAGCCGGACGGCCAGACTGCGAGCTACACATTGCGCATCGTCCAAAAGCCCGCGCCTACGGTAGCTGGTAGTCGGGGGTCTCAGCGGTCGGGGCGTGACGATGTCCATTCCCTTACGCGTGCGGCTGTTTCCATCACTAGCATTACTGCTTCGCAGCAGGAGGCGGCCGCCACCCGTTCCCCCTCACTCCGGATCATAGACGCGCGAGATGTCATCACCGCCGATTACCCCCACGAGGTCACGGCTCAGTTCCACCGTAAGCTCTACCGTGTCCTTCGGGCGATCCGCACTATGGCGACATCCCCGAGCATTTTCTTTCGCCTAAATCCGGTGCAGGAACCTTCCGAATTTACCATCTCCGGTGAGGGCCTGCGTCATGCAGAAGGTGTGGACGCCGTGACGCCTCTCCAGCCATTACACAAAGAGGGGACTTACCGCCATGATTATGGCGTGCTCAACTGAGGGATAGTTGATGTTACAAGGAGTAACTTAGGCTACTTTTCATTTTCCCGTGGGAACGGGACTTAATTTACAAGGGGGGATATATCTCTGGAATAGATAACATTTTTTTACACGATTGCCTCAAAAAAGGGGAGTAACGAAGTTGCGAGTGTAACCTAACCTAACAAGTTAGAAGAAAAGTAAATGACATATTTCCTATTGTATTTTTTTTTAATATGGTCTTGATATACCATTTTGGGATCCTCATGATGAGCTCTTGAATTTGATACCCATATTGCACTACCAAAAAAAAAATATATTTTTTAACTCTAATGTAAGTATAGCGTTTCCCAGTCGTTATGCTCATTTTTTTTCAATGTCACCTATCTAAGAACACTTGGGTTGACAAGACGAATCTAACGATATGCTAAAAAAGGTTAGCTGGTTCAGGGTTTATATTAAAACTAGGTTTCTCTACGGCAACGCTTGAGCATACCTTAAGACAGGTACAGACTGTTGTAATGTAACATGCAAAGTAACAGGAAACACACTCACACCACAATCTGGGATTTCTGTTACAATGCGACAATGTACATGGCAAATTCATTCATTGCGTGTTACATTGCATGTTACGTTACAGCGGTCACAAAAGTAAAGCGCGCGACAGCCACTTGTGGCCGATAGCTGATACGTGCCTGCGTTGCCTTCGACTGGAACAGGTTGACTGAGGTAAGGGAGAGAGGGGTGGGGAATTGCACGAGTGTCGTGTGACGGCATTTTTTGTCATCGTTAATTAGTGGCCGGTGCGGGCTACAAGAAGCATGTAGCGGCCATCGACGTTCAACCGTGTGCGGCGAGTCCATGATAAAATGTAAGATAAAGTCTACAGAAAATATATATAGCATTACATACAGCGACGCTTTTCAATCCGGCGCGCTAACTTGTAATACGGTGTGTACGATACGACAGTGACAGTTGCATCCCCGTTTATTTATATCTTCGTAAGCGTATTGAAAAACGTCGTTTGATACACGTGGAACTTTTTTCACTGCAGCACTTGGCTCCATATCACCTACGGCTCGGGTAAATTCCGCCTCGGTAGCAATAACAAACTTTCTCCACTTGTATCAAAATGTACTAATTTAGGGCGTTTTTCATATCGTGCAGATTTTATCACGCATGCGGGGTTGCCCCACATACAAAAGTTTCACGCAGCGTGAGACACGCTTGCCTACGATTTAGTTTACAGCTGTGCGTTGTGGTTTGTGTACAATGAACGACCAAAGCACGGGGGCGCTGCGCGGGGCTGCTGTCCGGGATCAAACACCGTGTCCCGCGTGCGTATTCCACACGTTACAACGTTATTAAATACTTGTATGCAAAGGGCATTTGTGGGGGTTATGCGTGCGGGGCAATCCCGCATGCGTGATCAAAACCGCACGATATTAAAAACAACCTAACATCATTTTTTTATTAGCAGATCCAAATCATATTCTGTGTCAGCGTGCTCGAGTCAATCGACGTGCTATAAATTGCATTTGGATAATTGTTATTATTAAATAAAATCACTAAAAATATATTTGTTTGTTTTATTTTTTAACCATTCAAACGTACCTATACCTTATTACAATCACATTAGAGTCATGTGTCGCACGTTGGTTACCCTGCAATATCGATGTAAACAAAACACATAATATACAATAAAATACAGTAATGCTTTAACTTAGAAGGTTATCGTCTCGTTTCTTGTATTTTAGGAGTCTGTACAATCTCCTGTGGACAAAAAGTTATGTACATATTAGAAAAACAAGAGTACCACGTGCGCTTGTGCGAAACACTGAAGTTTTTGTGGCACGTTTTACGTCTTCTCTAAGTTAGAGCTCTAACTAAATAAAAACTTGATGTGTTAAACCTCGTATGTTGTTGTATAATAAATACATAGGTACATGTCATTACCACAAACATAATTTTTGTTACTTATTATACTATCCGATAGTAAGCTGCAAATTGCAAAAAATACCTTAGAATAGTTGAAATTCGCGGGCTGCCCTGGGCCATTCATTTTAAGGGTAGTCCCTTAAGATGACCATAGACTATAAACTATACTATCTGTAGCGACATCTACACCGCCAGGTAGAAACAAAACATTCGGCATCTCCATAACACAACAGTACGAAATCAGGCAGTGGCCCAGAACAAACAACACTCATCTGTCGGAGGATCCTCTCTTTTCAATTGCGGGACTTAACGCTCTGTTGTGCTTCATCATCATCATTTCAGCCGAAAGACGTCCACTGCTGGACATAGGCCTCCCCCAAGCGTCTCCACAACGACCGATCCTGTGCGTCTCGCATCCACCGCACTCCCGCGACTCTCACCAGGTCGTCAGTCCACCTTGTGGGAGGCCTTCCGACGCTGCGCCTTCCGGTGCGCGGTCGCCACTCTAGAACCTTTCGGCCCCATCGACCATCCGTTCTACGAGCAATGTGCCCTGCCCACTGCCACTTCAGTTTGGTGATTCTTCGGGCTATGTCGGCGACCTTGGTTCTCCTGCGGATATCTTCATTCTTTATGCGATCACGCAAGGAAACTCCGAGCATAGCCCTTTCCATTGCCCTTTGGGTGACTGTAAGCCTTCTGATGAGGCCCATTGTAAGCGACCATGTTTCAGTGCCATATGTCATCACTGGCAACACGCACTGGTCATAGACTTTCGTCTTGAGACACTGTGGTATGTTGGACGAGAAGATACCGCGCAGCTTCCCGAACGCTGCCCAGCCGAGTCGGATTCGACGATTCGATTTCGATTGACCTCTTTCTCAAAGTTAGACCTACCCAACTGGATTGTCTGTCCCAGGTAAACGTAATCGTCTACAACTTCGAGTGCAGAGTCTCCGATCTTGATCGGAGTGGGTGCTACATGGATATTTACCATGACTTTGGTTTTGTCCATGTTCATTTTAAGACCCACTCTTTCGGAAGCTCTACTAAGGTCATCGAGCATTGTACTGAGCTCCTCCGTAGTCTCAGCCATGACTACTATATCGTCGGCAAACCGAAGGTTAGTGATGTACTCGCCATTAACATTAATGCCTAGTCCACTCCAGTCCAGAACCTTGAAGACATCCTCCATTGCAGCCGTAAACAGTTTCGGAGAAATGACGTCTCCCTGCTTCACACCCCGCTGCAGAAGAATAGGTTTCGAGGTCCGGTCCTGAAGTCGGACTGACATTGTGGCGTTCTCGTACAAACACTTCAGCACCTCGATGTACCGATAGTCAATATGGCACCGTTGGAGAGATTGCAGTACAGCCCAAGTCTCGATCGAATCAAAAGCTTTCTCGTAGTCCACGAACGCTAAGCATAGAGGCAGGTTATACTCCTCGGTCTTCTGTATAACCTGCCGGAGCGTATGTATGTGGTCTACTGTGCTGAAACCTTTTCGAAATCCGGCTTGTTCGGGAGGCTGGAAGTCGTCAAACTTGCGCGCGAGACGGTTCGTGATGACTCTGGAAAACAGCTTGTAGACATGGCTCAGAAGTGAGATGGGCCTGTAATTCTTAAGCAGGGCATTGTCGCCCTTCTTAAAGAAAAGTACCACGTCACCTCTGCTCCATGCCTGTGGCGTTTTTCCCTCAAGTATGACGGAATCGAACAACCTCTGAAGTGCCTTTAGGACCGGTTTTCCACCCGCCTTCAGGAGTTCGGCTGGAATTTGGCTAAAATTCTGTTGTGCTTACTTCTTAATATCTACATGACCAGCCAGAAAACCTCATGGGTGCTCATGCTCATTTGATGGACTCGAAAAAGTGGCGAAGTGTGAGAAGAGAAATGCACACTGATCGACCGACAAATAAATAAATGACCTACTTACATACTGCGTACTTAATTACAAATGTTTGATAAAAATATGAAATGAAACCATTATATAAAAATGAAACTAGTTTTTAGTATCAAGAAATATTATAATTTATACGTAACCTAAAAGGCGATTACTGATCTGTTTCTTGATGTCTATTCCCAGGGGTGCTCGGCACCCACCCACTGATTATTTCTCATGGGTGCCCGAGCCCCCGAGTACCCACGGAGTCGGCGCCCCTATACATGACCATGTCACAACCTGTGATGTGCTTAATTTTTTTTTACCGTAACTATTTATGCGATATGCATATGCATGCTTATTCAGTTGACATAATCTACGTGAACGCTGAAGATAGGGTTGCCTACGTTTATTAGAAGAAAAAGAGTAGGTATATCTCATTTCAAAGGAGGTAAATAAAGAGTACTGACTTATAAAAAAAGAGTATAATTTATAAAAAAAAAGGTATTTTTTGGTACTTTTAGCAGCACATAACAATTTTTCATTGTTTTTAAAAGAGTTGTTTGACTCTAAGTATTCTAAGTTTACATAGATCAGAAGTTCATTTTTAATCAATATAGTGAACCCCTGTTCTTCTCTTGACGCTACTTCAAATTCATGAAAATAGTTCGACTTTATTTGGATTTGGTTACGATACTAAACTAAGTATGTAATACCGAAACAGTATTTTAGCGTCCTCTATTAGTGTTATAGATTATAGAGTACACCTACATGATACAGAGTACAATATTCTATTTTAGAGTACGGTTGGCAACCCTAGCTGCAGATGCCACCGTAGGCGCGGGCTTGCGGACAGCGAGTAAAGTAATGGGTGGCTCGCCGTCCGACCGTCCGGTAACCGTCCGGACCGAGCCCAAGTCGTCGACGGCGCGTACTGTTCCACGCGCGCCTCAGGGAGATGTTAGCAAATCGTAGGGGCCCAGCAGGGTCGAAGCCTACTGGGGCCATGGGTAGTGTGAATTTGTCATTAGATGATTTTCTCACCTAAAAAAAAACCCTAGCTGCAGATAACATTCCTGATCTTCGCCGCGCACTTCGCAAGATCCAATTTCGATAACACAAGAACCGTTTCTTTGTTCAGACTGCCGAATGAGAGTTGTTTCTATGTTAACGCGATCCAAACGCTTAGCGCGTTTGGCTCTCTGATTGGTTAAGAGCTCGGAACGGGCCAATCGGAGCACTAGGCACTCTGCCCTGCGTTCAAAAATAACCAGAGTAGAGTAGGATCGTTACTCTCACCGTTCACAGGGTCGTTCTTTTATAACTCGAGTAGCTATCCAAGAGTTAACCCAAGTAGCAAAAAGTTGCTTTATAAATGTCATTAAAGCCAAAAAAATATATTTTATAAAGGCCATATAATGTCAATAAGACTGCATTTGGGCGCAAATTATAAGGAATAAAACCTTGTAGAGGTTTTATAGTTACCATATAATAATAATACCCTTTAAACTCGCCATATAAAGGCATATTTTATGGCTGATTAACTGTAAATAGGCAAGATAAATGCTTTTATATAACAAATTGCCCTTATGACCGCTAACAAAATGTGGCTATAAGCGCAATTTCTCGTGTTGTAGCAAACGCATAACGAATATGAGAAGTTCATGATTTATTTAAACGTCATTTGCCTCAATAAGTCATATTAATATAATAATGGCTTGCATTACAAGACATTGAGCACATCACTCTTTTTTCGTATTGTACGGGAAGTTTACATGCAAAAGCAGATTTTGTGAGCATTTTAGGTAAGTTTTATGGTAAATTATTTAATGCGCCTCGTTAATTCTGCCTTTTTTAATTTTAAAAACTATTTATCTTTTGTGAGTTCCTGTTAATTGCTACTATAAGAAGGATTAGGAACTCAAATGCTTTTATAAAGCATTTAAAAGTCATGTACCCTTATTGTAGGAGACTAGTGCAAAATATATACTCAACCATATTGGAAGATTTTAGGGTTCAATCTTTATAATATTTTTTTAATACATAATTAATTATTTATATTAATATTTTGATTACCCAATAATTTTTCATTATTTTTTATTCTACAGAACCCAGACAGTACTTAATATGGATTTGGACGATTTATTGACACAGGACGATTTACTACGAATTGTTTACTGAAGTGATGTGGCCTTGGCAAATCTCACATTTTATAATAAGAAAAGGATGCTTAGATTGGATGTCACAATCAGACTAATTTGAATCATCCCGTTTCATTACTTTTGAGGAAATAAAATTTTGTTTAAAGGTTTTGTTATTCCTTCATATATCCCTATCACCAGCGTAGATATTTGATTGATTTCGGATACATTACATAGAACTGACCAAAATTGATGGTTGGAACTTTTGTTAACTGCTAATCCGTCAATAGGTTCCGATAGTCCATTATGCCAATAATGACCAGTGCGTATTTCAATTATTTTTATTGTGCTTCTTTTAAGAAATGTGCTTGCGTTTATTGGTAATGCAAGCACATTTCTTAATGGGGTACTAATTTATTAGCAATTTTAAAAAGTTTATTTAAAGCACAATGCGTGATGTTTTTACTCGACAGCCCAAGTAGCTATATCACGTTAAAAAAACTCTGAAAACGTCTTTTTCCATGTCTCTCTTTATGTCACGCTCATCAGATAATTCATTATCACTTATGTAAGGTAATCTTTATCGAAAGTGTCATTGTCAAATGGTTGTGAAAATATTTCTACGGAACCCACAATATTTTCCTTCATCTCTGCCAATATTTAAAAAAAATGTCATGGCTGACGATAAATTTATGTAAAGGCAAAGTCAAGCATACATATAAGAATAAAGTTCTTGTACCTGTTGTATAGAGGTTGAGAACTTGCCTTTTAGCATTAGCTTTTAAACTACATTCAAATAAACATTATAAGGGAATAGCTTTTAGAATAGCCCTATTAATTTTACAATTAGTATGAGACCAATGCGACTAAAAGGCTAAATTATTATATGTCTGAAAAGCTATATTATATGCTTTTATAAGTTCATTGCTTTATAATGAACATTTACATTGATTATATAAACGTCTGTAAAGTAAGGTAATGAGACCAATACACCATATTAGCAAAAGACACTTATAACATGCTTTTATAAAGTGAGTTGTAAAACGAATGCTGTTACAAAACATGTACAAGAGTTATAACATTATAAATCATTCGTTATATAGCAATTTTGCTAGTTGGGAACCCAACTAACTCTAATGCCGGTTGTAGACCGACATCTAAGCTACTCCGAAGCTAAACAAAGGCAGCTTAGCAAAGCTAAGATAAACTAAAAATATGTCCCGTGCACACCAAGAACTAAACGAAAGCTCACGCTCAGTCAGTGTTGCCAAGTTAGAGAAAAGAAGAAAGTGCCATACGACATCCTTTTTATTTAAGTCGTGATAATCCTTCGACTATAGGAAGGGCAACCAAAAAATAATGTAAAATAAATGTAGTAATGACGTCAAGGTCAAAGATAACGACGTCACGGAACACAAGCGACTCAGTTTCACCAAAAACAGACAATCCATAGCTTTAGGTCGAAAGGAGTTAGTAAGCAATATTGCAAAGACCCAAGCTGCTTTACAGACGTCCAAGCTAGCGCTGGATGACAGCGACTCATTCGAAGTCGATAAGACAATGCAATTTGACAATAAATCGATCAGCGAAGAAAGTCTCAAGGAGCATTTTCCGCTAAAGGAAACAGCGTTTGTTGAAACTTCATACATGCGTGTACCTAAAGAAGCAGCCGTTCCAATAGACCTGGCTACGCAACGCATGAATTCACAGACAAGTTTGGCCACGTTTTCTGAGAATTCGACAGAATCTTACGACACTGAATCTAAACCGATGCATTTACTCACACATGTATACAAACGCACACATGGATTCAACTGGTCGAAAACTAATACCTTAGACATGTCACATGTGACATGTGTCGAAAACTAATACCTTAGACATGTCACACTCTAGTATGTAAAAGCGAGAAGCTGGCACTGACATCTTCTACGGACGAGCGTGCGACGTCGTCGGCAATGAAAGCTGACGCATCTTTCACATCACTGGAATCTCTGAATATATTGTTGTATAGCCCGATCTTCCTTAGCTCAGCTTGTTTGGATGAACTCGAATTCAGCGTAAGCTTGCTATTGTTTCTCGAACTCTGCAGCACGATCAAATCTGACTGAGAATTGGTTACCGAACTTGTTTCTGTTATATCTAATGGTTTTGTCACTGATGTTTCACCTCGTTTTCTTATTTTTCGTAAGTTTGGAGCTTTTGGGATCGAAATAGTTATAGATATATAATTTTCACTGTTGTCTGAATTAGAATGATTAGACTCTTTTTATCGCGCAAGGCGTCTAGTAATGGATTCGGATCTGACTTCACTGCTGTCTGCATTGGAACGATTATACTTTCGTGCACACCACAACGCGCCTAGTGGTGGATTCGGAACATCTACATCATAATCAGTGATTTTATCCTTTATTTCGTTAATTTTCATCGTCAGGTTCTATGTGTAGTGGTAGTCTAACATCACCGAATCTGACGTACAGAAAATTTTGCAAATCCAAAAGCTTTGTTCCTCAGATTATATATCTGAGTTTTTTAACCTTTTAACCGCCAGACAATCCTAAAAAAAATGTGCCCCTAGCGCCAATCACGTATTTTCAAGGTCAACTATAGTGATGTGGACCAGTCCCTACAGCAAACAAGATTTGTAAGGTAAAATTACACGTTTTTACGAAAATCTAATGTTTTTTTTTAAATTCATTACCCTCATAACAATAATAAGATTAAAATTACCCACATCAAAAACCTATAACCATGTACATAGACACTAATAAAGCCAAGATAGAGTTTAGTTCATAATTCTACAAAATTCGGCTTTTGGAATCCCTATTGTTGCATTTATACAACTCCGGCGCTAACATTAGAGATAAAAAAGAGCGTAGATAGTGCGGGGACAAGTGAAATTATTTCCGGTTATCGATTTTATTACTCAAACTATGAATATGTTCAATTTGTGTATGACAAAGGGTAGTAGAAAGTTTTAAGTTTTCCTGTTTAAAAAAAATCTTAATTTATGGTCAATGACAGGGCATTTAATTATCACTGCTTTAACGGACATTGCTTTGCGAGTCTCGAAATGGCAAATACAGGTATGTGTTAATTTTCTTATTTAAATTTTAATTAATTAAAATTTGTTAAAGATAATGAATTGTGTTAATTATTTGTGTTAATTTTCTTATTTAAATTTTAATTAAATATCAATTATATTTGCTTTATGCCATCTAAACCTAAATACTTAAAATATTATATTGTGTAGTAAATTTTTACTTTCTACAAAAAAAAAAGAATAATAATTCGCAATATTTTTACAGCTTCCAAGCGTTCGAGAATGGAAGTGAATGACGATGAAAATACCCAGGATTTGTTTGAAAAACATGTCCAGGCAGAATCAGCCTCAAGGTTGTCGAAAACCAGTATTGGTGGTGCACCGAACGCAAGGCCACAATGTGAGATATGTGCAACGTTTGGTGCAGACCAAAGAAACGAGCATTTCACACATCTAATTCTTGAAGAGTTAAAGTATATAGCTCCGTGTATGCGTAGCCGAATTCATATAAAAATTTTAAACTTTTTAAACACAATAAAAAATTGTCACATTGAAGACATTGATTTAACGGAAACCGAAAAAAATTAACATAATTACATATCTACATACCAATAAATAAAGCAAGATTTTCAAATTATTGAATAAAACACTTTAATTATTAAATCATGGATTTTATTTTACATATTACCACCCCTAGGCTTTCTATGAAATTCTGTGATGCAATTCTCTAAACACAGATAAGTGTTACACTGTTTGCACATATATCTTGTATATTTTGGTTTTTTTTTCAGAGCGCAAACTGCAACGCTGCCTTTTCTTATTTGGTATGGTCACAGGAAAATGTTTGAGAACATCATTTGGTAAAAAGCGACAGGGATCATTCTGAACGCCACGCGATGTCGAAGGCACCGGTTCATAATCGTGTATTTTGTTTTTATTAATGATTTGCCGTATAACTGCCAGCTGAAATTCACTTAATGGTTTTGTGGGACAATTATTAATTTTTTTGTATGTGTAGAATGCATTCAACATAGACATGTCGATTATACGAAGGGCTAGTTTGAAGTACCATCGTCTCGTTTTCCTTATGCACGATAGAGTACTCATCATCATGTCTGCGGTGTCAACCACTCCCATGTAGTTATTATAATCAATTACACATTCAGGTTTTAATTTTGGCAGACCAGTAGCTCTGTCTTCCTTATTTGAAGGTAATATTTTAGCATCGTGCATGGTGCTAATCATGGTTACAGCTTTTTTATCCTGCCATTTTAAAGTCATTAAAGGAGGGGAATAGTAAGCATCCACTTCTCCTTTAGACAACTTCTTAAATTTAGGCATGCCTTTTCTATTTTTCTTAACTGTACCGCATGCATATATCCCGTTATCTTTCAAATAAAGGAATAACTTTGGACTCGAGTACCAGTTATCCACAAAAAGTTGTCTGTTCGTGTTAAAGTATTCCTTAAGGAGAGCAACCACTACCGACCCGCTCACCCCCAAATCAGAAATCTGCTCAATATCCGTTTCAGATCCACAATAGACTATAAAGTCCAGTATATATCTTGTTTCCACATCGCACAATACGAACAGTTTTATTCCAAAGCGATTTCTCTTTTTAGGCAAGTATTGCTTGAATACAAGACGGCCTTTGAAAGGGACAATACTCTCGTCGATACATAATTTCTGGTGCGGTGTTAAGCCGCTTTTAAATTTGTCCCGTGCATGATTGATTACAAATTGCAGTTTATGTAATCTTGGCAATCCGGTGCCGACGGAAAAAACATCAGTGAAATGCATCATAGCCAAAATTAAACAATATTTATTTCTGTTCATGGTCTTTTGAAAGATTGGGGAACTCAGCAGTGGATCCGTGGACCAATGTTCTTCAATGGATATCCTTTTGTTCCTGGTAAATAACATTGTTACCGCAAAGAACAAATAAATGTCTTTCGCGTCAACGACACGCCAACCATGGGTTCTCGAATGTTCTCGTATTTCGACACGTCGAACGTAAAATTGGTAATACCTGTTAGTACACCTCACTATCTCAGCCACCAAACCATCATCGACGAAGTATTCGAAAAAGTCTAGTTCATTAGAATCTGTCGAAAGGTTTATTACTGATGAAAAACCAGCAAGAAAATCATTAAATGGTTGTATGATTGGCGGCGTTTCTGCCGCAGTCCAATGGAATTCACTGTCACCGCTTTCCTAAAAAAACAAAGAAACAATATGTTGTGAGTTGGAAAAAACAAAAGGTATTGTATTTTTAGAATCATAAGAATAAATCAAATTTGTATACATACCACCTCTTCTTCTAACTCATTATCGGACACAAATTCTTCTACATCTTCCTCAAAACCTTCTAAAATCCTTATTAATTCCTCTGCACTCGACATTTTGCGATACAAACACAGCCACAATACCCATTGAAATAAATTAGATACCCACTAATTCATTAAATTTTTTAACAAATAAAACAGATGTACCCTCACTATTATGATTATGAGTTCGCTTATGACGTCACAAGCGGTTGCATATATACAACTCCGGCGCTGGACTCTTTTGATAATATTAAAGTGCTAGGGTTGTTACTAAAATACGATTTAGTAAAAACCGTCGCTACAATTGTAATATGAATCTACCTGAAATCATGTGAAGTTTTAGATGTTATAGTTAGAAATAGAATCAAACAGTAACAAGCATTGAATTACTTTCTAATTCTGAATGGCTAACTTATTTGTATGTTATTTGAATAAACTAAAGTTGGCATTAATGAGCAATAAATAAACTTATGTGTTACATCACTACTGTTGTATTTATACAACTCTGGCGGTACAGGTTAAGGTCACACTTGCATTTTGCGATGAGTTTTATTCGTTTTTTTCACCGTTAATTTGGCGCTCAGAATCAGTGATTTTAGGGAAAATGAAAGAAATTCCTTGAATGGCAAAGGTGGTCTTTATAATTATTATGAAATTGCTGCTACGTAAACAAAAATATGCTTGAAAATCACTTCGTAGACTTTAGTTGCGAATTTACAACTGTGGTGCCAGGGGCTCAAAAATAATAAGTTGCTTATATACAACTGCGGCGGTTAATAGGTCAAGGATTTTTCCGATTTATAATTTTGCTCTAAACATGCCATGTTGACAACTATAAGATATTTTTTCTTTAATGCTCCGTGACGCCAGACTATTTATTTTTACCTTTTTGTCTATACCATGCGGTTTGTAGTGCTAGACTATAAAAAAATCTTCTTCAGTATATATATCAAGAATCTTGTAGTATGGGTTCACGGGTGGTGAGCCGCATACGACGCCTGGGCCTGGAAGTGGCTCTCAACAAGTCGGAGGCTATGGTCTTTCATGGCCCCCGACGGGCGCCGCCGCCGGGATCACACATCGTGGTCGGGGGGGTCCAAATAGCTGTCGAGTCCACCATGAAGTACCTAGGATTGGTGCTCGACAGCCGGTGGGACTTTGGCCCACACTTTCGGCGGCTGACGCCCAAGTTGATGGGCGCAGCAGGCGCGCTCGCAACGCTGCTTCCCAATCTAGGGGGCCCGAGCACTGCCTGTAGGCGGCTATACTTGGGGATCGTGCGATCCATGGCCCTGTATGGGGCCCCGGTATGGGCTTCTGACCTGACGGCCGGCAGCATCGCAATCCTGCGAAGACCGCAGAGGGCGATGGCCGTCAGGGCTATCAGGGGGTATCGCACGATCTCCTACGAGGCGGGTTGTGCACTGGCCGGATCTCCGCCCTGGGAACTGCAGGCGAGAGTCCTCGCCTCACTGTACCGGTGGCGCGAGGAGATGAGGACGCGGGGTGGTGAACCGATGCAGCGCGAGATCGAGCTGCGTCAGTCTCAGCTCCGCGAGGTCATGGTGGCGGAATGGCGGGACAGGCTTCTGCGCCCTACCGCCGGCCTCGCCACCGTCGATGCGATCCGACCAGTGCTCGACGAATGGCTCGGGAGGAAACACGGCTCCCTGTCGTTTAGGGCGACGCAGGTGCTCTCGGGGCATGGCTGCTTCGGGAAGTACTTGTGTCGCATAAACAGGGAGCCGGACGCTCGGTGCCATCACTGCACCGACTGTCGGGAGGACACGGCGCAACACACACTGGCAGAGTGTGCCGCATGGGAGGAGCAGCGCCGTGCCCTTGTATCTGTAGTGGGCCCCGACCTGTCGCTGCCGGCCGTCGTTCGTTCGATGGTCGGGGGCGCCGAGTCGTGGGATGCGGTGATCTCCTTCTGTAAAGCCGTAATTTCGCAGAAGGAGGCTGCGGAGAGGGAGAGGGAGGCCGCGGCCACTCTCCCGTGCCGCAGCAGGCGAACCGGGCGTCGGCGGAGGGCAGACAACGCCCTCTTCCAGCCCCCATAAAGAGGTCCGGAGGGACGGCGGACTCGGGGTCGTCCGTCGTCCCCCATCCAGCAAGACCCGAGGCGGCAGCGCGTTGTGTTCCACGCGCGCCCCTATTGGACGTCGCGGGGGGAGGACACCTCATACTCCCTGTTGAAGCTCGTGTTTGTGTGTTGTTGTGGAGCGGGTTCGCTGGCGGGATGTTAACTGAAGAGTGTTCGGTGGTAGCAGGAGGAGTAAAATAACAACGCCGTTTTCTTCTGTTTATTTTTCTTGATGTCTCTGCTTACACTGCTGGATTCAGAATGCCCGACCACCGAAAGTGCCCCCTTTTTAATAGAAAACCCGTAAGGCTCTGACCAATCAAGGCCCTTCAGTTTTGCACACGGCACTAATGCCCCGTCCCTTGACCAATCAGAGCGTAGGTGCCCTTTTGTATGGGGAACTTAAATCTTGCCTTTTTTCTGTGGTAGGACACTCTTTACAATATTTTCTTATTTTCTAACCTTAGGACTAATAAATCTTTATTATTTACATAAAAATCAGCCTCAAAATCCTTAATTACAGAAACGGTTCTCGTTACGGTAAAGTTCTCTGGTACTTAAAGTTACGTATGCAACATGGCGCTAGTGGCGCCTCTAGTGGCTGGAATGTTCAACACTTTAAACTTAAATTCTTAGATAATAATAACACGTTAAGAGACAAGTTAATCAAACAAATTATCTGAAGACTGAATAAAAGAAATAACTAATTACGTATCGTCGCTAACATTCTCCCCCACGGTGCGCAGCACTGCCCTCCTCTGGAAGCGACGATGCCGCAGGAACCAGCACGACGATTCGTCGAGTTGGGCGGCGAAGTATCCCTCCTGATGTCCGCACGTCCAGCACTCTGGTTCTGCCGTCCGGTCCAGGATATGTCTTGATGACTTCTCCGCGAGGCCATGAATTTCTCGGTAATGAAGCGTCTACTATTAGGACGATATCTCCTTCTCTTGGGTCTTTGGTTTCTTTGCCTTCAAGTTTTCTCGGCATCAAGAGTGGTAGGTACTCTTTGACCCACCTCCTCCAGAAGTGGTCTGCAAGTCTTTGGGTGGTTCTCCAATTTGCCTTCCCGATTAGTTCTGTGTCGTCAAATTCTCCCGGCGCCATTGCTCCGCACGATCTCCCCAGTAGGAAATGGTTCGGGGTCAGACTCTCTTCATCTTCTGGATCCATGCTGACCGAGGTGAGAGGTCTGGAATTGACGATGTGTTCGACCTCCGTCATTAGTGTATGAAGCACTTCTTCGGGTGGGCTTCTTTCGATGAGAACCACTGCCAACGCTGTCTTGACCGTGCGCACGAGTCTCTCCCAGGCGCCTCCCATGTTCGGAGTCCCTGGGGGAATAAACTTCCAATTGAAGCCCTTTTCTTGTGCGGCCTCTTCTAGCTCCCTCTTGGCTCCAATAAAGTTCGTTCCGTTATCGCTGAATATGGTTTTTGGGGTTCCTCTTCTGGCTGCCATTCGACGAAGTGCCATAATCATCGAACTAGTGCTAAGAGAGGGCACTAACTCGAGATGTACGGCTCGGGTGGTGAGGCAGGTAAACAATGCCCCCCAGCGCTTCTCCGCCCTTCTCCCGATAGTGACCTGCATCGGCCCGAAGTAGTCTACGGCCGTGCAAGAGAACGTGAACTGATGGTGCTGTAGTCTCTCGCTAGGTAGGTCTCCCGTCGGAGGTATCTCTGGTAAACTCTTCTTTGTCTTGCACCATTGACAGCTGTGTGCGACTGCCTTCAGAGTCGCTCTTAGGCCCAGGATCCAATACTTTTGCCGGATCTCGTTCATTACGGTAGCGGTGTTCCCGTGAAGGAACTTCTTGTGGTAATGTTGTATGAGGAGACGCGTTATTCTCTGCTTTCCGTCTAGGATGACGGGATTCATTCTCCTTTCGCTCTCGTCGCGGAATTTCACTGTTCTGCTTCTTAATTTGATAATTCCGTCGTCCCCCATATAAACGTCGATCTTCCTGAGCCGACTTGCGCTCTCTAAGGGTTTTTCCAACTTTAAATTCTTAATTTCCGACGCGAAACTATCGTTTTGGCTTATCTTCATTAATAACTCTTCGGCCTTCTTTAAGTGTTCTTTTTCCAAGGGTAGGTACTGCCGCTTGTTTTCGCTTCTGTTGGCTGATTGGGTTGAGGTTCGTGTATCTTTCTTTTGGGTTTTTCTCTGAGGTTTCCAGGACTCGTCCCTCCGGTGCGTGGCGGCGGTGGTTGCTTTGCGGGACTTCAGTAAATGGTACGTGAAGGCGACCACTCTGGCTGTGGTGCGCAGTAGTCGTTCCCAGCTTGAGAACCTCTCTGGATCCAGAAGGACGTCCTCAGCAGCTTTTATCGCCATCGCCTTTTGCTTGTTCTTCTCTTCTGGCATAGTACCCTCTGGCTTGAAGTCGTGAAATGGCCACTCTTCTTCTGGTCGACGGAGAAATGACGGACCTTTGAACCACCTGGCGTTGTGGTCGAATTCGATTGGGGTTCCCCTTGTGGCGTCGTCTGCCGGATTTTCTTTAGTCGGTACCAATTTCCAGTCTTCTGGCTTGGACTTTTCTTCGATTTCTGCTAGCCGGTTGGCCACGAAAGTTTTGAACTTCCTCGGTTCCGCCTTTATCCACTGCAGTACGGTGCTAGAGTCGGTCCAGTAGATCTTCTTTGTTATTTCGAGCTCCGACTCTTCTTCGATCGTGGCAGCTAGTCTGCTGCCAAGTAATGCCGCTTGTAACTCTAGCCTCGGAATTGAGACTGGTTTTGTTGGCGTCACTCTCGCTTTGCCGGCGATCATGGAGATATGGACTTTCCCTCCGGGCTCGACTGTCCTCCAGTAGACTACCGCCGCGTAGGCTTCTTCGCTTGCGTCGGTAAACGTGTGCAGCTGTCCTTTTCTGCTGCGGGGTGAGACGCACCTTGGGATCCTCAATCTTTCTAATGCCGATACTTCTTTTAAGTAGTTCGTCCAGGCTTCTTTTTGTGACTCGTTAATTTCTTCGTCCCAGTCTATTTTCGTTCGCCAGATGCTTTGAATTAGCTTCTTCCCTTGTATTAAGACTGGTGTTGCAAAACCCATTGGATCAAAGGTAGACATTACTGCGCTCGTGACCTCCCTCTTAGTTGGAGTTCTTCTACCGTCTTGAAGGTCTCTCGATGTGTTGCGCAGCCCGACGTTGAAGGCCAGTGTATCTTTTCTTACCAGCCATCTTAGCCCTAGAGTCTTCTCTTCTTTCGTTAGTTGCAGGGAATCTTCTTTATTTGTGTCTTCTACTTCTGAAAGTACCCCCGAATCGTTACTGGCCCACCCCTTTAGATGAAAGTTTGCTCTTGCGTGAATCTCTTTAACTTCCTTTGATATCTTCTTTGCTTCAGCTGTAGACGCGAAGCTCTGCAGATAGTCATCCATGTAATGGTTTCTGTTTATCGCTTTCACTGCTTCGGGATGAGTCTTCTTGAATTCTTCTGCGTTCTTGTTCATTACATATATCGCCGTTGCTGGTGATGACGCTGCGCCGAAAATGATTGACGACATTCTATACTCTTCGGGCTTGCCTGTTCTTTGGCTTCCGCGCCACAGGAACCTGAGACTGTCTCGGTCCTCTTGTCTGACTTTAACTTGAAGAAACATGTCCTGGATGTCAGCCATGACAGCCACAGGTCCTTCCTTGAAGCGTAGTAGCACGCCGAATAGTGATTGCAGAAGGTCAGGGCCTGAGAGCAAGGCGTCGTTGAGGCTCTTCCCTTCGAACTTGGCGGCTGCGTCGAACACTATTCTCAGCTTCTTCTTGATTGGATGCACGACGGCGAAGTGGGGTAAGTAGAATATTCTTCCTTTGTTTGAAGTTACTGGAGCTTCCGCTGCATATCCCTTTTCAATTAGACTCTGGATCTGCTTCTCGTAGTGCTCTTTAGTTTCTTGGTCTTGATCCAATTTCTTTTCGATGTTGAAAAGACGTCGGATTGCTTGATTGTAGTTGTTGGGTAGAGTTTCGTCTTCTTTCTTCCACAAGAGTCCTGTTTCGTATTGACCACTTGACAGTTTCTTCGTAGTTTTCTCGAGGGTTTCTAGTGCTCTTCTATCGCTGTCGTTGGTTGGTGACTGATTTTGAATCCCAAGAGATTCCAATTGGAAGTGTTCTCGGACGATTTCTTCTACGCTTTCTTCGTCAGTGGTCGATCTGCCATAGTGAGTGAAGTTTACTAAGGCAGTCGCCCCTGTTTCGCATCCATGTAGCACCCATCCTAGGCTGGTGAGTGAGGCTACAGGATCGGATGGTTTGCCCTTCTTCAGCCTTATTGTTACTATCAGCCCCCAGTTGTCTTGGCCTATCAGCAGCTTGGGCCGTTCGGTGACGTAGAGGAGTTGATTTTCAATTGCCCTTAGATGCTGACAATTCTACACGGTGTCCTTGTTTATGCATTGTTCAGACAACTTCAGGTCATCGATGGTTCTTGCAGAGATAGTTCTTTTTTCTCTTCTATGAGCCCCCTTTATTTTTAACCGACTTCAAAAAAAAGGAGGAGGTTATCAATTCGGTTGTATTTTTTTTTTTTTTTTTTTTTTTATCATCATTTTTTTTTTTTTTTTTTTTTTTTTTTTATGTGTGTTACCTCAGAACTCCGTCGTTTATGGACCGATTTGCAAAATTTTTTTTTCCCTTTATAGGATATGCTTCCAGATTGGTCCCATTTTTTTCAAAATCCAGTTCTGATGATGGAATCCATGAGGAATCGAGGGAACTCCTCAAAAATTATAGGCAACCCTATGGTAATTTTAGTATTTTCATCAAGAACTTAAGCATTTACAGTCAAAAAGTAACATTTGATGAAGTGGAACTGATGAAGAAGACCAGAAATGGTCAACGGAACTTCATACTCAAATTGATATCACATTGAAGATATAGTTAAGCGACTATGACAATACAAATAAATGAATGATTCTGAATAGTTACGTTGAAAATGGTATCATCGAAGTGATCTGATGATGATGATGGAGCCGGAAGGTAGGCACTGGAACTCCGTAATTAATCAATGTAACCTAGCCGTGTTTGGACTCATTAGAATTGTCATGAGATGCACTTTGGCTATAAGGTACTATCGAACTGATCTGATGATGGAGCCGGAAGGTAGGCACAGGAACTCCGTAATTAATCAATGTATCCTAGCCGTGTTTGGGCTTATTAGAATTGTCGTGAGATGCTCTTTGGCTATAAGGTACTATCGAACTGATCTGATGATGGAGCCGGAAGGAGGAAGGTAGGCACAGCAACTTTATAATAAAACAATGTAACCTAGCAGTATTTGGGTTAATTGGAATTGTCATTAGAAATAGGCACTCTGTTTATAAGTGTATCGCAACTAAAAAGTGTGAAATAAAAACTTTTTAGAAAAAAAAAATAACCGACTTCACTAAAAAAAACACTAAAAGGATCAAAATAACTTTAATTTCGGAAGTCGGTGTTAAATAAGAAACAAACAATACCGAGAAACACCGACATCCGAAATTAAAGTTATTTTGATCCTTTTAGTGTTTTTTTTAGTGAAGTCGGTTATTTTTTTTTTCTAAAAAGTTTTTATGAATTCAATCTTCTGTGAACTATCTTTTCTTAACACCTTCCCGCTAACCGTTTCGATTGTGAGTTTTTCTTGCTTTCCTTCGACTCCGATCTTCTGAGCAACAGATGCGTCCAAGAGCGTAACGGTTGACCCTTCATCCAACAATGCTAGTACGCGAACTTGGCCTTTTGGACCATAGAGGTCCACCGGGATAATCTTCAGGTATGCCTTCTCTTGCCCTTTTGCGTTATGGATTGAGGCGACCTTCTCTTCTGATGCGCTTCCCTGGTCTTCTTTGTTCGCTTCTTTTCCTACTGGTACTGGCCGCTTGTCGGAGTGCAAGATGGTATGGTGCCATCTCTTACACTGCTTGCAGACTGGGGCTTTACAGTTGATTCTTGAGTGCTTGAATTTAAGACATTTGAAGCATATCTTAGCCTTCTTGATCATGTCCCATTTTTCATCTATGTTAGCTTCTTTGAACTTCTTGCATTCGATTGCGAAATGCTCTTCTTCACAAAATGGACATGACTTCTTGTATTTCTCTTGTGACGCTTCTTGTACCGAATGTATGGGTCTTCTTATTGCTTTCTTTTGCTCTGAGGACACTTCAGGTGGAGCAAAGTCCCTGCACAAGTCGGCTTCTATTTCTAAGAACGCTTCGACGAGTAGTAGTTCTTGAATTTCTTCATCTCTTCTGCTTTTATGGTAGGCGAACCAACGAAATTTCATGGATGTTGGCATCTTGTCGACGATAGCTCTCAGTGTTTCAGGAGAACTGAGGTATTGTGGTTTCTTCAAGGCCTTGATTGTCTCGACAGCGTTCTTCACTTTGCTTGCAAATACACAGATGTCGCTTGGGTTCTCGCCAACTTTCGGCAAGTTCTTCATTTTTTCTAGTTCTGCTAATGCCAGCGCTCCAGGTCTTCCGAATCTTGCTTCCAGTCCCTTGATTACTTCGCGTGGATCTTCAGTGGTGAACAGCAGGCTTTGGACGGCTTCTCTTGCTTTTCCTTGGATTGCTATTCTGAGGCGCGCTAGGTTCTGATTGTTACTGAAGAAAGCGGCTATATCCTCGTATGATCTCTTGAAGGGTAACCATTCTTCACAGGACCCGTTGAAGTGAGGGAGTTCGGGATTCTTTGGTGAAGCGTTGTCACGCGACTTCTCTGATAGCTTAAGTATGACTGAAGCCAACTCCTGGATGTCGCTCTTCTTTTCTTCTGTCTCGATCGGCCTCCGATCCTTAGGCCTTTTACCGGATTGGATGATCCAGTGCTCGACTTCTTAAGTTTGTTCATACAGCTCTTCTTCTTCTTCTTCTGAACCCGCGGCGAGAAGCTCGAGCTCGGCTTGAGCGACTTTTGATCGTGCTTCTGCCAGTTCTAATTCCCTTAGTGCTATTGTCATTCTTGCTTGCGCTTCTGCTTTCTTCCTATGCGACAAGCGAACAGAATGGGTGGCTGGGTCGCGGGTCGTCTTCTTAGGGTGAGGCCGCTGCAGACTCTCTTCTCTGGATGTTGGTATACTTTCGTTGTTCCGACGCGTTTTCACTGCGACGCTTCTTTCTTGAATCTGCTGGATGACATTCTTCTTGGCGAGCGGGAATTGACGCTTCGATTGTGCGGGTCGGGGGGGTGGTATGAGTCACTTCCCCTGGTGTTGATTCTTTTCCGGCAGCGTTTTCTGGCTGACAAGCGGGTGGCGGCCGTTCCTTTGTGCTGGGCGGTGGCGTCCTCCTTGTGAGTGTTGATCGACTTGTAGCTGACGTGCCCGTAGTTGACTCGCTTGTAGTTTCACTTGGCGTATTCATACTCCAGTCTGATGACGATGTATTATCTTCCGTAGTCTTCGAACGCCCTGCTCCTGTTCTCGTAGTAGGCATCTTCCTTAACCCGATCCGGCTTACGAAGGACCAATGTTGAAGCTCGTGTTTGTGTGTTGTTGTGGAGCGGGTTCGCTGGCGGGATGTTAACTGAAGAGTGTTCGGTGGTAGCAGGAGGAGTAAAATAACAACGCCGTTTTCTTCTGTTTATTTTTCTTGATGTCTCTGCTTACACTGCTGGATTCAGAATGCCCGACCACTTTTTTTTTTTTTTTTTTTTTGTGTGGCCTCTCGCAGGTCAACCTAGGAGGTTGTCGGCTGAGCAGGGCCACTTCCCCACTCAGTGGAAGACAGGTCGTCTGGTCCTGCTCAGGAAGGCGGGGCGCCCAGTAGACTCGCCGTCCGCATACCGGCCCATAGTGCTGCTTGACGAGGTGGGTAAGCTTTTTGAGCGGATTATTGCTGCCCGCCTCGACGGTCACTTGTACAGAGAGGGGCCGGATCTGGACGACAGTCAGTTCGGTTTTCGGCATCGGCGCTCCACTATCGACGCCATAATGCGGGTGAGAGTCCTAGCGGAGGAAGCGGTTTCCCGGGGCGGGGTGATGGTGGCGGTGTCCTTGGACATCTCCAACGCCTTTAACGCCCTGCCCTGGAGCTGTATCCGGGAGGCGCTAAGGTACCATAGGGTGCCCCGCTACCTCCGCCACATCATTGGGGCTTATCTGTCGGAAAGGTGTGTCACCTACAGGGGACGCGACGGCGAGGGCCGTCGTGATATGTCGTGCGGTGTTCCACAGGGCTCGGTCCTGGGGCCACCCTTGTGGAACATCGGTTACGATTGGGTGCTGAGGGGCGAGCTCCCACCGGGTGTGGACCTGACGTGTTACGCAGACGACACGCTGGTCACGGCCCGGGGGAGCTCGTACAAGGAGGCAGCGTTGCTGGCGACGGCAGCGGTTTCACGGGTGGTGAGCCGCATACGACGCCTGGGACTGGAGGTGGCTCTCAACAAGTCGGAGGCTATGGTCTTTCATGGCCCCCGACGGGCGCCGCCACCGGGATCACACATCGTGGTCGGGGGGGTCCAAATCGCTGTCGAGTCCACCATGAAGTACCTAGGATTGGTGCTCGACAGCCGGTGGGACTTTGGCCCTCACTTTCGGCGGCTGACGCCCAAGTTGATGGGCGCAGCAGGCGCGCTCGCAACGCTGCTTCCCAATCTAGGGGGCCCGAGCACTGCCTGTAGGTGGCTATACTTGGGGATCGTACGATCCATGGCCCTGTATGGGGCCCCGGTATGGGCTTCTGACCTGACGGCCGGCAGCATCGCAATCCTGCGAAGACCGCAGAGGGCGATGGCCGTCAGGGCTATCAGGGGGTATCGCACGATCTCCTACGAGGCGGGTTGTGCACTGGCCGGATCTCCGCCCTGGGAACTGCAGGCGAGAGTCCTCGCCTCACTGTACCGGTGGCGCGAGGAGATGAGGACGCGGGGTGGTGAACCGATGCAGCGCGAGGTCGAGCTGCGTCGGTCTCAGCTCCACGAGGTCATGGTGGCGGAATGGCGGGACAGGCTTCTGCACCCTACCGCCGGCCTCGCCACCGTCGATGCGATCCGACCAGTGCTCGACGAATGGCTCGGGAGGAAACACGGCTCCCTGTCGTTTAGGGCGACGCAGGTGCTCTCGGGGCATGGCTGCTTCGGGAAGTACTTGTGTCGCATAAACAGGGAGCCGGACGCTCGGTGCCATCACTGCACCGACTGTCGGGAGGACACGGCGCAACACACACTGGCAGAGTGTGCCGCATGGGAGGAGCAGCGCCGTGCCCTTGTATCTGAAGTGGGCCCCGACCTGTCGCTGCCGGCCGTCGTTCGTTCGATGGTCGGGGGCGCCGAATCGTGGGATGCGGTGATCTCCTTCTGTGAAGCCGTAATTTCGCAGAAGGAGGCTGCGGAGAGGGAGAGGGAGGCCGTGGCCACTCTCCCGTGCCGCAGCAGGCGAACCGGGCGTCGGCGGAGGGCAGACAACGCCCTCTTCCAGCCCCCATAAAGAGGTCCGGAGGGACGGCGGACTCGGGGTCGTCCACCGTCCCCCATCCAGCAAGACCCGAGGCGGCAGCGCGTAGTGTTCCACGCGCGTCTCTATTGGACGTCGCGGGGGGAGGATACCTCACACTCCCCCCGGCTTGAGGTGGCCCGCGTACGCGGGCCGGCACTAGCCGGGGATCATGGATGGCGTATCAGCTCCCACGATCTCCGGTCCAAGTGTGGGAGGGAACACCGAGGTGGTTTTTAGTCAGTAAGAGTCTGACAGACCCCTTCGCCTGCCCCAGGTGAAGGACATCCATGAGGATTTTCCACCCCGGCAACAAAAAAAAAAAAAAAAAAAAGGAGGTTGTCGGCTGCTTAACCGGTCTTGCCTGTGGCGGCCTCGATTCAAGAATCAAAGCCTCCAGCCAGGGCTTACTTAACTAACTTAAAACTAAGCGACTACACGCTAAGGGCACCCCCTGTGGGGTACGGACCTCGGCTTAGGGCGTCGCTGGGGGGGGCAGCAAGGGACGGGCTGGATCGCACAAAGATATTTTTATTATTAACGGGGAATTTTTAAACTACGGCTCAGCGGCGCGGGCTGGCTCGAGCAAAGCTCAAAGCTCGACGGCGGTCTGTATTGTTTACGAACTGTACTGGTTTCCTTTCGGCTCTCTTGGAGCAGGGTAATGGGGTCGTCGGGGGTGACAAGAGTATGCCTAGGACGGCGAATCTTTGAGATGAGGGAGGGTTCATATCGGGCGGCCGATACGATAAGGGGGTTGCGGTGTTTCACAGCAGTATCGAAGAAACGCTTGCACAGGCGTTTCATGAACTGCTGGATGGTGGGGATTTTGAGATCTAAGTGTAGATTCTCATTTCGGACGTAGTAAGGGGCACCGGGGATTTTACGGAGGGTCCGATTTTGGAGGGTCTGCATCCTATGGAGGAAACGGGGCTTGGCGTGTGCGAAGATAGCACAGGTATAAGTCATGATCGGGCGGATTACTGCTGTAAAGAGGCGCACCTTGCACTTAAGTGACAATTTGCTGCGAGCAGTCATGAGATAATGGAGCCTACCTTGAGCGAAAGCGGCTCGCGAGCGAGCCTGCTTTATGTGCTCGGCGAAGGTCAAGTGCTGATCAAGGATCACTCCGAGGTACTTGGCTTGCTTCTCCCAGGGGATTGACTTGCCGTATATGGTGATCGGAGGGGGAGGGAGGACGGACTTCCGCTGTCTCGAGTAGAGAACAGCTTGACTCTTATCAGGGTTAACCTCTATTCTCCATTTCCGAAACCATTTGCCCAAAATGTTTGCGGAGGTTTGGAGATTGCGAGCGATAACTCTGGGGTCACGACCGGTGTAGTAAATTGCCGTGTCGTCGGCGAATAGAGCCAACTGGGCCTTTTTACTCTGGGGAATGTCGCTGGTGAACAGCGTGAAGGCTAAGGGGGATACTACGGAGCCTTGCGGGACTCCTGCTCGGATGGGGTGGGGGGAGGAGAGGGCACCCTCAATTCGATAGCGGAAGGTGCGATTCGACAGAAAGTCTCGCATGATGAGCACGAGACGGTCTGGCACTCCGAGTTGGTATAGCTTATATAATAAGCCATTGTGCCAGACCTTGTCGAATGCTTTCGCTATATCGAAATACAAGACACCCGTCATCGTATTACGCTGGAAGCCAGCGCTTAGGTGCTCTACGATGCGGTGGACTTGGTGGATGCATGAGTGCTCGGTACGGAACCCGAACTGCTCATTAGGAATGAGACCCTTGGATTCGGCAAAATCTTTGAGTCGCTTATAAATATGCCTCTCGTAGATCTTACCGAGAACATTGAGGAGACTGATGGGGCGGTAGCTGGAAGGGTCAGACTTGGGCTTGCCTGGTTTGGGGATACCGATGACGGTGGCCTGCTTCCATGCTTGGGGGAAGATATTATTGCTTAATGCGCCATTGAAGATGGCGGTCATTAGCATTATAAGTTGGGGAGGGAAGAGTTTGAACACTCTGTTCGTGATACCGTCGGCGCCGGGGGCTTTCCGTGGTTGAAGTTTTTTGATGATATCCTCCACCTCGTCGGGAGGGGAGGGTGACGGGGGGTAGAGGGTTATCAGGGTCTTCAACGGGAGGGAGGGAGGCTCTACGTTCGACTTCAGCGTCCACCATGTCGATGTGAGCTTGGTCTACTAGTTGAGAGCTAGGCGAGCATTGGGCTTCGAGGCTGTCGGCTAGGCATTCCGCTTTTTCAGAGTTGTCGAAAGCGACACTCTTATCAGGGCGGGTGAGCGGAGGGATAGAGGACTCTTCAGTGGAACGTAATTTCCTCTGAAGTTGCCAGAAGGCGAGATGAGTAGGCTCGAGTTCGCTAAGCGTCTTGTCCCAGCGGGCGGAACGCAGCTCGGTCATGCGTTTCTTAACAGCACGCTGTAATCTACGCATGTGAGCCTTGTTAGCGTCGCAGGGAAAAGCGCTGTACGCACGGATGGCTGCGTTCTTCTCGGTCATCAGAGCCCGTACATCGTCCGGAATTTTCCAGCGACGGTCCTCCGTCGCTGGAATCTCCCTTGAACATTCGTTCAGGACGGATTGTACGTGATCCGTGAGCGAGTCGATCGCAGCCGTCGTGTCAGCGACTGAGTCGATGTGGTCAGGGATAGAATCCCATTGAGGTGACGTGGTAGATTTCAGTCTTTCGCTTACTTTCTTCCAGTCAGTGATCAATTGGGACGGGGGAGGCTGGCCGGGGTCGAGATTACCCGAGCGGGAGCCTAGGTGCATGATCACGGGGCGATGATCGGAGTTAAGCTCGTGTATTGCTTCTATAGATTGTAAACGGAGGTTTACATTCTTCAGGAGAGCTACATCGAGGACGTCCGGGCTATGGTTGGGATTTTGGGGGAAGTGAGTGTGACACATCGGGGCGATGATGTCAAAGTTAAGGGATGCACCAAGATTGAACACGACCTTTCCTCTAGGGTTGGTCGTACTACTGTTCCAGGCGGGATGTTTAGCATTGAGATCGCCCGCTAGTATAACGGAGTCACTCAAGCCAAAGAGGGCGGTGAGGTCGCTAGTGAGAGCGATGGACTCGTCTGGCATACGAGACGAGGAAGTCGGAGGGGGATAGTAGGCGGAGATGACAGTGATCGGTTGATGACCAGTCATGCCTACTCGACAGGCTGAGTATTCTAAGAAAGAACGGGGCGCGGGTGGAGTTAGGGGGATACAGTACAGTTCCTTCCTGTAGTAGATGAGGGTGCCACCACCGTGGCAGCGAGATCTATCGTTGCGAACTATGCGATAGTTGGCAATTTTAGGATCTTTACGGTGGGGTTTGAGGAATGTTTCCTGGATAAGGAGAATGTCTAACTGATGGTCGCGGAGAAAAGTGGCGATCTCATCTCTCTGATTGATAATGCCGTTGGCATTAAAGAAGCCTAATTTAAGGGATCGCGGTTTGGAACAACAAATTTTTTGATGTCTATCCATCAAGAGTTATGGAGGGTAACTTGTCGAGTTCGGCCGTGACCAACTCATATTTGGAGAATAGCACAGCTCGCTTAGCGAAGTCGAGCTGGCCATTGATTTCAGCTAGGGTTAGCTCATCAGCTAAATCCCTAGCATCCTGCGTCATAAAGATGCGGTAGTTGTCCAGAATGATCTGGCCAACGGTTCTGCGTGGGAACGCAGCCGCTCTGTGGGGAGTTTTTGCGGCCACGGGGGCCACAGAAGCGGGGGCAGGCGCTGGAATGGGCTTGGCCATTAGCGCTGGGATGGGCTGTGAGACCGCCAAAGCCGGGAAGGCTTTGTGATGGTTCAGCAGATTCCATGGGGATGGTCTCTGGGGCGCGAGACGTTCGGGGAGTTGGGAAGAGGGGGCTTTCCCAGATGGAAGTTCCCTCTGTTGGCGAGCAGCAGCACGCTTTGCCAGCTTGGGAGGGATTTTGGGGGCTTTAGGGCAGCCACGGTAGTTAGCCGGGTGCCCGGCTTGACCGCACAGTACACAGCTGGGTGGCTCTGTGCAGAGTGTGCGGTCCTTGGGACGAGGGCAGTCGCTCGTGCCATGCTCGCCCAGACACTTAACGCATCTGGGTGTAGCGTAGCAGTTACGCTGCGAGTGGCCATATAATTGGCAGCGGTGACACTGACCAACTATCGTCGGTCTGAAAGGCTTCTCAATGGAGATGCCGGAGAGGGAACACACCGACTTGACTTTGAAGATGGGGTGGTGCCCTTCGGTGGGGTCGCATACGACAAGCACCATGTCGTAGAGCTCGCTTCCTCTCGCCTTGTGAAGGCGGTGGACAGCGGAAACGGGGATGTTCTGCGCCAGGAGGTCGGACTTGATGTCCTCGGTGGCGATCTCTTTAGGGACACGTCTTATCACCACTCGGGTTGGCGTGTCTTCGGGGAGGGAATATGTGTGAAAGGAGATTTTCCTATCACGGAGGACTTTGGTTAGTTCCCGATAGTCATTTGACGTCGGGACCTGAACCTTTATGCCTTGTTGGCAAGAGCGGGCGTTCGTGTAGTTGATCTTGCGATCACTACACATTCTGGACACATCTGTCCACTTCGCCTTGTCCTGGATGTACAAGGGCGGAGGGGGGCGCTGCTTCTTTGGCTGAGTGCCAGAAGCGGAGGGAGGGCAGCTAGCCTGCGAAACGGGGGCGGGCTGAGTAACAGGGGCGGGCTGGGTAGCGGGGGCGGGAGAAGACACTACGGTCTTCTTAGCTTTGGAGGCCTGTGCGGCCTTTCGGGCTTTCCTCTTGCCCCCTAGGACGACTTGGAAGTCGTCCTCGGAGGAGGAGGAATCGGAGGACTGCTCGGAGTCCGAGGCGGAGGATTGCGACGTTGAGTCGCTGGCGGGGACAGAAGTATCCATTGCCTCGTTGGCAAAATGGGCTACCAATAGGGGAGGCATTGAAGCGTTTCCCGGAGGAGGGCGGGGACAGGGGGCCGGCGGGGACAGACCTGAGTCCGTGTTGGCCGGGTAGGGCGACAATACGTCACTGAAATCAGTGACGCTCGTCGGAACGGGAGGAGGGGCGCTTTTAATTAAAGCGATTTTCTCGCCATATTTGGCGAGAAAATCGGGGTCCTTAAAAAGGACCTCTTTGACGAACGCTAAGATGCCCGACCACCGAAAGTGCCCCCTTTTTATTAGAAAACCCGTAAGGCTCTGACCAATCAAGGCCCTTCAGTTTTGCACACGGCACTAATGCCCCGTCCCTTGACCAATCAGAGCGTAGGTGCCCTTTTTTTTTTTTTTTTGTGTGTGGCCTCTCGCAGGTCAACCTAGGAGGTTGTCGGCTGCTTAACCGGTCTTGCCTGTGGCGGCCTCGATTCGAGAATCAAAGCCTCCAGCCAGGGCTTACTTAACTAACTTAAAAACTAAGCGACTACACGCTAAGGGCACCCCCTGTGGGGTACGGACCTCGGCTTAGGGCGTCGCTGGGGGGGGGGCAGCAAGGGACGGGCTGGATCGCACAAAGATATTATTATTATTAACGGGGAATTTTAAAACTACGGCTCAGCGGCGCGGGCTGGCTCGAGCAAAGGACGGGGAGGACGTTGACGGGTCTGTCGCGGCGGGCCTCGGCGGCGAGGACGGAATGACGGCGGTCTGTAATGTCTACGAACTGTACTGGTTTCCTTACGGCTCTCTTGGAGCAGGGTAATGGGGTCGTCGGGGGTGACAAGAGTATGCCTAGGACGGCGAATCTTTGAGATGAGGGAGAGTTCATATCGGGCGGCCGATACGATAAGGGGGTTGCGGTGTTTCACAGCAGTATCGAAGAAACGTAGGTGCCCTTTTGTATGGGGAACTTAAATCTTGCCTTTTTTCTGTGGTAGGACACTCTTTACAATATTTTCTTATTTTCTAACCTTAGGACTAATAAATCTTTATTATTTACATAAAAATCAGCCTCAAAATCCTTAATTAACACCTTAAAATAATGAAATTACAGAAACGGTTCTCGTTACGGTAAAGTTCTCTGGTACTTAAAGTTACGTATGCAACATGGCGCTACTGGCGCCTCTAGTGGCTGGAATGTTCAACACTTTAAACTTAAATTCTTAGATAATAATAACACGTCAAGAGACAAGTTATTCAAACAAATTATCTGAAGACTGAATAAGAGAAATAACTAATTACGTATCGTCGCTAACACTCCCCCCGGCTTGAGGTGGCCCGCGTAGGCGGGCCGCCTCAAGCCGGAACCATTCTGTTCATCGTCATCATTCTGTCGGGCCGCGGGAACACCGAGGTGGTTTTTAGTCAGTAAGAGTCTGACAGACCCCTTCGCCTGCCCCTGGATTTTCCACCCAGGCAACAAAAAAAAAAAAAAGGTCCGGACGGTTACCGGACGGTCGGACAGCGAGCTACCCATTGCTCACCGTCCGCAAGCCCGCGCCTACGGTGGCCGGAAATCGGGATCAGAATCCCGGCGGCTGTTGGGGCGTGAGGACCGTTGCCTCATGGCAACGGTCCTCACGCCCCAACGGACCATGGCCTGTACCAAGGCCCGGCGCGAGAGATCACCGCCGCCGATCCACGAGGACACGGCGTTGCTCTTCCCAAGCGGGGCACAACTCCAACGTGTGCTCCACCGTGTCCTCCGGGCGGTCCACGCAATGGTGTCACCCGGGCGTTTCTTCCGCACTTGCGCCACTTGTGGCCGATAGCTGATACGTGCCTGCGTTACCTTCGACTGGAACAGGTTGACTGAGGTAAGGGAGAGAGGGGTGGGGACTTGCACGAGTGTCGTGTGAGATTTTTTGTCATCGTTAATTAGTGGCCGGTGCGGGCTACAAGAAGCATGTAGCGGCCATCGACGTCAACCGTGTGCGGCGAGTCCATGATAAAAAATGTAAGATAAAGTCTACAGAAAATATATATAGCATTACATACAGCGACACTTTTCAATCCGGCGCGCTAACTTGTAATACGGTGTGTACGATACGACAGTGACAGTTGCATCCCCGTTTATTTATATCTTCGTAAGCGTATTGAAAAACGTCGTTTGATACACGTGGAATTTTTTTCACTGCAGCACTTCCCAACTGGCAAAATCGCTATATAACGAATGATTTATAAAGTTATAACTCTTGTACATGTTTTGTAACAGCATTCGTTTTACAACTCGCTTTATAAAAGCATGTTTTAAGTGTTTTTTTGCTAATATGGTGTATTGGTCTCATCACCTTACTTAAAAATGTTTATATAACCAATGTAAATGTCCATTATAAAGCAATGAACTTATAAAAGCATGTAATATAGCTTTTCAGACATATAATAATTTAGCCTTACATTCGCATTGGTCTCATAATAATTGTAAAATTAATAGGGTTATTATAAAACCTATTCCCATATAATGTTTATTTGAATGCAGGTTAAAAGCTAAAAAGGCAAGTTACATCGCTTCTATAAATAAATAAAGCATCGACTGTACCTCTATATAACAGGTACAAGAACTTTATTCTTATATGTACCTATGCTTGACTTTGCCTTTACATAAATTTATCGTCAGCCCAGTGGCGGACTAAGCCCGTCAGAGGCCCGGGGCGGCAAAGCTGAGTGAGGCCCCCCAGCTTTAAAAAAAATGTAGTTTAAATTTACAAGCTTTTTATTCAGTTTACATTTGTATGTATAAATAATTGTTTATGTTTATCTCGTTAAAATCTGGTAAGTGAAATTTTAATTCGACTTAAATTATTTAGGCTAAAACATACATACCTACAATATGGAACATCACCCATATGGGTGAGGAAAATAAAATACGAATCAATCGTCAAAAAAAAAAATAGATAAAATAAATCAAAGATAGTTTTATTTTTATTTTTTGTAGCGTGTTATATGTGTTTTCGTGCCTTCAATTTACTGAACTTCTCAATAACTTCTGTGAAATCGATTTCTTTTGAAATTTTTCTTTCTATTGAAAGCACGGCTAGATTAACCAGTCGCTCTTGACCGTGCTCTTGACCCATTGTAGATCGAAGAATCTAATTTTTAATTAGTTTAAGTTTCGAAAAACTCCTCTCGCATGATGCAACCGAGATGCAAATGGTCGAGAAGTATTGAAGTATAAGCGATATACAGGGTAACGATTCACTGAAGTCCCATTTTATTATAAATTGAAGGATTTCTAGGGGTCCCCATTTGGCAGCAACGTCCATATACGTCTCGTATCGGTGGCTTTTACATGCCTGCGGTACCTTTTTATTTCTTGGGAAACGGAGGAGCAATTTCACCATAAATTTGTATCAGATTGTCAACTGCTACAGCCAGAGCGTCATCTGAAGCTTCTAGCATAAACTTTGTTTCAATAATTTGGAAAATATTATTGATTTGTTTCATGGTCCCGTATCGTGTCGACAATTCTTGTATAAACCGGTCTATGCATTCATACATTGACCGTCATATTTCTTCTTGAATTGATAATCCAGCATCATGAGCTTGACTGCATTGACTGGCCTGTTGGTCTAGTGGTTAGTGGCCCTGACTGCTATGCCAGAGGTCGTGGGTTCGATTCTCACCCAGGACAAATGTTTGTGTGATGAGCACGATCATTTGTTCTGTGTCTGGGTGTAATTTATCTAAATATGTATGTATTTAGAAATATATAAGTATGTTTATCAGTTGTCTAGTACCCATAACACAAGCTCTGCTTAGCTTGGGACTAGACGGCGTTGTGTGATAGTTGTGGAATATTATATTATATTATTATGAGCTGATTCACCCGGCACCGTTCTTTTTACCTTCCTTCTTCCTCGTTTCTCGATGTTGATGTTCATGTCATTGCATTTTTTTATGCCAAAAGTTACAGTATTGTCTACAATCGTTGTTCATTCGGTCACTAAATTAAATATCAACGTAAACTACGTAATGAAATTTAATATATTATATATATTTTTCGACGTAAATAGAATGTAGTGAGTGAATGTATATGTAGGCGTACAAGAGTGAATTATTTGCACTTCATTTATTCAGGGATTACTGGGGAAATACCCGCTACAAAGACGGGAATTCCCCCAGCGTATTGGACGCGTTCAGCAAAGTTAAAAGAATATTAGTACCGCGTAAAAAGTCTAGATGGCTGTAGTGTTCTGATCTTGATGAAATAATGTAGGTACTAAACACATTTTTAAAGTCTTGGTTAGGATTAGATCAGGGGAACGCGGAGGCATTTGGGGGCCCCCCAAGACCGGAGACCCGGGGCGGGCCGCCCCTTCCGCCCCCCTGTTAGTCCGCCACTGCGTCAGCCATGACATTTTTTAAAAATAGTGACTCGGTATGAAGGAAAATGTTGTGGGTTCCGTAGAAATATTTTTACAACGTTTTGACAATGACACTTTCGATGAAGATTACCTTACTTAAGTGATAATGAATTATCTGATGAGCATGACTTAAAGAGAGACATGGAAAAAGACGTTTTCAGAGTTTTTTTAACGTGATATAGCTACTTGAGCTGTGGAGAATAACATCACGCATTGTGCTTTAAATAAACTTTTTAAAATTGCTAATAAATTAGTACCCCATTAAGAAATTAATGTGCTTGCATTACCAGTAGACGCAAGCACACTTCTTAAAAGAAGCACAATAAAAATAATTGAAATACACACTGGACATTATTGGTACAATGGACTATCGGAACAATTAATCAAGTTTTTTTACAACGCCTAATTGACAGATTAGCAGTTAACAAAAGTTGCAACCATCAAGTTTGGTCAGTTCTATGTAATGTATCCGAAATCAATCAAATATCTTCGCTGGTGATAGGGATATATGAACGAATAAGAAAACCTTTGAACAATATTTTACTTTCTCAAAGTAATAATGAAACAGGATGATACAAACTAGTGTAATGATTTTTAAAGAAAATATTCATAAATCGTTCAACTTCCATCTATAAGCGATAGGTGGCGCTAGTAGTTACATGAACATAAGGCACTTGTTGTAGACATTAAGTAATGATTTATGGTATTAGAGTTTATGTATTAGTTTTGTATAAATATATTATAATTGTTAAAATGAAATATTTACTTCCAGTTAATTATTGATAAACCCTAATGTATATTAGTTAGTCAATTGATATTACGTACTGTTTACTTTGCTCTGATTGGTCGGACCGAGTGTTTGTGAAAGTTTTTGGTGGGGAAACATTGAGTTTGTAACTGTCATTCTGGACAGTCAGTCTGCTTTGAGCTGTTGAACAGTGAACATGTCCTACCAATCCGTGTATTTGGAAGTGATTGTTAATAGAATGATAAATATGAAATTGTGTTGATCAAAGTGAATAAAATATTTATATAACTGAAGCTTGAAGTTTATGATTCATCACATTTCAGAAGCGGGATATGCCTACAAAAAGCCTACAAATATGTGCAGTGATAACAGGAATGTTAGGTTATGTGTGCCTAAATTAAAGCTAAATGAAATCGAGATATTTTTTCCAAGAGTGCTAATGTTATTTTAGACAAGTGTTATACTCACTCAATTTTCATACTGATGGTGGCGCGTGTGTTGAATCATTCGGTTCCCTTCAAATGTGTGAACTGAGTGGTACTGATATGTTCGTAAACGAACGCTGACAGTTAAAACTGGACATCGCTGACACTTTAACTACTAGTGGTTCATTTTAGTTCCTATCTTTTAAATTGGGTTGTTTTTTCTTTATTTGTTTTAATTGATCATGCATAATACTAAATTATGACAAAAGACAATTGCTATGTATAATTAACCTATTTTCCATAGCGATAATTGTCATTATGTTGCCTTGGATTACTTTGTGTGCTATGATAATTTTCTTTTCCTTTTGACATATAATTGTAAATTTAAATGTTGTGGCGCTAATGGGTATGTCACAATAATAATTTTATGAACTGAATTTCCACCACAAAACAATAAATGAATCTGGAAAAAAGGGGTATGGTTAACCACCCTAAAACTATAAAAGGTGGTGCAACTCACCATAATCTAGGTTTGTTTACCATAAGAGTAAGAGAGGATAATACCTTTGTACACAACCTTGCAGTTGAATTAGACTAACAGATGAAGGTGGGGTAAAAAATAAATTTATATGAAGTTTATAATTATTATTTATATGAAGACAGCTTAACGAAGACTCCTTGTCATACGACCTAAGCGTTCATGCTCTTGCATGAATCCTACGTGCCTGGTTTTGAAGACAGGATCTCTCAGAAACTTACACTCTAACGACATGAACCGACATTTCGTCTTTTGAAAGGAACCGCCTAAGACTGAAGGATCTTTCTTCAGCGGCATGATTCCGACAAAGCGTCCGTCGTCTTTACGACGAGTGTGTTTCTGAAACCTCTGCTCACAGGTACGCTCCTCAGGGGACCAGGAGTGTTTAGCTGCAATGGTGTCTAATTCACAGAAACGAGATAAGTCTGGATTGGCACCCTCATTTATAAAATGACAAACGAGGGAAGAAGAGTGTGACTTATGACGGGCAACGTACCCTGACACTAGCCAACCCAGTTTCGTTTCATATAACTTAGGTTGATTTTTACCTAAGTCAATAGAATTATTACATAATATGGACCAAAATATTTCGGCTCCAACTAAGATATCTATAGCTGACGGTATATTAAAAGATGGGTCAGCTAAACTTATTCCCAATGGAATAGAAAGGTTTTCTATGTTAATGAATGAAGATGGCAACGCTCCCGTGATTTGAGGTAAAATATGGCAGTCAGCTTACCGCAAAGTGACTCAGCTACAAAGTTACCCGTGCTACCGTTGTCGAGCAGCACTCGGGCAGTGTGCAGGGCTCCCTTGCTGTCGACCACTCTCACGATCGCTGTGGAAAGCAAAACATTTGGAGGAGTAGTAATCTGCTGAACATTAGCTGAACCGACAAAATTATTGACGGGTAGAATTGGCTCAGGAGAAGGAGTAGCTTCTGCCTCATGCAAATGAAGCAGCGTACTGTGCTTTTTCTTGCAATATTTGCAAGGAACAAGATTGCACTTTGATTCTACGTGCCCAGGTCGAAGGCAATTAAGGCAGACCTTAGTTTCTCTGGCCTTTTGTATACGAGCTTCAACAGTCAGGGCTCCAAAAGCTTCACAATTGAATAAATAATGTGTTTGATTGCACATAGGACATGTACTCGTAAATATATTTTTATTATTATTGAATTTTTTATTTTTATTACTATTTTCATTTGTGATTGAATTAGATTTTGTAGTTGTAATTAGATTTGAATTATGTTGGTTAATCTCTGAATATTGTTCTTTATTGCTGGTTCTTTTATGCTCTTGTAAAGATTCCAATAAGTCAGCTCTGTTGCTAAGAAAATTTATAAATGAGTCTAAAGAAGGCGGATTATCAAGTGTGTTTCGATGTTCTTCCCATTGCCTTCGTGTGAGACTGTCAAGTTTTTCCGACATGATATGAATTATGAGGGTATCTTGCAAAGTAAATTCGGTATCTTGACCTAACGTTAACAAGGCACGAAGATTTTTATTTGTGACGTCTATGAGGTTACGAATAGAAGAACACGATTCACTATGCATATTTTCAACATTAAATAGTGCCTGATCATGATTATTTACGAGCAACCTTTTGTTGTCGTACCTTTTACATAACAAATTCCAAGCGGAATCATAATTCTGAGCTCTAAAATCTAAGTTATCTATAACTAGCAATGCACTACCTTTTAGAGAAGCACGTAGGTAATGTAATTTATTAATGTTGTCAATGTCCGTCCGTGAATGAATTAGTGAAATGTAAGTGTCTCTAAATTCGAGCCAGTGTTGATAGTGTCCTTGAAAAACAGGTAGATTGATTTTAGGTAACCTAACGCAATTGGATTTAAAGCCACCTGCCTGTACATCCGCGTCACCCGTTACTGAACCATCCAGAAGCCTGCTAAACTGGGGACGAGCTCCGAGTAAACTCCGCGCCATCGCCACCAGCTTATAGTACTGGTTCTCGAACTGCTCACGCTCCTCGCTCTCGTCAGCGGGGTTCTCCACCAACATCTCGATGTCACACTGCAATTTGTCGAAATCCACATATAAGCTATCGAACTTATTAAATCTAGTTCTAGAACTTAGTAAATCTAAAAGTTGTAAGCTACTAAGTTCGCTGCAACTTTGAACCATGTGAAGGTAGTTGCTAAAAATGGTGAGCTTAGATTTCATACAGCTACGTCTTTTTACAAGTTTTTCAACTTTTTCGTCAGACATAGCGATAAAACACAAAGGCAAACTCACAAGTGAACCAATGCAAGACAAAAAAGCAAGTTTATAAAATGCAAATAAATAGTAAGTAGTTAGCTAATGGGTTACGGATGACTCAACGGTGCGAACAAAGAAACATCTGGTGCGCAGGTACTTAACGGTATGTTGTCGAGCGATCAACTGTTATAGATAAGAAGCGAAGGAGTTACGTAAACAGATGGGTAATATATTGTAGCTTTCTAAATAAGCAGAAAAGATGAATATTACGAAATATAAGGCTATGAAAATGATTTTTGTCATTAGAAGACTTAAATTGAAGTAAATTGAAAGCACTCACTTAAATATTGCCATTTAAACAAGAAATAAGACAAGGAACAGATAAGGGAAAAATTGGAACGAACTCACAGAGTGTTTATACCATCCACACGGTAACGATGATTCTGCCAGTTTGATTTTCTTTGTCCTTGCTTGACGATGACTCAGCTTTCGACGGTTGCAAGGGCCGTCGTCGTACGTAGACTTCTGGATTACTTCTTCCTCTAGGCGAGTGCGGGTGCGATGCGAAGCCAATAAGACAGGAAATTGATGACTCCTGCTGGAACTGTCGCTGCTGAAGACCGCTACGAAGAGCTTCGAGTTTGAAGTTTCCAAGACCGTTACTTTTCGAAATCTTGATAAAACGGCGAGATCCTTGAAGGACCAATGTGTCGTCCGTCGCGCCGGCGTCCGTGGAAGCGAGTGTCCGCAGTGCGCCGGACAGCCGTGTCGCCGTTCGCGTCTCCGTTCCCCGCTGCCGATGACGTATGAGCACGCCGCCCGCGCGTGCAGACCGCGTCGCCGATGGTTGTTGGGTTCAATTCCCAACAGTTAACAATATCGATCGGTGATTTCTATTATGAGATTTTAGTTTGTAATAGCCAGCTAAATTCACAGGCCGACTTGCTAATACTACCGAAAGATTGGTACTTTTATTTTAAAATAAAATTGCAATACCTTGCAATAATTATATTAAATTGGAATGAAAAACATGCAAGAAATATTAGTTTGAATCAATGAAAATGCATACAATTCAAAACATACAAGAAATTCCGCGCGTAAAACCTATCACTGCACAAGCTAGCCTAGAGCTTCAAAATGTATTTTATTTCAAGTCAACCAAATCATCGAATCAAACGAAGTTTGGCAACGGTTTTTCTTAGAAACATTACAGGTCAAAGGGTCAAGTAGGAAGGAACTAGGAAGTACGGCAACATCGCCTTTTTCGTAGGCACCTACGATTACGATTGATGATATTGTTGCCAGTAACAATAATAATAACTAGGGAAAGGTGGTCTGAGATGGCATAGATTTTTAGGAAACTCGTAACCAAATAGAAATAAATAGCAATTTTGTATTAAAAAGTGGTTTATTAACAACATAAAAACAATCAACAAAACGAAATAAAACAATTTTTTCTTTGGATAATAATTAAATACTAAAATATTTTGAAAATCCATCTCACCCAACCCCTGTACGTAAGATGGCATATACCAAACTGCTTATTTGCAAACATCGCAGATTACATTTTTGGGTTTTTGGTAACCCAATGCATTCTGCGTGGCACCACTGGCGACAGACTTGACATTGAAGCCACCATTCCCTGGAGCGAAAATGACTCCAGGGGTCATTGCAGTATATGCAGGATGGGTCTTCATCGTCTGAGGCGACCGGTTCTTCCTCATCACTGGAAACTGCCAACACGATTCTTTTCTTAACTTGTCGGGCAGATTTTCTCATATTGGCTGCTTCTTTTTCAGCGACGACAGCTTTTAGTAATGCTATGTCTGGTGATGCATTCAGCATCCCGAATTTACCTTTCTTATGAACAGATCGTTTTATTTGTGAAGATTTAGGCAAAGGTGAAATATCTGCTATTGTTGACTTGACTGAATTTGATCGTGGGAGCTCGTAGGCACTGAAGGCCCTGGCATAGTGTCGTCATTTATCTGAGGTACTGGAGGCTCTTCCTTAGTTTGATCGTTCGGGCGGGAGGTCTGGGCATCTAAAGGTGGCGCCTCGTCGTGGTGCTGGAGCTGGAGATCCTAAGACTCATCATTTCTGGCATTGTCTGGTAAGATAGGTACAGAAGAATCTCCAAGATCATTGTCAGTAACATCTGCAGGTGCAAACATCCACTCTGGGAAAATATTCTCATTCAGAGGGTAAATGCCACTTGCAGCAAATCCATTTTGATCATTGCTAACCGTAGCTGCTCGAAGATAAGCTTGCTTAAACAGCTCAGCCACCTGGAAATGGGTAACTGTTCGTCCTGGATGATTCCTCAACCAAATATGCAGCTGTTGATTGTAGAATGTATTAATAATAATAATAATAAAATAATAATAAAATTGTTTATTTATCCAAGCAATACACACAGACACAATTCAAAACAAGGTAGCAGAAATAGAAGAAGCTTAGTTTTGTGAACAGATAATTTTCGTCTACTAGATAAGTCTATGCATACAAAAAAAATTATGAACCCTGTCTCTTAAACTAGGAGACCTGTATCTTAAGAGACAGTGAATCGGCCAAACTGAAATTAAATAAAACTAGGGTTTACAAGGTAAAGTGAAAGTGAAAGTGTGTCGATATAACATTTTAGAAGCGTTTACAATTACTATACTTATCAATGCAAAAGTGTTAAGGTGTGTGTGTGTGTGTGTGATGGTGTGTGTGTATGTGTATGTGGTGTTTGTAGTAATCTTGATAATGATGATAGTTGCATTTTATGTGTACAATGTGGGGGGAAACAGAATAGGATGATTCCGTTATCTTTTGCATACGTCAATACGTCCAAGTTTTTGTGACTGGAGTATCCATCTAAAAGTAACAGAATCTTGGCTTCTTTCGACGGCTTTGCGTATTTAGCAAAATGCTGCAACAACTTAAGGAATACCGCCCCATTCATCCATCCTTTTTCCTGGGCAAATCCAACAGCGCCGATGGAGCATGGTCCATAAGTTCTGCTTTCATATTTTTGCGAGGGAAAATGAATGCTGGAGGTATGAAGCTTCCCAGGGCATTGACGCAGCAAACCGTAGTATAATGTTGGCCTCTTTCAGCACTGGTTAATACCCCTACTTGTTTTCTACCTTTTGTCGCAAAGACTTTCGGGTTTTGTGATGGCACTGTGCTAAACCCGGATTCGTCAACATTCCAAATTTGATGGGGTTCAAAGTTGTGCAATTCCATTACATCAACCAACAATTTAAAAAATGTTTTTACCTGGACTTTGTTGAATCCTCGAGCTCTGGCTGCCGATGTGGCTTCGGGTATTCGAAGTGATATGTACGGATTTCGTTTCCTAAACCCTCGCAGCCAGTCCAGACCTGCTATTTCATTTTCCGAAGAAAATCTATGGGGAAGTTTCTTAGCAACAGCTACTTGATAAGCAAGTTTTCTCAAATCAGTCCTTGTCATTCCAAAAAAACGCACCTCCAGCTCTTGTAAATGCGCAATAATTTGTCTTTCGAGTTCTAAATTAAATGTAGTTTTATGCCCACCTAAATACCCTTTAGACGTTTCTCCTTTTTCTGCTCGACATCGGAGCGTAGTAGCGGGAACCTGGTATGCCTTTGCTGCCATCTGCCAACCCATTCTCTGGCTACGGACGGCTGCAATTGCGTCTCTCATATTTGTTTCATCCCAACTTTGCCTTGTCGTTTTACGAATACATTCGTAAATTCGGCGCCATTTCTAAAACAAATAGGTACATATTTTTACTAATTACCTATTGTTAAAAATACCTTACAAAATATACTACTTACCCATTATGTTTTACTAGCAAAATAAAATTATCTCAACATTCAGCATCGCTTTTTGGGTGAGATGGCATACACATTGGGTGAGATGGCATACATCCTATGCCATCTCACCCGGTAGGTACATAATCCAGAAAATAAATTGAATTTATTTTGTTTGACAAGCTACGTAACTTTGCTTATTACAACATATTTTTTCACACTCTACTCTAAAAGAAATCATTGATAGTTACCTGTTAGATAATGGAGAACACCTGTAATCACGGTTTGAATTCAGCAAAACTAAAAATTTTCGAGAGCAATTTTTACCAAAACCGACGTAGTGACCGCCTCGATTGATGTCGCGCACTGGCGGGCGGCTTGTCGCGGCGAGTTTCCGTTAGGGCCGCACGGGTGCATGTAAGAGCGCCACTGGACTACAAATGCCAAAGATATTGAGACTGCCATCTCAGCCGCTATGCCGTCTCAGACCACCTTCCCCTAACGCTAACAATTTTTTGATAACAACAACAATGTTTTATGTTTTCGTTTATGATAGTTAGTTTTACGTTATTATAATGCTTTTTTTAATGAACACCATTATTATAAATTTAGTAATGATTTTTCAAATTTACAATATCGGTTGCACGCCATCTAGCGTTAAATATTATAACCTATCGCAATCATGGCGGCATGCTTAGTTGTCAAATCGCACTTACACTAGTAAACAAAATGTCAAATTTTGCTCGGTTTTCTTGACTGTTTTTCTCAATATATAATGCAAATTATTTACCAAAAAGTCACATGCGGAACTATTTCATTATAGAAAAGTGATAAAGTGATTCGTTTTGAGCAAAAAGTGTCTATGTACGGAGTAGAACGCGAACGAAAAATGTATGAACAGGCCAGTGAAACATTCACCTTAAACATATTACACATTAAACGTATTGTGGCCATAATGTTTAATGTGGAGGTTCTGGGTTCGATTACCGAAGATTGTTATTTATCCTTTGTCGTCGTTACTATTGTTAGTTAGTATTATAAAATAGTAACGCCGTCTAAGAAAAATCTTTATTTTTATTTTTCGCAGCAACCTTACAGTATTTCGTTTGTTTAATACTTGTACCTGCAGGTACACAAGAGGTACCAAATTTACTTATACAGTACGCTTGGCTACATATATTGGTTAGCAGTACACCCGCGGTTCTGACATCAGGATGGCGGGTGTACCAAATTTTTTAAATATCATTGTACGGGTGTAGGTACACAGATTTTCAAGAGCGGTATGTAAAGGTACACAGAAAGTATCAAATAACTGTAATAAATTTAGGCAAATCTGGAAATTACACCCGCCATTCTGATGCACACAAATAAACGTATTCAGGACAATGTCTACTATTTACAACAGACAGTATACATTATTATTTTTGTTTCTGTTTTTTCTTCTCAGTTCTTGGGCTGGTACATATACGGGCCAAGCCAAGTAAATGTAGCGTGTGGTGAGTTATGTCGAGGATGCGTTATGAAGTGGACCTATTTCGTGTTCGTCATTTAGGTATAATTTGTAAGGTAAAACAAGAAAATAAAAAGTGGTCGTACGTTAAAATTTTATTATAAAAGAAGTAATTTGTTAAACATAATAAAAATAGTAGCTTATGTAAACATTTCTGAAGTAGACTCGTCCAAATCTTCGGTGATATTTTCATTGAACACCAAACCTTCATAAAACCGATGCCTGGAGTTTGACATAAATTTCAATAGTTTTTAATCCTTCTTTTTCTGCGATATTCCCACTGGATCTGCTCTTCTTGCTACATTAATAAACATATCAACTTCTTTCCCTTCAGCATTCATAATTTCTTTCTTGAATGTTTTAGATAGTATATCGAGCACCTTGAAATCATTAGCTTCGTAATTATTTTTTACGAACAGTTTAGGTTGGCCTCTTCGGAATTCAACAACTTTAAAGCTGGAGATACTATAATTTTTAGGGAAAACAGATTTCAATTCGCTTTTGAATAGCATAACTTCGTTGTGGTCATGTACATGGGTTGTTAAATTTTTTTCGTGACTTCTTAATTGTGTGAACGTAGTCATATAAATCATATAAGTTCCCTGACTTATTCATTTTATTGGTGATGGCACCATGTACACTGTCAGCTGACATGTAAGTGTGACCAGGTTCCAGGTATTCAATTTTGATGGTCTTAATCTCATTGCTGCAATTGTTGATTATTCTTAACAGTGCAGAATATAAAAGTTATTTTTATTTTGTGCGTTGTAATTATATGAATATAAAATAACGGTTTTGTAATCTCTACAATAGGTTTTAAGAAATAGAACATACGCCGTGGCTACGTCAAATGCCTTTCGACCAGATTCGCCCTCATGCCACAACATCGCTGTCGCTGGTTTATTTCCTTTACCTATCCCGGCAAAGGTTTCATTGAATAAGTTCAGTTTTCGGTTAAAGAATTTTTTTTTATTATTTAGTTGTGGCATGATTATACATTTTTGCATATCTACAGTAAATACCCCAATTCCTGAGTCTTCTTTTTCAGCATCTTTGCTATCTGTAGTCATGTGAGCTCTTGAAGTATTTTTATTCTCCAAATGCTGCGGGTACTGAATACAAACTTCATAATTGCATTCAGAGTATGAATGGTCTGTGACGCTTTCATCTCTAAGCAGCTTAGGTTAAGGGTGAGCTACATCATGAGCCTCACATTTTGGACATTTATCCTGTATTGGTTGCTGAGTTGAAATGTTTTTAATTTTGATCCTCTTGTGGAATGTAGACCAGCTACATGGCTGTTTGTTTTTACGTTCTAAATGGTGCTTTAAGAAAAGAAACATTTGGGAGAGCGTCAATCCAGTGGGCAAATATCTTCGGTTGGGTGCATGTTCTAATCTGTAATGGGAAGTTGTAGGGTGGAAAAGTTTGATAAAATCTCTTTTAAATAGTCGTCTGAAAAAGAATGTTTTGGTTTATGTCAACCTCTCAAATCTGGAGCTGCCGACACTTTTGCTGAGACAGGGGTTTTGGACATTTTGAAATTAGCTCTTAATACAGCTAACACTACTTGGTCGTTGATGTAGCCTAAAGTTCTCAAGAACATAGTTTTACATACACGATGATTTAGTAATTTGTGTGGTTTCTTTTATTAGTGTTAGAATACCGTATGGCAATTTTATTGTTTTCTACATTTCGTGATATAAAATCTCGTCTTATTTGTGTGTCCATGTTCCAATAACTATCCCAGATGGTTTGTCTTTGTTCTTCAGTAATATTTTCTGTACATTTTCTTGAACATTTTTCTGGACAAGCAACGCCCATCGGATGCTTATCTTTGCTAGCTTTTAGCCTAGCTTAAGGGTCTCTAATACGTTTCTTCTTTGCAGGTGGAGGTACGTTGATTTGATCTTCATTTGCCTCATCAGATTGATAGTTTGGGTTTTGAGAAATATTTGCAGGTGGAGGTACGTTGATTTGATCTTCATTTGCCTCAACAGATTGATAGTTTGGGTTTTGAGAAATATTGTTTAATAAGTAACTGCTGAAATTTCCTCGTGACTCATAAATCTATCCTCATCGAGATGTAAACTGGAGTGATTGTGTTCTTCTACAGAAGGTATCGTAAAGTTCTCGTTTGTGTTAAAATGAATCGACTATTAATCGCAAACCACATTACTATAGTCCACAGTGCCATACCATCCATAGTGCTATTGTCTATGTATGCTGCTACAAAAAAAAAAATAAACCTCTTGTCTTTTAGATGTTCTTGCACACCGGTGTTTCATTTTATATCCAGAAAATTAGATCAGTAATCTGTAAATCATTAGCAGTAATTATCAGGTTATGGGCTATTATTGCTCCGCGAATAATTATATTTGTGATCTACCGAAATAGTTTCGCGATTCAATTAGATAGATAATCACAGTCAACCTGCAACTGCGTTGCATAGGGGATTCCATTTTTTCTTTTCTTTCAGCAATTTTAAGCATAAATACCAAAAAAAGACATGGCTACACAATTATCCATGGGTACGATCGAGAAGCTGAGCTGCTGTTTGGCAGAGAAAATTATCCTACGTGGAAATTTGCCGTCAAAAACTACTTGGAACATGAGGTAAGGGAAACTATAGAACCCAATGCGGGTTATGTACAAGGTGGTAAAAAAGATATTAAAGCAAGGTCGAAACTAATACTTCTAATCGATCCAATTAATTACGTACATGTGCATGAAGCGACAACGGCGAAACAGGTATGGTCGAAATTAGAAAAAGTATTCGATGACTCCGGGCTCAGTAGAAAAGTAGGTTTATTACGTGATTTGATTACAACATCTTTGGAAAATAGCTCTAGTGTAGAGGATTACATTAATAAGGTAATGACAACAGCTCACAAGCTAAGAAATATCAATTTTGTAGTAGGAGACGAGTGGCTCGGTACTTTGCTGCTCGCCGGCCTCCCGGACGCCTACAAACCGATGATAATTTCACATTCCGTCGTGCGCTCCGGAGCTAAATGGTAGTCTCGTACACACTCGGTGTAACTTATTAATAAGTTAGTGTGCGTAACAGTGCGTGTGTGACTAATTTACCCATCGGTGTTATCGACATCTTTTGTGTTTGTGTGCGTATTTGTCACAGAGTAGTGTTGCGGACAGAGACTCTCATACCTCTTAGCAGTCATGAATGCTATAAACAGTACTTATGATCATATTAGTGACGTCGACGATCCACCGCGATCTGGTGAAATGAGTGTCGACGGGTCACTAATAGAGAAGGAGTCTCCTCCTCCGTATGTTACATTTCGCAAAGGCATGTCGTGCAATGATGTCCCAAACTGGCGCGATGAACTCAAGGATTTCCAGGCAAATATAAAATCTATCCTCGAGACTTGTTTGACAAAACAGGATGAAAAATTTTCATTGCTTTCATCCAAATTTGAAGGTGTAAAGTCTTCTATCAAGTTCATCAGCGACAAATATGATTGTCTAGAAGAGAAGTCGAAGGATTTCGCCTGTCGCGTTAAGAAGCTCGAGGATAAAATTTCTTCTACTCAGGCAGTTGATCAGCGAATCGCTACCCTAGAAGCCAAGTTGGAAGCCGCAGAACAGAAATCCCGGAATTGTAATATTGAAATAAGTAATTTACCAGAAAAACGCGGAGAAAATCTAATGTCGATTCTCGAAACTATAACCAGTTTAATCAAGCAACCATTATCGCCTCGTGATGTCATCGCTATTCATCGAGTTCCGCTAATGAATCCAAAATCAACAAAACCAAAAAATATAGTTGTCAAACTTTCCACCCAAATACTACGTGACAATTTCGTTGCAGCAGCACGTCTCAGAAAGGGAATCACATCTGAAGAATTGCAGTTGAGTAGCCATCCACAAAAAATCTATATAAACGAGCATCTTACCTTACAGAAAAAGAAATTATTTCGTCAAACAAAAGAAACTGCAAAACAAAATGGATATCGATTTGTTTGGATCAAACATGGAGCTATTCTTGTCCGCGCTGACGTCCCAGAAGCGGCTTTCATTGTTCGATCTGAAGAAGATTTGTCCAAAATTAAACCCTATAACAAAACTACTGAAAAGTCCTCCCAACATATGTAATAGTTACGTAAAAGTGCGATTTTATCTCTGCCTCACATCTTGCAATCTTTTACTGTGTTTACCATTCAGTCTGTACTCTCTGACTTGTATATTACTCTGTGCTGTTTACGTAGTTTTTACTAATGACGCTCGCACGAAATGTTTTGCGAAGACCCTCACGTATCTAAATAAATGTGCAACTAACTTGTTATTTAATAATTATCTGAATTATTTTATATTTATAACCTGTAAGTACGGCCTAATTATTGTAGTAATTGTTAATTTAACATCATTGTCCCACTTTAGCGTTTATAAAAATATTTTAGCGTTTATAAAAACATACGTTTACTATAAAATAGTTAAAACCATAATTACATATATTATATTTTTTTCTTACCTACTTTGTTGCCGATTGTACTTGCAATTGTTGATAATATTTATCTTGTCGCTTGCTTATTATTTCCTGCTTACAAGTTGTATTTTGTTTCAGACAAAAACTGTAACTAGACTGGACTCCAGGCTTTGTTTTGGTTTTTTTTTTACATTTTTTTCCGTTTTCGATGGATAAGTACAACTTAGCTATTTATTACCAAAACTGTCGCGGACTGCGTACCAAATTACATACATTATTTATGAATATCTTATCTTTTTCTTATGACGTAATCATTCTTACAGAGACTTGGCTTATACCAAACATATCTGACAGTGAGTTCATTGATGACCGGTACTTGGTGTTCAGGTGCGATCGCGATCGCTGCACTACGGGGAAGCGTGACGGTGGAGGGGTACTGATAGCCGTTTTACGCACATTGCGACCTACTAGCATTTTGATGCCCTCCTCTCACGCTGATATAGAACACGTCTTGGTGCAGTTACCGGGATCGCACCCTGCTAAGCGTCATGTCATAAGTGCAGCCTATATACCGCCGCGTTCTCCGGACAACCTGTACACATCACACTTAGATATATTGCTGGATGTCATTAACGATAATAGTACTGATGCATTCTATATAACGGGCGATTATAATTTACCAGGGATTAACTGGCTTGACCGTAGTGGATATAAGTGTGTTGTTCCACAGCCTACTGATAGTGTGGGCGGCTTTTTGTGCAATTTTATTTCTCTAAGTAATAGTTTTCAATACAATACACTGAGGAATAATTTAGGGCGTATACTGGACTTGTTTTTGTCAAACGTTGAATGTGAGTTTAAAACATGTATACGGCTGCTACCGCTTGACGTTTACCACCCGCCTTTCTCGATTGTAACATCGCTCGCTACAATACAAATACCAATGAAACGTCATTTATCTACGCGACACAATTTTTTTAAAGCTAATTACGAACTAATAATTAACGAAATGAGCATATTAGACTGGAATCAATTATTTTACAATCTTTCCGCTGAACAATCGGTTAATGTATTCTATGATCAAATTTATAGTATAATTAAAAGTCATGTTCCACTAACTCGTGTTAAGAATTCACGCTTTCCTTTCTGGTTCTCTTCTTCTCTCATTCGTATTTTCAAAAGTAAAGAAAAAGCTTGGTTAAAATGGAAAATATACGGTAATCTATCGGACTATGAAAGTTTTTCTACCCATCGTAAACGTTTTAAATCTGAATGTGACAATTGTTTCAAAAGGTATATGAAATCGGTTGAAGACAGTATCCCGCGTAGCATTAAACATTTCTGGACTTACGTCTCGAACCGAAAGGGCAGGGCGGAGATTCCAGCAAATATGTATCTTGATAATGTTAACTCAAATAATCCAACGGAAATATGTAACCTGTTCTCTACCTTTTTTACCTCTGTTTATGAGCCCACGAATTTTGACCCTGCGATGTGGCAGCCACCTAACACATACGCAGATAATTCGCCTTATATATCTAAAGTATACCTACCAGTAGATGTCATACTTAACGCAATCAAGCAATTAGACTTAAATAAAGGTCCAGGGCCCGATGGTTTGCCACCCATCTTTATAAAGAAAACGGCAGATATTATTGTTCTTCCTGTAGATGTCATATTTAACAAATGTTTACGTGAAGGCACGTTTCCTAATATTTGGAAACGGGCACATATCACACCGGTATTCAAAAGTGGTGACAGACATGACATACAAAATTATCGCCCTATCTCTATACTTTCCACCATGTCGAAGCTTTTCGAGAGTCTTGTTCACGGCGAGGTGTACTCTCATGTTCATAACCTGATTATTCGCGAGCAGCATGGGTTTGTCAAACGTCGTTCGACGAATACCAATCTCATGTTGTTCACTGATACTTTGTTCAAAAATATGGATGAACAAGTTCAAGTTGACGCTGTGTACACTGATTTTCGGAAAGCTTTTGACAAGGTGGACCACAAACTGCTCTTGGATAAGATTGCATACAATGGCATCCGTGGCAACTTGTTACGACGGTTCATGTCTTATATATTCAACAGGACACAAAAAATTGTTATCAACGGCTTCCAATCTAACTCAATCATTGTCAGCTCTGAGGTGCCCCAGGGCTCAATTCTGGTTCCTTTACTCTATATACTGTTCATTAATGATTGCCTACTTCTACAGGAGGACCTTGATAGACTCTCACGATATTGCTCATACAACAAACTTCAGCTCAGTTTGCCTAAGTGCAATGCAATTACTTTCACAAAAAACAAAAACATTATAAACTTTGATTATAAGCTACATGGTATCAGTTTGAAAAGAGTTGACCACATTCGAGATCTTGGGATTACACTTGACTCTAAATTGCACTTTGATCTTCATGTTCACAACATTGTCAACAAAGCGTATCGTATGTTTGGTTTCGTCATGCGTTCCTCAAATGATTTCGAAAGACCATCTACTTTTTTACTTCTATACAAAGCTTTGGTCCGCTCTCAATTGGAATTCGCAGTCCCGATCTGGAGTCCCATTTTTGATGTCTATGTACAAAGAATTGAAATGGTTCAAAAGAAATTTTTACGTACTATGCACTATAGATGCACTAAGTCTAGAATACCATACACACAGTTATTGAAATATTATAAACTTCAAAGCTTGGAGTCTAGACGTATCTTGCTTATGGCCATGATGCTTCATGGTCTCTGCAACAACAGGTTCGATTGCACTGATATTACAAATAGTATAAGCTATATTGTACCTAGAACTGCAATGCGTCGGGGAGCGCGCGTGCCTATGCTGTTCCATACTGCAATGTGCAGAACACACGCCGGTGCACGGGCGCCTCTCCGGCGCATCGTAGATACGTATAACACACATTTTATCGATTTGGATATTTTCGCACTTTCACACTTGGAGTTCAAAAAAATGGCTATTGAATCTTTAAAATAGTTACTTTAGTCACCAAATATTATTATACCTACGAGTACCTACTCTCTAACTTCTCACGCACGCTTTTAATAACATAATAGTTCGACACCATTATTTCGCAGACATTTGTGTGGGTTACACGTTCACTTAGTTTATATGTTAATTCTGGAATACCTTAATTTGTAATGTGTAACTGTTATATGTTCCAATAAAGTAAAATAAAAAAATAATAATAATAATAATAATGGCAATTGAGAGCTCAGGGGTTTTTTTTTTTTTTTTAAGTGGGAAAATCATCTTATGACAAATCCCGCTCTTGGGCGGAGCGGGAGATAGTGTCAGACTTTTACTGACTAAAAACCCACTCCTGTTCCTTCTTTGCCTTCGTCCCTGGGCCCCGGGTTTCGCTTTCACACTACCCGTGGCCCCAGTAGGCTTGACATAACCGCTGATTTTGTTAAAACAAAATTGCTACAGGATGTTAAAGTGTCAGATTCTACCGCCTACTATGTTAATAAACCAAATAAGTCTCAAAATAAGTCAAAGTCTCAAAGTAAGTCAAAGTCACAAAAAGATGCATCCGATACCCACCAAAAGAAAGGCCCACGATGCTATAACTGTAACAAACATGGTCATTTCAGTAAAAATTGCTACTTTTAGAAGAAAAAGAAAATCAATTCAGAAAATAACACAGAGGATAATGGTTATTATGCTGTTTTTTCAGTTGCAGAAACATTGGACAGAACGCGATGGTACATTGATTCTGGAGCATCGCAGCATATGTGCAGAGAGAGGAAGTGGATGTACAATGTCACACCCTCAGTTAGCGTCTCGCGCTTGTTTCGTGTGCACGCTCGCATTAACTATATCTCGTTCTCACCCAACACTGATTAGTGATTCCAAGAGTCGATATAATTTTTTTTTCTTCGATAAAATGTGTGAAAACGATACCTCGTGGTAAAAAGTGGAAAGATACCTGCAACGATCGGACTCAAGTGGTAGTCTCAATTCCAAGAGACCAGCAACCGAAAATGTGGATGACTGGCGTAAACCAAAGCGGCCAGCAGTTACCAAACATGCAAAGTTCGATAGTACTCGAGACATTCCAACGCAAAACACTTTTCAAGATCTAAAGAAAAGAAAAGAAAGAAAGAAAGAGAAGATCTCCCAGTAGATGGACCTGGAAAAATTTCTGGTAATGAATTCTATCTTAATGCCACCGCCAAAGTCAAAAGAACTGGTCATATTCCACCTATCATCCTGGATATGAAGACCTAATGGACACACGAGGCTTTAAAAGAGAAAATCTCAAAGTTGACAAAACGCTACCACCTTCAATACAGAAACGGAGGTAAGGTGGCTATCTTATGCCACACGCCTGATGCCCACCAGGCTGTTAAAGATGGTCTGCGGCTTCAGAAAGCTTCATTTGTTACGTTCACCCGAAAGGACGAAAAGGTACCTAAAACAGTTATCCATGGCCTCCCGGCTTATGTTGAGGAAGACCTACCAAAGGAGCTGGAGAAACTAGGCTTCACGGGAGCTTCAGTAAAACCCCTTAAGTCTCGCAACGGTTTGACCAATCCTTGTCCTCCGTTTTTGGTGCAGCTACAGGCTGGAGCTGATATCTTGAAATTTCGACAAATAAGGTACTTATGTAGCTGTGTGGTGACTATAAGCAAATTCAAGCCAAACCGCTCGCATGGTACTCAATGCTTTCGCTGTCAGGAGTTCGGACATGCATCCATCAACTGCAACAAGCCCCCTCGCTGCGTGAAGTGTGTTGCTCCTCACGCAACTGCAGTCTACTAATAGTCTACTAATCTGAAATTAGCTCCTGTTGCCTCAATCATGCCACTGTAATAATTACATTTCTAGGCGTTTGGTGAAATGAAAATATGGTAATTAAAACAGTGGTATAATGAATGTTCGGAAACATAATACTTCGAACAAATGTTATTTCGGCTAAGTGTAACATCGGTGAAAAGTTTTTCGACCAAATGAAACGTCGGAGTAACGAAAAAAATCGAATTGATAATAGGTCAACTGATACAGTGGCAGACGTGACTTCGATGAAATAAAAAAAAACGAAACGAAAATAGTTGAAAAGTTTTAGGTGAAATGAAATTCGGTCAAATATTTTTCGAACTTATGATAGGTAACCCGTGCACACAGTATCAAATTTTACTCACACAGACTCACATTTTTTTGTTTTTATAGGGAAAAGTGAGATGGCAGATCAAGCCAAAAACCCACCTCCTCCTCCTCCCGCGACAGAAAGAGGCAGCAACAACTAGTGTTCTACTCTTTTTTTTGTTATGTGTTAGAGTGAGATCGGAGAGATTGCGCTTAGAGCAGCAACATTGCATGTCCTACGTATCGTGTCTTATCAATAAATTTAAACTTCGCATTGAACACGAAATGGCAACTTAGTGTAACTACGTAGGCAGGCGCGCGAAATTTAAAAATTAGAGTTTTATTTAATTTAATTAATTTGTTGTGTTCTATGATATATGTAGATAGATGAGTGTGGTGTGGTGAGGTGTGTGGTGAGGTATTATTTTCACATCAAGCCGGGCTTATGTACTCGGTACATCGAGGTGCTGAAGTGTTTGTACGAGAACGCCACAATGTCAGTCCGACTTCAGGACCGGACCTCGAAACCTATCCTTCTGCAGCGTGGTGTGAGGCAGGGAGACGTCATTTCTCCGAAACTGTTTACGGCTGCAATGGAGGATGTCTTCAAGGTTCTGGACTGGAGTGGACTAGGCATTAATGTTAATGGCGGGTACATCACTCACCTTCGGTTTGACGACGATATAGTAGTCATGGCTGAGACTACGGAGGAGCTCAGTACAATGCTCGATGACCTTAGTAGAGCTTCCGAAAGAGTGGGTCTTAAAATGAACATGGACAAAACCAAAGTCATGGTAAATAACCATGTAGCACCCACTCCGATCAAGATCGGAGACTCTGCACTCGAAGTTGTAGACGATTACGTTTACCTGGGACAGACAATCCAGTTGGGTAGGTCTAACTTTGAGAAAGAGGTCAATCGTCGAATCCGACTCGGCTGGGCAGCGTTCGGGAAGCTGCGCGGTATCTTCTCGTCCAACATACCACAGTGTCTCAAGACGAAAGTCTATGACCAGTGCGTGTTGCCAGTGATGACATATGGCACTGAAACATGGTCGCTTACAATGGGCCTCATCAGAAGGCTTACAGTCACCCAAAGGGCAATGAAAAGGGCTATGCTGGGAGTTTCCTTGCGTGATCGCATTAAGAATGAAGATAGCAGGAGAACCAAGGTCGCCGACATAGCCCGAAGAATCGCCAAACTAAAGTGGCAGTGGGCAGGGCACATTGCTCGTAGAACGGATGGTCGATGGGGCCGAAAGGTTCTAGAGTGGCGACCGCGCACCGGAAGGCGCAGTGTTGGAAGGCCTCCCACAAGGTGTACCGACGACCTGGTGAGAGTCGCGGGAGTGCGGTGGATGCGAGACGCACAGGATCGATCGTTGTGGAGACGCTTGGGGGAGGCCTATGTCCAACAGTGGACGTCTTTCGGCTGAAATGATTACCCATTAGGGAAGGCTAAAGTCGCTCGACCATATCGCCTAGTCTTTCGTCCTTCTTTTCTTGCGAAATATGTTTTCAATAATAATGTCTTTCGTATTCGAATGTCATAGTTGCTTCTTTTTATTTTATTGTCTTTCGTAATAAGTCCATCAACATTTTTTCCATATCTATTTTTCATCAGTTTTGTCAAATCCAAAGTAAACGTCATTGCCAAGTCAAATTATGGCTATCTCCTCATTTACAGATTTAGACAGATTAGAACAAAATTAAAACTTACGAAATCTATGTTCATAGAGTACATTTTTCTAAACAATGTTTATAAAATTTAAAAGTTTCAAATACGTTATAATACCTATACAGTTACCTTGCGTATAAAAATAAAAATTTCAACTTATGTGTCCTTTACAGTTTCGGTTATAAATTTGTACAAGTTTTTAACCAGTGCGCAAATTTTGACATGATAAACTTAAATATATTTTAATAAACACATATTTTTTATTTTGATATGTGTTAATTGTAAAAAATAAAGTTATCGCTTACGAGACTTATTTACTCAGAAACTTATTTTATGGTCGCTTGCCAGTCGGGCGCCCGGTCGACCGACTCACGCGTCGACCGGTCGACCGACCGGCGCGGCAAGCTGGTATCAGCTGAGTTGTAGGTAAGTACTTCGGTGCGCTCCTACCTACGCGGTGCGGTTACTGACCGCAATTTCGCGCTACTTTTTTAAGTTTAGGCTGTGATATAAATTTATTTGTAAACGATATTCCAATTTATCCTTCAAACTTTCATGGGCTTAGGACCATCAAAATGCAGAAAATAAATCATAATAAGTAATATTTTTTACATTCAAATTAAAACATTAGGTATGATACACATAATACAATTGAAATGGAAACAATTGCATTCTGGCGTATTTAAAAAATTGGAATCAACTACCTATTTACAACAATATCGAATGAAAAAGATTCCTTAGACCCTAGTGCATGGCTCGGGGTTCTGAACTGGCCGTGATCGAGCAGCCTTTGATTTGCTGCAAGAATTTTCCTTTCATTAGGTACCGTGGGATTACGGATCCCTTGAGCTCGCATACTAGGTACGCTCGCCTCTCATACCTTCTTCGTGCTGCTCGTAAATTTTCGTGGTTAAGTAGATGCACTCGCACCGTTTCGTAATATTCGCGGTGAGTAAAATTTGACATCGTGACGACGAGAGTACGCGGCACACACGCGCGCAGGGGTGAGCGAACATCCGAACCCCGCTTCCGCAAGTGACGTACTGCGGGTCCGTACATCAAACGCCGCCACCGGCGCTGCATACCCCCGCACCTCCATCTCGTACATCGCGTCGGCGCGCGGCGGCCAGCGCGTTTTCATTCATAGTATTTCATAGTATTACCACAGTCTAAAAATCATACAGTCGTCCAACGAAGACGTCTAGACAGGGCAATCGTGCGGGGTAAGCCGAGCCCGAACTGCAAACAAAACGATGTTAGTAGTTCGGGATATATCATTCAGGGCTAACGCGTGTTTGTTTTTTATTTGTTTATTTAAAATGGTGCATACGACGTGTGCTGTGAGTGATTGCAAGTCTTCATTTCATATAAATAAAGATCTGCGGTTTCATCAGCTTCCACGCACAGAAGAAAGGTAAATAAATCTGTTTTGTTATTGTAGAGTGCATAAATAATTTTATTTGTTATGTCGTGCCACGTTGATAACGCTAATAAAATGGCCGACTGACGCACTGTAAAAAAATATTTTTTAATAGGTTATCACACAGGGCACCTGTTTGGAAATCGTACTAATATTATAAACTAATTTAATTGAATTTGGGTGAATTTCGCCGGGGTCGCGGGACTTACGAGCTACCGTGCCCCGGAACGTAAAGGGCTATTGAAGGACACCGTGGATTTTAGTCAGTACAAGTCTGACAGACCCTCTTGCCCTGGCCTGGGTGGGAGGACTCATTTGATTATTTTACCACGCTAAAAAAAGGGTGAATTTCGAGATGGTGGACGTAATTTTTTATAATAAGATATGGATGTCAATTTTGAGTTTAATTGGAGTGCTTGTTACGAAAGGCCATCCTTTTTGAAATCCAGGATGGCGGACGTCAATTTCTTATAATTTGATATTATGGTTGTCAATTTTTAGTATAATTGGGGGTGCTTGTTACGAAAAAGCCATCCTTTTGAAATCCAAGATGGCGGACGTCATTTTGTTATAATTTGATATGGGTGTCAATTTTGAGTTTAATTGGGGAGCTTGTTACGAAAAGCCATCCTTTTTGAAATTCAAGATGGCGGACGACATTTTTTTTATAATTTGTTGTGGGTGTCAATTTTGAGTTTAATTGGGGTGCTTGTTACGAAAAAGACTGCCATCTTAGATTTCAAACAGGCCATCCTTTTTGAAATCCAAGATGGCGGACGTCAATTTAAATGTATTTATAATATGATATGGGTGTTAATTCTGAGGTAAATTGGGGTGCTGGTTACGAAAATGCCATCTAAATAACTTAAATCTGTTGTGTTGTGTGTTTTATGTCAAGTTCTTACAGTCCATCCTAAGGTTGTCTGGTAGAAATCGCTGTTAGCGATAAGACCGCCATTGTACCCATAGATTAAGTTAGTTTATAAGTTTTTGTTACTATTTTGGTGTACAATAAAGTTTTATTCTATTCTATTCTATTCTATCTGTCTCAAGTTGGTCCTATACAAAAAGTTGTTCAGTTTGGTGATCTGAAGCAAATTCTTTCGTATGTATGTATATACCCTTTCGGTTAGAATATATTTATTAATTTGTATTGTATTAACATTTCAGATGTAAATTATGGGTGGAAGCTTGTAGAAGACCGGATTTACTTGAAAGATCTTTCGAAAGTTTAAAAAATATATATTTGCAGTTTGCATTTTGAGAAGAAATCCTTGATGAAAACAGCTATACTAACGTTACTTTTACCAACTAAAGATTCCATCCATACACAGACCGATCATAAAGACAAAATTTTAAGTGACATAAAATTGGATCTGCACAATAAACCCAGGTATTAAAACGAACAATTGCTCAAAGAGACCATGAATTAGCGGGTCCTTCATCACAAATTGCCCAACAGACCAGCACTAAAAAATACATAGTTATGGATTGTAGTAGTTCTCAGACACCAGCACGATTGACTGATCGAAAAAAGAGACTCAGAAAACAATTATTCAAAACAAGTAATAGGTTGAAAACTATTACTGAAAAACAGAAAGATATTACCGAGGAACAATTTTTGAGAGCTCGTGATCAATTTTTATCCCCTAAGTTAAGCGCGATTGTAAAGGCGCAACTGTATTTAAAACCACACTGTAAAAACAATAGATACAATAGAGAATTTTTTTTTTTTTGCTAAATATGTATTACACAAGCCCACTCGCTTATCGATTCTTATCAAAGACAATTTGTTTGCCATCTAAATCAACTTTAGCTATGATAAAATAAAATAAATAAAATAAATAAAATTTTTATTCAAGTATAAAGTAAGTAAAATTATGATTTACATTAAGTGCAATCGAGAAAAAAAAGTAATTCTAACAGTAACGTAGACCTGCCTGATCTAGGTTAATGAAAACCTGTGTTTCAGGCCATCAATTTACATCAAACATTTAAAAAAGAATACACTAATGGAATTAGAAACTAAATTAAAAAGAAGACAATATTTCAAACAACTTAAAAAGTAACAATTTGAATAGATTATTTTAAAACTAGATTATGTACGATATATTAGGATTAAATAAATTAACGAATAATAATACAGCCTATAAAGTGGATACTATATTAATTAGGTATAGAAAGAGGCTTATATTAAAGTAGGTATAAAGAAACTTTATTTTACAATTTCTAGTAGTTTTTCCGTGTCTGCATAGTTGTGTTTTGACAAAAATTCCTGGACTACTAAATTACACCTATTGTAGCTTAAACTATAAATCTTTAGTACTCTGTTTATCTGGTTATATAAATAAGGTCCCAGAAATATATAAAATCGATTAGAAAAAGCGTGTTTAGTACGAGAGTTAGCACAAACCAAATCTTTTCGTCTCCTGTCTGAGGGTATTGGATTAAAATAAAGTTCAGTGTGTTTTAACAAAACTACATTTAAAACAAATAATTGACGTACTGTTAGCACCTTACATGCCATGTAAAGCTGGTGTGTTGGAAACCGAAATGGACGAAAAGTAGCAACTTTTAAAACTGCTCTTTGGGCACGTTCTAAGTGCAGCAAAATTGATTTAGCGGCGCCACCCCAGGACGTTATGCAGTAGGTAATAATAGATTGACACAAAGCCAAATAAACCTGTCTAATTAATCTAAAGTCGGCGATGTTACGTAAGTTTTTAAAGATGTATATTAGTTTACGCACTCTGTTGCATAATAAATCGATGTGTTTGCGGAAATTCAGGTTTGAGTCAATCGTGATACCTAAATATTTTATATGGTCAGTTTTTGCTAAAGTAGGACAAGTACATGCAATATCAGCATAATGTAAATTACAATTGTTATGCACTTGAATATTTTGATTAGTAAGCGTTGGATAAGTGTTTCTCATTGTAAATAATAGATATTTGGTTTTATCTGTATTTAATGTTAAGAGATTTTTATGAAGCCAGTTAGACACAGTATCAAAACCAGTCTGTGCTACCTTATATACCTCGGCCTTTGATTTAGCTGCAAATAGTAGAGCTGTGTCATCCGCGTATGACATAATTACACCATTTTGGAGTGTCAAATTGCACAGGTCATTTATATAAATTAAGAACAAGGTAGGACCCAAAATACTACCCTGCGGGATTCCGTAAAAGGTATTTTTAAGTTCAGAACTGATGCACTGACCTATTTTTACAGACTGATGGCGGTCGCTAAGGTAATCAGTTAGTAGTTGCAATTGTACTCCCCGTATTCCCAGCCTTTCCAGTTTGTATAAAAGCAAATTACAAGAAATTGTGTCAAAAGCCTTGGCAAGATCTAAAAAGATCCCTATGGTGTGCATACCATTGTCCAGGTTTGTGCTTATAAAATTTGTTAGATGGTGAACAGCTTGGCTTGTTGATCTTTTAGGTCTAAAACCAAATTGATGATCAGAGAGTAATTTATTACTTTCAAGGTATTTTACTATTCTACTGTTTATAATTTTTTCCAATATCTTTGAGAGGCCAGTTAAAACTGAAATTGGCCTGTAATTATTGACACAGTTTTTGTCTCCAGCCTTGAATACAGGGGTGACAACGGCTTTTTTAAGCAATTTAGGAAATATTCCTTTTGATAAACATAACTGAAAAATGTGAGTCAAGGGAGGGGCAATGTCGTATTTGAATCTTTTGAGTATGCTATTAGGTATGTCGTCACATCCTATGGCACAATTTTCCTTTAATCCATTTATTATACCTACTACTTCATTAACATCGGTATCTAATAAGACAAAAGAATTTCGTGATGCATATGTCTGAGTATGTCTCTGACAGGGAAAACGTCTATTAGAAAATAAGGTTTTTTCTGCTAAGTTTTTTCCTACGTTAATGAAGAAGTTGTTAGCTTTATTAACTGCTTCGGTAGAGCTGGACTCAGAAGATAAAAGATCAAGTGCTGGTTCGGGATTTTTTGACCTAATGGTGTTATTTTTTATGAATTTCCATATAAGTTTATTGTTTTTACCTGCTTTCTGTAGCTGAGTTTGATCGTATTGGTTTTTTAGCCTTTTTAATAGATTATTACAGAAATTCCTATATCGTTTGTAAACAATTGATAATTGTACATTATCCGGTGCATTTTTCAATTTTTGGTGGAGTTTATCTCTATATCTAATACAGCGAACAAGTCCGGGCGTAATCCATGGTTTAATATTACTATACTTTCTAGGTATTACTTTGGTAAATGTATTTTTCTTTATTGTAGATTGCAAAACATCGATGAAATATTGTAGAGAAACATTTGGATCGTGTGAATAATAAACTGGGTCAAAATTAATACCGCGTATGTCAGTTTCAAGGCTCGACATATTCAATTTAGTATAGCTGCGCATGCACTTATTTCGAGGTGACCTTATTTGTAATGTTAGTAAAACAGCTTGATGATCGGTAAGTGATGAGTTAGTAACTAATGTTTTGGATGGACTCTTCGATTTTATAAGGATATGATCTAAACAAGAACCGCTCTGGTGGGTTGGGTGATAATGAGCTGGTAATAACCCATGAAAAGAGCAAATATTGAGGTAATTATGAGAATGAGTATCGATTTTTTCGGCAGCAATGTTTATGTTGATATCTCCTACCAGTATAATATTTTTAAACGAAGATAATTTTTCTAAGTTACTGTTTAGCGAATCTAAAAACCCATCAACACTTTGGGATGGTGGCCTATAAATAGCCATAATTACTGTATCGGGAATAATTTTAATAACTAAGCAATTACAGTTTAGAAAATGGGGTTCATCTACTAATGTTCTTAAATTATTTTTAATATAAACCACGATACCATCATTCTGGTTGAATGTTCTATCGCTTTTGTGAAGATTAAAGCCATCAAGAGTTGGTAAATTGGCCATTTGTTTGGATAACCAACATTCTGTCAGAACGACAATGTCGCAGCATACATCAAGATTTTGTAGCAAAACTTGGAAACCGTTAAAATTCCGGGTTATACTGCGTATATTTTGGGTAAGTAATGTCAATGTTTTATCCCCAGTATAAACTAAGTTTTTGCACTCCTCAACATTGCAGATTTTAGCTTCAGACACGGAAAACCTATCTAGATCACAGAGAAGATGATTGGCCATACAAAGAAAATTAGATGTAGAAGTTAACTTACTATCTATGTGCTAAACTAAATAAGTAGTCGGCGGCGCTCTTAGGCGCCCTCATAGTCAATGGAATTAATATAATTGTCCTCTGCATATTTACGAGCTGGGCAATTTACATCACCAGTCGGATGATCATTTTTCCTTTTGAAACGTTTGCAAGTCGCACATTGAGGAGGAGAACCTTTATTAATGCATTCCTTGTACGAATGTCCTGTATCGCCACAAAGGTTGCAGGTAGGGCTCGTTTCTTTACAAAATTTGGCTGCATGTCCGAACTGCTGGCAGTTAAAACACCTGGTCACAATTGTAAAATCTCTAACTGGACATGATGTCCAATTTATGAAAATACGACCTTGGTCCATCAGAATTTTCCTGATATTTGCAGGAACTTCCAATATATAATTGCAAGTAGAACGTTCTTTCTTTCCTGACTTATGGCTCAATTTTATACTTTCTAAAAAGGACTCACGTGAAATATTTGGCAATTTGTCTGTCAAGTTTTGGACGTAAATGCAATCAAATACCTCTTTTTCAGTCAGGGCTACAGGGACACCAATAACAGCAATCTTGGGACGTCGTTTGGACGGTTCTTCAACTTTAAGGCCTGAGGAAACTAACTTCTGCGAGCTTTTCAGTTTATCAATGTCGTCTTTGTTATCCGTCCTAATGATAACGCCTCCGTTTCTAATTTTTCTTAGCCCGCGGACATGGAGTTTTAATTCCTCAGGCGATATAATTTTTTGTACCAACGACTTGGTATCGTCACTAGTTTTAGTCTTATCACTGGGATATATAGCGACCGAACTGATATTTGCTGGGCGAATAAAATCTGAGCCTTTCTTCACCATGTTAGCGTAGGAAGTACTTTCTGGTTCGTTCCGGCTTATTTTCATTTCCATGACTTTTTTAATCTGGCAAAGGGATTCTGCAACATTCTGCTGCACTTGAAGGTGCTGAATAGTGGTGTGCGCTTGGATGGACTTCTGCTTCAGGGATTGGTACAACACGGCCATCTGAGACGTCCCATGATTCACTTTGCGACACAGATTGGTAACACGAAGTTTTTGGTCGGAATTCATTTTTCCCTCCCCCACAATCGAGCAAATTTCGCTCAAAATTGTGTCAATGGACCCAAGCCATCTCTGAATCTCCGACGTTGAGACGACTTCAGATGGTAATTCATTCTCCGTAGCGGCTGGGGGCACTGGTTCTCTTGATTGATTTTGCGCAGCCGGCGATGGCGTCGGTGGAGGACTTCGTCGTATCAATTGGCTGCGGCCGAAAGGGCTATCTCCTGTGTTAGACATATTTCTGACACCGAAAACGCTGATTATCTATACAACTATCTAGTTCATCTTTCACAACAAAAAACAACTGTTAGTCACACTCGACACTTTCACAGTGAACTGACTCCGCAATTTATTGCAATAACATAATTCGTAATTACTAAAATCAATATCGTTATAATCAACACATAAAAACACGTCTGCTTAGTCTTGCGCCTAACGACTCAATCTTCTTTGAAATGATGTACTTTCCTATGACAACTAAGCTCAACCATCAAATGTGGGATATTTTAACAGCTACAGTCAAGCATGTTTTACCGTCTCAAAAAGAATGTGTGCTTTGTATGGATGAGATGAGCCTAAGTTAAACTTATTCTGTAACACTAAGGAAGACAAAATATTAGGCTTACATGAAGTAGATGGGCAACAGGAACCGGTTGCTGCAGGATATGCTCTTACCTTAATGCTTCGAGGTATAATAACTAACTGGAAACAACCTGTTGGCTTCTCTTTTATTTCCAGTAGTAAAATAGATGGTCTTCTACAGCTTGGATTTATTTTACGAGCCTTCGTATCAGATCTAGGATCAGATTTTTTGTCATTTTCAAAGACATTGGGGATTTCTAAAGAAAGCTCATGTTTTGAGATTGATGGCCACAAAATATATTACATATTTGATGTGCCCCACTTAATGAAATGCGTTCGTAATAATTTATTGAATTATAATTATGAGTTTGAAAACAAAATTGCTCGGTGGGAGGATATAAAAAAGCATGTATGAACAAGACAAAATGTAAGACATGCGATCAGCTCCTCGTCTAACAGATTCGTATATACAGCCATATAGTATTAAAAAACAAAAGGTTCGGTTTGCCGTTCAAGTTTTCAGCAATTCTGTAGTAGCAGCTTTAAATAATTACCAATCGTCGGGTACTCTACAAATTGCTAATGGTACGATATATTTTATTGAAACCATGAACAACCTCTTTGATTTATTAAATTCAAGCAACATTGACTCACCAAAACCCTACAATAAACCATATACAAATCACAGGTTCTAATTAATAGCATGAGAGTTAAAAATAAAATAACGGCCGAGATGTAACCAAAATAAAAAAAAACATAAATGCTTTCAACGTAACAATTAATTCAATTTGGCAGTTAAATAAAGATATGAGATCTGAGGGTTACGATTATATTTTCACACGAAGAATCAACAATGATTGCTTGGAAAAATTCTTTGGTCTCATGAGGCAGGCTGGTGGAAATTGTCGGGAACCCACTTGCATACAATTCACCAGGGCTTTCAGAAAACATTTTTTATGTCAAATTCTTAAATTGTCAGACGCTACAAACTGTATAGAAGATTTCGACAGCATACTAACACAACTTGTAGAATTTACCAAAAATACAGCTCAACCTCAAGTTTCTATGCAGAATCCACCTCAAACATCTAACGAAAATCTTACAAAAGAGTACTGTTATACCCAACCAATGTACCCTTTCTGGCTTACCTGGCAGCTTATGCTGCATTCCCGTCAGAGTGCTGACACATCACTCCTCGACTCCCATCCTACTCATCCAGTCAGTCGTCTTCCATCCTTCACCCAGTGCACTCGCGTGCTGCACTCGCGATAATTATTGTAAAAGTCGAATAAAGTGCATTAGTTTCTTACAGCCAAAAGTGTTTCCTTTTTTTAAAAAGAGCGACCTAGACCGGTTTCTTGGTTTTCTCCGTTAATCTGTGAAAACCAGTGAAGTGCAGTGAGTGCAGTGAGTGCATAAGTTCCGCGAAGCGACTCGCATCATCCAGGTGTATCCCGTACACCACACCGGTGAACCTCATAGCCGATCCACTGTGACCCGTCTCCAAACCCAGCACCGACCTGGCTCAAGGTCAGCCCCGGTTCCAGTATCCAGAACTCCAGCTCCAGTTCCAGTTCCAGCATAAGCATGAAGAATGCATGTTTGGTGCTCCTGTGAGTTTTGTGATGATTTCTTTAATTTACAAGTGATTAAACAAAAGTTCCATCAAACTTACCTTCGGCGGCCTAATCTCATAGCCGCAACATTGTAACAAGACTACAAATTGTCCTGTCTAGACAGTGACCCGACGCAGTTCCGGTAGACAGCGATAAGAACAGTTCGACGAGATTTGCCGTGTAGACTTATAAGCTATACTAATTTTATTTCCAGGGTTTACTTGTTACAATTGTATTATTTTACATATATTAATATGTCTCAAAGTTCCAAGAACGTCAAGGAAGAGCCTAGAGAAGGTTTAACTTTAAACGTGATCTTAAAATTCATAAAACCTTTCGACGGTAGCCGCGAAAAACTAAATGCTTTCATAAATAATTGCGACAATGCAATTTCCTTAGCTTCCTCAAATCAACAAGACATCGTATTTAAATATATCATCAGCCAGCTAGACGGCAAAGCCGAAATAGCGTGTTCAATTAAAGAGTTCGAAACATGGCCCTCACTCAGGGATTTCCTACAAAACCAATTCGGAGAGCGAAAACACTACGCTCACCTTCTAATAGAACTACAAGATTGTAGACAAGGTGCCCAGGAAAATGTAAGCCAATTTTCACTCAGGGTTGAAACTTGCCTATCCCAGCTTCTCACAGAAATCGCCGTTACTAACCATAAGAAGAGCGAAATTTCAGGTAGGATAGCCGCTATGGAGGACCTAGCTCTCTATACTTTTACTATGGGCCTCACTCCTCGTATCGCTAATATAGTCAGATGTAGGGACCCTAAAAACCTTAATGATGCTATCAATTGTGCTCTATCAGGAGAGAAGCTGCAACAATATTTTTTTTATTTTTTTTTTATTGATTTATAAAATAAGTCCCAGATACTGCCTCAGAGATAAATTTAAAGAAATTAATATAATGACTGTACCTTCACAGTATATTTACGAGAATATTTTGTATGTACATAAAAATATAAACATGTTTAAAAAATACAGTGATGTTCATAATTTCAATACTAGGAACAAACACAAATTTGTGGTTCCTACAACCAGGCTGAAAAAAATAGGGGGCTCATTTAGATGCCAATGCATACACTTCTATAATAAACTTCCTAGTCATATTCAACAACTAAGCCTAAATAAATTCAAATTATTTGTAAAGCGAAAACTTTGCCAAAAGGCTTTTGACACTATAAAGGACTATGTTGAGGACCAAAAGGCTTGGGATTGACCTGCTCCAGTACCCACTGCAACTGTTGTCTTATTATTATTTTTTTCTTTTGTTTTAAATTTCAATTTTGCTTTTTATTATTATTATTTATTACAATTTGATAATATTTTGCAATTTGACTTTTTTTTTTCTTTCTCTATTAATTTTTGACATCAATGTTTACTTTGCTAAGTATTACTTTTTGTAAACAATATTTTTCTTTTTGTTATTGTGAACGTGAGGACTATGTTGATTGCTTTTTTTTTTCCTTTTCAGTAATTTTAACGTATGTCTGGCAATTTGAGTATTTTCTGCGGCCTACCCAAATGTCCTTTCCTTGGTATTGTTCGTCAAGTAGTTGAGCTCCTAAGTAGTCCTGAGTTGAGCTTTACGAATACTGACAAATGCTTGCACTGACTGGACAGGTCCACTCAAATCTGTAAGGTTCTTTCTTCAAAAGACCATTTCAGAAAAATCTGCATGGTTCTCATGTGATTTGACCATTACATATTTACTGTATGGACTTTAAAAGAGACTTTGACCCCTGAGTTTATTTCGGTGTTTCTTCTCAGGGTAGTCAGCTAGGAAACACCGGCCTCATCTAGTTTAAAAATGACGAAAAAAAAAAAATTGACGTGTAAAAGTGTTTTTTTAAACCTACTTACAAAATAAATATCATTTATCATTTATCAATACTCATATAAACAGAATTTGGTCGCGAAAACGTTGCGTGGCAATGACGTGAACACTAGACCAAATAGAACCGGCAACCAAAATAATAACCAAACTCGAAAGCCTTCTACAAGTCAACCAACTTCAAAAGACCCGTTCTGCCGATATTGCAAAAAGGCAGGACATCTTTTGGAAAATTGTAAACTCCGCGAGCATAATAATAAAAAATTCAATGTAAATAAACCCTCTAATTCTAATGTCCAACCAGGCACGTCCTTCAAACCACAAATTAACACCTTAACCGAAACTGAAGGTTATGATACTGTCGATAACAATGATTTAAACTGAATAATGTCCCGAATAGGTGTCGCACGGGACAAATGGTAACCATAATAGACGACACCAATATCGACAAAATGACCCATGGACATGGTAATTATAAGCCCAAAACTCGAGGTCATTCAATTAGGATCAAGCAACAGGGTAACCAGCCCCAAACTGTAGATTCTAATAAATCTGGAATCAAGCAACAGGGTAACCAGCCCCAAATCGTAGATTCTAATATTTCCGTAAAATCGCATGCTGTCAAGCAACAGGGTAGCCAGCCCCAAACTGTAGACTGCATCTTAAATCCTGAAAATAAAGAAAATATTAATAAAACCATATACGAATTCACACAAAATATATCAAACAAATACTTACATTATATACAAGTAAAATCTCCTCTGTCTTCTAAAGACCTTTTACTCCTTGTTGATACTGGTGCATCCATAAGCATTATAAAAACATCAGTCATCGACGATATGCCTATCATTAATAAATCGGTCAAGTTCAAGATCAAAGGTATCGATTCAACCACCGATAGTCCCCTATACCGCACGATTTCCCGCGAAGCGGCGAGCCTCCTTGCTGGCCTGCCACCATGGGATTTGGAGGCAACAGTCCTTGCATGCTTGCACGATTTGCGCGTGGAGATGCAACGCCGGGGCGAAACTCCGCTGCCGCGCCAAGTCGCGGCATGGCGGACAGAGTTCCGGCGGGTTCTCATGGTGGAATGGCGACGGCGACTGTCGCAACCCAGTGCTGGGCACGCTACAATCATGGCGGTAACTCCCCTCTTTGAGGAGTGGCTGGAGCGGCAACACGGCGTCCTCACCTACCGCATGACGCAGGTCCTCACCGGACATGGCAAGTTCGGGAGGTTCCTGCATCGGATTCAGGCGGAAGCAACGCCCGAGTGTCATCACTGTGCGGACCACCCAGAGGACACGGTGGAGCATACGGTGGAGGTGTGCCCCGCTTGGGCGGAGCACCGCCGTGTCCTCGTGGAGGCAATTGGCGGCGGCGACCTTTCGCGTCGGGCCCTGGTTCAGGCTATGGTCCGAAGCGAGGAGGAATGGCAGGCGGTCGCCTCCTTCTGCGAAGCAGTAATGCTAGCGAAGGAGGAGCCTGCACGCGTGAGGGAACGAAGGCCCTCACGTCCTAGCCGCCGTAATTCCGACCCCGACTACCAGCCACGGTAGACACGGGCTTGCGGACGTCGAGCACTGGGTAGCTCGCCGTCCGGCTGTTCGGTAATTAACCGGACCGAGCCCAGTCGTCAACAGCGCGTAGTGATCCTCGCGCTCCTCAAAGAGATGTCAGCAAACTGTAGGGGCCCAGCAGGGCCAATGCCCGGTAGCTAGGACCGCGGAGAATTTCTGAAAGGGAAACCCGTAGTCCTAGAACGCAAAGGGTAATTGAAGGATACAGGTGTGGTTTTAGTCAGTAAAAGTCTGACACGCCCTCCCGCTCCACCCAGAGCGCGAAAAGTCATTTTGATGATTTCCCACCTTAAAAAAAAAAAAGTACGTTAGGACAAATTCCTATAACTACTCGTATAAGTACCCATGGTGAAACCCACAGTGACTGTAAACACTTAACTCATGTATTCAACTTAATAGATGGCTTAACTATACCCTATGATGGCATTGTCGGCAACGATTTATTTAATTCCATGAACGGCCAAATTAATTATGAAGAAGGTATGTTATATATAAAAGACATTAACTTTCAAATGTATTTTAATGAACCCGTCTACACAATAGCAGCGCGTAGCGAAGCCATCATTGAATGCACAGTCGCAAATCCAGAGATCGGAGAAGGATTAGTAATCGATCAACACATATCTAGGAACCTACTAATAGCCAACTGCATGGTTAAAGTAAAAAAAAAATAACCGTGTTAATATTTCCATTTTAAATACCTTAGAAGCACCCGTAAAGATCAATTCTGACCTTCAATTGCGTTTAGAACCTTTCCAACTGCAAGCTTCTATATTTATAGGTACCACGGCCGAATCGCATACTTTTGAACGCACAGAAGAAGTTCTAAAAGAACTTTGCGTGTCCCACCTTAATTCAGAAGAAACTGAAGCACTATACTCAGTCTGTTCCCAATTCTCTGACGTCTTCCACTTGCCTGACGATCAGCTGACCTCTACCGATGCGATAGAACATAAAATTAAAACAACCTCGGATGAGCCAATCCATGTAAAGACATACCGATTCCCTGAATGTCATAAGAAAGAGGTTGACTCCCAAATCGATAAAATGTTACGGCAAGGTATCATAAAACCTTCTGTCTCCATGGTCAACCAATTTGGGTAGTGCCTAAAAAACTCGACGCGTCCGGTCAAAAGAAATGGCGTGTGGTAATCGACTACCGCAAGCTTAACGATGTAACCATTGGTGATTCCTATCCTATTCCAAATATAGCAGAAATATTAGACCAGTTGGGTAAGAGTAAATATTTCAGCACGTTAGATCTAGCATCCGGATTTCATCAGATTAACATGTCTGCTGAAGACTCTCCAAAAACAGCATTTTCTGTCCCAAAAGGACATTACGAGTTCACACGTATGCCATTTGGACTAAAAAACGCTCCGTCAACTTTTCAGAGGTTAATGAACTCAGCCTTATCTGGGCTCCAAGGCATACAATGTTTTGTTTATCTCGACGATATTGTTATATATTCTTATGACCTTGCCTCTCACATTAATAACCTAACAAATGTATTTGGTAGACTCCGTCAATTCAAACTTAAATTACAACCCGACAAGTGTGAATTCCTAAGAAAGGAAGTTTCATACCTAGGCCATGTGATCACTGACAAAGGTGTAAAACCAAATGCTGGAAAAGTAAGTGCAATATTGGATTTCCCTGTACCTAAAACTCCCAAGGACGTTAAGTCATTCCTTGGATTTGTTTCCTATTATCGCAGGTTCATTCCTGACTTATCTAGTATCGCAAAACCCTTAACAAACTTACTAAAAAAGAATGTAGAATTTGTATGGTCAAATGAACATCAATTAGCCTTTGAAATCCTAAAAAACAAACTTATGACAGCACCACTATTGATATATCCTGACTTTTCCAAACCATTCATTTTAACTTGTGATGCATCGAATTATGCAATCAGCTCTATCCTATCTCAAGGCGAAATAGGGAAAGATAAACCAATTGCCTATGCATCCCGTACACTCAATAAAAGTGAGTGTAACTATAGCACAACGGAAAAAGAACTACTTACGATTCTTTTCGGTTGTAAAACATTCCACCCATATCTATATGGTTGGAAATTTCTGATTGTTACCGACCATCGCCCCTTGCGTTGGCTCTTTAACCACTCTGACCCCAGTAGTAAACTCCAAAGGTGGAGACTAAAACTGGAGGAATATGAGTATGAAATAGTTTACCAGAAAGGAAAATTAAATAATGCTGCTGATGCATTATCGCGTTATCCTCCAACTAAACCTGTTAATGCCATAGATCCTCTGCCTAGCACTTCAAGGCAAAATGTAAACTCACCTGATTCCGACAAGACGATAGATTCAGACGATCTAGTCCAACTCGAAGATCTCATAGATCCACTTGCTCCACCCACTAGCTTACCAGAGTTATAAGGTAATCTTGACGACCTAGATAATGTAACTAACCAAAATACACCATCATCTGCTGATCACTTAAATCCAACAATACCAATCGATAACTCAAGTCCGAGTAGTCCTGGTACCCTAGATGGTAATTACTCAGAATTCCTTAAAAGTACCTTTAAAGATTTCAATTCTAATGTAACTATTATAGAACATAATGAAAGTTTATCTAAAACAGATAAAAAATATATTATCATTCCTACATCTATAGATATGGATGAATCCGTCCCATATGTTCAAGAAGTTATATCTAATATTCCTAATTTGAATGAGTTTTCCTTACTAGAAAGAACCTTATACACTTTCCTCAAATACGAAACTGAAAATAAAACGTATTATTTCCTCTTTACTAAAGTCAATCATTTTGACACCTGCTCTTATGAAGATATCTATAAAAGTCTCAAATCTGTAAGAGATGAGCTAGTAGTTAGCCTTGCAGATCAAAACAATCCTGAGATAGTCATCTCAGACTTTAGTAACCCTTTTAATAGTCACCAATACCTAAAGGTTTACAATATTATATTTGTTCCACAATTCGGAAATAAATGTACATATTTACAAAAATGCTATTATTTATCCGTCACTAAGCAAAATCCCTAAAATCATGAAAGAAAATCATGACATACCCATTGCCGGTCATTTAGGTTCCGCTAGAATGCTGAATATTACTGGAAAAATATGCGATCAGACATAGAAAATTATGTGAGAAAATGTCCGCAATGTCAAACCAATAAAGCCCTTAGGAAAGTTAATCTTGCTCCCATGAAGATTACATCTCTTTCCACTCGTTCTTTTGAACGTGTAGCGTTAGACATTGTAGGTCCACTCCCGGAAGCTGGTAACGATAGGTTTAGGTATATCCTGACCCTTCAAGATGACCTTACCAAATTTGCGACTGCCTATCCAATCACCAACACTACAGCTGAGGAGTCATGCGAATGTTTAGTTCACTTTATCACATTATTTGGAATACCTAAAACTATTTTAACAGACCAAGGAACTAATTTCACAGCTGAGCTGTTTAAACAAACCTGCAAGCTATTAAAAATCAAACAGTTGTGGAGTACCCCTTATCATCCTCAGACTCAAGGCGCTCTAGAAAGGAGTCATTCCACCTTAAAGGAATACTTAAAATCCTATGTAAACGAAGAACAAAATAATTGGCCCCGCTTTGTATATACCTACAGCTATGCTTGCCTATAACTCCGCCATCCATTCAACCACTCATTCCTCTCCTTACGAACTTGTATTTGGAAATAAACCATACATACCAGATTCTATCTACGAAGAGACTGCAGGCGTAACTTATCCCGATTATGTTCGCGTACTCCAAAACAGACTTAAATACTGCCGAACTAAAGCTATAGAACACATACAAAAATCTAAAGAAAGTTCAAAAAGCTACTACGGCACTCGTACAAGGCCAATTAAATACAAGGTCGGCGACCTTGTCTATCTGAAAAATCATCTACGGCTTCGGAAGGCTCTTTCACCACTATGGAAAGGCCCGTACAAAATAGTAAAAATACACGGGAATAACACCGCATCACTACTAATAAATAGACGTCACGTCAAACACCATTTTGACGAGATGAAACTACATACTAGCAATAGCGTATAACATACTATATTTATAGTCTAGTAATTTACAATCACTTTCCATTCCAGAATTGGTTACATTTATCCGTCCCTGGCATCAAACAGTCAAAGATATATCCAGCCAGCATCTGACAACGCAGGCATATATTTCGACCCTATTGGTTCTCTAAAAACTACTGATGATACATTAGACATTATTATTCCTATAGACATATCTTTTATCCAACCGCATCTAGATAACATAAGAGACATTCTAGGAACTTCGAAATATTTATGTAAACAAAGTAATGCATATTATGAAAGCGAATGTCATTATCTGTTTCAACCATTGTCATCCCGTTACTATGATATAGCAAGAGACTTCGACTCTATCTCATCTTATGTCTAAATCTAATAAGAGATCAGCTTGGTTTGCTGGAATCGGTTCTGTTATTAAACAACTGTTTGGTAATATGGATGAAGAAGACGCTATAAAATACAGCGATGCCATCCAAACCTTAGAAAATGATCAAACGAAGTTAGCAACCTTGATGAAAGATAGCATGTTAGTTACAAAATCTACGTTATCGTCCCTAAAAGAAATAATTGACCAAATTAGTGCAAAGGAAGCTAGTTTAAACCATGCTATCGATACCCTGAACCAAGATGTAATTAACATCACGTTAGTGGCAGATAAGCTACTTATGAGATCTAAGATATCAGGATTGTCGGTAAGCGTCAGGACCCCTGGACCACTAGCGATATTTGATGTTTAGAGAATACCAAAATTAACTACCTTTTTGCTACTATTTGGTACCTATCTTCAAATATTTGGTACCTCTATTGACAGCGAGAAAACGCCAGAAGAAAGTGGCCAGACATTCTGACGTCAGGATGTCTGGACCATTTTTTTTTTTCATAGTTCTAGACAACATAGCTAATTTATCTTTTTGTAAATATTTACTACCTTTTTAGTACCTCACCATATATTTTTTTCAAATTTTTTTAGCATAGTTGAAAAAAGTTAGATGTGATATATTTTTTTCAAAATGGATATTTATTTTGCCACATATGCCATGAGATATCTGATGTTTAGAAAATACCAAAATATACTACCTTTATGCTACTACTTGGTCCCTAACGTCAAATACTTAGTACCTCTATTAACAGCGAGAAAACGCATGAAGAAAGTGTCATCAGGTTGTCTGGACCATTTTTTTATTTTCATGGTTCGAGACAACACAGCAAATTTATCTTTTGAAAAGTATTTACTACCTTTTTAGTACCTCAACAAATATTTTTTTCAGCTTTTTTTGGCATACCTGAAAGATGTTACGTGTATTTTTTTTTTAATTGGATATTTAATTTGCCACATTATGACATGAGATATCTGATGTTTGAAAAAAACCTAAATACACTACCTTTATGCTTCTGCTTGGTACCTAACATCAAATACTTAGTACCTCAATTAACAGCGAGAAAACGTATGAAGAAAGTGTCATCAGGTTGTCTGGACCATTTTTTTTCATGGTTCGAGACAACACAGCTAATTTGTCTTTTTGTAAATATTTACTACCTTTTTAGTGCCTCAACATACATTTTTTTCAACTTTTTTTAGCATATTTGGAAAAAGTTAGGTGTGTTTTTTTTTAAATGAATATTTATTTTGCCACATATGACATGAGCTATCTGATATTTAGAAAATACCAAAATATACTACCTTTATGCTACTACTTGGTCCCTAACGTCAAATACTTAATACCTCTATTAACAGCGAGTAAACGTATGAAAAAAGTGTCATCAGGTTGTCTGGACCATTTTTTTTTCATGGTTCGAGACAACATCGCTAATTTATCTTTTGAAAAGTATTTACTACCTTTTTAGTACCGCAAAAAATATTTTTTCAGCTTTTTTGGCATACCTGAAAGATGTTACGTGTATTTTTTTTTTTCAAATTGGATATTAATTTGCCATAGATGACTTGAGATATATGAGGTTTAGAAAATACCAAAATACACTACCTTTATGCTACTATTTGGTCCCTAACGTCAAATACTTAGTACCTCTATTGACAGTGAGAAAATGCGTGAAGAATGTGGTCAGACATTCTGACATCAAGATGTCTGGACAATTGTTTTTTTCATGGTTCGATACAACACAGCTTATGATAAATAAGCTTTTTGTAAGTATTTGCTGCCTTTATAGTACCTCAACATATAATTCAGATATTTTTGTCGTACCTGAAAAATGATACGCATTAAAAAAAATACATGATAAATGAATATCTCATGCTGTCTATGTAGCTAATTACATATTCATCATGGTTTTTTTTTTAATGCGTTACATTTTTATAGAACGACAAAAAATAATAATAATTATATGTGTACTAAAAAGGTAGCAAATACTTACAAAAAGATAAATTAGCTGTTTTGTCTTGACCATGAAAAAAAAATGGCCCAGACATATGATGTCAGAATGTCTGACCACATTCTTCACGCGTTTTTTCGCTGTCAATAGAGGTACTACGTAAGTTATTTGATTTAAGTACCAAGTAGTAGCATAAAAGTATTGTATTTTTTAAACATCATATATCTTAGTCAGAATGTCTGACCGTGACCACATTCTTCACGCGTTTTTTCGCTGTCAATAGAGGTACTACGTAAGTTATTTGATTTAGGTACCAAGTAGTAGCATAAAAGTATTGTATTTTTTAAACATCATATATCTTATGTCATATCATATGGAAAATTAAATATAGAGATATCTCATGGCATATGTGGCAAAATAAATATCCATTTTGAAAAAAATATTTCACATCTAACTTTTTCCAAGTAGGCTAAAAAAAGTTGAAAAAAATGTATGTTGAGGCACTAAAAAGGTAGTAAATATTTACAAAAAGACAAATTAGCTGTGTTGTCTCGAACCATGAAAAAAAAATGGTCCAGACAACCTGATGACACTTTCTTCATACGTTTTCTCGCTGTTAATTGAGGTACTAAGTATTTAATGTTAGGTACCAAGCAGTAGCATAAAGGTAGTGTATTTAGGTATTTTTCAAACATCAGATATCTCATGTCATAATGTGGCAAATTAAATATCCAATTTGAAAAAAAAAAATACACGTAACATCTTTCAGGTATGTCAAAAAAAGCTGAAAAAAATATTTGTTGAGGTACTAAAAAGGTAGTAAATACTTTTCAAAAGATAAATTTGCTGTGATGTCTCGAACCATGAAAATAAAAAAATGGTCCAGACAACCTGATGACACTTTCTTCATGCGTTTTCTCGCTGTTAATAGAGGTACTAAGTATTTGACGTTAGGGACCAAGTAGTAGCATAAAGGTAGTATATTTTGGTATTTTCTAAACATCAGATATCTCATGGCATATGTGGCAAAATAAATATCCATTTTGAAAAAAAAAATATCACATCTAACTTTTTTCAACTATGCTAAAAAAATTTGAAAAAAATATATGGTGAGGTACTAAAAAGGTAGTAAATATTTACAAAAAGATAAATTAGCTATGTTGTCTAGAATTATGAAAAAAAAAATGGTCCAGACATCCTGACGTCAGAATGTCTGGCCACTTTCTTCTGGCGTTTTCTCGCTGTCAATAGAGGTACCAAATATTTAAAGGTAGGTACCAAATAGTAGCAAAAAGGTAGTTAATTTTGGTATTCTCTAAACATCAAATATCGCTAGTGGTCCAGGGGTCCTGACGCTTACGGATTGTCAGATATCTTAGAAAGTACTATGTTAACATTATCATTTAAGTTAGAAGATATTATTAACGCTATTATGTTTAGTAAGTCCAATATACTATATCCATCTATTATTACTCCTAAGCAACTTTTTGCAGACCTTGTTGATAATTATAGATTCCTACCTAGTTCTAAGCAATTACCTGTACCTCTAATCTTAGATAATATCCACATTTTAGAAAACATATCTGATGTATCTAGCTATTATGCAAACAACAAAATAATATTTGTGTTACAAATACCTCTAGTAAACACAAAGGAATTTGATTTATATAACACTATACCTTACCCTGTCGAACTCAGTGACGTAAATAGCACACTATATTCAACGATAATACCATCCACGAAATATATAGGCATAACTAAAGATAAGTCATCTTATTGTAAATTAGAATCACTTAGCTCTTGTAAAGTTATAAACATGCAATATTATATTTGTGAAACACCTAGTGTTTATTCCACATCTGCCGTTCCCATATGTGAAAGCGAGATTATTTCTAAAGCTCTGACTTCTATTCCACATATTTGTAATACTAAATTCGTAAACGGTAATTTTGAAACTTTTCATAAATTACATAGAAACCAATGGATATACGTAATAAGTCAAAATTCTAAACTCACAATAGAATGTAGTAATCAAGACTTATCTGAGCTCTCCATCCATGGTCCTGGCATATTAACTATACCAGAACATTGCGTTGCTTATTGTAGAGATAATAAGTTGTTACCTCAACATAGTATTGTAATTAAAACAAAACCAATAATATTTTCACTTTCATTTTCACTTTGAAATAATCAATGATACTTGTTGTAGTCCTACTACTTACCTAAAAGACAATACTAGAGTTCCCTATGTTAACTTAAAAAACGTTAACAATCTAGATTCACTTTTGTCAAATTATAATAAAATAACTGACCAAATTAAAACAAATCTCGATATAGTTATTGAGAAACCTCATATTGTCCTTTACGGTAATTTCTATTCTTATGTTACTATTATAATAAGTTTAGTTATAGTTATATCGTATAAATTGTATTGTTACTGTAAAAGATTTAAAACTTCTAGATGTAAACCAGATAATTCCATAGAAATGTCATCTCCTGATCCCGAAGACATACCTGTTCCTCGACTCCGAATGACCTGAAAACCCGGAAAACTTTCCTAGACCTGGAGCTTCCTTCTTTCCATCGTCAACTTACCTTTCCACCCGTAAGTTTCCTCTTAACCGGGGGGCTATTATACCCAACCAATGTACCCTTTCTGGCTTACCTGGCAGCTTATGCTGCATTCCCGTCAGAGTGCTGACACATCACTCCTCGACTCCTCATACACCCATTTTACAGTCAAAAGTGTTTCCTTTTTTTAAAAAGAGTGACCTAGACCGGTTTCTAACAGTACGATATTCCGGAAAAAAAATGCATTCCACTATATCTGTGGTTATTTGTTGCGAAGGTGTGTTGAAAATCACCAACGTGACTGCCTATCGGTAGTCAATTACGCCTCATCATATCGACGCTTGAAAGGCAAAATGTATGAACGACCACTTTAGTCAAAATTTAGTTATTTACATCGTTGGAATCGTCAGATTTTTCTCTTTCGAATGGTCTAGGTTTCAGACAAATCCTAGCACTTTTGTGGTCGTTAATACAACGATGATTTCAGTCATTTTTGCATTGTATTTTGTTTTAAATCCAACCATTTTCGAAATTTGTTTCATAAACCGTTCATAACGTTTGAAAATCGGCCATAATTAATTTTGCTTTTTTTGTCATAATAAAGATTTGAAATTTAAACACTTTACCAAATCACTTTTCATTTTTTTTAATCAATAAAACGTTTTACAAGTTGATCACTTTTTCCAATTTTGGAAATAAAACAATTTATCTGTGTATAATTTTTTGACTATTGTCCGTTAAAACATTTTACCTTTCTGCAAATTACAATCACTCGAACGTTAAGCGCATTTTGTCGAAAATGTTTAATAAAAAGTTGGTCGATCATACATTTTTACCTGAAACGATTTTGACCAACTGTTAGCATTTAAGATACTTTAACTAAAGCAAAGTTTTTTGTGTTAGTGAGTTAAACCTACGTAAAAAATCTTTATTGGTTGAAAAGGTGGTGGATAAGCTGTACTAAAAGAGCGCATTTTATACGCGCGAACCACTGCATGGTCACGGTCTTTGGTCTGAGCGATGCGTGGGTGCTTCAGCCAACCACGCAACGCTCAGTTGATCCTTCATATTTCAATTGGCCAGGAAAAATCCAAAACATATAGAGATAATGCGTCACGAAGATTTCAAGGCTTGAGATTTTATGTCCGAAAAATACTTCAATAACAATCTTGTTGGCAAAATTAGTAAACTCAGAATTGTTACATTTAAGAAAAAGGAATCAGATAATATTATTTACATAAAATACATCATGGATGACACAGCAGCTACGGAAAAAGTTAAAGTTATTGGTAAGAACAGGCGTCCAGGAGATAATTTGTATGAAAACAAACTTCCTTATTCCTAAACAAAAATATGCTGATTTGGTAAAGCTTTGTAAAACCTTTGCTGTCCCATGTAGGTATCATGAGGAGTACCTTAAGAAACGGATGCAGTCACAGAATATTTTGTAGACTCTGACCTCTGGGCCAATGTCTAAGTCAGCACGAAAAAAAACTCACGAAATCCGTCTCGTGTTTTATCGAGCTAACTAATTTATATCATGTTGTGATTTTTACCCAGTAGTAGTAATTTTTTATGGTGTTCTCTTTTATATTTGTGGATTTCCAGAGGTTCAAAAAAGTTCAAAAGTAGTAAAACCTGACCTTAATTTGCAAACTTGCAACTAGTGTTGCCAGGTTCGATTGGATAAAAATCGGGACGGATGGTAAAACCATTCGGTATTTAGGGTCTGAAATCAGGGTAATTTTTTTTTTTAATTATGATTTTTTTTAAGAAGGCAAATCATCCAATTCCTTCTCCTGCTCTACAGTGGAACGAGAGGGCGCGTCAGACTTTTACTGACGAAAACCCAAACTTCTTCAGTCGTTCTTTGCGTTCCAGGGCCACAGTCACTGTTTCAAACATTCCCGCAGCCCTAGCAGGTATCGGCCCTACTGGAGCGGCATCTCTTTGAGGGTATCTCTTTGAGGAGAATGTGCAACACGACGCGCCATCGACTCGGGCCTGGTCTTTATTGGATGGGTGAACGACGAGATACCCATTGCTCGTTGTTTGCAAACCCGTGCCACTGTAGCCGGAAATCGAAGTGCGACACTCGACGCCCGGGACATCTTCTGGGACGACTGGGGCGTGAGGGTATCCGTTGATTCACGGTTGCGGTCAACTCCTTTTCGCAGAAGGAGGCGACCGCTTCCTATACCCTCTCGCTCCGGACCATGGCCAGAACAAGGGCCCGGCGCTAGAGCGAACCGCTACCAAACGCCGCTACGAGGACACGGCGGGGCTCCGCCCAAGTAGGGCACACTTCCACCGAAAACCCCACCATGTTAATAAAGACAACCGAAAAAAAAAATGTTACAAATGATTACCGCTGTTTTTTAAAGTTTAAATATTTTTATGGTAAAATTGTATTGTTGGTTACATTTTACTGCATTTGAATGGAAAGGATGAACGAAGATCGATTGAGTCACAGATTACTTATAATTATGTGGAGTAAAACAGAAGACATTATGGTCACGTGTGACGGACGAAGAGAGAGAGACAACTAGCCAGAGATGCGTCGTGTGTCATTTGTCACGCACTTGACATAGTGATGTGAATGCGATACAGGTTCTTTTATTGTAATAATAATGACTTTAATAAAAAAAATTACATGCTGTGTATAGCTGGTGAGTAGGAAATCTAAAAGGGCGGAAGGTTACAACCTTTAGAACTGCTCTTTAAGCACGTTCTAGAGGAAGCAAGATAGTCCTGGCAGTTCCACCCCATGAAGTAATACAGTAGGTAAGAACCGATTGACACAGAGCCAAATAAACCTGTTTAATTAACTTATAATCGGCTATGTGACATAGGTTCTTAAAAATATATATTAATTTACGCACTCTTGTGCACAATAGCTCGATATGTTTACGGAAATTTACATTTGTGTCAATCGTAACACCTAGGTATTTTATGTGGTCAGCTTTAACTAAAGTAGGGCAAGTACAAGCAATGTCAGCATGCTTGCAATGAGGATCACTCACATAACAGCAAATCCCATTTTTACTAAGTACATCGTATGTGTAATAATTTACTGAGCATTTAATTTTTTAAATTTTTTAAATCCGTCAAGAAATGGTGGATTTATTAAAGTTTTTCTGAACGGTTACTTAGAAACGCGCGCTCTCGCTGGACTATTTACAATGACGTCATCTGCCATGATCCGTGTGACGAACGGCTTGATCGTAAGGACATTTCACGTGGAGCGGACAATTAAAAAATTTCTTTGTTTCCGATTTTAATAATATTTGAATATGTTATATATGTCTTAGTTCCCGATATACGTACATAATATTTTTATCGTGTTTCGTATGATTTACGAGTTATGAGGGTTTGAAGATTCGACGAACTCTCAGCTATGCGCTACTTCGAATGCCATTATCCAGCTTATGGAAGTTGAAATTAAATAAATGAAGTAATGTATTTTATTCTATAATTAATCAGGTTTTTTAACTAAATATTCTATAAAGAAAAAAAAGTATTTAGTGGAAAAAAATGTTTTTTTTTTAATATTCGTAAACTTGGACTACTTTAATCATTTTATTTTCTTTGTAATTAAAGCTCTTAGTGTTAACATATTGCTCGTTAAGTTTCACAATGGACTTAGAAGTCGTTTAGGAGCCAGATCGATTACAGTGGGGGAGGTTGACGCTTATACAAAAACGCTACCATGTCAGTCCGACTTCAGGACCAGACCTCGAAACCTATCCTCTTGCAGCGGGTTGTGAGGCAAGGAGACGTCATTTCTCCGAAACTGTTCACGGCCGCAATGGAGGATGTCTTCAAGGTTCTGGAGTGGGGAGGGCTAGGCATAAATGTCAATGGCGAGTACATCACTCACCTTCGATTTGCCGACGACATAGTAGTCATGGCTGAGACTACGGAGGAGCTCAGTACAATGCTCGGTGACCTCAGTAAAGCTTCCGAAAGAGTGGGACTTAAAATGAACATGGACAAAACCAAAGTCATGGTAAACATCCATGTAGCACCCACTCCTATCAAGATCGGAGACTCTACACTCGAAGTTGTGGACGACTATGTTTACCTGGGACAGACGGTCTAGTTGGGTAGATCTAACTTCGAGAAAGAGTTCAATTGTCGAATGCGATTCGGCTGGGCAGCGTTCGGGAGGCTGCGCGGTGTCTTCTCGTCCAATACACTACAGTATCTCAAGACGAAAGTCTATACAAAACATAACATAAAAAAATATATATTACTAACCTAACCTATTCCATTATAATCAAGATTTTGGAGCAGAAGTTAAAAAAAAATTAAACTGATTTTATTTCTACAAAAAAAAATCGTTATAGAATATTTAGTTAAAAACCTCATTAAATGAAGAATAAAATCCATTACTTAATTTATTTAATTTCAACTTCCTTAAGTTGGGTAATGGCATTCGAAGTAGCGCATCCCTGAGAGTTCGTCAAATCTTCAAACCCTCATAACTCGTAAATCATATGAAACACGATAAAAATATTATTAAGTATATCGGGAATATAGATATATTTAACATACTCAAATACTTATTACTAAAATCAAAAACATCGTTTTTAGTTGTCCGCTTCACGTGAAATGCCCCCGTATTCATTCGCCGGTAGAAACCGATCGCGACAGATGACGTCACAGCGAGTCGAGTTCATTCTCGGGCGCGTTTCTGGAACTAATAAACTAAAATTGCTGTATCTTCGTCATTTTTGATCCGATTTAAATAATTTCTTCACAGTATTTACTGTTTATTTTTGACGCTATAAGTCTGCATACTCCACAAAAATCATGACTGATCCTCATTGTGTGCGAATATATACCTTTTGAGTAGCGTAATTAGAGACACAATAGAAAGACAATGGCGCGTGAACGCCGGCGTTAATGCGGGGATCAACAGCTTACGGTTAGTAAGCGGTAAGTTAATGTTTCTCATTGAGAATAAAATGTATTTTGTTTTATCTATATTTAATGTTAGTAAATTTTGATGTAGCCAATTAGACACAACATTAAATCCGTTTTGGGCATGTTCATATGCTTCACCTCGGGACTCAGCAGAAAACAATAAAGCCGTGTCATCCGCATATAATACACTTCTGGACACATCTATTGGCCCACCTTAGAGTTTAGGTTTCGATGGCCCCTACCGAAATATGATTGCTAGATTGAACAAAAACTGTTGATGCAGTTTTAAACCTGATACATTTTGCCATCTTTTTCGATCGTATTGTTTTAAATTTGAATTCAGAATACCATACGACATGGAGCTACGCCTAACAAGTCGGATATGCGCCTTGTTAAAGGCAATTGATTTTTGAATAAAAAACATGTTTTATTAAATAAAGGTTTAATTTAATAACGCGTGTTGCCTCCATGGGCATCTACCACAGCTCTCATACGATTAGGCATAGAGTTTTTCAACCGCTCTATGAAATTTTGAGGGATCATCTCCCATTCCTCTTCTATGGCAGTTTTCAACTCCTGCATCGTCTGGGCAACTGGCTGACGAGCCCTAACACGTCTTTTTAGCTCGTCCCACATGTGCTCAATGGGGTTCATGTCTGGGCTTCTGGCTGGCCAGTCCATAACTGTGATGTTCACATCCCGAAGATATTCCCTGACGATGCCGGCCGCATGGGCTCTTGCATTATCATGCATAAAAAGGAAATTTGGGCCCACATAGTCCGCGTATGGTATCACGTGAGGTTCTAAGCACTCACGAATGTACCTTTCAACATTTAATGAACTTTAATGAACAGCCGTGGTCCTGTAACAACCTCAAGTTGAGTTTTGCCGCTCGCGGATATACCGCCCCAGACAGTCCATGAGCCACCGCCATAAGCAACCCTCTCTTCAAAGCAGCATTGTGCGAAACGCTCTCCCTTACGTCGGTAGACCTTCTTCCTTCCATCATTGCCATGTAACACAATTTTCGACTTATCAGAAAAGAGTACGCGGCTCCAATCTTGCTGTGTCCAATTTAAATGACTGCGTGCGAAATGAAGGTGCGCTGTTCGGTGGGCTCGCGTTAGTTTGGGCCCATTAGCTGGCTTGTGTGGTACCATATCGCGTTCTTTTAACCTTCTCCGAACAGTTCGAGTGCTCACAGATACTCCGTGGAAGTCGCGAAGTTGGTTTTGTATCTCAATGGAGGTAAGGTGACGATTTCTCAAGCTGGTCGTCACGATGAATCGATCCTGCCTTTCAGTTGTGACTCGAGATCGTGGCCTTCCTTGGCGACGAACAAAGCCGCCAGTCTCTAGGTACCTCCGATAAACATTTCGGACCGCAGATCGACATAAATTAAGTTGAGCACTCACGTTTCTTTGGCTGTGTCCGGCCTAAATAAGTGTCACAGCTTGGGCGGCGACTTCAGGTGAAGTATCCATAGATTATTGATAGAACCTCACCTTAATGTTAAGAATAAGTAATGTTTGTTGCAAAACCAAAGATATCAATCACTTTTTCAAGAATTAAATCCAAGTAAACCAATAAAACCAAGTTTTCTTAGTATTCGATTGTTTGATATCAACAAACAGGCTCCAAATTGTCTTTTGTTTCTTTAAATTCTGTGTTCGAAATTCAAAAAAAGACTATTGAATGAAATTGTGAATGTGCCAGGTTCAAAACTGCATAAAAACTTTTTGCTCGACCTAATATAAAATTTTAGCTAGGACCAAACGAAACTGAAAATACAAGGTGGGCCAATAGATGTGTCCAGAAGTGTATTATTAGCCCATTACGAAGGACTAAAGTACATAGGTCATTAATGTAATTTAAAAATAATGTAGGGCCCAAAATACTGCCTTGTGGTATTCCGAAAAAACTATTTTCCATCTCAAAACTTGTATACTGCCTTATTTTAACACATTGTTGACGGTCTCTAAGATAATCGGAGAATAACAGAAGTTGCCTTCCTCTTATCCCAAGTGTTTTAAGCTTGTGCAGTAATATAGAACATGAAATTGTGTCGAAAGCTTTAGCGAAGTCCAGAAAGATCCCAATGGTATGCATGCCACTATCTAGTTTCGTACTAATGTATTCGGACAGACTGTAGACTGTTTGGTTAGTTGATCTTTTGGGTCTAAACCCAAATTGGTTATTGGAAAGCAATTTGTTAACTTCAAGATAATCTATTAATCTGCTGTTTATAATTTTTTCTAAAATTTTGGAAAGTCCTGTTAGTACTGAAATGGGTCTATAGTTGTTAACACAGTTTTTATCTCCCGCTTTGAACACTGCTTTTTAAGCAGTTTGGGAAATATACCGTTAGATAAACATGACTGAAAAATATGGGTTAATGGAGGTGCAAGAAAGAAAAGAAAAAAGAAAGAAAGAAAATGAATTTATTTTGTCACAACGCAAGGCACACAAACAATATATGTAAACACGGAACCATACAAAAGAGAATAAAAAAAAAAAAAAAAAAGAATTATAATATAGATATACAATTGTGCGCCTCACGGCTGCGCCAAAATAGGTCCAGTTCAGCATGATTGCCAGACAACTAGTGCCTGACGCTGGTTTTCAACTGAACCTGAGGTTCTGACGTAACGGACGCGAAACAGTTTTGTAGTATAATATATAGCGGTGATGCGTAGGTACTTAAATAATATAATACATCATAATAGAATGTTGATAGTTAGAGAATAAATAGTCATAAGATAATTGTATGTGTTTGTTTATAGTGTGATGTGAAACAAATAAGTAATAGACGAATGATACAAAAGAAAAAAAAAATATATATATAGATAAAAAAGTAAACAAATGTGGGTAAGTCTCGAACGAGTTAGGATGCAATCACTCACACCCACCACACTAGCGCATTGTATGCAGCCGTGCGTGAAGGAGCGATTATTAATGAACAGTATCTCATTTTGTTTATTAATTCCTGCTGCGAGTTGCGTTGAAGGTGATTGATATATTGTAAATATACTTATAAAATAAAAAGTTGAGTGCAAATTAGTGGAGGACGACAAGTACGCATGGAAGGTAATTACTTAATCATAATAATTCAAAATAATTTATTGTGCAACGATGTCATTTCAATCCTTGGTACATTATTGACTTTTCCATTTGACTTCTATAGCAATGTTTTAATGTGGAGATGCAAGTCCCAAAACAACCAGAGGCTCAAACACTGCCAGGCTCCCTGTGGAATGGGAAAGAAAGGCGTTATCCCGGCACCGCGCGCGCCCGCCGCAAGCAAGTAGGCCAGAGACAGTGGGTACGTTTAGAAGCAACCGTTTTAAATATAAAAATTAAAAATAGAGTACCTATGTAATGTGCTGCTTTGTATTTTGTAGGTCTCATACCCGCGACAGGACGTCACGGTGCCGTGTGAAACAACCAGGGCGCGGGTCAAAGGATGAGGAACTCGAATAGGCCGAGTGTGAGCAGCTCTCATCACTATGTAATAGTAACTAATTAATTTTCCTGGCGTGTAACTCTAGATGACAACACTAAACACCAAAAATACCCTCAACCAAGGCAGGTACACGGGTACATTATATAATTGAGATATTTTGCACCACCATATCCAGCTTTCGTTGCGCATCGATCAAATACTGTCGTAAGCGTCTTCTAAATGTGCTTATTGTGTTGATCGCTCTGATAGGTGGTGGGATATTATTCCAAATTTTGGAAACCGCATAACGAAAGCTGCCCCTAAAAGCAGCTGTACCGTGAGACTGGGTTGAAAGTTGTTGTGAGCATTGTCTTCTTCCACATTCCCGCCGGCTCGTAAGCCAACTCAACTTGTTGAATAAGTAGTCTGGTTTCTGGTATTTAACTACACCGAACAGAAGGCAAGCTAAGTGCAGTTTGCGTCTAGATTTAATTTTCAGCGTAAAGTGTTTATTTAGATAAGGTGTTACATGGGTTCTGCGAGGAATGTTGTAACAAAACCGAGCGCAAGCATTTTGTACCCTTTGGATGAGCCGATCTGTACGAGCTAACAGGCGCGGGCCATATACCGTGTCTGCGTAGTTCAACCTAGAAAGAACTAAAGTTTCCACCAGCTGTTCTCGTAATGCTTCGGACAAGTACGGTCGTATCTTGTATAAAACCTTCAGGCGATAGAAACAATTTCGAACTGAGTCTGCCACATGTTTCTCAAAACGCAGGTCTTTATCCATGACTAGACCTAAATTCCTCGCCTCATATACTCGCTCGATCTGCTCGCCCATTAGCTTCAAGTCAAATGTTAAAGGCAGCCTAACAAGCTGTTGTCGTGAACCAAACACCAAATATTTGGTTTTAGTAGGGTTCAACGACAGACCGTTCTCCTCAGACCAGGTGGCAATTCTCTGAAGGTCATCGTTAAGATCCCTAATGGCATCATCGTACTCTTCTGGTCGGAAGGATATATAAACCTGAACATCATCGGCGTATATATGATATTTGCATTTAAGGAGACATTTAATAATATCTGCACAGTACAATATAAAAATAATCGGCCCAAGGATGGAGCCCTGCGGGACTCCTCTCTCTACTGCAATGAGTGCCGACCTTAGAGTAGTACCGTCACCCATATGCAAATTGACAAGCTGTTGTCTATCTGTGAGGTAACTGTGGAACCACTGTAAGGCGGCAGCGTCAAAACCATAATAATTTAACTTAGATAATAATAACGGAATATTTATTTCGTCAAATGCCCGGGAAAAATCTAACAAGACGAGCAATGAGCACATTCCCTGATCCTGGGCAGCTAATATATTATCAGTGACGTCCAGTAAAGCAGTAGACGTACTGCGCTGACTTCGGAACCCAGATTGCAAGTCAGGTAGAATCTTATTTTGTTCTAGAAATTGCGTTAGTTGTTGGCAGACGACTTTTTCCAATACTTTTGATAAGCACGGTAAAATGCTTATAGGACGTAAATCTTTCAATTCAGTTGGATTTTGATTTTTAGGCAACGGCCTAACTGATGCAATTTTCCATTGATCGGGAAATGTTGATGTCACTATAGAGCAGTTAATTATTTCCGTTATAACGTTTAAAGTGTGCGGCAGAGTCATGCTAATCATGTCCAAAGTAATGCCATCGTGGCCCTCGGCGTTACTTTTAAGATTAGTGATAATTCTTGAGATATCGCTCGGTTCTACTGGGGTGAGAGCAAAAATAGCTTCACCATGTCTATTTTTGTCATAAAACGCTATCAGTGATGTGCTGGCCACAGGATTACCAGGAACTATCAAGAAGTTGTTATTTATCAAGTCAGGATCTGTAAAGTGCGACGGAAGTTCTTGCATAGGTTTGAAGGGCGACAAAGTGGATTTTAAGTTTTTCCATAGCAGTTTAGGATTTTTTATTTTATTATTTATGTTTTGTTTGAAGTACGCAACTTTTTCCCTATGCAATGAACTAACCACTAAGCGCTTTAGCTCCTTATAATATTTTATTTTTGACTCTGCTTTTGTTTTCCTACAAGCACTTAATGCGTCATCACGTAAACGCATCATGAGTTTTATTGTGTCGGTAATCCACGGGTATGACTTTTCCCTAATAGTGCATGACTTAACCGGGGCATGAGCATCAAACAGGGCGATCATATGAGTGTTAAAGATATGAACCATGTCAGTAACACTGTCTAGCGTAGGAATATACTCTAAACCCAAAAATGATAAATCTTCGTTAAAATTTTCGGTACACACATTTTTAAGAGGCCGGAATTGTACCAAGTATGGTTTGAATTTATCACGTTTAATGTGGAATTCTCCTATTACAATAGAATGGCCATTAAAAGATCCAAGTGGCTCCACAGACACATATCTCGCTCTCATGTCTGTGCACAGAAGGTCGATGAGAGTTTCACTTGATGATGTGAAGTGTGTGGGAGCAGTTACCAACTGCATAAGGCTCAGACAATTGAGAAATTCCTTGATTTTATTACTTTTTATCCCGCTTGTGTCCAGCAAATTAACATTGAAGTCGCCGAGCAGTATGTAGTGGTCGCAGTCTCCCAGTGAACTGATAGACTCCGTTATGGCGTCCAGGAATAAGACCAGGTCAAGCCAAGGCGGTCGGTAGGCCGTTCCTACAGCTATTTTTTTGCCGTTTAATGTCAGTGTTAGCCACATTTGCTCAATCGATTCAAACCTGGGATCGAGTGCCATAGTACAAGTACGCGCTTTCAGTCCCCGCCGCAAGAAATAGCCAACCCCGCCACCGCGACCCGAGCGCACACTTGCCGGCCGCGGCGTGTGACGTAGTCGATAGCCCGGCACCACGGGTGCGCGCCCTCCCTCCCCTGGACGCAACCAAGTTTCGTTGATGGCCAACACGTCAAAGCAATGTCTGTCCAGAGCTCCAATCAAGTCATCCTGACCCGTACCCAATGATCCAGCATTAAAAAAACCAACTTTAAAAAACTTTTCTCCCTTATTTGTCATTGTAATGATAAGAAGCAAATCGTGTGCATTTAATAATTTTATAAAATAGTATTAATTCGCGTATTTGAATAATTGTAAATATCATATTATAATTAGAGTGAACAATTAAGAGAACCAAAAAAAACGAGCTCATGTATATAAATATCCCATTTGTAAATAGTGTAATAATATTTAAGTGTAAATAAATATGTGTAATATTGTAAAACTTGCTTACGCGTACGTCACTAAGGAGCGCCGTGAGACAAACACCTACTGATAAAAAACAATGCAGACAATAGCGATATTTGTATATACACACCCACAATAAAAAACAGCAACTTACTAGTAAAAAGGTTACTAGAACAACATCTACAGAATAAACAATCAACAACATAATCCTATAAAGTATTTTGTATATAACTCGATATTTGTATATACCATAGAAAAATAAAATATATATACACACACACAGTAAAAGCATCCAACTAACTAATAAATAGGTTACAAGTACAAAATTCACAGAAGGAACAAATAATAAGTAAAAAGTGATTTTATAACGCATTAGTAAGTAGTTCAAACTAGTCCCTACCCAAAAATCCTGCCAATGTCGGCTTCACATCTGACGCGTTCGGCCCTTATGTTATCTTCCCTGCGTGCGAAAATCTTCCCATCCCTTGTCCACACATACTTCCACTTATGTTGACTTCCCGCTTGACGGGCGTTATAAAATAACTGGCGGTTTGTCCGTGTAAGCCGCTCGTTCAAATAAATACGGTGCGCCGGCCCATTCATATCAAGGTCATTAGAAGTTATTCCGCGCCGCACTCGAGCCGCCTGTAGTAGTGCGTCGCGAGTAACCCGCCTTGCGAATCGCACAGATATATTTCGTGGCCGTTGTGCAATGGGGTCGGCAGAGATGGAGCTATTGGGAAGTACATGATTGCGGCGCGTGGATCCGACTCGCTCAACGAGAACGACGTCCCTCTCGTCGATGATGACACCGAGCTTTGCCCCGAGAACCTTAACTAAGTGCAGGGCGCTCTCATCCCTGCATTCAGGAATACCCGAAACCTCGATGTCGTTGAGCAGTAGCTCCTGATCGCGGTCGTTCAATTGGCACCTCAGCTCGTCGATGGTATTCTCTAGCAGACCCCTTTCCGGCAGGACTTTTTGCTCCAGCCTTTGCTCAAGGGAGCCCACTCGCACTTCTAAGTTGTCCATGCGCTGGTCTGAAGCTTTAAGGGAGTCTTTGAGCTGAGCCATTTCTGTGCGCAACTGTAGGAACTCTTGATGCATCAGGCGGAACTCCTTACGCAGCTCCTCTTTAAACAGCCGCAGCTCGTTCGCCAAGTCAGGAGAAAAATCTATGGTGGAGTCCAGCGCCGCCGCCGTGCATGTGCTGGTGTCCATGAGCTCTTCAGCGCTCATGTGCTCCTCTACTTGGGCGGCCCTTGTCCGAACTGGTGTGTCCGCCTTGTTGTCTCTGACCTGATTTTTGTCACACTCGGGGCAGCGCCAAGTCGGTTTAATAAAACCCGTGGTCGGAAGGCATACGCAAGCGCGATGATAAAAGCAGTTACAGTGGTTGCATTTAGCGGCATCTATCGGCGATAAGAATTTCGCGCAACCGCCACACTTTGCTGCAGGCATGTTGTGTTGTTCGCTTTACGTTGTTTACCCAAACAATCCAGCTATTGATCTGCACAGTTGTTCTGTGCAATCTCGATAGATGGCGCTATATAAAAGAATGAGCGTTATGGGGCCTATCTATGGTATATTAACACCATATAACTGTCACTGGGGCAAACAGAACAAGCCGCACACTCTCTGGTGACACTTCACTTCTAGTTTTTTAATAAGTTCATAAGTTCACTTATATGTGTCGATATTTTGAATGTTTAGGGTAGATTTTTCCAATTGTGTTAAGTTTTAAGTTTAGACAACCAACATTCTGTTAGGACAATAACATCACAGCTAACGTCAAGACTTTGTAATAGAATTTCAAACCCATCCATGTTGCGATTAATACTACAAATATTTTGCGTAAGCAGCGTAAGCGTATTTTCCCCAGAACAAAGAAAAAAAGTTTACAGTTCTCTACATTACAGGTATTGGCTTCAGACACAGAAAATTCATCCAAATCAGCAATTAGCTGACTGGCCATAACAACTAGTAATTAAAATAAAAAAAGATAAACTAACTCTAAGTTATTGTAACTAAGGGCTACTGCCATACGGATGATGCGGGGATACCGCACGGTTTCCCGCGAAGCGGCGAGCCTCCTTGCTGGCCAGCCACCATGGGATCTGGTGGCAACAGGCCTTGCACGCATGCACGATCTGCGCGTGGAGATGCAACGTCGGGGCGAAACTCCGCTGCCACGACAAGTTGCGGCATGGCGGACAGAGCTCCGGCGGGGTCTCATGGTGGAATGGTGACAGCGACTATCGCAACCCAGTGCTGAGCACGCCATAATTATGGCGATAAGTCCCCTCTTTGAGGAGTGGCTGGAAAGGCAACACGGCGTCCTTACCTACCGCATGACGCAGGTCCTCACCGGACATGGTAAGTTCGGGAGGTTCCTGCACCGGATTCGTGCGGAAGAAACGCCCGGGTGTCACCATTGAAACGCCCGGGTGTCACCATTGTGCGGACCACCCGGAGGACACGGTGGAGCACACGGTGGAGGTGTGTCCCGCTTGGGCAGAGCAACGCCGTGTCCTCGTGGGGGCGATCGGCGGCGGCGATCTCTCGCGCCGGGCCTTGGTACCGGCCATGGTCCGAAGCGAGGAGGAGTGGCAGGCGGTCGCCTCCTTCTGCGCTGCGAAGCAGTAATGCTAGCAAAGGAGGCGGCCGATCGCGTGAGGCAACGGTCCTCATGCCCCAATCGCCGCCGGGATTCCGATCCCGATTTCCGGCCATCGTAGGCGCAGGCTTGCGGACGGCGAGCAATGGGTGGCTCACCGTCCGACCGTCCGGTAACCAAGTCGTCGACAGCGCGTGCTGTTCCACGCGCGCCTCAAGGAGATGTCAGCAACTGTAGGGGCCTAGCAGGGTCGAAGCCTACTGGGGCCAAGGGTCTGATTCTGAAAGGAAGACTCGGCCCTGGTACGAAAGGCAACGAGGGAACGGGAGTGGGTTTTTAGTCAGTAAAAGTCTGACACTATCTCCCGCCCCGCCCAAGGGCGGGGGATGTCATAAGATGATTTTCCCACCGAAAAAAAAAAAAAAAAAAAAACTAAGGGCTACTAAATAAACTATTAGGGGCGCTCTTAGGCGCCTTCGTAGTCTATTGAATTAATATAATTTCCCTCGGCGTATTTACGCGCCGGACACTACGTCACCAGTCTGATGGTCACATTTCCTCTTGAAACGCTTGCACGTCGCACATTGAGGCGGAGAAGATTTACTGCTACACTCTTTGTGGGCATGCCCAGTCTCTCCACAGTGGTTGCAAGTAGGACTCGTTTCTCGGCAAAACTTAGCTGCGTGACCGAACTGCTGGCAATTGAAACACCTTGTGACTATCGTGAAATCTTTCACGGGGCAAGATGTCCAATTTATAAAAATCCGGCCTTGGTTTATAAGAACTTTCCTGATGGGTACTTCTAAAATATAGTTACAGGTGGGAAGACCTTTCTTACCCGACTTATGGCTCAATTTGACAGTCGCAAGGAAGGACTCACGAGTAGTATTTGCCAATTTATCAGAAAGGTTGCTCATAAATGCAGTCAAATACTTCCCTATCAGAAAGTGCTACTGGAACTCCAACGACAGCAATCCTAAGTCACCGTTTAGGAGCTTCTTCCACTGTAAGGCCTGATGATACCAGTTTTGTGGAATTCCTCAGCTTGTCAATATCGCCTTTACTTTCTGTGCTAATAAGAACACCCCCGTTTCTTACTTTTTTTAGGCCACGGACATGAAGTTTCAGTTCTTCAGGAGATATTATTTTCAGCACAAGTGACTTCGTGTCTTCACTAGTTTTAGCTTTGTCGCAAAGATAGATGGCCACAGAACTCAGATTTGCTGGACGGATGAAGGTTTCGGAGCTTTTTTTTACCATGCTAGCGTAGGACGAAGTGGTAATGTCGGAAGGTGTTAGTTTGTTGATTACAGCTTCTTTTATTACCTTAACCGATTCCGTGAGGTCCAGCTGATCCCTTAGATGCAGTGCTGTGTTGTGCGCTTGAATTGTTTTTTGCTTTAAAGCTTGATAGAGGACGGCCATCTGAGATGTTCCATTGAAAACCTTGCGGCAAAGAGCGGAAACACGGAGCTTCTGATCGCTGTTCATCTTCCCCTCCGAAACTACGGTGCAGACCTCAGTGAGAATGCCATCTATTGACCCCATCCATTTCTGGATCTCTGGCGTCGAAATAATTTCTTCCGGTAGCACACCAGACGACACGGGGGCAGCTTGTGGTGGTGTTTGCTCCCTAGGTTGAACTGGTTCAGGTCGGGTTGGAGTCGGCGGAGGACTTCGCCGTAAAAGTTGGCTACGTCCGAAAGGGCTAGTTTCTTGGTTAGACATAACTAACACAGATATACTATAAATATTTCACCTCATTTCATTTTATTTTTATCTTACACAACATACAAATTAGCAAAAACACACACGTGACCCACTTTAGTTTCGAACTGACACCGCAAATATTTTTATTGTATTAGTTGTTATAAATTGTTTATAAGATATTACATATTTAATAAATGCAAGGTACACGTCTACTTGGTCTCGCGTCTCGTAAGCGAATGAGTCGTAAAAGAATGGTCGTATATAAAAAAAGGTAGGACGGAATTTGAAGCTCTGTGCTCCATTTGCAATTCACACATTTCCATAGGACATGGTGGTAAATCTGACATTCAACAGCACATAGCTACAAGTGTTCATAAATCACATATCAGAACAGCTTCAACTTCAAAGGATATTTCTACTTTTATGATAAAGAAAGACTCGGAAGAGGAAATTTTGGTCGCAGCTGCTGAGTTGACTACAGCTTACAAAGTTGTACGTCATCACCAATCTTTTAATTCGTTGGATTGTTTAGGGATTTATAGTTATTTGTATGAGAGAGAATGTACTGAGTTAGCGATTAAATGAAAGAGGCGTAAGTACAGCAGGACCGTATATTCACGACTGTTTAAACTTATTCGACGGAGCGCAGCCGTCGCTATCCATGCATACATAGTTACTTACATACATACATACGTCACGCGATCATATTTCCTGTCATACGATGTGTCCCTACAGTATTCCCCCCTTTTACAAAAAAATATTCCCCATTATTACACTAATCACTAATCTTATGTCTAAAAACGCAACACTAGATTAAGTAGCGTAGTTGAGTAGCGGTGCCGTGCCGGCGTTGCTCAAGGAGCGTACTGCGGTGTCATCGGCTGCGGACGAGGGATCGTCTGCACGCTAGTCAGCGGCGCGTCACTCTTGAGCACCTGCCTGCGCACCCAACTCTTCGCAGATCCCTTGCAGTGGCGCCACGCTAGGGAGCTTGCAGCGAGACTGATGATGACGATCAATGAGATGATGAACCAGTGCATCGTGTCCAGCCTCTCCGTGATCATAGAATTGTTCACCGTTGTTTGGGCAACAACTGGATCTTTGCTTTGTATTCCGCCCATGATGCTGACTATATCGTTCGCGTATATTACCGTACTGATGTTTAATTGCAAACTAAATGCTGTTTAAACATGGTTTATCTAGTGCATAATTAGGTACATTACATTTTGCAATACATTTCGTTACTTGGCACACTTAAATACATACTTTTGCTATTCGTCAAAATAAAACGATGAAATATCATTCATATTACATTATTGTTATTGGTAAATTTGCTTATTACGAGTTACATTTAGGTTCATATTCTTTTTACATTAAATACAAATGCATAATAAAATAATGACGCGTCACATAGTTACTGAACTCGTGGGCCACCTGCAAAAATGTTTACGTTGCAAACCGTACCGGGCGCTTGATAACGCGGCCACTTCGCGACGTTCTCGGATGTAGAACTTTGCAAGAAGTGTCTGCGTTATTTGATGGTAATATTTCATTGTTTTCGTCAGGATAATTTTGATCTGTTGATGATGATGACTGTCCATTGATTAAATAGGCCGGTTTAAGTCTATCTACCGAAATAGTCGTTTCTTTATCACCAATTTTTATTACGAATGTTTTTCCTCTCCTGCTTATGACGCTATAAGGGCCATCATAAGGAGGTTGTAGAGATTTACGCATGGTATCGTTTCTTACGAAAACACTTTTGCAAGTAGTCAGCTCACTAGGTACAAATATTGGACGTGAATTACTGTGACTTGATGGTCTAGGTTTTAAATTCTTAATGCTATCTCTAAGTTTTTGTAAATATTCCGAGTCCGGCACACAAAACCTAACATTGTCATAAAAATCGCCTGGTAACCTTATTGTTTGACCGTACGTTAATTCAGCTGCGCTCACACCGCTGTCGCTTCTAGTAGCGGCGCGTAATCCTAACAAAACCGATGGAAGTTCGTCTATCCATGAATTGTTGCTGTTGAGACGTGCCATCAGAGCCACTTTTAGTGCTCTGTGCCAGCATTCAATGCAGCCATTACTTTCTGGATGATAAGGTGTCGTTCGCATCTTTTGAATACCTAGATACTTCATCAGCTGCTGGAAAACATCACTTTCGAATTGTCTGCCCTGGTCGCTCGTAAGTTTAACAGGACAGCCAAAACGGGATATCCAACCTTCGAATATCACCCTAGCTACAGTCTCGGCGGTTATATTTTGTACTGGAAAAATCTCTGGCCACCCACTAAACCTGTCTATCATTGTCACACAATATCTGTAACCATCGACAGTGGTGCTGAGCGGGCCAATTATATCAATATTTATGTGTGAAAATTTATCTGCCCTCTCGTATTCTCCTGAGCCCGATACCGTATGTCTTGTGATTTTAACTCTTTGACATTGAACGCATGATCTCGCCCAATGTGCTACGTTTCTGTCCATGTCCGGCCAAAAGAATTTTTGCTTAACTAGCCTTTTACTAACTTTAATACCCGGATGACTAAGGCTGTGGACAGAGTCGAATGCTAATTTCCTAAATTTTTCCGGTAAATAAGGTCGTATATTTTCTGTTGAAGTTTCGCAATATATAAATGTATTGCAGTCGGGCAGACAAATCTGCTTAAACTGCAATCTGCTATTCGCATCCGGTGTTTGTAATGTCTGCTGAAGATAAGCGTCGTCCGCTTGTTGTTTCGCTACCTCAACGTAATCTAGCATCGTGGGACACTGAATTGTCTCGACGCGTCGGCGACAACATTTTGCTTACCGCTGATATATTGTATATCCGTAGTAAATTCGCTAATATAGGAAAGTTGCCTTATTCTTCTCGGACTTTCTTTATCGTTACTCGACTTTGTAAAAGAATAAATTAGAGGTTTGTGATCTGTATATATGGTCAGTGATCGACCCTCTATTAAATTTTTGAAATATTTGATGGCTACATATATTGCTAACAATTCCCTGTCATAAGTGGAATATTTGACTTCTGTTTGCGATAAACTTTTTGAAAAATACCCGAGTGGCTGCCAGGTATTGTTGTTATATTGCTGTAAGACTGCACCTATGTTGGTATTCGAAGCGTCTGTCATCAGCGCTAACTTAGTATTAGGCAATGGCTAAGATAATGTAGCGGCGCTTTGTAAGCTCTCCTTACATTTCTTAAATGCCTCGTCAGCCTTATCAGTCCACTCTATAGGAGTTTTGTCATTTTTCTTCGAATTATGCAAATATTGATTAAGTACTGATTGAAATTCTACAGCCCTAGGTATATGCAATCTATAAAAATTAATCATACCAAGGAATCGACGTAATTGCGCGATGGTGTCCGGTCTCGGAAAATTTTTCACAGCTTGCACTTTGTCGTCGAGTGGACGAACGCCGTCTGTCGTCACTTCGAAACCTAAAAACTCAATCTTAGATTGGCCAAATACACATTTCGAGATATTTATCGTAATACCATATTTATCAAACCGTTCGAAAACAGCATTTAAATGTTCTCTGTGTTGTTCAGGAGTTTCGCTCACGATTATGACGTCATCGATGTAATTGAATAGAAAATCTAAGTCACGCAGTACCACCGTATCCATAAACCTCTGAAACGATTGCGCTGCGTTACGCAATCCGAACGTCATTCGCGGAAACTCGAACAACCCAAAGGGTGTTATAATTGCTGTTTTCTCTATGTCTTCCGGGGCCACTGGAATAAAATGATATGATCTATTTAAGTCTAATTTGCTAAAAATATTTTTCTTTCCCGCTAATAAGTACTTAAAATCGTGTATTCGAGGAATCGGATAACGATCAGGCTTGGTCATCGCGTTCAACCGTCTATAGTCGCCACAGGGACGAAGTTCGCCGTTCTTTTTAGGCACTACGTGTAAAGGACTGGCCCAGGCGCTCTTAGACGGTCGACAGATACCCATTTCTGTCATTAACCGAAATTCTTCTTTCACTTTTGCGTACTTATCCGGCGGTAAAGGCCTAGCTTTAGCGTATACCGGTGGTCCGGTAGTCTCAATAACATGATATACTGAATGTTTAGGTGTGTCCCGATAAGATACTGTTTTGGTGATCTCCGGATACCTGAGTAATAAGTCGTGCCAATTATTATTACAGTCTAGTGTCTTAACTGATGAGTTATATTTTCTCGTACTAACTATTGATGTGAGAACGTTTAGATGCGTAATTTCGTCTTTTAATTTCCGCGAGCCTAAATCTACTAGCAACCGATAATGACCTAAAAAGTCGGCACCGATTATTGGTTGCTTCACGGCTGCTACTATAAACGTCCATCTAAACGCTCTCCTTAAATTTAAGTCTAAAACTAACGTACGTGTGCCGTATGTTCTTATCTCCGTACCGTTTGCCGCGTAAACCCTATTGGTATCACTCGCGATATTTTTCGAAACGCACTTTTTCGCGACACACGACACTGGTATCACTGATATATCCGCACCCGTATCGATCAGGAATCGAAGTCCGGTTTTCCTGTCCGTCACACATAAGCGGTAATTAGGCACACCGACACAATCCGCCGCTCCAGGTTGTATCGCCGCTAGTTTCCCGCTTGCGATCCTTCCTTTCCCTTCCAGTTGCATGGCTCAACACATTTCGTAGCCTTCACACCGTACCGGTGATGATAAAAACATAACCATTCTGGATGCTTTCGATTCTTACTTATGTCCCTTGACCTTGACCGATTGAATCGCCTTCCTCTGTCTCCCTCTCTCCGTGGTCGTCGAGAACGGCGCAGTTCAGCTACCTCGACGCTCAGCTTCTGAATCATTTCCCTTAGTTGCTGAGTGCTAGAATCCGTGCTAGTGGTCGCGGGTGCAGCAATTTCTGCTACCTCTGCGGGTCTCGATGCCTCCATAACCTTGTCTGCCACTATGGCCAGGTTTTCAAGGTCCTTTACCTCTGTCACCGCTAGAACAGCCTGCACTGGTGATGGAAGATGGCTATTCCACATGATTTGTAGCGTGGAGTCAGGGATTTTTCCCCTTGCGAGATCTCTCATCCGACGTAACAATTGGGAAGGTTTTTGACTGCCTAATTCCATTTCCCCCAAGAGCTTTTGGAACTGACTCGTCTGTGACTCTTCAAAAACCTGTAGCAACCGGTCTTTGAGTGAGTCATATTTCCGACTCTCCGGTGGTGACAATAATAGGTCACTAACCTGTTGTATGGCGGTTTTGGTGAGCTTGGTGACCACCAAGTTTTGTTTTGCTGCGTCGCCTAGCTTCTGGCCCGTCACTGCAGCCTCAAACTGGACGAACCACAGTCGTGGCTGGTCCGCCCAAAATTCTGGTATACGAGAAGATACTGTGATGCTGGCCAACGTGTCGTCACTCGCACGTGGTTCGGTCGCGGCCTCGTGTTTCGCCTGCGGACTCGCACTTGATGGGCATGCGTTTGGTGGGTATACACTTTGCGGATTCATGATTTGTAAATGTCCAAAATATGTTGTTAACGCGCACGATTATTTTAGTTTTAAATGTTCAACGGGGTCACCACTTTAGGGATTTATAGTTATTTGTATGAGAGAGAATGTACTGAGTTAGCGATTAAATGAAAGAGAAGAATGAAGTACAGCAGGACCGTATATTCACGACTGTTTAAACTTATTCGACGGAGCGCAGCCGTCGCTATCCATGCATACATAGTTACTTACATACATACATACGTCACGCGATCATATTTCCTGTCATACGATGTGTCCCTACAGATTGTACTACCAAATTAAATGCACTGATGTATCCAGACTCAAAAATTGCTACTAAACAAACTACTGCACGAACTAAGGCTACGGCAGTATACTCGCTCCTCATAGTGTGCTACTGATGGCAGCAATCATAATGCCGAGAAAATTTTTCCTTTGGTGGTCGATTTAACGAAAAAGATGGCCAGCAATGTAAGCTATTAAAATTGGGTTCTTTAAATAATGAGTGTTCTGAAACAATCACTGAATATTGCAAAACTTCTCTAGAAAATCTGAATATTCCTCGGGAAAAACTTATCGCGTTTTGCGGAGATAATACAAATACGAACTTTGGCGGCTCCAACAGAGGCGGATGTAATAATGTGTTCTCAAGACTAAACGCTGAACTTGAAAGAGATATTGAAGGCGTAGGATGTCCTGCACATGTTTTACACAACACTCTGTCCTCAGCTGCTGATGTTTTGACTGTCGACGTTGAATCGACAGTGGTCAAGGTGTTCAAGTACTTCCACATTTACACTGTGAGGACGGAAAAACTGAAGGAGTTTTGTGAATATGGCTGATGTTGCCTACAAAAACTTATTGTCCTATGTTGGGACCAGATGGTTATCATTATTACCAGCAGTTGAGCGAATATTAAAGCTTTGGCAGCCATTAAAAGATTTCTTTAATGCTGAAGAAAGGCCACCAAAAGCTATTAAAGATTTTTTTTGATAATCCAATCAGTGAAGTGTATTTTTGCTTCTTGCATTCGCAGCTCAATACGTTTGAATCACAAATAAGAAAAGTTGAAAAATCTAACATAACGGTGCTTGAAGTGAAGTCCATATTACAAGAGACAATGCAAATTATGACGGAGAGAAAAACATCTAATTTTATTGGAATAGCGGCAAAGCAAAGTTTGAATCGCTTAAAGCTTGATTCTGAAAATAATGACAAGGTCGGAGCTTTTGAAAAACAAGCAATAGATTTCTTTAATACAGCTGTCGAATATGTTGAAATGGTCATAACTGCTTCAAAACTTCAATGCCTTTGACTGGATGTTTCTGAACAGTATTCCTGAATGGGAAGAAATTGAACGAACTGTAACATAATTACAAACAAAACAAATAGATATTGAACAGACTGAGACCCTATTTAACTTAAAAGATTAAGTTAAATAGGGTTTCAGTCTACTTTTTGTAGACTTAAAAGATTATTTGAATAAGAATAATGACACAATAAAAACATTAAGCATGGAACAAAAGTGGCTGAAATTTTTTGGAGATACAGAACATTTCGAGCAGAAATCGTGCCTTTTAAAGCTGTGTGAATATATATTTGCAATTCCAGCCCACAATGCAAATGTTGAAAGAATATTTTCATTGATGACGGCTCAATGGACGGATGAACGGAACAGGTTGTCGGTAGAGACCATTGAATCCATATTGATTTGTCATTACAATTTTAAAATGACATGCGCCCAGTTCTATGATTATATAAAAAAAGAAAAAGAAGTTATTGCAAAAGTAAAATCAACTTCAAAATATGACTGGGCGAAAAAAATAAATACCTGGGAGTAATTTTATGTTAATTTAAAGTTAAAAATTATAAGATATTTTGAATAAAAATTATGATTCAATAATTTAGAATATATTGTTTAATTCATTTTACACTTTTGATAAGATTGAGATCAGAGGGTATCTGTTAGAAAAAACATTAGTTTGTTTCATCTCGCTATGTAGGTAGGTACACTTGCGTGCTATGTTATGTAGGTATAGTGTAGTTGAAAAGCCCCGTGTCGGCGTTGAATGTGTTATGTATGATTATGAGTGTTGGGTATCGGAAGAGAAAACGTCCCGTATTGGTTCCCAGAAGTTATGGCAACGCTACTTATGGGAGTATAATATTGTATTTGAGTGAGTCGTTCCAATTAGTTATTATTTCTGCTTTCTTTTCATGCCGAAAAATCGACGATTCATTTTTTAGTGTTCATACAATGCTTCAAAATAAGTGCTTTCTTATGCTTATCCATATCACTGTTTGTAAAACACGCATATTTTGTAACAAAACGCGTAATAATTAGCTACTTTGCACGACGTCAACACGTGTTAAGCGATTGACCTTGACAGTGATTCTCGATCCCTTTCACTAACGCACAGCTGTTTTGTGGTTTCTTATCTATTAAGTACATTTGCACTAGCGCGTCTAGCTGTTATTTTTATTCACAATGGCAGATAACTTAAAAATATTGATTAGGAAACGTAGTTCAATTAAATCGAAGCTTACTATTTACAGCAACTATTTTAATCTAGTAAAAAGTAGTTCCACAGTATCTGAGTTGCAACGTTTAGACTTAAAGGAACGTTTTAATAAATTCGAAACCTTACACACTGAATTTGACGCCTTTCAGACTGTAAGGTCGGGTGTTTAGGAGACAAATGAAACGATTGACGTTCGGGAATACACTGACTATATTGGAATAATGATACCTTATTATATACCTTAAAACTACTACATCACACCTTCCCCTTTATTTCAAAAAAAAAATTATACTATTATTTTTTTTTAGTTTTAATATGGTATACCTGCGCAGGGTATGCTCTTAAACATTACATTAATTTAACCTAATTACGGCTCAAACTACACAGTAATATGATTACATTTGAATATGACATTCTAAATTAATATACATGACTCTGTAAAGGCTTATTTAGTAAATTCACATTGATACTAGTTCTATTTTTATGGAATACATATTCTTTTCCACTTTTCAAAATTTTAACATTTGTATCCATGTTATCAATAACTATATAGGGTGACTGGCAATTAGTGTACGATACTTAAACACGTGATTGTGCTCATGATAACCAACAACTTTTACTATGGGAACAAACCTGAAATCGCGAAAAAAAATCAGCTGTTCAGTACATTTATGTTTGCCTAATGTACTGAACAGCTGATATTTTTTTCGCGATTTCGGCTTTGCTCCCATAATAAAAATTGTTTGTTATCATGAGCACAATCACGTGTTTAAGTATCGTACACTAATTACCAGTCACCCTATATATGGTCCCAAATATATAGGGTCCATTTTACTATCTGATATATTTTTTAATAATAACAAATCACCCTTTTTATAATACACTGGGTTTATATTAGTATCATAGTTATGCTTTCTCTTAACCTTACTCTTAATTAAATTACTATGTGCATCTTTTTGCGCTACTTGTAGCCTATATTTTAGCTCAAGAGCATAATTGTCATGAGCATATAAAGGATCTACCATATGTCCTTCTAAATTTGTCGGTAGCACGCAGCGTTTTCCAAACACTAATTCATGTGGCGTGTACTTGGTCTCCGTATGTACTGTATTATTGTAAGAAAAACACCAATACGGCAACCAAGTACTCCACGTACTAGTTTGGTTCTCACAATTAATCCTAAGATACGCACCCATCGCTTTATGACTGTTTTCCAGCGCCCCAATACTTTCGTGGTGGTATGTTGTAGACGAAATTTGGTTGATTTTTAAGATTTGACATACCTCTCTCATAGTACTTGATATAAACTCGGACCCACGATCGGTCGCTATTTCTCTAGGTATGCCATATCTTAAAATAAAATTATCAACAAACGCACGAGCTACACTTACTGTATCTTTGTTGCGTAGAGGGTACGCCTCCGTAAATTTCGATAACTCGCACTGTAGGGTCAAAATATATTTGTAGTTATTTATGTCTGTTGCTAGCGGCCCCACAATATCTAAAAATATCTTTTCTAGTGCTGAATTTGCAGTTGTTGTGACCTGCATTGGTTGTTTGGTATGTTTAGAATATTTTTGTTTCTTACATTGCTCACATTTAGAGACATAATTAGTGACATCTTTTTCCATACTTGGCCAAAAATAATACTTTTTAATGTTATTTACCATCCGCCTAATGCTCGCGTGGCCACTTGTGGGCAATAGGTGGAAGTCATTTAATAGTACACGCCTGTTATCTAAATTATTTATTCTCTGGACATTACTGACTACACAAATTCGTGGTCCGGACCACTTTTCATAACTTTTTATTTCATTTATAAGCCCACTTATAAAATTTCTATTGTAGTCGTTTCTTGTTATGCATATTTCATTTATCGATAGCTTTTTACATAAACATAACAAGTCTCTCACCAATTCGACTCGCGTAATTGGAGATAGAGATACTGTTTGTAAATAAATTATAGCTTTACTGGGCACATACATGAAATATTTGTATTACTCTACTATTATTCCTTTATTTTGTAAATTATTTAATTGCCTAGAGTTTTTAATAAAGTTCAACAATATCCTTCGGTTTTTTAATTATTTCCACAACTCTCGGTTGATCAGACCTCGAGTTTGTGTCTATATTATCCACCGATTGGTTATTATTGCTCTTATCATTATTCGCATTTAATTTACGCAACTGTGCTCTTGTCATTACACTAACTATCCGTTCATTCATTGATTTTAATTCTTCCGACGTAATTATTATTCGCGACAGTGCGTCTGCCACTGAGTTTGATTTTCCTTTCAAATATTCTATTGTAAAGTTAAATTCTTCTAATTGCAGTCTGAATTTCAATAATCTACTAGATGGATCTCTCATTGAAAATAAATAAACTAGGGGTCGATGGTCAGTCTGTATCTTAAACCGTCTTCCGTATAAATATGGTCGAAAATATTTAACACTCCATACTTTGCTATTGCTAGGAGTTCTTTTTCAATAGTAGGATAATTAATTTCGGCTTTATTCAAACCTCGACTTGCGTAAGCCACTGGCCGTCCATCTCCGTTACATAATTAACCATTACCATCATCTTCCTGCCCTTGTCCCGTGTTATTTGGGGTCGGCGCAACATGTTTTTTTCTTCCATTCTGCCCTGTCACTCGTCATACTATCACTAACTTCCTTTTCTTTCATATCACTCTTCACACAATCCATCCATCTTTTCTTTGGTCTCCCTCTCCCTCTCCATCCATCCACATGTAAACTCATAACTCTTTTAGTAACATGCGTTTCATCCCTCCTCTTCACATGACCATACCAAGACAAACGATTCCCTTTCAACTTTTCAGTCACTGGCGCCACTTTCAAACTTCCCCTAATATACTCATTTCTCACTTTATCCATTCTCGTCACACCACACATCCATCTTAACATTCTCATCTCCGCTACGTGCAATCTTTTCTCATCCGTCTTTTTCACAGCCCAACATTCTGATCCATACAGTATAATACATAATTAACCATTACCGAACAACATAAATAACACCGAACCGATTGCGATTCCCGATGCATCGGTTTGTAATAAGAATTCATTCTTTTCTGAAAAATTTGGATACTGGAGGACCTGTGGGTTTATCAAGGCTGATTTCAGCATTTGAAAAGAATGCGAGCATTCTTTGGTCCATTTATATTTAACGTTTTTGCAACACAATTTGTTTAACCCCTCGAGCGCCGATTGTACATACGGTTGTACAACTTGAAAAATGCTTAACTTTAAATTAGTCACTAGTGCTTGTTCTAAAGGAAGTATTTCATGAACCAATTTGTAATTTCAAGAAAATGCACATAATAATTTTGCAGAAACCATTAGTCACTTAGCAAATTCTCTTAAAAATAAAAATAAACGTAAAATATAATAGAAAAAAAATTAAATACCATCATCAAGAGACAGGTAGTTCCTAAAATTCACAAAATAGGTTGTAAAATAAACCTCATTATTACCTCCATTCACTTACTAATACTTTAGTCACTGTTATAGATATTAGGAACGATCACATCACTGCCTACTTTTTCGCACCAACACTACACTAGCACTTCCACAACGTTAAATTAGGAGCCTTGAAGACACTACGAGCTAATTCGCCATCGTAGTTATATGTCGAGAACTTCTGCCTTGCCAACCTGTGGCGCTGTACCCATGTATGCCTGCTGCCTGCGTAGAATACTGGAGTACCGCTTCAACGTCACCTCATCTATGCGTCGCTGTATTTGCTTTTTGTGACAACGATTATACAGCTTGTACATAATTATTAAAAGTCCAATCGCCAATATGGTACATATTACCACCAAGATTGTGTTTGAGGTTTCCTGCAGCTGCTGCGTACGAGCCGTATTACTACCGACTCCAGCTGTCTGAGCAATCACTACTTCTTCTTTGGTGTTTGTGTTTCCCATTTTTCGAAATAAAAAATTATACACGAATACGCAACAGAAACACACGCCTTGTGCTCAGGTAGCCTTGTGTATTTTTGCTTCATTTTAAAGTCCACATTAACTGCACTGATTGTTTATAATATTTAGTCCTTTTATGGTACACACGCGCGCGGGCCCGTGCCGACTACTGTTACATGTAAGGTAGGGTGTTTAGGAGACAAATGAAACGATTGACGTTCAGGAATGCACTGACTATATTGGAATAATGATACCTTATTATATACCTTACAACTACTACATCACAAGACAAAGATCGAAGTGCTTTCCGATGACGACAAGTCTGTGTTGGTTGAGCGTGAGGACTTTGACCGTCAGTTCTTCAGCCTGGTGGCACTCACGCGCAGCCTGATCGGAGTCTCGGCCAACGGTGCTGCGTCGGAGGCGGGCTTCAGAGATGCTGACTCAGGTGCACATGTTACTTTTAGGAATTCCTTCGTACGTTTGCCTAAAATAGATTTGCCTCATTTCGATGGGAACTACCAATGCTGGCTTGAGTTTAGGGATACCTTTGGGTCATTGATTCAAGACAACACTAGCATAAGTGATATCAACAAGTTCCATTACCTGCGAACTTCACTCCAGGGAAAAACAGCTTTAATTAACAAAAATATTGATTTTAAAGCCGATCATTATAATCTTGCCTGGGACTTGTTGTGCGGACGTTACAATAACAACCGTCTTTTAGCGAATAAACAACTTTCAAGCGTTATTTGAAGTCGAACCCATAACAAATTTATTTATTTATTTATTAAAACTTCATGTAACATAAAGGTACAAAGGCGGACTTAATGCCTCAAATGAGTCAAGTGTTTCCATCAGAAACCTTGTTAACACTATTAATAAAAATATTAGGACACTAACAACATTAAAAAAGCCCACTCAACATTGGGATGATATTATTATTTATTTTATGGTTAAAAAATTTGACTTAACAACAAGACGAGTCTGGGAAGAGCATAGAAACAGCGCTTTTAAAGATCCTACTCTGACACAATTTTGTTCCTTTTTAAGCAGGAAAGCAGGCTGGTTAGAATCAGTGGAGTCCAATCATGGCACTTCTGATAGGAATACTATTGTCGCTTTAAATAAGTCATAATTCCAACAAACAAAACTGAGTCTAAACCAAATCAACCAAATAAAAAACAGGCAAGTACAGGCAGTATAAACACAATTTTTATGTACAGTTTTAAGTTATAGTATCAAGAAGTTTTAAATCAATAAAGTCCTGAAAAATTAGTAGGTCTGTAATTAGCATGTTTGTCTTCTAGACCATCGATATGATAGTAGCGACAAGAAACATGTAACCGAGATATTTGTAATACATAACATGATTGAAAAGTGTCCATGGAGTTTCTTGCACATTCTTCAGATCTACGCTTTGGAATGTGCAATTAGCATCATTTTTTTTCTGACTGACTTCTTGACATTTCAAAAGTGATTTGTGAAAATTCATGCAGTTGTGTTAAGGCAGTATGGGCCTTCATATAGATGAAAATCATGAATAATTGAGGTTAGGCAGCATGGGCCTTCATATAAATGAAAATCATACGTTATTGTGGTAAGGCAGCATCGGCCTTCATATAAATGCAAACTATACGTGATTGTGATAAGGCAACATGGGCCTTCATATAAATGAAAACCATACGTTGTGGTAAGACAGCATGAGCCTTCATATAAATAAAAACTATACTTACGTGATTGTGGTAAGGCAACATGGGCCTTCATATAAATGAAAACTATACATGATTGTGGTAAGGCGGCAGGGACCTTTATATAAATGGAAACTATACATAATTATGGTTAGGCAGCATGGACCTCCATATAAATCAAAGAGAATTAAACCACTTGAGAGATGTTAGAGCGATTTCGTCGAGGCACACGACTCACCATTACGGGTCGGGGGATGGGGGAAAACATAGCGGTTGTGATTGGCTGATGCAACAATGTCAGCAAACATAAGTAAGGAAAAGTAAAAGAAGATTAAAGGCACCGCGTTGTGCAGTAATGATCCAGCCAACAAAAACTAAAAGAAAAGTTATGATGATTTAAAACATAAGTTCATTTCTTTTGTGACTGTGATCCTAATACACCATCTTATACTTATAGGTTTATAAAGAATATTGAATATAGATTTCTATATGACTTAATGTTTATTAAAAATACCTTCATATTAATAGATAACTTAAAAAATAATGATTGGATCATTTCTGTTAAATTAAAATTTTATATGAATCACAATATTTAACAGTTTTGCTATAATGATCCAACATCAAATATACATTGAAATTCCTTATTTTGCCACCAACCATTCTAACATTTTTCAGGTATATCACTACTCAAAATAAAATGCACATATTTTAATTTTCAACATTTATTTGCTTCCAAAAATAAAAAGAGCTCAAGGTTCAAAATCAAAGTCTGGGACTGTACCAAACCCATCTACATCATCAATAATTTGGTTACTTCCTTTTAAATTTCCATAAAATGGGCGACAGTCAGCAGGTATTAACTCAAATATTGACTTCAAATCATCAAGTTTAGGTTGGGCTATTGCCTTGCCATCGGGCCATAAAGGGACCAATTCATTTCTTTGGATGTTAACTCTAATAATTCTTTTTCCTGCCCGATTTTTAATATCCAGTTCTTCGAATTCCGATTCTTCTTTGATGTCACTTCGCATGAAAATAGAAAAAGGAAACTCTTTCTTCAAAAGAATTTCTTTAGTACGTAGCCAGTTCACTTTCTTCTTACTTGTGTACATTTTTCTGTTTATAATATTTTCTTCGATGGTTTTGCAGCTCAAAAAGTTTTCATTTTTCATTTTTATGACCTTCAAAGGATTTCGTGTTTTACATTTCCTCATTATATTCATGTAATCATCTACTGTGTATATCCTTTCATATTCTTTCAGCTTTGACTCTATTTTTGAAAAATCCGTATCATTAGGCAGGAACGTGTGCCCTGGCTCTAAAAATCTTAAAGAAATACTTTTCAAATTGCTGTGTGAATGTAGAGCTGTCTTCAGCATTAAAGTTAGCTTGATGTTGCGATTTTGTCCTCCGCAAGAATCACTCCACAAAATAAGGTGCTCTGTGTGTGGACGCAACTCATTATCAATATGATGAAGTAAACACGAGCCAACTTCTTGGGCCCCTCTACCGGCTTCTCCCTCAACCCATACATAGCAGTGACCTTTGTCATCAGAAGCTGAGTGTATGCCACTATTGTAGACCCACAACTGGCGTTTATAAAATACCACATTCGTAGGTATTCTAGGAAGTGGCAGAGTTTTCTCCAGATCAAAAGTTAAACACTCAACATTCTCTTCTGTCTTTGCTCTTTCAAAATCTTTCTTCATCTGTGTTCTTAAGTCTTCTGCTCTTTTTAGATGTTCCTGATGTTTATTTTCGTCATTCGAACCGTTTTGTTTCTCTATAGCATAGGTATCACACTTATTACATCCCAACCAGCAAAAACTAGGCTTACAACAATCTCAAGACTACTGTTTTTTTGCTCTTAAATCACTCCTATATAATGATATAAGCCTGGGTTTGGGCACTATTATAAGCATATTTAGTTTAATATCGTTCTAATATCAGACTAATTGAATGCTGTTTGCACTTACTGAAATCTAGCCAAAATTAATTTAAGCCGACTTAGGCTAATATTGCTTTTACATAAGTATCTTGTAAGCCTGCACAGGCTTATATTGGTCTAAGGTTAGAATATTTTGAGAATTTTACGTCAGATCCAACTTAAAAGTTCGTGTGAGTGTTGGTTTAAAGAAAATAAATGAAAACAAATTAAAGTTGCGTGAAGTTAATGTTTATACTAAAGTGCCGTACGGTAGTTTAGTATAAAAGTAGTTTTACGGTAAGTAATCGTATTGGAATTTATTATTTACTGTTAATTAGACCTAGTTTTACGCTTCAAAATTCATGCGCCTTGTTAAATAAGGTATTTTCTGTTCTTGTTTAATTATTTTATTTGTTAATTTGTATTGATAGTGTCGCCATTAGCATAGCTGCATTTTACAAGCGCACTATTAGACTAATGTAAGATTGTTTACTCTAATTTTAGCATTCGGTATACTAAAGATAACTCCATATTGGAATAAATTAGGGTTCCTCGCAATTTTATATAAAACCTTAAATCGACAGAGAGAAAAAAAAGAACTTAATCTTAAGGCTATACGGACACGAAGTCGGCCGCGGGCGGCGGTGGCGGCGGCTGCGGCGCGGGGAGTGGCGTAGAAGTGGTGCGCGGTGCGCACCAGTCATGACCAGTCTAGCAGTGCCCGCGCGTCTGCGTTGACGTAGTGTTGTGAATTTATTTCTTTACTTTTTTAACGATCGACGCACGTTTCAAAATGTTGTATCAAAAAAATGTTGTTGTCGTTGTTTAGACATTTCGTTCGCGAACAAAGAGACTGATTTATACTGGGTATTTCGTTGCCGCCGCCGCCGCCGTCGTCGCTGCCCCGCAATCGCTGACTTCGTGTCCGGGGCAGAACACATAATAAGTAAGTTACTTTTTTATTCAAGGGACAAAGTTTGTGAAGTAAAATGGTTGTTTATATGGATATAGACCGTTATCTAGTCAAGAAAGACTTCCGTATGCTAAAATATTTAGCATGGCCTTGGAATGAAACACACTTCTTGCTGAACGAAATATGTCACGGATGTGGCCACTATAACAACGTCATGAAGAACAAACCTAAACACTTTATTATGAATCAAAAGAATTTGAGAAAACTATTACGCTATGATTTTTTTTGGTGTGAAAATTGCTCTGTGTACACAATTTATGACCACTATATCGATGATGAATGTGAACTTTGCAATTAATATTTAAAAAACATCCAGCCTAATTACTTCATCTTCATCAGGTAGGTAGGTTAGTTATTCCTCTCACTGTTTTTTCTTGGCATCAAGTGGAAAGAAATCAAGGTGGATCCACTATAATAGCTCTCGAGATTTAAATTTTCTTACGTTTTTTTGCAATTTGCAAGTCAGTGTCAGGTTGTATCTTGATCAAAATATGATTCGCGACCATAACAAATATGTATTTACAGAATCATAATTATTAGAATCATTCATACATTTCTCTTAGTTAGATTTTTACCATAACAATTGAAGTTATGGTCGTGCACTTGGCAATCAAAATCGACTCTCGACACTTCGACACGACAATCGTTCTCCCACTTTATTGATTGCTTACGTACATTTCGTTCTGGCACTGTTGCGTACGACATTTTTTCGTGGATTTCGTACCCCAGATCAAATAATTACATCGCATTTGTTAAGATTTTGAGGTCGTTGAAACACTTAGCTACAAATAATTCTTACTTATTTTTTCTTATTGTTACCTACATTTTTACGACTTTTTTTTACAGATTTTGAACTTTTGTTTATTGAAGATTTACAAAATGCCATTCAAGATTGTGCAGACCATTGAGCGAGGAAAGCATAGTCTAACAACAGTACCTGAGCAGTGGGAGCATAATGGCGTGCTATTTTGGCCTAAAAATAACAAACAAGAGAAACTAAGAAAAAATACATAACGAGTAAAAGAATTTTCTCATGCGCGGCCATTCGACTTTCAAACATGGCAGAACCCATAGCATGGTTACGGAGAACTTATAAAATAATAACGTTATATAATATAACACACCTGTAAATTCGGGTATGCTGGACGTCTTATCGTTGGAGTATCAGTATAGGTTGTGGTCTGTGGTGAGACTACCTGAATGGAAGTTGAGGCAGCCTGATAGATATCCTGAAAATAATAGTTACTTATTATAAATTAATATAATCTAGACCAATGACTAGACACGTTTTGCCATTATACTGTATAGGTCAGAAATAACAAAGAGGTAAAAAAAAATCTATATTTTTTACGTTTTTTGCTAAGTATTTGCAAGTGAATCATATTTCGAATCATATTTTGATCAACATACAACCTAATACTGACTTGCAAATTGCAAAAAACGTAAAAAAAAGATTGAATTTCGCGGGCTAGCTGACGCATTCCCCTTCAGCAACTGATTTAAATCGATTTTATTTACTAACCTCTACCATAACCAATACCAAGTGTTTCAACGACCTCAAAATCTTAACAAATGCGATGTAATTATTTGATCTGGGGTACGAAATCCACGAAAAAATGTCGTACGCAACAGTGCCAGAACGAAATGTACGTAAGCAATCAATAAAGTGGGAGAACGATTGTCGTGTCGAAGTGTCGAGAGTCGATTTTGATTGCCAAGTGCACGACCATAACTTCAATTGTTATGGTAAAAATCTAACTAAGAGAAATGTATGAATGATTCTAATAATTATGATTCTGTAAATACATATTTGTTATGGTCGCGAATCATATTTTGATCAAGATACAACCTGACACTGACTTGCAAATTGCAAAAAAACGTAAGAAAATTTAAATCTCGAGAGCTATTATAGTGGATCCACCTTGATTTCTTTCCACTTGATGCCAAGAAAAAACAGTGAGAGGAATAACTAACCTACCTACCTGATGAAGATGAAGTAATTAGGCTGGATGTTTTTTAAATATTAATTGCAAAGTTCACATTCATCATCGATATAGTGGTCATAAATTGTGTACACAGAGCAATTTTCACACCAAAAAAAATCATAGCGTAATAGTTTTCTCAAATTCTTTTGATTCATAATAAAGTGTTTAGGTTTGTTCTTCATGACGTTGTTATAGTGGCCACATCCGTGACATATTTCGTTCAGCAAGAAGTGTGTTTCATTCCAAGGCCATGCTAAATATTTTAGCATACGGAAGTCTTTCTTGACTAGATAACGGTCTATATCCATATAAACAACCATTTTACTTCACAAACTTTGTCCCTTGAATAAAAAAGTAACTTACTTATTATGTGTTCTGCCCCGGACACGAAGTCAGCGATTGCGGGGCAGCGACGACGGCGGCGGCGGCGGCAACGAAATACCCAGTATAAATCAGTCTCTTTGTTCGCGAACGAAATGTCTAAACAACGACAACAACATTTTTTTGATACAACATTTTGAAACGTGCGTCGATCGTTAAAAAAGTAAAGAAATAAATTCACAACACTACGTCAACGCAGACGCGCGGGCACTGCTAGACTGGTCATGACTGGTGCGCACCGCGCACCACTTCTACGCCACTCCCCGCGCCGCAGCCGCCGCCACCGCCGCCCGCGGCCGACTTCGTGTCCGTATAGCCTTAAGATTAAGTTCTTTTTTTTCTCTCTGTCGATTTAAGGTTTTATATAAAATTGCGAGGAACCCTAATTTATTCCAATATGGAGTTATCTTTAGTATACCGAATGCTAAAATTAGAGTAAACAATCTTACATTAGTCTAATAGTGCGCTTGTAAAATGCAGCTATGCTAATGGCGACACTATCAATACAAATTAACAAATAAAATAATTAAACAAGAACAGAAAATACCTTATTTAACAAGGCGCATGAATTTTGAAGCGTAAAACTAGGTCTAATTAACAGTAAATAATAAATTCCAATACGATTACTTACCGTAAAACTACTTTTATACTAAACTACCGTACGGCACTTTAGTATAAACATTAACTTCACGCAACTTTAATTTGTTTTCATTTATTTTCTTTAAACCAACACTCACACGAACTTTTAAGTTGGATCTGACGTAAAATTCTCAAAATATTCTAACCTTAGACCAATATAAGCCTGTGCAGGCTTACAAGATACTTATGTAAAAGCAATATTAGCCTAAGTCGGCTTAAATTAATTTTGGCTAGATTTCAGTAAGTGCAAACAGCATTCAATTAGTCTGATATTAGAACGATATTAAACTAAATATGCTTATAATAGTGCCCAAACCCAGGCTTATATCATTATATAGGAGTGATTTAAGAGCAAAAAAACAGTAGTCTTGAGATTGTTGTAAGCCTAGTTTTTGCTGGTTGGGATGTAATAAGTGTGATACCTATGCTATAGAGAAACAAAACGGTTCGAATGACGAAAATAAACATCAGGAACATCTAAAAAGAGCAGAAGACTTAAGAACACAGATGAAGAAAGATTTTGAAAGAGCAAAGACAGAAGAGAATGTTGAGTGTTTAACTTTTGATCTGGAGAAAACTCTGCCACTTCCTAGAATACCTACGAATGTGGTATTTTATAAACGCCAGTTGTGGGTCTACAATAGTGGCATACACTCAGCTTCTGATGACAAAGGTCACTGCTATGTATGGGTTGAGGGAGAAGCCGGTAGAGGGGCCCAAGAAGTTGGCTCGTGTTTACTTCATCATATTGATAATGAGTTGCGTCCACACACAGAGCACCTTATTTTGTGGAGTGATTCTTGCGGAGGACAAAATCGCAACATCAAGCTAACTTTAATGCTGAAGACAGCTCTACATTCACACAGCAATTTGAAAAGTATTTCTTTAAGATTTTTAGAGCCAGGGCACACGTTCCTGCCTAATGATACGGATTTTTCAAAAATAGAGTCAAAGCTGAAAGAATATGAAAGGATATACACAGTAGATGATTACATGAATATAATGAGGAAATGTAAAACACGAAATCCTTTGAAGGTCATAAAAATGAAAAATGAAAACTTTTTGAGCTGCAAAACCATCGAAGAAAATATTATAAACAGAAAAATGTACACAAGTAAGAAGAAAGTGAACTGGCTACGTACTAAAGAAATTCTTTTGAAGAAAGAGTTTCCTTTTTCTATTTTCATGCGAAGTGACATCAAAGAAGAATCGGAATTCGAAGAACTGGATATTAAAAATCGGGCAGGAAAAAGAATTATTAGAGTTAACATCCAAAGAAATGAATTGGTCCCTTTATGGCCCGATGGCAAGGCAATAGCCCAACCTAAACTTGATGATTTGAAGTCAATATTTGAGTTAATACCTGCTGACTGTCGCCCATTTTATGGAAATTTAAAAGGAAGTAACCAAATTATTGATGATGTAGATGGGTTTGGTACAGTCCCAGACTTTGATTTTGAACCTTGAGCTCTTTTTATTTTTGGAAGCAAATAAATGTTGAAAATTAAAATATGTGCATTTTATTTTGAGTAGTGATATACCTGAAAAATGTTAGAATGGTTGGTGGCAAAATAAGGAATTTCAATGTATATTTGATGTTGGATCATTATAGCAAAACTGTTAAATATTGTGATTCATATAAAATTTTAATTTAACAGAAATGATCCAATCATTATTTTTTAAGTTATCTATTAATATGAAGGTATTTTTAATAAACATTAAGTCATATAGAAATCTATATTCAATATTCTTTATAAACCTATAAGTATAAGATGGTGTATTAGGATCACAGTCACAAAAGAAATGAACTTATGTTTTAAATCATCATAACTTTTCTTTTAGTTTTTGTTGGCTGGATCATTACTGCACAACGCGGTGCCTTTAATCTTCTTTTACTTTTCCTTACTTATGTTTGCTGACATTGTTGCATCAGCCAATCACAACCGCTATGTTTTCCCCCATCCCCCGACCCGTAATGGTGAGTCGTGTGCCTCGACGAAATCGCTCTAACATCTCTCAAGTGGTTTAATTCTCTTTGATTTATATGGAGGTCCATGCTGCCTAACCATAATTATGTATAGTTTCCATTTATATAAAGGTCCCTGCCGCCTTACCACAATCATGTATAGTTTTCATTTATATGAAGGCCCATGTTGCCTTACCACAATCACGTAAGTATAGTTTTTATTTATATGAAGGCTCATGCTGTCTTACCACAACGTATGGTTTTCATTTATATGAAGGCCCATGTTGCCTTATCACAATCACGTATAGTTTGCATTTATATGAAGGCCGATGCTGCCTTACCACAATAACGTATGATTTTCATTTATATGAAGGCCCATGCTGCCTAACCTCAATTATTCATGATTTTCATCTATATGAAGGCCCATACTGCCTTAACACAACTGCATGAATTTTCACAAATCACTTTTGAAATGTCAAGAAGTCAGTCAGAAAAAAAATGATGCTAATTGCACATTCCAAAGCGTAGATCTGAAGAATGTGCAAGAAACTCCATGGACACTTTTCAATCATGTTATGTATTACAAATATCTCGGTTACATGTTTCTTGTCGCTACTATCATATCGATGGTCTAGAAGACAAACATGCTAATTACAGACCTACTAATTTTTCAGGACTTTATTGATTTAAAACTTCTTGATACTATAACTTAAAACTGTACATAAAAATTGTGTTTATACTGCCTGTACTTGCCTGTTTTTTATTTGGTTGATTTGGTTTAGACTCAGTTTTGTTTGTTGGAATTATGACTTATTTAAAGCGACAATAGTATTCCTATCAGAAGTGCCATGATTGGACTCCACTGATTCTAACCAGCCTGCTTTCCTGCTTAAAAAGGAACAAAATTGTGTCAGAGTAGGATCTTTAAAAGCGCTGTTTCTATGCTCTTCCCAGACTCGTCTTGTTGTTAAGTCAAATTTTTTAACCATAAAATAAATAATAATATCATCCCAATGTTGAGTGGGCTTTTTTAATGTTGTTAGTGTCCTAATATTTTTATTAATAGTGTTAACAAGGTTTCTGATGGAAACACTTGACTCATTTGAGGCATTAAGTCCGCCTTTGTACCTTTATGTTACATGAAGTTTTAATAAATAAATAAATAAATTTGTTATGGGTTCGACTTCAAATAACGCTTGAAAGTTGTTTATTCGCTAAAAGACGGTTGTTATTGTAACGTCCGCACAACAAGTCCCAGGCAAGATTATAATGATCGGCTTTAAAATCAATATTTTTGTTAATTAAAGCTGTTTTTCCCTGGAGTGAAGTTCGCAGGTAATGGAACTTGTTGATATCACTTATGCTAGTGTTGTCTTGAATCAATGACCCAAAGGTATCCCTAAACTCAAGCCAGCATTGGTAGTTCCCATCGAAATGAGGCAAATCTATTTTAGGCAAACGTACGAAGGAATTCCTAAAAGTAACATGTGCACCTGAGTCAGCATCTCTGAAGCCCGCCTCCGACGCAGCACCGTTGGCCGAGACTCCGATCAGGCTGCGCGTGAGTGCCACCAGGCTGAAGAACTGACGGTCAAAGTCCTCACGCTCAACCAACACAGACTTGTCGTCATCGGAAAGCACTTCGATCTTTGTCTTGTGATGTAGTAGTTGTAAGGTATATAATAAGGTATCATTATTCCAATATAGTCAGTGCATTCCTGAACGTCAATCGTTTCATTTGTCTCCTAAACACCCTACCTTACATGTAACAGTAGTCGGCACGGGCCCGCGCGCGTGTGTACCATAAAAGGACTAAATATTATAAACAATCAGTGCAGTTAATGTGGACTTTAAAATGAAGCAAAAATACACAAGGCTACCTGAGCACAAGGCGTGTGTTTCTGTTGCGTATTCGTGTATAATTTTTTATTTCGAAAAATGGGAAACACAAACACCAAAGAAGAAGTAGTGATTGCTCAGACAGCTGGAGTCGGTAGTAATACGGCTCGTACGCAGCAGCTGCAGGAAACCTCAAACACAATCTTGGTGGTAATATGTACCATATTGGCGATTGGACTTTTAATAATTATGTACAAGCTGTATAATCGTTGTCACAAAAAGCAAATACAGCGACGCATAGATGAGGTGACGTTGAAGCGGTACTCCAGTATTCTACGCAGGCAGCAGGCATACATGGGTACAGCGCCACAGGTTGGCAAGGCAGAAGTTCTCGACATATAACTACGATGGCGAATTAGCTCGTAGTGTCTTCAAGGCTCCTAATTTAACGTTGTGGAAGTGCTAGTGTAGTGTTGGTGCGAAAAAGTAGGCAGTGATGTGATCGTTCCTAATATCTATAACAGTGACTAAAGTATTAGTAAGTGAATGGAGGTAATAATGAGGTTTATTTTACAACCTATTTTGTGAATTTTAGGAACTACCTGTCTCTTGATGATGGTATTTAATTTTTTTTCTATTATATTTTACGTTTATTTTTATTTTTAAGAGAATTTGCTAAGTGACTAATGGTTTCTGCAAAATTATTATGTGCATTTTCTTGAAATTACAAATTGGTTCATGAAATACTTCCTTTAGAACAAGCACTAGTGACTAATTTAAAGTTAAGCATTTTTCAAGTTGTACAACCGTATGTACAATCGGCGCTCGAGGGGTTAAACAAATTGTGTTGCAAAAACGTTAAATATAAATGGACCAAAGAATGCTCGCATTCTTTTCAAATGCTGAAATCAGCCTTGATAAACCCACAGGTCCTCCAGTATCCAAATTTTTCAGAAAAGAATGAATTCTTATTACAAACCGATGCATCGGGAATCGCAATCGGTTCGGTGTTATTTATGTTGTTCGGTAATGGTTAATTATGTATTATACTGTATGGATCAGAATGTTGGGCTGTGAAAAAGACGGATGAGAAAAGATTGCACGTAGCGGAGATGAGAATGTTAAGATGGATGTGTGGTGTGACGAGAATGGATAAAGTGAGAAATGAGTATATTAGGGGAAGTTTGAAAGTGGCGCCAGTGACTGAAAAGTTGAAAGGGAATCGTTTGTCTTGGTATGGTCATGTGAAGAGGAGGGATGAAACGCATGTTACTAAAAGAGTTATGAGTTTACATGTGGATGGATGGAGAGGGAGAGGGAGACCAAAGAAAAGATGGATGGATTGTGTGAAGAGTGATATGAAAGAAAAGGAAGTTAGTGATAGTATGACGAGTGACAGGGCAGAATGGAAGAAAAAAACATGTTGCGCCGACCCCAAATAACACGGGACAAGGGCAGGAAGATGATGGTAATGGTTAATTATGTAACGGAGATGGACGGCCAGTGGCTTACGCAAGTCGAGGTTTGAATAAAGCCGAAATTAATTATCCTACTATTGAAAAAGAACTCCTAGCAATAGCAAAGTATGGAGTGTTAAATATTTTCGACCATATTTATACGGAAGACGGTTTAAGATACAGACTGACCATCGACCCCTAGTTTATTTATTTTCAATGAGAGATCCATCTAGTAGATTATTGAAATTCAGACTGCAATTAGAAGAATTTAACTTTACAATAGAATATTTGAAAGGAAAATCAAACTCAGTGGCAGACGCACTGTCGCGAATAATAATTACGTCGTATACGCCAAAGTGTATTGTGTGAAAATCAAAATACCATTATTGCGCAACTGTCTGAACTTTCAATAAAACTTGAAGAATTTATCAAGCAATCCCTTAACACCAAAAAATACACAAATAATGGCGAATCTGGCACCCTAAAAATTTGTAATCTGATGGAGATGGAAGAATTTGAAAGAAAACTTGACCAACCCGATACACGAGATGAACTGTACAGACAATTTTCTATTATTTTAAACCAAGGTGTAGGAAAGGGGACAACTAATGCGTACTCCCTCGTTGATGCTATCTTCGATAGGAAGTTTTTCACACAGTGTTCATGGACTGGAGTCTCAAAAGGAGATGCGACGAAAATTTGCTTCAAAGGGTTTACAAAGACAATTAACTTTTTCTTTAATATCGTTCACGAATCCGATAAAACTTTCACTAAAGCACAGTTGATAAAGTTTTTCAAGATAATTTTGCGCAATGCTCGCTACCGGTCTGAAAATAAACAGGGGAGGATGTCTGCTCAAAGACAAAAGCAAAAAGGAAAATCAAGGACGAAAAAGGATCTACCGGATTCATCGCAATATAATTTGCAGAATCACCCATCAGATCAAAATCAAAAGGAATTGCCAGATCTGGAACATGAGACCAACTATCTACCTAATGTGTCCTTACTCCAAGATGATCACTGAAACGCAAACGCCTCGATCACGCCTGATGGAGGTAGACGAGGTCTAAATAGGCTGACTGGTAATTAGTGTACGATACTTAAACACGTGATTGTGCTCATGATAACAAACAATTTATTATGGGAGCAAAGCCGAAATCGCGAAAAAAATATCAGCTGTTCAGTACATTAGGCGAACATAAATGTACTGAACAGCTGATTTTTTTTCGCGATTTCAGGTTTGTTCCCATAGTAAAAGTTGTTGGTTATCATGAGCATAATCACGTGTTTAAGTATCGTACACTAATTACCAGTCACCCTACATATTTTGTTAACTTTGATTTTTTATTTGATTCCAAAGAATAAGTTAAAATTTTGTTACTAATTACTTAATTTGTGTGACATTTTTTATTTGACTGATTGACATTCCAAAGAATATTTTCAAATTTTGTTACTAATTACTTTATTTTTTTTATTTAGATAATTAAAACGATACATAAATTATTATTTTTTTATTGTAAAGTATGTAACAGCGGTACAAAATACAAATTTTGACCATAAAAGACACTTACTAATTTGCATTTTATGTTAGAAATTTTATAAACAGTTTTCGTCTTTCTAATACTTTTATATTCACACTGATATATGTTTAAAAATGAAGATTTCAAAGGCTCTTCAAAAGCATCGTGCGTGTTTTCGATGCGATAACCATGTATTTCAATTTCTTCTTCAATATAATTTTTAACACACACAGATTCCAATTCTACTACATGATTTTCGTCGGTGAGAAACCACTTGTCTTGCTGTTTTGAAGACAAAATAAATGTTTTCAAATGCAGAACCACTCCCGACTTACCTCGTCGACGTTTCTTTAAATACGGATATTCTGTTTCATCTTCCATCAATTTTCCGATTTCACATAGCTGCTTTTCATTTATTCGTCTGGCTACTTGATGAAGTGTTTTGTTGCCTTGTCTTATCATGCGTTTAATGCCATAAAGTTTATTTTCAAATGGGTATGCGTTGAAACTTTGGAGTATCCCAAATTTTCTTACCTCGTCTACTAAGTGCGTTAAGTTGTGTATGTTGCTGGTTACATAGTCTTTACCATAAATTATTTTAAAATTTTCAGTAAAGTATTGCAACATTCTTTCAGCGACTTCCAAAAGCTGAAAATGTCTTTCATTTGAGCATATTGTTATGGCACAAAAAAAATGCATGAAGTGAGAATATGCTTCGAGTCTCAACAAATCTTTCAATATTATGAAACTCAGATAGTACATAAAAGATCTGTATTCGGAGCCCTTCCAGTGTGCAAGGACGTCGACTGCTCTGACTGATCGATGTATTTCTTTCGGAATTTTACAATTCATCAAGAAGCTATTGATTTTCTCTATATCTTGAGCCCGCCATTTCGTTAGATAGGTTCCAAAGTTCCCATCTCTCCATCCAATTAATAGTCTCTTCATGACACCGAGATCAATGAGATGGAGAGAATCAGAGACGGGAAAATCTTCAACCATATCGATATTCAACTTCATTAATGGTGAATCCTGCTTATGATGTCCTCCATATATTTTTTCACGAAAGTCGTCGTTATTTCTTTTAGGGCAATCAAATTTGGGAAATGTCACTGTATTGGTTTTATGAGAATATTCACCCACCACTGTGCATTTTAGACAACCATGTTTGCCATTAAAGTTGCAAACACCTGAAATAGAAAACATAAGTTAAGTATTGTATTTCGTTGATATAACTACATACCTACATGAACCCAGATGAACTCTGATAACCGTCAATATCAAAATAAAGTAGCACCTTTGATAAATTGATTTTATTACTGTGATGTAATCAATCAAATTACCTTTTATCATTGCTCGTGCTGGAGAATCACATATGAAAGCTCTAATTGTGACTTTCACAGTTTTTTCAGTTCCTGTGTTAGAAGTAATCGTCAATCCTTCTTCAAGCTGCTTCATTTCGTTTACAAAAGGCCCCAAATAAGCATCTAAATCAGATGGCTTCGCATTTCCTGCGTAAATTCCTGTAAAAGAAGATGTTAGATAATTCCTTAACTATAAAATCAAACAAATATTTGGTTGTCATGACTACACAGAAAAAAGGCATATTATCAAGAAAATGCTTCATGTGCGACGTACGGGACACATTGATCCTGTCGTGCCGCCATCTTTGCCTGTGCAACTAGTGCGCCGACTCACTGCGCTACCAAGCCAGCGACTGCTCCATATGTCATGCGCAAGTCAAGACACATTTCTTTTGACTTAAGAAGTACCTTTTTTCCTGTTATTAGCAACCACTGACCTCTAATATACAAATACTTGTATATTAGAGGTCAGTGTTAGCAACTCTTTCATACCCATAGCACAAATCATCCACCCACATATTATATCATATTATGCTATTTAACATAAAAAAATAACAATATATTTACCTATTACAAACGGAGATACGTTAGGCAATTCAAAAATATTACATAATATGGGCCATAGTTGTTGTCTTGAACTATTAGATACTGGCAATCCGTCTATATTGATATTTAAATGAATAATATCTGGAGTGCACGATAAACGTCCTAAAATATCAATGAGTCTTGTAATCAAGCCACTGTGCCAATACATTCCTGGAGCCGAATCACTAATGTGTACTATCTCTTTGTTTGTTTCAAGTAGTGTTCGCGCGTCTTTGGGTAGAATATCATTTAGATTCTTGTTTAAAATAAATAACAATGCATTTAGTGCTGCATGTGATATGTTAAATTTCAACGCCCATTTCTTGACATCATTTTTTAACACGAAAGTTTTATCATAGTCGGTTTCGTCCTCGCTCGGAGATTCATCTTCACTGAAATCATTTATGGAACACACAAAATTTCCGTCGTTATTATCGACCTCTTGTACGAAAGCAAAACCTGCAGAACCCTCACTGATATTTTTCTCAACACTACCTTGTCCTGGCAGTGGTATATTTGTTTTTCTTTTTAACATTTCATTGTACTTCTTGACAACTTTCCTTCTGTAGCCACCAGTTTTCTTAAATCTTTTCCAGTTTTTGTAATCCATGATTACTATTAAATTTAAAAATTTAAAATAAAATATGGTCAGCAAAATTACTCTTAAAACTATTAAAATTATTTATTCCCAAAATCGATCTAAGATCAAACGCTCTTATATGGGTCTTGTCTTTTGTATTGTAAGTATGTTGATCCAAAATCACTCTAATATCATACTTATCCAGTGCTATTGATCTTATATTAGTTTCAAATAAGATCAGAAATGCACGTACGTCAGACTAATATCAGCATAGCATAAGAGTACTGACTCTTATGCTATGCTGATATTAGTCTGACATCTTACAATAGCATTTAGCAAGTCTAATATAAAATCAAACGAGCTTAGAAAATACCCATATAAGAGCAAGTTTTTCTCAAGTGCAACTAGTCTTAGTAAATGCTCTTATATACATAAATGAGACTTGGTTATGAGACTGAGCGTTCTTGAGGCCATACCGGCTTGTCTAAAAGTAATATAGTATCGATAGTATGTTCTAAAACAAATATAAGATCGCTTTAAGCCTACCACTCTTAAAAAGTGCGAGTTCTGAGACTGTTTTGCTGGTTGGGATGTGTCTTTTTTTAATGACTTGCATTTTAAATTAAACTTTTTGTAAAATATCTCTTTGAATGTTCCATATTTTAAGCATTTACGATTTTCTTTTTGAAGCAAGAAATTGAATTCCTTCAGATAATATTCCTCATAAATTTTTCGCACTGTCATTCCCTGTTGCAAATACAAAGCCTCTGTATTTTCCCTTCTATAATGAGAAGTGTATTTAGGTAATTTTTTAATTACATCTACTGCCAATGCTATATCATCTGGAGACGACCGGTTCCAACCTACTTGAGCAATGCCTCTTTTATCAGTTAGGGTATCAGTACGCATTTTCTTTAAACACACATTAACTTTTTGCGGAGTTATCTATAAAGTCTTAGTGAACATATCTCTACAGACCTGTACACCTGCCAAAGTGTAAATTCAGCTAAATTGTCTCGGTTTACTCATTTTAGAAGTATTAGTCGTGTATGTTCTTTTTTTAGCATGTTCTTTAGCTAATGAATTTATGTATAATATAGCTTCGCAGTATTATGATCCCAGATGTACATATTTGTTGAATTCTTTTTCTCTTAACTCTTTTGATACAGATTCCGAAGAGTTACGCATACATGTGCATTTAAAGTCAATGAATACTTTAGATTCAATTCTTATTTCTTTCTTGTTAGTGTATGGTAAATTATTGTATTTTTTTTGTTTAATTTCTTCCCTTGTACAGCTTCCTTTACGTTTTCTTCCCCTTTTTGGTCTTCCTTCAGTCATATTTCTGTAACTATGTTCATTATCCGTAGTAATATTTTCATGTATTTCTTCTACAATACTTTCTATGATATCAAGATCGGTTTGTTGTTGTGCTTTTTGACTATTGTTTTTATCAGAAGTCTGCTGAGAATAATCATGAGATCTATGAATTTGAGCTTCAACTGTTATAACTCTGGGTAATTGGTAGTCTAAGTCATCACTGCAATATGTTTTATCGTCATCATCTTCATTCATTATGTAATCCGGATCTTTGACTGAATCATCACTATCATTGAAATCGCATCCTTCCAAAATTTGAACTAGTTTTGCTATTGTTGGTGACATGGGTGGAACTGGAGATACAGGAGGAAACACTGATTCAACGCTTTGTTCAACGCTGTGAGGATCACCAGGTTGGTATAGCATTTTAGGTATAAGAGGCGTAAAAGCTGGTGCTTCAACGCTCGGTACACCAATCTCGTGATTACCAGGTTGATATGATGATTTGGGCGTGACTAGAGGAGAGGCGGAAATTTCGATGCTACGTTTACTGATGATGCGGTCAGCAGGTGGGTTCAAAACTTGGGGTGTAAGCGGAGAAAAAGCCGGAGCCTCGACACTTTGTTCACCAATTTCGTGATTGCCAGGTTGGTATAGTGGTTTGGGCGTGAGCAGAGAGGCGGAAACTTCGATGTTTCGTTTACTGATAATGCAGTCACCAGGTTGGTTCAGAGGTTTGGGTGTAAGCGGAGAAAAAGCGGGAGTTTCGATGCTTTGTTCACCAATCTCCTGGACACTTGGTTGACATAGCGGTGGTGGCGTAAGCGTAAGCGAAGGAGAAGCTGAACCTATCATGCTTTGTTCACCGATCCTCCGGTCAACGGCTTGATATCGGGCATGGGGCGTAAGTGGAGTTTCGTGTGATGTGGAATTTGACATAGGTGCTTTATCAGACAGAGAGTTACACATTGAGGAACCTGAAACAAAATAATAGTGTATGTTATAAAAATATATCAATGAGGTTTCTGGGAATAGGTACGGCGAATGTTAACGATGCGACAAGATATAACGACTACTTTACTAAAACGCAATTTAAAATCTGTGCAAGCCACTGAACTTAACTCCGCTAACGAACTCGGTTCCGATATAACCACTTCCGTAACATCCGTGATAATCTAGTAGGAAGATCAAAAGACTGCCAAATCAAAGGTTTCGGATTTGTATCCTGGGGCATGCATCAACGTCTTATCGACATTATTTTTTGTGTACCTACTAGGACAAAAAAAAAGTAGAACTATTACTGCAGGTAGGTCACGCATGTTTTAGTTGAGATAGTCACTGGTGTACTATCTCAACTAAAACACGCGTACATTAATCATTTACTGACTTATACAAATAAATAAATATACTTACACAAATATATACACACATACATACATACCTGTATATCCATACAATTACATAGCATAGTTTGTAATCTAGATTAAGCTGTTGATCCCCGCAATAACGCCGGCATTAACGCGCCATTGTCTTTCTATTGTGTCTCTAATTACGCTATTAGATAGGTTAAGGACCCATATTTTAGTCACATTCTAAGGAGACAGATAGTGCTTTTTGACCATATTTTTGAAAGTGGCCAAACTTTGGGCGCGCCTTACTGAAGGCAAATCATTGCATTCTACAACCGCATACCTATAGTTAACATTGGCAAATTACGAACTATAATAGTGCACATCAATCATCGAAAAAAATTACAACAACCTTCAAATAAACTAATAATAACTGACTTGAAATAATTATACTTTCCAAATCACCTTTACTTTGGTCAGGGCAGGGTAGAAAAAGAAAAAAAATAGAAAGGAAAGGAGCTCTTGGAATCAAAATAAATAGCAGCAACAGCCGCGCAAATCGATATCTCAGGTTAAGCAACGCTTGCCAAGTTTTCTCCATACTTTGAAAGGTACGTTAAGCGGCTGTAATTCGAAAGATCCTTGACAGTCATTACGTCAGAACCTTGACAACCAGTCTTACCAAGGGGTATCGGTTTATAACCTAGGTAGCTGGGTTGTGGAAGTCTGATAAGCTCTCGTTTCATATAAAGTACTAGTATTCAGCTGCATCCGGTTAGACTGGAATCTAACTTCACATAGTTGGAAGGAAGGTTAGGCAGAAGAGAAGAAAGTAAATAGAAAGAGTATTTAGTAGGTACTTTTAACACTTACTTGTAAATTTCATATCATTATGGACAGATTTAATATTTTTTATTGGAGTAGACTCAGGCGAATTTTCTATAATATCTACAATTAAAACAACAATAGCTAGAACATAGTTTTTAAGGTTAAGTATAAACTTTATAATAAGTTTGACTAAACATTGTGTTACTCACCGTCCGTATTTTCGTCTTCTTCTTATTCTTCAGTACTGTAGCCTAAATATGACGATAAAAGCACTCTATTCACATTATCCATTTTTTATTAACAATTTATTCACACTCACATCAACAATGATAGTTAGGAGAACTAGCAAAATAATTATTATGATGGCTAAATGTCATTATTTGAGCGGGAAATAAAAATGATAATGTTGCCACGTAAATAATGTGAACGTGTTTTATATTCTTAATTCTCTGTTTAAAAATATTATTCTGTTTATGACATTGTTTAGATTATTAATTATTACAATCAATTTCGCAGCATAATTTCTGCGGAAATAAAAACTTCTTCCAAACATTCTGTACAAATGTTTCAAACGCTTTTGGATCATTATTGCGAAATGGAGTTTCTTGGTGCATTTTGCAGAAATGTATCAAATGCTTTTGAATCATTTTAGGAAATTACATTTCCTTTAAGCTGTAAGATCAAGACGCATGGAACATTTATGAAAAAATATTATATCCTAACTATTATTTGCCATAATGTTTCAAGAGTTTTGAACCATATTTGCTTTATTTTTAGAAACGTTATCAAAAACACTTTTCAGCCACACTAGTGCAACTCCGCCGTGGGGGCGTCCTCGTAGCATGCCGACCGTAGTATCAACCGCCGACGTCCCGGTGCACCCAAACTCAGCGTCGATTTCACTCAGGAATGAGATATCGTGGGGCAGCAACCATGTTTCTTGCAAAGCAACTATGTCTGCCGTGCTACATAGTTGCCTGACACTTTCCACCGAACGTTTTACACTCTTACAATTATAGCTTATGAAGTTATACATAAATATTTATTTCAGGCCATTCACAGTACCGCTGTTTGCACTGTTCGTGTGATTTATCATTTTAAAATTCACGAATTTTCTGAAAATAATTCCCTCGGGCCATAGTTTGCTGTCAAGAAACTTTTCCATTTTATTTTCCGAAACAAAGAATTTGTATGCGTTATATTCTTTCGGATATTTAAACGATATACTCTCAAGCGTGATCACCTCGCCCGTTTTATGATACACATAATCAGTAATATCTTTCTCCGTCGTGTCTTTATGCACTTTAGTAATGAAAATTGGCAAAGTTTTTATCACAGCATTGAATTTCCCTTCATTGTCCCTGGCGGTACCGGCGGTGCCCAGGTATCTATAGCTCATAGTATTACGCTTTTTGCGGTATGATACTTTTTCCCATCCGTCATTATTATTATTGCTGTGCACTGGCTCATGTACAGAAGGCACGGTCAAGGCTGCTGCCGTCTGCACAACCGTTCTACGCTGCGGTGACGTTACGCCCTTCTGCCTCGCAGCAGCCGAGCTAGCGGCGGCGGTGAAGGCGACAGAGCAGGCGCTCGCGGCACCGGTTGCGTCTCGAGGGGAGGGGGGGCCGCGCTCGACCGCTCGCTGCGGCAACACAGCTGACTGAGTGTCGCGGTCGGAAGTTTCTACTTCTACCTCCTTTATTTTTCTAAATAATTGTTCGTTATTTTCTAGTATTTGTAACGAGGATTCATCGATACAGCAGTCATCTATAACTGATGAATTATTAACGTGGGATAATCCAACGGGTCCGCTTTCCATAAGCCATCCGCCTCGTTTCATGTTCACTTTACATACAGAAGGGGGTAGATGTATTAATGAGTCATTTTGTAATCTCAATATATCCGTTTTTAAATCTTTCAATTGTGTCTGCGTCACATATACCTCTTTAATTTCTTTGACTTCATTCTGTATACGAAGTAAATCTTTTAGAAGTTTTGTGCAATCAAGGTGGTCAAACAGTATTGGCGGTAGTTTTTCCAAGTCCCTTGCTACGAAAACTGGAAATTGATCGGGCTCAACTGACTTAAAACATTAATTATGTCCACTAGATCTCGTTGCTCTTTGCCTTTATTTTTCCTCTTTATTTTCGCCTTTTCCACAGGAACCGATTCGTACAGCAGTGTTTTAGATTTTTCGATATCTTCACTGGTAAACGTAGATGTACATAACCGCACTAACGTGTCTTCATCGATCACTGATATTTTGTTTTGAATAATTATACGACAGCAATTCGTCTATAACTACGTTACAGGAAACACATTTAATTCATTAACGCTCAGGCGGTAGCCGGCGCCCGGAAGCCATTGTCTTACTATTGTGTCTCTAATTACGCACGTCAAAAGGTTAATCAATGTCGACATTTTTACAAAAGCTACAAGTTACGATCGTCAAAAATACATCCTCACGGTAGGGATGCGCACGCGCAACTGAGATAACTAATATAACTAATCCCGAGGAACTAAACAACAAGGTGACAAAAATCACAGACAACATAATTGAGGCTTACCACACCCACTTTAAACTAAGATCCCCACCTACTAAAAGTAAGGGAAACCCCTGGTGGAACACGAAACTTGGTAAACTTAGGGACACCCTACGTAAACGATTTAACAGAGCCAAAAACTCAAGACTCCCCGAGGACTGGGAGCTATACAAAGAAACCCAATACACATACAAGAAAGAAATCAGAACTGCCAAGAAAACTGCCTGGCAGATTTTCTGTGGGAACATAGAATCTAACAATGAAGCCGCACGAGTGAGGAAGATCCTATCAAAGGATTGATCGCACTCTCGGCGCGCTGAAAAAACCAGATAACAGCTATACACGGACAGATCTTGAGACCAGCAACCTCCTACTGGAGACGCATTTCCCGGACTGCAAACTCCTCGAAGACAGAACGTGGGAATGCGAATCAGTATCTACTCCCACCAATTTGGACTGGTCCAGAGCACAGACTATAGTGACAGAAGACCGAATACTCTGGGCAATTAGAACCTTCCAGCCGTATAAGTCCGCCGGACTAGACGAAATTTTCCCAGCCCTTCTACAATGGGGAGAAAACTCTCTCACACCATGGTTGCTGGTAATATACCGAGCCTGCATAGCACTCAAGTATGTACCACTTGCGTGGCGTGAGGTGAAGGTTATCTTCATTCCCAAACCCGGCAAGACTGACTACACGCAACCTAAAGCATACAGACCCATAAGCCTGACATCTTTCCTGCTGAAGACCCTGGAGAGGCTATGTGATAGGCACATCCGGGATGGGTCCTCTTTCAGATAGACCACTTCACAAGCAGCAACACGCCTACTCCACGGGCAAATCAACAGAATCTGCACTACATAATGTGGTGTCAAAAATAGAATGCGCAATACACCACAAATGCTCCTCGCTAGTTGCTTTCATTGACATTGAAGGAGCTTTTGACAAAACCATGTTTCGAAGTATCAGCACAGCCCTTGAGAGGCACGGCGTCGATCCGACCTTAAGTGGCTGAATCACGAACCATGCTCAAACAAAGAGCAGTGCAAGTCACCATAAAGAGCACAACAAGGGCCACTATAGCAAAGGGCTGCCCTCAAGGGGGTGTTTTATCACCCTTGCTATGGAACCTAGTCGCAGACAGCCTCGTCAAGAAACTCAACGATAAAGGTTAATTTACCGTGGGGTATGCCGACGATATAACCATAATAGTAAACGGCACTCATGAAAACACTTTATGCAACCTAATGAGTCAGGCTTTGAAGTTAGTAGAGGACTGGTGCAAAGAATACGAACTAACCGTGAACCCCACCAAAACTGAACTAGTTCTTTTCACAAAAAAAAAGGAAGCTACCTGTACTAAGACTACCGCGCTTCTTTGGAACTACCCTAAGCCTTTCAACTGAAGCCAAATACTTGGGCGTCTACCTAGACAAGCAGTTGAATTGGGCAAAACACATGGACTACGTAAACAAAAAAGCCAGTATATCCATGTGGCAATGCAGACGCATGTTGGGGCGAAACTGGGGTATAAGCCCAAAAGTCACCCCCTGGCTATATACCACAATCATCCGACCAATCATAACATATGGCTCCCTAGTCTGGTGGCCCAGGACAGATTTGAGCACAGCCCAAAAAGAACTCGAAAATTTGCAGCGATACGCCTGCGTAGCAATCACTAGTAGCATGAGAACGGCACCCACTGCCGCCCTACAGGCTATGCTAGGGCTGCCTCCACTGCATCTCATAGTGCGGGAGGAAGCAGCCTTGGCAGTATTCAGACTTAAACTATCGGGTACACTGAAAACAGACTCTCGAATTAAACATACACGCATTATGGATGATGCCATTAAGCGACAGTCCATGATGACGGCCCCCAACGACAAAGCCCCCAAAGCACTGCAATTCCAAAAACACTAGCATCCAACTAGCAGAAGAACCGTACGATTGCTCAGGCCCCAAGGAACTAAGAATTTACACCGACGGATCAAATACGAACACCGGAACAGGAGTCGGAGTCTTCTCCAATGACCTTAATATAAAGATATCTAAACCGCTAGGAGCACTCAACTCGGTTTACCAGGCAAAATGTGTTGGCATCACTCTAGCGGCCAACGCTATAGAAGCCAGAAAAGTTACGGATACTCATATCCGCATAATCTCCGACAGTGCCTCAGTACTACAATCGCTAGAAAAACCCACAACCTCGAAACTTATACAAGAATGCCACTCTGCACTAGAACGTGTCACAGTGTTAAATAATAACACTGTGACACTGCAGTGGATAAAAGGACACAGCGGCTCACTGGGCAACGAGGCAGCTGATGAGCTGGCAAGGCGGGGGTCTGACACGGTGGTCTTCGGACCGGAGCCCATCGTGCCAATACCCTTTAGTCAGCTGCGTGGTTGGCTACGAGAGCACACAAATGCACAAGCGGGAAGGTGGTGGTCCCTGGCACCGGGCTGCAGGCAGGCTAAAGAAGCCATGCCAAGTTTAAATAGAACCCTAACCAGCAGCCTTCTGCGACTGGACAGAGGCAGCCAGCGTCTGGTGGCAGGGACCATCACCGGACAAATTTAAAAACGGCGGTATTTAATTCTATGCGGCTAATTACGGAACTAATTTTTACGCGGCAATTACCAAGCGATATAGGCGCAACCATTCCCCCCGGGTTTGAAGGGTTACCTTCAAAGAAAAAGAGAAAACAACGGCGAAACTAAACTCTACTACTATAACTAAACTATCAACTATAGCGTCGATACTAGGTATCGATAAACCATAACTATCTATGTTACTACTGCTGATTAGGCATAGGACAGAGGCGAATAACTGAAACGTAGGTACGACCCAGTTGCGGTTCTAACTCTTACGACTCGCGTTATTCCGTTCGAACCCGGGAAAAACTTCTTCCACTACACCAAGGGGCCAGTGCAGAGGAGGCGCACACTCAGTCTTCAGTATCACCACAGTACCGACAGTGACTCGGTCTGAAGGAGTGTTCCACCTTTGACGCTACTGCAGCGTATGCAGATAGTCTGTTCTCCATCGCTTCCAAAAGAACTGAACCAAGCCATCCAGTAGAGCGTGACAATTGGCCTTATGGTGATAATCTACTAACAAATCTAAAACGTGATCCTTGCGTGGTAGAACTACGGGATGCATTTGTTCAAATTCTAACTTAGCATTTCGCAGACGGCCACCCACTCGAATGAGTCCGTCTTGCAGAAACGGTTTCAAATGTTGAAGTGCGCGACTACAAGGTTTATGTGATTCTAAACTACGAAATTCTACCGAGAAATAAAACCTCTGTAACTCTCGAAGTATGACTGTTTCAGCTCTATCTAAATCAGCTGCGGTTATAGAACCACGCGATGGCAATAATTTTAAAAATCTTAAGACGTAAACTACGCAGCGTAATAGCCTCGACCAAGACGAGACTCGATTAGACAATAACAAAATAACTGACTCTTCACGTGGAACTGAGACCACAAGCGTATGTTTCTTTTCCTCGGGTGGTTCTGAAACAGCAGCGGGGCTAAATGGAGTACTCGGCCACTTGACAGGAGTGGTATGAATCCAGGGAGGGCCGCGAAACTAAAGCGGATGATTTAAGATTTGCGAGGGAAGCAAACCACGTGAGAGACAATCAGCTGGGTTGTCTGTCCCAGCGACGTGGAATATTTTTTCCGGTGGCAATTCAGATTGAATCTTTGCCACCCTATTTGCGACAAACGTGCCCCATCGATGGGGAGAAGAGTGTGCCCAACATAGAGCAACGGTTGAGTCTGAAAAAGCTACAATTCTATCTATATTAATGCGAGAACGACAAGCTTTAACTTTAGATGTAATCAATTGAACTAACAAGAGAAGGACACAAAGTTCGAGACGAGCAAGAGATATGAACTTACGAGGAGATACCTTGGATTTTGCGCTAATAAGGAAAACTGAAATGTTGTCGCCATTCAGGACCTGAAAATAAACTACTCCCCCGTAAGCCCTCTCACTAGCGTCTGCAGAACCTACCACATTAACAACACTGTCTGGTATAATACCAACATGGCGAGGAATCTGTATCTGATCGAGCATTGGAAGCTCTTTCCTATAACGAGTCCACAACTTAACAACGTTGTCAGGAGCGGTGTCGTCCAAATCACAGTTGGAAAGCCAAAGCTCTTTTATAAGCAGCTTTGCATACAAAACGACAGGAGCTACGAAACCCATTATATCCCATATCCGAGCAACACATGCTAGGATAATGCGATTGGTACAAGTTGGCGGGGTCGAACTAATTTTAAGACTGAACATCAGCCGCGGGTGACCAATTTAGACCAAGAATCTTGTGCGAATCATTATCGTCGAATTCCTTTACCGACGTCAACCGGTGTGACGGAGGAATCGACTCTAATGCAACTTGCGAGTTGCTTGTCCATTTCACGAGATCAAATTGACCGGATTTCATGAGATTTATTACTTGAGAAGCAGTCTCTATAGTCTCTGCTTCACTAGGTATGCTGTACACAAAATCGTCCACGTATAATCCGATTTCAATAGTAGCCTTTGCCTTCGGGTATGTATCACCCTCATCAGTGGCCAACGGCTTGACGGTGCGAAGAGCGTGAAAGGGACTAGACTTAAGCCCAAAACAAACACGATTGAATTCGTAAACCTTCAAAGGTTCCTGCGGCGAAAATCTATACAAGAAGCGTAGGAATCTGCGGTCACATTCCCTAATTCCAATACAAAGAAACATTTGCTTAATATCAGCAAAGAGCGCAATAGCAAACAAGCGCAAATTTACTATTATGTTAAATAAGTTACCCTGGAGGTTTTGACTACAATACAAAATATCATTGAGCGATATGGAAGTACTAGTTTTAACACTACCATCCATAACCACACGCAGTTTAGTTGTAAGCTTATCTTCTCTAACAACTCGCGGGATGACGTAAGACGGATAATCACGTGTCTCTTCAGTCTCGGCAGGCACAGGTGAGATATAACCTTTATCTAAATATTCGTTCATCACATCATCATAGGCTTGCTTCAACTTAGGAGACGTCTGCATCTTACGTTCCAAACAAAGAAAGCGTTTTTCTGCGGAGGCGCGGGAGCTACCTAGCGAAAAAATATCACCCTTGAACGGGAGCGTGACAACATAACGACCATCTTTATCACGAGTAGTCGTGCGACTATAAATCTCCTCAGTGACCTGATCTTCAGGGCTGAGTATAGGCGGGACATTGACCTCTTCAATTTCCCAGAACCTGCGGATGGTAGACTCCAGCGGCGGCTCGACAGTGCAACAGTGCGACACAGTCGAGTAACTATCTATACAAGCGGGTGCGGAGCCAACTATAAAAAAACCGAGAACTGTTTCCAGTGCATGTTGAGCGGGGTACGTCGAAGACCTTGAATTTTACGTGATAACTGGAGATGCGGGAGGATCGAAGCACCGATCAATAGATCGATATCTCCAGGAAAAGCGTAATTCTCGTCTGCTAACTGCAAGTTCTTAAACTCCGTCAGCGAGGACGTGTCAAACGGGACCGTGGGCAACCGTTCTGTAATCTTATCTGCGACTAGCGAATCCATTTCAAACGAAACATCAGGATTAAAACGTGAACTAAATATTATTTTAATAGACCCGTGAATGGCTGCCTTCAGACCTCCAAAACCCTTCACCACTGAACGGGATGTCCAATTATTAAAACTAAAACCAAGGCGTTGACAACAATCCCGAGTAATAAAATTACATTGGGAAGCGCCTTCTAGTAGCGCTCGTACAGTACGCGGTTTGCCAAAGGCATCTACAATAATAACTTGCGCAGTCGCAAGTAAAACGGTAGAAAACGCAGGACTAGTGGCGGACAGCGAACACAATGTTACGTCGTTTGCAGCAGGCCACGCGTCACCAGCGTCGCGCATCTGCGCGGGCTGCGGCTGCGATGACAGTTTACTATTCTCAAAATGTAATAAGGTATGATGTCTAGCTGGACATTTACGACAACTAACACCACTGTTACATGACGTAACCAGATGTTTGTCACTTAGACAATTAAAACACAAATTATTAGTGCGAACAAACTTGTAACGATCACTAGGCGATAACCTTTGAAATCCCAAACACTTGTACAACTGTGTATGGCTACCCTTACACAGGGAACAGTCAGGTGTTGGTGCGGTGTTAACTAGCGTATGTGCAGTCTTGACTGACTTCGATGATGCATCCATACGGCGATCGGAGCTCACCCTATTCGTAACCTCATGCCTAACCGACGTGCGCTGCAATACTTTAATATGATCGCGAATAAAAGTTTCTAAATCATCAAATTTAGGCATTTCGTTACCGCGTTGAGTCGTCTCAAATAGACGAACAGTTTCAGAATCGAATTTCTTTAAACCGATATACAAAAACAAAAAGTCACAGAGGTCATCGACCTTTAGGTTCTTTACTGCACGAACAGGTGATGCGAAAATATTTAAGAACTTCTCTAAATTATGATCATTACAAACAGAAAAACCTTTCAATTCGTATAATTGATCCAAATATGCGGTTGCTACCAAACGTTTGTCTTCGTATTTTGTTTTTAAAGTATTCAAAATTACAGTATAATTTTCGGCACTAAAGGTGATTCCAGCACAGACAGCTTTAGCCTTACCGGTTAATTTTTCTACAAGATAATGTAATCTCTCGTGATCTGTCAGCGATGTGTTCCTATGTATTATATTTTCGAAACTATCGATAAATAAATTCTAATTTCTAATGTCACCATTAAATTCAGGTATTTGAATTGGCGGCAATCGCGGCCGATCGCGCGGGGGGTTGAATAGACCGCCCGTGCAGGGTGGCGTCTCCAAACTCCTAGCGACACGTTTGATTCGACAATACAAATCATCAAAGGACGACAATGCCTGATAACTCACACAGTAATCAGGATTGACTCCAACTCTAAAGCATTTATATAATTAATTACGGATTAAAAATCCGCGCGTAAACTATCTAAGATTTCTATAGAACACAAGAAAGCATCTCTGGTCGCCAGATCCGAGGTTTGTAGTGCACTGTCACAAATTGATTGTACACGTGAGAATAGCGCGTCCCTTTTAGCGTATAAAAGTTTCAACTGAACTTTAATATCAGTACTAACCTTACTACCTTTAAGAGACATCTTGATTTATTATACGTATTCAATAATACACTACAATAAATACTAATGAGTTATAAGTAAGCGATAGATAACACATAGCAATGCGGTAATAATCATAAACAACTTTAGACATAAGTAAATGAATGTCTATGCGAACGAACGAACGGAACAACACAGATCGATGAGTTAATATTTCACAAAATTACCCAAATATATCATTCACGTCGTTCATTAGTGTTTAATCTATGGTTCATTTGTAAGAACGACCGAACGAACAAACAAGTATCTACTAGTTCAACATTGAACGGGTATTTTTTATTTTCGTCTACCTACATATAATTTATAAAGCTTCCGAATGAATTTAACAAAAATGCGAACGTTTTATATCTATGTAGGTATTACGTAAATATATGCGGTGTGGTCGACGACGTACCAAACTAACTATACGAACGAAATAACGTATAGTTCTGTACCTAAATGCCTAGATGCGGTTTTTCTACTATTATAACTAGGTAAATAGGCGCGTTGCGTTTATTCTCTATGGAATAATTACTAAAATGCGAAATTACAAGAAAATGATTTTACGATCTGACTCGTATGGACCAAAGAAAATGGATGCGCTTATACTACTAATATTGGAAGTGTTTCTCAAATAATGTACTTGACAACTTGCAGTAGATGGATCTTGTTGGAGCCGTTTAGGATTAGGAAGCAGAGAAAAACAGCTCGTATATGGAAGGAAATTGCACTAACCTTTTGCACTCCACGGCGTCAATCCGCCGGCGTTCTCTAGATTTCGCGACACCTGCTCCAGTGACGAGGAGGTATAACACTCACTGAACACTGCATAGTTCTCAAGCACAAAGCGTAAGCGGTTTTAGTGTCTTTAGCGGATAAGTTCTACAATAACTATTTTTTCTTGTAAAATTGCGCGGGACGTCGTCTTAGCGTTGCGAGCGTTACCGAGCGAGTCCCTCTGCGTACTCTTTCACCCGAGGTTGTGCAGGAAAGGGATGCAAAATGGGAAGTGTTGCAAGTTGTCACACAAACAAAACGCGGTATTTAATTCTATGCGGGGCTAATTACGGAACTAATTTTTACGCGGCAATTACCAAGCGATATAGGCGCAACCAATATTGATAAGAAAATAGTTATAGTTATAAAGGTACCGATTGTCTTACCAAGAACCTATATCCTATATAAGTTGTCCATAATTCCTAACAAAAATAATATGGCCCTTATCCCTACCTCTCCGTTTATAGCAATTCATGGATTATATTCTATGTACATAGAGACAGAATGTCCGAAGCTTAACTCATCGTACCTCCGCGAAGAGAAAGTCGGTTTCAAGGTTATAGATAAGCCAGACTGCGTGCAGCAGCTCATCACTCAACAGCATCTCAACTCCTGTACATGAACACCAGTCATTCTACACAAGCAGGCTCTAAAACAACTTGACGAAAAACACTACACACTAAGCTTCCCGATACCTGCAAAAGTACAGATGTCATGTGGACAGGAACAATTCAGAACACTTCAAAGAAGTTATTTGGCTACAATACCGCAAGATTGCCTGATAAGAACCACTGAATTCACTCCGCAGCAATTATAAACTGTTTCCAAGAACCGTATGAAGACAACAGATACACAGACCAGTTTATTGAAACAATAAACACAAAGATGCATACGCCAAATCTTTTAGCAGATTACGTGCTTCAGCATAACTTAAACCGACTAAGGACGGCATTTGTGCGGTTGGAAGCAAACGACCCAAAATTGACGGACTTCCCGCGATTTACGCAAGAAGAACTGATCTTGTTCGCAGTGGGTACGTATCACTTCAAAATAGCTCGCTCGTATTGTAGCGAGCACATCAAGAGGATGTACATGAAATCAAAGTTTTTAGAGACCCAGTGTCCGTTGATTTAAATGGTGTAAACTGCGATTTAATTAGATGTCGCAAATCTCGTAATAAAAAATTTCGTCTACATCATGCTAGAAAATGTTCAAGATCCGCTACAAACGAGAATGTATTTCATACTCTTCTTTATACTTCAGATCCTTACATAACCAGCATTAGAAAACTGTATACTAAAAACGTGAAGGAACTTGATGAAGACACCTTAGATCTTTTGAAAGTGAACGAAAAATAACATAACATTTCATAAACATTACAAATTAAACTGTGCTTGATTAAATCGGCCTACATGCCAATGTGAAATAAAAACATTTGAAATTTGAACACTCCTTGCACGCATGCACGATTTGCGCATAGAGATGCCGCGACAAGTCGCGGCATGGCGGACAGTTTCCGCGGGATCTCATGGTGAAATGGCGACAGCGACTGTCGCAACCATTATTACTGGCTGGGCACGCTATAATTATGGCGGTAAGTCTAAGTAGTCTTTGAGGAGTGGCTGGAAAGACCTCACGGCGTCCTCACGACGTAGGTTCTCACCGAACATGGTCAGTTCGGAAAGTTCCTGCACCGGCTAAGGCCCAAAGTGCGCAAATAAAATTGGACCTAGCTGAAGCCCGTCTTGCCTTAATAGAATTAGAATCGAACGATAAAGAGGATTTAGAATCTGTCACCGAAGTGCCACCCTTTAATACCAGCCAACGTGATTGGACAAAGTTTCACAATCTTACTACAAAACAGCCGATCAGCTGACAGCAACTCAGCACAGGTCTCAATTAACAAAAAGCATTCGAGGAAAAGCGAAGGAAGCTGAGGAAGGACTACTACTGGTAAGCGCAGATCCGGACGATATCATGGCGATACTTCAGTGGTGATTCCACCGTTCCGACTCAAGTGTGAAAAAAGAATTAGAACGTTTGCAAAACCTATCGCTCTTAACACCTTATCACATTTGCTTCCTAGGTTGAAAATTCTGTATTATCACTGCAAAAACTTTATTGCGATAAATATATCTGCGACCTACCAGTCAGGGTACTCGTTGACAAGCTAACTTCGAAATTAAGAAAAAAGTAGTACCGTTTCTGCGTTTTACCAGAACTTTTAGATCTTCGAATGTTTAATTGCTTCATAAACAGTGAAGCACAAAAATGCAGCTAGCACGCGAAGCCAGAAAGCGTAAACATAAATTATAGTAAAGTAAAAAAAAACCCGACTACGACAAAATAAACGACACTGACAAAGTATGAAACAATATTTTCATAATTCGAACAGAACAAAAAGAAAAGCCGCAGTCAGACGTTATAGGTACCAACCGAAATAAAAAAAACACGGCGTATTTATCTCCATTTTTATTTTCGCTAGAGGGCGCCATATCGAGTTTTGTGCAACGTCACGTAGCCTATGTTCAGCGGACAATTAAGACGGTTCTAACGATACCTCATATGTCGAGATCCGATAAGTAGATTAGGAGCTATGAGGGAACAGATGAACATACATACATACATAAATAGCCTGTCAAAATCATAACCCTCTTTTGGCTTTGCCGTAGTCGGGTAAAAAGAGGAAGGACACTGATCGTAAATAGCAGGAAAAAAAGTTTTGTTAAACATTGATACAATAAACATGACGTGATGGTTTATAATCATAATTATACATTGCTGAGTACAATGACTGACTACAAAGTAGCCGCAGCAATTATAAACTGTTTTCAAGAGCCGTATGAAGACAACAGATACACAGAACAGTTCATTGAAACAATAAACACAAAGATGCATACGCCAAATCTTTTAGCAGATTACGTGCTTCAGCATAACTTAAACCGACTAAGGACGGCATTTGTGCGGTTGGAAGCAAACGACCCAAAATTGACGGACTTTCCGCGATTTACGCAAGAAGAACTGATCTTGTTTGCAGTGGGTAAGTATTACTTCAAAATAGCTCGCTCGTATTGTAGCGAGCACATTAAGAGGATGTGTATGAAAATCAAAGTTTTTAGAGACCCAGTGTCCGTTGATTTAAATGGTGTAAACTGCGATTTAATTAGATGTCGCAAATCTCGTAATAATGTTTATAAAAAATTTCGTCTACATCATGCTAGAAAATGTTCAAGATCCGCTACAAACGAGAATGTATTTCATACTCTTCTTTATACTTCAGATCCTTACATAACCAGCATTAGAAAACCGTATACTAAAAACGTGAAGGAACTTGATGAAGACACCTTAGATCTTTTGAAAGTGAACGAAAAATAACATAACATTTCATAAACATTACAAATTAAACTGTGCTTGATTTAATCGGCCTACATGCCAATGTGAAATAAAAACATTTGAAGTTTGAACACTCCTTGCACGCACGCATGCACGATTTGCGCATAGAGATGCTGCGACAAGTCGCGGCATGGCGGACAGTTTCCGCGGGATCTCATGGTGAAATGGCGACAGCGACTGTCGCAACCATTATTACTGGCTGGGCACGCTATAATTATGGCGGTAAGTCTAAGTAGTCTTTGAGGAGTGGCTGGAAAGACCTCACGGCGTCCTCACGACGTAGGTTCTCACCGAACATGGTCAGTTCGGAAAGTTCCTGCACCGGCTAAGGCCCAAAGTGCGCAAATAAAATTGGACCTAGCTGAAGCCCGTCTTGCCTTAATAGAATTAGAATCGAACGATAAAGAGGATTTAGAATCTGTCACCGAAGTGCCACCCTTTAATACCAGCCAACGTGATTGGACAAAGTTTCACAATCTTACTACAAAACAGCCGATCAGCTGACAGCAACTCAGCACAGGTCTCAATTAACAAAAAGCATTCGAGGAAAAGCGAAGGAAGCTGAGGAAGGACTACTACTGGTAAGCGCAGATCCGGACGATATCATGGCGATACTTCAGTGGTGATTCCACCGTTCCGACTCAAGTGTGAAAAAAGAATTAGAACGTTTGCAAAACCTATCGCTCTTAACACCTTATCACATTTGCTTCCTAGGTTGAAAATTCTGTATTATCACTGCAAAAACTTTATTGCGATAAATATATCTGCGACCTACCAGTCAGGGTACTCGTTGACAAGCTAACTTCGAAATTAAGAAAAAAGTAGTACCGTTTCTGCGTTTTACCAGAACTTTTAGATCTTCGAATGTTTAATTGCTTCATAAACAGTGAAGCACAAAAATGCAGCTAGCACGCGAAGCCAGAAAGCGTAAACATAAATTATAGTAAAGTAAAAAAAAACCCGACTACGACAAAATAAACGACACTGACAAAGTATGAAACAATATTTTCATAATTCGAACAGAACAAAAAGAAAAGCCGCAGTCAGACGTTATAGGTACCAACCGAAATAAAAAAAACACGGCGTATTTATCTCCATTTTTATTTTCGCTAGAGGGCGCCATATCGAGTTTTGTGCAACGTCACGTAGCCTATGTTCAGCGGACAATTAAGACGGTTCTAACGATACCTCATATGTCGAGATCCGATAAGTAGATTAGGAGCTATGAGGGAACAGATGAACATACATACATACATAAATAGCCTGTCAAAATCATAACCCTCTTTTGGCTTTGCCGTAGTCGGGTAAAAAGAGGAAGGACACTGATCGTAAATGGCAGGAAAAAAAGTTTTGTTAAACATTGATACAATAAACATGACGTGATGGTTTATAATCATAATTATACATTGCTGAGTACAATGACTGACTACAAAGTAGCCGCAGCAATTATAAACTGTTTTCAAGAGCCGTATGAAGACAACAGATACACAGAACAGTTCATTGAAACAATAAACACAAAGATGCATACGCCAAATCTTTTAGCAGATTACGTGCTTCAGCATAACTTAAACCGACTAAGGACGGCATTTGTGCGGTTGGAAGCAAACGACCCAAAATTGACGGACTTTCCGCGATTTACGCAAGAAGAACTGATCTTGTTTGCAGTGGGTAAGTATTACTTCAAAATAGCTCGCTCGTATTGTAGCGAGCACATTAAGAGGATGTGTATGAAATCAAAGTTTTTAGAGACCCAGTGTCCGTTGATTTAAATGGTGTAAACTGCGATTTAATTAGATGTCGCAAATCTCGTAATAATGTTTATAAAAAATTTCGTCTACATCATGCTAGAAAATGTTCAAGATCCGCTACAAACGAGAATGTATTTCATACTCTTCTTTATACTTCAGATCCTTACATAACCAGCATTAGAAAACCGTATACTAAAAACGTGAAGGAACTTGATGAAGACACCTTAGATCTTTTGAAAGTGAACGAAAAATAACATAACATTTCATAAACATTACAAATTAAACTGTGCTTGATTTAATCGGCCTACATGCCAATGTGAAATAAAAACATTTGAAGTTTGAACACTCCTTGCACGCACGCATGCACGATTTGCGCATAGAGATGCTGCGACAAGTCGCGGCATGGCGGACAGTTTCCGCGGGATCTCATGGTGAAATGGCGACAGCGACTGTCGCAACCATTATTACTGGCTGGGCACGCTATAATTATGGCGGTAAGTCTAAGTAGTCTTTGAGAAGTGGCTGGAAAGACCTCACGGCGTCCTCACGACGTAGGTTCTCACCGAACATGGTCAGTTCGGAAAGTTCCTGCACCGGCTAAGGCCCAAAGTGCGCAAATAAAATTGGACCTAGCTGAAGCCCGTCTTGCCTTAATAGAATTAGAATCGAACGATAAAGAGGATTTAGAATCTGTCACCGAAGTGCCACCCTTTAATACCAGCCAACGTGATTGGACAAAGTTTCACAATCTTACTACAAAACAGCCGATCAGCTGACAGCAACTCAGCACAGGTCTCAATTAACAAAAAGCATTCGAGGAAAAGCGAAGGAAGCTGAGGAAGGACTACTACTGGTAAGCGCAGATCCGGACGATATCATGGCGATACTTCAGTGGTGATTCCACCGTTCCGACTCAATTGTGAAAAAAGAATTAGAATGTTTGCAAAACCTATCGCTCTTAACACCTTATCACATTTGCTTCCTAGGTTGAAAATTCTGTATTATCACTGCAAGAACTTTATTGCGATAAATATATCTGCGACCTACCAGTCAGGGTACTCGTTGACAAGCTAACTTCGAAATTAAGAAAAAAGTAGTACCGTTTCTGCGTTTTACCAGAACTTTTAGATCTTCGAATGTTTAATTGCTTCATAAACAGTGAAGCACAAAAATGCAGCTAGCACGCGAAGCCAGAAAGCGTAAACATAAATTATAGTAAAGTAAAAGAAAAAACCCGACTACGACAAAATAAACGACGCTGACAAAGTATGAAACAATATTTTCATAATTCGAACAGAACAAAAAGAAAAGCTGCAGTCAGACGTTATAGGTACCAACCGAAATAAAAAAAAAACACGGCGTATTTATCTCCATTTTTATTTTCGCTAGAGGGCGCCATATCGAGTTTTGTGTAACGTCACGTAGCCTATGTTCAGCGAACAATTAAGACGGTTCTAACGATACCTCATATGTCGAGGTCCGATAAGTAGATTAGGAGCTATGAGGGAACAGATGAACATACATACATACATAAATAGCCTGTCAAAATCATAACCCTCTTTTGGCTTTGCCGTAGTCGGGTAAAAAGACACTGATCGTAAATTGCAGGAAAAAAAGTTTTGTTAAACATTGATACAATAAACATGACGTGATGGTTTATAATCATAATTATACATTGCTGAGTACAATGACTGACTACAAAGTAGCCGCAGCAATTATAAACTGTTTCCAAGAGCCGTATGAAGACAACAGATACACAGAACAGTTCCTTGAAACAATAAACACAAAGATGCATACGCCAAATCTTGCATACAGGTGAGATGGTGGTCAAACGCGAGCCTATTATAAATAATAAAAAATAATAAAATTGCCGAGTACAATAACGGACTACAGAGTAGCCGCAGCAATTATAAACTGTTTCCAAGAGCTGTATGAAGACAACAGATAGACAGAACAGTTTATTGAAACAATAAACACAAAGATGCATACGCCAAATCTTTTAGCAGATTACGTGCTTCAGCATAACTTAAACCGACTAAGGACGGCATTTGTGCGGTTGGAAGCAAACGACCCAAAATTGACGGACTTCCCGCGATTTACGCAAGAAGAACTGATCTTGTTTGTAGTGGGTACGTATCACTTCAAAATAGCTCGCTCGTATTGTAGCGAGCACATCAAGAGGATGTATATGAAATCTTAGTTTTTAGAGACCCAGTGTCCGTCGATTTAAATCGTAAAAAGGATTATAAAAAATTTCGTCTACATCATGCTAGAAAATGCTCAAGATACGCTACAAACGAGAATGCATTTCATACTCTTCTTTATACTTCAGATCCTTACATAACCAGCATTAGAAAACTGTATACTAAAAACGTGAAGGAACTTGATGAAGACACCTTAGATCTTTTGAAAGTGAACGAAAAATAACATAACATTTCATAAACATTACAAATTAAACTGTGCTTGATTAAATCGGCCTACATGCCAATGTGAAATAAAAACATTTGAAATTTGAACACTCCTTGCACGCATGCACGATTTGCGCATAGAGATGCCGCGACAAGTCGCGGCATGGCGGACAGTTTCCGCGGGATCTCATGGTGAAATGGCGACAGCGACTGTCGCAACCATTATTACTGGCTGGGCACGCCATAATTATGGCGGTAAGTCTAAGTAGTCTTTGAGGAGTGGCTGGAAAGACCTCACGGCGTCCTCACGACGTAGGTTCTCACCGAACATGGTCAGTTCGGAAAGTTCCTGCACCGGCTAAGGCCCAAAGTGCGCAAATAAAATTGGACCTAGCTGAAGCCCGTCTTGCCTTAATAGAATTAGAATCGAACGATAAAGAGGATTTAGAATCTGTCACCGAAGTGCCACCCTTTAATACCAGCCAACGTGATTGGACAAAGTTTCACAATCTTACTACAAAACAGCCGATCAGCTGACAGCAACTCAGCACAGGTCTCAATTAACAAAAAGCATTCGAGGAAAAGCGAAGGAAGCTGAGGAAGGACTACTACTGGTAAGCGCAGATCCGGACGATATCATGGCGATACTTCAGTGGTGATTCCACCGTTCCGACTCAAGTGTGAAAAAAGAATTAGAACGTTTGCAAAACCTATCGCTCTTAACACCTTATCACATTTGCTTCCTAGGTTGAAAATTCTGTATTATCACTGCAAGAACTTTATTGCGATAAATATATCTGCGACCTACCAGTCAGGGTACTCGTTGACAAGCTAACTTCGAAATTAAGAAAAAAGTAGTACCGTTTCTGCGTTTTACCAGAACTTTTAGATCTTCGAATGTTTAATTGCTTCATAAACAGTGAAGCACAAAAATGCAGCTAGCACGCGAAGCCAGAAAGCGTAAACATAAATTATAGTAAAGTAAAAAAAAAACCCGACTACGACAAAATAAACGACACTGACAAAGTATGAAACAATATTTTCATAATTCGAACAGAACAAAAAGAAAAGCCGCAGTCAGACGTTATAGGTACCAACCGAAATAAAAAAAACACGGCGTATTTATCTCCATTTTTATTTTCGCTAGAGGGCGCCATATCGAGTTTTGTGCAACGTCACGTAGCCTATGTTCAGCGGACAATTAAGACGGTTCTAACGATACCTCATATGTCGAGATCCGATAAGTAGATTAGGAGCTATGAGGGAACAGATGAACATACATACATACATAAATAGCCTGTCAAAATCATAACCCTCTTTTGGCTTTGCCGTAGTCGGGTAAAAAGAGGAAGGACACTGATCGTAAATAGCAGGAAAAAAAGTTTTGTTAAACATTGATACAATAAACATGACGTGATGGTTTATAATCATAATTATACATTGCTGAGTACAATGACTGACTACAAAGTAGCCGCAGCAATTATAAACTGTTTCCAAGAGCCGTATGAAGACAACAGATACACAGAACAGTTCATTGAAACAATAAACACAAAGATGCATACGCCAAATCTTTTAGCAGATTACGTGCTTCAGCATAACTTAAACCGACTAAGGACGGCATTTGTGCGGTTGGAAGCAAACGACCCAAAATTGACGGACTTTCCGCGATTTATGCAAGAAGAACTGATCTTGTTTGCAGTGGGTAAGTATTACTTCAAAATAGCTCACTCGTATTGTAGCGAGCACATTAAGAGGATGTGTATGAAATCAAAGTTTTTAGAGACCCAGTGTCCGTTGATTTAAATGGTGTAAACTGCGATTTAATTAGATGTCGCAAATCTCGTAATAATGTTTATAAAAAATTTCGTCTACATCATGCTAGAAAATGTTCAAGATCCGCTACAAACGAGAATGTATTTCATACTCTTCTTTATACTTCAGATCCTTACATAACCAGCATTAGAAAACCGTATACTAAAAACGTGAAGGAACTTGATGAAGACACCTTAGATCTTTTGAAAGTGAACGAAAAATAACATAACATTTCATAAACATTACAAATTAAACTGTGCTTGATTTAATCGGCCTACATGCCAATGTGAAATAAAAACATTTCAAGTTTGAACACTCCTTGCACGCACGCATGCACGATTTGCGCATAGAGATGCTGCGACAAGTCGCGGCATGGCGGACAGTTTCCGCGGGATCTCATGGTGAAATGGCGACAGCGACTGTCGCAACCATTATTACTGGCTGGGCACGCTATAATTATGGCGGTAAGTCTAAGTAGTCTTTGAGGAGTGGCTGGAAAGACCTCACGGCGTCCTCACGACGTAGGTTCTCACCGAACATGGTCAGTTCGGAAAGTTCCTGCACCGGCTAAGGCCCAAAGTGCGCAAATAAAATTGGACCTAGCTGATGCCCGTCTTGCCTTAATAGAATTAGAATCGAACGATAAAGAGGATTTAGAATCTGTCACCGAAGTGCCACCCTTTAATACCAGCCAACGTGATTGGACAAAGTTTCACAATCTTACTACAAAACAGCCGATCAGCTGACAGCAACTCAGCACAGGTCTCAATTAACAAAAAGCATTCGAGGAAAAGCGAAGGAAGCTGAGGAAGGACTACTACTGGTAAGCGCAGATCCGGACGATATCATGGCGATACTTCAGTGGTGATTCCACCGTTCCGACTCAATTGTGAAAAAAGAATTAGAATGTTTGCAAAACCTATCGCTCTTAACACCTTATCACATTTGCTTCCTAGGTTGAAAATTCTGTATTATCACTGCAAGAACTTTATTGCGATAAATATATCTGCGACCTACCAGTCAGGGTACTCGTTGACAAGCTAACTTCGAAATTAAGAAAAAAGTAGTACCGTTTCTGCGTTTTACCAGAACTTTTAGATCTTCGAATGTTTAATTGCTTCATAAACAGTGAAGCACAAAAATGCAGCTAGCACGCGAAGCCAGAAAGCGTAAACATAAATTATAGTAAAGTAAAAGAAAAAACCCGACTACGACAAAATAAACGACGCTGACAAAGTATGAAACAATATTTTCATAATTCGAACAGAACAAAAAGAAAAGCTGCAGTCAGACGTTATAGGTACCAACCGAAATAAAAAAAAAACACGGCGTATTTATCTCCATTTTTATTTTCGCTAGAGGGCGCCATATCGAGTTTTGTGTAACGTCATGTAGCCTATGTTCAGCGGACAATTAAGACGGTTCTAACGATACCTCATATGTCGAGGTCCGATAAGTAGATTAGGAGCTATGAGGGAACAGATGAACATACATACATACATAAATAGCCTGTCAAAATCATAACCCTCTTTTGGCTTTGCCGTAGTCGGGTAAAAAGACACTGATCGTAAATTGCAGGAAAAAAAGTTTTGTTAAACATTGATACAATAAACATGACGTGATGGTTTATAATCATAATTATACATTGCTGAGTACAATGACTGACTACAAAGTAGCCGCAGCAATTATAAACTGTTTCCAAGAGCCGTATGAAGACAACAGATACACAGAACAGTTCCTTGAAACAATAAACACAAAGATGCATACGCCAAATCTTGCATACAGGTGAGATGGTGGTCAAACGCGAGCCTATCATAAATAATAAAAAATAATAAAATTGCCGAGTACAATAACGGACTACAGAGTAGCCGCAGCAATTATAAACTGTTTCCAAGAGCTGTATGAAGACAACAGATAGACAGAACAGTTTATTGAAACAATAAACACAAAGATGCATACGCCAAATCTTTTAGCAGATTACGTGCTTCAGCATAACTTAAACCGCCTAAGGACGGCATTTGTGCGGTTGGAAGCAAACGACCCAAAATTGACGGACTTCCCGCGATTTACGCAAGAAGAACTGATCTTGTTTGTAGTGGGTACGTATCACTTCAAAATAGCTCGCTCGTATTGTAGCGAGCACATCAAGAGGATGTATATGAAATCAAAGTTTTTAGAGACCCAGTGTCCGTCGATTTAAATCGTAAAAAGGATTATAAAAAATTTCGTCTACATCATGCTAGAAAATGCTCAAGATACGCTACAAACGAGAATGCATTTCATACTCTTCTTTATACTTCAGATCCTTACATAACCAGCATTAGAAAACTGTATACTAAAAACGTGAAGGAACTTGATGAAGACACCTTAGATCTTTTGAAAGTGAACGAATTAATTTTAGATCTCGAAGTTCATCAAGTATTAATAACATAACATTTCATAAACATTACAAATTAAACTGTGTTTGATTTTTATCGGCCTACATGCCAATGTGAAATAAAAAAATTTGAATTTTGAACACTCTTCTCTCACGTCCGCGGACAGAGTTTCCGCGGGATCTCATGGTGAAATGGCAACAGCGACTGTCGCAACCATAATTAGTGGCTGGGCACGCCATAATGGCGGTAAGTCTAAGTAAGTCTTTGAGGAGTGGCTGGAAAGACCTCACTGCGTCCTCAGCTTTCGCATGACGTAGGTTCTCACCGAACATGGTCAGTTCGGGAAGTTCCTGCACCGGCCAAGGCCCAAGTTGTGCAAATAAAATTGGACCTAGCTGAAGCCCGCCTTGCCTTAATAGAACTAGAATCGAACGATAAAGAGGATTTAGAATCTGTCACCGAAGTGCCACCCTTTAATACCAGCCAACGTGATTGGACAAAGTTTCACAATCTTACTTCAAAACAGCCGATCAGCTGACAGCAACTCAGCACAGGTCTCAATTAACAACAAGCATTCGAGGAAAAGCGAAGGAAGCTGTGGAAGGACTACCACTGGTAAGCGCAGATCCGGACGATATCATGGCGATACTTCAGTTGTGATTCCACCGTTCCAACTCAATTGTGAAAAAAGAATTTGAACGTTTGCAAAACAACACAACACACACCTTAACACCTTATCACATTTGCTTCCTACGTTGAAAATTCTGTATTATCACTGCAAGAACTTAATTGCGATAAATATATCTGCGACCTACCAGTCAGGGTACTCGTTGACAGGCTAACTTCGAAATTAAGAAAAAAGTAGTACCGTTTCTGCGTTTTACCAGAACTTTTAGATCTTCGAATGTTTAATTGCTTCATACACAGTGAAGCACAAAAATGCAGCTAGCACGCGAAGCCAGAAAGCGTAAACATAAATTATAGTAAAGTCAAAAAAAAACCCGACTACGACAAAATAAACCGACGCTGAAAAATTATGAAACAAGATTTTCATAATTCGAACAGAACAAAAAGAAAAGCCGCAGTCACACGTTATAGGTACCAACCGATATAAAAAAACGGCGTATTTATCTCCATTTTTATTTTCGCTAGAGGGCGCCATATCGAGTTTTGTGCAACGTCACGTAGCCTATGTTCAGCGGACAATTAAGACGGTTCTAACGATACCTCATATGTCGAGGTCCGATAAGTAGATTAGGAGCTATGAGGGAACAGATGGACATACATACATACATAGCCTGTCAAAATCATAACCCAAGGAGGGTTTGCCGTAGTCGGGTAAAAACAGGAAGGACACTGATCGTAAATGGTAGGAAAAAAAGTTTTGTTAAACATTGATACAATAAACATGACGTGATGGTTTATAATCATAATTATACATTGCTGAGTACAATGACGGACTACAAAGTAGCCGCAGCAATTATAAACTGTTTCCAAGAGCCGTATGAAGACAACAGATACACAGAACAGTTTATTGAAACAATAAACACAAAGATGCATACGCCAAATCTTTTAGCAGATTACGTTCTTCAGCATAACTTAAACCGACTAAGGACGGCATTTGTGCGGTTGGAAGCAAACGACCCAAAATTGATGGACTTCCCGCGATTTACGCAAGAAGAACTGATCTTGTTTGCAGTGGGTAAGTATTACTTCAAAATAGCTCGCTCGTATTGTAGCGAGCACATTAAGAGGATGTGTATGAAATCAAAGTTTTTAGAGACCCAGTATCCGTTGATTTAAATGGTGTAAACTGCGATTTACTTAGATGTCGCAAATCTCGTAATAATGTTTATAAAAAATTTCGTCTACATCATGCTAGAAAATGTTCAAGATCCGCTACAAACGAGAATGTATTTCATACTCTTCTTTATACTTCAGATCCTTACATAACCAGCATTAGAAAACCGTATACTAAAAACGTGAAGGAACTTGATAAAGACACCTTAGATCTTTTGAAAGTGAACGAAAAATAACATAACATTTCATAAACATTACAAATTAAACTGTGCTTGATTTAATCGGCCTACATGCCAATGTGAAATAAAAACATTTGAATTTTGAACACTCCTTGCACGCACGCATGCACGATTTGCGCATAGAGATGCTGCGACAAGTCGCGGCATGGCGGACAGTTTCCGCGGGATCTCATGGTGAAATGGCGACAGCGACTGTCGCAACCATTATTACTGGCTGGGCACGCTATAATTATGGCGGTAAGTCTAAGTAGTCTTTGAGGAGTGGCTGGAAAGACCTCACGGCGTCCTCACGACGTAGGTTCTCACCGAACATGGTCAGTTCGGAAAGTTCCTGCACCGGCTAAGGCCCAAAGTGCGCAAATAAAATTGGACCTAGCTGAAGCCCGTCTTGCCTTAATAGAATTAGAATCGAACGATAAAGAGGATTTAGAATCTGTCACCGAAGCGCCACCCTTTAATACCAGCCAACGTGATTGGACAAAGTTTCACAATCTTACTACAAAACAGCCGATCAGCTGACAGCAACTCAGCACAGGTCTCAATTAACAAAAAGCATTCGAGGAAAAGCGAAGGAAGCTGAGGAAGGACTACTACTGGTAAGCGCAGATCCGGACGATATCATGGCGATACTTCAGTGGTGATTCCACCGTTCCGACTCAATTGTGAAAAAAGAATTAGAACGTTTGCAAAACCTATCGCTCTTAACACCTTATCACATTTGCTTCCTAGGTTGAAAATTCTGTATTATCACTGCAAGAACTTTATTGCGATAAATATATCTGCGACCTACCAGTCAGGGTACTCGTTGACAAGCTAACTTCGAAATTAAGAAAAAAGTAGTACCGTTTCTGCGTTTTACCAGAACTTTTAGATCTTCGAATGTTTAATTGCTTCATAAACAGTGAAGCACAAAAATGCAGCTAGCACGCGAAGCCAGAAAGCGTAAACATAAATTATAGTAAAGTCAAAAAAAAACCCGACTACGACAAAATAAACCGACGCTGAAAAATTATGAAACAAGATTTTCATAATTCGAACAGAACAAAAAGAAAAGCCGCAGTCACACGTTATAGGTACCAACCGATATAAAAAAACGGCGTATTTATCTCCATTTTTATTTTCGCTAGAGGGCGCCATATCGAGTTTTGTGCAACGTCACGTAGCCTATGTTCAGCGGACAATTAAGACGGTTCTAACGATACCTCATATGTCGAGGTCCGATAAGTAGATTAGGAGCTATGAGGGAACAGATGGACATACATACATACATAGCCTGTCAAAATCATAACCCAAGGAGGGTTTGCCGTAGTCGGGTAAAAACAGGAAGGACACTGATCGTAAATGGTAGGAAAAAAAGTTTTGTTAAACATTGATACAATAAACATGACGTGATGGTTTATAATCATAATTATACATTGCTGAGTACAATGACGGACTACAAAGTAGCCGCAGCAATTATAAACTGTTTCCAAGAGCCGTATGAAGACAACAGATACACAGAACAGTTTATTGAAACAATAAACACAAAGATGCATACGCCAAATCTTTTAGCAGATTACGTTCTTCAGCATAACTTAAACCGACTAAGGACGGCATTTGTGCGGTTGGAAGCAAACGACCCAAAATTGATGGACTTCCCGCGATTTACGCAAGAAGAACTGATCTTGTTTGCAGTGGGTAAGTATTACTTCAAAATAGCTCGCTCGTATTGTAGCGAGCACATTAAGAGGATGTGTATGAAATCAAAGTTTTTAGAGACCCAGTATCCGTTGATTTAAATGGTGTAAACTGCGATTTACTTAGATGTCGCAAATCTCGTAATAATGTTTATAAAAAATTTCGTCTACATCATGCTAGAAAATGTTCAAGATCCGCTACAAACGAGAATGTATTTCACTCTTCTTTATACTTCAGATCCTTACATAACCAGCATTAGAAAACCGTATACTAAAAACGTGAAGGAACTTGATAAAGACACCTTAGATCTTTTGAAAGTGAACGAAAAATAACATAACATTTCATAAACATTACAAATTAAACTGTGCTTGATTTAATCGGCCTACATGCCAATGTGAAATAAAAACAGACAGTTTCCGCGGGATCTCATGGTGAAATGGCGACAGCGACTGTCGCAACCATTATTACTGGCTGGGCACGCTATAATTATGGCGGTAAGTCTAAGTAGTCTTTGAGGAGTGGCTGGAAAGACCTCACGGCGTCCTCACGACGTAGGTTCTCACCGAACATGGTCAGTTCGGAAAGTTCCTGCACCGGCTAAGGCCCAAAGTGCGCAAATAAAATTGGACCTAGCTGAAGCCCGTCTTGCCTTAATAGAATTAGAATCGAACGATAAAGAGGATTTAGAATCTGTCACCGAAGTGCCACCCTTTAATACCAGCCAACGTGATTGGACAAAGTTTCACAATCTTACTACAAAACAGCCGATCAGCTGACAGCAACTCAGCACAGGTCTCAATTAACAAAAAGCATTCGAGGAAAAGCGAAGGAAGCTGAGGAAGGACTACTACTGGTAAGCGCAGATCCGGACGATATCATGGCGATACTTCAGTGGTGATTCCACCGTTCCGACTCAATTGTGAAAAAAGAATAAGAACGTTTGCAAAACCTATCGCTCTTAACACCTTATCACATTTGCTTCCTAGGTTGAAAATTCTGTATTATCACTGCAAGAACTTTATTGCGATAAATATATCTGCGACCTACCAGTCAGGGTACTCGTTGACAAGCTAACTTCGAAATTAAGAAAAAAGTAGTACCGTTTCTGCGTTTTACCAGAACTTTTAGATCTTCGAATGTTTAATTGCTTCATAAACAGTGAAGCACAAAAATGCAGCTAGCACGCGAAGCCAGAAAGCGTAAACATAAATTATAGTAAAGTAAAAAAAAAACCCGACTACGACAAAATAAACGACACTGACAAAGTATGAAACAATATTTTCATAATTCGAACAGAACAAAAAGAAAAGCCGCAGTCAGACGTTATAGGTACCAACCGAAATAAAAAAAAACACGGCGTATTTATCTCCATTTTTATTTTCGCTAGAGGGCGCCATATCGAGTTTTGTGCAACGTCACGTAGCCTATGTTCAGTGGACAATTAAGACGGTTCTAACGATACCTCATATGTCGAGATCCGATAAGTAGATTAGGAGCTATGAGGGAACAGATGAACATACATACATACATAAATAGCCTGTCAAAATCATAACCCTCTTTTGGCTTTGCCGTAGTCGGGTAAAAAGAGGAAGGACACTGATCGTAAATGGCAGGAAAAAAAGTTTTGTTAAACATTGATACAATAAACATGACGTGATGGTTTATAATCATAATTATACATTGCTGAGTACAATGACTGACTACAAAGTAGCCGCAGCAATTATAAACTGTTTCCAAGAGCCGTATGAAGACAACAGATACACAGAACAGTTCATTGAAACAATAAACACAAAGATGCATACGCAAAATCTTTTAGCAGATTACGTGCTTCAGCATAACTTAAACCGACTAAGGACGGCATTTAAGGCACATTAAGAGGATGTGTATGAAATCAAAGTTTTTAGAGACCCAGTGTCCGTTGATTTAAATGGTGTAAACTGCGATTTAATTAGATGTCGCAAATCTCGTAATAATGTTTATAAAAAATTTCGTCTACATCATGCTAGAAAATGTTCAAGATCCGCTACAAACGAGAATGTATTTCATACTCTTCTTTATACTTCAGATCCTTACATAACCAGCATTAGAAAACCGTATACTAAAAACGTGAAGGAACTTAATGAAGACACCTTAGATCTTTTGAAAGTGAACGAAAAATAACATAACATTTCATAAACATTACAAATTAAACTGTGCTTGATTTAATCGGCCTACATGCCAATGTGAAATAAAAACATTTGAAGTTTGAACACTCCTTGCACGCACGCATGCACGATTTGCGCATAGAGATGCTGCGACAAGTCGCGGCATGGTGGACAGTTTCCGCGGGATCTCATGGTGAAATGGCGACAGCGACTGTCGCAACCATTATTACTGGCTGGGCACGCTATAATTATGGCGGTAAGTCTAAGTAGTCTTTGAGGAGTGGCTGGAAAGACCTCACGGCGTCCTCACGACGTAGGTTCTCACCGAACATGGTCAGTTCGGAAAGTTCCTGCACCGGCTAAGGCCCAAAGTGCGCAAATAAAATTGGACCTAGCTGAAGCCCGTCTTGCCTTAATAGAATTAGAATCGAACGATAAAGAGGATTTAGAATCTGTCACCGAAGTGCCACCCTTTAATACCAGCCAACGTGATTGGACAAAGTTTCACAATCTTACTACAAAACAGCCGATCAGCTGACAGCAACTCAGCACAGGTCTCAATTAAGAAAAAGCATTTTAGGAAAAGCGAAGGAAGCTGAGGAAGGACTACTACTGGTAAGCGCAGATCCGGACGATATCATGGCGATACTTCAGTGGTGATTCCACCGTTCCGACTCAATTGTGAAAAAAGAATTAGAACGTTTGCAAAACCTATCGCTCTTAACACCTTATCACATTTGCTTCCTAGGTTGAAAATTCTGTATTATCACTGCAAGAACTTTATTGCGATAAATATATCTGCGACCTACCAGTCAGGGTACTCGTTGACAAGCTAACTTCGAAATTAAGAAAAAAGTAGTACCGTTTCTGCGTTTTACCAGAACTTTTAGATCTTCGAATGTTTAATTGCTTCATAAACAGTGAAGCACAAAAATGCAGCTAGCACGCGAAGCCAGAAAGCGTAAACATAAATTATAGTAAAGTAAAAAAAAAACCCGACTACGACAAAATAAACGACGCTGACAAAGTATGAAACAATATTTTCATAATTCGAACAGAACAAAAAGAAAAGCCGCAGTCAGACGTTATAGGTACCAACCGAAATAAAAAAAAAACACGGCGTAATTATCTCCATTTTTATTTTCGCTAGAGGGCGCCATATCGAGTTTTGTGCAACGTCACGTAGCCTATGTTCAGCGGACAATTAAGACGGTTCTAACGATACCTCATATGTTGAGATCCGATAAGTAGATTAGGAGCTATGAGGGAACAGATGAACATACATACATACATAAATAGCCTGTCAAAATCATAACCCTCTTTTGGCTTTGCCGTAGTCGGGTAAAAAGAGGAAGGACACTGATCGTAAATGGCAGGAAAAAAAGTTTTGTTAAACATTGATACAATCAACATGACGTGATGGTTTATAATCATAATTATACATTGCTGAGTACAATGACTGACTACAAAGTAGCCGCAGCAATTATAAACTGTTTCCAAGAGCCGTATGAAGACAACAGATACACAGAACAGTTCATTGAAACAATAAACACAAAGATGCATACGCCAAATCTTTTAGCAGATTACGTGCTTCAGCATAACTTAAACCGACTAAGGACGGCATTTGTGCGGTTGGAAGCAAACGACCCAAAATTGACGGACTTTCCGCGATTTACGCAAGAAGAACTGATCTTGTTTTTAGTGGGTAAGTATTACTTCAAAATAGCTCGCTCGTATTGTAGCGAGCACATTAAGAGGATGTGTATGAAATCAAAGTTTTTAGAGACCCAGTATCCGTTGATTTAAATGGTGTAAACTGCGATTTACTTAGATGTCGCAAATCTCGTAATAATGTTTATAAAAAATTTCGTCTACATCATGCTAGAAAATGATCAAGATCCGCTACAAACGAGAATGTATTTCATACTCTTCTTTATACTTCAGATCCTTACATAACCAGCATTAGAAAACCGTATACTAAAAACGTGAAGGAACTTGATGAAGACACCTTAGATCTTTTGAAAGTGAACGAAAAATAACATAACATTTCATAAACATTACAAATTAAACTGTGCTTGATTTAATCGGCCTACATGCCAATGTGAAATAAAAACATTTGAATTTTGAACACTCCTTGCACGCACGCATGCACGATTTGCGCATAGAGATGCTGCGACAAGTCGCGGCATGGCGGACAGTTTCCGCGGGATCTCATGGTGAAATGGCGACAGCGACTGTCGCAACCATTATTACTGGCTGGGCACGGTATAATTATGGCGGTAAGTCTAAGTAGTCTTTGAGGAGTGACTGGAAAGACCTCACGGCGTCCTCAAGACGTAGGTTCTCACCGAACATGGTCAGTTCGGAACGTTCCTGCACCGGCTAAGGCCCAAAGTGCGCAAATAAAATTGGACCTAGCTGAAGCCCGTCTTGCCTTAATAGAATTAGAATCGAACGATAAAGAGGATTTAGAATCTGTCACCGAAGTGCCACCCTTTAATACCAGCCAACGTGATTGGACAAAGTTTCACAATCTTACTACAAAACAGCCGATCAGCTGACAGCAACTCAGCACAGGTCTCAATTAACAAAAAGCATTCGAGGAAAAGCGAAGGAAGCTGAGGAAGGACTACTACTGGTAAGCGCAGATCCGGACGATATCATGGCGATACTTCAGTGGTGATTCCACCGTTCCGACTCAATTGTGAAAAAAGAATTAGAACGTTTGCAAAACCTATCGCTCTTAACACCTTATCACATTTGCTTCCTAGGTTGAAAATTCTGTATTATCACTGCAAGAACTTTATTGCGATAAATATATCTGCGACCTACCAGTCAGGGTACTCGTTGACAAGCTAACTTCGAAATTAAGAAAAAAGTAGTACCGTTTCTGCGTTTTACCAGAACTTTTAGATCTTCGAATGTTTAATTGCTTCATAAACAGTGAAGCACAAAAATGCAGCTAGCACGCGAAGCCAGAAAGCGTAAACATAAATTATAGTAAAGTAAAAAAAAACCCGACTACGATAAAATAAACGACACTGACAAAGTATGGAACAATATTTTCATAATTCGAACAGAACAAAAAGAAAAGCCGCAGTCAGACGTTATAGGTACCAACCGAAATAAAAAAAAACACGGCGTATTTATCTCCATTTTTATTTTCGCTAGAGGGCGCCATATCGAGTTTTGTGCAACGTCACGTAGCCTATGTTCAGCGGACAATTAAGACGGTTCTAACGATACCTCATATGTCGAGATCCGATAAGTAGATTAGGAGCTATGAGGGAACAGATGAACATACATACATACATAAATAGCCTGTCAAAATCATAACCCTCTTTTGGCTTTGCCGTAGTCGGGTAAAAAGAGGAAGGACACTGATCGTAAATAGCAGGAAAAAAAGTTTTGTTAAACATTGATACAATAAACATGACGTGATGGTTTATAATCATAATTATACATTGCTGAGTACAATGACTGACTACAAAGTAGCCGCAGCAATTATAAACTGTTTCCAAGAGCCGTATGAAGACAACAGATACACAGAACAGTTCATTGAAACAATAAACACAAAGATGCATACGCCAAATCTTTTAGCAGATTACGTGCTTCAGCATAACTTAAACCGACTAAGGACGGCATTTGTGCGGTTGGAAGCAAACGACCCAAAATTGACGGACTTTCCGCGATTTACGCAAGAAGAACTGATCTTGTTTTTAGTGGGTAAGTATTACTTCAAAATAGCTCGCTCGTATTGTAGCGAGCACATTAAGAGGATGTGTATGAAATCAAAGTTTTTAGAGACCCAGTATCCGTTGATTTAAATGGTGTAAACTGCGATTTACTTAGATGTCGCAAATCTCGTAATAATGTTTATAAAAAATTTCGTCTACATCATGCTAGAAAATGTTCAAGATCCGCTACAAACGAGAATGTATTTCATACTCTTCTTTATTTTTCAGATCCTTACATAACCAGCATTAGAAAACCGTATACTAAAAACGTGAAGGAACTTGATGAAGACACCTTAGATCTTTTGAAAGTGAACGAAAAATAACATAACATTTCATAAACATTACAAATTAAACTGTGCTTGATTTAATCGGCCTACATGCCAATGTGAAATAAAAACATTTGAATTTTGAACACTCCTTGCACGCACGCATGCACGATTTGCGCATAGAGATGCTGCGACAAGTCGCGGCATGGCGGACAGTTTCCGCGGGATCTCATGGTGAAATGGTGACAGCGACTGTCGCAACCATTATTACTGGCTGGGCACGCTATAATTATGGCGGTAAGTCTAAGTAGTCTTTGAGGAGTGGCTGGAAAGACCTCACGGCGTCCTCACGACGTAGGTTCTCACCGAACATGGTCAGTTCGGAAAGTTCCTGCACCGGCTAAGGCCCAAAGTGCGCAAATAAAATTGGACCTAGCTGAAGCCCGTCTTGCCTTAATAGAATTAGAATCGAACGATAAAGAGGATTTAGAATCTGTCACCGAAGTGCCACCCTTTAATACCAGCCAACGTGATTGGACAAAGTTTCACAATCTTACTACAAAACAGCCGATCAGCTGACAGCAACTCAGCACAGGTCTCAATTAACAAAAAGCATTCGAGGAAAAGCGAAGGAAGCTGAGGAAGGACCACTACTGGTAAGCGCAGATCCGGACGATATCATGGCGATACTTCAGTGGTGATTCCACCGTTCCGACTCAATTGTGAAAAAAGAATTAGAACGTTTGCAAAACCTATCGCTCTTAACAGCTTATCACATTTGCTTCCTAGGTTGAAAATTCTGTATTATCACTGCAAGAACTTTATTGCGATAAATATATCTGCGACCTACCAGTCAGGGTACTCGTTGACAAGCTAACTTCGAAATTAAGAAAAAAGTAGTACCGTTTCTGCGTTTTACCAGAACTTTTAGATCTTCGAATGTTTAATTGCTTCATAAACAGTGAAGCACAAAAATGCAGCTAGCACGCGAAGCCAGAAAGCGTAAACATAAATTATAGTAAAGTAAAAAAAAACCCGACTACGATAAAATAAACGACACTGACAAAGTATGAAACAATATTTTCATAATTCGAACAGAACAAAAAGAAAAGCCGCAGTCAGACGTTATAGGTACCAACCGAAATAAAAAAAAACACGGCGTATTTATCTCCATTTTTATTTTCGCTAGAGGGCGCCATATCGAGTTTTGTGCAACGTCACGTAGCCTATGTTCAGCGGACAATTAAGACGGTTCTAACGATACCTCATATGTCGAGATCCGATAAGTAGATTAGGAGCTATGAGGGAACAGATGAACATACATACATACATAAATAGCCTGTCAAAATCATAACCCTCTTTTGGCTTTGCCGTAGTCGGGTAAAAAGAGGAAGGACACTGATCGTAAATAGCAGGAAAAAAAGTTTTGTTAAACATTGATACAATAAACATGACGTGATGGTTTATAATCATAATTATACATTGCTGAGTACAATGACTGACTACAAAGTAGCCGCAGCAATTATAAACTGTTTCCAAGAGCCGTATGAAGACAACAGATACACAGAACAGTTCATTGAAACAATAAACACAAAGATGCATACGCCAAATCTTTTAGCAGATTACGTGCTTCAGCATAACTTAAACCGACTACGGACGGCATTTGTGCGGTTGGAAGCAAACGACCCAAAATTGACGGACTTTCCGCGATTTACGCAAGAAGAACTGATCTTGTTTTTAGTGGGTAAGTATTACTTCAAAATAGCTCGCTCGTATTGTAGCGAGCACATTAAGAGGATGTGTATGAAATCAAAGTTTTTAGAGACCCAGTATCCGTTGATTTAAATGGTGTAAACTGCGATTTACTTAGATGTCGCAAATCTCGTAATAATGTTTATAAAAATTTTTCGTAAAAATCAGTTTTTCAGATCCTTACATAACCAGCATTAGAAAACCGTATACTAAAAACGTGAAGGAACTTGATGAAGAAACTTTAGATCTTTTGAAAGTGAACGAATTAATTTTAGATCCCGAAGTTCATCAAGTATAAATAACATAACATTTCATAAACATTACAAATTAAACTGTGTTTGATTTTAATCGGCCTACATGCCAATGTGAAATAAAAATATTTGAATTTTGAACACTCTTCTCTCACGTCCGCTATTCGCGGCATGGCGGACAGAGTTTCCGCGGGATCTTATGGTGAAATGGCAACAGCGACTGTCGCAACCATAATTACTGGCTGGGCACGCCATAATGGCGGTAAGTCTAAGTAAGTCTTTGAGGAGTGGCTGGAAAGACCTCACTGCGTCCTCACCTTTCGCATGACGTAGGTTCTCACCGAACATGGTCAGTTCGGGAAGTTCCTGCACCGGCTAAGGCCCAAGTTGCGCAAAAAAAATTGGAACTAGCTGAAGCCCGCCTTGCCTTAAAATAATTAGAATCAAACGATAAATAGGATTTAGAATCTGTGACCGAAGTGCCGCCCTTTAACACCAGCCAACGTGATTGGACAAAGTTTCACAATCTTACTACTAAACAGCCGATCAGCTGACAGCAACTCAGCACAGGTCTCAATTAACAACAAGCATTCGAGGAAAAGCGAAGGAAGCTGTGGCAGGACTACTACTGGTAAGCGCAGATCCGGACGATATCATGGCGATACTTCAGTTGTGATTCCACCGTTCCGACTCAATTGTGAAAAAAGAATTTGAACGTTTGCAAAACCTATCTCCCTTAACACCTTATCACATTTGCTTCCTAGTTTGAAAATTCTGTATTATCACTGCAAGAACTTAATTGCGATAAATACGAGTATATCTGCGACCTACCAGTCAGGGTACTCGTTGTCAAGCTAACAACGCTGATAAAGTATGACGCTGATAAAGTATGAAACAAGATTTTCATAATTCGAACAGAACAAAAAGAAAAGCCGCAGTCAGAAGTTATAGGTACCAAACGAAATAAAAAAAAACACGGCGTATTTATCTCCATTTTTATTTTCGCTAGAGGGCGCCATATCAAGTTTTGTGCAACGTCACGTAGCCTATGTTCAGCGGACAATTAAGACGGTTCTAACGATACCTCATATGTCGAGGTCCGATAAGTAGATTAGGAGCTATGAGGGAACAGATGAACATACTCACTTACATACACACATAGCCTGTCAAAATCATAACCCTTCTTTAGCTTTGCCGTAGTCGGGTAAAAAGAGGAAGGACACTGATCGTAAATGGCAGGAAAAATAGTTTTGTTAAACATTGATACAATAAACATGACGTGATGGTTTATAATTATACATTGCATACAGGTGAGATGGTGGTCAAACGCGAGCCTATAATTAATAAAAAAAAAAAAAAAAAATTGCCGAGTACAATGACGGACTACAGAGTAGCCGCAGCAATTATAAACTGTTTCCAAGAGCTGTATGAAGACAACAGATAGACAGAACAGTTTATTGAAACAATAAACACAAAGATGCATACGCCAAATCTTTTAGCAGATTACGTGCTTCAGCATAACTTAAACCGACTAAGAACGGCATTTGTGCGGTTGGAAGCAAACGACCCAAAGTTGACGGACTTCCCGCGATTTATGCAAGAAGAACTGATCTTGTTCGCAGTGGGTACGTATCACTTCAAAATAGCTCGCTCGTATTGTAGCGAGCACATCAAGAGGATGTATATGAAATCAAATTTTTTAGAGACCCAGTGTCCGTCGATTTAAATTGTAATAATGATTATAAAAAATTTCGTCTACATCATGCTAGAAAATGCTCAAGATACGCTACAAACGAGAATGTATTTCATACTCTTCTTTATACTTCAGATCCTTACATAACCAGCATTAGAAAACTGTATACTAAAAACGTGAAGGAACTTGATGAAGACACCTTAGATCTTTTGAAAGTGAACGAATTAATTTTAGATCTCGAAGTTCATCAAGTATTAATAACATAACATTTCATAAACATTACAAATTAAACTGTGTTTGATTTTTATCGGCCTACATGCCAATGTGAAATAAAAAAAATTGAATTTTGAACACTCTTCTCTCACGTCCGCGGACAGAGTTTCCGCGGGATCTCATGGTGAAATGGCAACAGCGACTGTCGCAACCATAATTAGTGGCTGGGCACGCCATAATGGCGGTAAGTCTAAGTAAGTCTTTGAGGAGTGGCTGGAAAGACCTCACTGCGTCCTCAGCTTTCGCATGACGTAGGTTCTCACCGAACATGGTCAGTTCGGGAAGTTCCTGCACCGGCCAAGGCCCAAGTTGCGCAAATAAAATTGGACCTAGCTGAAGCCCGCCTTGCCTTAATAGAACTAGAATCGAACGATAAAGAGGATTTAGAATCTGTCACCGAAGTGCCACCCTTTAATACCAGCCAACGTGATTGGACAAAGTTTCACAATCTTACTTCAAAACAGCCGATCAGCTGACAGCAACTCAGCACAGGTCTCAATTAACAACAAGCATTCGAGGAAAAGCGAAGGAAGCTGTGGAAGGACTACCACTGGTAAGCGCAGATCCGGACGATATCATGGCGATACTTCAGTTGTGATTCCACCGTTCCGACTCAATTGTGAAAAAAGAATTTGAACGTTTGCAAAACAACACAACACACACCTTAACACCTTATCACATTTGCTTCCTAGGTTGAAAATTCTGTATTATTCTTCGACCTACCAGTCAGGGTACTCGTTGACAAGCTAACTTCGAAATTAAGAAAAAAGTAGTACCGTTTCTGGAAGATTTTCATAATTCGAACAGAACAAAAAGAAAAGCCGCAGTCACACGTTATAGGTACCAACCGATATAAAAAAACGGCGTATTTATCTCCATTTTTATTTTCGCTAGAGGGCGCCATATCGAGTTTTGTGCAACGTCACGTAGCCTATGTTCAGCGGACAATTAAGACGGTTCTAACGATACCTCATATGTCGAGGTCCGATAAGTAGATTAGGAGCTATGAGGGAACAGATGGACATACATACATACATAGCCTGTCAAAATCATAACCCAAGGAGGGTTTGCCGTAGTCGGGTAAAAACAGGAAGGACACTGATCGTAAATGGTAGGAAAAAAAGTTTTGTTAAACATTGATACAATAAACATGACGTGATGGTTTATAATCATAATTATACATTGCTGAGTACAATGACTGACTACAAAGTAGCCGCAGCAATTATAAACTGTTTCCAAGAGCCGTATGAAGACAACAGATACACAGAACAGTTCATTGAAACAATAAACACAAAGATGCATACGCCAAATCTTTTAGCAGATTACGTGCTTCAGCATAACTTAAACCGACTAAGGACGGTGATGACGCGTGTAAATAGCGTCACCTGAACGGGTGGTGTTTTAAGACTACCAATATGGCGGTGAAATTATGGTTGTATTACACAAAATTAAATCCCTGTTGACGATTCCCTGCGACACCAGAATCTGGCGACGTTTATAGCAATTCATAGCCCACGTACCTTGCTAATCCAGTGAACCACTTGTCGTCAGGAAAGCGCTTCGCTCACGGATGCGTGGTCGGTGTGTGTGCCTGCTGGCCGGCGAGCTAAATCTTCATTCATCCACCGGTGGGCTGGTCAGAACTCGTGAAACCAACACTGCACTATAAGGTCTCAATGTCTCACAGTAGCAGATACACTTATTACAGGAGAATTCTCAGGTTTTCAACAGATATGGGATTTTGATCGCGGAGCGGTTTTTATTCGACGCAATGTCGATTTGCGTAGCGGACACAACTCTTTTGTTAGCGGGTTAGACGGCATCTAGCGGTCTTTAGCGAGCGTCTCAAGAAAGCATTCGATACGTCACCAGTGGGCGTTGCGGTCGTAGATATTGGTGAAGGAAATCGTCAACAGAGACTCAATTAACTTAGAGAATGCGGGAAAGGTAACTAATTTATATTATTTATTCTCTAAAAATACATATACCTTAAGAAAAGGCATTGACGCTTCACCATGCTCCCCCCCTTAGAAGGACGCAAGTGCTTTCAAAGGGAAAGGTGAAAATTGTAAAGATTTACTGACCTAGATCATGATCAGAAAGTCTAAGCTTTATGACTAAATGCGGAAAATAAAAATCATTTAGAATACTAATCCTAAACCTTAAAAAACTACGAGTATCGTTAAAATGAAATTTTATTGCGTTGGAATAGGATATAGTTTTGTGACAGAGCGTTTAAAATTACCGAACCTTGTCCTCACCATTGCAACGCGAGCGACATTGTCAGTCCCTTTATAAGGATGCGGTTTTAATGGTTTTACATTGGCTTCCCACATAACGCCAAAATGTGGGGAGCGAGGTGGAATCATTTTCCACTTAATGCGGCGAGTTGATAACTCATTTAAAAGAGACGAATTGAGGTTTGACTTCATTAAGAAATTATAAAGTTCATCTAGCTGAGCTTTAGCACCAACGAAATTGGTAGCGTTATCCGAATAGAGACAGGATACTGGCCCTCGACGCGAGATAAAACGTTTAAACGCGGCTAAAAAGGCGTCGGTAGTAAGTTCAGAGACTAACTCTACATGGACAGCCTTGGTTACCAAGCACACAAACAAGCATATGTAAGCCTTCTGAGCGTGTTGACCTCTGCGACGAGAGAGAGTTATGCGTATGGGACCAGCATAATCCACTCCAGTATGGACAAATGCCTTTGATTCCGATACACGGTATTCAGGAAGGTCCGCCATCATTGGAGTGGGATGCGTCGGATTAACTCTAAAGCATGTGTTGCATTGTCGCAACTTGGACCTAATGACAGTCCTGGCATCTAGTATCCAAAATCGCTGTCGTAAAATAGACATAAGTAGCCCTGGCCCAGTGTGACAATTCATCACATGGTAATGACGAATTATCAAATCCACAACAGGATCATGTTTGGGAAGTAAAAAAGGATGCTTAGCATCAAAGGGAAGGCATGACTTTGAAAGTCTTCCCCCAATGCGTAATATACCCTCTTCATCCAAAAAGACAGATAAACTGCCAAGTTTCTTTGGCAACAATTTACCACATATGATGAGCTCAATGTCATCTGCGAAATGAACAGATTGCACAGCACGGATCATAACTCGTTCCGCCGCTGACAATCCCTGCGGCGACCGGGGTTCACAACAAGCCTTCGGTCTAGCGAATTTAAGTATATAATAATGCGGACTGTCCGAGGCCAGCTGTCGCACAGTGCTCATAGCTATGTAAGGACTCGACTTCAGTCCAAAAGGTGAGCGGTTAAAAGCGAATGTCAACACAGGATCATTCTCACTGAATCGACACAAAATGCGTAAGTACTTACGCTGCTCAACAGGTGCGCAAATTCGTAAGTACATCTGCTTAATATCAGAATTTATAGCGATAGGAAATAATCTAAAATTGATTAAAAGAAGAAACAAATCTGTTTGTAAATTCGGACCAATATGGAGTACATCATTTAAAGATAAACCGGTATAAGTCCTGGCACTCACATCCAATACAACGCGCGGCATCGGCTTGTCTGGCCGAACGACAGCGTGATGAGGGATGTAGTATCCGTCATCCGAAATGGCGGATTCGTCGACTGGACTTAAGTATCCATTATCTATGTACTCTTGGATCACTGCGTTATAATTTTCCCGCAACGTCGGCGATTGGCGGAGTTTTCTCTCCAGCGCAACCAGTCGACGGTACGCGGCGGCACGGGAGTTACCCAACTCGCTGGGATCCTTACTAAAGGGTAACGCGACAGTATAACGTCCCGCATCGCCACGTGACACGGTCGAGGAAAAAATATTCTCACATTCGGTTTCCTCAGGAGATAAAAAACGTTTATTTTCAACTTCTTCCAATTCCCAGAACTTTTGTAATAAATCATTAAGGGCTAATGCTGTGAAAGAAGAGCTAGGTAAATTCAAATTATCTTTACTATGCGGAAAATCACCCATAAGGACATACCCGAATGTGGTCAATAATGCGGGTGGCGCATTTGAACCTAAGTCTACCCTATTCCCCAAATAAATATACGGAAACAGTTGAGCGCCTAACACTATGTCAATATCTCCTGGATTATTCCAGCTTAAATCAGCGAGCGGAAGCGAGTGGAAGTCCACATGACAATCCCACTTAATATGGTGCGAAGGTAGCTGATCCGTAATACACTCAACTACTAACGCGTAAATAGTATATTTTTGATGCGGGTATACGCGAGACTCGATATCTAAATTCACATAACCTATTATCGGCCGCGACACAGAACCAACTCCTTTGACAAAAGAATTATTCAAAGGAATTATTACTAAGTTGAGTTTTCTACAACAATCTGTAGTTATTAAATTATTTTGCGAACCATTGTCAATTAAGCACCTAACTATTGTTTTATGGCCCGAACTATTATTGTTAGCGCGCGCATAAACCTGAGCGGGCGACAACAAGACTGCCGACTTAGCCCTCGTATCTGCAGCCAATAATACGGCCGTGTTATGGGTCGGACATGTTTGAGCAACGTCACCCGAACCACAAGACGCCGCGCGGGGCGGGAGGAACGCGGGGGGCGCAGTGGCCAGCGGCACAGCCAGGCTGGACGCGACGGCTACATTGCAATTCGTCGGTTTAACATCAACTACATGCGATTGTTTATTATTTTTCTCAAAATGTAATAAAGTATGATGGCGTTTCTTACATACGTTACAGACTGAGATCGACTTGCAATTACTCAAACCGTGCGACGTGCTCAGACAATTTACGCAACCATATACGGATTTAATAAACTCAAACCTAGTTCTAGGAGTCAACGCGGATTGAAACTTAGCGCACTTATACAAATGAACATGAGCGTTATCTTTACAATACGCGCAGACGGAGCGGGGCGGAGCGGGCGCGGTAGAATTAGGCGATACACTCACAACAAACGCTTTCGTTTGCGTGCGAGGCTCGCGAGATGCGGGACTATGAGGTTTATTATAATTATTTTTCGCGTTCGAATGAGATAAATTCGAGCGTGCTAATATCTTAGCCTGATCTTGAACAAAGCTAATTAACAATTTAGTTGTAGGTATTTCAACATCGCGAACGGAAAGTTCAAACGATTGACCAGTCTGTGAATCTATTTTTCTCATAGCGCAATGCAAGAGAATAAAATCCGCAAGATCCGGAATACCGAGTTGTTTCAAGGCAGAAATACTTGCACTAAATGTTTCAATGAAAGAATCGAGACCATTTGCGTTACACAAACAACTTTTTAAATCTAATATATTATTTAAATAGTGTATACCTAATGTACGTTTATCCTGGTATTTATTAACTAAGCTGTCCCATAGAAAATGATAGGTATCAGCCGTAGGCACAATACCGGC